>OY998241.1:53551817-55951817 GCA_963922005.1 Cornus suecica | reverse complement strand
TAAGTTCGACACATTACGCACCTCATCCACAGGGAACAAAGAACTCTTACTAGTGTTAATATTTAGACCAGAAACCGCCTGAAAGCATATCAGAATACACCGAAGATGTTTCAACTGGGTCACATCTGCATCACAAAACACAATAGTATCATCGGCAAATAACAGGTGAGATATATCCACAACTGAGAAGCATCATCCCCCACTCTGAATCCGCATAAGAGACCCAACCTCGTGGTTCTAGACATCATCAGGCTAAAAGCCTCCATCACCACAAGGAAAAGAAGCGGAGAAAGGGGATCACTTTGCCTCAAACCGCGGGAACTCCCAAAAAACCCTGAAGGAGAACCATTCACAATCACAGAAAAACGAACCGAAGATATACAAAACTGAATCCATTATGCCACCGCTCGCCGAATCCCAATCTCTCCAGCATAAACATGAGAAACCTCCAATGCACATGATCATACGCCTTTTCCACATCCAACTTTACCAAGATCCCCGGTAAACCACTCTGAATCCTAGCATCCACCACCTCGCTTGCAATAATGGCAGAATCTAAAATCTGGCGGCCTTCAAGAAAAACATTTTGTGAATCTGAAATAACCCCATCCGGTATACCTCGCATCCTAGCAGCAAGGACCTTCGCAATCAGCTTGTACACATCCAACAAGGCTGATTGGTCTGAAATCCTTAATGTCTTTCACCTTTCCTTTCTTTGGGAGGAGAGAGAGATGAAAGTAGCATTAAGAGATTTCACAAAACAACCCTCATAAAAAGCACGAAAGGTAGCCATCACCTCATCTCGAACGGTGGGCCAACACTCAAGAAGGAACCGTATAGAAAACCCATCTGGACCAGGAGTTCTATCCCCATTACATAGCTTCAGCGCTCTTAACAACTCCTCCTCTGAGAATGGAATCTCCAGCCTATCCCTGTCACCCTCATTAATGGAATCAAACATAAGTCCATCCAGATTCGGCCTCCAACTCTCAGTCTCAGCAAACAGCCTTTGGTAGTACGACGGAATCCCTGAACGGAGCTCATCCTCAGAAGAAGTAAGGAACCATCCACCTACAAACTCCCAATAAAATTCTTCTTCCTACGAGCATTCGCCGAGTGATGAAAGAATTTTGTATTTCGATCCCCTTCCTTCAACTAAATAATCCGAGATTTCTGCATCCACGAGATCTCCTCCTGAATAGTAATCTCCTCAATATCAGTCAAACACTGCGCCCGCCTCATCCTCCTGGCCTCATCAATCCCCCCGCTCAACTCAGGTCTGTCAATGTCATCAATCTCAGCCAAAAGCACATTCCGACGTCACACCAGATTGCCAAAGACCTCCCTATTCCATGTGATAAGAGGTGACTTCAAAATACGCAATTTCGAAACTAGAACAAAACTCGGAGAGCCTGGCCTCACAGGCAAAGCCCACCATGCCAACAACCGCTGCTAAAAGTCCCCGACCCTGAGCCATATGTTCTCGAACTTGAATGGAGATTTTCCAGATGAAATACCCCCACTTCTGCAGGCCTATGTAACACTTCTGCATGCATATATTGTTTTTATTTCAATATATATAAAAAAATCTCCACAGACTCGTATCTTAGATGGATTTCTAGATACAACATTGATTATTCTAGTTAAATGTAGGAGTAATAAGCAATGTTGGAGGATATTAATACAAAACTTAACCAAGTAATATAAAACTCTACCAAGTACAAGAGACATACAGAAAGAAAGATATATATATATATATATTTTAAATATATACTACATTGACTAAAAAACTCTAAAAAATTATACAGAAAGAATGTTGTCGTTCTAACATTTATTGAATGTAAGATTTTTACCAAATATATATAAAAATTACAAATCAAGATTTTAAAATTTAGTTTTGTTACTTTTTTATATCACTTCAATTCAAAAGAGGAGAGTTTTTTTGGGACAGGGCTCTAAAAGGTATAGAGATGGAGTTTGTTTTTTTATACTTTTTGATATTGAATTTTACCAAATATGTATAAAGTTATGGGGAAAGAGAGTTTTTCTTTATTATTCTTTTATTTTTTATGTTATCCGTATTCCATATTAGACAGAAACATATAATGTACTGAAATGCACATAATGAATTGAAATTCTTTGTACTTTATATACATATATATGTATGTATCTGTATGGGTGTAGAGAGAGAGAGAGATATTTTCCGCTGAAAATGGGTTCTAGGATTATGAACATCTGGTCTATAATCTGATGGTTTGCCGATTCCATGATTACAAGTCCATTCTATATTGGACCAGACCAGAGGATCCGACTGGATAATGAGATAAGGCTACGTTTGGTACGCCGGAATAGAATGGAATGAAAGTGGGAATGCAATGAGAAAGAGAATGGAATGAAATAACCATTCTCATTTCTATTGTTTGGTTGCAAGTATAAAATACATTAGGAATGGAATGAACTTGAACAAAAATATTCGAAAAATACCCCTCTTAGTGATACATATATTATTCTAATAAAATAATATTAAAAATGGTGGAAGGTAACAAGAATAATAGTGGCGGGCAATAGAGGTGGTGGTGGAGGAGGATGAGGTGGAAGGCAATGTGTGATGGTGATTTGTTTACTTGAAATGTGAGAGGTTTGTCTTTAGTAATTTTATGTTTTTAAAAATATTACTCAAGGAATGGAATAGTATTTTGTTCCAAGGAATATATTTTCATTACTTTAGAATAGTCATTCACATTCCAACTATCATTCCAAACAAAGGAATGGATAGAATGAGCATTCTATTTTTGTATACCAAACATGACATAAATGTAAAGTACGGATTCAGGATAGGGTTAAGGGAATTAAATGTAGTAAGGTAATTCCTGGTCCCTGCTGGATTTTATTTTCTCCCCACCCAGTCTGTACCCCCACCCAAACCTGTCTCAATAGGTGCTGGGGTGGTGCATCTTGCCATCCTGATGCATGGTACTTATAAACAATAGTGTCAATAAGTGTTTTCTGGTTGAGATTGCGACGGTAGGTAATGGCATGGTCTTTCAAGCTATAGATATTTGTTTGTACCATGAGCTACTTACCACGTGACAAGCTTTGTGGTGTCCATAGTTAATAAAAGCTTTACCCTGTATATTACTCGGTAGGTTTTGCAGTGATTTTGTGTTTTAAGCACTATAGTTATGTCTGGTAAGAAAAGGCACATTTATACATCTTTTCCGTATTCTGTTCATAGAGTCCTGTACTTTTAGCCACCGAGTCAATTGTATCCCTATTAAAGTCATCCGTTTGACTGTGTATCACAAGCTGGGCCACACAGATGGCTGCACACTGAAGCACCTGGTGTGTTCTTGAATCCATTTGTTGACATCTGTAGGGGATGGATATTAGGCGCTGTGCGTATCGACCCGTGCAGTGCTGTAGCTAACGCTTTAAGTATCCCACCTGGGGAGTACGTTTGCAAGAATGAAACTTAAAGGAATTGACGGGGGTCCGCACAAGCGGTGGAGCAGGGGGATGATGATGTAGAGTGGGTCTGCCCCACAAGTCAACTTGAGATCATCACATGGAATGCGAACATGGTGAGGTGGATTTTTGCCCCACTGGCTGTCCTGGTGGAGGCGTGTGTTGATGTGGATAGTGTCACTATAAGTGCCCATAAGATATGCGGGAAGCTCTTTGAAGCTCTCTTGGGATGGCATTTAAAATCATCAAATGGTGAATAGGGTCTCTGGTTCCTATGTGGAACGTTTTAAAAAAAGAAAAGGAATAAGCAACTCTTGAGTTTGTTTTGTTTCTCCTTCACGCATATTGACATGACATTCGCCAATATGTTTAGACCACTGAAGTAAACCTTTTTCGGTTTGCTCTTCACTTATACATTTTGATAAATAAAAGAATCCCTTTTTAAGTCATCAACCAACTAAAATACTCTTGTTCATGTTGACATAATTTCTTGCCAGGACTGTCATGAGTGACGCAAAATTTCTTGGTGAATGATCTTAACTATTTCCATGTGCTTTGACATAGGTTTTTGTCCGAAAAATATACTCAACTCATAACTATTTTACTTTCTCAATGTGCATTAACCAAACTGGTAACTTGAAGGTAATTTTTGTTTTCATATATGGTTGGATGCTAAAATGGTTTTATTAGATAATTGATTAGAATTTGCCTTGACAAATATTTTATAGGAAATTTTCTGTGTTTCTCTCAATATTGTTATATATTGACTCAAAGTATTGGATTCTGAGCAGATCCTTCCTATTATTTTTGGCCCATTCAGAGATCTCTGTATAATTCCCAAGGGAATTGACTAACTATACTTTTCGTCCTCTGCCTAGTGGGCACTGGACGTGGACTTTTTCTATCATTTTATTTATTATTATTTTTTTTATCTCCAGTGTTTTTTTACTTCTTTGAATGACCCTATCTGAGTGCAGTCAAACCACTTATGTTTCTTATACTTGCTTTTCTTTTTGTTGTTTTTATTTAATATTCAAATGGAAAACCATAACCCAACCAACTTCCCGACTTGTCTCACCAATAATTCTTCTCATTGGTCGGTCTGTGATTTTGATAATTGTTGATTATTCTCATTGGTCTGTCTGTTGAATTCGGTAACTGCCAAAGGCATTTATAAGAGTCTCTTCCTTCTGTGTTTGTCTTTCTAGGGCCTCGTTGTTCCGGTTATTCGTGGTGCCGATAAAATGAACTTTGCCGACATAGAGAAGGAAATCAACACCCTCGCAAAGAAGGCAAGTGATGGCACCATATCAATTGACGAGATGGCTGGAGGTTCCTTCACGATTTCAAATGGTGGCGTTTATGGAAGCCTTTTAAGCACACCAATCATTAACCCTCCACAGGTATGGTGCTCGAAAGACTTGGTTTCCTTATTTCTTTTTTCTGATAAACTCACCTTGTGCATATACTTGACACATGTCACCCATATTATTTTGTTAACTACTTGATAAACAGTCGAAAGACCTGGCTGGTTCCAGTGATCTGATATTCTAATTTTGGATGAACTTGATAATTTTTTTTTTTAAAATGGTTCTAGGAACCTCAAAAATATAGTCATGACTGCCAAACAAGATGGCTAAGAAAAAAAGTAGAATAAATTCCAATATTGTCCAAACCAAAGAAAAATGACTACGTTACACGCATATGTAGGTTGCAATCCTAGAATGAGCTCTTTGTCTAGGTTGGCATTTGCAATTATCTAATAGCTTAGCGTGTGCAACATTATTGTGATGATACATGCTGGACCCAACTGTTTCAATGCCTTGAGGAGGGGTTATACATTTTTCATCCGAGATAAATAACTGCCTTATTGACTTTCTATCCCTGAATTCTTGCAGTCAGCAATTCTGGGTATGCATTCAATAGTGAGCCGTCCAATGGTTGTCGGGGGCCAAGTTGTCCCAAGGCCTATGATGTACATTGCACTGACCTATGACCATAGGCTGATCGACGGAAGAGAGGCTGTCTTCTTCTTGCGTCGCATCAAAGATGTTGTGGAGGACCCTCGGAGGCTGCTTCTTGACATATGAAGATGGAAGATGCCAGAGACATCTCTTGTTTCTCCTTTATTCGTATCCTTGAAATTTGGTACATCTGATTTTGGTGACAAGAAATAATACATTTGTCATGAATTTAGAACTTCATGGGTTTAAATTCTTGTACAACCCACCATCAAGTTTTTCTGTTGCGGCAGACAAGGATTGAGTTTGCGAATTGGGAGAGTTAATCGAGTGTTTGCATATTTCTTGGTTCTACAATGAGCTATAGGTTATGTTTGTTAAGAGGCGAAAGACATTTCAATGAGATAAATTATGAGAGGCCTTTAAATAATGTGGTTACAGATGCAATTATTCATTTACTTTTTCTTGATAATTGTGCTTAATATGACTTGTGAACTTGGGATTGAAAATGTAAGGAGGGATATTGAAGGGGAAAGAATTTTAAAAAAAAAAATATATGTACATATTGATAATGAAGAGGTAGTAATCTAATTTAAATGAAGAATTGATTGATTTAGATAGTTTCGGAAATTGTTATTCTGGCTAAAGAGGTATTGTAAATTGTGATTTTCGTTCCTTTGATGCTTATATAAGTTGTTTTCTGTTTAGCTCAATTGTATGGGAGAGGACTGGATTAAGAATTGGTCACTTTTAGAACTCTTGTGATAAAAAGAATATCCCTCCAACAGATAGTGGAAGTAGAACTTTCTTTACTAAATAAATATATAAACTAGTAGCAAATGAAAGATATAATACTTTGCATTGCACCAATTTATCAAGTAATTGATGGTCTGAAATGAAACTTAAACACAGGTCATCAAAGGTCTTTATAGATTTGATTTAACAAATTTTGTTTAATTTTTTTATTTAACAATTATTTTCCTAAACAAAATATTTCGGAATCAAGCACTTGCATCATTGAATGCTTGTATTTAGTTTGCATTTTTCAAGCATTGATTTTACTTGCACCTGATTGAAACTTAAGAACAAATGCATTGAAACTTGATTGAGGAGTGTTACAATATATTTTCATCATCGTTGTTTTTCGTATTAACACACAAATCATATTTCAGCATAATTTTTTATGTATTGAAATATAGAACAAACGTGTTGAAACGAGATGTATGGGCCTACTTGGTTTGTATATTTGATAACAGCTTTCTGTTTTCTGAAAACTGAAAAATCAGAAAACTGTGGAAAAAAAATCTGTTTCGTTTAGTTTGCTGAAAATTCAGTTACAAAAATGGTTGTTTTCAGAAAATTTATTTTTGAGTTCTCATAATTCTCAAGAACAATTTTTAGAGATACAAATCAAGTAGGCCCTAGTGTTTTAAATTGTGATGTCGATTGAATTTTGTTTATGACACACTACACTACAACAGATGATCCTCACCACACACCTGCAAGAGGATGAAGTCCCTTTTTTGTGTATGCTATGGAGCACTAACAGAACCCTTTATGTGTTGATGAGGATAACCATTGATGTTGTTTTACATGCATAACATGCGGTTAAAATTCAAGTCGATAATATACGTAATGGGGACTGTACTTTCTCAGTTTAAATTCAAGTCAATAATATATAAAATGGGGACTGTACTTTCTCTTCATAAATTCATCAAAATGAACATCACCAAACAATCCCAAGGAGATTAAAACTGAGAGCAGATGGTTCAAACAAACATGTCAGGAACCAACAAGAAAATAATCTAGGATTTTGAGGTACCGGACAGGACTTACGTTGGCTTGTAGTATTTCGTAGGTACAAAAGGCATTTTCGTGACAGTCCCATCGTAGGTTTTGCCCCGAATCACAATCTTAGCATTGGTGCCTGCCTTGTGGAGTCCAGACTTCACATACCCCATGGCAATGTTCTTCTTGAGGCAAGGGCTGAACCCTCCACTGGTGACTTCCCCAATCTTCTGTCCTTTGTCATCCTGAATCTCACTGTGGCTTCTGGGAGGAGGGCCTGTTGAGAAGAAACCGACGCGCCTGATTTTGGGACCCTCTGCAATTTGTTTTAGTATCACCTCTGCACCGAGAAAACCACCCTCGGCCCTTCTTCTCTTTCCTACTGCCCATGTAAGCCCTGCCTCTATAGGTGTGATGTGCTGTTCCATGTCATGACCATATAAACATAGTCCAGCCTCGAGCCGGAGACTGTCTCGAGCACCCAGCCCAGTCAACCTTATCTTCCCTTCAGATTTCTCCAAGAGTGCTTTGGCTAGATCCACTGCGTGTTCTGAAGGAACTGAGATTTCAAATCCATCTTCACCAGTATACCTGTAAAATCTCGCGAAAAGATACAAAGATAACCATTTACTCTTCATTGCTCACTCCTACAAGTAAAGATTGCAAGGGGAATAATTAATAGTTTTTTTTTAAAACATGTTATTATTTTTCCCCATTTCTCAACTTTCGACAGGTTCCAAGAAGCCAAAGTGGGACTGGGACTTGCTTAGACTTTTCAGGCATATGTTAAAACAACATACCATAATTCCCAAAGATTGACTATGTTATTTCTTAAACACCATGCTACACCAATACATTAATTTGATACTTTCCAAAACCACCGTAATGAATTGATCAAGTTTAACTTGGCTGGCCTGATATTTGGGATTCTGAGACAGCAGCCTCTCAGCGCTATGATTAGCTTCCTATTAGGCTGTCAGCTAGTGTGACATATTCCTTAAAATGTGTCTCTTAGCTCACAGAACACGACAGTCAGGACAACCAAACCAGTGGAGTAGTCTTGTATTGTGTAACCTAACCCCTTACTGTACCAACATCGAAAGAAAGAGGTGGCCCTGAGAATCAAGCTTTACTAATAAAGTGGGCACCATGTTTGAAGGCAAAATTAGGTCAAAAGATATGAATCAAATTACATCCTACTATTGCTTCCCCTATATTCCAAGAAGTTGTCTAACAGAAACGGAGCAAGTATAAGTGTAAGTTGGGATTATAAATTTTCAACTTTTAGTATTAGTGTTTGAAGATTGTTAACATGATTTCCTTGACCATTGCCTGACATTATGGAAACAGAAGAAGACTTGAGAATAAATTCTTCAAAAATAAAGAACTAAAATTTATAAGAAAAGGAAGAAGGAAAAAGGGGGGAGAGAGGGACCGGTTCAGCAACATGAACTGAAATGGACTTTATCAGGAAAAATTATCTTTTCAAAATGGAAATTGTCTGATTAGGTGTAAAGAAGCATTGGTTGAGTCAATGATTGTTTCGCATATTGCATCTTCGAGTGCAAATTCCGAATGTTTTGACACATTTTTTAGTTCATGACACATTCACCGGCAAAGGACACACTAAAACCTCAGGGGGAAAATGGCTGTGCAAGTCACAATGTGCACCAAGTTACTGTAACGGTAAACCCAAAACAGTACATTGATAAAAAATCAGATGCAAAGTCATCATTTAATCTGCTTGCATGCATACCCAGTTGTCATTTTCTAAAAAAAACCTGAAAACGCAACATACCCGGTCCTAGTGAGAAAGCAGTGCACTCCATTGATATCTAACATCCGGAACTCCCCAAAGTAAAACTTGCTCAGATCATCTTTTGTCAGGTGCTGAAGAGCTGGGGCAGCCAGAGGACCCTACAGCAGAGGCAACCAAGAGAAGTTGATATAAATGTCACCACAATGATAGATACATTGCACAAAGAGGCACTAAGATTGACTCATATTATGACACTGCTTCAATCTCGTTAGCACAGCAGTGTCAATGAGTTCAAAACTAGTGTCAACGGACTTCAAGTGCACATCAGAAACTCTATTCCCTCAATACTGTATGTTACCCTCAGCCTTTCAGGAAAATATTCATGAAGCAGCAGTTGAAAATGAAAGAAAGGACTTCCTTCTGTCCTCCATAAACTGCTTACAAGTTTTAGCAGGCCAAGAGAAAATGTTGATATAAACCATATCCAGGAAACTGTTTATATACAAAAGTTATAACCAAATCAGTGAAATAAAATAACACGAATAAAAACATCTAATTCCAAGTCCTCTGTGAGGATGAGGTCTTACACATTACAAAACATAAGAACTAAAGCCTTACCTACAACAGATTCTGCATTAGATATACTCAAACCAACTCGACAAACAAAAGAGATCAACTTTGCAGCAGGTGAAAAGTATATATTGAGTCACACACAGAGACAGAAGCGCGTGTGCGTGCACGCGCGCGCACACACACACACACACACACAGAGAGAGATTCAGCCTTGTAAGGAACACAAATGATAAATAGAAGGAAATGAAAAAAAAACACATAATAATGATGGGTCTGTGAATTCAATTAGACTAAGATTCTACTATAGCGCCTTACTTTTATGTTATAAGAGATGATATGTTGTTATAATTGACATAACGCAGGAAATGGCATTCATTACTTTAAGAAATAAAGAAATAAGTCCCTCAAATTGATTCCATGCCCTTTTTTGGTACTCAAAATTTAAAAGCCATGACAAGATGATTAAGTCAATTAGCTTAGATGACGTCTAAATAGTTATAATTACGTGACTTTGAGAACTGACCTGGAGAGCCAGCAGAGATCGCTCATCATGGATGTGCCAGGAGACATCCCCACCTTTTGCCTTGAATGCCTTCATATGCTCCTCAATGTGTGCAAGATCTTTATCTCTGCATCCCGCATTCACTACCAAGTAGATGTGATCATCCTTCACCTTGGTGATCACTGAATCATCAATTGCCCCTCCCTTTTCATTGGTTAAGACAGTCAAGGTCCCATTCCCATGAGCAAGCCCAGCCACATCAGCAATGACAAGTTTTTCAAGAAAAGGGATGCAGTCTTTCCCTTTGAGGCTCAGCCCGCACATGTGGGAGACGTCAAAGAGGCTACCATTTTCCCTACAGTTCAGAGTGGAGTCCATGATGGAGTCCTTGTACTGAATGGGCATGCTCCATCCGGCAAACGGCACCATCTTCCCACCATTGGCAACATGGAAATCATATAAAACGGTCTTCTTGAGCTCAGACTCTGTGGCAAAGCATCGACGAGGTACAATCTTCTTATCAGCCTGTACAAGACGGCGAGTGATTGACTGCCCAAGTTGCCACAATCCCCCTCCTCTCATCTTCTTAAACATATGTATCTAATTGAACAAGAGGATTGAAATAATAAGAACAACAATATTCAAAACGATTCTCCAACAAACAACTAAAAATCTCAATTTTTTTTTTTTGATAAGTAGTTAAAAATCTCATTTTTGGGGGAAAATTCAAATAAAATAGCACACTGATCTATAAATGATCATTGAATAACAGCAGGGGAATCCCGTACTTTTTAAAAATTAAACGTAGGGAAAATTCAAATGAAATAAAAGAATACTAAAAGAACTTTCAAAAGTAAAACGCACACTGATATACATATGATCATTGAAGAACAGCAGGGTATTCCCATACTTTTTCAAAATAAACAACATACGAAACACAAAAATTAAAATTAAAATTAAAATTGCTGGCTTGACAGTTAAGAACCGTCAAATCCAAATGAACACAGTGATAATACGAACACGTTCAAAAGGGTTGTTTACATCCCAGTGAAGATTGAAAGAAAGCAATTTGAAATTGCATTAGATGTAATTCTATAAGTTGACAGTGTTCGTAGAGTAGTATAGTAATGTGACCATCATTATCAAAAACGATTTTCTTCATTCCTTTTCCAAAGATCCCAAAGAAAATAAATCGGTAGATCGTTCCCATTTTGTGTAAAATGTTAATGATAACAGTAGCAGTCATTTACAAGTCCCAACAATTATTTTCCACCTCACATCCAGATACTCATCAGTAATGTTAAGCATATTTAAATTCACTTTATGGGTGTTCTAGGTAAGTAATGATATCCAAATTGTTCACCATGACAACCAATCAAATTAGAGTGAAACCCAACTTTGATGTAGTGCTATAACAGTTTCTACAACAATTACACAACAGTTCAAGCAATGGGTTATCTCCATTCATTGATGTAGTGCTGTACAAAACAATCAAAGCTCAATTCAAAAATTAAATTCTGCAGGATCAAACAAATCTTATAGTAAAAACACTTCAAACAAACAATCTTGAAGTGGGTATTGGGAAATTCATAGAAAAATCTTGAGGGGCCAAAGAAAATCTATTAAAAGCGAGACATTTGCTATCAGAGACAGAATATTTATTGATATGTAAGCAAACAGATGCTAATCAGATATGTAGATCTCAATGAACTTGTCCGAAAAATCAACAAGAAAGTAGAACAGAAAAATGAAGTATTGAAGTCCAGGTGCTCGATCAATTTAAACCAACTGAAAAATGCAGATATACACTCAAACACGCCATTTTATATATGTATATGAGTGTGTGTGTGTGTGTGTGTGTATATATATATATATATAGAGAGAGAGAGAGAGAGAGAGAGACTTACAGAAGAGTTGCTCTTCTTTGCGCACCTTAAAGGAAAAGGAGGAAATCTGAGAGCCTATATGACCATGTTGGCACTGATGATAATAAAAATAGATAAGTGTATGTGTGTCTGGGACTTCTTTTACTAAAATACTATTTATCTATATCTATATATGTATATATATTTTAGTATATGAAAAAAGAAGAGATGTTTGGTGGTATGGAGCGGGTGGAGGAGGGTTTATCAGGCAAGTCGAGACAACAACACCCAATCGTTAGTGAGTGGTGGGTAAGCATAATATACTCATCTCTCTCTCTCTCTCTCTCTGTTGGGTTGGGGTTGTTGGTGAGAACAGTAGTCCTGGTGAATTCTCCTTTAAGTCCTTCTGGATCTGAACTTTTTCTCACTTGGTAAACTGGAAAAAAAAAAAGAAAGAAGGGAAAATTACACTGACCTCCCCTGAGGTTTGGCATAATTGCATGCGATATTCCTAATGTTTCAAAATGATCAGATACCTCCCTCCAATTTAACTCTGGCATAATACTTTGCCCCTTCCGTTCATGGGTCAATAGATTTTTTTGATGACCTTATTCATTTTTTATCCTAAAATACCAAAAATATCCTTATATATATTTATAAATGTACACTCTCACCAATGGCCACGTGCCCAAATTGGGGAAGGTTGGGGGTTCGAGCCCTATAGAACTCTTGTGGGGGTGTGGGGGTGTGTGAGTTCCTTAACATTAAAACAAATAAGTACACTCTCTCATATCTACACACAAATATATATTTGTATATATATACATACCCCCTTATCTCTCTCTCTATCTCTTATGGAAGCCACTCTATTCGCATTCCCCTCCTCCAAACCCTAATCCTAAATTCCCATTTCATAAAAACCCCTCCCATTTCATTTTAGAAAAGGATTTGAGGCTAATTCATTTTTTGTTGGGATTTTATGTCAATCTTCCATTTTTGATAAATTTTGGCCACGTGCCCAAATGTTGTTATTTGACCGCATCAGTAAGGAGGATGACCTCCCGGTATGGATGGTAGAAAAACTCATCCCACCGGGGGACCGCCCTATTTTTTTTTTAACCACACCATTTAAAAATGGGGTTGTTATAGGGGGTTAAAAAAATTGACGGTTATGGGGAGGGGGACGGTTTGAAGGGTTCCCCCATTGGAGAACCGCCCCGCCCCAAAATGCATAATTAATATTTGATTTTTTAATAATTTTTATATTAAAATTACATAGTTATATATTTATTTACATCTTTTTATATTAATTTTTTTTTTGTGTTAGAATATTATTGTGATTAAATTAATTCGATAATTGCTTATTTTGGTTTTGTTTTAGAAATTATTCCAATTAATTAAATTGAATAATATGTTGTTTCTTATATAGAGATTAATGTTATATTAATGTATTTATATTTTACTTGTTTTTAGGGGAAAACAATTGGTTTAATGGGGTGGGTTGGGGTGGTTAAGGGGGTGGGGGAGGGGAGGGGGGATGGGGTGGTGCGATTATGGGGATAAGGATGAGATTTTTAAACAGTTAGGGGGGACGAGAATTTTTGAGGTTATGGTTATGTGGATTGAGAAAACCGCCCCATTGCCATCCCTACCTCCTGGGGTAGGACCCAAGTATTGTTTTTTTTGAAATGTGATAGTTAGAACCAAAACAGTTTGGTTTGGCTCGGTTCAATTCCTTATTGTTCACTCTTTAATCGGCTGGATAACTGATTATCCTTTATTTTGATTGCAGGCGTGGCAGAACTGGTGACGTGGCTTAACTAGTTAAATGGAGAACGAGTTTTCATCTTTTTTGAACAAAATGACCAGTCAATTTGTTTGAAAGAGAACTCAAATCATAGTCAAGACTCTAATTACCTCAATGAAGAGAACTTTTATTGATAATCAAGAGAAATCATATTGTAGAAGGAGGGAGGTAGAAAGGGAAAAAATAATAGACAAACTCAAAACCAGACGAGATGGGAGAAGATAAAGGGAGTTCAGGAAGAAGATAGAAGTAGAGATGATTATAATAAAGTCATTGGAAGGATATTGTAAAGGGCAAAATTCTTGGCCCATCAAAGAGAAGGCCCAAAGGCAGTTGTCCAATAGATGAGCAAATACGGGCCTATTAAATGAAGAGTAAGAGCCCATTAAATAAGGCCTATAACCGGTCATAATATGAGCCCAATTGGCTTAGGCCCAAAAGTCATTCCGACTTAGAGCTAAAGCCAAATATTTCATTAGATAAGGAATTGAATTTGTTAAAGGAAATCAAATCCCTATAATAAAGGGATTTGATCCTAATCATGATGGGCCAAGACCCATCTATCTTTATATAAATATGACCTTAGAGCCTCAATAAGATTCATTCGAGTGTTTGAGCAAAAAAGAACACTTACACTTTGGTGCCGTTTGTGGGAAGCGAAGGTTATTTTTATTGATCTTCTTCCTTACCTACGATTTTCGTCCTTCTCCTTTCCCTTTCTTCCATCCCCATTCCCTCACTAAAACTCTATAAAGAATAGCCATGGTATACACAAGAACCTCCGCGTTGGCCGAAGCAAGCAACGCCCAAGCCGCCCAGATTCAAGCAATCATGGAGAGATTAACAACTGTGGAAAGGAAAAACGAAGAGCTGGAACAGGAGAACGCCAAACTTCGCTAGAGACATGCTCACTCTCCGAATCCAGCCAACCCAATAGATCTAGATAACCCCACCAGTAATGAGGCGATTAACCGGGATCCACCCACGAACGAGGGAGACGAGAACAACAATAATCAAGAAGGAACGGGCAACAGAGCATCCGACCACTAGCAAGAAAAAAACTCCGCCCTTTGAGCCCAAGTCCCTCTGGCTCAGCAGCTTCCAACTATGAAGGATTTGGAAGACATGGCCAATAAGATCTAGAGGTAAGTGCTCAAGAACATGAAGGGTCAGACTCCCTCCATGAAGGACTTAGCAACCCACGCTGTTGTTGATATGATTAAATCACCCTTCATGGACGAAATTGATCAGGCGGAGTACCCGAGGAAGTTTCGTTTGCCAACTTTCACCTTATATAATGGGACTAAGGATCTATTAGATCATATTTATCAGTACCAGACGAAGATGACTGCCTGAAAGAAGAATGAGCCCTGTTGTGCAACGAATTCCCTACCAGTTTAACAGAGACACCACTCATATGGTTTAGGAAGCAACCACCTGGATCAATTAGGAGTTGGAGTAAGTTGTGCGAGCTTTTCATAGCGCAATACTATGGTAACTAGAGGCAAAAAAAAGACAATATCCAGCATATTCGCGATGACTCAGGAGAAAGAGGAAAGCCTCTATAGCTTCTTATCCACGTTTACGAGGGAAATGTATTCCATTGACCAGTGTGATCAACTATCAGCAGTTGAGGCTTGCAGAATGACCCTAATCCCAAGCACCAAGTTCCATGCATCTTTGGTAAAGAGACCCCCCAGCAACACTAGAGAGTTAAATTCCAGAGCCTAGGGTTACCTCAAAATCGAAGAAGAGAAAGTGGTTCAGCAAAATAGAGCAGTTATGGTTACTGTTGAAACCCGCATAAAGGATCGTATCAAAGGTCAGAAGCCAACTCGTCCAACACCACCATACTCATCAAATAAGCCGGCTGACAAAAAGCAGAGGGTGGAGGAAAAAATAACTCCTCTTAAAACAAGTCTCAACAAGCTTTACCTTGATAAGAAATGAAATGGAATATTCAGACCCCCTTTACCAATAAGGAAACCCATGAAGCAGAGGGATATGACCAAGCATTGTGCATTTCACAGTGAGTATGGACATCATACCATTGATTTCCGGAATTTGCGCAAGAAGGTAGAGGCAATGATTGTAAAAGGAGAATTAGCTGAGTATGTGGCAAAAGACCAGACCTGCGCAGAGCTATAGACAAATCCCCCTCAGAATAACACTCAGGTAGGTCAGCCGATGCGGGTGATCCACATGGTACAGGGTGGATCCATCCAAGAAGAGACTGAAGGAGTCAGGAGATCCCAAATGCGTCAGGCACACAAACTCAGAAGAATTGGTGAAGTATGTCAGACGTCCAACAGAAAAGAGGAATCCCAGATCTGCTTCAATGAGACTGACCTGAGCAATGTGCAAGTCCCTCATGAAGACCTTCTAGTTATTTCACTTATAGTAGTTAACTGTTTGGTCAAAAGAGTCATGGTAGATCCCGGTAGCAGCATAAACATCATGACTAAGTGGGCCTTTGATAAACTTGGGGTAGACATCAATCAGATGCATCCCGCTAGAGTCCCCCTCACTGGATTTGATAGACGGAGGGTGGAACCAATTGGGGTCATCCAACTATCTGTATCAGCTGCCAGAAGGACATTGAAGGAGAACTTCGTGGTGGTGGATGTTAAGCTATCATAAAATTTCCTGATGGGCAGAAGTTGGATTCACAGGATGCAAGGGGTACCCTCAACCTTTCATCAAGTCATGAGATGCGTTGACCCCAACGAGTTGGACATAACAGATATCCCAGGGGATTAGGTGGTAGCAAAAGAGTGCTACACAGTAACCATGAAGAACCTGAATACCTGGAATAAGCCAGATGATGAGGGGCAAGAAAGCTCCAAGCAAAGAGAGAAATAAAAATTACAGATTGCCCTTTTGAATAAGGTTAGGTCACGACAAAACCACTCCAGGAGGTGGACATCATCCCCTCTGGAGATGGCAGAACCACATTCATTGGGTTTACTCTTTCAACCACCGAGAAAGTAGATATGATCAAACTACTGCAGGACAATCTGGATATATTCGCTTGGTCACATCTGGACATGCCAGGTATAAACCCCTCCGTTGCATAGCACAACCTCAATATCGATCCTGAGGCTAGACCGGTAAAGCAGAGGCAACGACGGTTTAGAGTGGAAAGAAACTAAATCATGGCCGAGGAAGTCAGCAAATTACTGCAGGTTGGGTTCATTAGGGAGGTCCGCTACCCCACTTGGCTTTCTAATGTGGTCATCGTCAAGAAGAAGAATGGGAAGTGGAGGGTCTGTACTGACTTCACCAATCTAAACAAGGTCTGCCTTAAAGACTGTTTCCCCTTGCCAAAAATTGACCAGATGGTGGATGCTACAGCAGGATACGAGCGACTCTCATTCCTAGATGCATATTCTGGATATAACAAGATCCCCATGAATTTAGCTAACAAGGAGAAAACATCCTTCATCACAGAAGAATGTACTTTTTGTTATAAAGTAATGCCTTTTGGACCGAAAAATGCAAAAGGTCTTTTGGAGGACCATACCTCCGGTGCTTGACCCCTCAGAAGCCAAAGCCATTATGAAGGAGAAACACGAGTGGACGTGTGGAAATCATTCAGGAGGGAGGTCCCTTGCTCATAAAGTGATGAATCAGGGCTATTTTTGGCCTTACATGTCCCAAGACACGGAAGCTTTTGTCAGAAGATGCCACAAATGCCAGATACATGGAGATAGTATTCATCCTCTGCCAGAGTTCCTTAATCCCACACTCAATCTACATCCCTTTTCCCAATGAGGGATTGATATAGTGGGACCACTCCCACAAGCTTTAAGGGAAGTTAAACTAGCAATGATAACCACATATTACTTCACCAAATGGGTGGAGGAAGATTCCTATACAATGATCACATACAGACATGTGATCAAGTTCATATGGACAAATATTATATGCCGATTTGGAGCGCCAAGGGTGATAGTAATGGACAATGGGTTGAACTTGGACAACAAGTAGACCAGAGAGTTTTGCGAGCAACACGATATTCAGCTCAAAACATCTTCAGTTGGCTACCCGCAGGGCAATGGACAAACTAAAAGGTCAAATAGAACTATCCTGAATAACCTCAAGAAAAAATTGGAAGATGCCAAATGGATCTGGCCATACAAATTACTAGAGGTCCTATGGGCATACATGACTATTCCAAGGTTTCCCACTGGGGAAACTCTCTATGACATATGGGGCAGAAACTATCATTCCTACAGAGAATATAGTACCAACCATAAGAACTGAAGCCTATAAAGAAGATCAAAACAATCAGAATCTGGTGCACGCTCTTGATACCCTGGAAGAAAAACGTGACAAATCAGCTACCAATCTAACTGAGTACCATCAGAGGATCAGGAGAAGCTTCAACCAAATAGTGATAAGGCGAGAGTTCCAGGTGGTGGACATGGTCCTCAGGAGGAGGATTGGAATCATCGACAAACTTCATGAAAATTGGGAATGACCCTACACTGTGACCAAAATCATTGGCAAAGGGGCTTACCGGTTGGGGAAATCTAATGGCTGCATGGAGCCACGCTCCCAAAACGCCTCTAGATTGAAGAGGTATTATTCTTAGTTTTCAATTTTTGGGCCTGGTAAAGGCTATTTATGTTAAAATTCGATGTTACCCATCTTATTATGATCAATAAAAGAGGCCAAGACCTAATTTTTATTTGAGCAATCAATTGCCAATGAATCATATCTTTTTTTATAAAAAAAAAGGAAAAAAGGAATTTATTCGTAAGTTATAAAATGACAGAGGCATATGCCTAAACCATTAAACAGAAGAATTTATTCCTAAGTTAAAAATGGCAGAGGCATAGGCCTAGACCAATAAGAAGATGATTTTATTCCTAAGTTAAAAATGACAGATGCACATGCCTAGACCATTAACAAGATGAATTTATTCCTAAGCTAAAAATGGCAAAGGCATATGCCTAGATCATTCCTAAGAGGAATTTATTCCTAAAGTAAAAAATTGCAGAGACACATGTTTAGACCATTAATAAGAGAAATTTATTCCTAAAAGTCAAAAATGGCAAAGGCACCTACCTAGACCATTAATAAGAGAAATTTATTCCTAAAGTTAAAAATGGCAGAGGCACCTGCCTAGACCATTACAAAGAGGAATTTATTCCTAAGTCAAAAAAATGGCAGAGGCATATGCCTAAGCTATGAGGAAAAGAGGAATCCATTCCTAAAAATCGAATTTGCTATCAAATTAAAATCTTGTATGCCAGAGGCATAGAATATATATACTAGTAAAACAAGTATCACAAAAGACATACAAGCTTTGGCAGATTCAAATTATGGAACATGAGACAATTCATGAACAAAAAGAGAGTTTTTCATTAAAATAAAACATGTATTACAAAAATTTACACAAGGGGTTATAAATGCTCAGATGCCCAAGGGGCTACAAATGTCCAAAGGGAAAACCAAAACAAAAATGCCTAAATAAAAGGATGGTCAAAGTGGTCCTGTTGTGGAAGTGATAGTGCCACAGAAGGGATCTCAAAGCAAAAGCAAAATCCATAATGTGGCTCTATCAACATCCCTTGTAAATGCCAAGGAGGAGGGGGGAGTGCTAGATTTTGGGTTTAACACCAAACCCTAGCCCGAAGGTACCCATAATTTATGTGGCAAAAAGGGCTGGAGCCTCAGAGCTGTGGGGATCCGCAGGTACCGGCCCAGCAAGGAACCCCAAAAACTGGTTCTCAACAGTAGTAGCTTCTGAACCCTTGTATGGAGGCGCCACCTTCAGATGGGCATCCATAGCTTCAAGATCCTTGGGTTTCCTCTACTCAGGTTCCTTAAGGGCATTGACAAAACCACTACGCCAGAATTACCTTGCAACAAGATTGTAGAGATCCTGGTAGCGGTGGTGCATGTCCAGACCCCCTTGTCTGGACATCTCCAGCTCAGAGTGAGAAAGGCTTAGGCGATGCTAAAGACCCTCAATCTTAGCATCAACCTTGACTCTACTCTCCTTGAGGCCAACGTTCTCCTTCTCCAGAGATGCCTTCTTTTGGCTAAAAGAGCCTCCCTCTCCTCTGCAAGGGCCAGGGCAGCCTTGAGACGAGTCACCTAGTTAGTCTGATGAGCCACCTATTTTATATGGGACTCACTATTAAGGCACAGGGCCTCAACATAATAGAAGGCTTGCAAAAGATTGAAGGCGAAAATGGTCAGAGGCCTCAAACGAACAAATGTAAAATAAAAGTAAAACAATAAGTAGAAAAGAAGGTTTACCCTTATCATCATGCCCATAACCTTATCAGAAAGGTCAGGGTTGTCCATAGACTTGAAATTGTACAGATCCTCTCTGGACCATAAGGAATTGGCTCTGGAAGCCATAACCTCTATCAAATTGGGGTTCTCCCCCTCAGGAGCAACCACACCCTTAGAAGCTTTGCCCTTTAGCTTCTGCCTCTTTGAAGACCTCACTGAAACCGAGGGGCGAGGATGAGGGGCAGGAAGCTGGGGAAGGGTGGGAGTGACAACATCCACTACAGCTGACCCAGATGCTGCAGTAGTTAAGGGGGTTGCGGTTGTGACTCGAAAAGAAGTCCCTTAAGTGGCTGGGTCTAGGGTAATTTCTAGGTTAATTAAGAGGAGTCAAAAGGTTAATACATGATGGACGCTCAGACTAAAGCTTCATCCTCAACAATTTTGACCCTCTTATAAACCCTACTAGGGTATGCTTCCTTGGGGGACACCAAAACATTCATAGATATACTCAGCCCTATGAAGGTCACATTTGCGACACAAATGATTTATTGAATGGTTAACAAGGAAATTGTAAGGCTCAAAGTTGTTGGGGCTAAAAACACTAGGGATTGGGAAATAGGAATCCTGAGGGTAGAACTATGGTCCCTTGATCAGAATCATTCTCTCTTTCCAGCCCTTCTCAAACTTGTCAGTGCCTGTGCAAATGCCCCTGTCTGTGAAATGATAGAGCATCAATCTCCCAGCATTCTTTGTGATCTCCAAGATTTGATAGCACATCAGGAAGTCATCAAAATCTAGATGCAGACCATGACCACGGTTCGCTAGAATGAGCATGGAAACGATGCGGAAAAAGTTGGGATTAACCTGAAGTGGGGCTAGCCCTAGGATAAAAAAGATAAAATGAAAAAGGGGGTGAAATGGGAATCTGACCAATTTAACCTTGTTGTATGAAAGGAGGAGGTCATGAGGGCTAACGCCCCCCCCCCCCCCCCCCCTGGGTAAAATCAAACTCAGGATTATAGGCTATAAATTTAACCCCCTCTAGAGGCTTCACCAGTTTCTTAAGAGAATTAATGCTTCGAGTTTTCCTTTGATTAACAGGAATCTTATCAGGGTTATAAGGATGTGATTCCTTAATATCATCAGCCCTTTTATCTTCCCAAAGAAAAATTGGAATTTCTTTAGTGTGACTTCAATAGATTCCTCATGGGAAAGTGGGGCTAGTTCCTCACTGGCAGAACTGGCATGAGATTCAGACATGGTGTAGAAGAAGAAAAAGTTATGAAACACTTACAGAGATAAAAGAAGGGTCGTCGGAGATGATCACCAGAGAAGAAAGCAAAAGCCAGAAAAACAGTAAGGACGCAGTTAGCACAAACAAATACAAAAGATGTTTGATAACAGAGAATTCAAAAAAGCAAAAGTTGTGAAGTTTGGAAAAGATTCCAAGTGTTAGGTAAGACTGAGTATATATATGAGTTGAGAGGGTGCGTCTAAAAAATGCATTAAATAAGGCTGAGGCATTGCAGTTTTTCAAGGCAGACTGAGACGTCAATTGAGGGAATCAAGCTATCAAATTCAATTCAAAGCCCACATGTAATTCAAAGACATGATTGTGGTGACGTTAGTGGATAATTCACGATTGTGTACATACATTTGTGTATATACATATCCTGAAACGAAAAGGCACTTTGTGTAAACCCTACTATTTGGGTCTAGCCCATGAAACATCGGATCAGACCCAAAGGAGCTAGTGTAAAGGAAAAAATTCTTAGCCTATCAAGAAGAAGGCCCAAAGGCATTTGTCCAAGAGATGAGCGAATTCGGGCCTATTAAATGAAGAGCAAGAGCCCATTGAATAAGGCTTATAACCGGTTATAATATGAGCCCAATTGGCTTAGGCCTAAAAGTCATTCTGACTTAGAACTGAAGCCAAAGATTTCATTAGATAAGAAATTAAATTTGTTAAAGAAAATCAAATCCCTATAATAAAGAGATTTGATCCTAATTATGATGGGCCAAGACCCATCTACCTTTGTATAAATATAGCCTTAGAGCCTCAATAATATTTATTCGAGTGTTTGAACAAAAAAGAGCACTTACAGATATGCAGTACCAAAATAGTGTGATGGAGAGATGATTTATTTGTTTGGTTACGGACCTCCAGAATTGAGGCATGTGCACTTTTTTTATATGGGAAAAGCGATTACAAGATAGTTACTAAAATAAGATAATATGTAAAGTTCATTAAACCCCCCCCCCCCCCCCCCCCCCCCCCCCGAACTATGAGTCGGTCCCTTAAATTCTAACATTTTTATAAATCAGTCCCTGCATACTATTAAGCATTAACGGATACAGACAATTACTTTATTGCCCTGAATTGAACGACGTCGTGTATTAAGTACTAAAGTCTCTGCTGATGACATGACATTGTAATCCACAGAACCAATAGAAACATGACAACACCACACCCTTATATTATCCTTGGGCAGTTACTGTAGTTAGAATGACCACTCTAATTTTGGCGCCAAACAAGAATGGATTTGGCACCACTTTTATCCATTTTACATATATACATATATATCATTCCTCTATGTATTATAACTCTGAACTGGAACCCTAGGAGCAGACGAAGAAAATCAGTATGCATGAACACAAAAAACTGTTCATCACAAAGGTAAACCTTTATCACTAGAGAAATTGATTTGCTTTTATGTTATTGATTTATATTGAATAAGTATAAATGAAGATTGTGACTAATAGATAATATTGTTTGTGTCATTCAATTTAATTCTTTTGTTGTTTACTGCATATCTAAATATATTTATTTATTAGAAAGTTTGTTATTTATTTTGTTTAGGATTTAGGTGGTGAGTGGTCCCTTTGACATTGAATATGTTGTATAAGCTTCAGGTCTCCAATAATTTAAGCATGTTTTGTTCACTATCTGTCATATTCAGAGTAATGTTGACCCTACTTGTCACTAATTGTTTGGTTGTAGATGGATGTGTTGTAATCTATTGTAATTCACTGTGGATGTATATTTGAGAGTGTACCGCATACTACATATGTGGGAGGAAAGATACAAAATTTTCACAATGTAGACCCAAATTTAATGTCTTTCATAGATCTCTAGGATATGATAGGAAGTGTAGGATATGGACTGCTTTCTCAAGCTTACTATAAATTGATGTATAATAGTGAGAGATTTTAAAGAATTAGGTCTGATTTTGATGTAATTAACATGTTTTCTGGGCATGAGGCCTCCAAGAAAAAAAGGAAATCGATATCTATATTCTTGCACCAAAGATAGTTGAAATAAATGAGATTGAACAGGATGTTGAAGGAGATGACATGCCTACTAAAGATGCAGCTGATGAATCAGAGGTTTTCCAGACTTGTATGAATTTTGCATAAGTGGGGTCTGATTATTCTCCTGCTGATGAGTTGACGAGCCTATGTGGTTTAGATGAGGAAAATGAACAGAAGGGTAGTAGAGTTGTCCCTAATAGGCAAGACTTCATTATTTCTAGATATTTAGGTGTCAAAACATTGCATATTGGCATGAGGTTTGCCTTTACTGCTGATTTTAGACCTTCTCTAAGGGATTATGTTATTAATTAAAATTTGATATCAAATTTGATAAAAATGATGGTGATCGAGTGACTGCCATTTGTAGGGATAGTTGTGGTCGGAGGATACACGCAAGTAAATCAAAGCATGAGCAGTGCTTTAAAATCAAGACCTTTAATTCAGAACATAAGAACTGCTTATGGGTTCATAGATACAACCAATTAACCTTTACCTATCTAGCAAACAAGTACTTGAAACAAATCAGATTAAATCCAAACATGTCATCTGGGGCACTTAGGAATACTATAGTTGCTGATTTGGACATTGACGTGTCCAAATTCAAAGTGTATAGAACAAAGAAAAGGGCTTTAAGCATCATTCGGGGTGATGAAGCTATTAATGTTGAAGATTATAATTGGCTTAAAAGAGTGGATCCAAGGGTATGGACAAGATCTAACTTCGCTCACCATTCAAAGAATGCTTTGGTGATAAACAGTATGTGTGAGTCTTGGAATGTAGTCATCCTTCTAGCAAGAGATACGTTTGTCATCTATATGTTAGAATGGATAAGGACGTACAATCCAGATTCAATACTTCAACTTTTTCACCCAAACATTAATACTCCACTACGTAACTCACCGAAGCATTATTGCACCAAACAACACCACAAAAGATAACAAAAAAAAACATGGAACCAACAAACACAATCTTTGAAAATGAAATCAATGAATTTATAACATGAGATGATGTTGCATCAGCTACTGTTGGTTATGATGGTGGTGTAATAACAACTCTTCCTTCTGGTTCTGGTAATTCGGCATTAAAGGTTGTTGTTTGCCACCGTGGTGGTGGCTGATGATCTCCCCACACCCAGAAATCACAAATACCTTTCTGACATTTGAAACCTCCTAGGATTAGCATCTGAATCAGAAATGAATACATTTGCCTTTTTATGACAAATACGCTGCCTATTCCAAAGTGAACCACTTCTATTCACACTCCATAATGATTCACCCATTGATCCGCAACTTATCTTTGTTGATATTAACTTGTATATATATAGAGAGAGAAAAATAGAGGGAAAGAGAGAGTGAAAGAACCTTAGAGAGAGAAATGACCCCAAAAGGTAATGGCTCAAAGAATTTCTTATGGCGCCTTGGAGGAAGTGATAAATTCAAAGAAGATAATGACCAATTTTGAGTTAGGGTTTGTTTGGTACTTGAAGTGAGGAATTGAGGATTTTATAGGCAAAAATATATCAATGGTCATAAGGGTAGCAATGTAATTTGGGGTCACACAACTTGCTGACAACATATTAACGGTTGGGAACAAACGACAATGTAACGACAGTGACTGATTTGTAAAAATGTCAAAATTTAAGGGACCAACTCATAGTTCAATGGGGTTTCTTGAGAGAGAAAATAAAGTTCAGGGGAGTTTAATGCACTTTACCCTAAGATAATTAAACTAACTTTTTCTAATTATCGTTAAGGTAAATGTACCAAATAAATCAACTCGTCCTATTCTCAGTACATTTCCTTATGTTGACTTGGTAGATCAACCCAATACACTTTCTTCCATCCTTAACACTTTACTTGGATTGGCTTCAACCCTATTTCACCGATTTGCACAGATGGGCCTTCTAACACTAGATCAACTACTCTGGGTTCTGTTATCCACTTAGTCACCCTTGCCCTCTCAGCTAATAACTCGTACAACTAATTTTAGAGCTTAAACAAATTTTAACCATGTCCTGCTTGAGCTCAATCATACTCAACCTGGTTCTGCCCCGCCTTTCTTACCATGTCAGTTAAGAACCATCTCTATTCTCATTTACATGTGTTGGACAATTTAGGATATGCCAACACTTTATTGTGATGTCCCACATCGCCCGGGTATAGAGATGGTGATGTGCTTATACGTGCATATGTGTCTCCAATTGCTATAAGGTCTTTCGGGGGTGAGCCCAAAAACAAAACAGTGCGGGCTGGACCCAAAGCGGATAATCTCATACCATATATTGGAGTGGGGTGTTACAGATGGTATCAAAGACTTAACCCGATCGAAAGTGTGGGGGTGTTCACAAGCCCATATGGGTTACGCCAGTGAGGACGCTGGATCCCAAAAGGGGGTTATGATGCCCCACATTGTCCGGGTATAGAGATGGTGATGTACTTATAAGTGTATGTGTGTCTCTAATTGTTATGAGGACTTTTGGGGTGAGTCCAAGAACAAAATCGTGC
This sequence comes from Cornus suecica, assembly GCA_963922005.1. Lineage (NCBI taxonomy): Eukaryota > Viridiplantae > Streptophyta > Magnoliopsida > Cornales > Cornaceae > Cornus > Cornus suecica. Next base: position 55,926,029 of record OY998241.1, on the reverse strand, counting down.
AGGTTGAGTCCAAAGTAGACAATATCATACCATATGTTGGAGCGGAGTATTACATACACTAATAGTTTTAGCTTCAATTTCTATTATTAAGGGACTGAGGGAGACATGGAGAACTGCGGGAATCATGGAGAATGTTTCTGTTTAAATTCAGTCAAAACTTAAACGGATCGTACGATGGGCAGCCCTAAAGTTACCTCTCATCTAGTAGCTAAAAAATCAAATGATATTCCTCAATTTTTAGAAATATCATTTACCTAATTTGAAAACTTACTTTCCTTTCACTTGAACACGAGCAAAATCATTATGTAATATCAACAATATGAAATTGTATAAAGATTTTATTCTTTTTCAAAAACTGTAAGGGGACTTATCATAACACCCCATTCCACTATTAATTTTCATAAAAAAAATCGTTACATTATCATATTGCCCACTTCACTATCAATTCCGATCAAATTGTCTCTTAACATTAGTTGATCATCAATACCTTAATTGCAATAATTAAATTACTAACCTTTATTTAAATGTTGAAATTACTAAAATAATGTTTATTTAAACTACATAATTCATTATTAAATAATGATTATTTGTATATAGGAATTTGCTTGCTTCATGAATATCAATTTCTAATATTCATACAAGCACTATTTTAGTAATCATTTATGTATTGTAGAAAGTGCATATATATATATATATAGATATCTATATGTGAATACACGGTCATGTAATGAATTTTATTAGTCTACCAGTGGAATAAAAGTGTGTACTACCATTAGACCTGTCAATGGATTGGATTCGGATCGGATCAGTTAAATCAAAATCCAATTTGTTAAGAAATCGGATTATCGGATTCGGATCCTAATCGGGTTATCGGATTTTATTTTCAATCCATATCCGGTTAATATCGGATTCGGATCGGATTCAGATCATAATCGGATTATTGACAGGTATATTGATAAGGATGACAAAAACTCCCGATCCGCGATCCGAATCCGATAATTCGACGGATTTTCACTTAGTTAATTCATATTCGAATTTCTTCATTATAGAATATTTGATTTGAATATCTAATTAAAAAAATACAAAAATCAATAAATATTGAAACACTAAATTATTTACACTTTTAATAATTATATTTATGATCAATCATTATTAATAAATAATAAAATAATTAACAACTAACAATTATATACATGTACAATATTAAATATATACACATAAAAATATCAAATATATATTTATATATATATAAATATATTTTATATCGAATCGGATTATTATCGGATCAGATGACATAAATCCAAATCCAATTTATTAAGAAATCGGATTATCGGATTCGAATCCTAATCGGGTTATCGGATTTTATTTTCAAACCATATCTGGCTAATCGGATCGGATTTGGATCGGATTCGGATCAAAATCCGATCCATTAACAGGTCTAATTACCATAGATAAAATGATACATTTAAATATTGAGGATATATATATATATATATGTGAATACATGGTCATGTAATGAATTTTATTAGTCTACCAGTGGAATAAAAGTGTGTACTACCATAGATAAAATGATACATTTAAATATTGAGGAGAGTAATTTGAATTTTTAATTAATTAAAGGGGTAGTGAGTGTAATTTAATATTCTCATGTTTAAAGGTGACAGTATTGTGCTATGATCTTATTATTGTGACATAAAAATCTCTTTTGTGGGATATATTTAGTGATGAGGTTAGGACTTGGGGACTACCATTATAAAAAGTATAGGTGCATAGAAACCTATGGAACGGTCCAAAATGAACTAAACCGGTACTTTGGTTCCGGTTTTTAATTGGTTTGGTTTGATTCCGGTTTGAAAAAAACAAAACTGTTCTTGTTTAGTTTGGTTCTGGTCAAACTGTTTGGAACCGAACCGAACTGAACCGAACAAAGTATATATATATATATATATTAATATATAACTCACTTATACAAATAAATTTTATTAAGTCCACACAAGTTTATAACACCAATTAAATATATATTAATATCTTAAATACAATCATAAGTTCACTCTAATAGTGTTATAATATATAGTAATATATAACTCACTTATATAAATAAATTTTTTTGAATAAAATTTTAAGTTCACACAAGTTTATAATACCAATTAACTACATATTAATATCTTAAATAAAATCACAAGTTCACTCTAATAATGTTATAACATTCAATAAAAATATCACACACATATACATAAAAGTCCTATATTTTATTACCTTTCTCATCTCTCACATAATCACATCCACTCTTTGCCGGCCACCATAACCCATCTCCTCAGTCACCACCGGCTTGTTCGCTTTGTACAAAAAAAATGTTTTTCTCTATATTTTTTTTCTTTATTAAGAAACAATTACTCTCTTGAAATGTAATATCGAAATTTGTTATTGTGTTTGAAAGATCAATACTTATTATTATTATTTTCTTTTTGAATTCGATAGTGTTTAGTACTTACTATTTTGATATTGAATTGATATGATAAATTGTGATTCATATAGGTAATATTTATTTTGAAAGAACATGTTTAAGGAACCGTGATTTGGAACCGAACCGAACTTTTATTATTTGGTTTGGTTTGGTTTGGTTTGGTTCGGTTCCTTCATTAGTGGTTTCAGTGGTTTCGGTTCTGATTTCTATTTTTAAGAAACCGTTGGTAATGATTTGGTTCCAAATTCCAAACCGAACCTAATAAAAAGTAAGAATTAATTGTTATTAATTATCCTACTTGAATCTTTTGATACTGTATTATCTTTTTTTGTTATTTTAATTAACAAGGCAACAAGTTTATATTGGTAACCGAAGAATGGGCAAAAATTAATACAATCATTTAAGGAGAATGATTTGTATGGACATTGATAATCTTCTTATTCGCATAAAATTAGTCACATTAATTAGATAGAAAATATCAGAATCATACACATATATTAAAATTTTAATTTAGTAATTTCATAAAATGTAGCCTAATTTGTTATGTTGCATATATCAATATGAGTGTTACATTAGGAATGTGACTCAGGCTGGTGTTTGCGAAAGTTAAAATACTAAAGATAGCCCAAAGCCGCAGAGCCCATTGGACTCGGACTATTAAGCAATAGAACATAACAGACCAGAGCGAGTTCATTACTCAGTACACAATAGTGAATTTTCAACACTGAAAATTCAAAATAAAAATAAAAGATATTTTATTTTCAATTTTTACTACTTAAAACCCATATTGTAGAAGTTTCAATACTTAATTTTAAATTTTAACAAACAACACCAAGATAGAGCTAAATATTCGTGAATCATATAGTCTTGTATATGTAAGAAAAATATAAATAAAACACAAAAATCTAAAGCACTTCTCCAACAAGTCACATATTTTTAGTTTTCTCCGAAAATTTAAATCATTGGTCACTTGAGAATAATATCTTTAGATTCATTCAGCATTCAATGGATACTAACTACTTCACAAATTGGTTGTGCTAAAAATTAGCCCACCAAAAAAAACCATAAAAATAAAAATAAAAATAAAAGTACTCAAACTCTAGGAAGCTTTATTACCAAGTTCAATCTTCCAACCTTATTCCCAATCTCTTGGTCCACACACACAGACACACAAACACACACCAAAAAAGAAAACACCAACATTGTAAACTCCTTAGTTGTAGTAGTAGTAGGCCAAAAGCTACAGCATTGGTAGGAACCACAAGCATACATATATATATATATATATATATATATATATATATATATATATATATATGTATATATATATATATATATATATATATGTTGTGAACTCAAGGCAGTCCACTACGCCCAGGTTTGAGGCTCCCACCATCAATTCCATCACCAGGGACACCACTGTTACCACCACCTTCAAGCCCAGACCCAAGCCCACCTCCATTTGCAGCCCCAGCTGAGCCAGTCCCAGCACCAAGTCCACCCTTGCCAAAGCCAGAACCACCACCAAGTGGAGCTCCTCCACCACCAAAGCCCGTCCCCGGACCGCCTCTAAACCACCCGCTGCCGCCGCCTAGGCCTCCTTTATAGCCGGGAAAGTGGTGGTAGAATGCCTTGTCTAGGTCACTTATAGTGTCCTTTTCCATGACAAGCTCCCTAGCACTTATGGTGCAAGCAAATGCACCAAGAAAAAGCACAATCATGAAAATATTCTTAGTACTAGTCATTTTTTTGATAAATATATATATATTGTGATATATGAGGTTGATATATGTATTGAGATGTGGGAATGTAGAGAAGTTGAATATATAGATGTTTGAGATATAAGAAGGTGACATTTAGGGTGATTGTAAGTTTAAACATGTGATGATCATTCATAAGATGTGTTTGGCCAGACTGTTTAATTGATCCAACTGCTTCTATTCAGAATTCACCCACCCCATGCCATCACCACATCTTGATGATTAACCTAATTCTGGCCCAACACACAGACTTTTTTTACTGTACAAGAAGTTTGTTAAGGGGTTAATTAGCCACTGATCATATGGTTGATTTCATTTTTAATTGAGAAATTGTACAAGCTGCTACATTTATATATACTCATGAGAAAAATACAATATTTAAAATAAAATTATAATCAAGAAATTAAGCACAAAGTTCTAAGTTCCATACAAACTTTTATAATGTCATAATTATATATTTTGAAGGTGTAACAGTTGAGATATTTAGAGCTGTAACGATTGAGGAAAAAAATCCAAAAATTTAAAAAAAAAATCGGCAAATTTGAGTAATTTTTTTTGGTTACTAAACGATTGAGAATTTCAAAAAATTTAAAACTATATTTTTTATTAATGAGTAAATTCACTGCCCATATCTATACGAAAATCTATAAAAATGCAAGAATAATTTTATTACAATTCTATAAGATGAAAACAGATTCTTTTATTACTTTTTATATTTTAAGAGAAAGTATAAATATGAAATTAAAATTGTAACAAAAAAAAAATATATATATATATATATACTTAAAGGAAAGAAATATCAAGGGTTATGAGCCTTTAATAAACTTCATGAATTCTAATTAAGTTACTGATATTAATTACTTAATGAATCTGCTTAATAAAAGTAAAAAACCATCTTCATGTTTTGAAATTCGTGAATAATATAGAAATAAGCAATATTCGTAAATCTGTTATTGGTAGTGTAGATGTATATAGAGCGTAAAACATTTTTTTAAACAAAAACTTTATTGTTTTCTAGAGTTTGATTGTTGGAAATATTTATAATTTAAATAGTTCTCCAAGTTTATGTATAAAGGAAATTCTTATAAATTTGTAAGACTTTTTCTTACAAATACGATGAAACAAAAATTGTTTTTGGAATAGTTGTTAAAAATAAAAACGCATAAGAGAAAATAATATAATATAATATAATATATATATATATATATATATATATATATATATATATATATATATATATATATAATGAAACTAACTTGCATGACGTGAAAAATTGAGTCTTACCTAGAATACATCCGCACCCACATGGTTCGAGCCTTAGCTAATTCTACTTTTCACAGATCTCTTTACCAGTGAGTAAGATTAAGATTAAGATTCACCATTAAACTTTACCAGTGATCAATGGTTTTCATGCAGCTCCAATTTCAAAATTTGTAAAGATGATTTGTTAAATTAATCTCCCAAAGATTATTGTTGTAAAGGAAATGTTGAAATTAATTAATATAAAGAAGAATATGATGCCCAATGTAAAAATAAACATTTACCTCAATTCCACTTAACAATCAATTATTTTTTCTTTCCTGCCCTGATTATTTATGTGGACCCACGTTTTTCTTCCCTTATGTAGTGTTCGTGATATGAATGATGCAGGAATATTTTCTTAACTAGCCAATCCACCATAATCCTGATTTTATTTATGTTCAGAAGATAAAAACAACGTACAGAGAATATAGAAAACAGAGAGCCTTTCAAGAGAATGCATATCTCTTGTTGGAGTTTTTACACCCGCCCAAGAACGAAAACAAAAACTAGGGTTTCAAACCCTCTTCTAAAAATTGTGAATCTACAAATCAGAAAACGCACACACAAACACATAACAAATAATCGATACAAAGATATATACGTGGTTCAGCCAAAATAAGCCTACGTTCGCGAAGAGTACCGTTTCACTATAATTAAAGAAAATATTACAAGGGGATGATCCGCAGATCATACACATGCACACACATAGTGTATACTCACGCCTGTATCACCGGAAATAATATAAGCATATATTATTCCTAACTCTCTCAAGAAGAATCTCAATTTGTAATTCTTATGATCTCTCTCTCAATCTTGTGTTTCTGTGTTTTTTTCTCACACCACCATACAATAGAAATAACCCATTATAGGAAAGGTAAATCTAATGGATAAGTCAATAGGAATCAAATCCCAATTAGAATAAGAGTCTTTTAAAGCTTTCCATAAAAATCTCGATTCTAGGCCACCGAGTACTTGGTGAAACTCCCACCGAGTACTCGGTGTATGCACAAGTGTCGCACAAGTACGCAAAGGTCTTCTACCACTTTTTCATCAATTGCACAAGTTCGCGCAAGTTCATAGTTACCGAGTACTCGGTGGTTCTTCACAACAATTTTTCTTCTTGACTTTATCTTTTCCAATTCTCTTCTCGATCCTTGTGGAAAAGAGTCACCAACTAACATCTATCTCCCCCACTCTTTCTCTCTCTAGAACTTTCTCTCTCTAGATTCGGAGCTGAACCAGAACAGAACCGGAGTCATAATTGGAGTCCACAAAACCATAGCCTTGCCTTGGTATTTATAGGCGTCGAAGCCAGCACTAACCTGAGGACCTCCCGTTATGCCACGTCATCTTAACCTTCAGTTCGCAACTTTGATTATGAAAACTCGTGAGTCTCCCTCCCAAGACCTCTTCGCCAAACCTCTTTGCGAGACCATATCGCAAAACCACCTCGCAAGAGCCCTCTTCGCGAGTCCTCTCATGAACCATTCTCATGAGCCCCTTTTGTGAGCATGTTCTCACAAGCCTCTCTTGCAAGCCTATTCTTGCGAGCCATTTTACCTTGGACATTCCATGATCCTTTCCATTGAGCCTTTTGCTCTCCTTATGTTCGCACCCTGGGCATATTGTCCCTTGATGACGGAGGATGTTCTTGAGCCATGACTTTTCGCATGCATACATTTTCATGACGTACTCATGAGTCTTGCTAGCCCTCTTTAAAATGTCATTTTCAATAATGCCAAGTGATGTCGCTACCATTACTTGTTCTTTTGAAAATGTTCCCTTAAAACCCTATTTTATGACTCCCATTGTGATGTAACACATAGGGGAGTGAGTATCGATGAACCTATTTCTGTCACCGGACCCTCACGCACACCTCTTTGTAGTGTTTACTTCACAATCCCTAATGTATTTCCCCCAAGCCTTATACCTTGGGCCTATCGCATCACCTCCCAAGCCATTAGGCCTGTTTAACTAATCCTCCCTTGATGGCTAGTACTTAGCCAAGTACTAGAGTTGTGAGCCATTTCCCGCAATTTCCTCCTGTGAATCTTGGTACTTAGCCAAATACCAGAATGGCAAGTCACAGGCAACTTCCCGTGACTTATTAAAATGCCAGGTCGTGGGCCAATTCTCGTGACTTATCAAAATACCAAGTTGCGGTTCCAGCAACTTACTAAAATGTTAGGTCACGGATCAGTTCCCAGGACCCCATTACACTTTCATAAATAACTAAATTTATAGGTTGGTCGGTTCATTATAAATGCGTTAGAATGTGATTTATATTTTTCAATATAACCAAAGTAAGGAAATGGTGCAAGTTCGAATTTGGTATTCTATCATTATATATGTGCATATATAGCTAGAGTTTAACCAAGAGTGAGTTCAAGAGAGACATCGGTGGTAACAAATTCATTATAAGCTTTGGACTGATCAGACGATCCTGCAGATATTGTGCCACCAATCTCTCCTAGTGCTGCGTGTGCTAATTTCTCCAACATTGAATGCTTACTCCTTTCATCTACTAACATATCTTCTTTCTGTTTTCTATCCTGAAAGCAAAATTAAAAGAATAAGAACAAGATAAATGGTAAACATTTTAAAATTCGGATAAATACACGAATTGACGTCCTCAATATAAAAAATTTAAAAGATAAATAAAAAGGAAAGTAAAAAGTGTAATTGTTTTTTTTTTCTATAAATAAAGATTGATGTGATGTTAAAGAAAGGGAGTCAACTGAACATCCCAGTCATTAGCGGGAATTTCGCAGGCATCCGATCCCCAATTCTTGTTCAACCCAGATGATCATGTTGGGTGAATTGTGACCTCCTACGATTTAATGCATAAAAGAAGAGAGATTACTTGAGTATTGCAGCTATTGAAGAAGTCCTTCAAGATGATGCACGGTTCGGATCTCGTCTCTTGCCCCTCTCTCCTGTGCCCAAAACTCAACAAATTAAGTTTAAATAAGTTGTTAGAAACTACCAATGGCCTTTTGGTCTGATGATATTTTCATTCCTCCCCAAATTGGGCGAGGTAATATGCTTTGGTTTAAATTTTTTGTAACATAAAATAAAGTACTATTTTCAGACAACTTCGAAGCCCATCATCAGAAAAAAGAGACAAACAAATGGAACCTAAGGCCCTGTTTTGTAGGTGGTCTGGTCCCAGGTGGTCTGGTCTGGTCTTGCGTTTTATGGGACCAGACCGTGTTTGGTAACATTGGTCCCAAATTTTTGGTTAAACCAAGTAAGACCAAATCAGACCAAAATTGCCTCATTTCAGACAAAAAAAAAGGTGGTCCCTGGTGGTCCGGTCTGGTCTTATTAATAAAATATATTTATAAATAATTAAAAATGAATAATTAATAATAATAAATTAAATAAAACATATTTTAAAAATAAAATATAAATAATAAATAATAAAAAAAATGAAATAAATAATACCTAATAATAATAAAAAATGAATATAATAATAATAAAAAATGAATAAATAATAAAATATATTTATAAATAATTAAAAATGAATAATTAATAATATAAATAATAAATTAAATAAAACATAATAATAATAAAAATGAATACAATAATAATAAATAAATATAATAATAATAAATAATAAATTACATAAAACATATTTAAAAATATAATAAAAATAATAAATAATAAACAAAATGAAATAAATAATAATAATAAATAAATATAATAAAAAATAATAAATAGATATAATAATAAATAATAAGTAAATATAATAATGAATAAATATTTCATAATAATAATAATAAATGAGTATAATAATAAAAAATTAATATTAAATTAATAAAAAAATATTTTTAAATAATTAAAAATGAATAAATAATTTATAAATAAAATGAATTAAATAATGAAATAATAATAAATGAATAGAATATATTTATAAATTAATATATAAATTAATAAATAATAATTTAATAATATAAAAAATAAAATAATAAATAAAGAAATAAATAATACATAAATAAATATTATAATAAATAATAAATAAATAGTAAGACCAGACCGCATACCAAACAGACTTTTCCAGATCAGATTAAACCAGACCGGACAGGACCAGACCAGACCAGACCAGAAAGACCACCTACCAAACATGACCTAAATAAAAAAAACTACTCCTACATGACAATTTAACAAGAGTTGGTCACTATCTTTTCTACCATGTTTATGAAATTGTTATATTTCCTTCCATAATTTAAAGGTTGGAAACCAGCAAGAAGATTGGAGAAAAATAATATAATGAAATAAAGTAGACTATACCATGTTGCTGAGCTGCTAGTATTCTTGGGGGCAATTGCAAGCTCTTCCATATTGTATCGACTTCCACAGTTTTCATGGCGGAACCGATTGGTGTTGCTCAATTTCCTACCATGGAGGTGATGATTTTGCTCTTGGTAAACAGTCTTGGAGCCCATGAAGTAATTTGTATGTGGAATCCCAGCTTGCATCATATTATAACTCTTGCTTGCTGCCACTTCAGCTTCTGCCGAACAAAGCAAAAAACAAAAAACAAAAAATGAAAAAATGAAAACAAAAATAAAACAAAAACAAAAAATTTTAGGAAGTCCATCTAATAATTTTTTTTGAAGGGTAAGTCCATCTAATATTAGCTCTTAATACCCATTGATTATCTAATTCTATTCCCATTTTTTTTGCTATTTAATTATCTTGTCATGGCAAAAAATTCCTTTTATGGTCATGAGAATTTGTCACATTCCTCTTTGAAAGAAAAGAAGATGCTATTAAACCATTGCCTCAGATTCTATTTGGTCTAGTAACTAGTAATTTTCAACTTTGGTGATAATATTTCACTCTATAATTAACCATATGTGGAGTAAAATATATATTATGTACCACGGCAATTAATACTCAAAACGAAAACTTAATTTCTTTATGATAATAGCATATTATTCACACTGATTACAACCTTATTAATACCTGGGATACCCGATATTTTCTCTGAGATTACTGGACTTGGGTCACCCTAGCCTACTTTATGAGAAAAACAAAAATAATTGAAATATAATATTTTAAAAAAATCGATCCCATAAGTGTCAAATCATGCGTGTCCGTGTCAAAATCGTGTCTATATATAGTCGTAATTCCTAAATTCCATACAGTGCGACTGAATCAAGTAATACGTTTTAAATGTGAATTGGTACCCACTTTTGATGCCATCCTACCAAACAACTAAGCAACTAAAATTGAACAGCATAACCAGTCTATAATTAATAGTCTCTATATGTAGTAAACCTCATTTTGGAGAAGTATTTATAAGAACATTTAATGACTTGGCATAGTTGTAATAACACACACATATATAGATATATATTTTTATATGCTCAGTTTGTGTCTCATACTAATTAATAGTTAAGTGATGTTCCCCTCACTGCAGTTAAATATGAAAAATGGTACTCAACAAAGAGAGAGTAGTGAAAGGGGAAACCACAACAATGATCCCTTCGGTAGTAGATTCAAACTATTAAATGAACTGTTTAAAATCATAATTTAGCCTTCAAAGCTATTTATATAACAAGCAAGATAGAGAGGAGATTAAATGATCAGTTGTGTGTATAACTGTATATATATATGTATAGACAGAATTTTAGAATTTTAGATATATATACAAACCTTGCATCATCTGCTCATGTCTCATGCTCCTATACATCTGTTCACCAGCAATTACAAACAAATTATGGAGTACGTACTAACACAACTTTGAAAATTGTAATTAAAGAGCTAGAAAAATTTGATCATCATAACAAACAAAGTTCAAGCATCTCTAAATTAATCTAGAGCAGTAAGGATTGAAACACACACACACACATACTATATATATATATATATCAAAGTTAACCTGAAGATGACTCTTTACGTGAGAAATGGTTATTCCCTTCACATCCATCAACTCTAAAACCATTTTTGGAGTTGCTCCTGCCAAAAACAAGAGGCCAAAAAAAATTATAAAAAATAAATAAAACCAAAAGTGAAAAGCAAGGCATCCCTTAATTTAAAATTTTAATCCCTACACCAATAAACACCAATAAATAAGATGATGGTATCATGAGAGAGAGAGAGAGAGAGAGAGAGAGAGAGAGAGAGAGAGAGAGAGAGAGAGAGAGAGAGAGAGAGATTAATTAGTACTGTCTTCTCCACCAAGGCTCTCAACTGCATGGAGAAAAGACTGATGAAGATCATGAGTCCATCGAAGTCGAGGCACCTTTGATCGGACATAAGGTCTCACTCCAGGTTTCAAAGTGTCCTGATCATCCCTCCGTTGCCGCCTAGTTTTCATGGATAATTCTGAAGGGTCTTCAATGGAGGAAGATGAGGACTTAAGAGAGCTTCCACACTCCACCCTCTTCATTTCACAAAAGAGAGAAATACAGATATAGAAAGGTACAGAGAGATAGAGATTGAGATTGAGGTTGGTCTATGCCACAACAAAAGAGAATAAATATTAGGGAGACTGTTGTAATCTTTTGTCTATTTGTGCAGCTTTTTTGACTCTCTCACTACTCTTTTTCTCTCTCATGGTCATTTTAGTCTTTTGAAACTTTGATGGTGAAGATGAAATTTCTACACGGGATTTAAGACTTGTAAGAAGTTCAAAATTGCATCCATGATTGGGTGAAAATGAGATGTGAAAATTAAATAGGATTTCATTAATATATATATATATATATATATATATATTTACATCGACCTCTCTCCAGGTTTGGACAAATTTTAGACCGTTAGAGTGTTTAAAATTTGTAAGAACATTTGTTTATTAATGATATGTTCTCATCAAAAATTATGTTGAGTGTTGTGAATTTTGGGTTGGGTTAATCAAGATGACAGACCAAACGAAGACATCAAAGCGACATCGAAAAATTTCTTTAATCACAAATCAAGTATAAAGTGATCAAGAATACAAGTGAAGTGAAGTAGAGTTAGTTGGAAGCAACAATGAGAAGAAATAACAAAACTGAAATTTTTTTGCACTGTACGAGACCTTGAATAAAAAGTCTGAGAACTCGACTTTTCCCGAGAATTCGTAAAAAGGCCGAGAACTCAAACTTCTTAAAAGTACCGCCTTGGTGGAAGCAATGTCACAACTATTCAAAACTATCCAAAGATTTTGACACGCTATCCAACGGCATTCAAAGACCACGAGATCTCAAAAATTTAATACGAGAACTCGAACCCGAGAACTCGAGCCAATTCACAAGATCTCGAGCTCGCTAACTACACTGAAGACGATTTATTCTTTTACTTTATGAACTCTTATTCACTTAAGAACGTGTCTACGGGTTATTATTGATATATTGGTCAATATTTGGAGACTTTATGGTCAAAAGTCAAAATCTTGGAGGAAAATAAATCCAAACCCTAATAGGAGACTCTTCTCTCTCTATATATAGGAGTTAAACTTGATATAAGATATGTGGTTCTTACATTGTGATTTCTGAGCTTGCAATTCTTTCATATATCAGATTTCTTTGCAGAGAGAGAGAGAGAAAGAGATTGTTTGATCATCCTGTATCAAGGTTCTCTCTTGTTTTTGAAGGTTATCCAATTGTGCTTCAACGTTTGAGATCTTTATGCACAATTGGATAATCTAGTTGCTGAATATTCATCACACCACCAGTTGCAACTTGTTTGCGTCGATCCGTTGAGAATCAGAGTAGTCAAAGTACAGAGATCGGAGCGGAAAGTTTCGTGGAACATTGATCCTTTGAAAAGAGGAGCCGTCAGAATACGGAGATCGGAGCGAGAGCTTCGTGGAGCGCGAGTGAATCAAGACTTTCAAACGTCGAGCGAAAAATGGCAAATCGAAGTTATTATAAGTCATAACTTCACAATCATTACAAATTCTTTGATTTGTAGTGCATCGATACCGAGGGTATCCTTGATTTTTTACTTGGTGCTTTTTCAAGATTTTTTCATATAAAAATATTGTGTGTCGTCTCTTGTTTTATTTTTCGCACTTATATTAATCTTTTGCTTGATTAATCTTGTTAAAGAATTGGATTAAAATTGATTATTCCGCAATTAATTTTTAATTTGTCATTAAATCCATAAAAAGTCTATCCCCCTCTAGGCTTATTCCACTGTCTCCTAGTTAATTTCAAGATTTATTACAATATCTTCACTAATAAATATTAATATTTCAGAGTGTTTAAGATAATAAAAATTAATATTTCAGGTGAAAAGTTTATTCGAAGCTTAATATTTGTTTTTTCCAGTTATTTCACTATATATAAGCTTAGTTGTCTTCTGATAAAAGGATTTTTTTTTTTTTGGTCATTTCCTAATTTTTTTGTCAGAGATTTTTTGAGTTCACTGATCAAATTTGAGGAGACATTGTTGTAATTTATCCTAAAAAATATTCTCCCTTGTGCTATAAGCATTCTTTGTCCCTAAGAAAAAAAAGGTACATTAACTAGAGCGATGGCTTTTATGAAAATTCAAACATGTGAACCCAATCACAGCAGAGCACTTAAGCATCTAAAGACATCAATTGAACACAGATCTTTTGCCACTTGGCATGGACTTCAGTGGTCAGTTACAACCAAGAGAATTCATATATACCTTGTTGATCATGTATTAGCACAGATTAATTACAAAGAAAAAATCAACTATCTTTTAGAGAGAATGTTGCTCACTTTTATAATGCCATTTTTTTTGAAAAAATAGCCATTTTTAGATAAAATTAATCTTCACAATTATTTATATACCTTTTTTTTTTTCTGAAGGTTGTAGCTCCAGTTAATTTGAGAAGAAATAATTAAAGCAGTAGAAATAAACCAAACGTAGGTTTGTAGAAAGTGGCCAAAGTTTAAAAAAGGAGGCTGAGCTATGCAATGCATGTCCTAAAGGAAACATACCAAAAGCCCTAAATTTCAAACATCTTCATTCCGGAGACTTTATCCCCCTATTCCGGCATGATTTTTTTTAGACACCAAAGACTTTTTGTACATACCCTCGTTAATGACATCACTCTGACTAGACCAATCACCGGACGACATGTGATGACACGTCAACATGCTTTGCATGCCACGATTTTCTAATGCCGCAACACGTGGAATTTTTTGAAGCGTCACCACCGCGCCTTACCGGCATTAATTTGTGTAATTAGTCCTTCATTGGTGATGTAAATGCATGTGGGGATGGTGGTTGCGTTAGCAAATGTGGATGGCTTAATTCCTTTCGGTCACAGCCAAAATGGCCGAAACAAACTCTGTTGTCGTAATGTGATTTATCATGCCGAAGGTAGTTCCAAAAGGAGGAATATTTTTAATTATTGTGGATAGCTAAGATTAATTCACCCTCAATTACATGTAATCTCCCCATATGCACCGAATATTTATAGAAAAAACATATTTTTACTTGGCGTCTGTTTGATATCCATCTCTAATAGTGTTTTTCGAAATTCTCTATGAGAACAAGAGAAGAGAGTTCTCAAAACAGATAATTTAATAACTGAATTCAAGGAAAAAAAAATTTGTGCAATTTTCTGATTTCCAATTTTACATAACAAGAAGACCTTACACTACCGAAATTCTAAAGAAAATGTGAAGTGAAAGTCTTTATTAGTTGTTAGGGTAGCTCATGAAGTTGATTGGTGTTGGTGATATTTGTAAAGCAGGAATATATATATATATATAGGCATTGAAATAGATTTGGTGGAATAAGAACAAAGAGATATATGGATCAGATGAATGCATGCGTAGGGCATTTGTCAACAGAGTGGAAGAAGAGCCGTTTCATCCGTTTCTTTAGATGCACCTGGTCTTGAGTAAGTTGTGGTAAAAAAGTTGTCATTTATTGGGTTAACTTCATTTACATTCATTCAGATTTATTTTTATTCCAATCACACTCCATCAGGTATACAAATTTTAATTTACACCCCATATTTCTCCAAACTCACATCATTTACACCCTCTCAAGCATGACATCGTCCTGAAATTATATTTTAATACATAAACTACCATCAATGTTATATAGGTTGTGTTTGGAAACAATGATTGGATGTTTTATAAATTTGACCCCCTCAATATTTTATAACTTGCCCAACTATTTTTTATTTTTATTTTTATCAAATTGGACCCTTTATTAAAAATAAAAAATTATTAATGTAGATATATATATACATCTATTTACCAAACATGGTTTGATTTCAAAATTTCAGACCATACAAACTCTACCAAACATGGTTTAGTTTTTAAGCTTTACTTTTTCTCACATCAAAACCATCTGCACCAAACATGGTTTCAGTTCAGAATAAAACCACATCAAACCCAACCCAACCAAAACCACACCAGTTGCCAAACATGCACTTAGTCTTCTAATTTAATTATTTTTAGTTTTTATCCCATACCAAATCCTAATTTCCTTACCTCTTCACTCTTTTTGTCTTAATCTCATCTCAATTATGTAAAAAATTACATTTATTACTTTGATACTTGTACAATAATGCTAAGTTAAAAGTTTTAATTAAGAAATTAAACATTATTTTCATTTGCATAACATTTTTTTTAAAGTGGAAAATCGCCTCGCCCTGCCCCGCTCCTGCCTAGTTTTACCCCGCCTCATTTATTAAATGGTTATGGGACGGGTATGGAGGTGACAAAGTTAAACGGAGATGGGAAAGGGGAGTGCGATCCTCGCATCGCCCCGCCCCATTGTCATCCCTACTCCCCTCAATTTCCCGCTAATTTATTTTTATCTTCTTCTTTTTCTTCCCAATCCCTTCTTTAAATCAATCCATCTCTAACAACAATTATTGGGTATAATCAATTTCCTCTTAACTCACACATTTCTCATATATTCATACATACATACATACACACACACACACACACACACACACACACACACACACACACACACACACACACATATATATATATATATATATATTGCCATTACATCCATTCAATTTTGTATATTGCTGGAATTTTTGTTTTCGTATGGAAAAATCTATTTCATCCATCACACATTTTTTATATATACATACATATACATTTAAGATCAGATTTTCTTTGATATTTTGCTCAAATTTGGGGTGGTGGCTGGGGGTTTGGGGTGAGGGTGGCGGTGTGTGATTAGGGTTGATGATGAGGTTGAGAATGTTGAAGATGAAGTTGTTTGGATTTGGGTTTAATCTAGTTTTGACACAAAACTTAGATTATCCTGGAATTAAATTAATTTAAATTTGTTTGGCTTAAGGGAATTTAGGATATTTCACGCAAAAATTTACTGACAGGGGTGTAAATGAATTTTTTTAAACCCGAGGGGTGTGATTGAAGTTAGAAAAAACCTCAGGGGGTATAAATGAAGTTAACCCTATATTTATATACCTATAAACAAACTTTTTGTTTGTAGCATGGAGAGATTAGTGATTAGAAGAGTATAAGCTCTTGTGGAGCATGAGCTGGGGGCACATGTCAATGATACATTTCTTATGATCCGAAGTGGTGATCTAGTAGGGTGAGAATAAGTTGACATGGGCTGGTAATGGATTTTGACCATTGAATAAACAGGGAGACACAATTTTATATATACACATAGAGAACTAGATATAGGGTTACGAATCAACCGAGCTGAGCTGAGCTTTGCAATGTTCAAGCTCAGATTATTTACTGAACGTGCCTAAAAATTATGTTCATACTCGGTTCATTAATGAAGGAACGAGCCCGAGCCGAACGCTAGTTTTAATAAGTCGAGCCCGAGCCTTCTCACGAACGGCTCAATTCAGTTACAACATATATTTATTTTGCCAATAGTCGCCTAAATTGAATTGTTCCATGTTTTTTAATACATTTTCATTTTTTAAATACCATGTTTATTTGGATATTGTTTATTTTCTTTTCTCCATATTTTTTCCCACTAGTATAGAAGTTTTCAAAATAATTTCAATGAATTGATCGCATATGTCAGATAATTTTCATAAACTCTCTTCGCAATTTTTTCAAAGCTAACACATTTGCTTGGGGATTGTGAGATAATCTTAGTATTTTACTTAGACGGGCTTGGTGAGCCGAGCTCAGCAATGCTCAAGCTCGGCTCATTTATAAAACGAGCCTAAAAAATGTGCTCAAACTCGGTTAATTTGTTAGACGAACAAACACGCACTAATGTTTTAACGAGTCGAGCTCGAGCTTACTCATGAGCTACTATGTTCATTTATAGCCCTAACTAGATATTATTATTTTTAAATTTTTTAAGGAAGATTATAGAGGGATACCTAACTTTAGCTTCTATAAAGGACATAAAAATATAACTTGAACAGGTTGGCCCTGTTGGAAAGGACTTGGGACCTAGTGTCTCAAGAAGCATTATGTCACATGTTCGATTCTTACCAGGTATAAACAATTTATTGGAGTCACGATCGCGGACATAGCTCTAGCTTTATCTTACCCGTGTGGAGGGATCACTTCCACTAATCCCGTAAATTCGTCGGGGCGAAAACCCCAGTTATCGAAAAAAAAACATAAAAATATGAAAATAAAGAGTGGAAAAGAGAAAATAAAAGTATAAAACACATATTCTATGTGTAAAATGTTAATTATATAAAAGCCCATCTAGCCCACAACTCATGTACCAAGACTTTGTC
The DNA here is from genome assembly GCA_963922005.1 of Cornus suecica. Lineage (NCBI taxonomy): Eukaryota > Viridiplantae > Streptophyta > Magnoliopsida > Cornales > Cornaceae > Cornus > Cornus suecica. Next base: position 55,907,866 of record OY998241.1, on the reverse strand, counting down.
TCAAAACTACCTGAGGACACTAATCATTGGACATGCTAGATTCAAAACTAAAACTTTATGTTGTACATGTTGGAAAATAGTTTTGAAAAACTGAAAATTTAAGCAACTGTGTGCTTAAATAAATATGAGACCCGAACTCTGAAATAAACGGGACTATGTATTGACGTGTTCTCCTTGGTGAGGAGATCGATTTAGTATAATCACATGTTCAAAACTATTAAGTATTGAATGATAAATTATATCTCAAAGTGACTCATTGAGCTTGAGTTTGAAAGTTTGTCCCACATTGGAAAGAAAATAAACTAGTAAGGTGTTTATATATAGTTATATTGGCTTGGGGTTTTGAGTACCCGAGGCATGGGAGGAGAGTTGAACCATGCTAAACCATTGGACCACCACACGAGCACCGCCCGCCCGGTCCAGATCTAGCTCGCGGTACGGGTGTGGGTCTTTGATGATCCGAGTTTTAATTTTTTGCCCACGGTTCAACCCGTTTGGCAGAAACGTTGTTTCTCTTCCAAAGCATTGAAACTACAGTTACAACACCTTTTCCAACCAATGTGTCTTCAATTTCAACACTCTTTGAGGCTATGTGTCTTTTTGTTCATGGTTGTTCATGTCTATAAATAACTCACCCCGCATGTCATTTTTTTCATATATTGCATTCGACTTCTTCTCTCTCTCTCTGTATATATATACATATATACATATTAGGGTTCTACAATGCGAGTATAGACACATATTTGTGTTCACCGGTCTGTGGAGATTGGAGTGCTACTTCTCCCGAGACGAAATTCGTTCTATCTTGGAAGACAATTGCTCGTCTACATTGAGCACCGGAGAGGGGGCATAATTGTCTTAAGGACACTGTGTTACACAGGGCTTGGAATTCTGTTCGATTTCAATCTGTTTGTGTCCACTACACTGTGTGTTCATTATTCTATTGTTTGGAATTGTTTGCCTTTATTTTCCTGTTTTTCGAATCTGTCGAATATATATATATATATATATATATATATATATATATCATTACATACTATAATTAACAATCTTAAGACAATTATTTGGTTTCTGTTTATATTTGCAACTGTTATATATATACTATTTTTCGTATATATACTACTTATATATACTTAGTTACCAAAACAGAATATAATAAATTAGTTATATCTATATATACTGTTTTCCGTATATATATTGGTTACTTATATATACTGAATCTTGTGTAAGTATGAATATATACGTGAATGTGGGGTTATTTTGTGCAAGTATGATATATTTTTTAATTATGAAAAAGAAGTTGGTTAGAGTTATACATTTATATATATACACAACGTTTCATGTAATTTTGCTACTTGGATAATTTTAGAAGACATGAATGAAAGGAATTGTAATTGAAGTAAATAACTTCAACTTTGAAGAGAACTGAATAATAGTATAACTTTGGTATTAGACAGCTGTTATACATCTATTGTGTTTTTTGTTTTGTTTCAGTTTTCCATACATGATATATTCTATATATTTGGTGTTTTTATATAGATATATATGCAATAGTCAATATGTCAATACTTAGTACTAGAATTGTTTTATAAACTGTTATTGGTTTAGTGTAAATATATCAAAAATTGGAGTTAGTACATGTATCTTTTATATTTACTGTGTGAAACACTGTGATTCATGCATAGTAAAAGTATACATATATATATGCTATATATTGTTAAAACATGCATGTTGTAATATATGTTATTATCTGTTATAAATAGAAAATAATATATATATATATATATATTTGGTTAGATATTCTTTTATACATAAACTATTAATATAATTTATATATATATAAGCTTATATAATCTGATATATAAGTGGTTTATGGTGATAGGGAAATTCATAACTGAGCGGTTTCGCGATTGCTTTAAAGATAGTAGAATTACCTGTTATTACTTTGGGAGAAATAGAAATTTGATTCTGAAAAGTTGAACTTCTATTTATGTAACAGAAATGACTACTAATAATCCTACTAATGTGACTGTGCCTCATGGGGAGAAGCCTAAAAATTTTAATGGTTCAGACTTCAAGCGTTGGCAACAGAAAATGTTATTCTATCTCACCACTTTGAATTTGACAAAGTTTCTGATGGAAGAAGTTCCAACAGTGACTGAGGGTGAAACTGATAAAAATAAGTTGGCTGCAGTGGATGCTTGGAAACATTCTGATTTCCTGTGCAGAAATTATATCCTTAATGGACTGGATAACACACTATACAATGTGTATAGTGTTGTGAAGTCTGCAAAGGAATTATGGGAGTCTCTGGATAAGAAGTATAAAACCGAGGATGCTGACATGGATAAATTCATTGTCGGAAAATTCTTGAATTTTAAAATGGTGGATTCAAAGACAGTGCTTAGTCAAGTTCAAGAACTTTAATGCTTCTTCATGATATTCATGTTGAGGATATGTCTCTTAGTGAATCTTTTCAAGTAGCGGCTATTGTTGAAAAACTACCACCACTTTGAAAGAATTCTAAGAATTATCTAAAGCATAAGCGTAAGGAGATGAAACTTGAAGAGTTAATAGTTCGTCTACGAATTGAAGAGGACAATCGTAAGTCCGAAAAGAAAAATGATGCATCACATCCTATGGAATCTAAGACCAACATAGTGGAAAAAGGATCAAAAACTAAAAAGAGAACGTTTAGTAGAGAAGATCCAAGTCAAGGATCTAATAAGTTTAATGGCAAGTGCTTCAATTTTGGAAAGTCAGGACATCGGTCCAAGGATTGCCGAAAGCCAAGGAACTTCAAGAATCCTAATGCTCAAGTGAATATCACTAAGGCAAATTATCTATCAAATGATATCGGAAATATAGACCTTTCTGCCTGACATTCGCAAGAACTTAGTATATGGATCTCTGCTAAATAAGAATGGTTTATAAGTTAGTTTTTATATCTAATAAGTTTGTACACATTTAAAATGAGGTGTATGTAGGAAGGGGTTATTTATGTGATGAGATTTTAAAGCTCAATGTTGTACCCAAAGTTAATATTAATACAACCACAATTTCTTATGTTTGAGTATTATTACGGCATGTTAATTAGCATTAATGAATTGCCTAAATATTGATTCTAAATGTGAGACTTGTGTAGAATCAAAGTTAAGAAGAATATCCTTTCAAAAATAATTGAAAGATGTATTGAACTCTAATATTAATTCACAATGATATTTGTGATTTAAAGTTTTGTAACCAGATGAGGTAAAAGTATTTATTACTTTTATAATGATTGCACAAGATACTATTATGCATATTTGCTAAGAAGCAAATATGAGGCAGTTGATGTTCTTAAAATGAAGTTGAGAATCAACTAGCAGAAAAATAAAAGCTTTTAAAAAATGATTGCAATGATGTTAAGTTCAGGTGTGCCATAAACTTGTGGGGGGAAGCTATATTTTATGCTAATGTCCCATAAAAAAATAAATAAAACCCATTATGAATTATAAATACTTAAAAGTGTGGGGGTGTTTAGCAAAAATGGAAATGTGTGTTCATTGGTGATATCAGTAGGGCATATCGATTTCTTATTAAGTCTCAAAAACGAGGCATGTTGATGCTACAACTAATGATAGTCAAGTAAATATAGACAAAGGGTCTATAGAAAATGAATTTAGATGTAAAAAAAAAAGAGCAAGGACCTCAACGTCATTTAGGCCAGAGATTATTACTAATCTATTGGAGAATGATCCTCAAACTTATAAGAAGGCCATGTTTTCTCCTAAAGCATTCTATGGAAATAAACTGTCAATGGTGAATTTGAATTCCAATTCACACCTGGGAGTAATATGTTTAAGTCTCTCATGAAAAAATGTTACCCAATAAATTGGACAATATTTGTTTGTGTGGGGTAATGTGTAACTTCATAGTTACAAATAAAGTTACCAATATGGATTTATATTGAAATTATAGGTGAGAAGCCTAAGTGATTGGTAATTGAACACTTTATATTGAGACTTAACATAATGATTGCACAACTTATGAATGTTGGTGCAAAGTTAGCATAAATATTATATTGTAGATTGCAAAGCCGGCAAAGAAATTAATTGGCTGAAATTATGAGGAAATATAAAGCTGTGACCACAGCTGGTGTGATCTTTTTCTTTGCATGGAGCTCAAAATCAAATGTATAATGGTAAGTCTAGACATATCCATCGTAGACATCATACCGTGAAATAATTGCTCTCGAATGATAAAATTGTGGATCAAGTAACTAAAGGTTTGACTAGAGAGCAAGTGGAAAGATCATCGAGGGGAATGGGCTTGAAAACTTTGGGTTAAAAGACACTATAATGGCAACCCAACCTAGTTGATTGAAGATCCCAAGATCTAGGTTCAAAGGGACAACCGAATTATGTGTGACTTAGTAAAAGCACTGTGAAGATTATTAAATTCTTCTCATTCCTATGATGAGACAATGCATTTTTTAGGTTAAGCTACGCTTTTAATGATTTTTATGACTTGGATATATCCAAGTAAGGATGTATAGATATTCCTAATAGAATCACCTCTGTGAGTTGAAGGGGCCGCTTCTAGGAGAATTTTTTAAGGCGAAATTCTTTGAAAAATACTCATGAAACTAAGTGGTGTCCAAGGCCAAAATGGAAACAAATGTGAGAACCAAGTGTGTTCGAAGGAGAACTATGTGAATTCTATTGTCTTGGTTTACATAAACAACTGATAGTTCAAGGCATCATGTCCAATGATTAGCCAGTAAATCTGATAGTTTTCACAAGGGAAAGTTCAAGACTTAAATATTACTTATCCTGATACAGTAACCTTTCATTGTACTCGAACTTGAAATTACCTAGATGATCCATGAAAATAGCCGGGAGGGGGGGGGGGGGGGGAGTGAATAGGTTTTTTATGGATTTATTGACAAATTAATAATAATTGCGGAAAAGTCAATTTTAATCCAATTCTCTATCAAGATAAATCATGCAAAGATAAATCTAAGTGTAGAAAATAAAGCAATAGAGACACGATATTTTTACGTGAAAAACCTTACAAAGACTCCAAGTAAAAACTACGGATATGCTCGAGTATCGATGTATTATGAATCAAATAATACACAGACTCTATGCAGCTTTAGACTTATAAATCCCTCTAGATTTTCCTTTCTACACTCGACGTCTGACAACTTTGAATCACTCGCGCTCCACGAAGCTCTCACTTCATTCCGTACTCTGACGGCTTCGCTTCTCAAAGGATCAATAAATCACGAAGCCTCCTGCTCCGATCTCCGCACTCATACGGCTCCATTTCTCAAATGGATCTAAGCAACTAAGTTGCAATCAGCAGTGTGTAGATTTTTCAGAATCTAGGACATTCAATCGTACATAAGATCATCAATGTAAAAACACGATAGAATCAACTCCAAAACAAGAGAGAACTAGAAGAATCATCACTCAATGATATTTTCTCTCACTATCTCTATCTCTGTAGAAGAATATGAATGATAGAATACTGCAGAGATCTCCCTCAAAAACCCTAGTCTCTTCTCTTAAAGACCTTGGTATTTATAGACAATAATGAAGCAAACCCTTAGTTCGCCTTTTTTAGTAATTTCACCATCAATCAATCCAAACCCTACTCTCTGATGAATAATAGGTGTTTTGCACTTACTTTGAGGTCTAAGAGTCGTAGACACATTATAGAATAAAAAATAGGGCAGAATCGACATTGTTTTAGGGATTATTTTTTCCTGCCGCAGCTACGCCTTAGGCGTAGGCCTAAGCGTAGCTTGAGCATAAAATTCCACTTTCTGGTACACATTTGCTCCTGTAGGCGTAGGTTTTTTCATGAAAACCATTTTTCTCCGCAACTGTGCCAAAATGACCATCTTGATTCCACGAGACTTTTTGCTTGAAGTGACGGCTTTGGAAAATACTATTTTCGCTCTCCGGGAGATATTTTTACTTACTATGCTCACTTTTGAACTTCACTTGTATTCTTCACTACTTCAATGCTTGATTTTGCTTTTGTCAAAGCTTGTAGATGTCATTAAAACCAAAATGACCTATCTAACACTCAACATGGTTATTGTCTAAAACATGCCATAAATAAACAATACTCAAAAGTGTTCTTACAATCTCTCCCTTGGCATTTCTGAGACAAAGCCTTGTTTTATAATATAGCATCACTAATAACAACATAACATCTACACCTATGAACACACACCGACAAATATAGATATAAACTGACACATTGCTTTCATGACGGTTTACCAATCCAGTAATCACAACACTGAAAAAACCATTAAACTCAAGTGTGGAAAACATATATAAAAGGATCATAAAAAAAACACAATATTCATGTAAGCATAATGATCATAAAACACACACTCCTTCTCCCCATTACTCAATACTTCTCTCCCGAAAATCATTACTCCCCCTCACTCAATACTTCTCCCCCTTTTTGTCACTGAAATGATAAGGAACAATAAAAATAATCAAAGCACATGAGAGAAATAAGGGAAAACCTCAAGATAAAAACATAGGGAAAATATAAGATAGGAGACTTTAGAAGGTCTAAGACAAACACTAAATAGTAAGATAAAATTCTCTATAAGATTATATCCAGATTCTCGAGTAACATAAATTTTTACAATGTATGAACTTAATACTAATGCATGAATGCAAAATGCAAAAACAAAAAAATATTTTTTTCTTAGACACATGTGAGTAAGGCACTAGAGACAACGAGCTAATCATTAACACATCATATTCGCAAATTTGACTTAGCTATTATACACATGATAGTGAAGAAAATTAACACACATACCTTTTAGTAATAAGCAGTCACAAGGCAAGCTTTACATAACATTTGCATATATGAAAAAAAATATTCAGGTACAAGCAAACAACTAAGATAAAAACAATACGTATTAATTCTGATAATCTCGTCACTAATCGTGATGATACTTCAATCCAAAACCTAAGCTAGAAGTTAAATCGTTAACTTGGACCTTTTCAACTTTTTCACCATATCCTTTTTTATCTTTCTAAGCTCTGGACTTTCCAGCGAGGATTTTTAGTCCCGGCCAACTGAGCCCGAGCTTTTTCCATGGGATTTGTGCTAATTAGTCTTCTCCCATTTTTACGCGAACACTCTATGCTTACTGAGGCAAAAGGTCCGGTTACTTAGTTTGAAAAATTACTTTTTGCATTTCTATATTTAAACATCTCATCATTTTTCAACATTACTCCAACATTCATAAGTATGCAAAAGGTATGCAAAAGTATAAATCAATTTAGTATAACTCATGAACCTACATATCACTTCAGATTAGATGAAAAAGACTAAAAGTTTCAACAAGTATTACAGTCAACTCTGAAGTAAAACAAGCACCTAAAGTTGATGAGTTCCAAAAATAATACTTAAATATGTCAAGTGAATAACTCATAACCTCAGGTTAGACTAAGAAATCCAATTCTCATAAGCATAATAAGAAAAGTAAATATGAGAATATAGTGAAATATGACAACCATTTGTACCCTTAGCCAAGCTCAACATGCTAAGAATTTTATTAAATGATGCATACATGAATAATCCTAATAGTAGTAAAACTTGATGCATGCATAAATAAATAAGAAAAAAATGCATGATAATGTATCAATTCCAGGATAAAAGATGATGCAAGATATTCCTATAATGATACATATAAAACTATCTATCCTAATGATAACATGACACTAGATTTTCTAAGATGCACATGCTTTTGAAAATCTAATGATTTTGTAAAGATGTCTATCAATTGAGAATCTATGGATATATATACTCAAGACCTTTCTCATAATTAGAGTCACGCGCTCTGCATATAATATGAGCAACCAAACAATGTAGTTCATCCTTTCTAACCCACACTTGTTTACTTTTCCGTGCTCTATTTGCCAACCTAGACAACCTCTTTACCTCTTCACTCAACACCCGAATTTGATTTTCAACATTGGGTCCTTTTTGAGTTTTATGCTTCCACTATGATTTTAAAGTTTCTCCTCTTAACTTTGAACACACGGGTCGAATGTGACCTTTCACTCCACATTGATGACAAACTGGGATAAACCTTTGGAAACCATTGATCGAACCCTTATGGAATCTAGAGGTAAAAGGAAGCTTACTCTCAACAAGCTTTCTGACATAAGATTGAGCATTAAGATTCCTATCAGACTTACCTTGAGAAGAACTAGATGCTATTTGAGAAGTCTTAACAAAAGTTGTTTTGGAAACAATGTTAGAATTACTCACTCATTTGAACCCCAACCCCTTTGTATTTCCTGCAAAATTTCCTACACTCAACATGTGATCAAGCTTAAGAGTTTCACTAGACCATTTATGAATAGTTGAGTTAGCATCTTTCAAATTCTTTTCTAATTCCTCAATCCTTGTAGATTTTTCACTCAATTTCAATTTTAAAGTGCTTAATTCCTTATTGAGACCATCAACCCTCTTCAAAGCCTGAGTCATTTCTTATTCAGACTTGGTTAACTCTTTTTTAAGGACTGTATCTCCTTATCAACATTTTTGAATTGAGCAATATATTTTGAAAAGACTTTGCTCATATGAACAAACTTTTCATAAAGTTTATTGTATGCATCTTCATACGAGTCCCCACGATCTTCATTATCCTCAAACATTGCCCAACTTGCAGCAATTTCACCAACCTCCTTACTTTGTGTAGCAAACACTGTGAAATTCTCAGACTTATCAGCCATATCAGACTCAATAGAATCACTAGTTGTTCCATCATCTGATCCATCACTCTAAGTAACAACTAGACCCTTTGTCATTTTCTTCTTATTGATGCACTCTGCATCAATGTGACTAAACCCTTGACACTCAAAATATTGAGGTTTCTTCTTTTTAGAATCAATCTTGTCATTCCGATTTTGGACATTTTTATTTTTAAAATCATGTGATTTATCTCCAAATTTTTGTCCTTTAATCAATTCTTGACCACAAGAAGATTTTAAAAAATTTATGAAACTGCTTCATAATCATGTCAATCTATATTGGTCTACTCTCACCCTCCTCATCAGACTCACTAGGATCCTCTCTAGTGGTTTTAAAAGCTATGCTTTTCTCTTTTGTTCCGCTTGACTTCTTAGAGGATTGAACACACATCTCTATCTCATAAGATTTTAGATTTCCTACCAATTCTTCAAGTTTAATTTCTTTGAAACTCTTGATTTCAAATATGACAGTAACCTGAGACCGAAAACGTTCAGGTAGAGACCTAAGAATTTTCTTCACTATGGTAGTCTCGGGAATAGGTTCTCCTAGATTGTGACAACTAGTTACCATGTCAATTAATCTAGCCTCAAAGTCACCAAAAACTTCACCCTTCTCCATCCTAAACTATTCAAATTTAGAATTTAGAATTTGGTGTTTCGATTGCTTAACTTTTGAAGTTCCTTCATGAGTTACTTGGAGAATATCCCAAGCTTCTTTGGCAATTTCGCACCTGGCAATTCTCTTAAACTCACTCGTAGTCACAACATTGTACAACGCATTCAAAGCTTTTGAATTCCAACTAGAACTATTAGTTTAAGTAGTGGTCCATTCACTTGATGGTTTTACCCTAGATTCATTAGTAACAACATCCTTCATAGTGGGAAGTGAGTAGACCTGCCAATGGATCGGATTTTGTTCCGAATCCGATCCGATTAGCCGGATATGGATTGAAAATAAAATCCGATAATCCGATTAGGATCCGAATCCGATAATCCGATTTCTTAACAAATTGGATTTGGATTTATGTCATCCGATCCGATAATAACCCGATCCGATATAAAATATATTTATATATATATAAATATATATTTGATATTTTTATGTGTATATATTTAATATTGTACATATATATAAATGTTAGTTGTTAATTATTTTATTATTTATTAATAATGATTGATCATAAATACAATTATTAAAAGTGTGAATAATTTAGTGTTTCAGTATTTATTGATTTTTGTATTTTTGTATTTTTTTAATTAGATATTCGAATCAGATATTCTATAATGAAGAAATTCGAATATGAATTAACTAAGTAAAAATTCGTCGAATTATCGGATTCGGATCGGGAGTTTTTGTCATCCTTATCAATAGACCTGTCAATAATCCGATTATGATCCGAATCCGATCCGAATCCGATATTAACTGGATATGGATTGAAAATAAAATCCGATAACCCGATTAGGATCTGAATCCGATAATCCGATTTCTTAACAAATTGGATTTGGATTTAACTGATCCGATCCGAATCCGATCCATTGACAGGTCTAGAGGTGAGTATCCTACCTCTATGGCAAGACAAGCTCTCTCATCTCGAGATTTAAAAAACGCTCTCATCCTTGCTTTCCAATACGTGTACTTAGAGTAATCAAACAACGGGGACCTTGATACGAAACCTCCTTTACGAGGTACGTCCATCGTCTAAGTTCAAGATCTAACCCTAGGTAGTTAACCTAAAACGGGATAACCACGCTCTAATACCAATTAAAATTACCAAGATAATCAATGAAAATAGCCTAGAGGTGGGGGGGGGGGGGGAGGTTGAATATGTTGTTTTGGTGGATTTATTGACAAATTAATAATAATTGGGAAAAAGTCAATTTTAATCCAATTTTCCATCAAGATAAATCATGCAAAGATAAATCTAAGTGTAGAAAATAAAGCAATAGAGACACGATATTTTTACGAGGAAAATCTTAAAAAGACTCCAAGTAAATACCACGGATACGCTCGGGTATCGATGCACTATGAATCAAACAGTACACAGACTCTATGCAGCTTTAGACTTACAAATCCCTCAAGATCTGCATTTTTCCACTCGACATCTGACAACTTTGAATCACTTGCGCTCCATGAAGCTCTCGCTATACTCCGTACTCTAACGGCTCAGCTTCTCAACGGATCAATGAACCACGAATCTTCCTACTCTGATCTCCGCACTCAGACGACTCCGTTTCTCAAACAGATCTAAGCAACTAAGTTGCAATTAGCGGTGTGTAATTTTTTCAGAATCTAGGTCATTCAATCGTGCATAAGATCGTCGATGTAAAAACACGATAAAATCAACTCCAAAACAAAAAAGAACTAGAAGAATCACTCAATGATATTTTCTTTCACTATCTTTATCTCTGTAGAAGAATATGAACGATAAAATACTGTAGAGATCTCCCTCAAAAACCCTAGCCTCCTCTCTTGTAGACCTTGATATTTATAGACAATGATGAAGCAAACCCTTAGTTCTCCCTTTTTAGTAATTTCACCATAAATCAATCCAAACCCTACTCTCTGATGAATAATAGGTGTTTTGCACGTACTTTGAGGTGTGAGTCGTAGACACATTATAGAATAAAAATTAGGGCAGAATCGACATTGCAACAGGGATTATTTATTCCTGCCACAGTTACGTCTTAGGCGTACCCTACGCCTTAGGCGTAAGCTTGAGCGTAGGTACCGAGCGTAGCTTGAGCGTAAAATTTCACTTTTTGGCCACTTTTTGCTCCTGTAGGCATAGGCTTGAGCTTAGGCTTCTTCATGAAAATCACTTTTCTCCACAACTGTGCCAAAATGACCATCTTGATTACACGAGACTTTTTGCTTGAAGTGACAGCTTTGGAAAATACTATTTTCGCCCTCCGGGAGACATTTTTAATCACTACGCTCACTTTTTCACTTCACTTGTATTATTTACTACTTCAATGCTTGATTTTGCTTTTGTCGAAACTTGTAGATGTCGTTGAAACTAAAACGATCTATCTAACTCTCAACATGGTTATTGTCTAGAACATGCCATAAATAAACAATACTCAAAAGTGTTATTACAGAACTAGTGTATTCATATTCATCTGCATGTTGAAAAGTTAATTTCCATTCATGTGGGAGATTGTTGGAAAATAGTTATGAAAAATAGAAAATTTAAGCAACTTTGTGCTTAAATAAATATGAGACCCGAACTCCGAAATAAACAGGACCATGTACCAACGTGTTCTCCTTGGTGAGGAGATCGATTTAGTATAATCACATGTTCAAAACTATTAAGTATTTAATGAGAAATTATATCTCAAAGTGACTCATTGAGCTTGGGTTTTAAAGCTTGTCCCTTGGAAATAGAGTAAACTAGTAAGGTATTTATATATAGTTGCATTGGCTTGGGGGTTTGAGTATCCCAAAGGCATGGGAGGAGAACTAAACCATGCATGAACCATGTTGAACCATTGGACCACCACACACGCGTGCGCGCCGCCCTCCTGGTCTGTGGTCGCAGCTCGGGTGTGGGTCTTTGATGATCCGGGTTTTAACTTTTTGCCCACAGTTCAACCCGTTTTACAAAAACGTTGAGTCGCTTCCAAAGCATTACAACTACAGTTATATAGTTACAACACCTTTTCCAACCAATGTGTCTACAGTTTCAACACCATTTGAGGCTATGTGTCTTTTCGTTCATGGTTGTTCATGTCTATAAATAGCTCACCCCGCATGTCAGTTTTTTCATATCTTTCATTCGTCTTCTTCTCTCTCTATCTCTCTCTCTCTACATATATATATATATATATATATATATATATATATATATATATATATATATATATATATTTGGGTTCTACAGTTCGAGTATAAGCACATATTTGTGTTCACCGATTTGTGGGGATTGGAGTGCTACTTCTCCAGAGACGTAATCCATTATATCTTGGGAGACAATTGCCCGTATATCTTGAAAACCGGAGAAGGAGCATAATTGTCTTAAGGACACTATGTTACACATGGCTCGGATTTTCTGTTCGATTTCAATCTGTTTCTGTCAACTACACTGTGAGTTCATTATTTTCTGTTTGGAATTATTTGCCTTTATTTTCCTATTTTTTGAAGCTGTATATATATATATATATATATATCTCATTGCATACTATAATTAACAGTACATTAATTAGCAGTAACCTTGCACTTTAATTAAAATTTGTGCAACAGTAATCAAATGTTCAACTCTAGACTAGAAATAGTAATGAGAACAGAGTGATACTACCTTTATCACATATTAGTTGTTCACTATTGCAACTTTACTTGTCCAATTTTGAATACCAATACAATTTAATCTTCCATTTTCCCCAATTACCTTTCTTCTACTAACTTCAAATAAATACTGGACTCCACCATAATACTATATCATTAAGGGCAAAATTGAAAATTGCACATTAGTCAACCTCAATCCCTAAAATGTTAAAAAGTCCAAATTTGACAAGTATTGGGAGTATGATATATCCCACTGTCACAGCTGCAAGAACAAGTAATTTTTTCCTACATTGTATATAAGAACAAGTTGTTCAATGAGTGCCATCTAAGAAGATTTCGAAACAAGCCCCATCTTCCAACCGATGAAATTAAAAAAATAATAACAATTAAAAAAAATAAGAAAGAAAGGGAATACAACTCAATGCTCAAGTTGAGCACTTGCAATAACTTGCTGAAGAATTGATTACATGAATAATTAAAATTATCACCAGCGAAGAAATTTGTCACCCCGTCATGACAAAATGTAGGCGATTTGTTGTTCAAAAAGGGCGAGTATGGCGACCAGATGCTCGGCCACAGAGAAGGGCATTCTTGGGAATTGGATATTCATCTCTCCATGAATTAGAAGGAGAGTAGACTCTGAGGTAGAACTGCTGTCCCAAGTACTGCCTTTCCCAGTTCTCAGACCTTATGTTCCACATTCCTACATTGTCCAATGCTATGTAGATCGCGGTCCATGAACTCGGATACACCTGCACAATGTTGAGCACATCTCAAAATAAACACACTCCCTGGATTAGAACTATTGTCATAATACAGTGTTTGACAAAAAAAATTAGAAGATTTTTTGAGCCTTAGAAGATCGTTTAGAAGAAGCTAGGGGATACCAGTTTCTCAAAACGGCTTCCGCTTCTCTTCTTCTTCTGAGAAAAGACAAGCAAAAGCTCTACCAAACAGAGTCTTAATGAGTTTGAGTGTGGCTTAATTTTGTAGGGTTCGTAATCACATTGACCCGAATTTGACATGGCTAATTACATGCATTGAATTTGTGTTTGAGATGCCTATCAATTATAACCTGATTAGACTCATTTAATTTAATGAGTTTCTTGTTTGTATCATAATGATTCGTTTAAGTAAATGTGTTAGTTAAATATGTACTATCCATGTTATAAATGACGTGTCGTGGCTGGGTTGACTTGATCTATGTCTCCTCGCGCCACACAATTTTCATTCCTAAATCACTCATCACAAATTTCAATATTTCGCGTACCTGAACTGTTGAACGAGCAACCGTGTCTCTCAAATTGTATCCCGATCTACTAGCCTCACTCCACTGACCTCCATTCATCCTGCTCATCCAAAAGTTGTTAAACTATCAAAAACTACGCTAAATTTGTGGCATTGATAGCATCAAATTAAACTTAACCAAGCTATAAGCTTACCCAACAACAAAGAAAGAATAGCCATCAATGTGCCATGACTGCACAGTCTGCTCCCAATTTTGGAACACAATCTCCACGAAAGACCGAAAATCAGCATTCATGACAGAGGTCGAAAGGTAACCACCATTTCCCCAGGAGGGTTTGTCGGGAATGCTTCCGAGATTGAACACGCCCCAAATCTTGAAGTAGTCAGCAAGTTTTAAGGGAGTGTCTGCAGGAACAAATGAGACACTGTTGACAGCATACCTCTGCTTGCCGTTGATATAAGGAGCAGAGTTGGCAAGCATGATTGTCCGCGAGGTCTTGATCATCCCGTAATGGTAGGAGCCTTGTGGATTAGGTCTAGGCCCACTCGCAGTCAGGTTCCACCTGGTCCCGGACATTGTAAGATAACAAATATGAGATGGCTCCTATTCGCAATATTGCCCGTAAAAGAGCTCAAACACTCAACTCTGATGGAAAATGTAATATGTCATATGGGCTAACATCCATTATATAAAATATCATTTGAAACAAAATGACCTTTGGATATGATTGTATGACGCAAGTGTAAAAATTGTAGTTCCCAATAACAAACAACATTGGTATTCAATAGTCGCTATACAGTCTATACTTAAGGCCATGTGTGGCATAGCTTTTGCTTTTGCTTTTACACAGAATCCTTTTACAAAAGTTAGTACCTGATAGCTTCTTCAAAACGCTCTTCCGAGGTTCAGATTCTCTTCTAAAAAGTTTGTCAAATATCATTTAAAACAAATTTTCAATCCAAAAAGTCAAAAGTAACGGTTCAAAAGCCAATCCAAACAAGGTTTAGTGTGGACATGTTTCTTTCTCACCAGGGTACAAGATATCCTTTATGTTTATATTTATATTTATATGTCTTGTGCTTATAAGAATACAGGGAAATTTTGATTACGCCAACTCCAAATGCATGCTCATGATGATAATATATACAAATTTCAAACTTTGAAAGTAAGTTAATTACCGGATTGATCTAGCCTGATTGATGGATGGAGCAATCTGAATAGTAGGTGCACCGGGAGGAGGACCGGAAACTCTAGTAAAGGAATTGGTGTAGTGAAGAATGGATGTTGTTGTGAGCACTCGAGAGGTGAACCGCGAAGAAACAACCATGTAGTAGTCTTTTGCAGGCTGGTTGGCCGTTACCAAAACCGAGTAGGATTGTCCCAGATGGATATCAAGGGAAGAGTATGTGTTTTGGAGTGTGTGTGATCCTTCTACCTCTACAAGTTTCATTGTATGCCCCTGAATTCTAAAGTTTATTGATGTTGTGAGTCCCACATTCGATATCCTGAGTCTATATGTCTTGCCTGGAATCAAATTGTTGAAGCAAATGGTGTTACAAGCACACTATTAAGTACTAATGCTAACAATGAGAAGGGCTGCATATACATTTATATGTATAGATATACCTTGATCAACATTAAATGTATATCCATTCCCGCCACGGCCATTGATGAGAAGGCCATCAGGGAAGGGGAGGCTGTGACCACTATCCAGGATTAATTTCAATTGCTATGAAAACCAAAGAGAAAAACCCTTGTCAGCAATGATAGGGAAAAAAAATAAAAAATAAAACACCTTTTAGAGTAGGTAGTTTAACATTAAAATTGAAACACTTGTCACACTAAAAGAAGGTCACAAGGGAACATGTTGAAATGTTATACTATGAGGAAAAAATATGTCTATAGAGAGAAACGTTTTAGTGGGAGACTAAAATTTCTATCACTATATCATACAAAGTTAATTCTTTCTATCTAAGGAGATTTGAGGTATAACAACAACTTTTACTGCCACTATAGTCCAAAATATTTTTAATGTCAAAATTTTAGGTGACAATTTACAGTCGTCACTAAAGGTTATAACTAAAGTTTTTACCGCTTTTAGTGGCAGTTGCTACCACCATTAAATCCCTTATTTCTTGTAGTAGTATATTAATATTGCATCGAATGCTCACCCTATGACTTCTTTTGAACCAGTCACCAACCAAAATGGAGTAATCTCCGGCAGGAGGAGGGAAAGGCACGGGAATGCGAGGACGACTAGAGATTTTGATAGCACCAAAGCCTCCAGCAGCCTTCTGGAAGCCAAGTGATGGGAAGTAGAAAAAGCTTCCAATCTGGTCCTTGGCCTGGATCATGTAGGTGAAGTTCTTGCCCGGTGGGATTGGACAGTTGGTGCCGGAGACCCCATCTTGCCATGAGTTCCTCCTGTGCTGCAAACCATCCCTGCATGCAATTTACAGGAGATATATTATAGGGTAAATACCACTGACACCCCCTCAAAGATACCCTAATCCCACATAGACCCCTCGATATTCACTATTCCCACTCAGACCCCCTTAAAATTGAATTTTATCTCACAAAGACCCCCTCCGTCTCCACGCCGTTAAACTGTGCCGTTAACCAACCTGTGAATTGTCTATTTTGCCCTCAAAATGATATAAAATGACCTGCATATCCTTCTTCTTCTTCTTCAATTTGAGCATCCCAAAATCCTAACCCTAATTTATATATATAGAGAGATTGGAAATGGAAAATTGGGAGAGAGATTGAAGATGGGGATTGTATATATTGCATACCCATATATATATATGATGCTATATATACCCGTATATATATATATATATAGTTGCTATACCCGTATATATATATATAGATGTTGCTATATATATGTATAAATCTATATATATATATGTGTGTATATATATATGTATAGATGTGTGTGTATATATATGTATAGATCTATATATATGTGTGTGTATATATATATATATGTGTGTCTGTGTGGCAGTGGTGTGTGCGTCTGTGGTAGTGGGGTGTGTGTGTGTGAGAGAGAGAGAGAGAGAAAATTTAAATGTTTTTTTAATTTTATATTTATTTTTGAATTTAGTATTTTTTTTTTAAATTTAATATATATATATATTTTGAATTTTATATTTATTTTCAAATTTTATAATTTTTTATGTTTTTTTGGAATTTAATAATTATTTTCAAAATTTAATATATATTATTTGAATTTTATATGGTTTTTTTTAATTTTATATATTGTTTTGAATTTAATATGTTTTTTTAAAAAAAATTCAAATTATATATATATTTTTTATTTTATATTTATTTTCGATTTTATAATTTTTTCGAAATTTAATATATATTTTTGAATTTTATATGTTATTTTTTAATTTTATATATTTGTTTCAAAAAATTTATGTTTTTTGCGATTTTTATATTTATTTTCGAAATTTAATATGTTTTTTTGAAAAAAAAATAATTTCGAAATTTATATATATTTTTAATATTATATTTATTTTCGAATTTATAATATTTTTCAAATTTTAAAATATATTTTTTCGAATTTTATATATATTTTGAAAATTTAATACAATATTTTTTGAATTTTAAATATTTCTTTCAAATTTTATATATTATTTTTGAACTTTATAATTTAGGTATATTTTTTGAAATTTAAATATTTTTTTGAATCTATATATTTTTCCCCTTTTTATATTTTTTTTTTCTAAATTTTTATATATTTTCAGATTTTAATATAATTTTTCAAAATTTTATATTTTTTTTGAATTTTATATTGTTTTTGCATTTTCAGATTTTATATAATATTTTTGAATTTTAAATATTTCTTTCAAATTTTATATATTATTTTTGAATTTTATAATTTATATATTTTTTCTAATATATATATATATATATATATTTTCGTGATATATATTTTCGTAATATATATATATATAGTTTTGGCATATGGGTAATTTTATATTTTATATATTATCCTAATGTAATAAGTGAAACTTTATGGGGTATTATTGCAATTTACCCTTTTTTTAAATATATATCGAAGGGTAAATTAGTAATTTTATAATAAAACGTCAGTAAACCTAACGGCCCTCTGTCAAAGGGGGTTCGTATGAAAATACTCAATATCGAAGGAGTTCGTATAGAATTAGGATTTCTTTGAAGGGGTGTCGGTGGGAATAACCCTATATTATATATATGGCACTGAATTTAAGTTTACATGAACTGTGGTTCTCCAAGTTCAATTATTTGGTCTATACGAACAACTTGATAGTAGTGTTAAAAGGATAATATATATGCCAGACATAAGGTAAGAGGCAATGAAGAAGAGTATACATGCTCTACAAGTAAAAACAAAAGTTATAACCGTTAGGTCCGTTTGGATATCCTGTTTTTTATTTTTATTTTTTTACTGTTCATAAGACTAAAAAAAAATATGTTTGGCAAACGCGTTTACTATTCACTGTTTTTTCCCCAAGAAAATTGTTTTCTGTGAATAGTGTGTAAAAGTGATTAAAACATTAAATACAACTTTTAGTTGTTTTTTGAGTTTTTTCACTGTTTAGGTGATAAAAACAATGAAAACACCAAATTCATAAAATACAATTTTCACCAAATAAAAGTGGTGAAAACACTTTCATCCAAACGCTTTTTTGTTTTTAGTTTTTTCCTGAAAAAATAAAAATACAAAAACAGTTTTTATATTTGAAAACAGAAAACAAATACAAAAAACAGACTTTCCAAACGCACCCTTAGCCTTTAGCGGCAGACTATAAATTACCAAATTAAAAAAAAAAAAATACACTATAATAACAGGAAATAATCTAGTACCAAATCTCTGTCACTATACAGACATTTCTTTTTTGTGAGATCTAATTCTCTATATATAAACTTTAATATATTTTCTCATTTAGACTATAACCTATAATTTAATGTAATTAAATGCACAACAAGAATCAAGAACGCGAATTCATAATTCGTATTTTCACTATTTATGATGGTAACAATTGGCTATCACTAATTAAATAATATCTTTAACTTTCTCATCAATAAGACAGAGATAATTATTAGAGAGAGAAAATGAACTACCACCTAATCTATCAAATGATTTTTGGTAAAGTTTGAATTTTAAACCTAGAGTAAAAAAATGAGTTTTATCTAATTTTGCTTTGCAACCTTACCATAAATAGGAAACAATAAAACAAGGTTATGATGAAAGTTTGGTGGGCCAACTCACTATTTATAAGATTACTAGGATTATGAGCACTTTAAAACGGCCCCATCTAGATCCGGCCCAAATAGATTCCCCAATTTCTTCAAATGCTGAAAGTGGGCCCTGGACACCTGGCCCATGGGCCCCAGATACTTGGACTATCTACTGACAAAGTTAAGAAGCCCAAGACACAACCAGGCTGTCCCCTCCTTATTGCGAGTGAGACCCTGTCTGGTCACTGATTTAAATTTGGAGTCAGAGATCTATCTAACACTACCATGTTGACGGTGATGAGATCTGTAATCGTATTGGACAGTTATGCCCTTCACATATTTATATCATGTCTTGCGATATATGGTATCACGAGCTCCAGTAAGTGCAGTAACCAAACACCCGTGACTGAAGTTGACCTAACCATAGTCATAGATAGAGACACAAGTCCGCATTATCCCATACCTGCACTAACACTAAGTCACTTTTGGGGCGTGCACTGTGCCCTAAATATACACTAAAAGGCCCAAAAGCCGAAAGGTTATCCCTTTTCTGCATTTAACCATACAAAATTTCTAAAGTACCCCTCATATTTATAGTACATAACCATTAAAAATTAAAAATAAAAACTAGGGCGTGCTTTGTATCTCTGAAAATTGTTATTGACAATTCTGATAACAGAGAACAATTTTCTGAGAATAATCAAAATGAGTTATCTGAAAACAGTCATTATTGTAACTGAGGATTTGCTAGGTTTGTATATCAGAAAACTGTTCTCGAGAATTTTAAAAATAAAAATGAGTTCTCTGAAATCATGTTATTTTATAACTGAATTTTCTGAAAACTGAACCAATCAGATTTTTTTACAGTTTTATGATTTTTCAGTTTTCAAAATATAGACACTTGTTTTCAGAAATACAATTTTTTTTACAATTTTCTGATTTTCAATTTTCAGAAAATTAAAAACTGTTTACAAACTAAACAGACCCTAAATAGAATAAGAATGAGAATAGTTGTTTCTTTTACAAGTATATCAGCCAGTGAACCGTTTTTTGAGAATATGATTTCTTCCAATAAAAAAAAAATAAGAGAAAATGGAGTGTGGGTTTTCATATAAATGGGATAAATAATGCCACCTTAATTTATACAGTATATCAAATTTATGAAGACATTTCGTTTCATTCCATTATTGAGTACTAAATGCAGCGTTGAGTTTTTGGTCAAGCCACATTACAGATGAAATCTGAATTTAATACTAATATGTTTTTGGGACAATTGGGGTGTATATGGAGTTTGCAAATTCAATATTGGAGAACTAGAATTGACTTGCTCATGAGTTGCATGATACTTTGTTGAGAGAATATAATAAAACTCATAACAAAAGAACCGGTTTATTAATTTTCAGGGAAAATATTCTTGCCACCAAGCATCTCTGACCACAGTCCAATCTTAGTGAAGGTGGGAGGACCTACTCAACCAAAAAGAATTCCCTTTCGATATTTCAATTCATGGTCTCATCACCCTCTTTTCCTTCCTACTGTGGAGCAGGCATGGCAATGCCATGTCAATGGTTATGCAATGTTCCAAGTGATGTAGAAATTGAAAATACTGAAAGGTTTGCTAAAACAAAAATGTTGTGCTCAAATCAACCTCACTTCTGATCTTGTTCACCAAGCAAAAGATTGTCTTTCCAAATGTCAGCTCTCACTTGATTCTGATCCTATGAATGAAGATTTAAGACAACAGGAGAAGATTTAAATGCACAATTATTCTAGTCTAGCACTGGTGGAGGAGCAAGCTTTTAGGCAGAAATCAAGGATCATTTGGCTAAAGGATGGTGATTGTAACTCTTCTTACTTTTTCAAGATGTTCAATTCCCGAATCAACAGGAAAAAGATCGTAAGCCTCCAGTCATCTACTGGCAATCTAATTGATGATAATGACCTTATCAGGTCTGAGGTGATTTCTTTTTTTAAGAATCTACTTGGCTTTCCTCCATCCCCTATCCAGGTATAACTTCTATCCAGCCTTACATCTCTAAAACCATCCATCATCATATGATGCACATGTTATCCTCCATTCCCACTGATGATGAGATCCAAAACTGTTTCTTATCCTTAAATAAGGAAAAGGCTCCGGGACCGGATGGTTATAATGCCCATTTTTTTCAGTCAGCCTGGAATATTATAGGTAGGGATATTGTTGCAGCAATCAAAGAATTCTTCATCAATGGCAAATTTCTTAAAGAGATCAACAATACCTACATTGCTTTAGTGCCCAAGGTGCCCAATCCTTCATTAGTAAATGATTTCCGACCCATATCTTGTTGCAATACCATCTATAAACGCATTGCAAGATTGATCTCCTCCAAGTTAAAGGTGGTACTCCCCCTCATCATTGATCCATGCCAAAATGCATTTGTACAGGGAAGGCAAATTAGTGACAGTGTGATGTTAGCTCAAGAACTACTTCTTGGCTACCATAAACCTCTTAAGCCTCCTAGATGTGCAATCAAAGTGGACTTAAGGAAGGCTTTTGACTCAGTGGGATGGCAATTCATCATTGATACTCTTGTTCTCTATGGATTCCCTGCAATTTTAGTCATCTGGATAAGCGCCTGTATTTCTTCCCCTTCTTTCACTGTTTCACTGAATGGTGAATTCCATGGGCATTTCAAAGGAACTAAAGGGCTTCGGCAGGGTGACCCATTATCACCACTTCTTTTTGTCCTTGCGATGGATGTATTCACCTCAATTACAAATCATTTCATCTCATCTGATCCCTCTTACAAGCATCATTGGAGATACAAGAAATTATCGATCTCCCACATAATGTTTGCAGATGATCTATTATTATTTTCTCACGGTGACCTCCACTCAATCTCAGTTCTTAACAGAGCACTAAACCACTTTGTATCAATCTCGGGTCTCTCCATCAACCATTCAAAAAGCACATTTTTCACCTCTGGCATGGATGAAGCTCAAGTGGTTCAAGTTAAAAATTTATTGGGATTTGATAGTGGAACACTGCCTATTAAATATCTGGGAGTTCCCCTAATTTATACTAAATTGTCGGCATCAGATTGCAAGTGTCTTGTGGATAGAATAACTCAAAGGATTGGTCATTGGGCATCAAAATCTCTTTCTTATGCTGGTCGATCTCAGCTCATCCAATCAGTTCTTTGTAGTATGATGCATTATTGGTCAAGCTTATTCATTCTTCCAAAATCAGTTTTAACCGATGTTAACAACATTTTGAGGAAGTTTCTTTGGTCAGGTCCTGATTGCAAAAGTACAGGTGCTAAAGTAGCTTGGGACTTGGTTTGTAGACCCAAGGATTGTGGAGGCTTAGGATTTCCAAACATTGAAGAAACAAATTCAGCACCAGCCCTTAAATGCATATGGAACATTTTATCAGTTAAAGATAATCTTTGAACTAAATGGGTGAAGACTCAACTGTTGAGGAATAGATGTTTCTGGAATATCAAGATTCCTCAGAAGTGTTCGTGGAATTGGAAGAAGCTTCTTCAACTGAGAGGGACTGCGCTTTCGATGACCAAATATGAGATAGGAAATGGAAGAGATACCTACTTTTGGAGTGACAATTGGCTCAAAGGAGGTCCTATTTCACACAGGTTCGCCCCCCACACACTTCAAGCTCTAAATCGTCATTTAAATCAAAAGCTCTCTGATTTTATTGTGAACGATTCATGGCTGTTCCCAACACCATTGATCACGCTCATCTCTGAATTATCATTTTTGAACCCGCCTTGCTCCTCACCTGACAAAGTCTTATGGCTTCCTTCCCCTACCAAAGTGTTTACAATGAAACATACGATCTCATGGCTTACCTTTCCATCCATTCAAGCCACCTGGTCAAGCTTGGTCTGGAGCTCACTCTCTATACCTCGATGCAGATTCACATTATGGCTTGCAGCCTTAAATCGTCTACCAACTCTTGATCACCCTAGTGTGGCCTATAGACATAGTCCAAATTCATGCTACCTTTGTCTTGCTTCAAACGAAACCATTTCTCATCTATTCTTCTCTTGCTCCTACTCAAACCAAATATGGAATTTTATACAGAGCAAATGTAACTTCCACATTTTGCCAAACTGTTGGAAGGATTTTGTGGGTTGGGCATCTCATCATTGGAGAAGGAAATGCTTACGGAATGTTGTCAACAAGCTTGCTCTTTCCACAACTGTCAACCGCATTTGGATGGAAAGAAATTCTCAAGCCTTCAAAGCAAAGATTTCGTCTTGGCCAGTTGTTCTATCAGGGATCAAGGATCTGATAAGGAATAGATTATCCTCTTGGAAGGTTAATGACTCAGTTGAAATGAGAGTAATCTTTGAAGAATGGGAGTTAGCTGGTGCTTCTGTAAGACCGCCCGCCGAGCCTCCTGATGCCATGGTATGAGGTTTTAGCCTCACCATGATCTCACCATAATTGTTTCAGCCACAACATAATGGCTTGTATGATTTGAATGTCTGTCTCATTTAAGGGCTTGTTCTTATCTTTCTTAGCTTAGGCTTTTAAAGCATAAACTTTGCCTTTTGCGTTTTTTACCTTTCCGTTGAGCCTGTTCAACGGTTTGGTCTTCTTGCTTCTATGTAACTTTTTTCACTCTTTAATATAGCTTTACCTTCCGAAAAAAAAAAAAAAAAAAAAAATTTCAGGGGCATCTTTGTCTTTATAAAAAAAAATGCAGAAGCGAAAGTAGATCTGGTGCATCCAACTTCCAAGTACATTATACATGTCCTGAAACTAGTTAATTATAATACTAGTATATGCCAATCTCATTGTTTCCAATAAAATAAAAGATTGATATAGCCTATCATGGTAATTTATGAATCAAATAATAAAGAAACTAAAGTTATATAGTAATCTTACCAAGAAATGAGAAATGGCTCACTCAAGTAATTGAAAACAGTGATAATCAAGTTGTCATTTGTAACACAATCGATCTGAGGCCCAGGAAATTGCCCATTTATCAAGATCCCCTGTAACATTAATTCCTCACATTTAATCACAATGTTCATGAAAAACTAAGAATTGAAAACAATTATGTATACATACATATATATATATATAGAAGATAAATGAAAAAGAGCACCTGTTGTCGAACACCCAGAGGGTAAATGTTGCCATAAGTGACTTTCCAAGTGTATAACCTATAAGGGTCTTCGCCATTAACGCTATTGATCACCAAAAGTATAACTATGGAGATGAAGAGAGGCCAAAGAGCTCTGCTTTCTGGCATTTCGTCCTCTCTATCTCTCTGTCAATTTCAGTTCACAAGACTTTCTTCAAGGTTCTCTGTATTTCAATATATGTATATATCTCTCTATATATATATCGTGTGTATCTATTATTATTAAACAATATTTCCTTCCGTGGTTTGGAGCTCTCTACAGAGAAGATGCAGCTCATGTGAAGTGCGAGTACAAGTGAGCATTGATGCTTCAATTCTTTGTTGGAGAAGGTGAATTACGAAAATATCCCTTTCACGTGCGGCTATAATAATAGGCCATATGCAGTATATTCCTGATTTATGTTTTTTGTTAATTTGCAATTACACCCTGATGTATGGGCCAATTGTATGTAAATGTTGTTCAACGCAATTTTAGTTTCAATGTATTTGCAAAGTTTTGAAATGACTTTAGTGCTGTATTTTTTACTTTAATTTTACACATCACCCATTAAAGTTATTTCATGCATTTAAAAGGTGTTGTTGTAAATCTCGAGAAATTATTGGTTACAACGGTGATATCAAGTTTTTAGATTGACATGGTATCACCATCCAATAAAATCAAATTTTTTTACCATATATTATATGAGTTGTCAATTCAACAATATAATATATAAGGAAAAATACAAAAAAAATTGGAATTCAAATATTCAAATTTCTCTCTCTAATTCTATTTAACAGTGTCTGTATGTATATATATATATATATATGATTACAAAGACTAACACAAAGCAATAAGGATCGATATAAATTTCACACGATTTAACTAGTTGGGGTTTAAGGCTATGCATGCTTTTTTTTTTTATTTTTTCGTTTAATTAGAAGAATAAATTAACATTCTCACTTCTTCTCTTTCAATCTTTCACATGTACCTTTCTTTTCTTTCTCCAAATAAGAGAAAAGAAAAATCTTGTTATTAAGTTAATATATAAAATTGTAATCCTTCTCCTCCTTATTCTTTATTTTATATTTATTTCTTTTTTTCTTTTTTCTTTTTTATTAGTTTCTCTCGAGAATAAATTATATAAAAGATTCGCAAAATATATATATAGATAGAAAGTCTATATATATATATATATATAAAGAAATTTGTGCTTTGAGAGGGATAGTTAGATTGAAAGAGAAAATACTATATATATATATATATGTATATGAGTATACTATATATTATGTATTGCAGATCTTTGCTACCACGAAGAGAGAGATGTGAATGATTGATTTTCTTTTTCTTTTTTTTCCTTTTTATTTTATCCTTCCATATATATCATAATGCTAAGTTCGGTAACTGAGATGACACATGTGCAAAAAGATTTGATTTTATTGGATGGTGATACCATGTGCAGCCTAATGACTTGGTATCACCATTTTAACCAATAATTATTCTTAAATCTCAAAATGCATTGGGAGAAAAATTGCATTGACCAACATTTACATGCAATTAACCCAATCAAGGAATGTCATTGCAAATTACCCTTATTTTTTTATAGGAAAAATTACACTTTTACTCCCTATTATTTGAACATATTACAGTTTCTCATTTGTTTGAATAATTACAGTTTCACCCCCAAAAGTCATCGGGCGTTTAAATTCGATGGTCAAGAAAAGAAAATTACCTAATTACCCACGATAATTTATTCTAATTTTATTTCAAAATAGTTGATATATTATTTTTTACTATTATACCCTTAGTAAACCTAACCTAAATCTAACCCAACCCAAAAAAATTCTAAATTGTTGAAGACTTATTTTTACTTATATGTGTGTGTATATATAGATATGTATATATGTATATATGTGTATTTGCATGTGAGTCTGGATGTTGATTTTGGTAGAAATGTTCATGAGTATGTTATGGAGATGGGTTTGACTCAGATTTATACACTTGGATTCCATCTTTTAGTGTTTTGAAGATTTCCTTACATATAATCAAACGAGTTCATTTTTGGGTATGAGTCAAGCATGATATGATCAATCGAGTTCATGGAGGCTTGAGATTTTGAAATCATTGACTTTAGAATAAAATTGTTTGTGAAGATAGAGAGGAAGGAACACATGGAGGAAGAAGGAGATCCACAAGGGCATTTTTGTCTATTAAAAATATAAAAGGGAGGGTAAAAATGTCATTTTACTTCTTTTAGGAAGTGCAAATAGGCATTTACATGATTTGAAGAACAATATATTCATTTTACCTCTAAAAATAAAATGACATCATCGTTGACCGGCGTTGACTGTGCCAAAAGTTTGAGGGAGGGGGAAAGTGTAAATAATATCCAAACTAAAGGGGTCAAACTATAATTATCCAAACTAGAAGGAATCAAGTATAATATGTCCAAACAATAGGGAATCAAAGTGTAATTTATTCTTTTTTATTTGTATATTTAGTATTTACTGCTACTCCACTTGTTAATCTGTTGGAAGTTATCCGCTGTGATGCGGGAGCACATAGTGCTCATGTCCCTTCTTATTTTCCTAAAACAAATGATTTATTGAGTTCCTATAAATGATTATTATAAACTTTAAACAGTTTATTTTAGTATAATTTGCTCAAACATTAAGGAGGTCTATATAATTTACCAATCTAATAAAGCTTGTATTAGAGGTCAAAATAAGAATAAGTTGTCATTGGGGTTGAATTAAGTAATTAAAGGTCTAAATAAGACTAAAAATATATGGACGATCAAGTGGGGACACACCAAGGACTATTAGGTCCATTTAGGGATGGCAAAATGGTCCGATCTGGCCGGGTTCCGACCCGACTCAACCCGATTGAGACGAGTTTGGTAAACTTATAAACGAGTTTCGTATTCAAAATTAAAACCCGAAGCGTATTTGAGTCGGGTTTGGATTTTCTGGAAAACCCGTTGGTAACCCGACCCCGACCCGTTTACGATTTTAATTTTAATTTATATATATATATATATGTGCGTATATGTCTATATATAATTCATTAATCTGATTCTTGGTGCTGACATTTATATATATTTTCTTTTTGGAAGAATTTTAGTCAATATGCACGCATTATAACTTAATTTGTCATCAAATAATTTAGTAAATCAACTGTGTTTCTAATTTATTAGAAATAATTTAGTACAAACGATGGTAACCTGATGGAACCCGTTTATGCCGACGAGGTGGTAATAGTATTACCAATTACAACCCGTCGCGGATTTGGGACGGATTTGGTATTAGTAATTTTTAAATTAGATGGTAATGATATTAGTCAAACTCGTTCCAAACCCGGCCCGTTGCCATCCCTAGGTCCATTACTATCGTTATTGGCTCTTGACGCCAACCTCATTTGGTAATAAAGGCTAGCTTAGACCAAAAGCTTCAAAACGTGTCATCTGTACCGGGACCTGTAAAAGAAATTTAGTAGGAATCGATAATGAGATTTTATTTTTTTTAAGACACCAAATTTCAAGTCTTTTTTAAATAGGCCAACTCATTCCGGCTTAGTCATCTCTACCTTTGTACGCCAATTTATGTCGCATAAATTTTTACTACAACAATTAAACATAAAAGTATTCATTATGTAATTTTATTTTCTTATATTTTTTTATAGTCTAATTTTAGACTAATCAATTTAACATCTTATATAGTATGCAAATTCTGGATACCAAGAATTGCCCACAAATCTCATATATCTAATTTATAAAAACATGGACATGGAAAGTTAATATTGGAAAATGATGAATTTTTTGCATGTAGGATTTAAATATTTAATAAACTGCAATAACTATAAGTGGTGTTCAATTAGTGATGGATTTATTAATGTGGATATTTTCTGTTTGGCACATGCATGCAAATGACAATAATTAACCCTTGGTCTTCTTAGTGCTAATCATTCACAATTATTTATTCCATGTTAGTTTATTGGAAGGTGTCACTAATGATGAGAGTTAATTTGATGCAAAACAATTACTGATCTGAGACTTTGGAGTTGCCAAAAAAAAGATTTTTTTTTTTCCCGATTAACATATAATAATTTGACAAAGTTGAATTCATAAAGACAACGATTAAAGAATGGAAAGAGAAATGAAAGGCCTTTCCTTTCTTGGAGAGCATATGAAAGGGAGGAATATGTTTTCCTCTTACCATTGTATCTTTGTCTTCGAGATGAGAATGCTAGCTATCAGTGTTCTGTCTTTCGTATTGCAATATTCGTTTATATTTTCAGTGAAAGCAAATATATATATATATATATATATATATATATTATAAAATTGTATATATGTATATAGAATGTATAGAGAGAGATAGCCGAAGAGAAGAGAGTGACAGAGCAAGTCTATTCTATATTTTTGCACACATCATTACAAAATCATTCAACCCATTTATATGCATATAATGGAGGGAACAAGAATTGGTGGAGAAATAAAGAGAATAGAATGGGAGACATGACAAAAAGGGGGTGATTGAGATTGGATCTCACCACTGATGACTTTATAACACTCCCCCTTGGAGTTCAATATACTAAGAAACATGTCTCGTTAAAACCTTATCAGAAAAATCCAGTCAGAAAAATCTGATTGAAGGAAAAATAGTACATTATGCTTGTGCTTATGACAATGATATTGTATTAGTTGAAACTGCCTCATTAAAATCTTTGTCTGGAAAAATCCGGTGAAAAAAAAAACCAAAACGAAGGAAAAAGAGTACAGTCATCTCATGTAGTTGAAAATTGTGCATCATATCTGCCTCGTTAAAACCTTGCTAGAAAAACCCAGTAATAAAAACCTGGTCGAAGGAAAAAAGAGTAGAGTATGTTGATGATGATGGGAATGGTATTGCATTATATAGTTGACTCGTTAAAACCTTGCCACAAAAACCTAGTGGGAAAAAACCTAGTCGAAGGAAAAAAAGTATAACATTCAGATATATTTTCCACATAATTGTTCCCCCTCATCAGTAGGAATTTGAGTAGTTGATATGACAGCTTCTTGAAATGATACATTTGAATACTGTGTATTATTTGCTTTAATGTTGAAGCTCAAGACCCAGATCTTAGGAGAACATTCGAACAGAGCTTTGATATATCTGATTATAAATGTTGCATGATATATCCGAGTCAGAAACATTCTCAATTTGCTTCGTGAATGAATGAATTGAAGAAGTGTAAGTGATAGATCTCCACGCGATAATGATGTTGTCATACACATATTCTGATTTTCTTGATGTGCCTATGCACAGAGAAATATAATTATTCTCATAATCCTCTTGTAATGTATAGTCGCTGAGGCGATTTTGTACAACGATTGTTGTAATTATATTGAATACATGGCACGTGGTTTTGAATGATTTGCTTCAGAAAATTAAATTCTCTTGGAATATAAATATCACAATCAAGTGATCCATATAAATATGTTATAACCACGTCCATTAGATGCATGTCCAGGTTTACTGCAACTGCAAAATTTGTTAAGAAACAAATATAATTTCACATATTATATAAGAATAAATTTTCTTATATACAATACCAATTTTTTGTTAGAAATTGTGAGCTTCTAGTTCTCTGTTAGAAACTGTAAGTTACCAGTTATTTGTTAGAAACCGTGAGTTACTAGTCGGGCTTCTCAATAATTTATTTTAGCCAATCATTCACGTCAACATTATTTGACGCTAAGAGGTTGAAATCCTCATCATATATTTCATGAGCGTTCGCAGTTGTCTGCAACAATATTATAGGGATGCATACTCTTTATTGATAGGTACGAATCTTCACTAAAGGCATATTCCTCCTTGATAGTATTATTCTCATTCGATACCTAACCTATATCAAGGGTCATAGCCATAAAGGCTCTATAATCATTGATTGGCTGATCATTTTGAATAGATCACTTTTCATGAGTGGTTGCTCACGAGCACCGACTTCATGTTGAGCATTCCTTCGTTGAGGAACAATACATCTACACCGACTAGCTAACTACATTTCAGATGAGTCAGATTCATTTGTTCATTGACTGTTCAAAAAGAACATCAAACTTAGCAGCTGGTATATGTGATTTTCTTTCACTTTTTTTCTGTCAATTAAGACATCAATTCATCGTACTTCTTGTATATATTGGTTAGTACGAGAATCAAAATAAAATAATTGATGTATAGAAAGTGATCTCACCAAACTGTTCGGAATTTATTATTTCTCCCTCTAATAATGGAAAAAGTTTGCTTTACAGTAACCGATAAATTTGGGCTTTGAATAAATCACCTATCATGGGTTAGTGATTTATAATAATGAATATAAATAACATATAGGTTTAAATTTGAAAACTTCTCCCTTTTAAATTCTCCCATTGGGAATGCCTTATATTCGGTATTGTAAACCTGCAAGATATATAACAAAAATAACACATAGCTATACTATTATACATATATATGTATATATATATATATATATATATCAGATAGAGATATATTGAAAGAGAAGAGAGAAAGCGGAAATTAGTGTCTCCCTACTTCCTTCTTTTGATGGATCCCTTTGATAATGCTGAAAATTTGTTTCCCCTCTCGGATGATAATAACAAACTCACATCTCCCTTAACGATCCCCATGTATGATCTCAATGAAATATTTGTCACGGATGATTACTCGTGGCTGGAAGGTCCTTGGACAACCTCCATTTCCAATTCTGCCCCTGGTAATCCTTTATAAATATCTCACTCTTTTACTTCATTTTATCTACCATCATTTTCATTAATGACCTAGAAGTTTCTTCCTTATTGTAGATCCAACTCCTCTTATTGTAGATCCGAAATCTACCTCCCATTCTCTATGAATGGATCAACGTCAACCTTTTTATGATGAGTCCTCTTATGAGGACAATATGCCCATCAGCCTTCGCAAGATGCGGGGGGGTATCACACGTAGAAGGGCATTTCGATCCCCTACAGCTCGGACAAATAATCCTTCTTTAAAGAAGATGAAGGCTGTGATTTCTTCCAGCACCTCTACCCCCTTGTCACTCTCTACGCGACGAGCCAGTATTGCGAGTGCACAAGCCAGCATGGATCCTATAGACTTGGATCCTGAGGGGTACACTCCCGTAAGTTCTCTGATGGTTCCTAGTGTCACTCATGCTGCAAATGTGCCTAGCTCTTCCTTGGGTCCTTTTATCAGAGCCGAGATATTTTCAGTACATGTTAAGCGTCCTACCTGGATGAATCCTTTTACGGACTTGATGAAGTGGGGTCACCTCTAATGCCACCTTTAGAGTGTAAATACCTTGAACTGTATCCAGAGTCGATATCTAGAGACATTTAATGGTTTCAAAGATGGGGTGCCTTTTTTTCTTCAAGCCTTTGCCCTTGATAATCTGGCTGGCTATGTTGAAAAAACAAGTTCATTGTTCTTGGTTGATACTACGCCCAATGAACTCGAGCTTGCACGTGCGATTCTTATTGATGCGGAATTCCTCAGTATCAACCTTGATTGGCTTGCACAACGGGTCCTGTATATTGAGGAAACAACGCGGGATGACGTTAACCTAGCAGGGGAACAAGCCAGGACAGAGTCCAGAAGACTGATTGAGGAAGCCATCCGATACGAGACTCATGCCCTTGAGCTTCGTGTTAGATCAGCTCGTGAAAGTTACAAGGCTGATCATCTTGATAAGGAGGTGAGTTCTTTGAGGTTCGCCTGACGTCTGTCTCTTTCTGATCCCTTTATAGGCCACCTTGTGTAGGATAATGGTAATGTAATTCTCTTTTCTTTTCTTTTTCTTTTGATGCATTAGAGAGATACTTGTAAAAAGAGCTGATTGTTGTAATCCAACAATTTCATCGTAATGAAAGTATTTCTTATTCATGCATAAAACATAAATGCAAGTAATATAACTACAATAGACAGATTTACTCACTAATGTAGTATAGAGTAAATTGGTAGATTTACCCACCAATGTAACATAAAGTAAATTGGTAGATTTATCCACCAACGTAACATAAAGTAAATTTGTAGATTTACCCACCAACGTAACATAAAATAAATTGGTAGATTTACCCACCAATGTAACATAAAGTAAATTTTAGTATTGTTAGTAACAGAAAAATAAATGTTAGTGATAGAAATTAAATGTCAGTAACAGAAACATAAATAAATAATATATATAAAGTTCACTGTCCTTTTATGTCCTTGGAGGTTTAAGGTCCTTAGTCTTCTTATGTCCATAGAGTTCAATGTCATTGGTCCTTAGTCCTCTTATGTTATGTAATTTAATATCCTTAGTCCTTTTATAATACACTGAAATACAAGGTCCTTTCCTTTGAAGTGAAGGATACAATCTTCGTTTTCATATACTTTAACATCTTATGATTGATTAAATTGAACGCATAAGCGGTATAACCAATCATCTGCGACAATTATAATCAATAGGTGGTAGAACCAACCATGTAAAACAATTATAGTTGTAATAATATAAATATTTTAAAGTTCAAGGGTCGATATGTTATTCCAACAACATTTAGGTGACAACCTGTAATATCAGTAACCTTTAGGGGTTAAACTATTAGTACCGTAAATATCAAGGGTCAATACTATAATTACAATAAATCTCAAGGGTCCATTGTGTAATTAGCACATATATATAGGGATGTGAATATAAGAAACACGCATTATTTTGCATGAATGCATATTATATATATATCGTACTAACAAATTGTCAAATTACTAAATAATATAATAGTATAAAGTAGCCACTTAGGAGTGAAAGAGTGGATCCTACCAATAATACATTCATAATATATTTTAAAATAAATAAATCCACATACTTTCTTTTTCTTCCAGAACTTAATTATTCCATGTTGCAAGCAGACACGCACAAATACACATACATACATATATATATTATATATATTCATTCTAGTGTATGATATATATACACATACAAACATGTATATATTATTATTATATGATATACCAAAGACAACCAAATCTGAATCAGAGTCCAAGATCATGCTTTGTGGTGTAGCTGCAGTGTCACCGAGCAGTGTGGTGACGACAAGGTGGAACACAAATAGTTACTGACACTGTATAAATTTTTATAGATTTTTATAGTATACCAACTATAATCCACCTTAAACAATATATAAGATTTTGAAAAACAATAAACGCCTCAAAAAAATATTTTTGCAGGATTTTTGAAATTGGAATAGAAAAAATATAACTTTTATTTTATATAAAAATACAACGAGCTAAAATATGCAGAGACTCGTGCTGATAACGTGTTATAAAACTGTAAATATGCAAGCATGAAGCCACGTTTGTGGCTTAGGGGGCAATTAACCCCCATTAATTTTTATTTTTTAAAATATTTATAATAGTAATTCAAATTATTTTTAAGGAGTTTATAGAAATTGTTTTTATATTTGACCCCCATTACATTCTTTCAATTTTTTGCTTATTGCCCCTCAAGTTCAAAGATTTGAATAATTTTTTTTTAAAGGTAAAATTATTAGGCAAAAATATAAAAATACCTAAAAATTATATGTAATATATAAATGATTTTAACAATTATTTAATGGGAACCCTAATTCCTAATCTATCTAACCCACCAAGCCACAACCATATACACAACCGAAAATAACTTATAATTTCATTAAAGCCTACAACTCACTTCTTAGAATTAAAGCCCAACCCAAAAGAACAATTTAATTATTTACCCTAACTAGTAAATTGTAATTGAACGTTTCAATTTAAACCCTAACGATCTCTCTCACTTTAAACTGTCTCTTTATGAGACTCATTGTAGAGAAGGCATTTTCTACTATGAAAATCATCAAGACTTCAATGCATAATAAGATGGAAGATGAATGTGTAACAACCTTTATTCTAGACAATAACCACGTTGAGTGTTAGATAGGATAATTTGGTTTCAATGACATCAATAAGCTTCGTCAAATGCAGAATCAAGCATTGAAGTAATGAAGAATACAAGTGAAGTACGAAAGTGAGCATATTGAGGAAAAATGTCTCCTAGAGGGGGAAAACGATATTTTTCGAAGCCATCACTTCAAGCAAAAAGTATAGTGGGTTCAAGAGGGTCATTTTGGCGCAGTTACGAAGAAAAGTAGTTTTAACAAAAATACCCACGCTTTCAGTTTCAAAAAGTGGTTGGAAAACACATTTTTACGCTTAGAGGTACGCTTGAAGCGTATACGGCTTACGCTTTAAGCGTAGCTGCGGTAAGTTTTTGGCTATTTTTGCTGCGATGTCCAAATTGTTCGTGGGTTGGTTTTATAATTTGTCCACGACTTATATACATCAAAGTGCGTGCTATATATATTATATTCACCAGAATATAGGGTTTGGATGTGAAATTACGAGAAATGGCAAACTTAGGGTTTGGATCATCATTGTCTATAAATACCCAAGTCTACAACAAGAGGAGGGACGTCTTTAAGAATTCTCTGCAAGTTTTCTACAACTTCATCTTCTTCTTCTACAAAGATATACATATGGTGAGAAAATATTATTGAGTGTTTAGAGATACACAAGTTCTCTCTTATTTTTGGACGTCTTCAATCGTGTTTTTACATCGACGATTTCTATGCATGATTGAATGGTTTAGTTGCTGAAAAATTCACACACCATTTATTGCAACGAGGTTGCGTTGATCCGTTGAAGAACGGAGCCGTCTGTGTGCGGAGATCGAAGCAGGAGGCTTCGTGGTGATTTTGATATGTTGAGAAACAGAGCCGTTAGAGTACGGAGATCGAAGCGAGAGCTTCGTTGAGCGCGAGTGAATCTAGACTTTCAGACGTCGAGTGAAGAATAACAAATTACAGCAGTTGTAAGTTCTGTTTTCATAGAGTCCGTACAAATTTTATGATTCATAGTGCATCGATACCTGAGCGTATCCGTGGTTTTTATTTGGGGTCTTTTCAAGGTTTTTCACGTAAAAATATCTGTGTCTTCTCATGATTTAATTTTCTACACTTATATTCATATTCTCTAAATTGATCTATTTTTTAGAATTGAATTGAGAATTAGGGTTTGTGACGAATTAAAAATGAATTTCCGCTAAATAATTTTAATTGATCATAAAATCTATAAAAGGCCCATTCACCCCCCTAGCTGTATTCACTATCGTCTAGGTAATTTCAATTGGTATCAGAGCATGGTTGCCCCTTTTTAGGTTAATTACCTAGGGTTAGATTCTAAACTTAGACGATGGAGATGCCTCGTGAAGGAGGTTCCATATCTAGATCTCCTTTGTTTGATGGCTCGAATTACATATATTGGAAAGCGAGAATGAGAGCGTTTCTAAAATCTTTAAATGAGAGGGCGTGGAATGCTATAGAAGTAAGATACTCACCTCCCATTATGAAAGATGATGCGACTAATGAAGTGAAAGCAAAATCGTCAAGTGAGTGGACTGCTGTCGAAACGAATAACGCGAATTTGAACTAGAAGATGTTGAATACGTTATACAATGCTGTTACTCTAAGTGAGTTCAAGAGGATTGCTACATGCGTAATTGCCAAGGAAGCTTGGGATATTCCTTAAGTTACTCATGAAGGAACTTCAAAGGTTAAACAATCAAAACTTCAAATTCTGAATTCTCGATTTGAGCAGTTGAAGATGGAGGAGGATGAAGTCTATGCCAATTTTGAGGCTAGGTTAATTGATATTGTAATGGGATGTCATAACCTAGGTGAGCCTATTCATGAGACTACCATAGTGAAAAAAATCCTTAGGTCTCAACCTAAACGTTTTTTTATCTAAGGTCATTGTCATCTCAGAGGTCATGAGTCTTAAAGAAATTAAGGTTGAAGAATTGGCAGGAAATTTAAAATCTTATAAGATGGAGATGTTCAAAACACCCCCTAAGAAGGCTAGTGGCACAAAAAAGAAGAGCATAGCATTCAAAACCACTAGGGAGGATCATGTTGAACCTGATGAAGAAAGTGAGTTGAGTCTGAATGATATAGCCATGTTTGCTAAGAGGTTGAACAAATTTGTTAGGGCTAAACAGAATGGCCAAGGACAAAAATTTGGGGATAAGTTGGGTAAGTCTAGAAGTAGAAATAATACTCAAACTAGAAAGGACAAGTCTAATCCTAAAAATAAGAAACCCCAATGTTTTGAATGTCAAGGATATGGTCACATAGCTGCAAAGTGTGCAAACACTTTGAAGAAATCCAAAGAATTAGCTGTCAGTTAGGATGATGAGTTTAACAATGAATCAGCTAGTGATGCGACAGACTCGGATGAGGGTGAAGATTCTGAGAATTTCACTGTGTTTGGTGCACAAAGCAAGGAGGTCAAAGAAGTTGCTACAAGTTGGGCGATGTCTGAAGAAGAAGGTTCTGAGAGTGATGAAAGTTGTGATGATACTCTTCAAGAGTCTTATAACAAATTACTTGATAAGACCGCACAACTTCATAAAAATCACATGAAACTGTTGACTAAGAGTCTTAACATGGACAAAGAATTGCATTTTTTAAAAGATGAATTGGTCAAAATCTCCTACAAACTCAAAAGGCCAAGTTGGTTGAGGATTTGAAGAAATTTTAACTAGAAAGAACTTAGGCATTGAATTTAGTAGAAGATCTCAATAAGAACGTGGTTGAGAAATCTACTAAGATTGAGAATTTGGAAAAAGAGCTGAAAGATGCTAGATTAAATCTTTGTAAATGGTCTGAAGGAACTCTTAAGCTCGATGAGATATTGAGTAAGGGAAAATTAGTAGGAAATACAAAGGGTTTGGGTATTGTTGGAATAATGCTGAATTCGAATGTTGTTGCAAAGACCACATTTGTAAAGGCCTCCAATGTAGCGTCTAGTTCTTCACAAGGAAATTCAAATTAGAATCCTGGTGTTCAAGCCTATGTCAAAAGACCTATTGAAAGTAAGTCTTTTCTTACCACTAGATATCATAGGAGGTTGATTGATAGAGTTCAGAGGTTTGTTCCTATATGTCACCACTGTCGTGTCAGAGGTCACATTCGACCTAGGTGTTCTAAGCTGCGAGAGAAGGTGTTAAAGTCAGTGAATGAACAAAAAGTTCAACATGGAGTTCATGTTCAAGATCAAATTCGAATACTGAATGAAGACATGAATAATTTATCAAGATTGGCGAATGAAGCTCCAAAGATGAAGAAGACATGGATTCATAAAGGTGAGCTACACTGTCTTGTAGTTCATACTGCTCTTAGAACATGCAAATCTACTTCTTGGTATTTGAAATGTGGAATGGCAAGAAACCCAATGTGAAATATTTCAAGGTTTTTGGAGCAAAATGTTATATTCTTAGAGATCGTGAATCTATTGGGAAGTTTTAGTCTAAGAGTGATGAAGGAATATTTTTGGGTTATTCATTGACTAGTCGAGCATATAGGGTGTTTAACCTTAGAACTCAAACTATGATGGAATCTGCGAATATAATGGTTGATGACTCATGTGTTGATGAGTCTCCAATGTCTGCTGAGGAGGAAAATAGTGAGTCTTTCTTTATATTGGATTATAATTCTTCTGAGGTTGATAACAAAGACAATATGGTTAGTGATGATACTTCAAAACCTACAGAATCATATGATAAAATTTATGATGTTCAACCTACTCCTTCTAAAAAACCATCTGCAAGGGTAAAGTTATATCATCCTTTGGATAATGTTATAGGATTTGTTGATCAGATGATTGTGACACGGAGAAAGGCTAGGAATGAGGTTTCGTATGCATGTTATACATCTTCCTTGGAACCTAAAAATG
This sequence comes from Cornus suecica, assembly GCA_963922005.1. Taxonomy (NCBI): domain Eukaryota; kingdom Viridiplantae; phylum Streptophyta; class Magnoliopsida; order Cornales; family Cornaceae; genus Cornus; species Cornus suecica. The sequence continues at coordinate 55,869,374 of OY998241.1, read as the reverse complement.
TCAAAGAAGCTCTTCAAGATAGTGATTGGATTAATGCTATGCAAGAAGAACTTCAACAGTTTGTTAAGAATGATGTGTGGTATCTTGTGCCTATACCGAAGGAGATAAATGTGATTGGTACCAAGTGGATATTCAAGAATAAAAAGGATGAACATGGTACAGTAGTTAGGAATAAGGCTAGGTTTGTTGCTCAAGGATATACTCAGTTGGAGGGTATAGACTTTGATGAGACGTTTGCTTCAGTAGCGAGACTTGAATCTATTCGGATTTTGTTTGCTATAGCGTGTCATCTTGGATTCAAGTTGTATCAAATGGATATGAAGAATGCATTTTTGAATGGTGTTCTTTATGAGGAAGTATATGTGGAGCAGCCCAAAGGATTTGAAGATCCTTATTATCTTGATCATGTTTACAGGCTGAAAAAGGCTTTGTACAGGCTAAAGAAAGCTCCTAGAGCTTGGCATGAAAGGTTGACTGATTACCTATTGGGAATAGGTTTTGCTCGAGGGGGAGTGAACAAAACACTTTTGTTCATAAAATTGAGAGTGATACAGTTGTTGCTCAAATCTATGTTGATGATATTGTATTTGGTTCCACTTCTGATCAGCTTGCTCATTATTTTGGAGATTAAATGAAACATGAATTTGAGATGAGCATGATTGGTGAATTGAATTTTTTTTTCCAGGGCTTTAAGTTAGGAAAATAAATGATGGGATTTTTGTTTCTCAAACTCATTAAGCCTTGGAATTAGTAAAGAAGTTTGGTTTGGAAAATGCTAAGGATGCTCGCACTCCTATGAGTACCAGTGTCAAGCTTAGCATAGATACTAAAAGCAAAGATGTTGACCCTACACTTTATAGGAGTATGATTGGGAGTTTGTTGTATTTGACTGCCAGTCGACATGACATAACTTTTAGTGTTGGTTTATGTGCACGTTACCAGGCAAGTCCTAAGGAGTCTCATATTACTGTTGTGAAAAGAATTATCAAGTATGTTAAAGGGACAATGAATTATGGACTGTGGTATCCATTAGGTACTAATACTGATATCACATCCTTTTTTTATGTTGATTGAGCTGGTAATGTTGATGATAAAAAAAGTACTAGTGTAGGGTGTTTTTATGTTGTAAATTGTTTAGTTGTTTGGCATAGCAAGAAGCAAAATTGTGTTTCCCTTTCCACTGCTGAGGCTGAGTATATAGCAGTTAGTAGTTGTTGTACTCAGGTTTTATGGATGCGTCAAATGTTTCAGGATTATGATTTTTCTTAAGGTACGATGACTGTATTTTATGATAACACGATTGCGATAAATATTTCTAAAAATCATGTTCAACATTCTAGGACAAAGCATATAGATATTCGACATCATTTCATTAGTGATCTTGTTGAAAATGGTATAGTGTCTCTAGAGTTCATATCCACAGATTCTCAGTTAGTATATATCTTTACAAAAACATTAGATTTTCAAAAGCATGTTAATCTTAGGAAATTTATTGGTATGCTTTCTTTAGAATATATATCTTCTTATCTATCATTCTAGAAACACATTGCATTTTTTTCCTAGAATTGATAGCTAATCATGCATTTGTATTATTTTTATTCATGCATGCATTTTATTTTTGAAATAAACGATACTAAAAATTTGGAGACTGTTGATCTTGGCTAGAGTACAAAAATTATCATATTTCACTCTATTTTCACATTTACTTGTCTCATTATACATATGTGAAGTAGATGTATCAGTCTGACCTATGATTTTTGGATGATCACTTGGCATGATTATTTTATGTTACATAACTTTAATCTTAGGTGCTAGGTTCTTCGGTGATGATTATAAAGTCTGTTGAATCTGTTAATTTTTTAATTTAACCCGAAGTGGTATGAAGGTTCATGAGCTATGCTAGATTGGTCTATGCATGAAATATTTTTTTACATATGTATGAATGTTGTGGTGATGTTGAAAAAAAGGAAAGAATGAGATGTTTAAAATATAAAAATGCAAAAAGTAGTTCTTCAATCTGAGTAACCGGGCCTTTTACCTTAATAAGAATTAAGTCTTTGCATAAAAATGGGAGAAGACTAATGAGCATAAATCCCATTGAAGAAGCTCGGGCCCAGTTGGTTGGGACTAAAAATTCTCCCTGGAAAGTCCGGAGCATAGAAAGACAAAAAGGTATATGGTGAAAAAGTTGAAAAGATGAAAAAGAGGAAATTGTGTGACAAAGAGAGAGTATCTTTTATTTTTGCCTTCTAGTTTGGATTGAATTATCATCACGGTTGGTGGAGAGATTATCAGCTTTAGTATGTATTATTTTCATCTTACATTAGTGCTTGCACATGAGAATTTTTCATATATATATATATATATATTTGCAAAACTTGACTTGTGCATTCTCGAGTCTATAAGGTATGTGTGTTGATTTTCTTCTATACCGTGTGTATAATGGCTGAGATAGATATGAGAATATGATGTATAAATGATTTGATTGTCGTCTCTATTGCCGTGCTCACAAATTTCTAAAAACAAAAATGTTTTCTTTATTTTTTATTCATGACATTTTGCATTCATGCATTAGTATTATGGTCATGCATAGTAGAGATTTCTGTTACCCTGAGAATCTGGATATGATCTGATAGAGTTCTGTATCTTGGAGTTTTTCTTTGAGTTCTTCCTTGCATCTCTCTACATTGTTGCTATGGCATATACTCTTTTTGCTTGACATTTTAGTGACAAAAGGGGGAGAAGTATTAAGTGAGGGGGATAAATTATTTGATTAAGAAAGAGAAGTATTTAACAAGGGAGAGTTTATTCTCAGGGGGAGAATGATCATTATGTGTGCATTATCTTGGTTTATATTTATTTTCCACACGTGCGTTTAATGGTTTGTTCAGTGTTGTGGTTATAGGTTTGATAATTCGTCATAAAAGCAAGGTGACATTTTATATCTATATTTGTTGGTGTGTGTTCATATGTATAGATGTTATGTTGTTATTTGTGAGGCTATATTTTAAAACATGGTTTTGTCTTAGAAATGCCAAGGGGGAGATTGTAAGAACATTTATTGTAATTGTTTATGTATGGCAGGTTCTAGACAATAACCATGTTGAGTGTTAGATAGGATATTTTGGTTTCAATGACATCGATAAGCTTGGTCAAAGGCAGAATCAAGCATTGAAGTAATGAAAAATACAAGTGAAGCACGAAAGTGAGCATATTGAGGAAAAATGTCTCCTAGAGAGTGAAAACGACATTTTGCGAAGCCGTCACTTCAAGTAAAAAGTATCGTGAGTTTAAGAGGGTCATTTTGGCGCAGTTGCGAAGAAAAGTAGTTTTAACAAAAATACATACGCTTAAGCCTACGCTTTCAGTTTCAAAAAGTGGTTGGAAAACACAATTTTACGCTTGGAGGTACGCTTGGACCTACGCTTGAAGCGTACGGGGCCTACGCTTCAAGCGTAGTTGCGGCAAGTTTTTGGCTATTTTTGCTGCAATGTCCAAATTGTTCATGGGTTGGTTTTATAATTTGTCCACGACTTATATACATCAAAGTGCGTGCTATATACATTATATTCACCAAAATATATGGTTTAGATGTGAAATTATAAGAAATGACAAACTTAGGGTTTGGATCATCATTGTCTATAAATACCCAAGTCTACAACAAGAGGAGGCACGTCTTTAAGAATTCTCTGCAAGTTTTCTACAGCTTCATCTTCTTCTTCTACAGATATATACATACGGCGAGAAAATATTATTGAGTGATTAGAGATACACAAGTTCTCTCTTATTTTTGGACGTTTTCAATCGTGCTTCTACATCGACGATTTCTATGCACGATTTAATGGTTTAGTTGCTGAAAAATTCACACACCGTTTATTGCAACGAGGTTGTGTTGATCTGTTGAAGAACGAAGCCGTCTGTATGCGAAGATCGAAGCAGGAGGCTTCGTGGTGATTTTGATATGTTGAGAAATAAAGTCGTTAGAGTACGGAGATCGGAGCGAGAGCTTCGTGGAGCGCGAGTGAATTTAGAATTTCAGACGTCGAGTGAAGAACAACAAGTTACAGCGGTTGTAAGTTCTATTTTCATAGAGTGTGTACAAATTCTCTAATTCATAGTGTATCGATACCCGATCATATCCGTGGTTTTTATTTGGAGTCTTTCCAAGGTTTTCCCCGTAAAATCTATGTGTTTTCTCATGATTTAATTTTCTGCACTTATATTTATATTTGCTTAATTGATTTCGTCTTTTAGAATTGAATTGAGAATTAGGATTTGTGACTAATTAAAATTGAATTTTCGTTAAATAATTTTAATTGATCATAAAATCTACAAAAAGCCTATTCAGCCCCCGTCTAGGCAATTTTCACTATTATCTAGGTAATTTCAGAATTGATGAGTGATAGCTTGGTAGCCTATATTAAAAAAGATATCTCTGTTGGCCTAGATAATGAAGTTATCATACGACGCTTTCAAGATATGAAAAGTTGTCGAGGACAATTGTAATTTTATTTAAATGAATTATCAATGTATTTTGAACTATTTTCCTTATTATTTTTTTTGATGCATTTATCACTTTTAAAGGTTGCCCCCCAATGAATTTTTTTCTGGCTTCGTCCCTGTATATATGTATATAGAATGTATAGAGAGAGGGGGCCGAAGAGAAGAGAGTGACAGAGCAAGTCTGTTCTATATTTTTGCACACATCATTACAAAATCATTCAACCCATTCAATGGAGGAGACAAGAATTGGTGGAGAAATAAAGAGAGTAGAGTGAGAGACATGACAAAAAAAGGCTGGTTGAGATTGGACTCCACCACTGATGACTTTATAACACTATATATATATATATATACATATATATATTTCAGTTATTTGTGGTCATTTAATTTTTCAACCTAAAAAAAAAAAACATTTTTTTTTATCTATCTTGTAAGACTTCTATTACTCTTTCTTAGTTTTTTTATTCAAATAACAAACATTAAAAATAACTTCTTTACTTTTTCTTCGATATCTTTTGAATTTGCTTGATTCGGTTTCATTAAAGTTGTATTTTGATTACTCAGTAACAGTGATGGATCTAGAATTGTTTTTTCAGTAGGAGCGTAAATGATGAATAAAAATTACGTATATAATATTATTTTAACATTACATATGTATTAAGTTATGTCTACCACACATACCGTTGTCATAATAAATATTCTTTGGGTCCGTTTGGATACCCTGTTTTTTGTTTTTGTTTTTTTACTGTTCACAAGACTAAAAAAAAAAACACGTTTGGCAAACGCGTTTACTGTTCACTGTTTTTTCCCCAAGAAAACTGTTTTCTGTGAATAGTGTGTAAAAGTGATGAAAACACCAAATACAACTTTTAATTGTTTTTTGAGTTTTTTCACTGTTTAGGTGATAAAAACAATGAAAACACCAAATTCATAAAATACAATTTTCACCAAATAAAAGTGGTGAAAACACCTTCATCCAAACGCTTTTTTGTTTTTAGTTTTTTCCTGAAAAAACAAAGACAAATACAAAAACAGTTTTTATATTTGAAGACAGAAAACAAATATAAAAAATAGGCTTTCCAAACGCACCCTTTGACTTTTTTCCGGACTTCATGCTTCCAAAGCTATCATAATTACAGGACAAGAGGGAGCGAAAATATAAGATAATTTATTACTTTATATTATTTTTGACCCATGACCTAAATATATGTATATATAATAGTACTATGTAGTTTAAAAATATATATAATGTGAGAGAAATGAATACAATAAATGTGGAGGCGGTATAAATTAAAAAAAAAAAATTATATTTGAATTAAGATTAGTGGAGGCAAAAAAAATTAGAAGTAACATATTTTCATAATTATTTGGGGGCATTTGTAAAAAAATTAATATAACTGTAGTAAACGTAATTACAAAAAGAATCAGTGGATGCATTCCTATTTATTTGGGATGTTTTTGAAAAATTTACTAACAATTATAGTAGAAAATGTAATTACAAAAAAATTCAGTGGGGCATTCATTATTATTTAGGGGTTTTTAAAAAAAAAGTTTACAAACAATTATGGTAAAAATACAATTATAGAAAATTCCAGTGGGGTCCTTCATTAGATCCGTGTATGCTCAGTAATGAAAATATTTGTATTCAAAGAACAGTCTTTTATTATTTTCCAAATACATTTTCAGAATTCTTGACAACTATTTTCCTAAAGTAAATGAAATCCACAATTTCTATTCTTTGTTTCTTTCAACTTTTCGTCATTTCTTTTAGAAGGGGAAGTATGATCCTGCTTCTATGTACACACAAGGCCCGACCATGGCCCAAGGCGGTCTAGGGAGCCGCCTTAGGCCTCAGGCCCAGAGGGGGTCTCAAATTTTTTTTTCTTCACTAGTAATATAGGTTCAAAACTTTTTAATCAATTTTGGCTCAACAAAAAGCAAATACACAATTCATCAAAGGAGATTTAAATACAAAAGGGTACAACACTACAACAAAAGGGCCCAACACTACAACAACAAAGAATTTGACGACCTACAATTGTGTTTTCTATTTTTATTTATTTTTTAATTTGTTAAAGAACATTTGCTGACTTTGACGTTTGACCTACCACTCTATTCGACATCTCTCTCAGCCTTTGTCTAACACTATTGGAAAATCACTTGTCAGTTGATTAATTTTTAAAAAAACACACAAAAACAAATAGTTCTTTTTTGGTGTATCTGATATGTTGGTCTGTTTTGCTTCATGAGTTTTATCATCTTGTTTGGTTACTGAGAAAATAGGAGCATGAGGGATTGATTCGACTGAAAAAAATGTAAGTTCTTATATTAATAATTGTATATAAGCTTATTTGGGCATTTAGTTTTGATTTTCTTTGTGGGGAAGAACAAATCTTTCTCCTTTTCATTTTTTTCTTTTATGAGTTAGATAAAGATCTCCTACAACATGACATGGTTTCTGATATTGATGGGACGGAATTATTTTTAGAGTTGTAAGTCTTAAGAGACGCTTTACCAAAAGAAACGAAAAAGGCAATTGAGGTTTTGGAATTTATTAAAATCTTAGGCTATTGTTTTTCAAATGCATGGATTGCATATAGAGTATTACTGACTATCCTAGTTATAGTTGCATCTGCTGAAAGGAGTTTTTCAAAGCTGCAGTTAATTAAATCTTATTTACGGTCGACGATATCTCAAGAAAGATTGAATGGTTTGGCTATGATATCTATTGAAAACGACATGTTGGAAAAGCTTGATTGTAGCACTTTCATTGATAATTTTGCTGCTCAAAATGTAAGACGATCACTTTTACTTTAAAATGAAGTTGTATTTTGAGTTTTGTGACTGAGTTGTGATAGGAGCCAAATATCATACATTTAAGGCTCCTAATTATACATTGTTATGTTCATGTTTATCATTATATTGGTGCTTTTATACGGTTTTTGTGTTTTAAGACGTTTTAGGCCATGTCATGTAAAACGAGTTAAATTCGGTAAAATAACTGAATTTTTGATTCAAGATCGTTTGAGAGCCAAAACCATGGATAAAAGACCTATGAAGGACCAAAAATAAGTCAAGGATGCAAAAGGAGTGAAGAAGAATGAAGTCGAGAAGAGAAACAGAGTAAAGAAAATGAAATACAAGAATACAAGGTGAAGAACTACCGAGTACTCGGTAGAGCCTTCACTGAGTACTCGGTAGTACAAAAGTGAGAAAAATTCCAGAGACATACGCGCGTTCTTGCGCCATTGCTTGACAACCAAGTACTCGGTGAAATTCTCATCGAGTACTCGGTAGGACCAAATATGGCAAGTACACATCAGCAACTTGTATATGCACTTGTGAGACCCGTTTTGGCCAGACTCAACATGGAATGATCTCTATGCTATTTTGGATGCAATATTGACCATATGTGATGAGATTTTATACCATTCTTCAAGGAATATCGCGATACACATTCTTGCCTTAACCATGAAGCAATTAGATTACCAAACAAAGACGCATTTTTTTTGCTATAAAAGAGAGGGGTCTCCCTTACAATTAAAGGAGACCAAAGACCGAAAAATCAGATTCAGAGGTTTATTGAAGCAAGAGAGCAATAGAAGAACAACTATGGCAGGTGTGTCTACATCAACAATGTAGACAACCACTACCATAAACAATTAAACCGATATCTAGGATTTGTAACAAAACCCTACCCAAGTAATGTAGATTCTTTTTTATTTTTATTGTATAAGGGGAAACTGAAGGACACGTATGTGATGATTGTGTAGATGAATGATTACGTTTAATTTTATACAAGATTCTACGTTTATTCTATATCTTGTCTTAGCTTGAATGAATGTTTTATCTTACTCAATCATGATTATTCAATATGGGCTAGAACTCGGATGCTTAACTCATGATTTTCTATACAATGGTGGTAATTAACATGCAATTTTGATTTAGACAAATCATACTTAGAAAAGATAACGAGTGACATGCTTTTAATTTATGTTAGTATGAGTAGTTTAGAGTAGATGCATGTATTAGTTATGCTTGTTCAATGATGGATTAATTATTCCTTTTTTGGGATTAAGCAAAAGGAGAACCAGAAAAGCAGGTGGCCACTTTTTTTTTGTACCGTTTGTGAGTTTGAAGTGTATTTAGCATTATTGCACAATTCTACTTTACATTTCTTGCTTAATTTATATTTCTTTTTCTTTTTATTTGTATTTATTCATATTAAAATAAATAAATAAACTAAAATATAATGTATAACGCCTATACCAATTCTGCCAATATTCCATATTATAATCCATACAAACTGGGTTGGTTAGACGATCCCAGATTTTCATATCACCAACCATACACGGGATATCAATATCAAAGTTTAAACCAAGGTCCACGATGTTTTGATCAACCATCGAGTTCTCAAGTATATGATCAAGGATTAAGTTTTTTTTATCATATAATCAAGAGTACTACCCTTAACCATCTAGTAAATTCTAATTTGAGGAGTCAAATCAATGTTTTCCCCAAGAGCCATTGAGTTTTGAAGATAAAGTTTTAGCAGCCTTAGGGAATATTGAAGCAACCACTCATGAGTATGAGGAGATTACACACAAGGTAGACAATTCGTACTTATAATTAGATAATCAAGACTTTTATTCATATGATTTAAATCAACCTCAGTACAAAGATTTTGTTCTGGATATAATTCCAAGTTCAACTACCCAGTCAAACAAATTTAAAGATAGTGTTTTGACTGCCCTTAGCACGTTAGGAGCCGAATCACAATTACTCCATTTTCATTCACAGTCCCTTTGTAAGTTAGAAACCATAGTAGGGCAACTAACTAGTGCTTTAAATAGAAGAAAAGAGGAACGACCATGTCAAGCGGTAGTTAATACAATAGACCAAAGTATAGTTGAGCTAGGATCCCTTAACAATAAAGAGGAAACTAGTCCATTTTATATAATTTATGAGGACAATGAGGATGATTATAATCAAATAGATGAACAATTCGAGGCACATAATGAAACCTTGTAAGAAGAGTCGGTACAAGTAGAGGTTAGAAATGATGAATTGCCTGAAGTAAAGGAAGACTTCACAAATATTGATTGGGATAAACAAATATAATCTAACCTTGATGAAATCGCAACAATAGAAAAAGCACTATATGGAGAGTTATGGCAAAAACCACTAGAGTCGTTACCAATCACCTCGAATATACCATTCAGTTATGCACAAATAGATTTATAAACATCATAATCTGAAGAACCTAAACAGTCAATTGAGACATCATGTGAATTCAAAGAATCAATTTTCCCATGCCTCGAGGAACAAGTTCATGATAATAAAAGAGAGGAATACTATGTAATTGAGGGAATTGACGAGGTGATGGATGACATATTACCTCATACGTTGATAAAAGAATCGTCGGACACAAGGATTAAACATAAAATGAATATAGATCATGATAAAGGAGGTAAATTATATGATGATTATTATTTGCTTATTGTCATGCTCATTTCTGAATACCCACAATGGACACCGATTAATGACTTACTTCCCAAACTTAGACCAAAATTTGGTGGATGTGTAACGGAGATAAAATGCGTTGGTTAGTACAATTAGACGTGGTCTTGCCAAAGACGGTAAAGATTGACGTCAGTAATCCGGAATTGTATATTAATTAGATTTTCTGTTGTTTTTGCATGTTTTATGATTTCTTTTATTTTGAGAGATGTTTTTAGGATTAGTTTAATAATTTTTTAGGATTAGGCACCAACTAAGAGAGTTCATGTTCTATTAGACGGGTATGTAATAATAAGATTTTAATTATCTTACTTTTTGTTTAATTAATCTTAGTTAATTTTAGTTAATTTATATTTTTATTAAGTTTAGGTGATGTATAACAATAGGAGTAAGTATTGGAGTGAATGAATGGATCAGAAATTAAAAAGGAGTTTGAAAGAAATTTTTCAGTAACTATGAATTACCGAGTATTCGGTAGTATGTTTACCGACTACTCGGTGACTTAAATATCGAGCTGAATCGGGTAACTCGATTGTTCTTCTTAGGGCTCATTCTTTCTCTTTATAAATCACTTAAAACTCTTATTATCTCTTAAAGAACTTACACCCTAACTCTCTTACACCTTCATTACTCTCGATCCAACAAGATTTAAGCTTCTAAACCTTCCCAAATCGCATATATCACTCCATATATACATATATACGTATATATATACATACATACATATATACCTTCATTTTACCCTCAAATTCCAATTATTAGATTATTTTTGCTCAAATCTAGCCCTATATCTTCATCCTAGCCCTAATCCGACCAAAGCCCACCGATTATCTTGCCCAAAAACAAGCTAAAATCCATTATTTAGCTCCCATTCGAACCTATATATACACCTATACTCATCTCAAATCTACTTTGAATCATTCAAATGGCGCCCAAGAAGAGGAACAGAACTACAGAGGAGGGAGAATCATCAGAACAATTACCGAGATTCAAGCACGAGCTGCTCAAAGGGAGGCCAAAATACGCCAAGAGGCAAGGGAGTTGGGGCTGAGCAAGGACTTTCTTCTCAAGGGTACCTTCAATTTCGCCAACTTCCAACACGGACAAAAGTCAAGATCAAGTGTGCAGCAATTGGAGAAGCGGGGGTTGAAGTCGTTGTTGACTCTAGTGTCGCCCGTGTATTATCCGGAGATGGTTCGCGAGTTATATCGCAACCTAGTTTATGACGTGGTGACCGGATTGACTACGAGGGTAAGGGATCGAGCTTTTACAGTCGATACCACCCTCATTGCGACTGTATGGGGCATTTTGGATGAGTGTCCGAAGGAGTTAAAGGCTAGATTTCCGCCACCTCCTGAGCCATTCCCCGACGTTCATGATTGTATGGCAGATGTGTCAGGGGTGCTACGGATTCGCCGATGGCATATAGCATTTTTAATCGTTCTTATGACAAGATGAGTCAAGGTCTTGAGGGGGCGGTCGCTGGAGACGCTGAGGAGGATGATGATTCTGAGGCTGAGGAGGGTGCAGCAGATGGAGGTGATGAAGATGACAAGGCTACTGATGAGGAGATGCCTCAGGCACCTAGGCAGAGGGAGACAGTGAATCTGTCTAGGGAGCAGTATGCTGATATGGTTGCCCGTCAGGAGCAGATTCTTCGGGATTAGGTCGAGATCCGAGCAGAGATGACTCGTGGATTTCAGGCAATCCTTAAGCGACTGGGAGCCAACTCCACTTCTCATTATTATTTAACCCTCATGAGACTTCACTCATGCACTCGGTATTGCAAAGGGGTTTAAAAGGCTTGTTACACGTGTTAAGTATAATCATACACATTCATGAAAGAAAATGATTAGTTAAATAGTTTAAGTTATTGTACTAAAACCACAATCATCACGAATTTTGAAAATTTTCTATTGAATTGATTGCTAAGGACTAGTAATGTTGAAGTTTGGGGGCTTGATAGGAGCCAAATATCATACATTTAAGGCTCCTAATTATACATTGTTATGTTCATGTTTATCATTATATTGGTGTTTTTATACGATTTTCGTGTTTTAAGACGTTTCAGGCTATGTCATATAAAACGAGTTAAATTCGGTGAAATAACTGGATTTGTGATTCAAGATCTTCGAGAGCCGAAACCATGGATAAAAGACCTATGAAGGAACAAAAATAAGTCAAGGATACAAAAGGAGTGAAGAAGAATGAAGTCAAGAAGAGAAACGGAGCAAAGAAAATGAAATACAAGAATACAAGGTGAAGAAATACTGAGTATTCGGTAGAGCCTTCACCGAGTACTCGATAGTACAAAAGTGAGAAAAATTCTAGAGACAAACGCGCGTTCTTGCGCCGTTGCGCGACCACCCAGTACTTGGTAAGACCAAATACAGCCAGTACACATCAACAACTGGTATATGCATATGTAGGACCCATTTCAGCCAGTCTCAGCATATAATGATCTCTAGGCTATTTTGGATGCAATATTGATCATTTGTGATGAGATTTTATATCATTCTTCAAGGAATATCATGATATACATTCTTGCCTTAACCATGAAGCAATCAGATTACCAAACAAAAACGCTTCTTTTTCTATAAAAGAAAAGGTCTCCCTTACAATTAAAGGAGACCGGAGACCAAAAAAAAAACTTTAGAGGTTGATTGAAGAACAAGAGCAATAGAAGAACAACCATGGCGGGAATGTCTACATGAACAATGCAGACAACCACTACTATGAACAACTAAACCGGTATCTTGGGTTTTTAACAAAACCCTAACCAAGTAATGTAGACTCTTTCTTATTTTTATTGTATAACACGTATGTGATGATTGTGTAGATGAGTGAATTTATTTAATTTTATACAAGATTCTACGTTTATTCTATGTCTTATCTTAGCTTGAATGAATTTTTTTATCTTACTCAATCATGATTATTCAATATGGGCTAGAACTCGAATGGTTAACTCATGATTTTTTATACAATGGTGGTAATTAACATGCAATCTTGATTTAGACAAATCATACCTAGAAAAGATAATGAGTGACATGCTTTTAATTTATGTTAGTAGGAGTAGTTTAGAGTAGATACATGTACTAGTTATGCTTGTTCAATGTTGGATTAATTGTTCCATTTTTGGGATTAGAGTTTGCCAATGCTTGTGATCCTATATCTTATTCACATATGAAGGACCGCCATTTACAATTGAATGAATTAGAGAATATATTATGCGGTTAATGGTAGAGTTAGAAATAACCTAGATCTTTATCTCAATTGTTTTCAACCAAAACCAAATATCTATCTTATTTTATGTTATTTTATTTCTTATCAAATATTTAAAGAAAACAAAACAAACAAATTATCTTTCATAATTTAGTTACAATAATTATAAAGACTTTGTGAATTCAATAGTCTCTGTAGATACGATATACCCTATCTCATCTATATTATACTATAATTGACTCATGCACATGTGATATGAAAAACTAGGTCAACTTTAAGGGCTTATTTACAAACACCATTATTATTATTTTTTATTATTTATTATCCAAGCCTAGTAGGCTAAACCTATCGAGGTTTGGCCGATCGATCAAGTTGTATCCTATATTTTATTTTGATGTAATTGGGATTGTGGCATTGTGCTTTTTATAAAACATTAAGGGCCTGTTTGGAAAATGGTCTGGTTTGGTTTGGTCTAGTCTTGTCTTGTCGCTGATCTGAAACTCTGTTTGGTAAGCGGTTTGGTCTGGTTTCAAATTTTATTGAATATATTTATAAACACACATATATATACACATACATATATTCATACACACAAAATATTTGTTCTCAATTATTAGATCATTTATGCTCAAAACAAGCCCAATATCTTCATCCTAGTCCTAATCCAACCAAAGCCCACCGATTATCTTGCCCAAAAACAAGCTAAAATCCCTTTTTAAGCTCCCATTCGAACCTATATATATAAACCTATATATACACCTATACTCATCTCAAATCTACTTTGAATCATTCAAATGGCGCCCAAGAAGAGGAGTAGAACTACAGAGGTGGGAGAATCTTTGGAACAACTGCAGAGATTCAGGCACGAGCGGCCCAAAGGGAGGCCGAAATGCACCAAGAGGCAAGGGAGTTGGGGCTGAGCAAGGACTTTCTTCTCGAGCGTACCTTCAATTACGCCAACTTTTGACACGGATGAAAGTCCAAATCAAGTGTGCAACAATTGGAAAAGCAGGGGTTGAAGCCGTTGTTGACTCCGTTGTCGCCTGTGTTTATTTGGAGATGGTTCATGAGTTCTATCATAACCTAGTTTACAATGTGGTGACCCTGATTGACTACGAGGGTAAGGGATCGAGCTCTCATAATCGATACCACCCTCATTGTGACTGTATGGGGAATTCTTGATGAGTGTCCGGAGGATTTACATGCTAGATTTTCGCCACCTCCTCAGCCATTCCCCAACGTTCATAATTGTACGACGGATGTGCCAGGGGCGCTACGGATTCGCCAATGGCATATAACATCTTTAGTCATTCTTACGGCAAGATGAGTCGAGGTTTTGAGGGTGTGGTCACTGGTGACGCTGAGGAGGATGATGATTTTGAGGCTAAGGAGGGTGCAACAGATGGAGGTGATGAAGATGATGAGGCTACTGATGAGGAGATGCCTCAGGCACCTAGGCAGAGGGAGACAGTGACTCTGTCTAGGGAGCAGTATGTTGATATGGTGGCCCGTCATGAGCAGATTATTCGGGATCAGGCCGATATTTGAGCAGAGATGACTCGTGGATTTTAGGCAATCCTTAACAAGTAGGAGCCAACTCTATTTCTCGTCCATTGTAAGAACATTTTTGTATATTGTTTATTTATGGCATGTTCTAGACAATAACCATGTTGAGTGTTAGATAGGTCAGTTTGGTGTTAATGACATCAATAAGCTTCATCAAAGGCAGAATCAAACATTGAAGTAATGAAGAATACAAGTGAAGTATGAAAGTGAGCATATTGAGAAAAAATGTCTCTTGGAGGGCGAAAACAACATTTTCCGAAGCCATCACTTTAAGCAAAAAGTATCGTGGGTTCAAGAGGGTCAATTTGGCGCAGTTGTGAAAAAAAGTCAATACCTACGCTTTCAGTTTGAAAAAGTGGCTGGAAAACATATATCTACGCTTGGACCTACGCTTCAAGCGCAAGCCCCCTACGCATGAAGCGTAGCTGCGGCAAGTGTTTGCTAATTTTTGCCTGCGATGTCCAAATTGTTCGAGGGTTGGTTTTATGATATGACCACGACTTATATACATCAAAGTGCGTTCTATATACATTATATTCACCAGAATATAGGGTTTGGATGTGAAATTATGAGAAAGGGCAAACTTACGGTTTGGATCATCATTGTCTATAAATATCCAAGTCTACAATAAGAGGAGACACGCCTTAAAGAATTCTTTACAATTTTCTACAGCTTCATCTTCTTCTTCTACAGAGATATACATATGGTGAGAGAGTATTATTGAGTGATTAGAGATATACAAGTTCTTTTCTATTATTGGACGTCTTCAATCATGCTTTTACATCGATGATTTTTATGCACGATTGAATAGTATAGTTGCTTAAAAATTCACATACCGTCTATAGCAACGAGGTTGTGTTGATTTGTTTTGAGAAACAGAGCCTTCTGTATGCGGAGATCGAAGTAGGAGGCTTCGTGGTGATTTTTGACATGTTGAGAAGCAGAGCCGTCAGAGTATGGAGATCGAAGCGAGAGTTTTATGGAGCGCGAGTGAATCTAGATTTTCAGACGTGGAGTGAATAATAGAAATTTACAGCGGTTGTAAGTTCTGTTTTCATAGAGTCTGTACAAATTCTTTGATTCATAGTGCATCGATACCCGAGTGTATCCTTGGTTTATACTTGGATTATTTCTAAGGTTTTTTACGTAAAAATCTATGTGTCTTCTCATGATTTATTTTCTGCACTTATATTCATATTTATTTGATTGATCTGATTTGAGAATTGATTTGAGAATTAGGGTTTATTATAAATTAAAATTGAATTTCTGCTAAATAATTTTAATTGTTCATAAAATTGACAAAAAACCTATTCACCCCCCTCTAGGCTGTTTTCACTATCGTTTAGGTAATTTCAAATTGTATCAGAGCATGGGTTCCCCGATTTAGGTTAACTACCTAAGGTTAGATTCTGAACTTAGACGATGGAGATGCCTCGTGAAGGAGGTTCCATATCTAGATCCCCTTTGTTTGATGGCTCAAATTATACATATTGGAAAGCGAGAATGAAAGCATTTTTAAAATCTTTAGATGAAAGAGTGTGGAATGTTGTTGAAGTTGGATATTCACCTCCCACTGTGAAAGACGATGCGACTAATGAAGTGAAAGCAAAACCGTTTATCGAGTGGACTGCTGCTGGGATGAATAATGCGAATTAGAACTTGAAGGCGTTGAATGCATTATACAATGCTGTAACTTCGAGTGAGTTTAAGAGGATTGCTACGTGCGTAATTGCCAAGGAAGCTTGGGACATTCTCCAAGTCACTCATGAAGGAACGTCGAAGGTGAAACAATCATAGCTTCACATTTTGAATTCTCAATTTGGATAGCTGAAGATGGAGTAGGAAGAAGTCTACGCCGACTTTGAGGCTAGGTTAATTGATATCGTAACAGGTTGTCATAACTTAGGTGAGCCTATTCATGAGACTACCATAGTAAAGAAAATCCTTAGGTCTTTTCCTGAATGTTTTTTATCTAAGGTCATGAGTCTGAAAGAAATTAAGGTTGAAGAATTGGCTAGAAATTTAAAATCTTATGAGATGGAGATGTTCAAAACCCCCCTAAGAAGGCTAGTGGCACAAAAGGGAAGAGCATAGCTTTCAAAACCACTAGGGAGGATCATGTTGAACCTGATGAAAAAAGTGAGTTGAGTTTGAATGATATAGATATGTTTTCTAAGAGATTAAACAAATTTGTTAGGGCTAAACAGAATGGCAAAGACCAAAAATTTGGGAATAAGTTGGGTGAGTCTAGAAGTAAGACTCAAACTAGGAAGGATATGTCTGATCCTAAAAAGAAGAAATCCAAATGTTTTTAATGTCAAGGATATGGTCACATAGCTGCAGAGTGTGCAAATACTTTGAAGAAATCCAAAGGTTTAACTGTCAGTTGGGATGATGACTCTGATAATGGATCAGCTAGTGATGCGATAGAATCAGAAGTAGGTGATGATTATGAAAATTTTACTGTGTTTATTGTACAGAGCAAGGAGGTTAAAGAAGTTGCTTCAAGTTTGGCGATGTCTGAAGAAGAAGGTTTTGAGAGTGATGAAGATTGTGATGAAACGCTTCAAGAGTCTTATGACAAATTACATGATAAGACTTCACAACTTCATAAAAATCACATAAAACTATTAACTAAGAGTCTTAACATGGAGAAAGAATTATATTGTTTAAAAGATGAATTAGTCAAAAGTTCTCAAACTCAAAATCTCCTACAGATTCAAAAGGCCAATCTAGTTGAAGATTTGAAGAAATCTGAACTTGAAAGAACTCAGGCTTTGAAGTTAGTAGATGATCTCAATAAGGAAGTGATTGAGAAATCTACTAAGATTGATAGTTTGGAAAAAAGCTAAAAGATGTTAACTTGACTATTTAGAAGTGGACTAGTAGAACTCTCAAGCTTAATCATATGTTGAGTGTTGGAAAATCTGAAGGAAATACAAAGGGTTTACGTTTTGTTGGAGTCAAGCCAAATTCAAATATTATTGCAAAAACCACCTTTGTAAAGGCCTCTCATGTTGCATCTAGTTCTTCACAAGGAAATTCATATTGGAATCCTAGTGGTCAAGCCTATGTCAAAAGACCTATTGAAAACAAACAATTTCTTACTGATAGATATCATAGGAGGTTGACTGATAGAGTTCAGAGGTTCTTTCCTGTATGTCATGATTGTGGTGTTAGAGGTCATATTCGACCTAGGTGTTCTAAGCTGTGATGGAAGGTGTTGAAGTCAGTAAAGGAATAAAGAGTTCAACATGGAGATCATGTTCAAGATCAAATTCGAATGCTGAATGAAGAAATGAAAAAATTTGTCAAGATTGGCGAATGGAGATCCGACGATGAAGAAGGCATGGATTCGCAAAGGCGAGCTACATTGTCTTGTAGTTCATACTACTATCAGAGTATGCAAATCTACTTCTTGGTATCTAGATAGTGGATGTTTGAGGCATATGACTGGAGATAAGACATTTTTTTTGATTTATTGAGGAGTGTCATGGTGGGATAGTAACATTTGATGATGGAAAAAAGTCAAATATTAAAGGAAAAGGTACAGTTGTGATTCCTGGTCTACCTAAAGTGGAATATGTGCTTTATGTAGAGGGTCTTAAAGCAAATTTATTGAGCATAAGTCAGATATGTGATAACAATCATAAGGTCACTTTTTCTCCTGATAAGTGTTCGATCATTGACTCTTCTGGGAATTGTGTGATGGAAGGTATGCATTCAACTGATAATTGCAATTACATTATTCCTAGTTTTGAATTGTTATGCAATAGAGTTAAACTTGATGTAGTTGAAATATGGCATTAGCGGATGAGACATGTTAAGTTTTGAGAATTAACAAAAATTACTAAGAGTGAAATTGTTAAGGGACTCCCTAAGCTTGGTTATGAAAAAGGAGTTGTATGTGGATCATGTTAGAAAGGTAAACAAGTCAGATGTCAGCACAAAAAGATAAATGTCATTGGTACTTCTAGACCTTTAGAGCTATTGCATATTGATTTAATGGGTCCCACTAGGACCATGAACAAAGGAGGAAAGAAGTATATTTTGTCATGGTGGATGATTACTCAAGGTTTGCATGGGTTGGATTTCTAAGTGAAAAGTCTAAAACTTTTGAAAGTTTTAAGAGGATTTGTTTAAGAATTCAGACTGAGAAGAATTGTTCCATTTCTAGAGTGAGGAGTGATCATGGAAGGGAGTTTGAAAATTCTAAAATTGAAATGTTTTGTGATGAGCGAGGAATAAAACATGAATTTTCAACACCTAAAACTTCTCAACAAAATGGAGTAGTTGAGAGGAAGAATAAGGTTATTCAGGAAATGACCAATGCTATGCTACAGGGTAAGAATGTTCCCAGGTATTTTTGGGCCGAGGCAGTGAACATAGCGTGTTACACCTCTAACAGAGTTTATCTTAGGCCTGACACCTTAAAAACTCCTTATCAAATGTGGAATGGCAGGAAACCCAATGTGAAATATTTCAAGGTTTTTGGAGCAAAATGTTATATTCTTAGAGATCGTGAATCTATTGGGAAACCCGAGTCTAAGAGTGATGAAGGAATAGTTTTGGGTTATTCATTGACTAGTTGAGCATATAGGATTTTTAACTTTAGAACTCAAACGATGATGGAATCTGCTAGTGTAGTGGTTGATAACTCATGTGTTGATGAGTCTCCGATGTCTGCTGAGGAGGAATATGGTGAGCCGTTCTTTATATTGGATAATGATTCTTCTGAGTTTGAAAAAGAGGACAATGTGATAATGATGATACTTCAAGTCCTGCAGAATCACATGATCAAATTAGTAATGTTCAGCCTACACCTTCTAAGGAACCATCTGTAAGGGTAAAGTTGTACCATCTTTTGGATAATGTTATAGGATATGTTGATCAGATGATAATGACATGGAGAAAGGCTAGGAATGAGGTTTTGTATGCATGCTATACATCTTCCTTGGAACCTAAAAATGTCAAAGAAGCTCTTCAAGATAGTGAATGGATAAATGCTATGCAAGAAGAACTTCAACAGTTTGTTAAGAATGATGTGTGGTATCTTGTGCCTAGACCAAAAGAGATAAATGTGATTGGTATCAAGTGGATTTTCAAAAATAAAAAGGATGAAAATGGTACAGTTGTTAGGAATAAGGCTAGGCTTGTTGCTCAAGTATATACTCAGATGGAGGGTATTAATTTTGATGAGACTTTCGCTCTGGTTGCTAGGCTTGAATCTATTCGGATTTTGTTTGTTATCGCTTGTAATTTTGGATTCAAATTGTATCAAATGGATGTGAAGAGTGCATTTTTGAATGGTGTTCTTCGTGAGAAAGTATATGTGGAGTAGCCCTAAGGATTTGAATATCCTCATTGTTTGGGTCATGTCTACAGGCTGAAAAAAGCTTTATATGGGCTAAAGCAAACTCCTAGAGCTTGGCATAAAAGATT
Organism: Cornus suecica; assembly: GCA_963922005.1. Lineage (NCBI taxonomy): Eukaryota > Viridiplantae > Streptophyta > Magnoliopsida > Cornales > Cornaceae > Cornus > Cornus suecica. Next base: position 55,849,121 of record OY998241.1, on the reverse strand, counting down.
GACTGATTACCTATTGGGAATAGGTTTTGCTCGAGGGGAAGTGGACAAAACACTGTTTATTCAGAAAATTGAGAGTGATACAATTTTTGCTCAAATCTATGTTGATGATATTATGTTTGGTTCCACTTATGATCAGCTTGCTCATTATTTTGGAGATAAAATGAAACATGAATTTGAGATGAGCATGATTGGTGAATTGAATTTTTTTCTAGGGCTTCAAGTTAGGAAAATAAATGATGGGATTTTTGTTTCTCAAAATCGTTATGCCTTGGAATTAGTAAAGAAGTTTGGTTTGGAAAAGGCTAAGGATGCTCGCACTCCTATGAGTACCAGTGTCAAGCTTAGCATAGATATTAAAGGCAAAGATGTTGACCCTACACTTTATAGGAGTATGATTGGGAGTTTGTTGTATTTGACTGCCAATCGACATGACATAGCTTTTAGTGTTGGTTTGTGTGCACGTTACCAGGCAAGTCCTAAGGAGTCTCATATTACTGTTGTGAAAAGGATTATCAAGTATGTTAAAGGGACAGCGAATTATGGACTGTGGTATCCATCAGGTACTAATACTGATATCGCATCCTTTTATGATGTTGATTTGGCCGGTAATGTTGATGATAGAAAAAGTACTAGTGGATGGTGTTTTTATGTTAGAAATTGTTTAGTTGCTTGCATAGAAAGAAGCAAAATTGTGTTTCCCTTTCCACTGCTGAGGCTGAGTATATAGTAGTTGGTAGTTGTTGTACTCAGGTTTTGTGGATGCGTAAAATGTTGTAGGATTATGGTTTTTCTCAAGGCACGATGACTGTGTTTTGTGATAACACGAGTGCGATAAATATTTCTAAAAATCTTGTTCAACATTATACGACGAAGCATATAGATATTCGACATCATTTCATTTGTGATCTTGTTGAAGATGGTATAATGTCTCTAGAGTTCATATCCACGGATTCTCAGTTGGCAGATATCTTTACAAAACCATTAGATTTTCAAAAGCATGTTAGTTTTAGGAAATCTATTGGTATGCTTTCTTTAGAATATATATCTTCTTATCTATCATTCTAGGAACACATTGCATTATTTTTCTAGAATTGATAGGTAATCATGCATTTGTATTATTTTTATTAATGCATGCATTTTTTTTAAAAAAAATGACAATAAATTTTTTGAGACTGTTGAGCTTGGTTAGAGTACAAAAGTTGTCATATTTTACTCTATTTTCACATTTACTTGTCTCATTATGCATATGTGAAGTAGAGGTATCAGTCTGACCTAAGATTTTTGGATGATCACTTGTTATGATTATTTTATGTTATAAAACTTTAATCTTAGGTGCTAGTTGCTCCGGTGATGATTATAATGTTTGCTAAATCTGTTTATTTTTTTATTTAACCCGAAGTGGTATGAAGGTTCATGAGCTATGCTAGATTGGTCTATGCATGAAATATATATATATATATATATACATGTATATGAATGTTGTGGTGATGTTGAAAAAAAATGAGATGTTTAAAATATAAAAATGCAAAAAGTAGTTATTCAATCTGAGTAACTGGACCTCTTGCCTCAGTATTGAGTGTTCGCGTAGAAAGAGGAGAAGACTAATGAGCATAAATCCCATGGAAGAAGCTCAGGGCTAGTTGGTCGGGACTAAAAATCCTCGCTGGAAATTTAGGAGCTTAGAAAGACAAAAAGGGATATGGTGAAAAAGTTGAAAAGATGAAAAAGAGGAAATTGTGTGTCAAAAAGGAAGTATCTTTTATTTTTTTGCCTTCTAGTTTGGATCTTGAATTGAATTATCAATGGTTGGTGGGGAGATTATCTGCTTTAGTATGTATTGTTTTCATCTTGCCTTAGTGCTTGCACATGAGAATTTTCATACATATATTTATTTGCAAAACTTGACTTGTGCATTCTTGAGTATACAAGGTATTTGTGCTGATTGTCTTCTATACCATGTGTATAATGGTCGAGTTAAATCTGAAAATATGATATGTTAATGATTGAATTTGTGTTTCTACTGCCTTGTTCATAGATTTCTAAAAACAAAAATAATGTATTTTATTTATTTATTTATTCATGGCATTTTACATTCATGCATTAGTAGTAGGGTCATGCATAGTAGAGATTTATGTTACTCTAAGAATTGGGATATGATCTGATAAGAGTTCTGTATCTTGGTATTTTTTCTTGAGTACTTCCTTGCATCTCTCTACATTGTTCCTATGACATATACTCTCTTTGCTTGACATTTCAATGACAAAAAGGGGGAGAAGTATTAAGTGAGGGGAAGAGATTGTTTGGTTAAGTTTGTTTCATTGATTAAGATGGAGAAATATTTAGCAAAGGGGAGTTTATTCTCAAGGGGAGAATGATGATCATTATGTGTGCATTGTTGTTATGATGTTCTGATGATCAATATGTTGGTTTATATCTGTTTTCCACACTTGTGTTTAATGGTTTTTCAGTGTTGTGGTTACAGGATTGGTTGTCATGAAAGCAAGGTGACAATTTATATCTATATTTATTGGTGTGTGTTCATAGGTATAGATGTTATGTTGTTATTTGTGAGGCTATATTGTAAAACATGGTTTTGCCTCAGAAATGCCAAGGGGGAGATTGTAAGAACATTTTTATATATTGTTTATTTATGGCATGTTCTAGATAATAACCATGTTGAGTGTTAGATAGGTTGGTTTGGTGTTAATGACATCGATAAGCTTCATCAAAGGCATAATCAAACATTGAAGTAATGAAGAATATAAGTGAAGCACGAAAGTGAGCATATTGAGGAAAAATGTCTCCTGGAGGGAGAAAACGACATTTTCCGAAGTCGTCACTTCAAACAAAAAGTATCGTGGGTTCAAGAAGGTCATTTGGGCGCAGTTGTGAAGAAAAATTATTTTGACAAAAATACCTATGCTTAAGCCTATGCTATCAGTTTGAAAAAGTGGTTGGAAAACACATTTCTATGCTTGGAGGTAGGCTTAGACCTACGCTTGAAGCGTAGCTGCGGCAAGTTTTTGCCAATTTTTTCATGCGATGTCCAAATTGTCTGAGGGTTGGTTTTATGATATGACCACGACTTATATACATCAAAGTGCGTTCTATATGCATTATATTCACCAGAATATAAGATTTGGATGTGAAATTACGAGAAAGGGCAAACTTACGGTTTAGATCATCATTGTCTATAAATACCCAAGTCTACAATAAGAGGAGACACGTCTTGAAGAATTCTCTACAAGTTTTCTACAGCTTCATCTTCTTCTTCTACAGAGATATACATATGGTGAGAGAATATTATTGAGTGATTAGAGATATACAAGTTATTTTCTATTATTGGACGTCTTTAATCATGCTTCTACATCGACGATTTCTATACACGATTGAATAGTATAGTTGCTTAAAAATTCACATACCGTCTATAGCAACGAGGTTACGTTGATTCATTTCGAGAAGCGGAGCCGTCTGTGTGCAGAGATTGAGTACGGAGATTGAAGCGAGAGCTTCGTGGAGCGCAAGTGAATCTAGATTTTCAGACATGGAGTGAAGAATAGCAAATTACAGCGGTTGTAAGTTCTGTTTTCATAGCGTTTGTACAAATTCTTTGATTCATAGTGCATCGATACCCGAGTGTATCCGTGGTTTTTACTTGGAGTCTTTCCAAAGTTTTTCACGTAAAAATCTATATGTCTTCTCATGATTTATTTTCTGCACTTATATTCATATTTATTTGATTGATCTGATTTGAGAATTGATTCGAGAATTAGGGTTTATGACAAATTAAAATTGAATTTCTGCTAAATAATTTTTATTGTTCATAAATCGATAAAAAACCTATTCACCCCCCCCCCCCCCCCTCTAGGTTGTTTTCACTATCGTTTAGGTAATTTCAATTGGTATCAGAGCGTAGTTGCCCTGATTTAGGTTAACTACCTAGGGTTAGATTCTGAACTTAAACGATGGAGATGCCTTATGAAGGAGGTTCCATATCTAGATCCCCTTTGTTTGATGGCTTGAATTATACATATTGGAAAAAGAGAATGAGAACGTTTTTAAAATCTTTAGATGAAAGAGTGTGGAATGCTGTTGAAGTAGGATACTCACCTCCCACAATGAAAGACGATGCGACTAATGAAGTGAAAGCAAAAACGTCAAGCGAGTGGACTGTTGCCAAGACGAATAACTCGAATTGAAACTCGAAAATTAATATATATTATTATTTATTTTGATTTTTCCTTTCAAATTAGGACTTTGACTGTAATATAATAGTATAGTATATAGTTTTAGTAACTTCTAATAAAGAAAAAAGAATTTTATGAAAATTTCCATAAATATGAAATTCATTTCAACTACGAAATGTTTTGCATTAAATCTCATTACCATTTCAAAAATTTCCATTCTAAATAATTTCTATTACATATTTCTGCAGTAAATTGAATCATTCCTCCCCTATCAGGGACTTGATTTAAGATCTATAAATATAGGGCCTCTCCTAGTCTTTCTTTAACATTTTCTTCAAAATTATTAGACAATTAAAGCTAGTGTGGCTATTGGAAGTTTGATGGAGGAGGAGATCAAGGATGCTACCCCTAAGGGTGATCCTATTATTGATTATAAGATCAAATATGAGCGCGTGTTCTATAAGCATATCACGTACGATCCATTGGAGATCATGACGGATCGAATTTTCAAGGAGCGACGATTGGAGAAGCTCTACAAGCTGGCAAATTTACAAGTTTTTCTTAATATTGTGCGTGATTTCTACTACAACATGAGGTATGATGTTCAAGGTGAAGAAGGTTTGATCGCTCGTACAACTATTCGATAAAATTAAAGGTCTATTACATGACTCTCGAGGCTATTACAAAAGCATAGGGACTTCCTCATGAATTACCTTCCGGTCTTGATGGTAAGTTTCGCCTCATTCCACATCCGGTTCCATCCTTTCATGATATGGTTAGAGAGATTTGCGACGGGGTTGAAAATCCACCAACTCAATTTTGGATAAAGAAGACGAAGCTAGAACCGGAGCTTTGGTATATTTATGGGATTTTGGATAAACAAGCATGTCCCAAGGACAAAGATAGATATTTATACCGAGAGATGGTGTATACGCTCTATTGCTTTAAGAACGGATTTTGGGTTTCTATCCTAGAATTGATCTATGATAAAATGATGGAGTATTGGCACACCCTTGACCAAAATTCACGTGCTTCAATACATACGGATGTAAAGTTGTTTTTTCCTTTCCTCATCACGGCATTAATCGAAGATCAATTGAGCTAATTTTTGGATGCGACTGATGAACCAATGCATACGGGTCCTAAGAAAATTGACCATGATCAATTCTTTGGGAAATCATCCAACGATGACTTTACTGAATGTGGCTAGAGTGGAATAGAGGAATAATTCGTTGGAATAGGGAATGGATGTAGAATTCTCTTTCTTAGTATTTTTTTTTAATAATTGTTGATTTATTGTTTTTCCCAGCAAATCCGTTTAGGATTGGTTCCATTTATGTTTTACATTTACTTTATTTTATTTGTCTTTAATTTTTATTTTTTAGGATTGTAGGCCCTTAAGGCTAAATCATGTGTGATTTTATTAATAAAATTTCATTCCCTTGAAAAAGTACTTCATGTTTTATATTTTGGTTTATTTAATTATTATATCTTTATTGGATATGATCTTGGGTAGTGTATAGTGTTTTATATTGAATAGATCATCCAAAGCAAGTTTGGGGGAGATATGAGCAACCGAAAAGTACACTTCAAGGGCGGTAATAATTTCTTTCCTACTTTATTTTTATTTTTAGACCATGAGGACATGGTCCGCTTTAAGTTGGGGGGGGGGGGGGGGGGGGGGGGAGAGGAATTAGTTATTTTATGCTTTAAGGGAATGAGAAAAATAAAAAAAATTTAAAATTTTGAAATTTTTTATTAAGTTCTTTATTCGAAATATGTGATTGAGATTTGATAGGAGTTGATTTATATATATGTTATGACTAGAAAGATATTATGTATACAACTACCCTACTCATGAATATGTAATAGTTTGATTAGATTGAACTTTTAAGATGTGATCCACATGAGTGAATAAACGAGTGAAATTGAGACCGAAAAAGATAGTCTTAGCCTATAAAGCACACACACACATTATTTATGGGACAACTAGTTGACCTTTGACTATGTAGTTGAAAAAATAATTTTTGCTTCAATGATAAGGGTAGTAGTGAAGAATAAAAGAAAAAATATATGAAGAAGTAGTATGGAGAAAAGAAAAAAAATAAAAATACAACAAGTAGTTCTTCGATCTGAGTAACCGGGCCTTGGTATCACCAATATCATTGTTCGTGTAAAAATGGGAGAAAACTAATGAGCATAAATCCTATGGAAAAAGCTCGGCCCCAGTTGGTTGGGACTAAAAATCCTCGTTGGAAAGTTCGGAGACTTAGAAAGACAAAAAGGGATAAAAATGAAAGGAAAAAAAAAGTGTTGAAGTTGTTTCATGGAAAAACTTGATCAATGAAGTAGAAGAAGGGCGATTAGTCTACTATAGAGAATGTTCACAAAAACATGGAGAGCTATGTGGATTGGATGTAGAAATTAGCAAGTTCATTTCACCATTGTGGGGACCATTCTTTTAAATTTAATTCATGATAATTATTGTGTATGAGTGAGTGGGGATAACTTGTATGCATTTTATTCTGATAAAATTATAGCATTTGCATGATTAATGATTATTTAATATTATGAGCATACAAGAATGAAGAATGAAAGAATTTATGGGTAGTATATTTAACCCTCACGAGACTTCATTCGTTCACTTTGTATTGCCAAGGGGTTTAAAAGGCTTGTTACACGTGCTAAGTGTAATCATACACATTCACGAAAGCAAATGATTAGTTAGATAGTTTAAGTTATTGTACTAAAAGCACAATCATCACGAATTTTGAAAATTTTCTATTGAATTGATTTCTAAGGGACTAATAATGTTGAAGTTTAGGGGCTTAATAGGAGCCAAATATCATACATTTAAGGCTCCTAATTATACATTGTTATATACATGTTTATAATTATATTGGTGCTTTTATACGATTTTCATGTTTTAAGACGTTTTAGACCATGTCATGTAAAACGAGTTAAATTCGGTGAAATAACTGGATTTGTGATTCAAGATCTTCGAGAGCCGAAACCATGGATAAAAGACCTATGAAGGAACAAAAATAAGTCAAGGATACAAAATGAGTGAAGAAGAATGAAGTCGAGAAGAGAAACGGAGCAAAGAAAATGAAATACAAGAATACAAGTTGAAGAAATACTGAGTATTCGGTAGAGCCTTCACCGAGTACTCGATAGTACAAAAGTGAGAAAAATTCTAGAGACATACGCGCGTTCTCGCGCCGTTGCGCGACCACCGAGTACTCGGTAAGACCAAATACGGCCAATACACATCAATAACTTGTATATGCACTTATGGGACCCGTTTCGGCCAGACTCAGTATGGAATGATCTCTACGCTATTTTGGATGCAATATTGACCATTTGTGATGAGATTTTATACCATTCTTCAAGGAATATCACGATACACATTCTTGACTTAACCATGAAGCAATCAGTTTACCAAACAAAGACGCTTCTTTTTCTATAAAAGAGAGGGTCTCCCTTACAATTAAAGGAGACCAGAGACCGAAAAAACAACTTTAGAGGTTGATTGAAGCAAGAGAGTAATAGAAGAACAACCATGGCGGGCGTGTCTACATCAACAATGTAGACAACCACTACCATGAATAACTAAACCGATATCTAGGGTTTTTAACAAAACCCTAGCCAAATAATGTATACTCTTTCTTATTTTTATTGTATAAGGAGAAACTGAAGGACATGTATGTGATGATTGTATAGATGAGTGATTGCATTTAATTTTATACAAGATTTTGCGTTTATTCTATGTCTTGTCTTAGCTTGAATGAATGTTTTATCTTACTCAATCATGATTATTCAACATGAGCGAAAACTCGGATGCTTAACTCATGATTTTTTATACAATGGTGGTAATTAACATGCAATTTTGATTTAGATAAATTATACCTAGAAAAGATAACGAGTGACATGCTTTTAATTTATGTTAGTAGGAGTAGTTTAGAGTAGATGCATGTACTAGTTATGCTTGTTCAATGATGGATTAATTGTTCCTTTTTTGGGATTAGGATTTGTCAATGCTTACGTCCCTATATCTTATTCACATAGATGGACCGCCATTTACAATTGAATGGGTTAGAGAATATATTATGCGGTTAGTGGTAGAGTTAGAAATACCCTAGATCTTTATCTCAATTGTTTTCAACCAAAACCAAATATCTATCTTATTTTATGTTATTTTATTTTTTGTCAAATTAGTTAAAGAAAACAAAACAAACAAATTATCTTTCATAATTTAGTTACAATAATTATAAAGAATTTATGAATTCAATAGTCTCTGTAGATACGATATACCCTATCTCATCTATAGTATACTATAATTGATTGGTGCACCTGTGATAGGGAAAACTATGTTAACTTTAAGGGCTTATTTGCACACACTATTATTATTATTATTATTATTATTTATTACCCAAGCCTAGTAGGCTAAACCTATCGTGGTTTGACTGACCGATCAAGTTGTATCCTATATTTTATTTTGATGTAATTGGGATTGTGGCATTGTGCTTTTTATAAAACACTAAGGACATGTTTCGAAAACGGTATAGTTTGGTCTGGTCTAGTCTTGTCTTGTCGTTGATTTGAAACTCAGTTTGATAAGCGGTTTGGTCTGGTTTCAAATTTTATTGAATATATTTATAAACACATATATACACGCACACACATATCTGAAAATATTTGTTCTTTTTTAAAAATAAATAAAGGTTTTTGCGGGTTGTTGTTGTTATGGTGGTGGTGGTGGTGGTTCTGGTGTGGGTGCTGTGTTGCGGTGGTGGTGGTGTTGTTGTGGTGGTGCCGGTGGTGATTGTGGTTGTGCTAGTGGTGGTGGGTTGTGGGTGGTGGATGGTAGTGGTGGTATTAGGAAAGACAAGATCAACAAAAACCAATATTTTGTTGGTTTTGGAAAAGAAGGTTTTTGGGGGTTTTGGTCTTGGTGGTCTTGTCTTGCATTTTTTAGACCAACCTTACCAAACATGGTCTGGTCTAAAAAATATAAGAAAAGACCAGAAAATCTAAGACAAAACCACAAACCAAACTGGTCCTGAGACTTCATTTATTTTCTTTGTGTTTCAAATTAAAAAAAAAATTATAGTGTATTTTTATGGGGCCCTCAAATTTACTCTAGGCACGGGCCTCCAATGTTTTAGCAATCTCGTACACACCTTCAAATTGTCAAAATATATAGGGTTTGTTTATGTGGTGATAGAAAGTATAAGAGAAAATAATGTGCGAAAGATAATCTTATTGAGTTTCAGGTAGGATGTGACAAAAAGAGTATAAAGAAGATGTAATGAAAATTTGATTTTCTGCGAGGATGTAGTGAAAACATGTTCTAATTTTAAGGTTAATTACAGTTTTACTCTCTCGAGATATGATATATTATACTTGTATCCGTAATTCTTTGAAAAATTACAATTTGACATCATCTAGTTTGTAAGTATTAACAAAAAATTTCCTCCGGTGAACTTCCGACATGATCAAGCTTACGTCAACCGTGACAAGGGGTGAAATGACTATAATACCCTTACTTATATGTAAAAATATATTTGCAATAAAAAATAGGCATGGGTATTTCACATCTCCAGTCGCCTGATCTGAATGCTGATCAATTTGAAGAGATGAAATGGTAATTTTTTTAAAAATAAAAAAGGCGAAAGTAATATATCATATCTCAAAGGAATAAAATTGTAATTATCCTTAATTTTAAAAGCGAAGCTCCAAAATAAGAAATAACTGACCAAATGAAAAATATAAATAGATATACACATCAGTTAATGGACACTTGCATCTTTAAGTTTGTGTGTAAGAGGAAACCTGGCATTAAAACAAAGAGTTCACAACATTATGGGTTGACATGATCTTGACTTGTTTAACATGCCATTAAAACAAAGAGTTAACAATTTAACATGACTTGTTTTTTATATTGTTTTCAAGGACAGTACAGTGTACTCCTTACTGGCATCAGAGGTCAGAGTCGGATCATCTGTACAAAAAAAAATAAAAAATAAACAATGATTGTCATTTTGCTAGATGCTCAATAATCTTTCAATTTGGCGCCAAAACTTCTAATTGGAGCAATTCATTGCCTATTTTAAACCATCCAATCCGTTTCTTTGTGTTATCGTAGCATACTCTCCTTTAATAAATGAATTGAATTTGAATGGAAAAAGAATTATATAATGGGTAATATATAAATCCTAAAATTATACTCATAAGTTATTATTATTTTTTAAAGATTTAGCATATAAAAATAAATAAATAAAGGATAGGGTTTATGATGACTATTCGTGGATGAAGAGATTAAAGTGATCCAAATTAAAACCCATAAAATAATAGGTAATATTCATTCATATTATTTAATTACATTTAGACACGTCTCATAAATTTATTGGACTAAGTAAGAGGGGAGGAGCAACTTTAGAGTAGTGTCCTTAATCAAATTCTAAAATTTTAAGAATCTCATTTGGTCCAAACACCCAAATCCCATTTCTAGATTCAGTTCTCCTTAAATCCCGTGATACCTTTACCATGAACCACTGGACATAAATTAATGAAAAATTCATTAGGCTATGTTTGGTTTCGCATTGAAATTGTAATTTTATGCTATTCTAATTTTATTAGTACAATTTTAAATACATTGTTTAGATATGTATTGCAATTCAAGTTGAATGTTGAAGGTCATAAATGTGGAATTAAATTAAACAATATAAATATTACACCCGTATATATATAAGAATGAGCATATAGGTATAAATTACTTGATTTACTTTCAAAAAAAAAATACAATTACTTGATTTGGACTTTCAATTCCATATTATATATATATATATATATATTTTTGAATGGTAAAGAGTAATTATATAAATAAAGAAGAGGCTAAAGCCTTTCAAAGAATCATGGGGCATACCCCAAGAATGAACAAGATGATATCCAAAGATCCACCAAATAAAATAAAAAAAACAGCCAACAAGCCTAAGGAAATAGAAGCTAGAACAAGGACCCCAAGCCTGAACAAAATTAACACTGAAAATATTATGTAAACAAGGCCAAGCATCAATACTACAACCATGAGAGCAAGACCAGACAACACGCATAGACATAGTTTGAATCACCTTTCTGAGCTCTACTTGATTCATGAAGGAATTTAACCCCCTAATATTCCAAACTCCACAGATCATAGAAACAAAAAGTAGGCAGCAAAGAGAACACCAAAACTAATGGGCATTAGCCCCTCTCCTAGTCTTCATCCCACCATTGTTAGCTTTACTAACCTTAGACTTGTCACCCCCTTTAGGCTGTTTATATTGCATTGGAGGTCTGAGAGATACCTCCAATGGAAAAAAACCACCTTCGGCTCCGACTAAATTTTCATTAAAAGGGATAACTGCTGCTACTATGGGAGATTCACTGGAAACAATCACATTATCAACAGTCTCCCTTCGGGCTTCATCAACCAACTCAACATTAGAATCATCTTGGAGGTCACCAGAGTTGTTTGTTTGCTGAACCACATGATCATCCACCAAGCCTTCGTCTTGCACGATCTCAAAAGAATTAGAAACATGAGCTCTTGATTGAGTGGGCAATATAGTAACTTCAGGAGCAGAAATAGAAGTCTCATGGGAGGACTCAACCCCTTTTCCTTTATTCTGTTCAACAGGTTTATCCACAGTATATTTACCATTCTTGGCCACCACCTTCCACTCCTGTTGTTGAGGCTTTGCAGTAATAGTTGCGACTTCTTTGGTAGTCTTAGGGCACTTAGAGGTAGTATGCCCAAAGACTTTGCAATGGGTGCATCTTTGAGGCATCCACTGATACTCCACTCTAACGGAGAACATAGAGCCATCAGATAACTCGGCAGGAATTTCATGCATAAAATCTGACTGTGTCTCCATCTCCACACAAACCCCAATCTCTTCTTTTCATCCGTCAATGCATCCACGTAGAGAGGAGTACCTAGGACACTAGTGATAGAACTGATAGCATCCTCATTCCAAAACTCAAGAGGAAGTCGAAATAACTTTACCCAAACTGAAACAGATTTGATGATATCTTTTTGTAGGATCAATCCAGGCTTCCACTTTTGCAAAACCAACAAATGATTAGCAAAGTGCCATGTGTTTCCCTCAATGACACCATCACGTTGCATAACTGAACTAAATTTAAATAGGAAAAAATTGTTGTCAAGACTATGCACACCACATAAGCCTTCTTTAGCCCACAATTTTTTATCAATGGATTCAACTGTAAGAAAAGGAAGACGTTTCTCAATGAAGTAACCCACCAAGCATTGATCCCATTCAGTACATTGGGCCATCTCAGGCGTAAGCACAGCTTTATTAGGTTGATCCTTGCATGGAGCAATGTACCAAAGCTTCATCTTCCCATATTATATGCAAATCGAAGCCACATTTTCAATCAGAAATTGCTGGCTTTTGTAGTAGCAGATGGCTGATTTTGGGAGTATTGCAACTATAAGATATCTTTTGTTTATCGCTAGGGATAGGGTTCTGATTGATGAAGGAGACGATTCTGCTTGTCGCTAGGGTTTCAATTTGGGAAATGAGACGTCTATTGCTTTGGGCTTGGAGTATAATGGGTTGGGTTTTTTTGGTTTAAAAGAAACAAATTTTTATACAATAATTGGATCAATTTGTGACATGTGTGAGAGACTTAGATTTTTTTTATTGCAAATTTGCAATTATACTTATTGGCATAGTATTATGGTTGGGCTTGGACTTAGATCTATATTCAATTTTAAAAAATTAAAATAAAGTGGAACTTATATATATTAAAATCTCATATTATATATAATAATAATACAATAATTGATAGTAAAATACACACACACACACACACACACATATATATATATATATATATAATTGAGTTTTTTAATGAGTCTTGTTTATGAACACCTTCACGAGTTTTGTTCGCGAACATTTTCGAGTCAATCTCATAGTTGTTTGTTTGAGTTTGGTTTATTTATGAAATGAGCTTAAAAAATTGTTTGAGATTGGTTCACCAACCAAAATAAACAAACGAGAGCCGAGCTATTATCGAGCTGAACTCAAATTACTTGTCGAGTGCTTGGTTCATTTATAAACCTAATTAAAAATAATCACGCTAGACTTGCACCACTATGTTGTTAGGATTGTGACTCATTTTCTTGAGAGGAGAGGAAACTTTATCACCAAATAATCCTTATTTGAATAAGATATTACCATCTTTAAGACTCTTGATTGGAATTGGTTTTGGATACCAATTGTCTTGTTCACTACTCTACCTCTCCTACAAATATAGGTGTAACCTATTGCATTTTTTGGGCCAGAGAAGGCCAGAATAGACCGGTACCAGCGGTACCAGAGAGCCATAATAGGCTGTTACCAGAGTGAAAGCCAGAAAAGAGAGAGAAAGAAGAGAAAAATACATATTAGTATTTTTCTTGGTGTGAGTGAAACACTGTTAGGATTGTGATTCTTTTTCTTGGAAGGAAAGGAAACTTTGTCACCAAATAATCCTTATTTGAATAGGATATTACCATCTTGAAGACTCCTGATTGGAATTGGTTTTGGATACCAATTGTCTTGTTCACCACTCTACCTCTCCTATAAATATATGTGTAACCTATTGTATTTTATGTGCTAGAGAATGCCAGAATAGGCCGGTGTCAAAGTGCTATAATAGGCCGGTGCTAGAGTGCCAGAATAGGTCGGTACCAGAGAGCCAGAATAGGACGGTACTATAGAAGACATAGAGAAGAGAGAGAGAAGAGAAAAATACAAATTAATATTTTTTTTGGTGTGAGTGAAATATCGGGTGAGCGATACATGAGTGTGTTGTTGATCTGTTGATCATCATATTGTAATCCACCTATTGATAGTGATTATTGGTGCTCTCCGTGGACGTAGGTTGATTTTTCCAAACCAAGTATAAATCTCTGTGTCGGTGTATGTGTGTGTATGATTTTGATTTCAATTGTTTGTGTGTGTTTATGGTTCGGTCTTGGGAGGGTGTAAAAACCTTAACAAACATCGGGTGAACGATACACATGTGAATGAAACACTGTGTGCGTTGTTGAAATATTGATCATCATATTGTAATCCTCTCATTGATAGTGATTATTGGTGCTCTCTGTGGACATAGCTTAATTTGGCTGAACCACGTATAAATCTCTGTGTCGGTGTGTATGTGATTTTGATTACAATTATTTGTGTGTATTTTCGGTTCAGTCTTGGGCGGGTGTAAACACCCTAACAAGTGGTATCAGATCTTTCAGGTTTAAGCAGATCTGAAAAAATGCGCAAGCTGGTTTAGATCCGAAAATTTAAATTGCTCAAAATCAAAATCTGAAAACAAAGTAAGATTTGCCTCATCAAGACGAAGTTGAGGCAGCAAACCAGGTTAAAATCAAAGTCTGGATGCGCTCGCAATCGCCGTACGAAGTTTTGTCAAAAAACTCCCGCGTTGCTACAATATCGAATTGCTACAGTACTGGGTTGCTACAGTGTTGGATCGCTATAGTGTCAGGTTGCTACAGTGCCGGGTCGTAACAGTACAGGGTTGTTATAGTGCCCACTTGCTACAGTACCGATTTACTACAGTGCCGAGTCGTTACAATGACATCAACTTTTTGATTTTATTGATGATTTGTTTTTTTGCCCGTTTGTAGTCATTTTTGACCCATTTTTTGACGCGGTAAGAACCGTTCCGAAGATTTTGGACCATTCCGGACGTAGTCGTGTGATTCGTTTTACATGATTCGACTCTGAATACCTTGAAGAGGTTCAGTGGGAGCTATGGCAAAAGAAACGACAGAAAAGTTAGATGCAACGGAGCTTGCAAGGCAGGAGCTAGACATAACAGTGATCGCAAGGCAGACGGTAGACACGAGAGTCGAAAGGCAAAGAAGACAGGAGCGACATAAGTCACAAGGTAGAGGCCATAAGCGATAGTCACAATACATAGAGGCCAGGAGCGACAAATGATTACAAGGTAGAAGCCAGACATAAGACATATATAAGTCAGACTCGACAATAGTCGCAAGGCAGAGGTCGACAAAGGTTGCAAGGCAGAAAAGTCAAATGCGACAGTGATCGCAAGGCAGAAAGGCTAGACGCAACAGAGGTCGCATAGTCTGCACAAGACTAGATATTGCTTATGCAGTGGGAGCTATGAGTAGGTTCATGCCAAATTCTAGGAAGAAACACTTAGAGATAGTGATTTGGTTACATGGTTTGCTGGCAAAGTTGAGATTCGAGCAAGGGGGCAGAAAGAATTGAGACAACATATTGACCAAAGTGCTGACAATAGAAAAACTGAAGTTGTGCTCAACTACAGTGGGTCTTCAGGCGTGAAGACGGAAATGAGCGCACCGTAATGCACTGATCATTGATGGAGTTGATTGTTGGATGAAAAGTCATCAAGTGGGACATTGTTAGGATTGTAACTCCTTTTCTTGGGAGGAAAGGAAACTTTGTCACCAAGCAATCCTTATTTGAATAAGATATTACCATCTTGAAGACTCCTGATTGGAATTGGTTTTGGATATCAATTGTCTTGTTCACCACTCTACCTCTTCTATAAATATAGGTGTAACCTATTGTATTTTGTGGGCTAGAGAAGGCCATAATAGACCGGTACCAGCGATACCAAAGAGCTAGAATAGGCCGGTACCAGAGATAGAAAAGGCCAAATTCCAGGAAGAAACACTTAGAGATAGTGATTTGGTTACATGGTTTGCTGGCAAAGTTGAGATTCGAGCAAGGGGGCAGAAAGAATTGAGCCAACATATTGACCAAAGTGGTGACAATAGAAAAATTGAAGTTGTGCTCAACTACAGTGGGTCTTCAGGCGTGAAGACGGAAATGAGCGCACCGTAATGCACTGATCATTGATGGAGTTGATTGTTGGATGAAAAGTCATCAAGTGGGACATTGTTAGGATTGTGACTCCTTTTCTTGGAAGAAAAGGAAACTTTATCACCAAACAATCCTTATTTGAATAGAATATTACCATCTTGAAGACTCCTGATTGGAATTGGTTTTGGATACCAATTGTCTTGTTCACCACTCTACATTTCCTATAAATATAGGTGTAACCTATTGTATTTTATGTGCTAGAGAATACCAGAATAGGCCGGTGTCAAAATGCTAGAATAGGCCGGTGCTAGAGTGCCAGAATAGGCCGGTACCAGAGAGCCAGAATAGGACGGTACCATAGAAGACATAGAGAAGAGAGAGAGAATAGAAAAATACAGATTGGTATTTTTTTGGTGTGAGTGAAACATCGGGTGAGCGATACACGAGTGCGTTGTTGATCTATTGATCATCATATTGTAATCCACTTATTGATAGTGATTATTGGTGCTCTCCGTGGACTTAGGTTGATTTTTCCGAACCACGTATAAATCACTGTGTCGGTGTATGTGTGTGATTTTGATTTTAATTGTTTGTGTGTGTTTTCGGTTCGGTCTTGGACGGGTGTAAAAACCTTAACAAACATCGGGTGAACGATACACATGTGAATGAAACACTGTGTGCGTTGTTGATTGTTGATCATCATATTGTAATCCTCTCATTGATAGTGATTATTGGTGTTCTCTATGGACATAGCTTGATTTGGCTGAACCACATATAAATCTTTGTGTCAGTGTGTGTATGTGATTTTGATTGCAATTATTTGTTTGTATTTTCGGTTCAATCTTGGGCGGGTGTAAAAACCCTACCAAGTGGTATCAGATCTTTCAGGTTTAAGCAGATCCGAAAAATGCGCAAGCTGGTTTAGATCTGAAAATTTATATTACTCGAAATCAAAATCTGAACACAAAGTCAGATTTGCCTCGTCGAGACGAAGCTGAGGATGCAAACCAGGTAAAAATCAAAGTCTGGATGCGCTCGCAATCACCGTATGAAGTTTTGCCGAAAAACTCCTGCGTTGCTACAGTGTCGGGTCGTAATAGTACAGGGTTGTTATAGTGCCGAGTTGCTACAATACCGATTTACTACAGTGCCGAGTCACTACAATGACATCAGCTTTTTTATTTTAGTGATGATTTGTTTTTTTCCCATTTGGAATCATTTTTGACCCATTTTTTGACGCCGTAAGAACCGTTTTGAAGATTTTGGACCATTCCGGACGCAATCGTGTGATTTGTTTTGCATGATTCGACTGTGAATACCTTGAAGAGGTTTATTGGGAGCTATGGCAAAAGAAAAGACAGAAAAGTTAGAAGCAACAGAGCATGCAAGGCAGGAGCTAGACGTAACAGTAATCGCAAGGCAGAAGCTAGATGCGACAGTCGAAAGGCAAAGAAGGCAGGAGTGACAGAAGTCGCAGGGTAGAGGCTATAAGCGATAGTTGCAATGCATAGAGGCCAGAAACGACAAATGATTACAAGGTAGAGGCCAAACGTAAGACATATATAAGCCAGACTCGACAGTGGTCGCAAGGCAGAGATCGACAAAGGTTGTAAGGCAGAAAAGTCAAATGCGACAGTGATCGCAAGACAGAGAGGCCAAACGCAACAGAGGTCGCATAGTCTGCACAAGACTAGATATTGCTTATGCAGTGGGAGCTATGAGTAGGTTCATGCCAAATTCCAGGAAGAAACACTGAGAGATAGTGATTTGGTTACAGGGTTTGCTGGCAAAGTTGAGATTCAAGAAAAGGGGCAGAAAGAATTGAGCCAACATATTGACCAAAGTGCTGACAACAGAAAAACTGAAGTTGTGTTCAACTACAGTGGGTCTTCAGGCGTGAAGACGGAAATGAGCGCACCGTAATGCACTGATCATTGATGGAGTTGATTGTTGGATGAAAAGTCATCAAGTGGGACATTGTTAGGATTGTAACTCCTTTTCTTGGGAGGAAAGGAAACTTTGTCACCAAGCAATCCTTATTTGAATAAGATATTACCATCTTGAAGACTCCTGATTGGAATTGGTTTTGGATATCAATTGTCTTGTTCACCACTCTACCTCTCCTATAAATATATGTGTAACCTATTGTATTTTGTGGGCTAGAAAAAGCTAGAATAGACTGGTACCAGCGATACCAGAGAGCCAGAATAGGTCGGTACCAGAGTAAAAGCCAGAATAGGGCGGTACTAGAGAATACACAAAGAGATAGAAAAGAGAAAAATACAGATTAATATTTTTCTTGGTGTGAGTGAAACACCGAGTGAGCGATACACGTGTTAGTGAAACACTGTGTGCGTTGTTGATTTGTTGATCATCATATTAGAATCCTCTCATTGATAGTAATTATTGGTGTTTTCCGTGGACGTAGACTGATTTGGCCGAACCATATAAAAATCTCTGTGTCGGTGTGTGTGTGTGATTTTGATTGCAATTGTTTGTGTGTATTTTATGTTCTGTTTTGGGCGGGTGTAAAAACCCTAACATATGTAACTAGAACAATGTATGCTAGGCTATTGGAAATAATCTTGCAACAGATTTATGACATGTAAGATTGTAACTACAAACAATGAATTACGATTTCTTTTAAGCGAAATTTAACCCCTTGTTATGAATCTAGTGCAACGAGTGTTTAGAGAAAGATCACTCTCAGGATTCAACATTTCATAATTCACTATCACCTATAGAACTTTCCTTTGTTCTTGGGCCCAAAGCAGTGCATCCGAGACTAACTAATAGCGGAGTCTTCTCCAAACCGCAGGGCAAACCCGCCCAACCCAACTCAGAGGCTCAAGCATCTGAGCAGACATGTCTATTTCACCTCAAAGCCACAAGTATCAATCATAGCATTATGAATTTCAGTGTAAGTTACGATAAATGGAATACCCAAAAAATTGGGATTGACAATAGAATATGTGCTTTGAAAATAATATTTCGAAAGTGAGTTGTTTGCAGGTTTTCATCATCTTCAATGTTCGATTACCTTTCACATTTATAATGTGAGGGGTGACTTTCCAGAATAGTCGTATCTCTTACAAAAATAAATCTTTCCAAATCAAAATCAACGTACATACACAACTTATTACAAGGAGTTGTCCTTTCAAAGAAATCTTTTTATTATTATTTAAAACACCAACTTAAAAATAACATTCCACATAAATTAATTTAAAATATTTTTTAAACATTTTTATTTATGTGTGTTTGTAGATCAATATGTGTGTGCATACATAACTGTAGATATATACATGTGTGTGTACACATATATGTATGTATATAGTTGTGTAAGTATATGTGTAGATATTTATGAATGTATAGTATGCATGTATATATATATATATATATATATGGTAACATGTATATGGATGTATGTATATTTGTGGTTGTTAAACATTAATGTTTAGAGAAAAAGTGTATTTAATGGATTGAAATTTTAAAAAGATTTGGTATTGAAAATCACAACTTATCACGTATAATTTAATTTATTGATTTGAAATATTTGAAATTGAAATGCAATCCCAAATTCATAATGTTCCCCGTAACATCCAAACAAGAAACTTGGATTTGGAACTTCAAATTCCAATTCCAAAGCCCAAATACGGTTCTTGGAAACACAACGTAAATATTGAATTATTAACACAAATTTCATTGCTAACGAAGAAATATGCGTCATCTATTATTAGTTCACCCTATTACTTTCCATACGAAGAAATTCGTGTCATCTATTATTAGTTCACCCTATTACTTTACATGTAAAATACATGTAGTAAGCTTTACCATCAACATCATGCCTAAATATTTTATCTAACAAAATGTTATTTTTCTTCTATAATGAGCTTTTAAATTTGGATAATCAGTCGGTTAAGATTGAAATATGTGATCCTTTGAATCTTAGTTGTGCATTTATGAATTTTATAGAGGACAATACTTAGGTCATGTTCTATGGGAATGAAGTTTGTCATCGCTGTTAATGTGGTCTAATATAATTTGTATACGTGGCCAAAATCTTTTTAAAAAAGAAATTGATATTATTCATGTTTTTATGGATTTTATGTTCTTCAACCACATGTCCAAATTATATTGGACTACATCAGGAGGAAAGACGAACTTTGTTCTCACAGGACATGACCCAAGATATTGTCCTTTTATAATAAATTTGTTTAAGAGATTCTATTTGTTTACATAACTTGACATCAATAGAAAGGTACATAGTCATTTTATTTTTTTCATCCCTTAAACAACATATTTCCCCTTTGGTTTGTTGTATATGAAGGAATTTCGCTTATAGTATTTTCCAATATATAACACTACCTGCAACCACTACAAGAATTTTGAGATTTTCCAGCACTAAATTACCGGCGGTTTTGAAAGTGTCGGTAAAAGTTAACTTTTCCGGCACTATCAGATAAAATGCCGGTGGAAGCTTGCCTTTTCCGGTGCTACTATAAAAACGCCGGTAAAATATACTTTTTCGGCGCTATGAGAAAAACGCCTGTGAAAGACACCCTCTCTCTGGCACTTGCACGGAAACGCCGGTAAAAAGAACCTTTTTCTAGCACTTGCAGAAACCGCCGGTAGCTTCCACAGAGCGGCAGTTTTGGAAAAACGCCGTAGACTAATTTCAAATTGAAAAAAAAAACACCTATGTTATCTGTATTTTTCAAATTACTTTTATATGTATGTTTACGTTTATATATAGATTTGTTAATAATTTTTGTTTATTTATATTTATATTTATATTTATGTAGATAAATATATGGATATATATAAATATAAATTTAGATATAGATATACATCATACCCTATACACACTCTCAAATCATCACCATGCCCCCCACCTCTTGCACATCACAGAATTCAAGTCCTTGGTATTCACCACTATCTCCTCAACTAGCCTAACCACCTTAATCTCTCACTTTGAAACCCCAAACTATAAAACTTATATATATCCCTGACTCTCACTCTACACATACACATATATAAACATATTTATATTTTATATTTTATATTTTTGAATTTTATTAATTTTATTTGTCTATGTAAGTGTTAAAGAAAAAATTACACCCATCCTCTCATAATATTTAACTATTTTTTATTTTTTTGCAGAGAGTTTAACAAACTCAAGGAAAACAAGTTTAGTTCAAACTATTATTAAAATTGATAAGAAGATATATATTACAAAAACTAATTACAACTTGACCAAAACTTATCCCATTTGTCATTATGGAGATACAACAAATATTAAACGAATATTTTTATCACAAAAATAAATTTATTATGCAATTATTTTAATCACGAAATTTTTGTCACAAAAAATAAATTGTTTTCCTTTAAATGAATATTATTATTATTTTTTATAAAAATTATAATTTTCTTCACACACTTGTAGCCGCAATCTTGTGGTTTTTGTTACAAATTCTAAATTTTATGTAAAAACAAAACTAATTTGATATGGTAGATCTCATGAAGACTTTCAATCAGTTAAACTACATTCACATATACACACACAACATATATAGAAAGGGTATTCTAGTAATTACCACTCATCATTTATCTTTCTTCTCTTTCCCTCAAACACGCTTCTCTCAGATCCAATCCAATTTCTCTCTCTTCGACAGTGCTTTTTGTACCATTATCACTCATTCGACTGGAATCTCCTATCCGATCCAGATCGGTGGCGGGAAACCAGATGGTGAAGGAGCTAACAATCTCTTTATGTTCAATCAAAAGAGGACGTGTATGTGTTCGTCGAAAATTCCTCGTCGATTGGAAGCCATGGCATCATCGGAATTCTGTTCGTAGAATCAGTTGTCCCACATGTTGAGATATTGCACATATTGGATTGATAGTAATTCACCTTGATTGAAGTGATTTACTTAATTAGTGAGATATGATTTTGTATATTTCTTATTGGGTTAACTTTTTCACCACTTTGAGTTGGATATTGATTAATAGAGCATTATTTTGTACTCTATTTCTTTATCTCTGATTTTGAAGTTGGTATTAGAGTCGGTTTCAAGGAATACTGTCTCTTATTGAATATCCTAACTGCACTGTCAAATCAGTGTTGCAAGGGCTTGAACGAAACACCTATCTTCCCACCAATCATTGTCGTGTCTCTCTCTTGAATTTTATTTTTCAAATCAACATTGCAAATATCCCACCACCAAAAATCTTCCATAGTTCGTAATGGAAAAGAGCGATACCCAATCATCAGGCACTAAGCCTATTAATGTTCAATCTGAAAGGCCAGGATTCAACGCAGGAATCATCCTCACCGAATCAAACTACGATATGTGATTTCAAATCATTGAGATGTATATCGCAGAACATGGAAAACTCTCATATATTCATGGGAAAAACAAGCAGCCCGCAGAATCAGATGAAGGGTATGACAAATGGTATGCGAAAAATCAAAAAGTCAAGCGAGTTGTTGATTTCAATGGCTCCTAAAATCATGAAGCGATACATACGCTTACCCACTGCTCGAGAGATCTGTGATGCACTTTCAACGGCGTTCTATGATGGAAGTGATGAACTGCAGGTGTATACCTTGAATCAAAAGGCCTTTGCAGCCAAACAAAGTGGAAAAAATCTTTTTGTTTTTTTATGGATAATTGACTTAAATTATCCGTGAGTAATATCACCGTGATAAGATGGTTAAGAAGCATGCTGATGATATTGCAGAATATCAAAATTTGATTGATAGACAAAGGGTGCACATATTCCTTGCCGGAATGGATGGTGAGGTCGAACAGATTTGTGGTGAAATTTTACGAAAAGAGCTTATGCCTGAATTGGAAGAATGTTATGCACTAGTCCGCTGGGAGTCTGTTTGACGTGCAACGATGAATGGAGAAATAGAAAATCCTGAAGCCTCAGCCATGGTGGCCCGTAATAAGCTTAATCAGAACCGTCCTCCGCAAAACCAGCAGTATCGAACCAAACTTAGCAATCCTAAAACCATTAATGGTGCTGACAAGTCCACCTACAAGTGCACTCATTGCGGACAAACTGGTCACACTCAAAGTCAATGTTTTGAACTTGTGGGATATCCAGAATGGTGGGATCATAGCCGTGATCCACGAAATAAGAATTCCAAGAGAACCTTTACTACTGCGGTTATTGCAACAAAGATAGAAGATGATGATAATTTCGCTGGAAATACCTCTTCACTGGTAGCAGCTACAGGTAATGGTGGTAAGGCTTTTAATATGTCCGCGTCTGCTTCCAATAGTACATGGATAATTGATTCCAGTGCCATGGATCTTATGACATTTGATTCTAGATAGGTCTCACTCCTTAAACCGTCATCACAAAAGTTTGTTTCCACTGCCAATGGTACTCCGGCCCCAGTTATTGGGAAAGGATCCTTGCCACTCACTGATACATTGAATTTAGATTCTTTCTTAGTTGTTCCATATTTGGATTATAATCTTTTGTCAGTTGCCCAAATAACTGCTGCTTTATTTTGTGTTGTAATTTTTTGGCTTGAATTTTGTATATTTAAGGACATCTGAATGAGGAAAACGATTGGTTGCAGTGTTAGGCGAGAGAAGTCATATTACATGGACCTGGTGTAAAAAAATTTGGACAAGTTGCATCAAGTTTTGACAGTGGATGGCTTTAAAGGGGAGAAGAAGAAATCTTAAATCTGGTTATGTCATCGACGTCTGGGGCATGCTTCTTTCGGTTACCTAAAGAAAATTATTTCATGTTTTATTTTCAAAGTTTGATGTTTCTGATTTTTGATGTGATGTTTGTGAACTTGCAAAGAGCCATCATGCTTCTTTTTCAACACATTTGAATAAGAGTTTGGTTCCTTTTATGATCATACATTATGATGTTTGAGGTCCATCCAAAGTTACCAACTTGGGTGGATCACGTTGGTTTGTTACGTTTATTGACGACTGTTCCAGGATGACTTGGGTGTGTTTGATGAAATCCAAAGGGGAAGTGAACATGTTTTTTAAAAAAATTCAAAAATGGGTTCGTACATAGTACAACGCAAAGGTTCAGGTTCTTCGCAGTGATAATGGAGGAGAATATATGAGTTCTGAATTTCAGCAGTATTTGGTAGCACATGGAATGGTTCATCAAACTACTTGCCCCAATACACCCCAGCATAATGGGGTGGCCGAGCGAAAGAATCGTCACTTGTTGGAGGTTGTTAGTGCTTCGTTGATAGAAGCTCATATGCCTTTGTCATATTGGGGAGAAACACTTACCTCTGTAGCATATTTGATTAACCGGGTACCCTCCAGCACCATTGTTTTTCGAGCACCATTCCAGGCTCTCACTGAAGCAATTATTGCATCAACAGTTCCAAACTTACCTCCACATGTCTTTGGTTGTGTAGCATTCGTACATAGACATAAGCATGAACGCAACAAGTTGACTCCTCGAGCGTTGCATTGTGTCTTTCTAAGGTATGCTACTCATTAAAAATGGTACCGGTGTTATCACCCTCCAACTCAATGAATGTTTATTACATTATATGTAGTCTTTCATGAAGACTCGATGTATTTTTCCTCTGAGCCTGAACTTCAGGGGGAGTACCAGGAGGAAATTCAGACTCTAGACTATGATTATGAAGTAAAGGAACTCCCTAAAACTAGTAACCAGGATGTGAGTAACATGGATACAAGTGGTATTAATTTGGATGTTAGTGGTGATAATCACTCACAAACTGGGTCAGTTAATCAAGGTGTGGGTGAATTGGATATAAGTGGTACAACTTTGGATCATAGTGGTGATGAAAACCCAAAAAACGAAGTTACGGCTCCATCTCCGTACAAGTTCCTCGCACCACAATCAATTGATACGCCAAACCAATCTCTTGCTGAGGATGTTCTTGATTTGGTGTCTGAACCATATAAAAAATAGCTACCACATCGTTACACCAGAGGTATCCCTAAAACCGTATATGAACCTGAACTTTTTAGTAAAGTTAAATATCCCATGAGTCATTTTGTGTCGAACCATTGTTTGTCAGAATCAAATCAGTCATTTATAAATCAATTATCTACTGTATCTATTCCTAACAGTGTGCAGGAAGCCTTAGCTGACCCGAGATGGAAAATCGATATGAATGAGGAGATGAAGTCCTTGCAGAAAAATAGAACTTGGTAAGTTGTTAACCTTTCACCAGGAAAGAAACCAGTTAGATGTCGGTGGGTTTTATGTGTAGTACAAAATAGATGGTACAATTGAACATTTTAAAGCGAGATTGGTGGCAAAAGGGTAACCCAAACCTATGGGATCAACTATACAGAGACATTTGCACCTATAGCTAAAATCAACATAGTCCGAGTCTTGTTGTCCCTTGCTACGAACTTGGACTGGCTATTACAACAGTTTAATGTGAATAATTCCTTTCTATATGGAGATTTATCAGAAGAAGTATACATGGATCTCCCACCAGGGTGCATGATATTAAAAATGTTTAGTCGGAAGGTGTGTAGATTAAAATAATTGTTGTATGGGTTGAAACAATCTCCGAGAGCTTGGTTCGTAAGGTTCACAAAGTCTATGAGAGCCTTTGGTTACTGTTAGAGCAATTCAAACCATATTTTATTCTTGAAAAAACAACAAGGTAAGATCACTACACTTATTATATATGTGGATGATATGGTAGTTACATGGAATGATCCTGAGGAAAGGAAGGCCCTACAAAGTTACTTGTCCAGAGAATTCGAAATGAAAGATCTTAGTTCCTTGAAATATTTTCTTGGAATCGAAGTATCTCAATCTAATAAACGAATCTTTCTGTCTCAGAGAGAGTATGCCTTAGATTTGTTACAAGACACTGGCATGACAATATGTCAACCAGCTGATACACCAATGGAAGAAGGATTGAAGTTATGTGTTGAGTCTAATCAGGTACCGGTTGATAAAGGGAGATACTAGAGACTCGTAGGAAGATTGATGTACTTAGCGCACACAAGGCCGAACCTTGTCTATGCATTGAGTGTTGTCAGTCAGTTTATGCACAATCCTGGAGAGCAACATATGAATGCAGTTATGCAAATTTTGCGGTATTTGAAATCTGCTCCTGGAAAAGGACGTTTGTTCACTAAACATGTAGATCATCGAAGTTTGGATGCATATACTGATGCTGATTGGGCTGGAGCAGTGGATGACATGCGATCTACTTCTGGTTACTTCACCTTCGTAGGTGGTAATTGATAGGTGTCAAATATAAGATATTTTGACCCTTTAACTCATTATTGTTACATCCTTTCATTTCATTATTTGGTATTTTTATGGCATTTGTGTGTTAAAGCATGTTTCAGGAGCTTAACAAAGAAATGAAGCTAACTTTGGTGAATTAAACAAAGTACATGTTCTTTCTATACAAGAGGAGAGTTAAAGAGGCAATACAAAAAATGGCTCCCGGAGGGCAAAAATGACATTTTCCAAAGCCGTCACCTAAAGCGAAAAGTATCGTGAAATCAAGACGGTCATTTTGGCATAATTGCGGAGAAAAATGGTTTTCATGAAGAATCTATACTTAAGCCTACGCTTTCAGAAGCAAAAAGTGGCCAAAAAACACATTTTTACGCTTAAAGCGTAGTGAACAGTTTTTTCATCATAAACTTTCAGCCAACTTCGGGAGCTCATATCTCGATCAAAAAAAGGTCTAAATGGAGTGATTCTTGAACCTATCATCAAGATCTTGAAGTCATATTTCTAACGATATATTACACTTATCCATCCAATGTGTGTAGCTCCCGATATGATCAAAAGAGTGAGATGTGTACTGTAGAAAAAAGCTGGAAATTTCATATTCGGGCCAAAATCCTATTTTGACCCGGATTGATCCGTTTTGATCCGGATGACTTTCAGTTCGACCCCAACACCTCTATACATGTAATATACACATATTATACATCAAATATTAGGGTTTTGCTTGATTGGGTGTGAAATTACGAAAAAAGGGTAATCTTATTCCACAAGTTAGGGTTTTCCTTGGATTTGTCTATAAATACCCAAAGCTAAGGGACTTCTCTCTACATAATTTTGGGGACTTCTCTTCACATAATTTTGAGACTTCTTTCTACCCAATTTTTAGATTCATATCATTCAAAGGGAGGAGCCATTCAAGACCTAGAGATCTGGAGAAGAAGATCATGGAGGGCGTTTCTACATCAATGATGCAGTCACCTTTTACCATGAGCAACTAATTTGGTATCTAGGATTTTCTAGCAAAACCCTATCTAAGTAATGTAGTTCTTTTATTTGTTTCAATTGTAACGAGGGGAAACTGTGACCATACTGTGATAGTTGTAGTAGATGAAAGACTGTTTTTATTCTTGATACAAGTTTATATATTTATTCTGATTCTTTTCTTGGACTGAATGAATATATTTATCTTACACAATCATCGTTATTCACAATGGGTTGAAACTCAGATGCTTAACTTATGATTTTCTGCACAATGGTGGTAATCAATCTTGAAACTTTAGGTTGACACAGGCCATGCCTTGGCGATTTAATATAGATATGTTTTAGTTTATTTT
Source organism: Cornus suecica (assembly GCA_963922005.1). NCBI lineage: Eukaryota > Viridiplantae > Streptophyta > Magnoliopsida > Cornales > Cornaceae > Cornus > Cornus suecica. The sequence continues at coordinate 55,821,473 of OY998241.1, read as the reverse complement.
CATGCATTAGGAGTAGATTAGAGTAATTTAATTGACATGTACTAGTTATGTCAGTCATGAGATGGGTTGTCGTAATCCGGTTGATGGTAATCCTTTTGGGGGTCGTATTTAGCTATTTATGATACAACCTGATTCACAGTTGTGGATCGCCCTCTTGCAATTGAGCGAATTGAGAATTATATTATGTGGTTAGTGGTGGAGTATGGAAACCCTAGATTTTATTTTTATTGTTCTTGTCTTAATCTATCTTTATTTGTTTTCTTAGTTAATTAGTTAATTAATTTCAAAATGATAAACCATATTTTTCTAGCAATTTAAGAATATTATTTTATGATAATTCAAAATACGACTTAGTCTCTGTGGGATCGATAACCTTTCACAAGCTGAACTATACTACAATACGATTCGTGCGCTTGCAATAGGTAAAACCTAAGCCGTCATAAGGGTGTATTCTTAACACATATTTTTAGCACACTTTGATGGACATCAGTAATCTCGTTACATGGAGAAGTAAAAACCAAAAAGTTGTTGCACGTTCAAGTGCAAAAGCTGAATATAGAGGCATGACACTTGTAGTTTGTGAAGTATTATGGCTAAGACTTCTCTTAAGGGATTTGGGTGATCTGCCTAGCCAACCAATTCGATTATATTGTGATAATAAAGCAACGCGTGATATTACCCATAATCCGGTTCAACATGATCGTACAAAGTATGTGGAAGTAGATAGATTTTTCATCAAGGAGAAGTTGGATGAGAAAATTGTAGAGTTGCTTAAGATTCGATCAGAGGATCAGTTGGCCGATATCCTCACCAAAGCAGTTTCAAGTCAAGAGTTCTCCAAGTTTTTGGGCAAGTTGGGCATGTGTGACATCTATGCACCAACTTGAGGGGGAGTGTTGAGATAATGCACATATTTGATTGATTGTAATTCACCTTAATTGAAGTGATTTACTTGATTAGTGGAAAATGATTTTGTATATTCCTTATTTGTAGATTCCTTATTGGGTTTGCTTGTTCACCATTCTGAGCTGGTTTGTTCACCACCCTGCCTCACCTATATATACATGTTAGGACCTATTGTAAATTAATACCGATTAATAGAGCATTCTTTTGTACTCTATTTCTTTATCTCTGATTTTGAATTCCACATTGGTAAAATTATATGTAGATTTTGGATATTTATTAGAGAGAGAGGGACCACAAGGAAAGATTGTGTTCGAAGTGGCTATACATTTTTATTTCAAGGAATCAATCTAATTATTGTTTAAAATAATTAATCATAATAATTTTTCAAGATGCTTGTTGGGCAATTGTTGTTGCTGGATGAGTGAAGACTCTTCGAAAGATTCTATACTCGCATTAGATTTAAGGAAATTCTCAAAACAAGAGTTTGTCGATTATGTTCCTAATATATTTCTGTCACACTTTGGTAAAGAGAAAGATAAAGTTGGATGTTAATTCAACTCAATCAACCATACATTTAAATATGTATTTAGATATATATCATGAAATACGGTGTACGTAAGGATTGAAGAGGAGTAGACTATATGGCAGAGAATGGAGCTTACAAGCGTAAAAACTACGTAATATATGTTTTACAAACCATACATATCTCATTTTCTCTTTTGAGTTTGTATTTACATTGTTTTTGTCTCTTAGTTTCTCTGTTGAGATTATATTCATATTATTTTCTTTATCTTCTTATGCTTGTTTTAGGAATCATGACTATCAACTAACATATATATTCGATTCATTTATCCAGCTCAAGGAGGTTAATAATTAAATTGATTATAAAAGAATTTACAATGATCTATGTATAAAAGATCATTTATTGTTATCTAATTTATGCTGTTAAAGAATCTATGAAGGACGTCAAACTCAAAATAAATAGGAGGGACAGTTGGAAAATCATGCAATCATGCTAGTTGGATATTATATGACAGATTTCATTGGGAGAAGATTAAGGAGTAGCTAAATACAAGGGACAGGTGAAAAATCATACCATTATGTTAGTAGGATATAATACGGATAAAAAGACTGATATTGAATATTATTTGATAAAGAACTTGTGGCGAGAAGATTTAGGAGTAGCTGGTTTTGGAAAGGTCATAATAGATTCAAATATAATTAGTCGTATATCGTATCCTATTATATATTGAGGTGATTGCTAAACCATAATGTATCTTAATTTGAAGCTCTAACAATTACCAATGATCTATGTATAACTTATATATTCACCATCAACTAACATATATATTCGATTGATTATAAAATAATTTACAATGATCTATATATAAAAGATCATTTATTGTTATCTAATTTATACTGTTAGAGAATTTATGAAGGACGTCAAACTCAAAATAAATGGGAGGGACGGTTGGAAAATCATGCTAGTTGGATATTATTGTTAGGTTTTGACTAAAATACTGTATTGTTCCAATGGTGGCTGCAGAAGCAAAATTTGTGTTGAATTGAAGAAAGTCAATAATGACGACAATGTGGCAAATTTGGTTTGCATTATAGGCGCAGTAATTGTGGAAAATGAAGATTTGCAATTGCCTATAAATAGGCATGAAGATGAAGAAAGAAGACACATCAAAATGAGAGCAAAAATGGAGATGTGAGTGAAGATGTAAGGGTGACCGGCACCGGGTACGGATTGCACCGAGAAGAGAAAAGTGAGGGTGTTATGTGTCAAGAGAGAAGTGAGAGTGTTGTGTGCGCCTATGTAATACATCTCTATTTATTGAATGATATTTGTGTGTCCGTGGATGTAGGCCATAGTTGGGGCTGAACCACGTTAAATATTGTGTGTTGTGTGTGTGTGGGTTAAAGCCGGGTGTTGACGATCCTGAGCGAGATTAATTCTTAAGTGTGAGTTGGGAATTAATTCCTAATAATTGGTATAAGAGCTTGGTTGGTTGTGGTGTTGTTGAGTCGGTGGTATGAGTGAGTTTGAAAAAAAAAGAAAAAAAATTCAAAACAAGGTGAAGCTGATGAAGAAGAAGCAGATGTCGCAGATCTGAAGTCTTAACGTGGGCAAGTGGAGCAGTTTCGGTTGACGCATGGAGGCATGACGCACAACAGCGTGGTGGAGAGCCCGTAGTTGTTGTGGCTTGCTTGTGGCTCGTACGTGCTAGATCTGGAAAAGAGAAAAAAGAAGATCATGAGTGTCCCTTATCGAGACAGTGGCAATGAAGAGGCAGAGGAGGACCCGGTTGACGCACAGAGGCATGGTGGAGAGGTGGCATCCTTCAGTTGGTGGTGGTTCTGCTGGTGGTGGTGTGCCGAAGATTGATGCAGCTGAGTAGATAAATGTTGAAGCAAAGATGAAGAGGAGAATTATGGAGTTGTACTAATTGAGGTGAAATTATATATATATATATATATATATATATATATATATATGAGTATGGAATTCGGTGGAGATAGGTGATAATTGCAATAATTATAAAGAGAGAATTGGTGGAGTAGTTGGATAGTAATTGAGGGAGTGTTTTTTTTTTTTTATCAGAGTAAGTGGAAAATAATGTGTAGATAAATATTAAGGGTGCGTTTGGAAAGCCTGTTTTTTGTATTTGTTTTCTGTCTTCAGATATAAAAACTGTTTTTGTATTTGTCTTTGTTTTTTCAGGAAAAAACTAAAAACAAAAAAGCGTTTGGATGAAGGTGTTTTCACCACTTTTATTTAGTGAAAATTGTATTTTATGAATTTGGTGTTTTCATTGTTTTTACCACCTAAACAGTGAAAAAACTCAAAAAACAACTAAAAGTTGTATTTGGTGTTTTCATCACTTTTACACACTATTCACAGAAAACAGTTTTCTTGGGGAAAAAACAGTGAACAGTAAACGCGTTTACCAAACGTGTTTTTTTTAGTTTTGTGAACAGTAAAAAAACAAAAACAAAAAACAGGGTATCCAAACGGACCCTAAAGAAAGAAAAGTATAGGGGACAAAACTGTTGCGGAGTGAAGTAAAAAAGGGAAGAGGACAAAAGTGAGAGACTGATTTACTTGAAATGAGTGAGTGGGTTTTGACTTTTGTATGAAAAAAAGAGAGGAGGTTTTTGAATTGGATTAAGTGGAGGACGAGTATAATGAAGAAAGAAAAAAAATCAAAAAGAAGGGTGAGTGTTGTCGATGGAATGAAAAAAAAATGAAATGATATTGGAATAGTGATGTTTTGATGAAGGTGGAGCTGTTTCAAACAGTGGGTCTGAGTCAAGGTGGAGAATTTGTTACCATATCATGCTCTTCTGATATATTCATATATATATATATATATATATATATATATAACAACATGCATACAACTGTAGATATATATATATTGCAAGAAAGAGGAAACTGACCCGAAAATACAATAATAGTAGAAGGAACAGAAATAATCCGAGCCCTGTGTGATACCACAGTTTCCTTAAAGCAATATTGCTCCCTCTACGGTGCTTAAGGAATCCGAACAAATGCCTCCCAAGATAGAACGGATTTTGCCTTCACTGTTGCAGCACTGCAATGATGAAGACCGGCGAACTCAAACTTTGTGTTTGTACCCGAACCTTAACCAGACCTATCTATATGTATTTGTGTATGCAGAGGGAATATATGTTTATGGCAGAGTGAAAAATAACATCGTATATAGAATGAACTGCAACAGCCTATACATATAGAGAATAGAAAGGTATCTCAACTGTATAGGTATCCATTCCAATAGGTGTTCAAACTATATAGGTGTTGGTTGCAAATAAAACTGTATATATAACTCTTCAGAAGAGACTTTTGCAGTTTTTTCCACAAAAAATAAAAGAAATGGGTAGAACCAACGACTCACCCGCCCGCACCACACCGTGCCACGACCACGGCCCGGACCGGGCCGGCGGGCGGGCGGCCCGCGCGTGTGTGGTTGGTTTAAGACTAACATGGTTCATGCATGGTCTAGCTCTCTTCCCATGCCTCTAGATATTCAAGTCAACCATTCAAAGCAACCATATATATACACATTTACACTTTACTTTATGTCTAATGTGAGACAAACATTCTTACCCAAGTTCAAATGGGTCACTTTGAGAGATAATTTATCATTCAATAATTAATAGTTTTGAACATGTAATTATACCAACTTGATCTCCTCACCAAGGAGAACACATTAGTGCTTGGTCCCGTTGAATTCGGAGTTCGGGTCCCATAATTATTTAAGCTCAAAGTTGGGTTTAATAATTACTGTTATTTCTAAACTATTTCCAACAATCCCCCACATGAATGGAAATTAGCAGTTCAAAATGCAGATGAATATGCAGATACTAGTTCGAGTACAATGAATGGTTACTGTATCAGGATAAGTAGCCTTAGAGCCTTGAACTTTCCCTTGTGAAAGACTATCGGGTTTACTGGCTAATCAGTGGACGTGATGCCTTGAACTGTCAGCTGTTTGTGTAAACCAAGACAATAGACTTCACACAATTCCCCTTCGAACACAGTTGGTTCTCACGTTTGTGTCCATTTAGGCCTTGGACACCACTTGGTTTCATGAGTATTTGTCAGAGAATTCTGCCTTCAAAAAATATTCCTAGAAGCGGCCCCTTCCACTCACATAGGTGATTCTATTAGGAATTCTTCCTCACTTGAATTTGTCCAAGTCATAGATATCATTAAAAGCATAGCTTACCCTAAAATATGCACTGTCTCATCATAGAAATGGGAAGGAGTTTAATTTAATCCCCACAGTGTTTTTAACTAAGTCACGCACAATTTGGTTGTCCCTTTGAACCTAGATCTTGGGATCTCCAGTCAACTAGGTTGGGTTGCCATTATGGTGTCTTTTAACCCAGAGGCTTCAAGCCCATTCCCCTCGATGATCTTTCAACTTGCTCTCTTGTCAAACCTTTAGTTAACGGATCCGCTATATTATCCTTAGACTTTACATAGTCAATGGATATTATAGCATTTGAGAGCAATTGTTTTACGGTATTATGTCTACGACGGATATGTCTAGACTTACCATTATACATGTGATTTTGAGCCCTTCCAATCGTAGATTGACTATCACAATATATACAAATAGCTGGCACTGGTTTCTGCCAGTTTGGAATGTCCTCTAAAAAGTTACGAAACCATTCTGCTTCTTCTCCAGCTTTGTCCAATGCAATGAATTCAGATTCCATTGTGGACCGAGCAATACATGTTTGCTTTGAGGACTTCTAAGACACAGTTGCATTTCAAAGAGTAAAAATATATCCACTAGTGGACTTTGAATCGTTGGAATCAGATATCCAATTAGCATCACTATATCCTTAAAGTACAGCTGGATATCTAGTATAATGCAAACCATAATTTTGAGTATACTTCAAGTATCCCAAAACTCTTAGTATTGCATTCTAGTAACATTTACCTGGGTTGCTTGTGTATCGACTCAGCTTACTAACAGAATATGCTATGTCAGGTCGAGTACAATTCATAACATAGATTAAACTTCCTATGATCCGAGCATATTCCAATTGTGAAATACCTTCATCTTTATTTGTAGAAAGTTTAATGTTTACATCCACAGGTGTTCGTGTTGGACTTATCCCATACTTCTTAAACTTGTCACACATTTTCTCAATATAGTGAGATTGGGATAACACAAGTCCTTCTGATGTTCTAGAAATTTTAATTCCTAAAATAACATCATCTATGCCAAGATCTTTCATGTCAAATCTACTCTTTAGCATTTGCTTAGTAGAATTGATTACATCATTATTATTACCTATAATGAGCATGTCATCTATATATAGACATAAACTAACATACGCATTATGATAACTCTTGACATAAACACACTTGTCACATTCATTTATTTTGAACTCATTTGACATCATGACACTGTCAAATTTCTCATGCCATTGTTTTGGCGCTTGCTTTAGTCCATACAATGACTTTACAAGTCTACACATTTTTCTCTCTTGGCCAGGAGAAATGAACCCCTCGGGTTGTTCCATGTATATTTCTTCATCTAATTCACCATTTAGAAATGTGGTTTTTACATCCATTTGATGTATTTCTAATCCATTTAAAGTTGCTATAGCAATTAGCATGCAAATGGACGTTATTCTAGTAATTGGTGAATAAGTGTCAAAATAATCCAACCATTCCTTTTGCCTATAGCCTTTAGCTACAAGTCTTGCCTTATATTTGTCAATTGATCCATCAGCCTTCATCTTCTTCTTGAAGATCCACTTACATCCCAATGGTTTATTGCCTGGTGGAAGATTTACCAGTTCCCATGTATGATTTTGCATAATGGACTCAATTTCACTATTCACAGCTTCTTTCCAATACACTGCTTCAGGTGAAGACATAGCCTCTTTATAGGTTTGAGGTTCATTCTCTACCAGATTGATAACAAAATCTGGCCCAAATGACTTAGTGATTCTTGCTCTTTTGCTTCTTCTTGGTTCTATAGATTCTTCGTCTATAGGTTCCTGACTATCTTGAGTCATATCACCAATTGACCTTTTCTGTGAGCTTGAATCTGATGTCCTTTTATAGGGAAATACATTCTCAAAGAATGTAGCATTCCTTGATTCAATTATTGTATTTACATGTACATCAGAAATCTCAGATTTATTAACAAGAAATAGATATGCACTGCTATTGTGGGCATAACCAATAAATACACAATCCACAGTTTTTGGTCCTATTTTCATCTTTTTAGGTTTAGGAATTGCCACATTTGCTAAGAACCCCCACACTTTTAAGTATTTATAGGAAGGCTTATAACCTTTCCATAACTCATATGGAGTTTTTAAAGTTTTCTTTTGAGGCAGTTTATAAAGAATGTAATTAGCAGAAAGTATAGCTTCCCCCACAAGTTTTGTGGTACTCCCGAACTTAGCAAAAATGCATTCATCATTTCTTTTAAAGTTCGGTTTTTCCTTTCAGCTACACCATTCGATTGAGGTGAGTAGGGAGCTGTAGTTTGGTGAATAATTCTATGTTCTTTACAGAACTCCTCAAAAGGAGATTCATATTCACTACCCCTATCACTTCTTATAGCTTTGATTTTTCTGCTAAGTTGATTCTCAACTTCAGTTTTATATTGTTTGAAAATATCAATAGCCTCATCCTTGCTTCTTAGCAAATAAACATAGCAATATCGAGTGCAATAATCTATAAAAGTAATAAAATACTTTTTGCCTCCTCTAGTTTCCAAGAACTTTAGATCACATATATCAGTATGCACTAGTTCTAGAGGCTCACTGCATCTTTCAACTTTTTGAAAGGATTTCCTTGTTAATTTCGATTCTACACAAGTCACACATTTATGATTTGGGTCAATTTTATACTTAGGAAAATCATTTAAGTTAATTAATCTATGTAAAGTGTCATAATTAACATGGCCTAATCTAGCATGCCAAATATCAAAAGACTCAAGCATATAAGCAGAAGAAACTGGGTTATTAATTTTATTAGCTGTGGGTACAACAGTCATTACATTTAGCTTAAACAGCCCATCACTGAGATATCCTTTCCCTACATACATTTCATTCTTAGTAAGTACAAACTTATCAGACACAAAGACTAATTTAAAGCCATTTTTGCTTAGCAGAGATCCAGACACCAGGTTTTTGGGCACATGTAGCACATTATTCAGAGTCACCTCTTTTCCATAAGTCATTTTCAGGATCACTTTTCCACTACCTTCTACCTTAGAAGATGAGGAATTACCCATAAAGAGTTGTTCTCCATCTCTCATAGGTTGATAAGTAGTGAACATCCACCTATTGGCACAGATGTGACGAGTAACACAAGTGTCCACCCACCACTCTTTGTTATTGCCCACCAAATTGCATTCTGAAACCACAACAACAAGATTCATATCGCCTACATCATTTCCAAGTCGATCTGCCTTAGTCACATTCGCTTGGTGTCTAGTGTTTCTGAAGTTCCTTGGCTTTCGACAGTCTTTAGAGAGATGTCCCAGCTTTCCACAATTGAAGCACTTGCCTTTGAACTTCTTAGATCCTTTACTTGGACCTTCATCACTGAACTTTCTCTTTTTAGTCTTTGAAGTTGATCCTTCCTCCACAATGTTTGCTTTTGACTCCATAGGAAGCCATACACCACTTTTCTTTTCAGACTTAAGATTTTCCTCTTCAATTCTCAGGCGAACTATCAACTCTTCAAGAGTCATCTCCTTGCGTTTATGCTTCAGGTAGTTCTTAAAATCTTTCCAAAGTGGTGGTAGTTTTTCAACTATAGCCGCCACTTGGAATGACTCACTAAGAGACATACCTTCTGCATGAATATCATGAAGAAGCACTTGAAGCTGTTGCACTTGGGTGAGTACAGTTTTAGAATCTAACATTTTAAAATCTAAGAACTTGCCAACAATGAATTTCTTCGTGCCAGCATCCTCAGTTTTATACTTTTTATCCAATGATTCCTATAATTCCTTTGCAGTTTGCACACCACTATATACATTATACTGTGTGTTATCTAATCCATTTAGGATATAGTTCCTGCACAAGAAATCAGAATGCTTCCATGCATCCACTGCAGCCAGTTTATCTTTATCAGTTTCACCCTCGGCCACTATTGGAATTACTTCCATTAAAAATTTGGCCAGATTCAAAGTAGTGAGATAAAACAACATCTTTTGTTGCCAACGATTAAAATCAAAGCCATTGAATTTTTCAGGCTTCTCCCCATGTGGGACAGAGATTGTGGTTGGATTACTAGTAGTCATTTCTGTTACAAAACAGAAATCTGCTTTATGTACTGTTTCCCACACAATAATATAATAACACAAAATTACACATAATACACTATTAAATTATATTAACAGTAAACATATATATATAATTATATTAACAGTTAATATAATTAAATATATATGTACAATTTTCAGAATATAATATATATATATATATGTATAAAACCGAATATATAATATATATATAATATATACACAGAATACACTATTATACTGAATGTATTTAAATATCAGAATGTAAATATATATATCAGCATGTATATATATATAACAGAATATCAGAATGTATATATATATATATATATATATATATATATATATCAAAATGTAGATAACAGAATTATAATGTTTATGTATAACAGAATTAATATATAACAGAATGTAATGTGTTCTGAATAACAGAATATATATTACAAGAATATATATCTATATATATATCAGAATACTATTTAACAAAATATATTATATATAATCCAGTTTATATATGCTCAGAACAAATACAGAATATATATATATAATTCAGAATACAGAACTGTATATGATATCAGTATATATATATATATATATATATATATATATATATATATATAACATAATATAATGTAGACTTCTGTGGTTTATAGAATTCTGAAATAACAAATCTGAAATAACACTAAAATGACATGCCTATATGTATACAAATGTGGTTTATATAATTCTGTAGTTTGTATAAATGACAGTCCCGAATGTATACAATACTGCAAATCACATAGATATTCAAACAGAAACATACAAATAAATACATTGTAATACGTATATATGTAAATATCTAAAACAAGTATATATATTGTATATTTATAAACCTATACGATACAATCTGTGAACATAATATGTATATACTATGTACTGTATTAATTTATATATATATGTACGAAATATATATATATATATATAAAATATAACAGAATATGAAATAGAAATCTATATTGCCTTAAGATTGTTACCATATCATGCTCTTCTGATATATATATATATATATATATATATATATATATATATATATATATATATATATATATATATATAAAACAACATGCATACAACTGTAGATATATATATTGCAAGAAAGAGAAAACTAACCTGAAAATACAATAATAGTAGAAGGAACAGAAATAATCCGAGCCCTGTGTGATACCACAATTTCCTTAAGTCAATATTGCTCCCTCTACGGTGCTTAAGGAATCCGAACAAAATGCCTCCCAAGATAGAACAGATTTTGACTTCACTGTTGCAGCACTGCAATGATGAAGACCGGCGAACTCAAACTTTGTGTTTGTACCCGAATCTTAACCAGACCTATCTATATGTATTTGTGTATGCAAAGGGAATATATGTTTCTGGCAGAGTGAAAAATAAAATCGTATATAGAATGAACTGCAACAGCCTATACATATAGAGAATAGAAAGGTATCTCAACTGTATAGGTATCCATTCCAATAGGTGTTCAAACTATATAGGTGTTGGTTGCAAATAAAACTGTATATATAACTCTTCAGAAGAGACATTTGCAGTTTTTTCCACAAAAAATAAAAGAAATGGGTAGAACCAACGACTCACCCGCCCGCACCGCGCCATGACCACGGCCCGGACCGGGCGGGCGGGCAGCGCGCGCGTGTATGGTTGGTCTAAGACTAGCATGGTTCATGCATGGTCTAGCTCTCTTCCCATGCCTCTAGATATTCAAGTCACCCATTCAAAGCAACCATATATATACACATTTACACTTTACTTTATTTCCAATGTGAGACAAACATTCTTACCCAAGTTCAAATGAGTCACTTTGAGAGATAATTTATCATTCAATAATTAATAGTTTTGAACATGTAATTATACCAACTTGATCTTCTCACCAAGGAGAACACATTAGTGCGTGGTCCCGTTGAATTCGGAGTTCGGGTCCCATAATTATTTAAGCTCAAAGTTGGGTTTAATAATTACTGTTATTTCTAAATTATTTCCAACAGAATTTTAGTCAAGGTGGAAATTGTTATGTTTTGACTAAAATACTGTACTGTTCTAATGGTGGCTGCAGAAGCAAAATTTGTGTTGAATTGAAGAAGTCAATAATAACGGAAAGGTGACAAATTTGGTTTGCATTACAGGCGCAGTAATTGTGAAAAATGAAGATCTGCAATTACCTATAAATAAGCATGAAGATGAAGAAGGAAGACACACCAAAATGAGAGCAAAAATGGAGATGTGAGTGAAGATGAAGGGTGATCGACACTGGGTGTAGACTGCACCGAGAAGAGAAAAGGGAGGGTGTTATGTGTCAAGAGATAAATGAAGGTGTTGTGTGCGCCTATGTAATACATCTCTATTTATTGAATGATATTTGTGTGTTTGTGGACGTAGGTCATAGTTGTGGCTGAATCACGTTAAATATTGTGTGCTGTGTGTGTTATTGTGTGGAGGGGTTAAAGCCGGGTATTGACGATCCTGGACTAGATTAATTCCTAAGTATGAGTTGAGAATTAATTCCTAACAATTATATGACAAATTTCGTTGGGAGAAGATTAAGGAATAGCTAAATAGAGGGACAAATGGAAAATCATGTCATCATGTTAGTAGGATATAATACAGATAAAGAGACTGATATTGAATATTATTTGATAAATAACTTGGGGCAAGAAGATTTAGGAGTAGCTGATTTTGGAAAGGTCATAATAGATTCAAATTTAATTATCCTGCTATATATTGAGGTAATTGCTAAACCATAAAGTATCTTCATTTGAAGCTCTAACAATTAGCTAAGTGATTCACATTTTATTAATAATATTTTATATGTTGTATTGATGTAATTTTATATTGTTACCCCTCTAACTTGATTTAATATCAGAGTATGACCAAGACATCAGTTTTTCAATCTTTCACATAATGGATCTACATGGGTGCGAACTATGCCACCACTGTAATTTTTTCATTTTCTAATGTCATGTATAAAAATTTTAGTTGTCTCTCATAGACCCCAATGTACATACAATAAAAAAAAATGCATTTTGATTACCTTTATTTTATCACAAATATTGAGATGCCTATGTTGATTAGGTCTAAGAAGACCATTTTTTAGTAACAGCGATTTGAGCATTTATCATTTAACCATGCGTTTAGATATATCATGAAATACGGTGTAAGGACTGAAGAAGATTACTCCTATAGGACAGAGAATGAGATCTTAAGCTTAAAAACTACGTAGGACTGAAGAAGATTACTCCTATAGGACAGAGAATGAGATCTTAAGCTTAAAAACTACGTAATATTTATTCTACAAATTATACAGTTTTCATTTTCTCTTTTTGAGTTTATATTTATATTGTTTTCTTATCTTGAGTTTATATTCACATTGTTTTCTTTATCTTCTTATACTTGTTTTTAGGAATGATCATCATCTATTAGGAATTAATTCTCATCTCACACTTAAGAATTAATTTCGTCCAAGATCATTTTTTACTCACACACAAATAACACAGAATATTTAACGTGGTTCAGTCCAATTTTGGCCTACGTCTATGGAGAGAGAATATTCATTAGAAAGATATTACAAATGTCCATCGCACCGGATGCAATCGCATACAGCTGCTATCCATTGCACATTCTCTTGATACAATCGCATACACCTCACCCTCACTCATCTCTTCCTCACCACATCTCTATATTTTCTCTCTAAATCTCAACCCAAACCCTAGGTCTCTATTTATAGAGTTAAACATCATTTGTTGTTAAATAAGAAAAATAATTTCTTATTGGACAAGGATTACAACTCTTTGGAGAATAAAACTCTATAATAAAAAACTTCTTTTACAATATAACTCTAAATATGAAACTTAACTACAATAGAATTTGAGACACTTTCCTAACACCATCAATTAAAATTGACAGTTCTGACAAAGTAGATACTTCAGATGTGATAGCCATACTGGAGGCATTAAGTAAATAACCATTAGCAGCTATGTTAAAAATATCTGATTCAATTATCCAACTCAAGGAGGTTAGTAATTAATGGATTATATAAGCATTTATAATGATCAATGTATAAAAGATCATTTATTGTTATATAATCTAGTTGTTAGGGAATCTATACGTCAAATCCAAAATATACATGAGAGACACTTGGAAAATCATGCAATCATGTTAGTTGGATATAATACAGATAAGGAAATTGTGATTGAATACTAATAAAGAACTCATTGGGAGAAGATTGGGGAGTAACTAAATATGAGGGACAAATGAAAAATCATGAAGTGGGATATATTACGGATAAAGAGAGTGGGATTGAGTATTATATGACAAAGAACTTGTGGTGAGAAGATTTGGGAGTAACTGATTTTGGGAAGGTCAAAATAGATTCAAATTTAATTAGTCGTATATTGTATCATGTTATATCTATATATTGATGTGATTACTAAACCGTAAAACATCTTAATTTGAAGTTGTAACAATTAGTTAAGTGATTTACCATTTTATCAGTGTATTTTATATATTGTTTGGATGTAATTTTATATCTAACTTTATTTAATATAAAAATGTGATCAACGCATAATTGTTTTTCAACCTTTAATAGAATGGATCCAAATGGGTGCAAACTATTTCACCACTGTAATTTTTTCATCTTCTCATGTCATATTTAAAAGCTTTAGTTGTCTTTCATATACCCCAATGTACATTTAATAAAAGTTAATGCATTTTGGATTCCTTTATTATATCACATTGGGATGTCTATGCTGATTTTGTCTAAGAAGCTATTTTCTAGTAAGAGGGATTTGAGCACTTATCTAAGTGTGGAAAGTGATTTTTTTTTTTAAAAAAATCATTAAAGTTTATGATGTTGTTTGATAATTCTACAAATATGATATCTAAATAAATTCAACACTTATTTAGTTAAAGTGAATTTTATAAATGATTTGAAAATCACTGAAAAATTTAAGCGCCATTCCGAATGGGTCAAAATTTGAAGTGAGAGGATACTCACTTATCAGTGTAGTTGGAAGACTGGAAACTTATAAATATATCAAAAAATAAAATTTCACCACTTAAAACTTTCGGTACTTAAAATGCAATAGTTAGATAATGACATTGTTGTGGGACCATGTGCTCATTTGCTAACTTAATTTTCATAAAATTTATGAATTTATCCTCTCCATATAAGTCAAACCTGTAACAACTTATAACCCACATATCAAAGTCAAACGTTTTAGGATAATATTTGTGTTTATCTTATTGTTAGAGTATCATATTGTGTGGAGAGAAATTCCAGAATGCTATATTTTTTGTTATGTTCTAAACTCTCATCTCATTTTTTATTTCTTACTTGGTATCAGAGTTAAATATAAATATCTCGTGTTCAACCTCATCGTCACAATTATTAAAAATTATTGTTTCACGCGTTAGATAAAAAAAGAAGGCCACATGCGAGGGGGTGTATTGAAGGATTTAAATTTTCAAGTTACACACATACTAATAGGGTAAGATTTTAAAGAAGTTGGGTGGTTAACATGGTATCAGAGCTCATCTGATAGCATTCGAATTCGATCCATAAGTTCAAATATTGAAGAAGAATCTTTCCAAATATTGAAGAATTCATGTTTGATTTAACAATACCTAGTTTATTTTCACACAATTCTCTTATTCTCTCTATCACATTTTGATCCTATGACCTCTAGTTCATCTTTCTCCACTTCAACCAATGCTTCTCTTCTATCACTTTCCTCTTTTCCATCACCAATTCCAAGAATTCAAAATATATATGGCATAAGTATCTATCAAGCTCGATAGATCAAATTATATGTTGTGGAAGAACCAACTACTTCCCATTCTTTATGGAACTGAAATATTAAGTATGGTTGATGGAACAATCACAGCTTCACAAGCCACTATCCTGAAAAATTCTATTTTTTCTCCAAATCCAAAATACTTGGAATGGAAGAAGAAATATCATATTCTTCTTAGCTGGCTGCATACTACTTTAACTTTTCAAGTACTTGCACAAGTTGTAGGGTACAAGACTGCTCATGACACATGGGCAACCTTAGATCGTTCCTATATGTCTCAATTGAAGGCTAGGTACTATCAAATAAAGCATGAACTCTCCAATATTTGAAAAGGTTCTTCTTCGATCTCTGAATATTTGGATTGAATTCTAATGCTATCAGATGAGCTCTCTCTCATTCAACAACCCTTAACTGATAGGGATTTGATCGGTTATGTTCTTGATGGACTCGGTCTTGACTATGATGTTATAGTTAATTCTGTTCAATAATGCATATTTCTCCTTCATTCAAGGAGCTTTATAACATGTTTCTTAATCGTGAGAAACAATTGAAAATTTATCATCAGCTAAGTCCAAATCGCAAAGCTACTGCTCTCTTTGCATCAAACACTTGTCATCATGAAAATTATATTAATATATGAATAATCTATTAATATCTTTTGCAACAATACTCACTTGGATATATCCATTAATCCGAAAATCAAATTTTTTTTACTCTTTTCATAAATTTGAGCTTGCTGTTGAAAATCAATTGGGGACTAATATAAAATATCTTCAAACTGATGGAGGAAATGATTACATTAACAAAGTTTTTGCAATTGTTCTCACCAATAGTGGCATTGAACATCATATCAGATGCCCTCATACTTCAGCAAAAAATGAAAAGGCAAAATGGAAGCATCATCACATTATTTAAAATGGTCTTACTCTTTGTCATCATGCCTTTTTACCACAAAAAGAAGGAAGCTTTTTCAACTTCAGTTTACCTCATAGATATATTACCTTCTCCTGATTTACAACACAAGTCTCCTTATGAGTTGTTCTTCAATCAACATCCATATTATGCTACACTTCGCACCTTTTTTATCTCAATGCTTTCCCTTCCTCGATGCTACAAGAAATGACAAACTCTCCCCCAAATCAGTGTCAACAAAAAAGATATCGATGTCTTGATCCACAAACTGGTGAAGTATATTTCTCTCGCCATATTCGTTTCAATCAATGAAGATGTGTTTCCATTTTGTAAAAAACTATCAACTGACCCTCTTAAGCCATTTCTCTCTCTTGAAGACTAGGTTGCACTGGTGTAGATACAATATTTGCACAACACAAAAAAGGATCCTTTCTCATTACTTTTCATTGAATTATATACATTTTTCCAATGGGCCTTTGGCCCATTAGGGCAACACTTTCAACTTTACATAATATATTCCTTTACACGTCAGCTATGTAGGTCCTATATCATGACATTGCCTTGAGCTTATGGGCCTTCGAGTTCCTTCAAAAATGCTCTTCGGGTCGGGGCAAGATACTTCTCGGACCACGGGGCTGATGTATCGGTCGGGTTATGACGTGGGCACAATGGTCGGGTCACAATCTCGGACCATTCCTGGATCGCTCCGGTCGGGACGGGCTTTTTCATGGGCCGGGAAAACTCACATGTACACAGGCCCTCTTTTAGCTTATGGGCCTGCATCCAATGGGCCCATTAGGTGAAAGAATCTTAAGGCCCATCAAAAAGTCCTCGGGGTTGACGCGCGGGACGCGTGGCGGATGATGAGGGGACGCGTGCCGGATGATGCGGGACGCCTTTAATGCTGCAGCTGCCGCCATCATTGCAATTTGATCTTGTGGCTGAGATGGCATAGATTTGTGTGAGATGGGCCGGGTCATGTCGATCCGATACTCTGACCCGGGTGACCGAAACGTCATACCTATCTATATATAACCCACATACATCACACTTGCACCGCTCTTGGATTACTTCTCATTATTTTCTCTGCCATACTCAAGCATTATCTGCAACTCAAATCCATTCTCACCTACAAAATCTCCATATTGTCTCATCAATTTCTGCAAACATCAGCGATCTTAATTGATTTTTACACTGTGTGAAGTGTTTTGGACCGTGCTGCAAAGCGTTTGACCGGACGCATCCTTCTCTGTTTCCTGGTACAGTTGTCGGTTTCTGCAAACCACCTAGCCGGAGGAAAAACTCAAGGAGAGACTGCCGGAATCATCTTCGTCTTTTTGTAAGTTGTTCTTCTCAATTTTCTATCCTTTCGTGTCGGGGAGTGATGATACCAGGTCGGTTAGCGATCTGCAAGTGACAGATACTGACCTAACTGTTACTGATCCTGATGTCTCGGAGAGCACCCCGTCCGTAGAGATTACTCGGGTCATTAGGTATAGTCCCCCGGAAGTCACTCAGGAAGAAGGGGATCGGGCAGTAGAGGATGATGTCGAGGCGGGTCAGGATGCCGAGGAGGAGGAGAACTTCTGCACTGACCCTCTCCCAGCCAAATATAGGAAAGACGCTCAACTTAGGAGCCTCAGGGTCCCTGAAGGGGTTGAGGTTAGGCACTACCCTCGGGACAAAGATTTCAGGATCGGGGAAGGTCTGAAAGATGGGGAGATACTGCTTTCCTCATTTCACCTGGCCATATTAAAGTTTCCCATTCACCCTTTCTTCCTCCTGACTTTGGCTACTTTGGGACTAGCCCCCCTTCAAGTCGGTCCCAACTTTTATAGGATCCTGGCCATGATCTTGTTCATTAATAAGGAACTGAATCTAGACTTAGGTTTGGCCGAGCTTCTGCTTTCCTACAAACTTCAAGAACAGAAGGATAATAGGGGTCGGTACAACCTGACTTCCTACGTCAAGAGGAAGTTGTGTGATAACGTCCCGACATCCAACAAGGGATGGAAAGAGAGGATGATAATAGTGAGTGGTCAGTGGCGACATCCCGATGCTATGAACATCCCTGTATACCATGTATTCCAGCCCACCCGACTTCCTGAATTTAAGAGTTTTCATACCCGAGCCTCATGCCACTGCGAAATGTGCAATGATAAGTTGGGTACGCAAGTGATGGATTTCCTGAAGGCTCCTCGGGAGAAGAGGGGTGTCGGGTATATAAGGGCTCGATTTGAGCTGTTACGTGCTAAAGTGTGGAGTCAGGATTTAATGGATAGCCAGAATTGCCTGACTGGATCTGTATTGCAGGAGTTTGCATCGGGAGAATTACCATCAAGGATTGCCTCGGGTTCTGCTGCGACTACGTCAGGGTCAAGGAGATTGAAGTCCAAGTCATCAGGAACCAAGAAGCTCAAGAGAAAAATGTCTGGGGATCAACGGAAAAGGAAGGTGGTTAGCCTGCCCCAACTTTCGATCAAGAGGGCTAGAAGGGTTGATACTGGCTCTACATCCTTCATCTGTGGGGTAGATATCCCTCCAGTCTCTGAAAATCTCGATATACCGCCAGTTAGCGAGAATCCAGCAAGCCATCAATCGGCAGGACCCACCGGAGGGCCCGTTGGCACGCTCCCCCCTCCTATTCCGGCAGAGAGTCATCCCGTCACACCCCCGCCTCCCCCTACTGATGGCCCTCAAATTGGTGCATCGGATGCGGCCGAGGTCGGGGATGGTCGTGCCCTGGTCCCGAGCTTGGGAGGTACGAGTCTGAGTCCTCCTCGGGCGGATCCTCCTCGGGCAGATCATTCAGTCAGACCCGGTTCTAGCAGAAGCGTTGCACTGGGTGTTCCTTCCTCAGTATCGGATGCCCGAGACCTAGGCTCGGATGATGAGGAACATGATCGATCCCGACCATCCAAGCTGAGTACTGCCATTTCTAAAAATGTCAGGAAACAGGACAATAGAGAGATCGAGAAAGCTGCTAAGAGTGGGAGAGAAGTTCCCCATGGCCCTCGCTTCAGGCTGGATACTCGAAAGGGTCATCCATATGTGGGGGTGGCGGACAAGACGATCGACAACCCTGAAGCTCTGCGAGAGATGGCCCTGGGGGTGTGGACCCCGGCTGATAGGTTGGCCATGGGTCGGTACGACAGGTTGGACCTGGCTCTGGACGGGCCTGAGCTTGCAATGAAGGTAATAATTTCTCTACCCTCGTGTATTGGCTTCTATTTCATCCCTGATCTTTTGTGCTAACATCCCTGCTTTCAGATGCTTCACGCTACACAGGCGTATAATTGCAAGCTTGAGGAAGATGCCCGAGTCATTAACGCCCTGAATCGGGATGTTCAGGTCCACAAAGCTGGGTGTGTCAAGGCCTTGGAACAGCTCAAAAAGGCCAACGAGAAGATTCAGTCCTTGACATACCGGGCCGTCGCAGCAGAGGAAGGGCTCGAATCTGCCAAGGCGGCGACCCTAGAGCTTGCAGCTGCCAAGGCAACGATTTCCGACCTTGAGGGTAAGGCTCGGGAGGCTGAACAGATGGCTAACCGAGAAGTCCAGGCTCGGGAAGTCCTAACTCTTCAAGTGCAGGCACTGACCGAAGAAATTGAGAAGTTAAAGACTTCGGGGCAGCAGCTGCTTGAGGAGAAGGTCGAGGTTGAGAATGCACTAGGTGTGGAGAGATCTCGGGTAGAAATGTGTCACAAGGGAGGCAACCAGATGATCGCTCGTTTTGTGCTCACAAGCAAGTACCGTTACGAGCAGGGCTGGCGGGAATGCATAACTGAGCTTCAAAAGCCTGAGGGTGACCGATACATCCCGACCATAGAAGACCTTGATCTCAGCATAGGAGTGGGACCTCCGTATGTTGATCCCGAGGCGGAACCTGAGGACCTGGCGTTTGGTGAGTTCCTTCAGGGTCCCTTGCCCGCTCCGCCTTGTCCTTGTGGCCTGGATGAGCCCCAAGCACAATCCCTCGAGAACCAAGCCTCAGGTGGCAATGAGGATCCTCCGGTGGAAGAATAGGGTTTTTCCCTTAGATTTTTTCTTTTAATTTTGTTTGCAACAACTGTGTCAAAGCTTTGTTGTATCAGCCTTGGCCACTGGGGCCCCTTTTAATATAAGTGAATTCACCTATTCAATATTTGCCGGGAATATGCATGATCCGACGCTTTATTAATAAAAATTGGGATTTTGAATTGTAGGACTACTGATGCCATCGGACCATAAGTCTGTGAGATCTCTCGGGCGCTTTGGGCCCATGGAGAGGATTCAACATTAAGGTTTTAAGATAAAACCCGACCTCTGGTGGGTCTGTGAAGATCTTCTCGGGCGCTTTGGGCCCATGGAGAGATTCAACACTTAGGTTTTGAGATGAAACCCGACCTTTGGTGGGTCTGTGAAGATTTCTCGGGTGCTTTGGGCCCATGGAGAGGATTCAACACTTAGGTTTTGAGATAAAACCCGACCACTGGTGGGTCTGTGAAGATCTCTCGGGCGCTTTGGGCCCATGGAGAGGATATTGAGATGAAACCCGACCACTGGTGGGTCTGTGAAGATCTCTCGGGCGCTTTGGGCCCATGGAGAGGATTCAACACTTAGGTTTTGAGATAAAACCCGACCACTGGTGGGTCTGTGAAGATATCTCGGGCGCTTTGGGCCCATGGAGAGGATTCAACACTTAGGTTTTGAGATAAAACCCGACCACTGGTGGGTCTGTGAAGATATCTCAGGCGCTTTGGGCCCATGGAGAGGATTCAACACTTAGGTTTTGAGATGAAACCCGACCACTGGTGGGTCTGTGAAGATCTCTTGGGCGCTTTGGGCCCATGGAGAGGATTCAACACTTAGGTTTTGAGATAAAACCCGACCACTGGTGGGTCTGTGAAGATCTCTCGGGCGCTTTGGGCCCATGGAGAGGATTCAACACTTAGGTTTTGAGATAAAACCCGACCACTGGTGGGTCTGTGAAGATCTCTCGGGCGCTTTGGGCCCATGGAGAGGATTCAACACTTAGGTTTTTAAATTTATATAATCATGGAGACGCTTTAGGTAGGCTTAGATATGATCGGGAAGAAATTGAACTTCTATTTTTATCTTTCGGGCTCCAGTGGCCTTTCTTTACAGTAATTGAAATAGAGTATCCCTAGGGATAATACCTCTTGAGTCGGGATGCATTCTGTGTGTTAGGCTCCCTTCGATTATCAAAATTTCTGAGTAGTCGGTAAGCCCCGCGCCCAACTACCTCAGTGACGGTGTAGGGTCCCTCCCATGGCTCTTGGAGTTTGCCCACATGTCCAATTTTCCGCCTGACGACCATGTCTCCAACTTGGAATCCCCTCCTTTTTACTCTTTTATTGAAGTGATTCCTGACCCGTTGTTGGTAAGCTGCCAGCCTTATCCCGGCAATTTCTCTTTTTTCTTCCAGTAGGTCGAGCTCGTGTGACAAGCATTGATTATTTGTTTTCTCATCCCAGGCCAGTGATCTCAGCGTCGGGACGGCATACTCCGTGGGGATTACGGCTTCTGCCCCATATGCCATGGCAAAAGGTGTTTCACCGGTCGGTTGTCGGGGAGTGGTTCTATACGACCATAGTACCTCTGGCAACTTGTCCAACCATGCTCCTTTGGCCTTCTCGAGTTTCTTTGCCAGAGTGCTGAAGATGGAACGATTGGTCCTTTCTGCCTGTCCATTGGCTTGCGGGTATCCTACAGAGGAGGTGTTTTGATTTATTCCGTACTGGGCCAGGAACGACCTGACCGGTTCACAGTCTAGGTTGGTGTCGTTGTCCATCATGATGGTCCGAGGTACCTCGAACCTGCAGATGATGTGACTCCATATGAACTTGACTACATGGCTCCCATTTATTGATGGATAAGCCTCGGCCTCAACCCATTTGGTGAAATAGTCGGTGGCG
Organism: Cornus suecica; assembly: GCA_963922005.1. NCBI lineage: Eukaryota > Viridiplantae > Streptophyta > Magnoliopsida > Cornales > Cornaceae > Cornus > Cornus suecica. The sequence continues at coordinate 55,799,084 of OY998241.1, read as the reverse complement.
AGGAGTACATGGGTATTCTTCCTGATGGCTTTTGGAAGTGGTCCGACTATATCCATTCCCCATTGGGCAAAAGGGTGCGGGACGATTGTCGGGTTCAAGAATTCCGGGGGCTGCAGTATGGCATCACCGTGCATCTGACAGGCTTTGCACCTGCGCACATATTCCTCCGAATCTCGGGATAGGTAGGGCCAAAAATAACCCTGGGACAGGATTTTATGGGCAAGAGACCGGGCACCCGAATGATTTCCACAAGCTCCAGCATGTATCTCTTGCATTACTGTCTCTGCCTCGGAAGGAGTTACGCACCGTAGATACGGACCCGAGAAAGATTTTCTGTAGAGCTGGTCCTGGATGATCGAGTACCGGGCTGACTTCATTCTAATTTTCCTTGCCTCTGCCTTATCAGTCGGTAGAGCCCCGAGATTTAGATAGTTGATTATAGGATCCATCCAGCTTGGTTCTCGGGGAACTAGACATATCAATTCAGCGGGCTTTATGATGCTCGGTGCAGTGATGAAGTCGGTCAGTACTACCCGAGTAATGTCTTCACCAGCTGCGGATGCTTGATTCGCCAAGTGATCGGCCGAGGTGTTTTCTTCCCGAGGGATTTGGCTGAATGTTAACTTTTGAAAACTTTCTGATTCCTTGAGCACCAGCGCTCTGTAAGATTCCATTTTCGGATCCCTTGTCTCGTATTCACCGGTTATTTGCCTGACAATTAGCTGGGAGTCACTGTACACGGATAGGGATTGAATTTGAAGGCTCTTGGCTAATCTCAATCCTGATATAACTGCCTCGTACTCTGCCTCATTGTTGGTGGCTGAGAATTGTAATTGTGCCGAGGCTTGTAACTTAGTCCCGTCGGGAGTATGTATTTCAAGCCCGACACCTGCTCCATTGGCGCACACTGAACCGTCCACGAATAACTTCCACGTTACCAACTCATCGGGCTGATCGATCTCCTCGGTTTCCCCTTCCAAGAGGAAGTCGGCCACGGCCTGTCCTTTGATCGAGACTCTGGGTACGTAAGTTATGTCATAAATTCCCAGTTCGATGGCCCATTTGGAAACTCTTCCGGAAAGATCGGGTTTTGCCATAAGTACACGAATGGGAGTGGTAGTGGGGACAATGATATGATGAGCTTCGAAGTAATGCCTGAGACGTCGTTTGGCATTGATCAGGGATAAGACCAACTTTTCCTGCTTGTTGTACCGTGTCTCGGGATCGGCTAGTGCCTTACTGGTGTAGAAGATGGGCATCTGGAGGTTCCTGTCCTCTCTGATTAGCACGGCGCTAGTTGAAACTGATGATACTGCCAGATACAAGAGCAGGACATCATCGGGCTCGGGTGTTGCAAGAATGGGAGGCTTGAGCATGTACTCCTTCAATCGGGACAAAGCTTTAGTTTGCTTGGGTCCCCACACTTCTCCCTTCCTTGCCTTGATCGCCTGGAAGATGGGTCGGCAACGGTCGGTCAGCCTTGCAATGAATCGGCTTAATGCCACGACCCTTCCGGTCAAGATTTGAACTTCTTTGTGTGTGGATGGCTCTTTGGTTTCGAGCAGAGCCTTTACTTGGGTCGGACTGGCTTGAATGCCCGACCTATCAACTATGTGTCCCAGAAACTGTCCCGAGGACACCCCGAAGGAGCATTTTGCTGGATTGAGCTTCATCCCGTGTTTCCTCAGGGTATCAAACACCTTACGGAGATGCCCCAAGTGGTCAGTCTTATTTCTGCTCTTGACAACCGTGTCGTCAATGTAAGCCTCGACTACTGTGCCCATCATCCCTTTAAATATCCTGTTCACCAGTCTTTGAAAGGTGGCTCCTGCATTTTTTAGTCCGAAAGGCATAACTCTAAAGCAATAGGTACATGTTTCCGTAATAAAGGAGGTTTTTTCCTCATCCCCTGGGTCCATCGGGATTTGGTTGTAACCCGAGTAGGCATCCAGGAAGGTTAACCTCTCGTAGCCTGCAGTAGCATCGACCATTTGATCTATTTTTGGCAGGGGGAAACTGTCTTTCGGGCAAGCTTTGTTTAAGTCGGTGAAGTCGACGCAGACTCGCCATTTCCCGTTCTTTTTCTGCACAACAACCACATTGGACAGCCACTCGGGATAATGGACCTCTCTGATGAATCAGGCTTCCAGCAACTTTGACACCTCGTCGGCTATGATTTGGTTCCTTTGGCCCCCCATTCGCCTTTGTTTTTGTCGAATGGGTCGAATATTTGGATCGACATGTAATGTGTGTCGGACTATGGAGGGGTCGATGCCAGGCATATCAGTATGCTCCCACGCGAAGACGTCGTGATTGTCCTGTAGGAATGTTGTCAGTTCATTCAATTCACAAGTGGTGAGGCTTGTACCTGCGTAGGTGACCTTATCGGGCATTACAGACACCGGCTGCAGAGGCTCTACCACGATCGGGGGACCCGACTCCCCGTCTGGTAGTTGCTATTTGGACTCCAGGTCATGATCGTCCTCTCGGGATCTCTTTCGATCGGGATTGTCCTTCATTTTTTTGATGGTGACGGCGTAGCATTGCTTGGCCGCCACTTGATCCCCTCTGATGTCGATTATGTCGTACCCATTTGGGCCAACGCACCTCATCATTTGGTGGAGAGTTGACGGTACCCCCTGCATTCTGTGTATCCATCCCCTTCCCATAAGAAGATTGTACGATGGTTTCACGTCCACCACCACGAAAGTTTCGGACAGAGTTCTCTGGGCCGCCGTCACAGGTAGCCTGACCTCCCCGAGAGGCTCGACTTGTTTTCCGTCGAACCCGGCAATTGGGTTTCGGGAAGTCGCGATGTCACTCGGGTTGATTTCCAATCTATCAAAAGCCCATTTGGTCATGATGTTGGCGCTGCTTCCCGGGTCAACCATGACCCTCTTCACAAGACATCCCGAGACCATCAGAGTGATGACTAGCAGGTCCTCGTGCGGGACCTGGATGTGCCACAGGTCCTCCTGGGAGAAGAGTATATGAGATTGCCCCGTTCGGTGGTGGATCTCGTTTATCCCAGATATCCTGGCGATCTGATGTGCTCTTCTCATTTGTGTGCGTCTCGATCCTTCGCTGCTTTGTGGATCGGGACCCCCATGGATCGTATTGATGATTCTGACCGGGTGAGCAGGACCCTGATTCCGTTGGTTATATTGTGCTGGTGGGTTGGCCCTAGGACCATCCCTCTGGATATAATCCTTCAGTTCCCCTCGGGCTATCATTCCTTCCACCTGGCGTCTTAAGTTTCGGCAATCGTTGGTCGTGTGGCCAAAATCACCATGAAGGGCGCAATGCTTGGATCTATCCCTTTGGTCAAGGGGTTGCCTGATTGGGGGAGGAGTTTGGAAGATTCCTCGAGCTTTGTTCTCCTGGAAAAGCTTGGCAAGCGTCACTTTTAATGGAGTAATCTTCTCTTCAATCTTTGCACGTCTATCGGGTTGAGGGGGAAACTGAGATGAAGAGTGGCTCGGGGGATTCGAGCGTTTACGATTCATATCATGTCGGGATTTGTCTGACGTTTTATCCTTTGATTTCACTTCCACACTGACCAGTGCCGCTCTCCTCTGTCGGGTTGCTTCTTCTTCTTCGATTCTCAAATGGCCTTGCGCCCTGGAATTGAGTTCTCCTATTCCCGAGGGAGGTCGCTTCACAAGTGACTGGTGAAACTTGGTCCCCGGGATGAGAGCCATCCTGAAGGCCTCCACGGCAGAGTGTTGGTCGCAGTTGTCGATGGAGGACGACTCGACATTGAATCGGGACAGGAAGCTCTTGAGGGATTCGCCCTTTTCCTGAGTCATGGTGAAGAGGCTCGAGATGGTCTTCTTCTGCCTCTTGTTCCCGAAATATTGCGCCACAAAGAGATCGGATAATTGCTGCCAGCTGCCAATGGATCTCGGCCGTTGCTTTCTGAACCAGAGGAGCGGTGCATCGATAATACTGGTCGGGAAAACTTTGCATAGCAGGGCTTCGTTCTCGGCGTACATCGTCATCTTCTGTTGGATCTGGTAGATATGCTCCTCGGGATCCTTCGTTCCGTCGTAAGGAGTGAATCTGGGCATGACGAACTTCCTTGGGAAGGGTTCCTGGGTGATCTCCACACTGAAGGGCGACTGAACCGAGTCGGCAGAGGCTCTGAGGGCCTGGTCATCGGTGGATCTGGCTCTCAGATCATTCATGACTTTCTTCTGAAATTCTGCCATCATCTCCTGGAGCTTCTGCGACGTCAAAGGTTCGTCGATAACTGGAGTATCGCCGGTAGCCGGGGCCTTGCCTGGCCGGTGAGATGTTTCACCATGCTCTTCTCGTGTTTGGGCATCACCTTGGGTCTGTGATTGATCGGGAACTATCTGTGGGATAGTTGCCTGATTCAATCTCGCGAGGAGATCCTCACTCCTCCTTTCCGCCGCCAGGCTCCTTGCCTCGGCGGCCTGGCTGCGTTTCTCCGCCTCCGCCAGCCGCTGCAGGAGATTTTCAATCGATGGTGGGGCGCTTGGTTGTCCGGTGCCGGGAATCAGTGCTTCAGAATGGGATCTGGTTACCGGCATCGTTATATCTGGACAATGAGGATGGTATGAAAGGTGTATCTGGGTTTCACTCAGCTTTTTTGGAGGTAGGAAGATGGTCGGTGATCTGACCTAATTTCCCACAGACGGCGCCATTGTGTAGATACAATATTTGCACAACACAAAAAAGGATCCTTTCTCATTACTTTTCATTGAATTATATACATTTTTCCAATGGGCCTTTGGCCCATTAGGGCAACACTTTCAACTTTACATAATATATTCCTTTACACGTCAGCTATGTAGGTCCTATATCATGACATTGCCTTGAGCTTATGGGCCTTCGAGTTCCTTCAAAAATGCTCTTCGGGTCGGGGCAAGATACTTCTCGGACCACGGGGCTGATGTATCGGTCGGGTTATGACGTGGGCACAATGGTCGGGTCACAATCTCGGACCATTCCTGGATCGCTCCGGTCGGGACGGGCTTTTTCATGGGCCGGGAAAACTCACATGTACAACTGGTTGAACTTCCAACACCTACAACTCATGATCTTCTTCTCCTTCCGTCGCTATTACCTACATCTCCCACTGTTACCAATATCCCAATAAATTTCACCATCCCCATTAATTCAACTATTCCAACAGTGCCACTATATATCATTACTTATCAAAGGCGTCGTATCGTACCCCCACAATCTTGTGCTGCAGAACTTGCTGACCCACTGCCAAGTTCTTTCTTAACCCAACTACTATTAGATTCGGCTAAATCAGTCCATCCAATGACGACTTGCCTTCGTGATGGTACCTTCCCATCCAAGAAAACATCTGTAGCTCTCGTAAGCAAATATTCACTACCAAGATGCCTCCAAAGTATGGTCGGTTCCCTTATTGACGAGCCTACAAGTTATACTAGAGCATCCAAATCACCTTATTGGCGAGCTGCAATGCTTGATGAATTTAATGCCCTTCTTTGACAACTAACTTGGTCCCTCGTTCTAGCAGCTTAATCTCAGAATGTGTTGGATGAAATGGGTATATAAGATCAAAAGACATGTTGATGGCTCACACAAGGCCACACTTGTTGCAAAACATTACCATCAACGATATGGGTTGGATTTTGACCAGACTTTTAGTCTAGTGGTTAAAACTCCTACTAACCGACTTGTTCTCTCTCTTGCCATCAATCATGGCTGGCCTATCCATCAACTAGATGTTAAAAATACCTCCCTACATGGTGCTCTTTGTAAAATAATTTATATGACATAACCACCTCGATTTGTTGACAAATTTTTTTCCTAATCATGTTTGTCGTTGTCACAAATCAATTTATGGGTTGTGATAAGCACCAAGAATATGGTTTGATAGATTTAGTGCTGCACTATTTCAGTTGGGATTTGTTCAAAGCAAAACTGATACATCTATGTTTCTACATTTTATTGATCGTGACATCACTATTCTCCTTGTTTATGACTATGATTTTCTCATCACGGGTTTTAGAAATGCTTTCATCTTAACAATCATCACCACTCTACACAAGAAGTTTATATTAAAGACCTAAGGTCCTTACAAAATATGCTCTCAACATCCTCAAGAAAGTTAATTTCCTTCTTACTAAGCCATGGTTATCTCATGTTGCTCCTAGTTTTAAATTATCTCTATATGATGATGGTGATCTTGTTGATGCCTTACAATACCTCACCATCACATGCCCACATCTTACATATGTTGTGAATTAGGTTTGTCAATTCATGCATCAACCACGTGAGTCTCACCTTGAACCTGTTAAACGAATTCTATGGGATATAAAAAAATACTCCTCATTTTGGCATGCATGTTGTTAAATCTCCTGGTGAACATCTGAGGGGATTTTCGGATTCTGATTGGGCTTGTTCTTTGGACGATCTATGTTCTACTACTGGTTTGTGTGTTTACTTTGGACCTAACCTCATCATTTGGGCCACTAAAAAACAAAGCACCATTTTCAGATCGGTGTAGAGTCAGAGTATAGGGCATTAACACACACAACAACGGATATCCAATGGCTTACATACCTTCTCCGAGAGTTAAAATTTTTATTACATTTGTGACATCCCACATCTTTCGGGAATAGGTATGGTGATGTGTTTATATATGCAGTGTTGTCTCCAATTGGTATGAGGTTTTTTGGGTAGGAGTCCAAGAGCAAAACCGTTCAGGCTGGACCCAAAACAGACAATATTGTATCAAGTGTTGGAGCGGGGTGTTACAATTGGTGTTAGAGCCAGAGCCCAGCCGGAATTAAGTGTGGGAGTGTGCACAAGCTTGTGGGTAACTTTAGCGAGGACGTTGGGTCCCAAGAGGGGGTGATTGTGACGTCCCACATCGCCCGGGTATAGGTCTAGTGATGTACTTATATGTGCAGTATTGTATCCTATTGATATGAGGCTTTTTGGGCAGGAGTCCAAGAACAAAACCGTGTGGGCTAGGCCCAAAACGGACAATATTGTATCAAGTGTTGGAACGGGATGTTACAACATCATTTTCCAATTCTTCGTTATGACAATATTAGTGCTACGTACTTAGCCTCCAACCCAATCCTTCATGCCAAAAAAAACACATTGAGATTGACTCACTTCTTAAGGAAACGTGTTTTGCATGTCTCTCTCAAAATTGTATTCGTTTATTCACCAAACCTTTACAGCACCACGGTTTCAATTGCTAGCTCATCTTTGCTCCACGACCATCTTGAAAGGTGGTGTTAAAGATACTAACAAACAAGAAGATAGTTCAGACAAATGATCAAGTCAAAAGGTAAAGGATTAGATATAAGTCAAACCTGTTACAACATATAACCAACAGATCAGAGAATTCAAACTTGTAACAATTTGCTCTCTTTGTTAGGATAATATTTATGTTATCTTATTGTTGTAATTCACTCTATAAATAGACAATATGACACCATCATGTTGTGTGGAGAGAAATTCCAGAATACTATAGTTCTTGTTATCTTATATAAACTCTCATCTCATCTTTGAGTTCTCATTTAAAAAAATTGTCCAATTCATGAATTAGATTCCATATATAGTAGGATGTGAAAGCATTTGTTTTTCACATAATTCATAGATGAATACAACACATTTATAAGACCACCAAAACGAATTGACAACCTATATGAGATAAATGAAATGTCAAGGGATTCGGTTGAAATGTTTATGTTTATCTTATTATTGTAACTCACTCTATAAATAGACAATATGACACCACCATATTGTGTGGAGAGAAATTCCAGAATGCTATATTTTTTGTTATCTTCTAAACTCTCATCTCATTTTTTATTTCTCACTTGGTATCAGAGTTAAATATCCCGTGTTCAAACCTCACCGTCACCATTATTAAAAATTATTGTTTCACGTGTTGGATAAAAAAAGGTCACACGTGAAGGGGTTTGTTGAAAGATTTAAAATTTCAAGTTACAACCTTTCTAATAGCTTAAGATTTTGGAGGAGTTGGGTGGTTAACATGGTATCAGAGCTCATCAGATAGCATTCGAATTCGATCCATAAGTTCAAAGATTGAAGAAGAACCTTTCCGGAATAACATGGTATTATTAATCATGTTTGATTTAATAATACCTAATTTATTTTCACACAATTCTCTTATTCTCTCTATCACATTTTGATCCTATAACCTCTAATTCATCTTCCTCCACTTCAACCAATGTTTTTCTTCTATCACTCTCCTCTTTTCCTTCACCAATTTCAAGAATTCCAATTCTTCGTTGTGATAATATTAGTGCTACATACTTAGCCTCCAACCCAATCCTTCATGCTAGAAACAAACACATTGAGATTGACTCACTTCTTAAGGGAACGTGTTTTGCAAGTCTCTCTCAAAATAATATTCGTTTATTCACGAAACCTTTATAGTACCACGGTTTCAACTGCTGGTTCATCCTTGCGAGGGCTTTAAAGATACTAACAAACAAGAAGATAGTTCAGTCAAATAATCAAGTCAAAATATAAAGGATTAGATATAAGTCAAACCTGTAACAACTTATAACCAACATATCAGATAATTCAAACTTGTAACAATTTGCTTGCTTTGTTAGGATAATATTTATGTTATCTTATTGTTGTAATTCACTCTATAAATAGACAATATGACACCATCATATTGTGTAGAGAGAAATTCCAGAATATTATACTTTTTGTTATCTCATCTAAACTCTCATCTCATCTTTGAATTCTCATTTAAAAAAATTGTCGAATTCATGAATTAGAATCCATATGTCCTAGGAGGATGTGAAAACATTTGAGACCCGTTTGAAAAGTGGTCTGGTCTGGTTTTGTCTAGCTATATTGGTCTTCATTGGTCTTGATTGGTTTTGTTTGGTTTTGTGTGATTTTGTAAAGAGTAGTGGCCAACGAGGTCCACCATGAATTATATATATATATATAGAGAGAGAAAGTAAAGAATAATGGTCAGCGGGGCCCACCATGAATTATATATATAGATATAGAAGGGTAATTTGCATTAACACCCCCTGAGATTTGGTTTTGCTTGCCATGACACACCAAATGACAAAAATACCCTTCATAAAATTCGAAAATATTAAGGATAATGTGAAATGACATTTATGCCCCAACCCCAAATATATAAAATTTTGAAAAATATATATATAAATTCGAAAATATATATATAAATTCGAAAAAATATATAAAATTCAAAAAAATGTATAAAATTCGAAAACAAATATTTAAATTTTGAAAAAAATATATAAAATTAGAATAAAATATATAAATTTCGAAAAATATATATAAATTTCAAAAAATATATATAAAATCAAATAAATATATAAAATTCGAAAATATATATATAAATTGAAAAATATTTAAATTCGAATATATATATTTCAAAAAATATATATAAAATTCAAAACATTATATAATTTCGAAAAACATATATAAATTTAAAAATATATAAAAAAAATTCAAAAAAATATATAAAATTTGAAATATATATATAATTCAAAAATATATATACATAATTTGAAAAATATATAAATTCGAATATATATATATATTTCAAAAAAAAAATTCAAAAAATATATATTTTCAAAAAAAAAATTCAAAAAATTATATAATTTCGAAAATCATATATAAATTTCAAAAAATATATAAAATTTGAAATATATATATAATTCGAAAATATATATATATATAATTTGAAAAATATATAAATTCGAAAATATACATATTTTTTGAAATGATTATATGTTTTTCGAAATTATATAATTTTTTGAATTTTGTTTTTGAAAATATATATATTTTGAATTTTTATTTTTTTTGAAATATATATATATATTCGAATTTATATATTTTTTAAATTATATATATATATTTCGAATTTATATGTTTTTGAAAATATATATAGATGCAAATCTCAGGGGGTGTTAGTGCAAATTTTCCTATACAGATAGAGAGAGTAAAGAATAGTGGCCAGTGGGGTCCACCTTTCATTATAGGGTAAATAGCTAAAAATACCCCTCAACTTTCTTCTCTTTTTCTACTATACCCCCTCAATTAATTATACCCCCCTCAACTTTCATTTTCTTGCACCATGGGTTTGCCCTCAAATTTTTTTACCCTTTTACCCTCCAAATTTTTTGTATTTCCACATTACCTTTAATCCTATCCTTACTATTATATTTATTAATTCTTTAAATTACAAAAATATTATTTCTTTTAGTTACAATATTAATTATGTCATTTACCTTTAATGTATTAGACTAAATATACTCTCAAATGTAATTTTTTTTTAATAAGTTATAATTATTTTATTTGTAAATCAACTAACTTGGTATTAAATTTTAATTTGATTTAAATCATAAAACTCAATCCTAATTAATATATTCATAAATAAATCCAATTTATGAAAACAATATATATATTTTGAACAAAATATATATATTGGAAAATGATATATATTTCGGAATATATATATAATTTGTTAAAAATATATTTTTTCCGAATTCTTTTAAAAAATATGAATTTTTTCCGAAAAATAATTTTTTTGGGAAAAATATATATTATGTTCCAAAATATGATTTTTTCTGAAAAATAATTTTTATTGAGAAAAATATATATTATTTTCAAAAATATGAATTTTTTCCGAAAAATAATTTTTTTGAGAAAAATATATATTATGTTCCAAAATATGTTTTTGAGTCATAATACCTAAACTACCATCAATAGTATAAGAGGGTTTAGTGAAATCAAACCTTCAAAAAAATTATTTTTTTAAAAAATATGTATATTTTGGAATATATATATATGATTCATCAAAAGTATATATTTTTCGAATTATTTTAAAAAATATGAATTTTTTATGAAAAATATACATTATTTTCTAAAATATAAAAAATATATATTTCGGAAAAAAAATCATATTTTGGAAAATAATATATATTTTTCTCAAAAAAATTATTTTTCGGAAAAAATCATATTTTGGAACATAATATATATTTTTCCCAAAAATTTTATTTTTTGGAAAAAATTCATAATTTTTTAAAACAATTCGAAAAATATATATTTTTGACGAATTATATATATATATTCCAAAATATATATCATTTTCCAATAAAACTTAATTTCATTTAAATCATAAAACTCATTATCCTAATTAAAATTTTTTTTTGCCCAAATGAAACTTTCTTTTCATAAAAATATATTCATAAATTGTTATTTATTTATGAATATATTAATTAGGATTGAGTTTTATGATTTAAATCAAACTAAAATTTAATAACAAGTTAATTGATTTACAAATAAAATAATTAAAACTTACAAAAAAAAAATTTAACATTTGAGAGTATATTTAGTCTAATACATTAAAGGTAAATGACATAATTAATATTATAACTTAAAGAAATAATATTTTTGTAATATAAAGAATTAAGAAATATAATAGTAAAGATAGAATTAAAGGTAAGGTGGAAATACAAAAACTTTGGAGGGTAAAAGGGTAAAAAAAATTGAAGGCAAGCCCATGGTGCAACATTTTATGAAACTTTAGGGGGTTCTAAGCTCATTTCATAGTTGAGGGGGTATAGTAGGGAAAGAGAGTAAAATTGAGGGGGGCTTTAAGCTATTTACCCTTCATTATATATATATATATATATATATAGAAAGAGAGAGAGAAAAGATAATGTGTAGTGAAATGTGGGTCCCACCTAGGAAAAACATTTGGTTTTAAATTATAAAAATCAAAATCCATTTGGTCTTTAAAAGAAAACAAAAACAAGACAAGACAAAACCAACCTAAAAATCAAACAAACCCTTGTTTTTCGCATAATTCATAGATGAATATAGCACATTTATAAGACTGCCCAAACGAATTGACAGCCTATATGAGATAAATGAAATGTGAAGGGATTCGGTTGAAATATTGCTTAAATTGATGATATGTAATTGGAAAATTTTGTAATACTACCTAGGATGGTTAGACAAAGAGCATTTGATTTTTATGATTTGATATAAATTAACTGAAATTCAGCTTGTTATGATTTACTACAATATTTCATTATTTATTAGGAGAAATAAATTTCTTTTGCTATAAAAAAATGAAAAATTAAAGAAAGTTATATATAGACACACACCACGTTTATATATGAGAAAACCAATATCATTACAATTACTTAAAACAAAAAGTAGAATAAAATTAAAAGTGTTACCATGGCAATCTCAATTGCCATCACTTTGTCCAAAGCCTCAACCGATGATTTACTTGTTGAAACAGTCTCTAACTCATCTTAATTCCTCTCTGATTCTGTAAGAGGTCGAGTTTCATGTCTCCTTGTCTGAATCAAAATTGTTATGCGGAGAAATGGCTTGACAGTAGTAGTAGTGGAACTTGTATCAATAATCAACACTGCTATTTGTGTGCATATATATATATATATATATATATATATTGTTTTTTTAAGCTATGCTATAGTGGCTTGGTCAGATGGTACAAGAATTGGAAAAACAACCTTAAAACATTTAAAAAGGAAAAAAAAAAAGTTCATAGAACTCCAATTCCTATAGGTGATGTAAACAAGAAATGTAAAAACATACCTTAAACAACGAAAGAGACAGTTTGAAGACAAGAGGAAGAACAAAGAATATTGCCATTGAAACCAACGAGCCAGCTCTTAAACCAAACCTCTTCAATACCCCACCTATGCACTAATCATATATCACCTTTGTACCAAGAGAGCACAGTAGCAAATACATTTCTGTTATGGCAAAGAAGAATGTGACCTTGATAACCCAAGCCAACTATGTCAGTTCTCCCTCTCACTCTCTCTCTCTATATATACATATACATGTACATATAAATATAAAAGTGTGTTATTTGGTGCAGGTTACACTGGACAATGGATTGGTAAAGCTGACAATATTGAAACCACAAGGACTTTTAACTGGGATTAAGTATGGAGGAATGGACAACCTTCTAGACCTCAAGTCTAGTGAATCAAGCAGAGGGTAACTTTCAAAAAATCTGAACTTTAAAATGTATATAACAACTTAGTGGAATTCTAATTTATAAAACAGGATTAGTCAGGAGAAAAGCCTCCGATATCAAGTTCCGAAAAAAAAAAAACTTTCAAATATTTTCGTAGAAGGTTACGAAGTATGGATTCAGACTTGATCCAAGGTTGAATTGTGTAAAATGTGCAGATATTGGGACATCAACTGGAATTTGCCAGGGGGTCACGACAGATATCAACTGTATGCATTTTCTTTCACAAGGAAAAAAAAATCAACTTTTTTTCTCCCATCATTTGGCAATAAAATATACGCGAGATTTTGAGATATTAACAATGATCTAAAATACATTTTCTGCAAGACAGGCTCAAAGGGTCGGAGTATAGTGTAATTCATCAGATTAACAATCAGTTGGAGGTTTCATTCAGGAGCACATATAATCCTTCAACTCCTGGCGTGAGACTGCCACTCAGTATCGATTTAAGGTCAGTATTAATTCGTAGCAGCTTCTTAGCTTCAGTCAATACAAATGCTGCAAAAAAATTCTACTGAGTTGTATATATTTCAATGCTATTTAGGTACATTTTGAGGAGTGGTGAGTCTGGTTTCTATTGCTATGCGATATATGAGCGTCCTGCTGGATGCCCCGCCTTTGATCTTGCTCAAACAAGAATGGTATTCAAGTTGCGACGGGAAAAGTAAAATCAATGACACATAAGTGTTTTTTCTTACTAATTTCACTAGTAGATCGAAAAAATTATTGACTTCAAATGAAAATGAAACAGTTTTCACTATATGGCAATCACGGACGAGAAGCAAAGGGTAATGCCAATGCCAGAGGATCTACTCCCAGGTAGAGGCAAACAGCTAATTGTACCTGAATCAGTTCTACTCGTAAACCCCATTAATCCGGATCTCAAAGGCGAGGCAAGTACAATTAAAAGTATGAGCAACAATGTAAGTGTGATTGAGATATACATGTATAAGCAGGAAGTGAGATATGTTGTATGCAATTGAATGCAGGTTGATGATAAGTATATGTATTCGATGGACAACAAAGATGGTGGCCTTCACGGCTGGATAAGTTCCGGTCCCTCTATCGGATTCTGGATTATCTTTCCCAGCCAGGAGTTCCGCAATGGTGGACCTACTAAGCAAAATCTCACTGTCCACACTGGTCCAAACTGCCTCGCTGTAATTTCCCATTCTAAGCTTTCTTTCATTGCAAATTATTCAAAACAATGTAACATGTACGAACAATAGTAAAGTAGCTAACTTAATGAGATAATATACCCATCTGTTTCAAGGTCATCTTGTCATGTTCGCTATTGGCGAAGATTTGAAATTTTCACATTTTATTTTATCTAAACGCCACATTCAATAGAAGGATGTGAATAAGTTGGTTAATTTTTATTTTTTTTTCTTTGGATAGATGTTTCATGGAACTCATTACATTGGGGTTGACATATTAACTCATTTTGAAGAGGGAGAGACATGGAGGAAGGTGTTAGGTCCTGTATTCGTATACCTCAATTCGACTGCAAATGCAGCAAAAGCCCACAATCTGTGGTTTGACGCCAAAAAGCAGGTAAAAGACTCATTTCTTCAATGACCATGCTTTATGAACATTAAAGTTTTATATGGATTATGGAATAAAAAGGACATGACAGTTGATGGTGTCTAAGTATATTATTACAAAAATAATTACTATTTTTATCTTCTGCAGAATAATTTCTTACTGGTGACTAGTAAGACTATAACCTGCAACTTTTATTAAATGATTTGTTTCGTGCTTGGCTGATCCTAGAGAATATATGAAGAGTCAATATGGCCCTATGATTTTGTTTCATCGCCTTATTTTCTTACTGCTAAGGAGCGTGGTTCAGCTTCAGGGCGCCTTTTCGTCCAAGACAGGTAATGCTTTCTTCTCCAGATTGAAAGATGTTTGAGAATGAACTAACAATCATCTATAAGTATTTGTCATCAGTCTCATCACAGTAGAATGTTGAGCCGAAAAGGCCACGAAACACAGTATCTGAATGATCTGTTAATCACCAAAACATCCTCCAAGTCTAAAACAAGGCTAGATTTAATGTGTATAGAACTGATTAACCTGGACCGGGAATAGTGCATCATGTGTTTTCAGGGTAAGTGATTTTCCTAGTCAATTTAGGGATGTGTTTGAGAATTTAGGCTGCACATTTGATTGAAAGTTGACATAAATTCTAGGGTTCAGCTTTCTTTGCTGGGGTTTATAGGTTAATTTCATATACTAAAGCTCTCTAATTGTCATTACAGCTATGCAGACTCACTCTTAGCTTATTCGAAAGATTTTGTTGCCCAATTAATCTAAACATTTCCTAAACATTTTTGTTAATTATGCATTCCTCGAACCTCAATTGTCAATGTGCTTATTTGTTTGTACTGAATATATAATTACAGGTTTGTTTCTGGCTCTCTCATCCCTGCTAAATATGCATACGTCGGTCTATCAGCTGCAAGAACTGAAGGAGCTTGGCAAACAGAGAGCAAGGTAATAATTTGTTTAAAATTCTTTATAGCTTTATTCGTCCGTTTTACTGATACAAGTACTACCAGTTTACAAGTCTAAGATCCGAAATCTTTCCGGGCATGTAGGATTATCAATTTTGGGCGCAGACAGATGCAAACGGAAATTTTACCATCGACAATGTCATTCCAGGATCATATGGACTCCATGGCTGGGTTCTGGGATTCATCGGTGATTATCTTGACAGTGAACTTGTTAATATCTCTGCAGGTACACTTATATTACTCCTTTTTGATAAGAAGATGTACAAGAACAATATGCTTTTATACAAAAGATCAATCAAAGCAATATTTCCAGAAAACTGATTCTAGATGTTCAACAGGCTCTCCAACACAACTGGGCAATTTGACTTATGTTCCCCTCAGAGATGGTCCAACTGTGTGGGAGATTGGCTTCGCGGATCGTACCGCTATCGGTTTTTATGTTCCTGATGTGAATCCTATGTATGTCAACAAGTTATTTCTCAACAGCCCAGAAAAGTAAGAAGTCTATCTTCTTTGTGTATCAACTTAGAAATGATTATAAACTCATCCATTTATGTCAACATTGCTAATAATTTTTTATTTATTTATTGATATTTAAAGGGTAATATACTCTGACCTCCTCTGAAATTTGATTCAATCATAAAACCGTTATGATTGGATTTTATTACACTGAGTACTCTTGTTACCCCACGACAACGTCAAATCCGCCTCAAGTACCATGACAAATTGGTGTTTTTTGTTAATACATTATGTCATTGTTGTCATACAACGAAGAAGATTCGAGTTTTTATCCAAAATTTTAATAACCGACCCAACTCTAATATAACGAAAGGGGGACATCAAACCTCAAAGGGTATATAGTATAATAAATGACATATAATCATAAGTGTTAGGCCCAAAGTAACACGAAACTCAAACACACACACACTAGAGACACCAAATTTATAGTGGTTCGGTCCAATTGGTACCTACGTCCACTTTGAGAGATTTCACTATCTTTCGGTTGAAGAAAAACCGATGATGCGGGGAGGAGGATACAACAAATCACTCGACTCTACCTCTAACACTCTCTTACAACTCACATAACACGCTCTGTGGTTTTACTCTCTCTTCTTACACTTCACTTGAGTGTACTCTTTTATTCTTACAATCCATTACAACGTCCATATATATACCCGAACGAAGTAGAAACCAAACAAAACAAATTGCGCATGCATGGCATGAAATCTTCACGCATGATCTTCAGAAGCTGCCAAAACCTTCAAGCGTGGCCGCCATTCTTGACGTTGAAGAGCCATGCGTGATGTTGATGGTTTGGCATACGTAGATGACGGTTGTTGTTTGCATGTGGGTATGGAACTGTCAATAAGTAATTGAACCAAACCTCAAGTACATATAAAAATACAGTTTTTTGCTTATAATACATGTTTTATATCATCTTACAGCTCTTCTTCTTAATCCACCGCAGGTACAGGCAATATGGCTTGTGGGACAGATACACTGACATACACCCTGAGATCGATCAAACTTTCACTATAGGCATCAATGATCCAAAGAAAGATTGGTTCTTTGCTCATGTGGATAGGTTCTCTCTCCCTCCTCTTTTCCACCCTAGTGAAAGCTATACACCTCTACATTTTGTCTGATCATTATGTTAACACAAAATTTAATTTAAGCGTCTACTCTAAAATACTCGATTTTTCACAGAAGGGGAGCTACTAAGTATCTTCCAACAACATGGACCATCAAGTTTAACCTCAAATCAGTAATCAGTGGAACTTACAAGCTGCGGTTGGCTACTGCATCAGTAAATCGCTCCGATATTGATGTAAGAACATCAAAAATATTGCACCTAAGTTTTCTGACAGTCTCTTAACTCTATATTATTTGCAACTCCATTGCCAAACACGCATCCTAATCACCTCAACTTTTTTTTTTCCCCTAATAATTTGTTACAGATATATGTCAATTATGTAGACGCAAAACATGTGGTGTTCCAAGTGATGAATTTAGGGGCCGATAATGCAGTTTGTCGACATGGAATACACGGGCTCTACAGACTATTCAACATCGATATTTTGTCGTCGTTGTTGATTGAGGGAGACAACTCCATATTTCTCACAGAGGCTAGGGGAGGTGATGCACTTTGTGGAATCCTATATGATTATATAAGGCTAGAAGCTCCAGCAACTCCCTAGAGAACTTAGTAGCTGTAATACTTGAATATTCAATAAAAAGTCTTTATAAGAAAATTTCACATTTAAGGAGTGCAGTGCATGGAGAGAAGATTCAATGTGGCTCATCTCTCTCATTTTTCTCAATATGTTCACTAGCTATTATTTTCATACACAATATTCCTGTAGCTGGTATTTGTAAGGAATGTTAAACCAAATTGTAATCGCTATCATCCGATTATAACGAAGGGAAATAGATCTCGAGGATTAGAAAATTAAAAACCGCAAAACTAAATGTATGAGACTGGGTCTGCAGTTATCGTGCATTGCGGGGTCTGAAGAGGGTAAGATATACGAAGCCTACCAACATCATGAACAACTTTACGGTTGCACTAAAGACTCGCCCACCCTGTTTTTTTGTTCTTTCATTCTTGATAAATGTGATGTTGAGACATCATACTATCATAGGCGCTCAATGTACTATAGAGTACAAAGTGTGCAACTAGGACTGGGACCATAAATGAGAAATTCAAATTTTATCCCACATGATTGAATATGATTGAGAATTGAAACCACACCCACTTGATGGGTCTGTTATATCTTCCAACGGTCCCATACTCAATCAAGAGGGAATCAACCATCTCCCCAGGATTATTAAATGTTTCTATAATGACCAAGGTTCGCAATCGTGGTATTGGTCAATGTAACGGTAACAATAATGATATAACTGTACGGTATTGGTCACTGTAACAGTAACAATAATGATATAACTGTACGGTATCGGTCACTATAATAGTAACGATAACAATATCAGTATAACGGACTCGGATCAGTATCTGGGTTACGTAATGAACTCGGTTATTGCAATCGTGAATTTTTTAAAATCTTGTACATGTTACCCGAAATGTACTAATTGGATACTTTTGACCACATAAATGAATAAAAATGATTTTTTGATAGATTTAAGTTTAGTTTTCTAAATTTTTTAAAGATATTTAGTAAAAAAAAATGAGTTATTAATAAATCTAATGGTGACGTCGTTATTTTAATCATTAGAGTGTTTTGAGAAGCGTCAGAATATAATGGTGACGTCGTTATTTCAATTGTTAGAATATTTTGAGAAATGGTTAGAATATTTTGAGAAATGGTTAGAATCGAAATTACGGTTGCCATAACAGACAATTATCTGCCCACACCACTGTATCGGTGTGTAATGATATCGAGCGCCAAAGAAACCATTACCAACAGGCTGTTATTGCCCGTAAGTTCCGCGAACCATGATTATGACACAAAAACCAAATAGACACAAAACACTTTGTTCGGAACCACATGATTTTCATAAGAATTGAATTTCAAAATGAATAGCACAACCAAACAAAACAAGGAATAAGAAGAAAAAGACAAACAGAGAGTAATTGTGCATTTTTTAATCTTCATGTCCTCAAATATAAAGAATTGAATAAAGAAACCAAAACTTTAGGATACAATTTGAAGTTGGAGCTGATATTATAACCCACCAACCAAACATAACCCTATATGATTTCTCTAACTTTCCCATTATTAAGCCTCAAAAACCTCCACAATTCTCATATATTCTAGTGGGTAGTGTACTTCCCCACCATTTCATCATCACACCAACCAAAAAAAGCCCTATATGATTTGCTCAATCTCTCCCATTATTAAGGCTCAAAATCTGATTTTGTCACCTCACTTGGCAACCATGGTACCAGAACTTTCCAGGAATCATATTAATTACAACATTTTACAACAACAAAAAAAAGGGCCACAAAAGACTGATGTTGCAAGCAAAAAGAAGCATCCATGGTGTAAGTAATCGTCTGCGCAACATAGGATTTGATAAATAAATTTAATGAAATTAAAGAATGGGTTAAACCCAAAACAAACAGGTAAATTCATGTTTGTTACCTTACAAGTGGTCATGGAAGGAATGAATCGAATAACAGACAAAATGTGACACTCAAGAGAATGTGAATAACAGACAAAATGTGACACTCAAGAGAATGTGTAAAACCATGTCCCACGCAACGTCTTTGGTGTTGCAGAGAGTGGTGAATCTTATTGTGTTGGTACCACTAGCCTGTGCTGAATTCACCACCTCTCGAGTTTTATTGCTTACTTTCTTGCTGCATTTCACAAATTAAACGCAAACCGCATTAACAAAATGCTCAATAAAATTACCTCTCAAAAAAACAAAAAACAAAAAAAGGCTAAATAAAATTTGAGGGGAGTTCATGCAACTGGCAATGATTGGTTTCTACGAAAAATCAAATGATAAGGACAAAAAGGGTAACCGAGAACTCTGCTTACCTTCCAGGAAATATACAAGTCCCGTGACCTGAAATATACCCCACAAAAACAAATGAATGAAATTAGAGAACAAACATCACAAGAAACCTGCATACACTAGATAGCACAAAATACACGAAACTGATGGACCCATTTTACCACAGCAATAATACAAAAGCCACATCATTTTCCTATTCAATCCTCAGAATAGATTCCATGTGTTCTTGTTCCTTTTCCCCTCAATTTAAGATTGTCACTACAAAAGTTTCATATTCCAAGTTCTTGCAAAATCAGTGTGTTAAAACTTACATCAAACTTTTCACTTGTATAATGAAATCACAGTTTATGAATATAACACATGTAAATATGAGACCTTTCTGCTCAATCCTACAAGTTATATCAAAGCAACAATGGAATTAGTCATGTGTAGACTTTGTGGTAACTTATGTACACCATTATAGTTGTGTGAGTTGGACAATTCTCTATGGTCTTTATATAAATTTCTTTTCTGTACCCCAAAATTGAAGAAAAAAAGAATAACTATGATCACACTCTCCTTGTTCCATGTGGGATCCTACAGACCATAACACATCAGAAGACACCAATTCCATGGCACCAAAGAGTTGTGAACTGTTCCCTTTTCTTCATGGCTTTAGCCAATTAGGCCTCCCATTAAAACCTTTAAGCATTACCACTTTGTACAAAAAGCCCATAAAACCATTAAAAACATAAATAACAGCCCTTTTGAACACTAGAATAACCATTGCCGATTTTGGCGAGGGTCAGATTTATGCAGCCTTATCTCCGCATGCATACAGAGCCGAAAAACTGTATTCTTAACACTAGAACAACCTAATGCATACCGATTGTATTGAAAGCCAAGCTAAGAACATGATTGATTTCGAATTTCAAAACAAATGTGCAAAAATCTAGAAGTGTAGAACTCACTTGGATCAGTAGTGGTGATTGTTGCCACACCCTTGAAGTCACAAGACCCTGCGGACTTTCCTTCCATTTGGTAATAACTATCAAACGCATAAGAAGCATGGTTCTTCACATTATTAGGCTGATAACAATCCTCCCCTGGCTGAATCTCACTACAATTCGCCCTTCCCGGTCCACACGCCCAATCCAACGCCGCCTGCATTGTCCTCGCATCCATCCCATCCATGGCCACACAATACGTCTGGTTCGTCGTGTCATTCGCCAAAAAAGTCCCACTTCCGGACACATGGAGCAAGTACACCGCCGAGGAGTTCCCATAGAACAACCCCCAATTCGCCTCGGACACCGGTGGAGACCTCAAGTCCTCATTGAACAACTCATATATGTACACACTGGATGTCATTTCCGGGTGGAGCGGCGTGCCACTCCTATCAAACACATGCTTGATCAAATTCGAATTATACGTATCGGCATTATCGATTGTTGCATAAGGCTCTTTGGAATCACCCTTTGAAGGCCAGCCCGATTCGGAGACGAGAATGGGGACATCGGTGATGTTGAGGTTCTTCATCGAGAAATAACATGAGTCAAGCATTGCGTCGAGCACATTGGTGTAGTGAAGCAGAGTATTGGGATCCACCATTTCTTTCGAAGGTGTCAATGGCTTGAACAGAGCATTGTCCAAAGGCACAACTCCTCTGTTCTCCATATACACATAGTAAGGATACAGATTCATCATCAATGGGGACTGGGTTTTCGACAAGAATTGGAGGATTGGGAGGAGAATTGGGACGAGGGATTGGTTGAAGAAGGCCTGAGATGGCGGGAAAGGGTCGAGGATGATGGAGGCAGCATTGGGGGTTGAGATTTTGATGTTGGTGTGGAGATTGGCGGCGACGAGGGCGCTGTAGAGGGACTGGATGGCGGGAAGGAGGAGGGGGGCGGAGGAGGGGACGGTGGTGAGGACCTCGTCTCCGACGGCCACGGCGGTGATGAGGGTTTGGGGGTAGAAGGCGGCGACGTTGCGGCCGATCCAGGCTGCGGCGGTGGCGTTGGAGGAGCCGATGCCGAGGAGCTGGTTGTTGGGGACGCTGATCACGACCCGGATCTTGGTTTTGGCCAGAGCTTTGAGGATGTCGGCGTCGGCATCGTAGAGACGGACATGGGTTATCTTCTGCTTCTGGAGGAACACAACCAAGTCCTCTGGTGACAGCAGATTTGATGCATCTGTGCCTATATTGACACCTACATATGGCTCTTCTTGGTCCTGTTGAGCCTTGATCTCTGCAAGCAATGTCAATTCAGTACACAAATCTTTATATATATACATATGTGTGTGAAGTAAAGACGAAGTTTTTTGAAGTGGGTTTGGGGTTAGCAATGCAAATTGAGTAGGCAAAAGTAGACATATACATGTATGTTTGTGTAGAGATTGGTTTTTCAAAGTGGGTTTGTTTAGTGGTGGAAACAATGCTATTTCACTGTAATAATCTATATATATATATACATATATGTGCGTGTAAGCATTGATTTTGGGGGGAAAAATTTGTTAATTTAGTTTACAATTGATTTTTTTGAAGTGGGTTTGTGGAAATGATGCTAATTCAGTATGCAAATCAATACATCTGGGTATGTGTGGGTAAAGATTGAGTATTTTGAAGTGGGTTTTTGGGAACAATGCTAATTCATTACCAAACTATACATATGTATATATGTGTGAGCAAAGACTGACTTTTTTTGAGGTGGGTTAGTGGGTTTTTACCTGGTAAGAAAGAGGAGGCAATAGAAGAGAAGGAGATGAAGAAAAGAAGAGTGAAAAGGGTGAGCTTAGATTCTGCCATTAAAGAGAAGCTTGAGCTCTACTTCTTCTTCTTCTCTCATCCTCTGCTTCTGTTTCAGCTAAGCTTTGCATTATCTTGGAAAATTCTTGTAATTACTTTATTGGGTTTTTCTTGTTTGTTTTGTACTGTTTTGAAGAAGAAGGCAGAGGACAGTGAGGAGAGGAATGACTGGATCAGAGTGTGTTGCAGTGTTACTGGATCCTATTGGTGACCAGAAGGTTGTATAATTTTTGGGGTCTAAATGACCATAATGGCCTTGTGGACCGACAATGAGAGGTGAAAGGGGCTTTGCAGAGTTTCTTGCTTTTCATGATGGTGGGTAGGAAAGGGTGTGGGGGAATAAGTATTGTTTTTGTGGGGCTTTTTGGTAGTTTTACAGTGAGGTCGGGAGTAGGATGGTAGTTCTTGATGATACTTGACTTGAGATGTTGAATTCCATGCTGGCACTTGGCTAGTTAGAGATGAAACTTGTATGTAATAATGACAACCACTCTTTAAAAATTGTCTTAGGTTAGATGTCATTACGGCTCATTTGGATGGTTTAGAGAGTTAGATAAAGTTTTGGATGAATTTGTGAAGAGTTAATTTCAGTATGCTCGGTTTCGAAAAAGATTACTTTTCCCCTTCCTGTATAGAATTTTTTTTAAATTATTAAAATGTATTAACTTACTCACTCTCTATAATTTTTGACCAAAATACATCTGTAATTTAATTAAATTAAAAATATATATATAATTCAAATATATATATATACATACTTTGAAAACTATTTTAAAATATATCAAAATTAAAAAATACATATAAAATTCAAAAATATATACATAAAATTCATAAAAAATATATATAATTCATAAAAAAACATATAAAATTCGATATAAATATATATAATTCGTAAAAAATACATAAAATAAAAAAAATCATATAAAAATCGAAAAAAACAAATAAAATTCATAAACAAATATATAAAATTCAAAAAAGGGATAGGAATATCATAATATTTGATTTTTGGGAAAATCATAATATAATCCAAGAAAGTGCTTTTTTACTATATTTGATTTTTTTTTCAGAAACATTTAGATGTCACAATAGAGTATAGTCATAGTTTTAAAATAATTTGTGGTGTTAAAAGTGTTTTTTTAGAAGTCAATTGTTTTTTTCCATTTCCATGCAATAAACAAAGTGTGAATTGAACTAACCATTTTTTAATATGGATGGTCCAATATAATCTACCCATTCATGTGATTTAATAATAAAATTATATTGATATTTATATTTTCGAGATATTTTATTTGATTGGTAATATGATTTTTTCAAATTTTATAAGTTTTTAAAATTTTATATATATGTTTACGAATTTTATATATTTTTTACAAATTTTATATGTTTTATTTTGAATTTTATATGTTTTGTTTTACGAATTGTATATATATATTTGAATTATATATATATTTTTATGAATTTTAAATTTTTTTTGATTTTTATATGTTTTTTAATTATATATATATATTCAAATTTTATATATTTTAAATGTTTTTTTTTTAATTTTTATATATTTTTTACGAATTATGTATATATATTTTTTGAATTTTATATGATTTTTTATAATTTAATTAAATTTCAGGAGTATTTTATTCCAAAATTATAAGGAGGGTGATAAGTTGATACATTTTGGTAATCATAGAGGGATTTTCTGTATAGAATGGGTCAAAGTGATTTTTTTTAAACCACATGGGTTTATTGAAATTAACTCATTTGTAAAGTGACAATGCTACTTATGTATTCTTTTTGTCCATGTTTGACTTTATAATTTTTTGTAGACATTGAATTTTATTGTATTTCATTTTATAGAAATAGATTAATTGCTATTTTTCACACTTTTTTATCTATATTTAGTGGAGTCCATTAAAGTGGGTATGTGATTTAATTGTTTTAGCAATTTAATACAAGAGTAAATTGAAAAGTAAGAAATTTTATTGTACTATTTCTTGTGGGAATAGCTAAGCTAAAATTATAGAAGAAGAAAATTTGTATGCGATAAAACATGTTTCTTACAAATGAATTTTTATTTCACTTTTTGTATTAACCTAAGAAAATATAGATTAAAGTGTCATCAGTACACCTTTTACAATTATTATACAACCTTTTCTCGCCATTTTCCCTTTTGTTTTTGTAACATTCTTTTTCTGTAGCCCCATTTCTTTTTCCTGTATTTCACTTTTGTTTTTTTGTATTTACATTTGACTTTTTCTTGTAATCATTCCTTTCAAACAAAATTGTTGTAGCAATCGCACCCAATCACACGAAATCAAAAAAGAAAAATAAGCACATCACACAAGACACAAAGATTTACAAGGTGAGTTTTATTCGACCGATCTAGATCATCTTCAAACTGAACCTTCACACTCTCCACCTGCTCACTGACACCCTGAGCACTCTTTGAATCAACTATCTCCTTCTGCGGAGTAAGCATCGCAGACTTATGAAAGGTCACATCCCTGCTGACAAGTATTTTCTTTCCAAAAGCATTTGAGCACTACAATTTGTATCCCTTGACAAATGCATTTCTTAGCCCTCGGTTCAAGTTTTTCCCCATTCACATGAGCATACGTGGGACACCCAAATATTCTCACATTACTATAACTGATAGGGCAACCAAACTATACCTCTTCCAGAGTATTAAGGTCGATAGAAATCGATGGAGACCAGTTCACCAAGTAACAAGTTGTGGTAACAGCTTCAGCCCAGAACACTTTGCCTAACCCAACATTGAACAACATACACCGTGCCCTCTCCAACAATGTTCTATTCATTCGTTCTGCAACACCATTCTGTTGTGGAGTCTTCCTCACTATGCGGTGTCTCACAATCCCGTGAGTTTTGCAGATTAAAATCTGTGTCACAAAATTTCAAGTCATTATCTTTCCTCAAACGCTTAACCTGTTTTCTAGCCTACTTTCTCAACCAAGGTCTTTAGTGTTTAAACGTGACAAAAGCTTAATTTTTGTGCTTCAGAATGTAAACCCATACATTACGAGAAAAATCATCAATCAGAGTCATCATATATCTATTACCATCATGTGAAGCAACATGAGAAGGACC
Organism: Cornus suecica; assembly: GCA_963922005.1. Classification (NCBI taxonomy): domain Eukaryota; kingdom Viridiplantae; phylum Streptophyta; class Magnoliopsida; order Cornales; family Cornaceae; genus Cornus; species Cornus suecica. The sequence continues at coordinate 55,773,139 of OY998241.1, read as the reverse complement.
CTGATAGGTGCTCAATATTGTTCATTTTAAGCCTTTATCTTGCCATTTGTATGTCTTTTCATTTCGTTATTTGGTATTTTTATGTCGTTTGTGTGTTTAAGCGTGTTTCATGAGCTTAATAAAGAAAACGAGTAAAATTTGGTGAATTAACCAAGTACACGTTCGTTTCTATCCAAGAGGAGAGTTAAAGAGGTATTTTCAAGACAAAAATACTTCCCGAATGGCAAAAACAACATTTTCCGAAGCTGTCACCTAAAGCAAAAAGTCTCGTGGAATCAAAATGGTCATTTTGGAACAGTTGCGGAGAAAAGTGGTTTTCATGAAGAATTTACGCTCAAGCCTGTGCCTACAGAAGCAAAAAGTGGCCAGAAAGTGAGTTTCTACTCTCAGGCTACGCTTAAGGTGTATCTATAATATTTTCAGCACAATTTTCAATCAACCTCGGGCTGTCATATCTCGGTCAAAAAAGGTCCAAATGAGGCGATTCTTGAGCCTAACATCAATAGCTTGAAGTCAGGTTTTCAACAAGCTATTACACACCTCCATCCAATAAGTGTTGCTCCAGATATTATCAAAAGAGTGAGGGTGTCCTGTAGAAAAAGTTGAAAATTTCATATTCGGGCCAAAATCTTAGTTTGACCCTAATTGATCCGAATTGACTCGGATGACTTTATATTCAACTCCAACACCTATATGCACGTTTTTTTATACATATTATTGAAGGCTTTGGCTCAGTTTGGAAGGAAATCATACTAAAGGGGAATCCTATTCTCAATAGGTGTCTAACACAAGTTAGAGTTTCCCTTACCTTTGCTTATATATACCAAGATCTACTACAGATGTAAGGGACTTCTCTCCACATAATTTTGAAACTTATTTCTACCTAATTTTCAGAACTTTATTTTCAAATTCATATAATCAAAAAGGAAAAGCCATTCAAGTCCTAGAGCTCTGGAAAGGACGATCATGGATGACGTTTCTACATCAACGATGCAGTCTCCTTCAGCTATGATCAACTAACTCGGTATCTAGGATTTTCTAGCAAACCCTAGCCAAGTAATGTAATTCTTATTTATTTTCAATTGTAACGAGGGAAAGCTGTGACCATACTGTGATGATTGTAGTAGATAAGAGACCATTTTTATTCTTGACACAAGTTTATATATTTATTATGATTCTTCTCTTAGACTGAATGAATATGTTTATCTTACATAATCATGATAATTCACTATGAGTTTGAACTCGGATGCTTAATTCATGGTTTTCTACACAATGGTGGTAATAAAACTTGAAACCCTAGATTGACACGGGTCATGTCTTGGCAAGTTGATATAAACATGCTTTAGTTTATTTTCATGCATTAGGAGTAGATTAGAGTAATTTAATTAGCATGTACTAGTCAGTTCAGTCATGAGATAGGTTGTCATAATCCGGTTGATGGTATTCCTTTTTGGGGTCGTATTTAGCTATTTGCGGTACGACCTGATTTACAGTTTATAAATTGCCCTCTTGCAATTGTTATATTGATAAAACTATGTTATGCGGTTCATGGTGGAGCGATGAAAACCATAGTTTTTCTCTTTCTTAAATCACAAACCAATTTAATTTATTTTTTAGAATAATTTAGTTAATTTAGATAATTTGGTCTTCGACCACCAAAACAGACAACTTTTCAGAACTATAACTCATTATGTTTGAATTGTTAAAGTGAACAATCTTAGTCTCTGTGGGATCGACATCCCTTACTCAAGCTGTTGCTATTCTATAATTGATACGTGCGCTTGCGTAGGGTAAAACCTAGCATCCTTAAGGTGTCGTTTTTAACCACATATTTTGTACACACCTAGACCACATCAGACCCCAAAGATCAGAATGTATATAATCCAATCTACCTTTAGTTCGGTGAATTCCTGTAGTGAACTTTAGTATGCACTACTTCTCGAAGACACAACGCTCACATAAATCCAGTTTTACGGTTTTCTGACTAATAAACAATCCTTGCTTACTCAAAACATCCATCCCCCTCTCACTCATATGCCCAAGCCGCATATGCTACAATCTAGTAGTATCAAAATCTAGATCTAAGGATGATACAACAACTGAGCATGTGGTTGTGCTACCATGTAAAGCATACAAACCATGATTCTTTAGTCCATTCATCACCACAAGAGCACCCTTTGCAACCCGAATGACTCCACCTCTAGCCTTTTTAAGTGCATCCGATGAAATCCAGTATACCCATGGAAATTAGATTCTTCTTCAACTCTGGTACATGTCTGACATCAGTCAGTGTTCTCACTATACCATCATACATCTTGATTCTGATTGTACCAATACCTACAACTTTGCAAGGCACATTGTTCCCCATCAGAACTTTCCCTCCATCAATAGAACGATAAGAGGGAAACCAATCCTTATTAGGATAAATGTGATATGAGCATCCCGACTCAAGAATCCACTATTCATTAGAGCCACCAACGGAAATTGTGAGAACACTACACCATCAGAATCACTACCGTCTACAATTGCAACATCAACTACTTCAAATGGTTTTCCATTTCCATTCTTACGCTCCGGACAATCCTTTCTATAGTGTCCTTCCTTGTGACATTGGAAGTATCTTACTTTTGTTCTATTCCTTAACTTAGAACGACCTTTGTTGCCAAACCCTCCCTTCTGATTTAATCTTCCTCTAACAACCAACCCTTTACTAGAGCAATCTATGTTACCCTCAGAAGTTCTTGTCTGTAAATCTTTGGAATTCAAAGATGCCTTCATGTCTTCCTTGTACAAGTCAGTTCTGTCATACATCATCGTATCGATGAAGTTATCATAGTAGGGAGTAAGAGAAGATAACAGAATTATGGTCTGATCCTCATCATCTATTTTAACATCAATGTTACTCAGACCCATGATGATATTGTTTAACTCGTTAACATGGTCTTTTAGAGATGACCCTTTGCGCATTTGCAGAGTATACAATCGCTTCTTAAGATAAAAACGGTTCGTAAAGGATTGCATTCTGTATTAGGCCTCCAACTTGTTCCACACACCATCTGGTGTAGTCTCTCCAGCAACTTCTCGCAAAACTTCGTTACTCAAGCACAACATAATCATACTATGTGCTTTCTCCATAACTTCTTCTTTGTCGTTGATATTTTCTAGCAATGCATCCTTTCCTTTCAGCACCTTGGATAAACCATGTTGAACCAATAGAGCATGCATCCTAACCAGCAACATGTTGAAAGCTTTGATACCAGTTTTTTTATAGCAAATACCAAATCACACGAAATCAAAATAGAAAAATAAGCACGCCACACAAGACACGAGGATTTACAAGGTTCGGCACAAGTCGTGCCTATGTCCTTAGCGGAGATTCGGTTAAAGTTTTCACTATGAGAAAAATAAGAGATTACAAATACAGCCACAAGAAACCCTAACTCTCTCTCTCTACGAATTAGGGTTCTATTTTTTTCTTTCTCTCTTTCTCGCCAAACTCTGATTGCCCTCATATTTATAACGGGCTACAAAAGAGACTAAAAAGGCCCACGGTTCGTAAGAGTAAAAAGCTTGTTTTTCGGGTCAATCGGATCGCAGCGCGACCATAATCCAAATTCAGGCCATAACATCACAAAAATAAATAACTCAATAGTAGGGAAATCTAGCAAGGTGTCCTACTTTTCTTATTGGAAAGGAAACATTTTCTTTAAGACTAATAACTTGTACTTTTGCAATACTTCTTTCTTTCAAATACTGAACTACTAAGGGTATGTTTGCTAAACATTTATGTTTGTAGGTTATGGTTTATGAAAAACATAATTAATGTTTATTTTTTATTTTTGTTTATGGACAAAAATGTCTATCATTTGATAAACATTTATGCTTTTGATATTTTTATAATAAACACAAAATCATGTTTACTATAAATTTTTGTTTATATTAATGATGATAGCCGGCGGATGTAAGATGTGGAGGCGATAGTCAGTAGTGGTGAGCGGTGGAGGCGGTAACCGATAGTGGTGGTCGATGGCCGGTGGAGGAGATGGTCAGTGGTGATGGAAGAGATGGCCGGTAGAGGTGGTGGCCGATAGTGGTGGTTAACGGTGGCCGGTACCGGTAGTGGTGGTCGATGCTCGGTGGAGAAGTTGGTCCGTAATGGTGGCCGGTGGCCAATAGTAGTGGTGGGCGGTGGTCGATAATGGTGGTTGACGGTGGACGGTGGCCGGTGGTAATGGTCGGTGCTCGGTGAAGGAGATATTTGGAAATGGTGGCCGATGGGCAATAGTGATGGTTGATGGTGATTGATGGTGGTCGTTGATAAATATAAACAGCTACCAAACGCCTCCTAAATCTTTCATTTATAGTGTTATTAAAAGTATAAAGCTCTTGTTACATTAGATATAATTAGTCTGAAGTTGAATCAGACTAATTATATATTAAAATCAGAATATAATAGTATTAAGTTACTCGATAAGTTTATAAATCACAAATTGTACTCTTTGTAAGAAGGTATTTGTGAAAAATAGAGTGATCGGATTTTAAAACAAAAATTACAAAAATTACGGCTTCAAATTTCTAAAGAAGTTATTAGATTTTTTTTTTTTTTTTTTTTTTTTTTTTTTTCAGGGTATAAAGCACAGACACACATTAAAAAATAAATATCCTATACATAAATTGAGGAAGAAACCCTAATTGTTTAGCATATTTTTATAAGTTTCTAGAGAGAGAAAAATTATTTTCTTCTATGGGCATTTTATGTATTTCAGTATTCAAATTGATAAAATATCATTTGCTAAATTAAAAAGAAAAATGTACAAGGGTTTTCCGAAAAAACAGGAGACATTTATAGAGTGTTTCCAATTATTTCATCTTTTAATAAGGAAAATAGGACTTTGAAGTAACCTTATCTTGATAACAACGGTATGTTTGATAATACTTAATTGTCACTTAAATCTAAACAAATTAAACACTTATTTAATTAAGTGCATTTGATAAAAAATTTGAACACTACTAAAAATATTAAGTGCCACTTAAAATTAAGTGACAAAGTCACCACTTAACACTGAAGTCTAAAGACTTACAATTTACAAAAATATGATAAAATTTAAAATTTTTAAACACTACTTAAAACCTTCAATACTTCAAATTCAGATCTTAAAATTTTCAGTACTTAATTTTTCAATTTTATCAAACAACACCTAATACTTCAACAAGGACATTATTATCATAATATTGTCTTCCCTTCTTCAATCTAACTCAATTCAATATAACTTGTTTCCTTAAGCATATTTCCATTCTAAAATAAATATTTACGCCCCCTATCTCTTATTAATCATACATTAATATAGGGTCGGTCGTGACCGTCGCCTAGGGCATCCTGTCCATGGGGCTCCATTTTTTATTTTTTTTATTTAAATTAGTAATTTTATAGTCTTTAAAAAATTTAAATAAATTTTTAGCTCAATTCAAAATAAAGCCTAATATAATTATACAATTTAGGGCCACAAAATTTATTTTTCAAAATTTTATTTTATTTTATTATAGGTTAAAAAAAAACTAATTTATTCAACAATCCAATTCGTACTAAATTCAAATCCAATTTAAAAATTTAGGGTTCCAAAATTTTATATTTCACTTACTATTACTATAGACTCCCAAAAATAAAAATCTCAAATTTTCAACCCAATGAAACTCAAGGCTAATCTAAATCAAATCATTATTCTGATTAGGGCTAAAAAATTCTTATTGGACTCGCATAGTGGTTGACGACTACACTTAGGATTCTCGCGACTATCGCACTTGCACAACGATAACAATTTTCTTACGCGACTACACTTGAGGCTCTCACGACTGCAGCACTCGCACAACGACAACAATTTTCACGCGGCTACACTTGTGGCTTTCGCAACTGCAGGACTCACACACAACAACTTTTCACAACAAGGCCAAGATGGATGTCATTTTCAATTTTTTTAATATTAATATATTTTTTCGTAATTATAATTTTTTAAGTTCATGAAGCATTATGTATAAATGACTTTACATTTGATCTCGCCTAAAACTTCTATGTAATTGCGAAATTTTAGGGCCAACCCTGCATTAATAGTAACTTTTTAAGCTTTTGGGGAATTGATTTCATTAAATATGATTATATTAATAATACATTAATCCATCTTTTTACCTTTTTTCTAGTTTTTGAGTGGAGTCTATTACCGAATATTGTGTAAAATATGGAGAAATTATATATTATATCGCATTGATATTAGAAAGTAGTCAACTATTTTGAGACAACTAAAATGAAAGAATGGGCGTATTTTCTGTTTTATTTGCTAATTATCGAACTACTTATTAAAATGGAAAATAAAATCATTTTACTAAGGGCCCGTTTGGTTCGCATTTTTACTTTCGTGCTGTGAGATTTATAAAACAAAATATAAGCTTTTGCTATGGAGTGAAGCGTTGCAAGTTAGAATTGAAAGTACGTTTAATATATTTTAGATTTTGACGGCCCTTATAATACCTTATTGTAATTAGACCTGTCAATGGATCGGATTCGGATCAGATCAGTTAAATCCAAATCCAATTTGTTAAGAAATCGGATTATCGGATTCGGATCCTAATTGGGTTATCGGATTTTATTTTCAATCCATATCCGGTTAATATCGGATTCGGATCGAATTCGGATCATAATCGGATTATTGATAAGTCTATTGATAAGGATGACAAAAACTCCCGATCCGCGATCCGAATCCGATAATTCGACAGATTTTCACTTAATTAATTCATATTCGAATTTCTTCATTATAGAATATCTGATCCGAATATTTAATTAAAAAAAATACAAAAATCAATAAATACTGAAACACTAAAATTATTCACACTTTTCATAATTATATTTATGATCAATCATTATTAATAAATAATAAAATAATTAACAACTAACATTTATATACATGTACAATATTAAATATATACACATATATATATTTATATTTTATCGGATCGGATTATTATCGGATTGGATTAGGCTAATCCAAATCCAATTTGTTAAGGAATCGGATTATCGGATTCGGATCATATTCGGGTTATCGGATTTTTTTTGCAATCCAAATCTAACTAATCAGATCGGATTCGGATCAAATTCAGATCAAAATCCAATCCATTGACAGATCTAACTGAAATTGTGTGAAATGAAATTATTTATTTCACACTTTGCATCACAAGTTCACAACTGAGTCTTTTTTTAAAAAAAAATCAAGTTCACAACTGAGTCAGCACCACTGCCATTAGATGGATCCCAGCAAGTTTCTGTCCGTTGACTTTATTTTAGGCTTTTAATTCTGCTCATGACACACATTTCTGCCGGGAAATTTCTACCTCAACTAACAGTCATTTATCTCACAGCATGAGGGTATGTCATATGATAATAGTTCCAATAATGAGAATGTATGTTATTATAGATGGTTGGAAGGTTGGTGCTTTGTTGTGTGCTGATTTGGTTCAAATTCTTTCTATACATTAGATAAGCAGAAAAATTAAAAAGGGTAGCTGCTCAATCTGCATATTCAGAAAGTAAAATGCTGCTCAACTACCTCGCTGTGTTTGCCCATCTGCAATATATATACATTTATATAAAGCCAAAATCAAAGGTGGCATTATAACTTTGTAAAGTCTTTATGGGTCCGTTTGATTGCACCGTATTGGTCTCCTTGGTTGCGCCTTATTGCGATTTTGAATTTAGAATTACATTCTAATTTAAAATATTTGAAATTAACAAATTTAATCTTACAGAAGAAGTTTGTGATTTATCAATAATATATGTATATATATATATATATTTTGAGTAGGTGATTTATCAATATTATCTAATTTAATTTTAAATTTATAATCTTTTATATTAATATTGGGATATGGATTGAAATTGTAGTACACTTGAATTTCAACACTTATTCAAACAATGTATTTGGAATTATATATGTAAAATTAAAATATTATGAAATTTTAATTCAAATGCAATCCCAATATAATATCAAAACGGCGCAACCAAACAAACCCTATAGCTATTTGTATTAAGGGTTATTTACACTGACACCCCCTGAGATTTGAAGAAATTATATCTAGATGCAATATTTGACAATTGTGATTCAATCGCCCCCTGGGTTGGAAAAAGTTGATAAAGACACCCCCAACACCCAAGAAATGTCCATAATACCGCTTGACTTTGGACTTGCAATACAAACATATTTTCCTTTCTTTTCTTGTCATTTTTCCTCAAGTTGAATTGATTAAAATAACCATGCATACATTTTAATTTTTCAAACTTTTGTGTTCTAGCATTATTAATCCTCAAGTTGACTTGTAACACCCCGCTCCAACACTTGGTATAATATTGTCCGCTCTGGGCCCAACCCGTATGGTTTTGCTCTTGGGCTCCTCCCAAAATGCCTCATACAAATTGGAGACAACACTGCACATATAAGCACATCCCCATACCTCTACCCGGGCGATGTGGGACATCACAATCACCCCCCCTTGGGACCCAGCGTCCTCGTTGGCGACCCACGGGAGATGTGCATGCTCCCACACTTAATTCCGGTCGGGCTCTGGCTCTGATACCAATTGTAACACCCCGCTCCAACACTTGGTATAATATTGTTCGCTCTGGGCCCAACCCACACGGTTTTGCTCTTGGGCTCCTCCCAAAAGGCCTCATACCAATTGGAGACAACATTGCACATATAAGCACATCTCCATACCTCTACCCGGACGATGTGGGACATCACATAACTATTTTTTTATTTATCATAAGTATTTTTTTTTATCATATTCAATATATGCCCCTGACGCAATTTTTAGGTTGCCCCTGTGTAGATTTTAGTTTTTTTTTAACCATTAACAGTTACTTTTAGGTATAATTATAATAACTGTTAATTAACTTTATTTATAAAACTAATTTGAAAATAACAGTGTCCACTTAGAATAGTAATCTCTATTTATATTTGGTAGAGCTGTTATACAAATCTCAATTAACTAAGTTTCAATAATGGTAATACATACATTTCGTTCTATCTTTAGTAATGATTTTTATAAATTTTACATGTTTGTCACACTTAAAAATAATTAATTTGTAATGAATAATATGTTGCTAAAACTTAACTTTTTGGCACAAATTTTCAAATGCAAATATTCAGCAACCAAATGGAACTTTGTCATAAAAAACAACATTTTAAGCAAGAAACATTTAAATTTGTTGCTAAAAATTATATTTTACGCAACGAATCGAAAAGTTATTGCAAAAAATTAATTATCTATAACAACAAAAATTTATCACTACAAGTTAATTAATTTGCAACAAATAGTTTGTAGCCAACTTTTTTTTGTTTGTTTTTTTGGTACGAATTATCTTTTTTTCGCTAAGTTCAAAAATTTTGCAATCAATTGGAACTTTGTTGCAAAAAATGCAATTTTAGATAACAAACATACAAGTTTGTGACTAAAAAATAAATTTTCGGCAACAAAACCCAATTTATTGCAAAAAACTAATTGTAGGAACATTTATTTGTAATGACCTGTTTCTGATCAAAAATCATGTTGAGAGTTTTGATTTTTAGATTGGGTTGTTAAATGTTGAGTGGTAAGAAATTTATGTTTCAAATAGAAAGTGGTGAAGATACAAAGGGAGTGGAATGAAACAATGGTTGGAAGTGGCAATGCAACGAAGCAATATTTTCAAAATATTTTGTATCTGCTGAGTACTCGAGAAAACAAGAGTTGAGTACTCAGGAAGTGCGCTATGGTACAGATAGTGGTGTAGCAAACAGTGAGTTTGGGGCGCCATGGTGTGCCATATCATGCCAAGGAAGAACTCGACAGTCGAGAACTCGACAAAATACAATTCTTGAGTACTGGACCTAAAAATCTTGAGAACTCGAGAATGTCGACTGCAGATTTACAAGGAAGTTTGGTGCGAATATTTTAACACTCCTAACCACTTTGGGATGTGATTAAAACTTATTATTGGTATATTGGTCTATATTTGGAGACTTTATGGTCAAAAGTCCAAGATTTTGAGTACAAGAAAAAGACTTGAAAATTAAGAAATCTTATTCCATAATTGAAGATTCTTATTCCATAATCGAAGACTTATCTCTCTATAAATATGAGAAGATATTGAGAAGAGAAGACACGTTTTGAAAGCTTTGCAATTCTTCCACAGAAAAGATCTTCATTCAGAGAGAAATATAGAAAGAAAAATATTGTGTGATCATTCATCTTCTAGTTCTCTATTGTTTTTGGGATTTTTCAATTGTGCTACAACACGCGAGATCTTCATGCACAATTGGATGATCTAGTTGCTGAAAGATCATCACACCACATTGTGTAACTCGGTTGGATCGATCTGTTGAGAAACAAAGCCGTCGGAGTACAGAGATCGGAGCGGGAAGTTTCGTGGTTCTTTGATCCGTTGAGAAGTGAAGTCATCACAATACGGAGATCAGAGCGAGAGCTTCATGGTAGTGCGAGTGATTCAAGACTTTGAAACGTCGAGTGATAAATGGTGAATCAGAATGATTGTAAGTCCTAGCTTCATAGAGTCTGTGTACTTCTTGATTCATAATGCATCGATATTTGACCGTATTCGTAATTTTTTACTTGAAGCTTTTAAAGGTTGTTTCACATAAAAATATTGGTGTCGCCTCTACTTTATTTTCTGCACTTAAATTTATTATTTTGTCAATTATATTGTTATAGAATTGAATTAAAATTGACTATTCCGTAATTAATATTTTAAATTTTCAATTAATTCATAAAAAGCCTATTCACCCCCCCCCCCCCCCCCCCCCCCCCCCCCATCTAAGCTTAATTTACTATCTTCTAGCTAATTTCAATTGGTATAAAGCATAGTTGCTCTGATTTAGATTAACGACCTAGAGTTAGATCTTGAACTTAGAAGATGGACGTACCTCGAGAAAGAGGTTTTGTGACTAGGTCCCCTTTATTTAATGACTTAAATTATACATATTGGAAAGCTAGGATGAGAGTGTTATTGAAAGCTATAGATGAGAAAGCTTGGTTTGCCGTATAGGTAGGATACTCACCTCCCACTGTGATAGACGAGACTACTAATAAAACTAAACTAAAACTGTCTTACGAGTGGAATCTTGCTAAGACAAACAATGCTACCTGGAACTCTAAAGCTTTGAATGCCTTATTCAATATTGTAACCGCGAGTGAGTTTATGAGGATGTCCATGTGCGAAATTTCTAAAGAAGCTTGGGATATTCTCCGAGTAACTCATAAAGGGACTTCAAGAGTTAAACAATCAAAACTTCAACTGTTAAATTCATAATTTGAACAGCTTAGGATGGAAGAGGATGAAGTCTATGCTAACTTTAAGGCTAGATTAACTGAGATAGTAATGGCCTGTCACAATCTAGGAGAGCCCATTCCTGAGACTACCATAATGAAAAAGGTTCTTAGATCTCTACCTGAACGTTTTTGTTCTAAGGTGACTGCCATCTCTGAAATTTTGAGTTTTAAAGAAATTAAACTTGAAGAATTGGCTGGGAACCTTAAATCTAATGAGATTGAGATGTTCAAAAATCCCCCTAAGAAGTCTAGCAGTGCAAAAGAGAAAAACATAGTGTAAGTGTCAATTTTTGCTCACACATAGAATGTCTTTATTGAGGCTTATATGGCCAATTTTATACTCAACAGTGATGGACCTTTTTCCTTCATTGTAGTAGTCATGCCCCTAATTTTATGGGGTCACGACCCACTTTTCCTATAACCACCCACAACCTACAATTAGTGGGTTGCTTTTTCTTAACTTACAAGTCATGCTAGAAAATTTATGGGCTCAACTTACTTACATGGGATTTATATACACAAATAAATGTGGGCCTATTAATAAAATACATAAATATGGGCTAGTAATTTTGGCCCTTACACTGGCCCCATTCGGGTCTGGCTTATGGGTGTATGGGCCTGGCCCGAATCTTTTGATTTGAATGTGTATGCCAGATATTAACGTGTGACATTAATGTCATCATTGGGCAGTTACGCGTGCCCTTTGATTTTTAAAAAAAATGGTTGGTTGCCCCTTTTTCTTTCATTAAATGTGTTGAACCAACCTTACCCTATCTATATAAGCTTCTCTTAAATATCATTTTGTCATTCCATACTTTCGATCTCTCTCTGCTTCTCTCAAATCTTTATTTGGATCCTTCCCGTTTTCTGGGTTTTGATCACCAGAGTTCTTCGTACTTTTGCCAAAAGTTTTTGTGTAAGTGCCTCATCTCTCACCATGTCTGGTAGTAGCGACACTATTTCAGTTTCAGAGTGGATACCTCATGAGTATGGTGGATCTGATGGTTAGAGTCCTCCTTCGGTTAACCCTTCTTCCTCTTATTCTCCCCCAAATTCTTTGAACCCTTCAAATCCTTCTCCTCCCTAATTAGAAGGGGCATCGGCCTCTATAGTCCCTGCTAAAGGTGCGTCTTTTGAGCTCGAGCCCTTTAAAGCTGAGCCCCTTGAGGCCCATAAGATGAAATTAGTAAAAATCCGGAGTCTAAAAAAGGAGTGTAATATTCCTAAAAGGGTGATTCTGGAGCCTTATGAATCTTCCCTTGACTTCATAAAGGGAGATGGAGTGGGTCCGAATGAGGTCTTGATGTCAACGCTTTAGATTAGGCTGTTGCGTTTCCCTCTCCATCCTCTGTTTCATTTTGTTTTCTTTACACTCAGTATAGCCCCTTACAGGTCAACCCAAAATTCATAAGGATCATTTCTATGTTGATCTTGATGAATCGGGATAAAAGATTTAAGCTGGGTCTGACATATATTTTTCTTTGCTATAAGATTCAGGATCTAGCTGGATGTGAGGGGAGATATAATCTTTACCCATGTAAAGGGAGGTCCATCTGTTCTGGGACGGAGAAGATAAAGAAATTCTGGAAGGAGAATATGGTTCTGGTGAAGGGGGCTTCGTTTTATCCCCTCTCCCAGAGGTGGCCCATCCCAAACACCTTTGGACGAATCGGCTTTCAACCTTTTCCTTTTTTACACAAAAAAACTTGCCTCTGCTTTGGGTGTGACGAACTCAGGGCAGATTTCGTGTATAAATTCTTAGGTTTAGATAGTAGAGAGATAATGGCTTTCCTTGTTGAGGTCTAAAGTTTGGTCGGACCGTAAACTATGTACTGATCTACTTACCCTTGCTAACTTACATGATATATCGAAGTTAGGTGCCAGCTTCAGGATGATGACCCCTATTAGACCCGTTGTTGATGATGATGATGATGAGACAGAGGAGGTAGTTGTTTCCGCCCAGGGGAATCAGGCTTTTGCCCCAGCATCTGAGTCTCTGGCTATAACAATCACCATCCCAGGAGATGCGTTTGGGTTTGCCCTTATTCAAACCATAATTCCTGACTTGATTTAGTCTTCTGTCTCCCGCACCAAACCGGTGAGTGAGGATAGACCCTCCAAGCGCCCATGGAACCAGAGTCCCTCTAATCCGGCTGTGCCATACATTATTTCAATGGACGCAATGATGGCTAGGGTCACAGACCTCTGGAATCCTGAGGAGCTTGAGGCTCAGAGAGAGGCTGACCTGATCGAGTTGGTGGCCAGGACCCCTGGTCTCATGATGGGGGTAAGTGTTTATCCTTTCTCTTGTACTTTTATTTTTTTCCTTTTGTCTACTGATGCATTTTGCCTTAAGATTTTCCAGGCTCTCTTCAGCACAAATGCCTTATGTTTGCTTCATGAGGTTGATGTTGAAGAGATTAACCACCTCAAGGTTGATCTGGCCTTGAGAGATGAAAGAGAGGAGGAGATGAAGACTTAGCTGGGAGAGCTTCCTTCCCGAGTCACTGAGCTGAAGGGTGAGCTTGCTCGGGTGAAAGAGTAGAATGCCCAGATGTCTACTGAGAAGGCTAAGATGGCCTATAACTATGAGGCTCTGGAGTATAAGTTTGGTATCTTCCAATCTGTATTGGAGATGTGCAAATCAGGTGGCACCGATATCTATAATCAATATGGGGAGCTGAATTGAATCATGGCTGGCGAGCTTTAGAGCAAGGGTTTCAATACTTGTGTTAAAGATCAAGCCAAGAGGCAGTTCAAGGATCTGGATGCCATGGATGCTTTTCTAGGGGTCAAAAAGCCCTACGCTAGTACAGAGCCCAGTCATGCCGAGAATCTTTTTATCGAATTCATCAAGGGATATCTGCCTGCCGATGCCCTCAACCCTTTTGCTCAATTTTTCCCTCCAACTCAAATTGTAGATTCGTTTGGGAAGGAGTTTAGTGGTCCTAGCAAGACTTGAATTTTTTCTTTTGTTTTTGTTGTGTTGAGCCCCATCGGGCATTTTGTAATATTTTCAAGCTGGGTCCCTCGAGCATTTTTTAATCCTTTTATTAAAGATAGCAGAATTTTGATCACTTGCATCTGCCTATTTATTACCATGGCAATTATGCATGTATGGGTCAGGCAAAAGGCCTCTGTCATCTCAATACTTGGGAATATTTTTGTGTTTATTCTTCTGCCAGTGTGGATCAGGTAATAAAGGCCTCTGTCATCTCAAAACTTGGGAATATTTTTGCTTTTATTCCTCTGCTAGTGTGGATCAGCTTAGAGGCCTTTGTTATCTCAGTACTTAGGAAATATTTTTACTTTCATTCCTCAACTAGTGTGGATCAGGTTAAAGACCTCTGTCATCTCAGCACTTAGGAAATATTTTTTCTTTTATTCCTCTGAGGAAATATTTTTTCTTTTACTCCCCTGTTAGTGTGGATCAGGCTAAAGGCCTCTGTCATCTCAGCACTTAGGAAATATTTTTTGAACCATTACTAGGTGAAGAAATTGAACTTTTATTGCATATCTAGAAATATTACATAAATAATGCGATCTGGCACAACCAGCTATTAAACTCATAAATTAAAACTTGGAAATTAAAACAAAGCTAGGTTTGAGCGTCCTAGCTATTTATTTTGTCTAATCTAGAAATAGCGAAAAAATATTTAGGGGTACTACCTCTTCAACCGTGAGGCATTTTGTGAGTTGGGCTCCATGTGACCATTGTTATGTCTGAGGCGGTAGGCTCCACGTCCTATGACCTCTGTGATAATGTATGGACCTTCCCAATTTTCTCTGAGTTTACCGATGAGTACGATTTTCTTTCTTAGGACCATGTCCCCTACCTAGAATTTTCTCATCTTGACTTTTTGATTGAAAGCATTTCTGACTCTCTGATGGTAGGCTGCTAACTTGATAGCGGCTCGGTCTCATCTTTTTTCGAGTAAATCCAGCCCATTAATCAGTTATTGGTTATTTTGTTCTTCTTGGTATACCTCTATTTTGAGGGTTAGAACTACCTCCTCGATTGGAATCACAACTTCAATACCAATGGCCATTGAAAATGGAGTCTCTCCGGTGGGGAGCCTTGGGGTGGTCATATAGGACCACAATACCTCTGGAAGCTTGTCTGGCCACGTGCCCTTAAGATCTTCCAGCTTTTTCTTTAGCATGTTCAATATTGTTTTGTTGGATCTCTTGGCCTGACCGTTTCCCTGGGGATATGCTACTGAGGAAGTCTTGAGCTAAATTCCATGTTGGTTGTAAAATTCCTTGGTCCATTTGTTGTCCAAGTTTCTCCCGTTGTCGATTATTATTACCTTGGGTACCCCGAAGCGGCATATGATGTTTGTTCATATGAACTTGATCAAATGTTTGTGAGTGATGCTGGGGTAGGATTCTGCCTCTACCTATTTCGTAAAATAATCCGTTGCAATCAATGGTTGGTTTACCGACCTGAGAGCCATTGACAGAGGCCCTACAACATCGATCCCCCACTGGGCAAAGGGATGAGGATTGAACATAGGGTTTAGTAACTCCGGAGGTGGATGGATGTTATCCCTGTGGATTTGACATTTTTTACATCTTCTGACATAAGCTTTTATGTCTTGAGAGAGGTAGAGCCAGAAATACCCTTGATTCAGAACTTTGTGGGTGAGTGATCTCCCTCCTTAGTGGTTTCCGCAAGACCCCTTATGAATTTCCTTCATTATCATTGACATTTTCGTTGGGGTTAGACACCGGAGGTAAGGTCCGTCGAAGGACCTTAGATAGAGTTATCTGTTTAAGAAGGCATACCGGGCTAACTAGGAGGATGTCATCTCTTAGGTATGTTAAAATCGGATCCATCCAGCTTGGATCCCACAGTATTACACATATGATATCTTGCCGCTGAGTACTGGGGGTATCGAGATAGTCGATTGGGGCAACTCTCATCAGGTTCTGATCATTAACTGATGCCATATTAGCCAGGTGGTCTGCATTTTCATTTTCACCCTTGGGAATATGTTCGAGGATGTACTAGTCAAAGCAGGACAACTCCATCTGAACTAGTTTCTTGTACGGCTATAACTGCTCCCTCATTTCGTATTCGCCTTGTACTTTCCTGATCACTAACTACTAGTCACTGTATACTTGAAGTCTTCGAACAAACAAGCTACGGGCTAGCCTAAGGCCAACCAAAAGTGCTTCGTATTCGGCCTAATTGTTGGTGGTTGGGAATTCCAGACGGATTGATTACTGGATGCGAGTCCCGTCTAAGGTTACGACCTAGAGTTCGTTCCCTAATCCTGCTGATCCAACCGACCCATCTACAAAGAGTGTCCGTCAGGTTTTTCAAGTTCAATCAGAGTTGTTTCAGGTCAGGCTTCAAGTAGAAAATCTATCAGGGCTTGTCCCTTAACAGCTATTTTTGGCACGTATGTGATGTCGAATGTTCCGAGCTCCAGAGCCCATCTGGTGATTTTTCCAATCAAGTCTGGCTTGGCCATGATGGCCCTTATGGGTAGTGAGTTTGGAATCACTATCGGATGGGTCTCGAAATAGTGCCTCAGACACCTTTTTGCATTGATTAGAGACAAAATGACCCATTTTGCCATTGTGTATCTTGTTTCGGCATCGGATAAAAACTTGCTACTAAAGAAGACTGGTGATCAGTTCCAGTCGTGTGAAAATAAAAGTGTTTAAAATAAGGAATTAGCACGATCTAGTTTTAACCTTTCAGTCGCAAGTACGTGAGTAATATATAGTATAGTTGGGTAAAGAGGGTAGAGAACCACAGAGATCAAAATCGTATTTCAAATAATTATAAAGTTGCAAATTGAATTATATTTATAATTTGTTTTGGTTGGTTTTCTTGATAAAATTACTAAACATAAAATAAAATAAAAAGATAATTGTTTTGGTTTTCACTCAAGATAAACAATTCTAAGGTTTTGATCCAACTCCACCACTAGCCTTGTAATATAGTCCTTTAATCTTATTATTACAAGAGGGAGATACATCTCATATGAATTAGATTAGTAACGCTACAAGCAGTTGCCTAATCTCCAAAGAGATGTAATCGGTCCGATTCGCTACAATCCATTTTCGATTAGTATGACTGTTGCATGTATCTATACTACCACTACTCCTAAAACATGAAATTAAAAACATTCTAACAATCATCTTATCTTTGCATGAACTGTATAAACCTAAGACTTTATCATGCTTAATTAAGAACCATTATGTAGAAACCATTATTAAATCTTCGGAGGTTCTTGCTCCTAATGATAAAACACGGTTGTTCAAGGTCAATTATTAATTCAATCTCAGCTTAAGAAGAGAATTAACAAGAAATCTTATTTAGGTAATTTGTTCGGTCTCTCACTAGATAATCATCATATAAGTGCTCTTTAGCTTCCCCTCTTTGTAATAAAATAAATTAAAGTTCTACATTACTGGACTAGGGTTTTGTTGGAAATCCTAGATACCGACTAGCCGCTCATGGAGGGAGAAGACTGCATCACTGATGTAGCAATCACTTTTATGATTGGTAGTTGGTTCTTGAGTTCTTGAGATGAGCCTCTCTCTAAAGAGAGAGACTTTGTATATGAATATATGATTAAAAGATATTCCAAGATATTTTTTCTTCATGAAGTCTTCACGTATTAATAGACAAAAGTTGGTGCAGATATGGTATGTCTTTGCTTGCACTCCAAGAAGACTTGGTGTGAGACCAAGTATTAGCGGTGAATGGATAATTGTGCCCCCCAATATATTTGTACACAAAGTCAGAATTATGCAGTATAAGTTTGCACATATACTAATGTCGGCTGCTACCGATCGATCAGTGGTTCCTGAATTTTAATATTTATTTATTTTGCAAATTTATGCTTCAACCACTTGTACTCTGTTTCACTAACTTGTACCTTGCTTGAATTGAGTGCATTCCGGATAAGGCATATTTGCTAAAAACCCAAAATTAACTCAAATTTGCGTTAAGGTCTTGAAACACACTTAAACACACAACTCGGATAAAAATATCTTATTAATAAAATAAAGAAACTAACAAATGTTTATTTAACACCCAAAATATCAAATATTTTAGTCACATCAAGCCCCCAAACTTAAATATTAAATGTACTTAACTAATTCATTTCTTCCGTGAAGGAAAAATGATTAACTTAACACATGTAACAAGCCTTTTAAATCCCTAGGAAAAATCATAGTGGACATGTGAAGTCTCGTGAGGGTTAAATAGACTTCCCAGAACTTCATTATAACTTTATTTGCACATATTCATGAATATTCTTATTCATTAATTAGGATATGATATAATTCATAGAATAAATGGAAACAAATAAATCATACTTATACACAACAATAATTATCTCAGATTAGCGTTAAGAATGGTCTCCACCAGTGTTTAAACTTAGCTAATTTCTACTTCCAGAGCCAACAATTCTCCGTATTTTTGTGAACTTTCTCTATAACACATTTACTCTCATTATAGTATATCTCATATGTATTTTTTCTTTTTGTTGGAGATGGATTTCCGATCTCTTTTTATTTTTTCCACTCATAATATATATATATATTCTTAAACCTTTCTTTTCTTGGAGAAGGCTTTTTTCTCTTATTTGTTTTTCCACTCATTTTTTCTTTTTCTAATACGCCATTCTCCACTCTTTAATATGCGAGTGTGTATTGTCTAAGAGGGAGAATGTTTACATATTTTTTTGTTTACTTTTTTCCTCTTTTTTTTTACTATATATATATATATATTTCCAGAGATAATATTTTATATGCTCATAAATGAAACTATAGAGATCATGTGCATGTGCTTATAGATCAAGATTGTTTTTTCTAGTTTCAATTTCACCAGTTCACTCACCTATGGAGAATCACATCTTTTCACCTTTCTAATTTAATCATTATTCAGATAAGTAGAAAATATCACGTATATCTAATTTATAGACTAGTCTCATTTCTCTAATTAGCTCACAAGTTTAATTAGAAATATGTTTAAATAAAGATAGATAGACATATAGTATTTAGAATAATATAATGAAGATTTATTATATATATATTTATATATATATATATATATATTTTTAAGTCAATCGATCGATCGCAGCATAGGCCGATTAATCGCCCACTGCTCTACATGTTTTCAACAGTAGTTAACAGTAGCTAGACTGCATTTTTTTTTTAAACTAATTTTTTTTCATTCCCTTATATTCTATGTCTACATTATCCCATCCCCCCAAACTTGAATCAAACCATATATTCATGGTTCTAATAAACATTAAAACATATGGACAGAACAATATTACCACTTGTTAGAGTAAGATTTCAGATTGTAGTCCAAACCTCCCCCAAACTTGGTTTGTTCCATAATCTGCATTCTAATCAAGACTAAAACCAAGATTATATTATAATCCTTGAATAGAGACAATTAATATATGTTAGATATGTGTTACAAAATTATTTTCTAAATTGATTTTCAAACTAACATTATATTTTATGATATTGAAACGTATCTTTTAAAGGTTTATTAACTTACACTTAATAAGGTTCATTTACTTATTACATTGAAAAACATGTTTTCAAAGTTCATTCGTTTTGTGATTCATTAGTTAATTAAATGAATCTTAATGAACTTATTAATGAATCTTATTTATTTTGGGAACCTAAAACCATTAACGAAGCTCTTCTCTCGGAGGACTATATAAAGACTTTATTGGTTTCACTTGAAAGCATCAGAAAAAAGAATTCAAGTGTTTTTAGTTCTTAAATATTTCTCTATATATTTGGGCATTCAGAAAAGAGGTTAGGTGCTGCACCCAATAGTGTATTGTGTAAATACACTATGGTTGGATAGAGTTCAGGCTTGGTTGAATCCCAGAGATAGAGTTTTCATTATCCTTTGGACTTTGTGGGAGGCTTTGACTATCTTCAAGAAGTGTTCTACGTGCCTCTAAGCCAAGGATTTTCCTTTGTTTGATTTCTTAGTGCAAGTTGTAATTTCCAACAATATAAAGGAATGAAATTTTATTGATGATAGAAAATAAAAGAAAACATGGCCAAAGGCCTACAATGAATTAAAATTGCAAGAAAATAAAATAACCTAGTTCTAGAATTTTAGAAAAAAAAAAAATGAAAGCAAATTATAAACTATTCCATCCCTAGTAAAATTTCCCTCAATCTTCTAAGCCACTCTCTGTTGCATAAATGGAAAACACATATTATCCCCACCTTTTTATTTCTTTACCCTCCGTATCATTAGCTTTTATTCTCTTGAGGAACTTAAATTCATCATACTCTTTAGGACGCTTCCAACTAGGGTTCATGTGAGATCCATACTCTCCCAACTAATCTTTAGCGATAGCATAAATTAAGAATGGATATAACAACTTTATATTGTTATACCTTAGTCCTCCATTCTTAATCGTAGTCCAAGTAATCAAAATATTATCAAAAATAATTTCGGGGAAAGAAATCCAATATCCATTTTTGAGACAATAGAGCATCTTCACAAGAATGTAATCACACACATCTTTTGGCATGTGATGCGACTGTAAGTGTATAAAAATATGTTGTTAAAAAAAACACCTTAACGACTCTAGATTTTACCCTACGCAAGCACACGTATCAATTATAGAATATCAAACGATTTGAGTAAGGGATATTGATCCCATAGAGACTGAGATTGTTCACTTTAATAGTTAAAAAATACTGAATTATATTTTCTGAAAATTATTTGTTTGGGTGGTCAAAGACCAAATTATCTATTTTAACTAATAATTATATAGAAAGCAAATTAAATTGGTTATGATTCAGATAAGAGAGAAAATCAGGGTTTTCATCACTCCACCACTAACCGCATAATATAGTTCCTCACTATATCAATTGTATGAGGGCGATCCATAACTGTGAATCAGGTTGTACCGCAAATAGCTAAATATGACCCCAAAAAGGAGTACCATTAACCAGATTGCGACAACCCGTCTCATGATTGACCTAGCTAGTACATGCCAATTATATTACTCTAATCTACTCCTAATGTATAAAAATAAACTAAAGCATGTCTATATTAAATCGCCAAGGCACGACCTGTGTCAACCTAGGGTTTTAAGTTTCATTACCACCATTGTGTAGAAAACCATGATTATGCATCCGAGTTCCAGCCCATAATGAATAATCATAATTATGCAAAACTATACATTCATTCCATCTAAGATAAGATTTTAGAACAAACATATAATTTTATATTGCAAATCAGTACGGTCTCTTAACTACTATAATAATCACATTATGGTCAACAGTTTCCCCTCGTTACAATTAAAGGCAATGAAAGAATTACATTACCTGGCAAGGGTTTTTGCTAGAAAACCCTAGATATCGAGTTAGTTAGCCATGGAAGAAGGCGACTGCTTCATTGATGCAGAAACACTCTCTATGGTCTTCTTCTCCGGATCTCTAGGTTTGAATATGACTCTCAATAGTAGCAAGTCTGAATGAATGTCTCACAAAAAACCAACACCAACCTCAACGTCTCTACCCACCACCTTATACTGATATTTGATCGTGTATATATAAGCAATGGTATAGAAAGACCATTTTCAGTCTTTTCACTCTCCACTTTATGCAAAACCTAAAATCTGATATATATAAGTGTATATACATGTATATAGACGTCTGGAGTCGCATACACGTCTTCCAATTGAACCAGGGGTGAAATAGGCAAAATCCATCAAAAAATCACAAAACGTTGCCACATTTATGCTTGAAGTGTACATGGCCTACGCTTAAAGTGTAGGTCCCAAGCATAGGTCCAAGCGTTGAAATGTGATTTCCAGCCACTTTTTGAAACTGAAAGCATAGGCAAAAGCGGAAGTATTTTATGGAAAACCACGTTTCTCCGTGAATTGTCCAAAATGATCATCTTGAACCCACGATACTTTTTGCTGAAGATGACGGCTTCTGGAAATGCCGTTTTTGCCTTCGGGAGCAATTTTTGTCTCGGACTACCTCTTTGACTCTCCTCTTGGATATAAAGAACACACTCTTCAGTTCATTCACCGAAGTTAGCTCCATTTCTTTATTAAGCTCATGAAACATGCTTTAACACGCAAACAACATAAAAATACCAAATAATGGAATGAAAGAACGTAACAATAGTGAGTTAAGGGGTTAAAATGAATAATATTTGACGTCTATCATACTTATAAACTTACATATTGCTAGTCCCTTAGCAATAAACTCAAGGAAATTTTCTTGTGATGATCTTTTTAATCAAGCTACTCTAACTAATCCAACTAATCTAACATAATCCCTTGCTTTTGTGAGGGTCAACGATTACACTTAGCACGTGTAACAAGCCTTTTAAACCCCTAGTGGACGAGTGAAGTCTCGTGAAGGTTTCCAATGATGGTAGTTACAAACATCTCAGTTCTTTGTAGTCACGCAGTCATGAGTTCATACACAAATTAATTAAGTCATGATACAATGCAAAATACAGTATGGATGCAAATACTCCCACTCACTATCGAACAACAATTATAGAAAGCTTCGTGTCATGAATGGTTCCCATTAAAGTGAATGATTCGCTACTTTCTACTTTCAATCAAGATAACCTTCCGTGTTTTTGTGAACACTAGACTACGATATTTCAATTTCTTTTCTCCTACGTCATTGATCAAACTTTGCAATTTTTAGTAAAAACGTACTTTTTCCATCTTTCTACTTTTCATTCTTTTTTGTCTTTCTAAGTCTCTAGACTTTCCAGCGAGGATTTTTAGTTCCCACCAACTGGGCCCGAGCTTCTTCCATGGGATTTATGCTCATTAGTTTTCTCCCCTTTAAATGCGAACAGTGATATTGCTGATACCAAGGCCCGGTTACTCAGATCGAAGAACTACTTTTTACATTTTATTATTTTTTCAAAATAATATTTTCAATTTTGTCCATTTCAACCATAACATCTCCCATTCTCCCCTTTTATTGTGGCAAAATTATTTTTTCAACTCCATAGTCAAATATTAACTGTTTTTCCCATAGTGAATGTGTGCTTGTGCTTATAGGTCAAAGTCGTCTTTCTTAATTTTAATTTCACTCTTTCACTCACCCATGTAAAACCACATCACTTCACTAACTCGATCTAATAATTACTCTCATGAATGAGAATATCACATCACATACTACTTAATCATCATCTACACAAACTCAATCAAATTGTAATGCAAAACATTCATACGTGAAAATAACGAACTGTTTCAAAATATTTTAACACTTCAATTTTTTTCGAAATTTTTTCTTTCTTTATAATACTATATCCTCACCCCCAAACTTAAATTATACCATGTCCTCATGGTCAAAAATAATATAGGAGAATAGATACAATTACCTTTGAAGCTCAATTCTGGATTCCAAAGCAAAACATGAATCCCCTCCCCCAAACTTGATTTGGATCACCTGTAGATATCATCAACAAAGCACAAATACCCAATCATAGCAATGGAAAAATAAATTTCATCATAAATATCTAGAAATCAACACATGATTTCAAGGAATCAAAGATTCTTTTTTTTTTCTATTTCAAAAATAAAATTTAAAAAATTGATTTGGCCTTAAAGGCCTACAATCCTATGAAATCAAATAAAATAAACAAAGACGTGGCGTTAAGGGTCTACCTTACCTAAAATAAAAATAAAACACAAACAAAAATCCTAAACTTAAATCTAAACCCTAATCTTCCTCCTCTTCTTCATCACCAGATATGACATTTTTCAACCATATCTGGCAGTCTGTAGTCTTTTTCAACTTTTCTAAATCTTCCTCTGGATATATCTTCATAATCGTCCACCGCATCTTATCCAGCTCTCTCATCTTATCACCCAATTGTTCTGTAATGATTTTCGGTAACAGAAATGGGCATGGAAGATAATGTTCAAATTTATCAGCACCCACCCACTGTCTACTCACAATTGCTCTGGAAATCGACATCTTAGCCATGATCAATGTTGGAATACACACTTTATACCCATGAGTTAGGGCATACAAAGTTCTAAGCTTAGTGTGATTCCTTGCACTAGTCTGATTATTGGGCTGAAGTTGAGCCGAAATGACACAATCGAAATGGAGCAAATTCGACTTCAACCACCAATTATCATGCATCCTATTTCTTGGATCTGATACTGCACACAATCCCCAAACCATCTCCTCATCCGTATGTGGCCATACTTGAGGATGTTCCTTCAATATTCCTTGTAAGTTTTTCGGAGTACCGATTAATATATTTCACACATCGGAAATACTTCTTTTTCCAATCACAATAAGAGCACTCCATCGAGTTACTTTAGCCTTCATAACCTCAAATCCTGTTGGTCCCGAAATCTTTATATTTTCAAAGAATTTTCGGACAAGCCCGGATACACCTTTTTTCTTGTCTGTTTCTCCAAACATTTCAATCCTCGTTCTTTAAGGATTTTCCTCCTAAATACAATTAATACTCGATTCATCTTCTCTAGATGAAATATTTCTTCAAATTATAATTTGCACTGCCAAAACAATTTTGGTGTGGTTCGGCTTCCATTCCGACTTGTAGCTCATTCATTTGAGCTCTTCATATCCACATATGGTTTTGTACCTTCTATGAATTCCTCTGGGTCAGAATAATATTCAATAGCATTATCTATACTAACATCCCTGAGATACAAATAATAGAAAAATAATAGAAGAAAAATATCTAACTTTAATGCTCAACTCTTGAGAATTTTGAATTTTGAATTGTGTCTATTCTATAGATGTATTTATAGATGGATGTTGTAGAATTAAAGATAAAAATGATTTAAAACCCTTGGCTGACTAGGAATGTGGAGGCAATGAATAATCGAACTCCAACTTGTATTTGTATTCCTCTTCCTTATCGATCTAGGATTACTCTATAAAGTCTACAGAAAATCTAAAAAAATCCTAAAAATAACTTAAACAAATTCTAATACAAGTACAGATACAAACCAGACCAAAACACCCCACAAACGGGTCAAACTTTTAAAATTCAATATATTACCTCATGATACCCTACACTTTAAGCTAGTCTTGGCCTGGACAAATTTTTATTTATTTTTAAATAACACTCTTTCGATCAATCCAACACATATAAATACCCAAACTTAAACGCACAAATGTCCGCATAGTGTGATATAAAATTTTGAAAGAATTTAAACTATCTGCATATGTAAATTAAGTGTAAATATCCGGGGATATATCCAACTCAATACCATTGATCATAAAAACGGTTATTTTATAAGCTAAGAAAATAACAAAGACATTTAGAAAATAATCGTCCAAACGGTCACATAAAGCCCTATACAAAACTATCTGCTCGACAATTTATCTCCAATGTATATAACAAATGAAATAAAAATAAAACAAAAACCTAACTAAAACTATACTAAGCCACATCATCAGAGGTCGGTGGTGTGGGTGGAATCTGCACCCCCATATGCTGACTCAAACAGTCAAATGTATGAAATAACCGCCTCTGATCACGCTGTCGGCGCACTGTCTTTTGCTATCGAGCCTGTCTCTTCTCTGCCAATGTCTTCTCTAGCCCCTGCATCCATGCTATAAGAGCATCAAATTGAGCCTGGGACAGAGTAATAGTACCACCCGCAGGTGCCTCTAGAAACACAACTTCCTCCTCAGCAGCCGGCATCTGTGGCATCTCAGTATCATCAGCAACCTCAGCATCCTAAGCCATACCCGCATCATTATCCTGCTCCTAGGCTTGTGCATCTGGGGTTGGTAATATGCCAAAACCTAGTCTCCGCCTCATAATAGCATTGTCATGCAACTGAGTCCAGACACCAGTCCATATCCCTCTGGCATATGGGGTACCCTCTCTGAATCTATTCTACTCACCCACATCCATCTCAATCCTGGCTTCCATCATAAACTTCATCACCAAGCATGGGAATTGAATGAGAAACAGACGCTGACCAACCTTGGCCTCCTTGCGCAAATGGATATAATGTGTATATAGGCCCTCCCACAAAATACGTGGGATAAAAATCCACCGCCCGAACTCAAAAGCATAGTGGAGGGCCGGAAATTGTGCATAACACATGGTAGTATGACTGTGCGGCAAATATGGGATCAAACTATCACATCCCAAAACCAGAGCATCGGGTGATAGTTTGCCTTCTTCGTTCAGTTTTGATGCGTATCAGTCCATTGCCCTGCAGTTTGAAGTATAACAAGATCGGAAATAGATGGGAGTATCTCAGGCATAGATGGGAACTTAGCACTAACTTGGGCGGACACTCGTCTGGAATACCCGATGCCTTAGCAATAGTCTGGGGAGTAATCTCAATCTCAGTACCTCGAACTACTGTCCGTAGTCTTATCCCCCTACTGAAATGGCGCATGTGTAGCTAGAACTCCTGGATCATATCCTCTCAAATATGCGGAGTAGCCAGAGCAAAAATAGGTAATAAACTTTGGGACCTCAATCGGTCGATTTTCTAGGCGGGGATAAGCTGTAATCGCTCAAATATTTATAATAAGTATGTACCCTCTTGATGATACCCCTTCCGGATCGCTCGGTCTAGTAAATCCTTAAGCGATGTTGTCCGGGGCACAGGTAAAAATGTAGTCAAAACTTCGGGGTCACCCTCCATAGGTGGCTTCGGTACCCTCTCATCCACTCGATCATCGCCCTGATCAGCATCATCCTCCTACTTGGCATCATCCCCCTGCCTCACACTATCACTATCGGTATCCTCATCCATCTCCTCAGCTCGTGGCTAAGGCACAAGTGGCGGTGATGGTTCCCGTGGAACAACTGGGTCCATAATAAGTTGACCATGTGGCAAAAGGAAATCACATCCCTGAGTAGGGCCCTCTAGGACCTCTGCCTTAAAATATTAGGAAGACGAGGATGTCGAGTTTACATACTGTGGTCTCCTGGCGCATGTACTCCGGTAACGAATAGGAGTTGCTGTAGGAGATGATGATCTCGACCTCTGTTGCATCGGTGTATCAACCACAACTATAGCCTGAGCCACTTGTCTCGCCAACAACAACTTGGTATGTGCCATGCCTACAATAGGAAAATCAAACTCAAACTATATCTAAATATACCCAATATGACGATTAAACAAGCCATCATCCAAAAAATTCAATATTTAATCCGTTTTCGAAGTAAAAAAACTTAACTTTTTAGAAAATGGACCAAAACATGATTCTGATCAGACTCGTTCATCAATACTAGTTTAGAATAGTTAAATAAGTCATATGAAATCAAAATAATGGAACAAAACTCACCGAATCGAGAGAAACGATGATTTTCCAAAAATTGAGTTTCAGAGACTTTTTGAGTTCTTCACGCGAATTCGGACGAATCACCAACTAATCTGACGATCCGCTGGAAAGGAATGATGAGGAATCAGATGAATAAATGGTAGAAATAAACCTCATAAGGATTGATGGAAAATTTAGGGAGAGAGAGAAGTTTGAATGAAATTGGGGGGGGGGGGGGGGAACTGCCTGACAGGTCTGTTTTATAACAGGCCCGTAGCTACGCTTGAAGGGTAGCTCCCCATGGCCCAATTTTTTTTTTGTCTTCAAATTCCGTCTTCAACTCCATCCACTCTCAATGCTTCCTAGGCTCAATTTACACTTCTTACTCAAATGATGATTGTTGGCTTTGAAATTCCATTTCAAGCAATAAATCTTATTTTGATGTTAACAAAACATTCAAAACCGTGTTTGGTACTAATATGGCTTTGAGCTAAGTGTTTCAGCAAGTACAGGTAAATGTTTCAGGAAGATCGCTAAAGCAATAAGCGATAAGGAAACTCAAGCGCAAACTAGAAAAAGGACAAAAAGATCAAAGAAAGAACAAAAGCTGGACTCAAGACCTGGGGTAGATAGGTCGGGGTGAGAATATTGTAACAAGGTATCTTATGCGTTGATTAATCTTATAAGCTCAAGTAATTAATCAAACGAACTCAAACGGATCAAAAACGGACCTTGAAAACAATTTTTGGAGTCACCCAGTCGACTAGCCTGTCCAAGGCAGTCGACTGACTGTGACCCAGTCGACTGGCCCTTAAGGACCCAGCCGACTAGATGAACCAGTGAGTTATAAAACATTCTAACTGCATGAGGCAGTCGACTGGCCTGTCCAAGGCAGTCGACTGACTGTGACCAGTCGACTGGCAGTTAAAGACCCAGCCGACTGACTGGACCAGAGAGTTTCGAACATTTTTGATTGCCTGAGGCAGTCGACTGGCCTGTCCTAGGCAGTCGACTGACCCTAGCCGTTGGGAAAAATATTTCAAATCTAAGCATGGAGGCAGTCGACTGGGTGCCGGTAGGCAGTCGACTGGGTGCTTCAGGATTTTAAGGAAAAGTATTTCTAAACAATATTTTTGCCCAAAAAGAAATGATTTTGCTTGCAGATTTTCAGGTCCTACTCTCCATATTGTCTAGGGTGAGACACACTCTCCAAACCCTAGTGTTCACTATATAAAGAAAGAGATATGGATTAACAAAAAAAAGGTTCTTGTGTGAGAAATTTTCCAAATATTGTTCATCTCAAATTTTCTCTCAAACATCTTCTGAAAAATCTTTTGATAGCAAGAAAGATCAAAATCTTGTTTTTCACTCTTATCATTTTGAAGATTTAAACTCAAGCTTTGTGCTTATTCTCTAACTTGAAAATATATTGTGAGAATATATATATCTTGAGTTCTTGAAATATCACCTAAAAACACTTGAGCTTATATTGATCTATCTTCCATAAAAACCTTAGGGTTTTGAGTGTTTTTGTTTCTTGAGTGATATATTGATTGCATACACAAATTTGTGATCTTGGGTGAGTGAAGCCCATTGTATCAAGGGAGGATTGTTCTCTTGATTGTGTGAAAAGCTAGTTAGCTCTTTTGTAAAGGTTTTGCTATTCCACCTATTGAAGGAAGAGCCATAGTGTGAGGATTAGGAAAGTCTCAAGGAAGGGGATTCTTTGAGCCGAGGAGTAGGAGTTACCGAACCTCGTAAAAATCACGGTGTCAATATCTCTATCTCTATCTCTATCTCCTTACTTTATGTTCATGCATGCTTAATTTATATTGTGGTAAATAGCTTGTTGAATTTAAGTGAAATCATTCATTGCATATTTTACCTTGTAAATTAATATTGAACCTTGTTGCATGTTCTAGTAAGAATAAAAAGAAGTTAGAAATTATTTTTAAAACCCTATTCACCCCCCTCTAGGGTATTTTAGTGACTAACAATTGGTATCAGAGCCTAATCTCTACTTATTTTAGACTTAACCGTCTTAGAGAATGATCATGGCCTCAAACATAGTCACTCATGTAGAAGGACAATCAAACACTAGGCCCCCATGGTTTGATGGTTCAAACTATAGTTATTGGAAGACTAGAATGGTAGACTTTCTTCAAGCTATTGATTATCAAATTTGGCTAGTTATTGTCGATGGACCTTTCATTATAACCAAAGTGGTTGATGGAAAAACTATCCCCAAATTGCCCAACGAATGGGACAATGATGAGCGTAGACTTATGTCTTTTAATGCCAAAGCTAAGGTTAATCTAAATTGTGCCTTAAGTCCAAATGAATTTAATCGCGTCTTTACTTGCTCCACGGCCAAAGAAATGTGGGATAAACTTGAAGTTACTTATGAAGGAACTACTCAAGTTAGAGAATCTAAAATTGATATACTTATGCATGAATATGAATTATTTGCCATGAAGGAAGATGAAAATATCAATTCTATGATGTCTCGTTTCACTAATATTTTGAATGGACTAAAGCATCTTGGTAGAATTGTTCCTAGATCCGATGCGGCACGCAAATTCCTTAGAAGCCTTCCGGTCAAATGGGATGCAAAAGTGACGGCAATTAAAGAAGCGCATGATCTTAGCACAATAAGCCTCGATGAGATTTTCGGGTCTCTTCTCACTTGGGAAATCACATTAAAATCTCGTGAAGAAGACACCAAGCTAAGAAAAGGCATGGTTTTGCAAGCCTCTACCAAAAATGAAGAAAATGAGCCGAGTGAAAAAGAAGTGGATGAAGACATTGCATTATTCATCCAACAAAGTTTTCTTCAAAGAAAGAAAGCCAACGGTGGTAGATTCATAAAGAAGAATGAGCAAAGGGGTGAGCCTAGCAAGAGGGAGCCTCCAACTTGCTTCAATTATGGAAAGCCGGGGCACTATAGAAATGATTGCTTCAAGCTTAAAAAAGAGAATGAGAAATGGCTAAACAAGATGGATATGAATGCTACATGGGATAATCATGACTCATGTGTTTTGGATGAGGAAGAAAATGGTAAGGAAATGGCTAACTCTTGCCTCATGGCAAATGATGATAAGGTACATTTAAATTTACATGCATTAGATAAATCCATTTTGTCATATGATGAGCTTTTATTTTCCCATAATGAATTACAAGATGCATTTGAAGATTTGTATAATGAGTTTGAAAAACTAGCTAGAAAACATAGTTTGCTTAAGAAATCTAATTCTTCATGTAATTCTACTTGCATCACCGTAGTTGATTCAAATATAACAAATGACAAAAGTATTAAGATAGAAGAGGAAAATGTCTTGTTGAAAAAGACTATTGATGATCAAATAAACATCTTAGCAAAATTCACAAAAGGAAAAGAAAATTTGAGCATTATGTTGGGAAGACAAAGAGGATCATTTGATAAATGTGGTCTAGGGTATGATGCTTTTGACAAAGATGCTTTTATCTTGAAAAAGAGAAAACCATTAAGGCATACATTTACAAGACAATCATCTCATGCATCACCAAATGATCATAAGCATGTTACATGTTATTATTGTAAGAAAAAGGGACATAAGGCAAATACATGTTTACTTAGAAAGAAGAAAGTGATAACAAAAATGATTTGGGTTCCAAAAGGAACCATTGCATGCTTGCATAGAAAGGAGAATGTTATACCAAAAATAATTTGGATTCCGAAAGGAACTATTGCATCTCTATCTAACCCTAGTGGACCCAAGATAAATTGGGGACCAAAGAATGTTATTTAAATTTGTTTTGTAGGTATGCTTGAAGTCCGCCTTAAAGGAAAAATGATTTCTTGATGGCGGATAATCAAGGCGTATGTCGGGAGATAACTCTAAAGGCAAAATTATAGGGATTGACTCAATTGGTATATCTTCCTCTTTTTCTATAGATAACATGTCTTTGGTTGATGGTTTGAAGCACAACTTATTTAGCATTAGTAAATTGTGTGACAATGGCTATGACGTTATTTTTAGGACCAATGCATGCTTAGTTAAGAAAGATGGGAATCAATTGTCAAATGCTAAAAGAAACGAAAATTTGTATACTATGTTGCTTTATGAATGTTTTCATTGATTGATAAATGATCATTATTCATGTATCACATTCCTTTGTTTCTTGAAATTGCATGAGAAAAGTGTCACATTGATTTAGAGTGAAATTATCTCAAAATGGTGACTCTTATGGAAATATATTTTCATTGTTCTTCAAAATGTTCAAAGAATTTTGAAATGAAATGAATCTTCCTATGTGCTATAGCTTTACAAATCTTGAAAAATGGCATATAATTTATTTTTGCTAATCAAGGGAAGTTATATTGGTTTTCTTGTCAATTCTTGATGATTGAACATGAATGATGCATATGGTTGTTTTCTATGATTCATATATGAAATGGAGTTTCATTCCTATTACTAATTTAATATTGGTTCATTGACTTGATAAATAACCATGAGCATATCTTACTATTTGAATTGACAAATGCACTTCATGATAATGTTCTTAAATGATAAATTCAATTGAAGCATAATGGTTATTGAAAATCATTCATTTTGTGCTAATGTGCTTATAATGAATTATGCCTAAAGATGTGCTAACACAAATGGACCCTAGAGCAAAAAGGGTACCAAAGAAAACCACTTGAGTGTGTTTTGTAGGTGTGGATTGATTCCTTACTCAAGATCAATTGATTCTTCAATTGTGATGCTATAACTCAAAAGGGGAGATGAAATCAAGGTCTCTCACAAAATGAGTGGACAATACAAATCATATACAAGCAACTCTATGTAAAATGGGTAAAGCTAGCCCCATGGTACACATTTTATAACCTCCATTACTAATATGCTTTCATTGATGAGATTAAACATGACAAACTTATGCTTATTCAAGTATGTTGAATCGTCATTGATATGTCATGGAATAAATGTGATGATTGGTAATAAGGGTGTTTGGCTACTTGGTTCATGCAATTAACTATGCTCTTGATGAATTCTTGATAGTAGCTTGCTTTGAAATGACTTGGATATATGAAAGTAAGTCTTGATCATGCATGAATTGTTAAGAATATAGTCATGTCCAACTCTAGACCATCAAAGCTAGGTCACTTGCTTTTGATTAATTACTTGAGTAGCTATGTCTTGATATTTGTTCATGGACCTTCATGATTTTAGTGTTTTATCTAAATTCTCTTGACATGACTTATTGCACAATTATTTGAGGTGTTTAATTTTGAAGTGAATTTTGGACGGACTTGGAATATATGTTTAATCAAATATGTCCTCACTAGTAAACCTCAAGAGAGTATAATTTCTTTGAATGATCTATCTAATGCAAATGAGGATAAGGAATATGTGATGAAATTCTATGCGATTAAATGATTCATCATCCTCTATTATATATCTTCTTGGTAATCATTCTAGAGATATTTGCATAAAGATTCTCATAAAAATGATATTCATATGCTTAGCCTTTGTTGTTTGAAATTGTAACATTGGTTGAAGCTATTTAATATATGCTTGGATCTTTATTATGAAAAGGTACTATAGGTTCCTCTTTTATAGGTTCCTCTTTGAAGGAAACATGTTGAAAAGATGGAGAGTTTGTGCTCAAATGTTGTTATCTTGAATGTTGATTGAAAAACATGATTCATGAGTTTTATGCGCACATATCATGAAAAAAAAAAAAAAACATACGTTTTTATTGTTCTTGCATTATTATGATTTTCTCAATCATATATATTATTTTCTATATCTTAAACTTTTATATCATTATCATAAATGCATACTCTTGTATATCTTATAATGCATATTAATGTTGCAATCTATGTCTAATAATGGTGACCCAAGGTTTTGACCATTATTATTCTAAGATCTTAACCAAGAAGGATATAGATTTTTCTTTGCACATATGAATGGAATTAAAATTCTAAAAATGCCACATGCCACTTTGCATGAAATGTTTTTATCTAATGCATTCCTATATGAAATTGTTTTTCATGAAGTGATTCACAATGCTTTGAAATGTATAAGTTTTAGAAAATGGGTTTAAAACTATCATAAGTTGTACTTAATTTGAAAAATGATCCAAGAGGGTGTTTTGAATGGCGTTAAGTGATTTTCTTATGGATGAAGGATATTTTAGAACCTTTTGATAAACATTCTTTTTGTTGTTTATCATTTATAACTTGTCACAATTTTGGTTATAAGATTCATTGGAGTATTATGTTTACCAATTTTTGATGTGTTGTGAAAAGACGTTTATCACAAACATGCAATCTATTTCAAAATGAGAATGATAGATAAATTTATTTTCTTCTTGGGAAAAATACATTTAAGTGTCATGACATAATTTCAAATACTTTTTGACACTTCGGTTTTGGGATTATATGGTTTCCTTGGTTGACTACTCTTGGACTTAGATGTTTTGTGACATAATTAAGACTATAAATTATATGTTATCTTGGTTCATCTCTTATTATTTTAGATAAGCATTTTACCATATATATAAGAGATATATCTTGTGTTTTTAGCACTTGTGAAGATTACATATCTTTGCCATTACATTAAAGTTTTCAAAGACATGCACTTATGAGAAATATTGAGATCACCTTCATGATTATAATTTTCTTCGTCAATATTCTCACAAAGTTTATCCAAAAGAACTTATTGTGTAAAATTTCATAAAGATATGAAAATGCCTTTGAACATTAATGTGTTAACATTTGTTTTGTGTATTTTTCACTTGCTTATTTTAGAATATTCCTTTCTTAGTCATCATCATGATTTTTACTCTATTCACATTACATGCTATGATTAGATGTTGCATATGTGTTTATTTATTTTCACGTGATTAAGATGAAGGTGTTGTTGACTTATTCTTAAGTGCTCATATGTGATTTTAAGTGAATTTTCATACATGACTATGTGAGTTTAAATGATCTAGTGTTTGAGTGTTATTTGTTTACATATAGTATGTTGAATAC
Source organism: Cornus suecica (assembly GCA_963922005.1). Classification (NCBI taxonomy): domain Eukaryota; kingdom Viridiplantae; phylum Streptophyta; class Magnoliopsida; order Cornales; family Cornaceae; genus Cornus; species Cornus suecica. The sequence continues at coordinate 55,738,470 of OY998241.1, read as the reverse complement.
TTATGGTTTGAGCTTCAATCACACATACTTGAACATTAAGTTACTCTTCGGTTGAGTCATTCACTTGATACATGTACTTCATATATGAAAATCTATTTTGATCATATATCCTTTTGTCTATGAAAATAAAACAAATGTTTTTGTCATCACTAATGACATGTGCTAGCATGTCCTTGTTGCCATCATAAATGCAATGCTATGTTTGTAAGTTGGTATCATCTTAAGCATATTCATGAAAAGTGTGGTAAATATGAGTTAGTATTACTTCAAAGGATACATTCTATGCTCACAATTCATTTATGCAACTTGATTTTCTTTTTGTACTTAATTGTATCCATTCTTTTTGATGATGTCAAAGGAGGAGAAAAGTAGTTGATGAGTATAGGTTGTATGCACATTCTTAGGGGGAGCTTTGCTCCTAGGTGATAGGGGAAGAAATCCCAAACTTTATGCATATGACTAAGTGCTTATTTTCAATCATGTGCCCATTGAATGTGATTTTACAAGCGTTATTTTTATATATAAAAGAATCCTTTTCATCCTTCACGAACTAAGCATAGTGAGATTATGCATCATTTCTTACATGATCATGTTGCTAAAAGAGACGTTGTATTGGTTTTTATTGACACTAAAAATAAATTACCAAATATTTTCACAAAGACTTTTCCGGAGGAATTTTTTTTCAAAAACATTCGAAGAAAAATTGGGATGGCTTTGGATGTTGATGTATTACCATGATAAATTCAACCGTCACTTCCCACCTTTTTATGTTGCCAAAGGGGGAGAAGTTAGTTGCTTTCGTGTATGCAAGTCATGTTTATGTGTGGCTCCATGCAAGTGTATGTAATTGCATGGATATATTTACTAAGGGGGAGCATGCAAATAAAAATGAAAGATGCACACATTGAGGGGGACTATCACTTGATACTTCACCATTTATGCGCAAACACGAAATGTTTTGTCAACATCAAAAAGGGGGAGATTGTTGGCTTTGAAATTCCATTTCAAGCAATAAATCTTATTTTGATATTAACAAAACATTCAAAACCGTGTTTGGTACTAATATGGCTTTGAGCTAAGTGTTTCAGCAAGTACAGGTAAATGTTTCGGGAAGATCGCTAAAGCAACAAGCGATAAGGAAACTCAAGCGCAAACTAGAAAAATGACAAAAAGATCAAAGAAAGAACAAAAGCTGGACTCAAGACCTGGGGTAGATAGGTCGGGGTGAGAATATTGTAACAAGGTATCTTATGCGTTGATTAATCTTATAAGCTCAAGTAATTAATCAAACGAACTCAAACGGATCAAAAACGGACCTTGAAAACAATTTTTGGAGTCACCCAGTCGACTGGCCTGTCCAAGGCAGTCGACTGACTGTGACCCAGTCGACTGGCCCTTAAGGACCCAGCCGACTGGATGAACCAGTGAGTTATAAAACATTCTAACTGCATGAGGCAGTCGACTGGCCTGTCCAAGGCAGTCGACTGACTGTGACCAGTCGACTGGCAGTTAAAGACCCAGCCGACTGACTGGACCAGAGAGTTTCGAACATTTTTGATTGCCTGAGGCAGTCGACTGGCCTGTCCTAGGCAGTCGACTGACTCATGAGGCAGTTGACTGGCCTTCTTGAGGCAGTCGACTGACCCTAGCCGTTGGGAAAAATATTTCAAATCTAAGCATGGAGGCAGTCGACTGGGTGCTTCAGGATTTTAAGGAAAAGTATTTCTAAACAATATTTTTGCCCAAAAAGAAATGATTTTGCTTGCAGATTTTCAGGTCCTACTCTCCATATTGTCTAGGGTGAGACACACTCTCCAAACCCTAGTGTTCACTATATAAAGAAAGAGATATGGATTAACAAAAAAAGGTTCTTGTGTGAGAAATTTTCCAAATATTGTTCATCTCAAATTTTCTCTCAAGCATCTTCTGAAAAATCTTTTGATAGCAAGAAAGATCAAAATCTTGTTTTTCACTCTTATCATTTTGAAGATTTAAACTCAAGCTTTGTGCTTATTCTCTAACTTGAAAATATATTGTGAGAATATATATATCTTGAGTTCTTGAAATATCACCTAAAAACACTTGAGCTTATATTGATCTATCTTCCATAAAAACCTTAGGGTTTTGAGTGTTTTTGTTTCTTGAGTGATATATTGATTGCATACACAAATTTGTGATCTTGGGTGAGTGAAGCCCATTGTATCAAGGGAGGATTGTTCTCTTGATTGTGTGAAGAGCTAGTTAGCTCTTTTGTAAAGGTTTTGCTATTCCACTTATTGAAGGAAGAGCCATAGTGTGAGGATTGGGAAAGTCTCAAGGAAGGGGATTCTTTGAGCCGAGGAGTAGGAGTTACCGAACCTCGTAAAAATCACGGTGTCAATATCTCTATCTCTATCTCCTTACTTTATGTTCATGCATGCTTAATTTATATTGTGGTAAATAGCTTGTTGAATTTAAGTGAAATCATTCATTGCATATTTTACCTTGTAAATTAATATTGAACCTTGTTGCATGTTCTAGTAAGAATAAAAAGAAGTTAGAAATTATTTTTAAAACCCTATTCACCCCCCTCTAGGGTATTTTAGTGACTAACAATGATGTCCTCGCGACTCATTTTTACAGACTCGATCTTAAATATCGAAATGACTAAATAACCGTATACAATTACAATCTAGGTTTAAAAGCTACTTTTCTTCACCTAGTACCAATATTTAACATCGTTGTTTTGACATTGCTACCTCTCAATACTCCGGATCAAGCTAATCCAACTCGGGTGGTGGTTTAGCTAGATTGATCGTTTCTACCACACACTCAGCTGGTTGAATCTCTACGTAATGCTTCAATCTTTGTCCATTCATGACAAACGTATTTCCTGTGTCAGGATCATCGAGCTTTATGGCTTCATGGGGGAAAATCTTCGTAATCTTGTATGGTCCATCCCATCCCGATTGGAGCTTCCCAGGAAACAACTTGAGTCTCGAATTAAACAGCTAGACCTTTTGATAGGGCTCAAATTTTTTTTCTAATATGTTTATAATAAAACACTTTTGTTCAAGCCTTGTAAATCCGAGAGTTTTCATATGCATTATTTTTCAACTCCTCAAGCTATTGAAGTTGGAGTTTCCGGTACGCACTGACTTTCTTTATATCAAAATTCAATCTTTGAATAACCCAATATGCTTGGTATTACAGTTCTACAGGGAGATGACATGCTTTACCATACACAAGACGATATGGTGACATACTAATTGGTGTTTTAAACGCAGTCCTGTACACCCAAAGTGCATCATTTAGCCTCAGTGGCCAATCCTTCAAATCCGGACGCATAGTTTTTTCCAATATATTTTTAATCTCCCTATTAGAAACCTCCACTTGACCTTATGATTGGGGGTGATATGACATACCAATTCCACCATCACTGATAAAAACTCTTGGCATACCAAATCATGAGAAAATGTTCGACTTTACAAATTCTTCCACCACCTCATGGTCAACACATTTGGTGGCTATAGCTTATACTCATTTCAAAATATAATCAACCCCACAAGTATATACTCCTTCTTATCTGCTTTCGGAAATGGTCCCATGAAATCAATACCCCACACATCAAACAATTGTATGATCAGAATCGGGGTTAAAGGCATCATGTCTCGTTGAGATATGGATCCAAGCTTTTGACATCGCAGATATGCCTTACAAAATTTGAAATCATCCTTGAATATGGAAGGCCAATAAAATCCACTATGCAACACCTTATGGGCTATCGTCTGAGCTCCGAAATGCCCTCCACACTCTAGTGTGTGACAAAATGTCAGTATGCTCTGCACCTCACTCTCTCGGACGTATTTTATGATTATCTAATCAGAGCAATACTTGTACAAATGCGGATTTTCCCAAATATAGAATTTGACTTGTCTGAAGAATTAGTCTTTCTCATTCTTAGACCATCCATTTGGTATTCGACCTGTGCGCTTTATAATTGACAATGTCAGCATACCATGGTATTTGTTCCACCATAGTCACATTGAACAAATGTTCATCTAGGAAATAATCCTTAAGATGAGTAATTTCCTTTGTGGATTAGACAATAATTCTTGACAAATGATCTGCAACAACATTCTCTAAACCCTTCTTATCTTTTATTTTCAGGTCAAATTCTTGTAAAAACAGAATCCACAAAATCAGTCAGAGCTTAGTATTTATTTGTCAGCAAATGCCTCAGAGCGGCATGATCCAAGAAAACAACAACCTTGGCGCCCAATAGATATGATAGGAATTTATCCAAGGCGAAGACAACTACTAGCAACTCCTACTCGGTAGTTGTGTAGTTCATTTGAGCTTCATTCAGAGTCCTACTGGCATAGTAAATGGTATACGACAGTTTACCTTTTCTCTGACCCAACACAACTCCTATGGCATAGTCAGAAGCATCAACCATGAGCTCAAATGGTAGAGACCAATCAGGCAGACGAATAATCAGGGCTGATGAAAGTTGAGTACGCAGCTCCTCAAAGGCATGAAGACACTCTTCGTCAAAGACAAAAGTTGTGTCCTTAGCCAATTAGTTACATAACAGCGGGGTGATTTTACTAAAATCTTTAATAAACCTTTGGTAAAACCCGCGTGGCCCAGAAAAGAGCGTATCTGCTTAACTGATGTGGGAGGAGGTAGTTTTGAAATTAATTCAACTTTTGCATTATCTACCTCTATCCATCGCTTAGATACAATATGGCCCAGTACTATCCCCTCTTGAACCATAAAATGGGTTTTTTTTCCAGATCAGACTCTTCTCTTTACATCTCTTAAGTACCAGTTCTAGATATTTTAAACAATCTTCAATTGTTTCCCCAAAAATTGAGAAGTCATTCATGAACACTTCAATAAATTTATCTACCATGTTAGAGAAGATAGACATCATACACCGTTGGAATGTTGCTGGTGCATTACATAAACCAAACGACATTCGTCTATAAGAAAACGTTTCATATGGATAAGTAAAAGTGGTTTTCTCCTGATCAACAGGATCAATCGCCACCTGATTGTAGCCAAAATACCCATTCAGAAAGCAGTAATAGCTCTGTTTGGCTAACCTCTCCAGGATTTGATTAATAAATGGTAACAGAAAATGATCCTTCCTGGTGTTCAGATTGAGCTTTTTGTAATCAATACACACACGCCACCCTGTGGTCATGCGTTGTGGAATTAGCTCACCTTTCGAGCTTGGCACCACTGTGATGCCCGACTTCTTCGGCACCACCTGAGTTGGACTTACCCATGTGCTATCAGAGATGGGGTAGATGATACCCGCATTTAGCAATTTTACCACTTATTTCATCACCACCTCTTTCATATTTCGATTAAGCCTTTGTTGCATTTCTCTTGATGGTTTTACATTATCCTCAAGACGTATGCGATGCATGCAAACCGAAGGGTCTATGCCTTTCAAATCAGCAATGCTCCATCCTATTGCCTCTTTATTCTCACTCAGAATCGCGACTAGACTTGATTCTTATTTTTTTATCAATTTTGAAGATATAATCACAGGAAGAGTCTCATCGGGTCCTAAGAAAACATATTTCAATTTTTCAGCTAGTTCTTTGAGTTCCAAGGTAGGAGGAGTAGTTAAAGAGGGAACTGGTGGAATATTTGAAACTATCAGGAGCTGTTCAACCGGTTCCTTCCATGGTTGAGTATATAAAGCAGTCTCCATCGCATCCGGCTCTTCATTTTGCAAATTCCAATATGTCTCCCAATCAGCAACTTCCTCATCTGGTCATTCTTTAGTCATAAATGACTCTAGCTCATCTTTCTCCAGGATTTGAGTTGAAAAATATGATATGATATAATCCAGTTCATTGCACTTATTAATCTGGAAACATTCCCCAGATTCAGGTAAGTGGTGGCTTCATTCGAACACATTCATCATAACCTTCATATTTCCCAAGGTCAGATCTATGCTTTGGTTTTGCAATTGATGCATGTATTTGTCGTAGCTAAGAATTATCTTCCTAGTATTACCGGAATGTGCTTCTTCGAGTTAGGAACGGGTTCTGTATCCAGGACTACAAAATCAATCGGAAAATAAAACCTGCCCACTTGAGCAATTACATCTTCAAGCACTCCTCTTGCCTATTTGACTGATCGATCGACGAATTTTAGTACAACCTTAGTGGGAAAGAGCTCATCCAACCCTAGTTATTGGTAGACTGAATAAGAAAGCAAGTTAATACTCGCACCTAGATCAAAAGAGCTCTACCAATTTCCTGGTCACCGATGACACATGGAATAGTGGGAGCACCGGGATCTTTTCTCTTAGGTGTATCAGTCAAAAGCAATCAACTCACTTGCTCAGTCAAGAGTATTTTTGTTGGATTCTTCGCTCTGCTCTTTCACTTTTTGGTGCAAAGATCCTTAGAAAACTTAGCGTAAGGTGGTATTTGGGCGATTACATCTAAGAGAGGTAAATTGATCTTGATTTTTCAGAATGTTTCCAACATATCAGATTCTTTGAACTTTCCGTACTTTGCCGGTTCTCTTAGATGCTGAGGAAATGGCACTGCCTCCTCGTAACTTGTCATGTTTGGCTCTTCAAGTAATGTCTGATCGACATTGTCTTCTACTGATGGTTGATCCTTCTGGACTATTTTAGCCTATTTCCTTACAGCCTCTTTCCTTTGTTCTTCTTCAGTTTCCTTTCTCTGCTCTTATTCTGCCTCATTTCTTCTTTGCAACATCTCTTCATGTTCCCCCTCAACTCTACTCTCCATTTCCCTACCACTTCTTAGAGTCGTGATTGCTTAAACTATTTTATTAGGTTCATTGACAAATAATCTGAGCTCCAGTGCTTGTTGTGGCCTTAGGTTAACGATCGGCTGACTAGGCAATCTTCTTGGTTCTCTTATATTCCTCTCATTAGCCATTTGGCCCATCTGCATATTTAGTTGTTCCAATGATTAGGTATGAAGACCTAGCTTGTTATGAATGTTTAGTATAACTTGCTCTAACCTATTAGTCTAGAAACTGGGTGGAGGAGTTTGGCTTCTTGGAGGCTGGGTTTGGTAATTATATGGCTGCACAACTTGATTGTTATTGAATGGCTGAAGAGCTTAGGAATTATTAAATGATAGGAGAGCTTGAGAATTATTGGATGTTCTGGGTTAGTAATTGGACTAAGAATTATCTAGCCATGATTGTTGGTTGTGAGTCAAATGATTGTTGACTCTGTTGGAACCTTGGCTATTGGTTATATGATTGTTGTCTCTTAGTGAACCTTGGTTGTGAGTTATATGATTGTTGTCTGTCTGTGAATCTTTGTTGTTGATTGGATTATTGCCCCTGTTGGAATTTTGGTGGTGGATTCTCTTCATTGGTAGATTTGTAAGACAGGAGTGGGTGATTTCTGGCATTGGAGGTGTATGAATTGGTGAAAGGAGCATTATTGGAATAGTTCTATGATGCGTTGACATCAACGACCAGTATCTCCTGACACTCATTTTTTGAATAGTTAGCTTCGACTTCAAACGTCTCTCTAGAAGGGGAATGACTTTGCTGCATAAACTTTTTAATTCTCTCTAATTTCTCTTACATCATCATGCTCTACAACATAAGATTTTTCATATCTCTTATCATGTTGTCCAGCTCTAGACCTCAACTCAGATTGATATTGAATTGTGTTTTCACTGATATTATCGAATATCTCCAAAAGTTCTTTAGCTGGCTTCAAGATAAACTGACCTTGTGTTGCCACATCTATCAAAGTCTTATGCGCCTCTCCAAGTCCCATGTAGAAATTTTTAGCAATATCTTGTTAAAAAAACCTATGATGGGGAAATTTATACAAAATTTCATTATATCTTTCCCAAGCATCATGAAAATGTTCATTAGGTAACTGCCTAAGGCTTTTGATTGCATCCTGTGCTTCTGAGGTTTTTCCTATGGGATAATACTTTTCTATGAATTCTTTTTTAAGGATTTCCCAATCAATTTTAATTTCTTTTCCTAATTTGATGTACCATCTTTTAGCTCTCTCTTTTAATGACCAAAGGAATAATCTTACTCATAAGTCATTTTTGGGCAAATTGTCATACCTAACAGTAGAGGGTACCTCTAGGAAATCATTGATGTGCTGGTATGGGTCCTCTATTCTAAGGCCATAAAATTTTGGAAGCATATTGATCATGCTTATCTTGATTTCGAAGTGTTTCGCTCCTTCTTCCTCTGCCAAATCATAATAGGAGTCATACGCATCGTGCGCGTAATATCATTTCAGTGATGTCTCGGTGCTCTTTGTTGGTAGGCTCTTTGGTCAGCCATTGCTTCTTCTTGCGGACAATGACGCTCTTCAATAGATCGACGTAAGCAATGGAGGGTCCTTTCAATCTCAGAATCGTACTCGACTAACGCAGTGTTTGGATTAGAACGGGTTGATCTATCGGTTATACGTTACTCAAACAACTATTTTTTTTCTTTTTAAATTTTTTTTATGAAATAAAATCTAATCGAAATTAACTACTTCTAAATTACAGAAAATAAAACAAGAATTAATATACAAAAATCTAGGTCACTAAAAATCACAAAAGTTTCAGATGCAACTTTAGAAGCTCCGTTTTTCCCTTCTATGCTCTTCAGAGTACCTTTCAATCACATAAAAATTTAGTTTTAGCTACAGCTACAATAACGCAATGCAAATAAGTTACTAAAGCTATTGAACAATGATTAGTCCCCGACAATGGCGCCAAAAACATGATGCGATATCAGGTGTATAAAAAAATATGGTAAAAAATAACACCTTGATGACTCTAGGTTTTACCCTACACAAGCGCATGTATTAATTATAGAACAGTAAATGGATTTAGTAAGGGATATCAATCCCACAAAGACTGAGATTGTTCACTTTAATAGTTCAAAAACACTGAATTATATTTTCTAAAAATTATTTGTTTGGGTGGTCAAAGACCAAATTATCAATCTTAACTAATAATTGTATAGAAAACAAATTAAATTGGTTGTGATTCAGATGAGAGAGAAAACTAGGGTATCAATTGTACGAGGGTGATCCATAATTGTGAATCAGGCCGTATCGCAAATAGCTAAATACGACCCCAAAAAGGAGTACCATTAGCGGGATTGAAACTACCCGTCTCATGACTGACCTAACTAGTACATGACAATTATATTACTCTAATCTACTCCTAATGCATGAAAATAAACTAAAACATGTCTATATAAAATCGCCAAGGCACGACCTGTGTCAACCTAGGATTTTAAGTTTCATTACCACCATTGTGTAGAAAACCATGATTAAGCATCCGAGTTCCAGCCCATAGTGAAAAATCATAATTGTGCAAAACTATACATTCATTCCATTTAAGACAAGAATTTAGAATAAACATATAATTTTATATTGCAAATCAGTACGGTCTCTTAACTACTACAATCGCCATATTATGGTCAACAGTTTCCCCTCATTACAATTAAAAATAATGAAAGAACTACATTACTTGGCTAGAGTTTTGCTAGAAAATCCTAGATACTGAGTTAGTTAGGCATGGAAGAAGGTGACTGCATTGTTGATGTAGAAACAATATCCATGGTCTTCTTCTTCGAATCTCTAGGTTTGAATATGGCTTTCAACAACAACAAGTCTGAATGAATGAACCTCTCTGAATGAACATCTCACTAAAAACCAACACCAACCTCAACGTCTCTACCCATCACCTTATACTGATATATGATCGTGTATATATAGGCAATGGTATAAATAGGCCATTTTCAGTCTTTTCACTCTCCATTTTATGCAAAACCTAAAATTTGATATATATATATAAGTGTATATACATGTATATAGAGGTCTGGAGTCACAGGCACATCTTCCAATCGAACATGGGGTGAAACAGGCAAAATCCATCAAAAAACCACAAAAAGTTGTCGCACTTACGCTTGAAACATACATGGCCTACACTTCAAGTGTAGCTAGCCTACGCTTTAAGTGTAAGTCCCAAGCGTACCTCCAAGCGTAGAAATGTGATTTACAGCCACTTTTTGAAACTGAAAGCGTAAGTATTTTTTGGAAAACCACTTTTCTCCGTGAATGCACCAAAATGACCGTCTTGAACCTACGATACTTTTTGCTGAAGATGACGACATTTGGAAATGCCGTTTTTGCCTTATGAGAGCCATTTATTTTCTTGAACAGCCTCTTTGACTCTCCTCTTGGATAAAAAGAACATGCTCTTCAGTTAATTCACCGAAGTTAGCTCTATTTCTTCATTAAACTCCTGAAACATTCTTTAACACGCAAACAACATAAAAATACCAAATAATGGAATGAAATAACATAACAATAGTGAGTTAAAGGATCAAAATGACTTATATTTGACACCTATCAGCATGTTCGGACAAATTTGTCTACCCAATAAATCCATGGTCATCCAATAGCAATGATCGACTTTAACTCTTGGAATAGTTGAAATTCTAGGCCCTACTATAAATCCATCACAAATATCTTGAACCATTATTGGAAAAGAAGGGTATGGATTAGGGAGATACCTCTCACAACCAATTGGTTCATCAGGAAGATTCCATACCTTAGCAATCGATGCTGCTGAAACTTCAATAATTTAATTATTCATTTTTGTTTGCAACTCACCATACACACGCTTAGTGATATAAGCTAAGTGACAGTAGAAAGCAAAAACCAATGAAGGGTTTGTGCTTCGCGTAACAGGAACATAAAGTGAAACAAGACCCCTCTCATGAAATACTTTCTTGGTGCTCTCGATGGTAGATTCAATGTAGTCATCGTGAAAGAATTTACACTCATATTTGATTATAGGGGAGGTGAAGGTAGAAGGCAAAGAATTGACCACCATAGCTAATAGTGTGTTTTTGTGTTCCTATTACAAGGAAATATTCAATAACTAAGGGGGAGTATTTATAAGAAAAATTCAAGTCTTCCTATTACAAGCAAATATTTTAAAAGGTAAGTTTATAACTTGTGTAAAGAAAATATATTATATATAATAATTCCCTAAGTACTACAAACTTTTAAAAGGAAAATTTAAATCCTTTACAAACTTGTAATATGAATATTTTCGTAACTTGGACTAGGATTTTGACCAGATTGGTCTCAAAAGGGTAAAAATAAATATTTTCCAAAAAAATAATAAAATCGTAGAGTACGAATCTACCGATCGATCGCAATTATGATTGATCGATCGGTGGCAGAAAAAACTTTTCTTCTTAAAGTTAGTAAATATGTATATATATAAAGTCTATTAAAATATTAAATATTAAGATATGAATAATATTAACCCCTCCCCCAAACTTATTTAGCAGAGAGTGAGAAAATTAATTAGATAAAATAAATATAGTCATAATTGATGGTTTATCTATAGTTATTTATATATAGGTATATATATTTTCATATTATTGATATATATATTTATATATATTATATATATTTTTTTCCATATAATTATGTAAATAAATAAATATATAAAATTTTATGTAAGATAGTCAAAACAAAAATTTCAAAAATCTTTCTTTTATAATATTTTCGTTTTGAGTACAAAATAGCACCGAAATGTAAATCATTTTCGGCAAAAAAAAAAAAAAATGAAAGACACGAACGACTAATAGAAATTTCTATGATAATTGCTCAACCTCATGCTTCCAACCCCTATCTACTAAGTACGTGGCGCGCCATCCTAGGGAGGTCTAGGTTGTACGCCTCTAAGTAAACGTACCTCTTCCACTAGTACAACCATCCCCTCTCCGAGTGCAGCTAAGTCTGTTATAAACCTATCCCACTCAACCCTAGAAATAGTGAATGTCTCTGTTGGAGCTGATGCAAGTGGTTGGGCACCAGCTAGTGTTGCGGTGTGCTCAGTTGTCTGGGAGGCTATACGCTCTGCTCGGCGAGGAACTAGGTGGAATTAGGACTGTCTCCAATCAGTCCGTGTATAAGATATTCCCGCCACTATGCGTGAGTCATCCAGGGTAGGTCAGATACCCTCTTAGAAAATAAGACTCATCGCTGGAGCAGGAAATAGGACCTCATAAGGAAAACTATTTACCTCCCTAGGAATCACCATCCATCCCATCGCCCAATGTATCTGATTAAATATGATGTGGGGCATAGAAATCCAGTAACTTATCTCGAATGCATATAGCGCAGTCTGAAATAGCCTACGCCTCTCCGTGTTGTCCCCCCTTGGGTGCACTTGTGCCTGAAACACCTCATCGATGAACCATATCCTCTTCGGATAGTCCACCTTGGTGATGCAGGAATGGGCAGTGTTCCTGTACCACCCACCACAGCACGCCTCCGCCACTGTCTGTGTGGATAGGGATGTTGTCGGCAACTCTGGGTACTTCTTTCTTACCTCATAAGGACAGTCAATAGGCAATCCCCATGTCCTTGGATACGGATGTGGAGTCGTATCCAATCCTCCTCCATCTCCATATCCGACCAGAACTGTCAGAGCATCTCTTTATAAATAGTGCTCGAGGGTTGTGAAAGTACGGACCGTAATCCGCGTGCCACAATCTTGCGTACGACCCATGTGGTGGTGGACTCTGTCACGAAGTAATCAAAATCATACTCGCGCTCATGGCATAATGACGTCCTCACAACTACTGTCGCACGATCCTCCTCTAACGTCTCAACCCGACTCCTCTTACAGCACGGGCCTGCATCAGTAGCCTGCTTACGGCATAGGGCCATAGCAGATAAAAATGTCATAAAAAGAAAATAAAAACTAGAGAAGGGAAAAATTAGATAATCGAACAATGATTGAGATCGCCGATCGATCACTAAAAATCTCGAACGATTGATGGGAACGCTTGAACGAGTTCTGATAAGAGCGAATGACCACTAGAATTGGCAATTGATCACGGACAAGATTTTAGAATGATTGTCGATCGATCGCTTGTACTTCACTCGAATGAACACTGTATCGATCACTCAAAAATCCAAAATAATCTAAAATTGGTAAAGATGAAACTGCAAATATGTATATCGGGATGAACGACAAGGATTGTCTAGAAATATGTATATTTTTTTTTATCTTTTTAGTTTTTTCTGATAAATTGGAAATAAAATTGATTCTTCTATATATGATAAATTTTTGAGGAATATTATATTAACTATGGGAAAATTTATTTTTCATCTTTTACCTACCCCAAACGATCGAGAAGTTTTACCGATCAATTGGTAACTCATTTATTTAATTTTTAATTTTTAATATGTATATATAACTCATATTTTAGAAAGTGAAAAATATTTTATAACTATATTTATGAAAACCCTTTTTATATATTTATAACTCATATTTTAGATTTTATAATATAATAAAAAAAATAAAAGTGAAATGTTCTAAACTCCTAATTTACTACACTCGGCTGAAACATTATTTAATGTGGATGGCATGACAACTTTATCATTTTCAATCAGGTTTATCAGTGAATTCTATCAATTTGATAGACTCAATAATATTTTGAATATTTAATTTACTTTCCTTAACATGATTCTTATTTTGTTTAATTAGTTTTAATTGAAATTCCCATCATCGACCCATTTCCTCGTAGCTTAATATATTAAAAAACTTCCAATGGTCATATTATTTACTAATGAAAATACTGGTCTCTGATGGGATTTCAATGTTTACTCCCAATTGATCTTTTATCAGGGCTTGTACTAACAATGGGAACAAAAGTTTCCATTTTCGGTCGAAAGGAAGTTCACAGTATATCACGGTTTCCCAAAAATGTCTCTATATAATCGTAAATAATATCTGGGATCAAAACCCAATATCCTTGATCAATATAATAAAGCATTTTAATAAGTGTCAACCCTCGTATATTACCGAACTTAAGACCGACTTGTCTTGTAATGATACTATCTAGAAACCAGTTTAGGTTTAAGCTTGGCTTTCATAATCTTTCCCATTATTAATTTTGGATCCTTATTGCCACTAATTTTTCTAGCCATTTCACGGGTCGTGAGGTCAGGAGTAGAGATTTTCAAAACCTTTTCTTCTAAATCCAGGGGTACTTTATTGGGAATATACCATGCTCGTGCAATGGTGTCAGGGGAAATTTCCACTATATATCCCTATACTGTCGTGTGTAAAACACTGCTCATCTTAGGGACTTTTACATATATATTATGGTAGAATTCCCGAACTAAGTTAAGGTATGTGACCGATGAAGCAGGTTGAAATAGATTTTCTAATCCTCGTTTCTTAAGTTCTTCCACGGCATTTTCTATTGCTAATTTCGAATACTCATCTCCAAAGAAGATACATTCACATTTTAATCTATGATCAGCTAGGAAGTTATTTCCGGTCTTTTGCAAAGGTAGATTTGGTAAGGTTATTTCAAGACTAACCATTGAACTTTTATCATCTTTTCCTATTTTTGCTTAACGTTGCTTCCTTACTTCTTCTATATAATAATCTATCAGGATATCTGAAATAACTTCCGATATAGGTTTAGTTGTTACCTTATTTTCTATCGGTAATTGTACTTCTCGTAATATGTCTAGTTGGCATGCTAAAAAATTATCAGGTGCTTTATCTACCGCTTGGGGTACTAATCTCGATACCGATTTATCAAGAGCATTTATTACGAAGCACTCTTCATTACCAGCTGAATGGTAACCGGATTAAAAGATATTTTTCCGAACCATCATATTTCCAAATGATAAATCTATAGCCCCAGTTCTACAGTTTATACATGTATTAGCAGTTGCTATAAATGATCGGCCTAAAAATACCGATATTTGCCTAGTAGGATTATAGACAGGTTCAGTGTCTAGAATAACAAAATAAACAGGAAAATATAATTTGTCAATTTTAACAATAACATCCTATATTATGCCTCGTTGTTGTTTAATGGATCTATCAGAAAGTTGTAAGAAAACCGATGTTGGAGATAAGTCTCCTAATCCTAACTGTTGATAAACTGAGTAAGGTAGTAAATTTACACTAGCCCTTAAATCAAGGAGGGCTTTTTTAATTTCTTGATCTCCCATTATACAGAAGGCGTAGTGCTTGCTATTATAGAACTTGTTATCTTTGAAATTTACTTTCGGCAAACAATTCCAAAATTGATGATAACAAACCATTGAAGAGTGTTTGATACTAATGAATTATCGAGATTATGTTTTCAGCAAAAGATAGGTGAACGACTAGGAAAACAAACTCGGGAAGGAAACGACTCGGAAAGCAAGCTCGGAAAGAAAGCTTGATTTAAAGCGAAAAGCCGTAAAAGAAATTGAAGCGCAAAAATGGAAAGTCAATTAATTCAACGGCAAAGGTGAAAGTTGAAAACTCAAGACTTGGGGAAAGATAGGTCGGGGAGCGATCATTGTAACAAGGTAATTTTATGTGTCAATTTTATCGTATAAGCTCAAGTATAAAATGAATCGAACTCAAATGAAATGAAAAACGCTTTACCGAACTTAAACGAAAATAAAAATATTTTTATTAAATGTTTTTCAAGCAATAGTCGACTAGAATGACCCTGTGTATTTTCTAGTAGTTGACTGAAACAATCAGAAGCTACATGTTTTCAACTATTTCAAAGTAGTCGACTAAAGGGACCTTTGAGTCGACTAGACTACATGAACTAGTCGACTAGACCTCAATCTAGTTGACTAGATGAAGCATTGTAGTCGACTAGAACATTAAAGTAGTCGACTAGTTGAACCTCAAATCCTGCAGATTTTTCAGAAAACATTTTCCATGTTTTGTGGATTGTGCTTAATGGTTTTCAAACGGCTCTTGACTCAAATAATTCAATAATCATTCTCTTAACCCTAATGCAATGCTATATATAGAATTATTTGTGTATATTGAATGCTAAGAGATTGAAATACAACGAGAAAGAAAAGCTCTCAAAAATTCTGCAGAAATTTTCTCTACAAAAACCATTGAAACCAAGCTTTAAAAATCTGATTTTCTCCAAGTTTCTTTGAAAATCAAAACCTCTACTATCTCTTCTTATTCTCCAAACATCATTCATTGATCATATTCTTTGAGAATACATTTCTAGAGCTATTGTAAAATCACCAAAAAACACTTGAGCTTATATTGATTTATCTTCCATAAAAACCTTTGAGTATTGAGTGTTTTTGCTCTTGAGTGATTTTATTGATTACATACGAATTTGTAATCCCGGAAAAGTGAAGTCCACCGATTGTTCAAAAGAGGGTTGTTCTCTTGATTGAGAGACAAGCTCGAGAGGCTTGTGTTGTAAAGGTTTGTCATTCCACCTGTTAAGGAAGGGCCATAGGGAAAGGATCGGGAAAAATCTCAAGAAGGGGTTCTTGAGCCGAGGAGTAGGAGTTACCGAACCTCGAAAAAATCACGGTGTCAATCTCTCTATCTCTTTCTCTTTACTTGATTAATTTGCATGCTATAATTGCTTGAATATCTTGTATGCTAATTTGTCTTGCAATTAATTGTTAGAGAAGTTTAAATTGAATCATCCACTTGTTTATTGAGAAATTGATTTTTGGTTATAGCGTGTTCCAATTTCGAAAATAGTTAGAAATATTTTTGAACATCCTATTCACCCCCCTATAGGGTTAATTAATGACTAACAATTGGTATCAGAGCCTAATCTCTATTTTTTTGACTTAACCGTCTTAGAGAACGATCATGGCATCAAATTTAGTCACTCACGTTGAAGGACAATCAAATAATAGGCCCCCATGGTTTGATGGATCAAACTATAGCTATTGGAAAACTAGGATGATAGATTTTCTTCAAGCTATTGACTACCAAATATGGCAAGTTGTTGTTGAAGGACCATTTGTATTGACCAAAATCGTTGATGGAAAAACCGTCCCCAAATTACCAAATGAATGGGATAATGATGACCGTAAGCTTATGTCTTACAATGCTAAAGCCAAAGTAAATTTGAATTGTGCATTGAGTCTAAATGAATATAATCTTGTATCTACATATTCTATGGTAAAAGAAATGTGGGATAAACTTGAGGTAACTTATGAAGGTACATCTCAAGTACGAGAATCAAAAATTGACATACTCATGCATGAATATGAATTATTTGCTATGAAAGATGATGAAAATGTGAATTCTATGATGTCTCGTTTTACAAATATTTTGAATGGACTAAAACATCTTGGTAGAATTGTTCCTAGATCCGATGCGTCACGCAAGCTACTTAGAAGTCTTCCGGCCAAATGGGATGCAAAAGTAACGGCAATCAAAGAAGCTCATGACCTCAACACCATGAGTCTCGATGAGATTTTCGGCTCTCTACTCACTTGGGAAATCACATTGAAATCTCGTGAATATGACATCAAGCCAAGAAAGGGAATAGCTTTGCAAGCCTCCACCAAAAATGAAATCAATGAGCCGAGTGAAGAAGAAGAGGATGAGGACATTGCCTTGTTCACCCAAAAATTCAAGAGATACCTTCAAAGGAAAAAAGCCAATAGTGGAAGATTCATGAAAAAAATCGAACCAAAAGGCGAGCCTAGCAAAAGAGAACTCCCAACATGTTTCAATTGTGGAAAGTCGGGACACTACAAAAGTGATTGCTTCAAGCTCAAAAAGGAAAATGAGAAAAGACCAAGAAAGATGGCAATGAATGTCACATGGGATGACTATGACTCATGTGACTCGGATCATGATCAAATTGGCGAGGAAACGACAAACATTTGCCTCATGGCAAATGAAGAAGAGGTACATCTAAATTCATATGTTGTAGATAAATCGAAACTATCATATGATGAACTTCTCCTCGATTATAATGAATTGCAAGATATGTTTAAAGAATTACATGATGAATTTGAGAAATTAGCTAGAAAATATATTATTCTTAAGAAAGTTAAAACTCCATGTAACTTCACTAGTTCAAACTTAAAAGTTTCTTGTAATGACAAAAGCATTGAGCTAGAAAAGGAAAATAATCGGTTGAAAAATACTATAGGTGATCAAATAAATGTCTTAGCTAAATTTACAAAAGTAAAAGAGAACCTTTGTATTATGTTAGGAAGACAAAGAAGATCACTTGATAAAAGTGGTTTAGGGTATGATGCCTTTGACAAAGATCCTCTCATTTTGAAAAAGAGAAAATCCCTTAGCTCTACATTTACTAGACACTCATCTCATGCATCTTCAAATGATTATAAACATGTTACTTGCTACTATTGCAATAGAAAAGGACACAAAACAAATGTATGCTTTCATAAAAAGAAGAAAATTATGTCAAAAATGGTTTGGGTTCCCAAAGGGACTATTGGATGCTCACATAGAAAAGAGAATGTTGTAACGAAACAAATTTGGGTTCCAAAAGGAACCATTGCATCACTATCTAACCAAAATGGACCCAAAACAGATTGGGTACCAATAAACGTTACTTGAACTTGTTTTGTAGGTATGCTTGAAGTCCGCTTCAAAAGAAAAATGATTTCTTGATAGCGGATGCTCAAGGCATATGACGGGAGATAAATCAAAGTTTATTTCTCTAAAATCATACGAAGGAGGGAACGTAACTTTTGGAGACAACTCTAAAGGCAAAATTATAGGAATTGACTCAATCGGTATTTCCTCTTCTCTCTCTGTAGATGATGTGCTTTTAGTTGATGGTTTGAAGCATAATTTGTTTAGTATTAGTCAACTATGTGACAAGGGCTATGATGTTATCTTTAGGACAAATGCATGCATAATCGAGAAAGATGGGAAGCAAATGTTCAATGCCAAACGAAATGGAAATTTGTATAATTTGTTGCTATGTGAATTGCATGATCAAGATGTTAAATGTTTTGTCACATCTAGCGAAAATAGTTAGTTATGGCATAGACGTCTAGGACATGCTAGTATGGACCTCATTCATTGTTTATCCAAAAATGATTTAGTCAAAGGCCTCCCAAAGACTAAATTTTCGAAAGATAAAATATGTAGCGCATGTCAAGTAGGCAAGCAAGTAAAGTCCTCTTTCAAGAGAAAGAAATACATTTCCACTTTTAGACCATTAGAGCTTCTTCACATGGATCTTTTTTGTCCGGAGAGAATGGCTAGCCTAGCCGGGAAACTCTATGTACTTGTTATAGTTGATAACTACTCTAGATATACTTGGGTTCACTTTCTTGCTCATAAAAATGAAACTCACTCCATTCTTGATAAATTTTATAGAGTCATTCAAAATGAAAAAGATTTGAAAATCAAGAAAATTAGAAGTGATAGAGGTAGGGAGTTTGAAAATCAAGACTTCGAAAAATTATGTGATGACCTCAGTGTATCTCATGATCTCTCAGCCCCTAGAACCCCTCAACAAAACGGTGTAGTTGAAAGAAAGAATCGATCTCTACAAGAGATGTCTAGAACCATGTTGAATGAGCACAACCTTCCCCGAAGCCTTTGGGCGGAAGCGGTAAACACCGCTTGCCATATAATTAATTGTGTCATTATTCGAATGAAGTTAGGGAAAACACCTTATGAATTGTGGACTGGTCGAAAGCCCAATATTGGGTATTTCAAAGTTTTTGGGTGTAAATGTTTTGTGTTAAATAATAAAGATAACCTTGGAAAATTTGACTCCAAATCGGATGAAGCAATTTTCCTAGGATATTCTACAAGGAGTAAAACCTTTCGTGTTTTCAATAAACAGACTCTAACTATGGTTGAGTCTATTCATGTTGTCTTTGATGAATCATCCTCATCACCATCACCTAGAATTGACCTAGAAGAAGATGAGGTTGTTGGGATTGAGGATAATTTAAATACTCTCAATATCTCCAACTCATCAAGTAGCTAAAAGGAAATGAGGGAAGTTGAGCATTAATCCAATGATGACTTGACCAACTCAATGCCTAAAGCGTGGAGGATTGTTCACAATCATCCTCTTGATCAAGTCATAGGTAATCCATCAAAAGGGGTTAGTACTAGATCTCAACTTAAATATTTTTGCAACCACGTGGCTTTTGTATCGCAAATCGAACCCAAGAACTTCCACGAAGCTCAATGTGATGATTCTTGTATCGTAGCAATGTAAAATGAACTAAATCAATTTGAACGCAATCAAGTTTGGCGTTTAGTTCCTAGACCCGAAAATCAAACTATAATTGACACAAAATGGGTGTTTCGAAACAAAAAGGATGAAAATGGAGTAATTATTCGAAATAAAGCAAGATTGGTAGCTCAATGATATAATCAAGAGGAAGACATCGACTACGATGAGACCATTGCACCGGTAGCTAGATTATAAGCAATTAGAATGCTTCTTGCATTTGCATCATATAAAAACTTCACTCTTTATCAAATGGATGTCAAAAGTGGTTTCTTAAATGGTGTCATAGAAGAAGAAGTTTTTGTGAAGCAACCACCCGGTTTTGAAAATAATCTTTTTCCAAATCATGTTTTCAAATTGGCTAAAGCTCTATATGGTTTAAAGCAAGCTCCTCGAGCTTGGTATGAGAGACTTAGCGGGTTTTTAACTCAAAATGGTTTTACAAGAGGGAAAATTGACAACACACTTTTTGCAAAAAACATTAAGAATAATTTGTTGATTATCCAAATTTATGTTGACGACATTATATTCAGCTCAACAAATAATTCTTTATGTAGGGAATTTGAAATGAGCATGATGGGTGAGTTGAATTTCTTCTTAGGGTTGCAAATCAAGCAAAGCTCGGATGACTTATTCATTAGCCAATCCAAGTACACTAAATATTTGATAAATCGATTTGGTATGGAGGCTACCAAACATGCCATAACTCCTATGAGTTCCTCTATTAAGCTTGATAAAGATGAAAATGGTAAATGTGTTGACATTACTAATTATAGAGGCATGATCGGTAGTTTGCTTTACTTAACCGCTAGTAGACCGGATATAATGTTTAGTGTATGCTTATGTCCTCATTTTCAATCAGGTCCTAAAGAATCTCATTTACTTGCGGTAAAACGTATCTTTCGCTACCTAAGTGGTACAATTAACTTAGGACTTTGGTCTCGACGTGGAACTTCAATTGACCTTATTAGCTATTTGGACGCTGATTTTGCGGGATGTAGAATTGATCGAAAGAGCACAAGCGACACTTGTCATTTTCTAGGACACTCACTAGTATCTTGGTCAAGTAAAAATAAAAATTCCATTGCATTATCTACGGCCGAAGCCGAATACATGGTAGCCGGTAGTAGTTGCGCTCAAACTCTTTACATTAAGCAACAACTACTTGATTTCGGTCTTATTTTTACACATTTGCCTATAAAATGCCATAATACGAGTGCTATTTGTATTTAAAAGAATCCTATTCATCATTCACGCACCAAGCATATAGAGATTAGGCATCATTTTTTATGTGATCATGTTGTTAAGGGTGACGTTGAATTGGTTTTTATTGACACTAAAAATCAATTGGCGGATATTTTTACAAAACCACTTGCGGACGAATCATTTTCTAAAATTTGTAGAGAAATCGGACTGGCCATGGATTTTGATGTTTTATCCTAAATTCTTTCATAATTTTTATTTTTTATTTTTTTCATATTTTTGCTATTTTTGTGTATTTATTTCACAATTTTTAACCTATTTTTATAATTTTTCACATTTTTCATCCTTGAGTCGACTACAACTTGAGTAGTGTAAACCATTCTAGTCGACTATTTTGGTCAGGAACTTCATTCTTGGCATCAATCCTTCATCTAGTCGACTACTTTGCCTCCTAGTCGACTACTTTGCACATTCTAGTAGACTACAACTAGTCCTAGTCGACTAAATGCCATTTTAGGTGCCTAAAACCTAGCCCTAATTGACTCAACCCCTATATAAACCTAACCCTCACTTCATCTTCCCCATCCACCTCCCTCATCCTTCACCCAACTCCATTTCTTCTACTCTTAATACCTCTCATACTACTATCTCCACCTTCAAACCATCACAAATCTCTCATTAATTTCACATTTCCCTCATCCTCCACCCATTTCCTTCACCCAATTTCTTCACATTCATTCATCTTCTCTCATATATATACATACACCATTATATATCTATATATCTTTGCATCATCTTCTACAATGCCACCGAAGACTCGAGGTTTACACTGAAAACGTTGACGCATTGATGGAGGCCAAAGCTCCACCAATCCATGCATTATTACGGCTGTAGAGGAAAAGGTTTCGAATGAACCTTTGCTCCTTGAAGTGCTTCTTCTTGATGATGATGATAGAAATCAATTCATCACTGTTTTTTATCATCGTTCTCCTACACCATGCCATATTGTCACACAAGCTTTATGCACTGAAATTGGGACTAAAAATTTTGAGTTGTTCCAAGCAATTGGTTGGGATTTTTTCATTTCGCTTGATATTCTGGTACTTCCGCGAATCGTCAAAGTTTTTATGCTTCTCTTACGAATCTCAAAGAGAAATTCCTCCCTCATCTTCATTTTAATCTGAATGGTAGAGGAGTGACTATTGATGACCGTGAAATCAATTGCATCTTTTCACTTCCAAATGACGGCATCCGCCACTTCTCCAAGGACTGGTACAAGGCTGACGGGTTCGATTGTATTGAGGTTGTTCGGGCTATATGCGTCGACAAGGAAATTTTGCAGAACGCCGGTCTTCTCTCTTCTATGCTACTACCTGAGGCAAGATTAATTCATAATGTCATTACTTATTCTATTTTGCCTAAAACTGGTAGTCATAGCAGTGTGTCTCGTATGGAGCCATTTTTAGTTTACTGCGTCATGACAGGAACACATGTTGATTTAGCTAATATTTTCCGTTCCGTCATCCTTACATATAATCGCAAGCCATCTGGCCCGCTTTTCTTTCCTGCACATATCACATATCTACTGCAGCGGAAAGGTTTTTCATTTCCAAATGAAGTGTCCGAGCATCACCCTATTTTTCTTGACACCACTCATGTCAAGCATATGCATATTTCTTCGGATGCGAAAGGAAATTTCATTTCTAAGAATGCGTCTACTACTCGTTTGCGTCCAGCTCCTAGCAGCTCTATACAGTGCCATGAAGCCTCTTCCTCAGTTCCTCCGTTGGAAATTGCTTCGGCTCCACAGGCTTTCGAGAATAGTGCTCAGACTGCTCTTCTCAACCAAATTCTTGGGATTGTTTAGAGAAATACGGAGACACTTCAGCGTCTTGATGCAACGGTGAGCAGGAATTCGGAAACCATTCGATTGATCAATGAGCGCCTTATTATTTATGATGAGGAAATATCTACACGTATCACTGCTCTTGCCTAGTCACTTGATGACCTTACTCTTGGACTCACGAACCCTCGCTCACGTGCCCCTCGACGCTGACAAAAAGGGGGAGAAATCATGCTTTCGTATCATGTATTTCATTATTCGACATTAGCAATTTCTATTTTTTTGTGGCTTGTTAAGGTTATTTTCCTTGTTTGTTATTTCCATGTTTTCATTAGTATATATGGCTTGTATTAAATCGAACTATCTATGAAATGTAGTTTATTTTTGTTATCTCAAATGTGCGCCTATTTATATATTGTATCAAAATGCCCATTAAAACTACAAATTTTATTTACTAAGGGGGAGCATTTGAACAAAATATTATGCACATGTTGAGGGGGAGCATCACTAGATGTTTCGCCAAATGCCAAGCAAACACAAAATGTTTTGTCACCATCAAGGGGGAGATTGTTGGCTTTGAAATTTACTTTCGGCAAAAAATTCCAAAATTGATGATAACAAACCATTGAAGAGTGTTTGATACTAATGAATTATCGAGTTTATGTTTTCAGCAAAAGACAAGTGAACGACTAGGAAAACAAACTCGGAAATAAAGCTTGATTAAAAGTGAAATGTCGTAAAAGAAATTGAAGCGCAAAAATGGAAAATCAATTAATTCAACGGCAAAAGCAAAAGTTGAAGACTCAAGACTTGGGGTAGATAGGTCGGGGAGCGATCATTGTAACAAGGTAATTTTATGTGTCAATTTTATCGTATAAGCTCAAGTATAAAATGAACCGAACTCAAATGAAATGAAAAACGCTTTACTGAACTTAAACGGAAAGAAAAATATTTTTATTAAATATTTTTCAAGCTGTAGTCGACTAGAATGACCCTGTGTAGTTTCTAGTAGTCGACTGAAACAATAAGAAGCTACATGTTTTCAACCATTTCAAAGTAGTCGACTAAAGGGACCTTTGAGTCGACTAGACTACATGAAGTAGTCGACTAGACCTCAATCTAGTCGACTAGATGAAACATTGTAGTTGACTAGTTGAACCTCAAATCTTGCAGATTTTTCAGAAAACATTTTCCATGTTTTGTGGATTGTGCTTAATGGTTATCAAACGGCTCTTGACTCAAATAATTCAATACTCATTCTCTTAACCGTAATGCAATGCTATATATATAATGAGATGTGTATATTGAATGCTAAGAGATTGAAATACAAAGAGAAAGAAAAACTCTCAAAAATTCTGCAGAAATTTTCTCTACAAAAAGCCATTCAAACCAAGCTTTAAAAATCTGATTTTCTCCAAGTTTCTTTGAAAATCAAAACCTCTAGTATCTCTTCTTATTCTCCAAATATCATTCATTGATCATATCCTTTGAGAATACATTTCTAGAGCTATTGTAAAATCACCAAAAAACACTTGAGCTTATATTGATTTATCTTCCCTAAAAACCTTTGGGTTTTGAGTGTTTTTGTTCTTGAGTGATTTTATTGATTACATACGAATGTGTAATCTCGGACAAGTGAAGTCCACCGATTGTTCAAGAGAGGGTTGTTCTCTTGATTGAGAGACAACCTCGAGAGACTTGTGTTGTAAAGGTTTGCCATTCCACATGTTAAGGAAGGGTCATAGTGAAAGGATCAGGAAAAGTCTCAAGAAGGGGTTCTTGAGCCGAGGAGTAGGAGTTACCGAACCTCGAAAAACTCACGGTGTCAATCTCTCTATCTCTTTCTCTTTACTTGATTAATTTGCATGCTATAATTACTTGAATATCTTGTATGCAAATTTGTCTTGCAATTAATTTTTACAGAAGTTTAAATTGAATCATCCACTGGTTTATTGAGAAATTGATTTTTGGTTATAGCATGTTCCAATTTCGAAAATAGTTATAAATGTTTTTGAACACGTACCCTATTCACCCCCCCTCTAGGGTTAATTAGTGACTAACAGAACTCACGTGATTAGTTAATAGTATTTTCTTAACATTATGAGTTCGATTTTTCCTTTTATGCGTAAATAAATATTTTAAGAACTTGGAGTAAAAAGGAATTTGTTTAATCGTTTTAAGGAGAGGAAGATTAATCTTTACTTGTTGAAAAGTTTCAAACATCTCTTAAATCTTTTCACCTTGTTTTCCGTAAGGAACATGATCTTGTAAGCGTTCTGGGAACAACGCTTTTAGTTCATTGCTTGTTTCTCATATTTCTCTTGGTGGTGTAGAACTTTGTTTCTCTATATCAGACTTTTGTTTCTATCCAGAAACTAATTATTTTTCTATCTCTAGATTTATTCCTTCTTTATTGTCTAGATTTATTTCTTCTTTATCCTATTATTTTTTCGTCCTTTTCTTAAATTGTTCTTCAGCCTTATTGTCTATGATTTTACCACTTTGAAGTGTAGTTATTGTTTGAACAGTCTCTATGTCTGGTTCTCCTATAGGAACTATATGCTCAATCATATGTTGTCCCTTAGGATTGATTATTGGTTGAATTGGTAATTTCTCTTCTTCTTTTTTATTCATGGAATTAGCTATTTGCCCGATTTGGGTTTCAAGTTTAGAGATAGATTGGGAATGTGTATGGAGGAGTTGCGTAGCATTTTTAAATTCGTTCAATACACTCCTAATTTCTTGTTCAAATCCAAGCGGTTTCATGATTTCTCCTGAAGTAAATAATATTGCTGGGGTTTCTAAAAGGTTGTTGATTAGGACTTTGATTGAAGGATCAAAATTAATTTGATTGTTGATTCGGATTTTGGTTAAATGGTCGGAATTGGTTGGATAGTTGATTAGGATTTTGTTTGAATGTATTATTCTGAGTTTTATACAAAAAATTAGGATGATTACTCCAACCTGGATTATAGCTATTTGAAAATGGATCATTATTGGGATTGGTAAATGTGGCATTAACATCCTCAGTAATATACTCAAGTTCTTGTTGTATTTGGGGACAATTATTAGCATAATGTAAAGGACTGACACACACTTAACATACTTATTGAGGTGTGGGATTCACGTAAGTGTTTCTCATTAATTGATAAATTTTTTTATTTAACTCATCCACTTTTGATGTTACTTCGTATATCAGACTTACTTCAAATGCATTATCCATTCTTTTAGGATTAGAAAGGATAGTTCGTGGAGCTCTAATGTTAGACATATTTTGTCGTGATTCTTCACTAAGATTCTTAACAAGTCCCCATAGAAATTCTACGGTTTTCTGTGTAACTGTTTCTCACAGGCTGCATCAACTCTGTTTTTATGGCCCTCTCCTAGTCCTATATAGAAACTACAAACTAACTCGTGACTAGGAAATCCGTGATAAGGGCATTTTCATAAAATTTCATTAAATTGTTCCCAAGTCTCATAGAACTGCTCACCGAGTAATTGTGAGAACATTAATATAACTTTACGAGTCTCGTGAGTTTTTTCTACTGGGAAGAATTTGTGTAAAACTCTTTTTGAAGCTTTTTCCAACTACTTTTAATATCTGTCGGTATTGTACAGTACCAGATTTTTGCATTATCTTTTAAAGAATGAAAGAATAATCTAATTTTAAAATCATCATCAGTACATCCTCTCATACGTATTATACAACAAACGTCTAAGAATTCATCTATGCGATGATATGGGTTTTCTTGTGTATGTCCATAGAATAGATAAAATATTAATTATAGCAGGTTTAATTTCATATTGGTTTGCCCTTACTGGTATCGCGATTTCTAATAGGGAAGTATATTCTTGAGGAGTGTAGAAATCTTTAAAAACTGTAGGCGGAGCCACTACTACATTATCACCCATGTTTATATTATTTAAATTCTTTCTTCTATTTATTTGGTACGTTCGAATAATTTCAGGGTCAAATGCTTCAAGGGGACTATTAATTAAACGACGTCCAAGTATAAACAGTTAAATAATAATAATTAATAAAGCAATAAAATATAATAATTGAAGAATGCAACAATTATATATATTTAAATAAATATTTTTTATTTTTTATTTCTTTTTACTTAAAAAGAAATATTTATTATATATGTATATATTTATTATTATTATATATATATTTAGAATAAGATATAGATATATGTATGCAAATTTGTATATATATATTTTTTTCTTTTAGGAAATTATATTTTTATTTTTTCTGATACTATTGTAATGTGATTGAACTGTATTTGTTTTGTCTATATTTGTTTTTGTATGAACATAAGCTATTTCGATCGATCACAAAACAACCCAAACAAACGAAATGATTCACGATCGATCAGAGAAGTTTACGAACGACCGGTCAACTTACCGAACGACCGCTGATGCGGCCGCTTGATCGAAGTCTGGAGTTCTTGATTTTTCTAGAAATCTGCAGTTTCGACTGTGTGTTGATTCTACAAGAGAAAATGAGAAACAATTAAAAATAAAAACTGAAATTGATACAATAATTCAAAGAATTCAATATAACAATCTGAAATAGTCATTTAATCCCCGACAACGTCGCCAAAAACTTGTGATCGGTTCCAGTTGTGTGAACATAAAAGTGTTTAAAATAAGGAATTAATACGATCTAGTTTTAATCTCTCATTCACAAGTACGCGAATAGTATATGGTATAGTTGGGTAGAGAGGGTATCGAACCACATAGATCAAAGTCGTATTTCAAATAATTATAAAGTAGCAAATTGAATTATATTTATAAAAGTTGTTTGGTTGGTTTGTTTGATAAAACTACTAAACATAAAATAATAATAAAAAATAATTGTTTTGGTTTTCACTCAAGATAAACAAGTCTAGGGTTTTGATCCAACTCCACCACTAGTCTTGTAATATAGTCCTTTAGTCTTATTATTGCAAGAGGGTGATGCAACTCATATGAATCAGATTAGTAATGCTACAAGGAGTTTCCTAATCCCCAAAGAGATGCAATCGGTTTGATTTGCTACAATCCATCATCGATTAGTATGATTGTTGCATGCATCTATACTACAACTGCTCCAAAAACATGAAATTAAAAACATGCTAACAATCATATTCTCTTAGCATGGAATTTGTAAATCTAAGACTTTATCATGCCTAATTAAGAACCATTATGTAGAAACCATTATTTAATCTTCGAAGGTTCTTGCTCCTAATGATAAAAAATAGTTGTTTAAGATCAATTATTAATTCAATCTTAGCTTAAGAAGAAAATTAACAAGAAATCTTATTTAGGTAATTTGTTCGGTATCTCACTACATAATCATCATATATGTGCTCTTTAGCTTCCCCTATTTGTAATAAAATAAATTAAAGTTGTACATTACTCAACTAGGGTTTCGTTGGAAACCCTAGATACCGATTAGCCACTCATGGAGGGAAAAGACTGCATCACTGATGTAGCAATCATCTTCATGATTGGTTGTTGGTTCTTGAGTTCTTGAGGGGAGAGAGAGACTCTATATATGAATATATGATTGAAAGATATTCCAAGATATCTTTTATTCATGAAGTCTTCACGTATTTATAGACAAAAGTTGGTGTAGATATGGTATGTCTTTTCTTGGACTCCATGAAGACTTGGTGTGGGGACCAAGTATTAGTGGTGAATGGACAATTTTGCCCCCTGTATAATTGTACACAAAGTCAGAATTCTATAGTATAAGTTCGCACAAATCCCAATGTCGGCTATTATCGATCGATCGCAGGTTCCATCGATCGATCGGTGGTTCCTAAATTTTAATATTTATTTATTTCACAAATTTATGCTTCAACCACTTGTACTCTACTTCACTGACTTGTACCTTGGTTGAATTCAATGCATTCATTTTCCAAGTGTAATTCCGGATTAGGCAGATTTGCTAAAAACCCAAAATTAACTCAAATTTGCGTTAAGGTCCTGAAACACACAATTCGGATAAAAATATCTTATTAATAAAATAAAGAGACTAACAAAGGTTTATTTAATGCCCAGAATATCGAATATTCCGGTCTCTTCAATTGGTGTCTGACACCTCTTGTCATCATTTTCTAATGTTGCGCTGGTTAAGGATGTCGATATTACCATATAGAGATGTAGAGGTTCACATGGATCTGGTGATGCGAAGATTGGTTTATTCTGGAGGTATTGCTTTAATCTTTAAAGAGCTTCTGTCTATTCTGACCCCCATATATTTCCCTTGCCGAATCTGATCGCTTGGAAGAATGGTTTGCATATGTTAGTCAGTTTGGAAATGAATTTGCTCAGAGTGGCTACCCTCCCTGTTAGAGTTTGGACCTCTTTCTGAGTTTTGGGTTCTTCAAAGCTCATCAAGGCTTTTACTTGGGCTGGATTGGCTTCTATGCCACTTCGGTTGATAATATGACCGAAGAATTGCCCGGATGAGACTCTGAAAGAGCATTTTAAGGGGTTAAGTCGCATCCCATACTTCCAGACTGCGTCAAATACTTCTTCAAGATGTCTGAGATGTTATTCCCTCCTCTTACTCTTGGCCACGGTTTCATCTATATAGGCTTCTACCGTCTTCCCCATAAGAGTTTTGAAGACTTTTTTTACCAAGCTTTCATAGGTAGCACCTGCATTTTTTAGTCCAAATGAAATTACTTTATAACATAATGTACCTTCTTCGGTGATGAAGGAAGTTTTCTCCTCGTCTGCTCAGTTCATCGGGATTTGATTGTATTCGGAATATACATCCAAGAAAGATATCATTTCGTATCCAGCTGTGGCATCTACCATCTGGTCAATCTTCAAAAGGGGGATGCAATTCTTCAGACATACTTTATTTAAATTGGTGAAGTCCACGCAAATCCGCTACTTCCCATTCTTCTTTCTGCCCACCACCACGTTTTATAGCCATGCTGGGTATGTGACTTCTTGTATGAAGCCTGCTTCTAGTAATTTCCCGACTTCCTTGGCTATAATTTGATTTTTTTTTACTCCAAAGTGCCTCTATTTCTGCTTTACCGGTCGAGGCTCAGGATCTATATTCAAATTATGCTGAGTGACTGACAGATTGATGCTTGGCATATCAAGGTATGACCAAGCGAAAATGTCTGAATTCTTTTGAGGGAAGCGAACCAATGAACAAGACTTTGTTAAGGTTTGTGAGGCTAACGTTTACCTCTTCTAGTGGCTCAGTGGTTACCTGAGTCTCCTAACCCTCATCGAAACGGTCTGACTGTAATAGTTATTTCTCATTATACTGAGGCTTCTCCGGTTCTTCCTTGGCCTGTTTATTCTTAAGGTTCAGATTCTTCAAAGTTACTGCATAACATTCTTTCGCCGCCACCTGATCTCCGGGTATGTCTGTTATATCTATACCGTTGGGATCCAAGCACCGCATGACTTGATGCAGAGTTGAAGGGACCCCTCGCATCCGATGGATCCATCCCCGACCCATTAGTAAATTGTATGATGGCTCGACATCCACCACCACAAAACTCTCCTTAAGGTTTCGCTGGGATGCTGATACTGATAATTGGACTACTTCAATCGGTTCTACTCGATGCCTATTGAAATCGGCCAGAGGGATCCGAGCTGGATGTAGTTGTGATACATTAATTCCGATCATATCGAAGGCCCACCATAACTCTTTTGATTAAACAATTAGAAACCAAGAGAGTAATTACCAGAGGGTCCTCATGTGGGATTTGGACATTCTCCATATCTGTCTCTGAAAAAGTGATCATTGGCTCTTCCTACCTGATGGATGTTTGGAAAATTTCACCAACGCGCCTGAGCTTGTTTGCCTAACGTAACTTCGACCTCCTACTTCCTTTGGGTTCATCAGTTCATTTCCCTCCTTGAACCATATGAATGATTCTGACGGGTTGTCCTACTGCAGGGTTGTTCAGTCGTAGTTGGTTGCTTCTATTAGACCTCGTCTAATCCTTCACCAAGTAATCTATAAGTTCCCCCTTGGCGAGCATTGCCTCTACTTGCCTTCGGAGGTTTCTGCAGTCTTTGGTATGATGATCGTATTCACTATGGAAGGCATAGTGCTTAGTCATATCTCTCTGCTTCATCAGTTTCCTAATTGGCAGAGGGGGTCTGAATATCCCCTTGCTTTTGTTTTCTTGGTAAAGCTTAGCCAGACTGGTTCTCAGAGGAGTCACCCCATCTTCCATCTATTGGCATTTTTCGGTCTGCCTGAAGTGTGAGGTGGATGATGATGGTCCGGTGCACTGAAGCTTCTGATCTTTCATTCGCTCTTTGGATTTGGCCTCCACCGTTACTAAAGAAGCTCTCTTCTGTTTAACTACATCTTCCTCTTCTATCCTGAGATAACCCTAAGCTTTTGAGTTGAGCTTGCTGATGTTATTGGGTAGTCGTTTCACCAATGAAGAATGGAACTTTATGCCTAGGATAATCGCCATTCGGAATGCCTCTACTACTGATAGTTGATCACAGACGTCAATGGAAGACATCTCCACATTGAACCTGGACAAGAAACTCTTAAGGCTCTCCCCTTCTCTTGTGTCATCGTGAAAAGGCTGGATATTGTCTTTTTTTGCCTTCAGTTGCCGAAGTATTGCACGATGAATCGCTTGCAGAGGTTGTTCCAGCTACTGATCAATCCAGAAGGTTACTTCCTGAACTAGAGCAGAGGTGCCTCTATTAAGATGATGGAAAATACCTTGCATAGGAGTTCCTGGTTTTTTTCCTACACGGTTATCTTCGTCTGTACCTGGTAGATGTGATCGAGCGGGTCCTTCATTGCATCGTACAAGGTGAAGACTATCAACACAAATCTCTTTGGGGAAATCTCTCATCTCAATCTCCTTTGTGAAGGGGGATTGAGTCATGTCAGTTATGACATGAATGGCCAAGTCATCGGGAGTCTGCATCTTCAAGTCCTTCATCACATCCTTCTATATCCTGGCGGCTATCTCGTGTAGGTCATTTAGAGTAGGGATTTGTCCTGCAGGGACCTTATTTGGCTAAACCTTCACACCCATGCTGAGAATTAGATGGATCATGCTCGACGTTCCTCTGTTGACCTATTTCCTCAACCAATATGGGATTATGAAGAGGAATTGGTGATGAGTAACCTGATGGAACAATTCGGCATTATGTTGTTCAAGGATGGTGTTCCTTTACTCCATGGCCTCCAGTCGCCGCATCACCTCTTCGAACCTACCGTCGTTATTGGTTGATCGAGTAGAAACTATTGTTAGCTTGCTCAATGAAAGAAAATAATTTCAGAATTAAAATCAATCGAAAAATGAGTGAGAGAACTTTGTCGTTCCCACAGACGACGCCAAGTGTAAGTGTTAATTTTTACTCACACATAGAATGTCTTTATTGAGGCTCTAATGGCCAATTTTATACGCAACAATTATGGGCGTTTTCTCTTCATTGTAGCAATCATGCCCCTAATTTTATGAGGTCATGATCAACTTTTCCTATAACCACCCACAACCTACAATTAATGGGTTGCTTTTTCTTAACTTACAAGTCATGCTAGAACATTTATGGGATCAACTTACATGGGCTTTATGTACACAAATAAATGTGGGCTTATTAAGGGCCTATTTATTAACAGGAAACGTTTCTTATTTTCGTTTTCTGAAGAAGAAGAATAATAATTTTGATTCCTTTAAGAGAAACATAAAGTAAAATCTTGTTTACTAAATTTTGATTTTTTTCAGAAATAAAAATAAGAAACAGAAATTATGTTTACTAAAAAAAATTTGTTCTTACTTTTTATTTATTTATTATATGTATTTCTTATTATTTTTATTTTTATTTATTATTTATCATAAGTTTTATTTATTTATTATTTCATTATTTTTATTGAATTTACAAATATATTGAATTTATTAATTTTATTATTATTCATTCATTATTTTTATTTCTTTTATAAATATATTTTATTTTATTTATTATTTATTATATTTTTATTTAATTTATAAAAATATTTAATTTATTTATTATTTGTATTTATTTTTATTTTTATTTTTTATTTATCATAATTATTTTTATTTATTATTATTTTATGTATTATTTAATCTATTTTATTATTGTTTATTTTGTTTATTATTATTTATTCATTTATTTTTATTTGATTTATAAAAATATTTAATTTATTTATTATTTGTATTTATTATTATTTTTATTTTTTATTTATCATAATTATTATTTATTTATTATTATTTTTATGTATTATTTAATCTATTTTATTATTGTTTATTATTATTTATTCATTTATTCATTTATTTTTATTTAATTTATAAATATTTTTTATTTAATTTATAAAAATATTTAAATTTATTAATGCAAAAGACATGAAAGTCCCAATTTTACAAATTTGAAATCTGGTCATTTTGAAGGCAAGATGAAACAAAAATAGGAAGTACCATTTTTCTTGTTTCCTCTTTTCTTTACAACTAGAGGAAATGTTTCCTTAAGGGTAAAAGTATAAATAAATTGGGAAACAAGATTTTACTTTTACTTCTTCATTTCAGGAAGTAAAAACAAGAAATAGGAAATGTTTCCTGTTAGTAAACATGGCCTAATAAAATACATAAAAATGGGCTCAATAATTTTGGCCCCTACACATAGTTTTTAAAACCATTAGGGAGGATCTTATTGAGTCTGATAGAGAAAGTAAGTTAAATCTGAATGATATTGCCATGTTTGCTAAAAGATTAAACAAATTCCTAAAAGGAAATATGTAACACCCCGTGTTACTTTCTCTTTTTACTGAAATTAATTCTAATTTAATTTCGGTAATGACGTCATTTGTTATTGACGTATTGTTTATTCTTGGTATTTGATACCTGTAAATTTTTCGCGTTTAGTTTAAAGTCGACTGGATGACTTTACGGTTTCTCTTTGACGACTACGCGAATTCTTATTCTCGACTACACGGTATCGTTTCGATTATTTCGGTTACAGTATTAGTACTTCTACGGATCCGGTGTGAAGCGTATTAAATTACTTTCTCGGTGTTCCGATTGTCGGGTTCCTAACCCGGTGTGATTCTTTCAGACTAATTTGGTTATTGGCGTCCTGTGGAATTACGGGTTGACGCAATATTAATTGGAGGCTTCCGGTAAATATTGGGATTTATTATATATATATATATATTGAATTATATATATATATATATATATATATTGAAGTGTGGTCATTTTGCAATTATGGAATTCTTGTGGGTTAGTTGTGTAATTATAGCATATATATGTATATGTTTACACGCATCAACCTACTACACACAGACCATTCTTCTTCTCTCCTCTGCACAACAACTGCCACACGATTCCTCTCATTTCTTCTCTCCACGCCTACGCAGACCTGTGTATCCGCTCCCTTCATCACCATTGTCGCCGGTCAGGCGAGAGAGAGAGAGAGAGAGACAGGAACCGGCTGGAGCAAGGGTTCGCACTTGGTACAGGCGACTGGTTCGCCGCCGCTGTAGCAGCTGCGATGGAGAGGCGGACGACGACGGCAGGACGGCTATGGCGTGGTGGTCCGGTGGTGGCGGTCTGGTAGTCGCGCACAGTGGCGCAAGGCGCAGGTAGTTCGTGCGTAGCAGCGCGTGGACAGGGGCGAACTCGGCTGAGCTTCGGCCAATTTTTCGGCAACCTTCCGGTGATCGGTTTGAGCCGATTTTCGGTGAGTAGCTCCGTATATACATGGTATTCGTCATATATTAATTTCGTGAATTTAGGATGAATGGTTTGCCCGGAAATCGCGTTTATAGGTTATAGTTTTCGTTTGGGTTAATTTAGATTTACTCAAATTAATTAACCGATTATTAATGGGCTTCGTATATATCGTATAGGTTGTCGAGACGGACATTTCGATATATTCGAAATAGTTTTTGGACGATTTTGGTCGGCGGGCTTCATATTCGGGCGCCGGTACTGTGCTGTTTCGGGCTATTCGGTAAACGTAAATTAGGTGGGAAATTATATTTCTCACTCCGCATTATTGAAGTATTTTAGGGGTGTAAAACCCTTATTTAATTTAATATACATATTTTAAATCGCTAATTTAAATATCTATAATTCGTTTAGAATCGGAATTGGACTTAGGGATTAATTTAAGAAAATTAATTAAATTATTCCCTATGTGATTATATTAATTCCTATTTTAATTGAATAGGAATATGCGGCTTAGAAATTCTCTAGAGAATTAAATGAGCTAGAAGATTTTGTAAACGTTGGACGTGAGAGACTTAGACGCTATTCTAGGTCCCATTTTATTACGTGGATGATCTGTTTATATTATTTTAAAAAGACATGTTAATTGAAATTGAAATATTTTCTAAATAATTAAATAAAATATATTGTTTAGAATATGAATCTATTTTCTCACGATTTAAATGCTTTAATATATTTTTAAAAGCATGTATAGAGAATTGAGATTTATGTTGATATTACCATGTGGGTATTTTCATAAATATGGTGCATTACATATTTATGTTGGACATGATTTATTTGTGTACACCATGTATTGTGAGACATGGGTGTTGGTGCATGTAGTGCATGATTTCACCATTTGCAGAAAGATTCATTTGGTGTGGTCTACTTCCTTTGTGCGTGGTGCACGAGTAGACGTTTGTGTTTGGATCGTCGAAATAACTGGCCATGGGGTGCTTCTTGCTCCCACAGAACTAAAAAGCTGAGAAACGCAGATGATAGGGGGAGGACATATCGTCCAAAG
Source organism: Cornus suecica (assembly GCA_963922005.1). Classification (NCBI taxonomy): domain Eukaryota; kingdom Viridiplantae; phylum Streptophyta; class Magnoliopsida; order Cornales; family Cornaceae; genus Cornus; species Cornus suecica. The sequence goes on along the minus strand of OY998241.1, from coordinate 55,702,625 downwards.
CCTATGCGCACGACCGCGTCGTGGAGGACGTCTTCCTTGGTTAAAAGTGTGAAGTGTCAAAAGCACTTGGGAAGAACGGTACGATGAGTCCACATTCCCTAGTGAGCTTGCAGACTTAGGGGAATGGTGGAGAATGATCCAGGACCCTTTGGTAGGGTGTGTTTTTGTGTGTGTACCACAGGCGGTCTGTGAGTACGATGTGTTGCATATCATCATGTGATTTATTGATATGTATATATATATGTTGGAGCATGATTATTTATGAATATACAAAATGAATTCATTTTATAAAATGCTCAGTTGAAAGTGATAAATGTGAAAACGGGAATTAAAAGCAGTAATTATTAAAGTATAAACGAGGCGTATATCCTTATACTTGTGTTGTATACTTTGTGCTCGTAGGGGAGGTTATGTATTGGCATAGTGATCTAGGTGGCTAGTTGAGGCTAGTGGTGGACCGTAGGCTTGACTTTGAGTTGAGGCCTTAGAGATTGTGGTTAGTAGCCTTAGAGATGTGGTTAGTAGTCTTGTGATTGTGATTAGTAGTTTGGTGATCGTGGTTAGTTGTGTGAACTCTTTTAGAGATTTGAGATTAGGGATGATTTTTGTGTCAATTGATAATTGAGGCCTTAGAGAAGGCGAGTGACGAGTTGTGTGAGATTTGATTGATGAGAAGAGGTTATGATTAGGGATTCATTAAGTACTCGAGGTACTGTAGTTTGACAGTCTTGATTCTTATGCTTAGTCCCTTCCCTTAAGCATTCCTGGTACTGTGTTTTGTACACTAGTACATATCGTTGACTTCTATGTCACTCCTTGAGTTGTTGATTACGGCGTGGCGCCGAACCTCTTCCTTGTGTCATCATTGATTTCGTGGAGTTGGAAACGGATGGTTGTCTTCCGTGAGTCCAACGTGTTGTTCTTCCTTTATTGTCCTTTCGGGACATTATAGGAATCCTTGTAGTGGTGTTCATTCTTATGTGGCTGTCATTTCGAAAACGGTGTTTTCTAAGTTTTAAAATAAACTCTTTGTATTTAAAAGGAAAAACCCGTTTTTGCCTACCCCCGTAGAAATGAAAAGTTTTAATACTTATAAAATGATCTTGAGATCTTCTTTGAGATGATTTTCATCTTGTAAAAGCCAGTGATGGCAACTGACGGAGACCGGGGGCAAGACGGTCATTTTTAATGTGTGGTTTCCTAAAAGAAAACTATTTTTATTACTTGTCTTGATGATTTTGAGATTTTGAGACTTCTTTCTCAAAATCTCGACCTGTAGTGTTTTGAAAGGGGATTTCCTGTTTCTCCTTTTCTTCGGATCATTATAAGTCTCGGTTACGAGTCTTGGTGTTATTCAGTGCACACATCTAGTGTTGCCTCTCACTTCTTCTTGGTTGTTGATGTCACCACCTAGGTGATAGGAGTTCTTCTTACGTTAGGGGCATGGATACCGAATGGATTGATTCGAGTTTAGAAACATTTTTCTTAAAAACTATTGAATCTCTGGGATTCATCTTTTCATTACTTTCACTTTCGGCCATTCGTTTTTGGTTTCCTTGTTCACTTTTGGTATTCTTTCCTTGTTCACTTGTGGTGTTCTTCCTTGTTCGGGTATTCTTAACCTTGACGTTGTTGCCTTGGTTAGCTGTTGGTTAGCATTGGGAATTCCTTCCCTTTGCCTTGTTTTGGTGACCTTCAGGTGGTCGTTCTCGTGAGTTGAGTTTGTCTACTCATAGTGACTTGATTGTGTGGTTTTCCTCACCTACAGTGAGAGTGTTAGTGATGTGATTGACCCATTAATGATAGTGTTATGAGGTTAATGTGGTGATGTGATTCATGGTATTGAGGAAGTGATATAATTGAGGTGACCCAGTACTTGAGAGGTGTATTTTCTCTAGAAATGGAATGAGGTTTGTTATATATATATATATTGATGATGGTTGTGTTAGTACGCAAGGACGTGGGTATTTTTCTTCCTGTGTTATCGGGGTGTGGGATTTGAGCCTTCCTTGGTACTAGTGGTGGATTTTGTTTCCTGTGGATATTAGAGGTGAGTGTGATCTCCTCTATTGGATCTTCTGATTTGTGTTGTGAGTAATTGATGATTTGTGAGGTTTGACTCAGGAGTTGTGCACTTAGTATATGTTGATGAGAGTAGTGTAGACTACCGGTTTTGGTACTTGGAGTATGAGCCGTAGTTGTACCTTGTAGACTCATGTTGCATACTTATACATGTATACCTGTATATATATATATGTATATATATATATATCCCCGTTATATACTTACGTACGGTAGTATATGAGTGCGTGTGCCTTGGGTTTTCGTGGCTGGGTTATGTTGTGGGCTATGTATCTCACTGGGTGGTTTAGCATTACCTAAACTATCAGAGGATGTGGTAGTTAGAGTATTCTTTCCCACTGAGCTTATTTGCTCACAGGGGTATTTCACTTGCCCCCTGGTATTCACACGCCAGGTTGCAGGAAATATACGGCTATGAGCAGGATGCAGTGCAACGACAACTTTCTTTTGTTTCCTTGTTACAGGTTTTGGAGTTGCGTTGGGTGATGCGGTTACGGTTGCAGCACGACTGGGTTTGGGGACGATAGGTATCCGCTTTCAGTTTCTCTACCCATTGTTATGGGTTTGCCATGTATTTCTTTTGCGAGCCAGTCTGTTGGCCTATCCCTGTTGATGTATCTTTTATTTCCTGTATTTATTCTTTCAGGATGTATTGTATCTATTCCGCACAGCTAGGTGCTTTTATGTATTTTTATTCGAGCATTTGTGGCTCTGTTGATATTAGAGGGTTTGGAGGGGTTTTTGGTTTCTTTCCACTACCTCGGCCCTAGTAGGATTGATGAATGTGGGGCTTGGAAGCCATTGTGATTCTTAAATTGCTATTGGCAGGTTCTTGTGTTGTGGTTGTTGTCCGGATGTTCCATTTATAAACGGAACTCTGCCGGATTTTCGTTAGATTCCGCTGCTTAGTTTATTATCCATTTGGGTATGAAATATACCATATCTATCATTAACCATATTTGTTCACGGTTAATGATGTCTTAGTTGGTCATTCATATTAAGGATCACATCTTGGATTCCTTGGATGTCCCTGTTCGGGAGTCTTAGGAATTTAGGAGCGTGTCAGTTGGTATTGGAGGATGTTAGTGAGTTTCTAGCATTCTACTTGACATGGAGTATATTTTTATTGTTATTCCATGTGTCTCTTCGTTGTTGTTGACTCTAGTAGTCGCTTGACTAGCGTCATCCCTTGGAGATTCGCTAATTCTCTAGATTTGAGTTTCGGGAATCTTAGGGGCGTGACAGCGTGGTATCAGATCATTTTACCCTTTCGTGGGTATTTGATGATTGAATGTCATTGGTTCTCGTTTCTTTTTACTTCCGCATTCACTCCCTTAGCTCTTAGGCTCGGGTTTCGGAGTCCTAGGAATTCGGGGCGTGACAAAATAATAGTAAAAGGAATGGAAAAGGACAAAAGTTTGGGGATAAAATAAGTGAATCTAGAAATAAAAATAAAACCTAATCTCATAATGATAATTTTGACCTTAAGAAGAAGAAACATCAATGTTTTGATTGTCAAGGATATAGTCACTTAGTTGCGGAGTCTGTAAATACTATAAAAATGACAAATGGCTTAGCTATCACTTGGGATGATGAATCGAATAATGGATCAGCTAGTGATTTTGCAGACTCGGAGGAAGCTGATGAGTATGAGAACTTCACCGTGTTTGCATTAAATATTAAGAAGGGTGCTTCCTATAATAAACTACTTAATAGAACCACACAACTTCACAAAAATCACACTAAACTATTGAATAAAAGTCTTAGCATGGATAAGGAATTACATTCTTTAATAAACGAATTAGCCAATAGTACCCAAACCCTAAATCCCCTGCAAACCCAAAAGACTCAATTATCAAAAAAATTAAACGAGTTTGAGCAAGAAAGGAACAAAGCATTGAAGAGTTTAGATGATCTCAAAAAGGACTTAACCATTCTAAAATCAGAATTAGTTGAGAAATTTACCAAGATTACAGATTTGGAAAATGAATTGAAGGATGCAAACTCAACTATCCATAAATGGTCTAGTGGAATTCTTAGGCTTAATCATATGTTGAGTGATGAAAATTTGTAAAAAATACAAACGGGTTGGGGTTCAAAGAAACAATGAGTAATTCAAACATCGTTTCCAAAACGATCTTTGTTAAGGCATCCCAATTAACATCTAATTCTTCTCAAGGTAATTCTGATTAGATATCTAACGCTAAATCCTATGTTAGAAAACCTGTTAAAAATAAGCCTCTCTTTACCTCTAGATATCATAAGGGTTTTAATAATGATTTTCAAAAGTTCATTCCCATATGTCATCACTGTGGAGTTAAAGGACATATTCGACCCATGTGCTCAAAGTTAAAGAGGAAAAACTTTGAAATCAAAGAAGAACCAACCACTCATAGAGGAGCCAATGTTGAGGATAAAATTCGGGTGTTGAGTGAAGAGGTGAAGAATTTGTCTTAGATGGGAAATAGAGCTCCGAAAATTAGATAGACATGGGTTAGGAAAGGTGAGCTACATTGCTTTGTAGTTCATACTGGACTTAAGGCACATGACTCTAATTTTTGGTATATGACTGGAGATAAGTCATTATTTAGTTTTTTTGAGGATTGTTATGTTGGGTTGGTTACCTTTAGTGATGGGAAAAGGCTAAAGTCACAGGAAAATGAACCATTGTGGCTTTTGGTATGCCGATATTAGACGATGTGCTTTATGTTGAGGGCCTAAAAGCTAATTTGCTTAGTATTAGCCAAATCTGTGATAATAACCATAATGTCAACTTCTCTCCCGATAAATGTTTAATTGTTGATTCTTCTAAAAATTGTGTCATGGAAGGTATGCGATCATCTCACAACTGTAATTGTATTGTACAAAATTCTAAATTAGGTTGCAATAAAGTTAAGCTTGATGAGATAGAGATTTGGCACCAAAATGGCACACGTTAACTTTTGTGATTTAACTAAGATTACTAAAAATAAAATTGTTAAAGGTGTTCCAAAGCTTGGGTATGACAAATGTCCTGTGTGCGGTCCGTGACAAAAACGTAAACAAGCGAGGTGTCAACATAGGAAGACAAATACAATAAGTACTTCTAGACCCTTAGAATTATTGCATATTGACTTAATGGGTTCCACTAGGATTATGAGCAAAGGGGTTAAGAAGTATATTTTTGTTATGGTTGATGACTACTATAGATATACATGGGTTGGATTTCTAAGTGAAAAATTTGAAGCTGCTGAAAATTTTAGGAATATTTGTTTAAAAATTTAGACTAAGAAAAATTATCATATTACTAAAGTAAGAACTGATTATGGAAAGGAGTTTGAAAATTCAGAGATAGATTCTTTTTGTGATGAAAAAGGAATAAAACATGAATTTTCTACACCACATACTCCACAACAAAATGGTTGTTGAGAGGAAGAATAGGGTTCTTCATGAAATGGCGAATGTTATACTACATGGAAGGAATGGTTCGAGGAAGTTTTGGGCCGAGGCAGTGAACACAACTTGTTAGACTTCAAATAGAGTCTATCTTAGGCCTAACACTTTAAAAAACCCATATGAATTATGGAATGGTAAGAAACCCAATATAAAATATTTTAGGTCACTACAAGAAATAAGGCTTTTAGGGACGGTCTATTAGTGACGGGCTAAAAACCGTCACTAAAAGTGGCCTATTAGTGACGGGCAAAACTAACCGTCACTAAAGGTTGCTTATTAGTGACGGTCCAAATAAACCGTCACGAAAGGGTATCTATTAGTGACGGTCCAAATAAACCGTCACGAAAGGTGTCTATTAGTGACGGTCCAAATAAACCGTCACGAAAGGGTGTCTATTAGTGACGGTCAAAATAAACCGTCACTAAAGGGATAATAGTGACGGTACAAAAAAACCGTCACTAAATGGGTCATTTTTAGTGACGGTCCCGAAAACCGTCACTAAATGTGGACTTTTAGTGACGGTTCAAACAAACCGTCACTAAAGGATCTCTATTAGTGACGGTCCCAACAAACCGTCACTAAAGGGCTGAATTAGTGACTATCCAAACAAACCGTCACTAAAGGTCTAATAGTGACGGTACAAATGAACCGTCACTAAAGGGGTCATTTTTAGTGACGGTCCGGAAAAACCGTCACTAAATGTGACCTATTAGTGACGGTCGCAACAAACCATCACTAAAGGGACTCTATTAGTGACGGTCCAAACAAACCGTCACTAAAGGGGTATTTGTAAAATACTCTATTTTTTCTTATTTTTTCACTCAATTACACTACTTTAAATTAGGGATTTTTTCAATTTTACTCAATTAAACAATTTCAATTGGGGTTGTACTCAATTTCATTACTTTGAATTGAGGAATTTTCAATTTTACTCAATTAAACTACTTCGAATTAGGGTTTTACTCAATTTCGAAATTGAATAATTTTTTCAATTTTACTCAATTAAACAATTTCAATTGGGGTTGTACTCAAATTCACTACTTTGAATAATTGAGGATTTTATTAATTTCACTCAATTAAACTATTTTTAATAGAGTGATTTTCTCAATTTCACTACTTTGAATTGATGATTTGAACTTAATTTCACTAAATTACACTACTTTAAATTGTTGATTGTTTCAATTTTACTCAATTAAACTAATTTAAATTGAGAATTTACTCAATTTCACTACTTTGAATTGAGAATTTACGCAATTTTATTACTTTGAATTGGGAATTTACTCAATTTCAATCAATTACACTACTTTAAATTGAGAATTTTTTCAATTTTACTCAATTAAAATACTTTGAATTGAGAATTTTATCAATTTCATTCATTAAATTACTTTGAATTGAGATATTTACTCAATATCACTACATTGAATTAGGGATTGAACTTAATTTCACTCAATTATACTACTTTAATTGTGGGTTTACTCAATTGAATTCAAATTTACTATTTTGAATTGTAGATTAATTTACTCAATTTCACTCAATTGAAATCAATTTCACTATTTTTAATTGAGAATTTTTTCAATTAAAGTCAATCAAACTACGTACTTTGAATTGAGGATTTACTCAATTGAAGTCACTATTTTGAATAAGACGAGTGAGTGCCTTATAAGATATAGAGAATCCATGAAACGGCTAGAGAAATAGTAATTGGTCTTAGAATTTTATTTTATTTTATTTTTGTAGTGCTACTATATTGCTTCCAAACTTAACATTTTAAATATTTCAAATATTTTTTATAAACAAATTGGGGTAGTGCCTGTTTGGCAACCGGAGCAGTACGGTGTTGGTTTTTGGTTGGGTTGGGTTTGGTGTTGTTTTATTCTGAACTAAAACCATGTTTTGTGCAGATGGTTTTGGTGTGAGAAAAAGTGTGTAAATATTTCAAATTGCACGGGACGTAAAACACTGTGTGGACGACACCAACTCCATATATATATATATCTATACGAACAAGTGTGTAAATACTTTTTAAATTCTTTTTTGTACATTTTCACAATGTTAATTATATGATAATATGAACTTTGTATTCCTCATTTATAAATGATATAAATAATAAATGACATTATATTTAGGATATTATTAAAATTTTTATTAATTTTATTTGATATAACACCAATGATCTTTTATAAAAAATTATTATTTATTAGCATTTTAATTTTTTTAATATTTAATTATTATCTCATTTTTCAAAATTTGAGTTTTTCATTAAAACAATAAAAACAAAATCGGGTAAAATATTCCCCTATAAAATTTTAATTAATCTGGAAAAAAAAAAACAAAACATACCCCATTAGGGACAGACATTTTAGGCCATGTTTGGTAAGTGATCTGTCTAGTCTGGTTTGGTCCGATCCGGTGTGGTCAGGTTTGGTCTGTTTGATAAAAGATCTGGTCTTACTATTTATTTATTATTTATTATAATATTTATTTATGTATTATTTATTTATTATTTCTTCACTTTTTAGTATAATTTATTAATTTATTATTTATTCATTTATATATTAATTTATAAATATATTATATTTATTTATTATTATTTCATTATTTATTAATTCATTTAATTTATAAATTATTTATTCATTTTTAATTATTTAAATATATATTTTATTATTTTATTAATTTAATATTTATTTATTATTATTTTACACATTTTTTTGTTATTATTATGAATAAGTATTTATTTATTATTATATTTACTTATTATTTATTATTATATTTATTTATTATGTATTACTTATTTAATATTATATTTATTTATTATTATTTATTTCATTTTATTATTATTTATTATTTATTATTTTTATTATATTTTTAAATATGTTTTATGTAATTTATTATTTATTTTATTAATTTATTATTATTATTTATTCATTTTTAATTATTTACAATTATATTTTATTAATTTATTATTTAGTCCATTTTTTATTATTATATTTATTTATTATTATTGTATTCATTTTTTATTATTATTATGTATTATTTATTATTATTTTTTAAATATGTTTTATTTAATTTATTATTTATATTATTAATTATTCATTTTTGATTATTTATAAATATATTTTATTATTTATTCATTTATTTATTATTATTATTATTATGTATTATTTAATTCATTTTGTTTATTATTATTATTTATATTTTATTTTTAAAATTTCTTTTACTTAATTTATTATTATTATTTATTCATTTTTAATTATTTATATATATATTTTATTAATAAGAACCGACTAGACCTGGTGGCTTGAGTAATTGGGAATTTGATCGCTCCATCACACTGTTTTATATATGTTCACTTATATATAATTATATGCGTGGGTGTGTTTTGTACAAGTGTATCTGTGTTTGATTGGATATGTATTTAGTAGAAATCAGATACTCTGGAAATTCAGTTTCTGTTGTCTACATAGGTTTATATAATTTTGTATGTGTGTGTGTGTTTAGTTTATATCTCACCACTCTTGATTGTAAACACATGGTTGAAAATTTAGGAAAATTTAAGAAGACAGCTTAAACAATAGCAGCGAACTCTCCACTTACTTCGATGTCTACGGTCCCCAAGTACTCACTCTTTCCCTACCTCACCCACATATACACACATACATACATATATATATATATATATATAAACAAGTATTTAAATTTGTTTCGCTATTTGATTTTTATGAGATGCTTCTTGTTTGTTGATACTGTTGCTGATTTTTTATTTGTTTTGTTTATGTAGATTATCAAATCAATTTAGAATCATACATTATACAGACATTAAATCCGGCTCAAAATAGCTCATATGCCCAAATATTGGGTTCAACCCTACACAATCATATCTTTACATAACCCTATCGAATAATTCATATATTTAGCATAAAAAATGATATCTTTATATACTATCTCAATTTGTGTTTATTTTGGTTTTTACCTAATTACCTTCCCTTCTGGTAGCACAATGCATCACAGTCCATCTTCTATCCTTATATCTTCAATTGAAGTTATTTCAGTTTCGTTAAGTATTTATAATGCAAAGTGCCATTATTTTTGTTTGGACTATATGATTTGAATTCGTGAGAAGAAATATCACGTTAGTTATTCAATCTTTTTTGAATAACACGGTCACTCAACTAATGAAATCTGGTGTATCATAGCTATTACTGGGAAGAGCAATAAGTGATGATCACACTGTTGTTGATCATTGATACGTTTGAATTGTTTTAATTATTGAGGTACTTGCTGGCATATGTGTGTTATTAACTGACTAATTACTTAGGCACCGCTATAGTATTACACACATATATATTTTATTATTACCTATTCTACTAAAAAATTAAGCGAAAGAATTGTGTGTTAAATAGCCACCATTGGCCTTTTTATTGCTAACCAGCTATGGGCTGAAAATTTAAGAGAATATCAGTTTTTGAACATTCTCTGCAATGTCTAAGCAATAAAATTTGACCCCATTTCTACTTCTCTCTTCTTGGTGCTGTGTGTGAGTGAAAGCAATGAGCATTGAAAAGTCCCTCTCCCCCAAAAGTAAGAAGGAACTATGAGACTAAGAAAACATCACAAGATAAGAAAATTGCCCCATAATCTGAAAAAATCAGCCCTTGAATAGGGGCTGCTGCATTCACATTTAATACCATTTCAACTACTAAATCAATATCAAGAAGAGTAGCTATGAAGCATACGGAGCAGCAATTATGGGTTCAGGGTTTTTTTTTTTTTTTTCTTCCCCTATTTTTTTTACCCCCATACCAAATTATGTAATTTATCTATATACCATCATAAATTTGATAAGGGATGGAATACAATTCTTCAAAGTATCCAGTCATTGATGCAACTGACAATGACTCATACCCATAGTGATTATTTGTCTTGCTCTTTCTTTTGAGTTACAAGCCACATAGTACTTTTGACAAACACCTAGTCAAAAGAATAATTACCATTTTTTTTCTTATCTTGCAGAAGGTTTACAGATTTGGTGATCGCGTTTCATTCGATTGGTAAGACTCTTTTTCTTACATTTTATCTCATAGATTAATTTTCTTGAAAAATTCTGAGAAATAGTGAGGTGTGAACAAGGCTATATGATGCATATGTTACTTTTGCTTGCAAATCTGTCACACTTATATATTTGTAGACTACATGCAGTAAATGATCATACAGTTTAAAACTGCTTATTGCTTACCAAATTATAATCTTTGGGGCGTGCCTTTGTTTTTTCATTTTTAGCTTAACAATTGCGATATTGCTAAAAGGTGTGTGGACATTAATGCACTTTTTCCTTTTCTTTTTGGTCTTGAGTCCTTCACAAATTTGCGGCTGCAACAGGAGAAAACAAACAAAATGTTAGAGATGTTGGTTGCACAAAATCAACAGCTACCACCGTGGTTCAACAACTGTCAGCAGCCACCACCATGGCAGTATCAACAATCTTCAGCACCGCCATGGTTCCAATACTCTCAGCACCACCAGTCGACGACACCACCACCACCAGTAGCAACAACAGTTGCCACCGACACCACCGCTGACACTACCACGTGATTGCCAAATGATTATAGTTAGAGAGGGAGTGATCACTTTTGTAGGAAGTTTGAATTAATTTCTAGATTATTTGTCTTCCTTTTTTTGGTCATGAAACTCTTTTAGTGCTGGGAAGTTGTTAGGATGGTTAATTTTTTTTGAACAGTTTGCTCTCTGGTAGGTGTTGGATGGAGCTTCTTATTTCTTTTGTACATGTTGCTCCTTCATAGGTGTTGCTTTAATGTAAACATCTAAATGGATTTATGAAAGTTTATTATTTTATTATATTGTGCCAAATTTATATTTGTTATTTATTTTACGAATCAGGTATTTATAATTTTATGATTCATATTGAAAATGGTAATATGGGAAAAATGAATTATTAATGACAGTTAAAATAATTATTTGAGACACTCCAAAACCGTGACAAATAATATTTGTGACGGAATAATATAACAAATAGTGACACTACCTACCGTCCCAAAAAGTCACATATTAGAGACGGTATCAAACGTCTCTAATAGTAAATTAAATAGTGACACTACATATCGTCCCAAAAAGTCAATTATTAGAGACGGTGTCATTAGTGACGGTATAAAGCGTCTCTAATAGTAAATTAAATAGTGACACTACCTACCGTCCCAAAAAGTCACTTATTAGGGACGGTGTCATTAGTGACGGTATGAAGTGTCCCTAATAGTAAATTAAATAGTGACACTACCTACCGTCCCAAAAAGTCATTTATTAGGGACGGTGTTATTAGTGACGGTATAAAGCGTCCCTAATAGTAAATTAAATAGTGACACTATCTACCGTCCCAAAAAGTCACTTATTAGGGACGGTGTTATTAGTGATGGTATAAAGCGTCGCTAATAGTAAATTTAATAGCGACGGTCTATACCGTCACTAAAACGTCTTTATTAGCGACGCTCCAAAAATACCGTCCCAAAAGAGTAGCTAAGACGCTTTTTTTAAGCACGGTCCATGATGACTTTTAGTGACGGTTTTTGGACTTTTAGAGACGGTTTTGACCGTCCCAAAAACCATAATTTCTTGTAGTGTGTTTGGATCAAAATGTTATATTCTTAGAGATAGAGAGTCCTTAGGAAAATTTGATTCTAAGAGTGACAAGAGAATATTTTTGGGGTATTCTTTGACTAATTGGGTCTCTAAGGTTTTCAACCTTAGAACCCAAACTATAATGGAATCGGAAAATTTGGTGGTTGATGACTCATGTATTGATAAGTCTTCTAATTCTGTAGAAGAGGAAGGTAGTGAGCCATTTTTCCTATTAGGTGATGATTCTCCTATTGATACTGAAGAAGAGAAAGTGGATCATGAAGATACACTTAGTCCTATAGAATCTCATAAATCTTGTCATAATATTCAGCCTACTCCTACTAAAGAACTATCTATTAGGGTTAAGTTGAACCATCCATTAGATAAAGTCATTGGATCTGTTGATAAAATGATGGTGACTCGTAGGAAGGTCATGAATGAAATTTCTTATGCTTATTATACATCCTTCTTAGAACCGAAAAATGTCAAGGAAGCTCTTCAAGATAATGAATGGATAAATGTTATGCAATAAGAACTTCAAAAATTTGTTAAGAATGATATGCAGTATCTAGTGCCTAGATCTAATGACATAAATGTTATTGGTACCAAATGGATATACAAGAACAAAAAGGATAAAAATGGTTCTGTTATTATAAAGAATAAGGCTAGGCTTATTGCTCAAGGTTATACTCAATTAGAAGGTATAGACTTTGATAAGACATTTGCTCCGGTAGCTAGACTTGAATCTATTCGTATTTTATTTGCAATCGCATGTCATCTTGGATTCAATTTGTATCAATTGGATGTTAAGAGTGCATTCTTGAATGGAATTCTTCACGAGGAATTTTATATGGAGCACCCCAAAGGATTTGAAGATCCTCATTGTCCTGGTCATGTTTATAAGCTCAAGAAGGCTCTATATGGGTTAAAGTAAACTATTAGAGCTTGACATGAGAGATTAACCGATTACCTGTTGGGAACAGGTTTTACCCGATGGGGAGTGGACAAAACACTGTTTATTCAAAAAATTGAGACTGATATAGTTATGGCTCAAATCTATGTCGATGATTTAGTGTTTGGATCCACTTCGGACCAACTTACTCATTATTTTGGAGAACAAATGACACATGAGTTTAAGAGGAGCATGATTGGGGAATTGAATTTCTTTCCAGGTTTACAGATTAGGCAATTAACTGATGGGATTTTTATTTCTCAAATTAGATATGCCTTGGAACTAGTAAATAAATTTGGTATAGAAAAAGCTAAGGAAGTTTGCACTCCTAATGAGTACAACTGTCAAACTTAACATAGACACTAACGATAAAAATGTTGATCCTACACTTTATAGAAGTATGATTGAGAATTTGTTGTACTTGACTGACAGTCGACCTAACATAGCTTTTAGTGTTGGTTTGTGTGCACATTATCAGGTTAGTCCTAAAGAGTCTCATCTTACTGTTGTTAAACATATTATTAAATATGTAAAAGGGACTGTTAATTATGGACTGTGGTACCCATCAGGATCTAATACTGATATTACTTATTTTTCTGATACTAATTGGGCTAGTAATCTAGATGAAAGGAAAAGTACTAGTGGAGGGTGTTTTTACGTTGGAAATTACTTAGTTGCTATAAGAACACTTTTAAGTATTGTTTATTTATGGCATGTTCTAGAGAAAAACCATGTTGAGTGTTAGATAGGTTGTTTCTCTTTCAATGACATCTACAAGCTTCGACAAAGGTGAAATCAAGCATTGAAGTAGTGAAGAATACAAGTGAAGCGCATAAGTGAGCGTATTGAGTAAAAGTGTCTTCCAGAAGGCAAAAACGGCATTTCTCAAAGTCGTCAATAAAAGCAAAAAGTCTCGGGGAGTCAAGAGGATTATTTTGACACAGTTGCGGAGAAAAGTGATTTTCATGAAAAATCCTATGCTCAAGCGTACGCTTACAGAAGCAAAAAGTGGCTAGAAAGTGGATATCTATACTCAAGCTACGCCTGAGCCTACGCTTGACCTACGCCTAAGGCGTAGCAGCGGCAAGAAGTTTTTTTAATTTATGTTGCAATGTCGATTTTGCCTTAGATTGATTCTATGATGTGTGGACGACTCTTACACCTTGGTATACGTGCAATACATATAATATACATCAGAGATTAAGGTTTTGCTGAATTGGATGTGAAATTATGAGAAAGGTCAAACTTAGGGTTTCCCTCAGTTATGGTCTATAAATACCAAGGTCTTCTACATGAGAGGCAGCCTTTGAGCCATTGAGAGATTTCTACAAGTTTTCTACAAATTCATATTCTTCTACAGAGATAGAGAGAGAAAAAAAAATCATTGAATGATTCTATAACTTCTAGTTCTCTCTTGTGTTAGGGTTTATTCAATTGTGTTTCTACATCGACGATCTTATGCATGATTGAATGATCTAGATTCTAAAAAATCTAAACACCACTTATCGTAATGTGGTTACTTAGATCTATTTGGGAAACGAAGCCGTTTAAGTGCGGAGATTGGAGCAGGAGGCTTCGTGGTTATTTGATCTATTGAGAAATAGAGTCGTTCTTTCAGACGTCGAGTGAAGAATAATATATTACATTGGTTGTAAATACTGTTTTCATAGAGTTTGTACAAATTCTTTGATTCATCGTGCATCGATACCCGAGCGTATCCGTGGTTTTTATTTGGAGTCTTTCCAAGGTTTTCCATGTAAAAATATCGTGTGTCTCTATTGCTTTGTTTTCTGTACTTTTATTATTCTTTGCATGATTTATCTTGATAGAAAATTGGATTAAAATTGATTTTTATGCAATTATTATTAATTTATCAATATATCCACAAAAGCCTATTCACCCCCCTTTAAGCTATTTTCATTAATCGTCTAGGTAATTTCAGTTGCTTGGCGTAACAAGAAGCAAAATTGGGTATCCCTTTCCACTGTTGAGGCTGAGTATATAGCTCTTGGTAGTTGTTGTACTCAGATTTTGTGGATGCGTCAAACGTTACAGGATTATGGTTTTTCACAAGGCACAATGACTGTTTTCTATGATTATACGAGTACTATAAATATTTCTAAAAATCTTGTTCAATACTTTAGGACAAATCATATAGATATTCAATATCATTTCATTCGAGATCTTGTTGAAGATGGTATAATATCTTTAGAGTTTATATCCACGGATTCTCAGTTGGCAAATATCTTTACAAAACTATTAGATTTTTAGAAACATATAAGTCTTAGGAAATCTATTGACATTCTTTCTTTAGAATAGATATCTTCATATGTATCATTCTAGGAATATATTGCATTATTCTTCCCTAGAATGGATACATTATCATGTATTTTTATTTTTATTTAGTATTATTCATGCCTTATGTTTTATTATTATTATTAGGATTGTTCATGCATACATTATGACAAAAACACCATAAAAATTATATAATAAAAATTTCATAGTATGGTAAGCTTGGTTAAGGGTATAAAGAGTTGTCAAATTTCACTTTATTCTTATATTTACTTGTCTTATTATGCTTATGGGAATTGGATGAGTTAGTCTAACTTGAGGATATGAGTTGTTCACTTGACATGTTTAAGTATTATTTTTAAAACTCATTAACTTTGGGTGCTTGTTTTATTTCGGAGATAATTGTAATGCTCACTGAAACTATTAGTTTTTCTCATCTGACCCGAAATTGATATGTAGGTTCATGAGCTAGGCTAGATTGATCGATGATTTTGAATACCTATTGCATGCTCATGAATATTGAGGTAATGTTGAAAGAGAAATAAGATGAAAAGAAGAAAACATTGAAAGAATATATATATATGATTGTCTCTTTAAACTCCCCATAACAATGATCCTTTTTGTTGAGTAACCGGGTCTCAGTGCCTCAAGATGCATTGAGTATTCGCGTAAAAAGGTAGAAGTGATTATCTCAAATTTTCAACCTGATTAACTGGGCCTCTTGCCACAAAGCAATGAGTGTTCGCGTAAAAAGGGGAGAAAAAAAAGATATATGTATGAAGTGGTGGAAAAGAAAAAATTTAGAGACAAAAAGGAAAAATTTTGTGTTCCCCTTAATTAGCAATAAGGTCCATGTTAAACATTTGACTTCTAGCTTGGGTTTTGGACTAAAGTATCATCACGATTGGTGAGGAGAATGTTAGAATTTGTGCGTATTACTTTCATCTTATTTGTTTGCTTGCACCTGAATATTTTTCATATATGCAAATGCTATGTAAAGCGTGACTAGTGAATTTTTGTGTTTACAAGGTATGTGTGGTGATTTCCTTCACTACTGTGTGCATAATGGCTAAATTAGATTTGAGAATATGATATGTTAATGATTAACTCATTGTCTCTACTACCCTTCTCACATGTTTCTATGAACAAAAATATATATTTTTATGATAAGTTGAGCATTTCGCATTCATGTATTAATATTAAGATCATGCATTGTAGAGATTTTCGTTACTTGGGAATCTGGGTATATTCTCTAGAGTCCTATGTTTTAACATAAGCTTTGCTTAGATTCTCTGGTCTTCCCATATATTTTGTCCCAATGTTTACATGTTCTATCTTCTCCTTCATCTCTCTTGACTATTTTTATTGTTATTTATTTTCTTGTCATTCTAGTGCCAAAAAGGGGGAGAAGTAGTTAGTAAAGGGGAGAGATATATAGTTAAGGGGGAGAGTGTTATAGTTAAAGGGGAGAGAGTTTTTTAATTGAAGGGGAGAATTATCTGTTGTTTATTAATGATCATTATGCTTCATGTTGATATTATTCATGTTATTATGATCATTTAAACTTGATTATGTTTGCTAGTTGTTTTCCACACTTGTTTTTCACATGTATGATGTTTAATGTTGTGGTTGCAGGATTGATAGATCATCATTAGTTCAAAGGAAAAGTCTATGTCTATGTTTGTCGGTGTGTGTTCATAGGTATAGATTTTATTTTGTTTATAGAGATGATATATTTGTAAAATATGGTTTTGTCTCAGAAATGCTAAACGGAGATTGTAGTAACATTTATTTGTAATGGCATGTTTCTGATCAAAAATCATATTGAGAGTTGTGAGTTTTAGATTGGGTTGTTAAGTGTTGAGTGGCAGGAAATTTATGTTTCAAGTAGAAAGTGGTGAAGATACAAAGGGAGTGGAATGAAACAACGGTTATAAGCGGCAGTGTAACGAAACAATATTTTCAAAATATTTTGTATCTGCTGAGTACTTGAGAAAACAAGGATCGAGTACTCATGAAGTGCGCCATGGTGAAGACAGTGGCATAGCAAACAATGATTTTGGGGTGCCATGGTGCGCCATGTCATGCCAAGGAAGTCGAGAACTCGACAAAATACAATTTTGGAGTACTCGACCTAAAAATCTTGAGAACTCGAGAATGTCTGCTGCAGATTTACAAGGAAGTTTAGTGCGAATATTTTAACACTCTTAACCACTTTGGAATGTGATTAAAACAAATTATTGGTATATTGGTCTATATTTGGAGACTTTATTATCAAAAGTCCAAGATTTCGAGGACAAGAAAAAGACTTGGAAATTAAGAAATCTTATTCCATAATTGAAGATTCTTATTCCATAATCGAATACTTCTCTCTCTATAAATATGAGAAGATATTGAGAAGACAAGACAAGTTTTGAAAGCTTTGCAATTCTTCCACATAAAAGATCTTCATGCAGAGAGAAATATAGAGAGAAAAATATTGAGTGATCATTCATCTTCTAGTTCTCTGTTGTTTTTGGGATTTTCCAATTGTGCTACAACACATGAGATCTTCATGCACAATTGGATGATCTAGTTGCTGGAAAATCATCACACCACCTTGTGTAACTAGGTTGGATTGATCTGTTGAGAAGCAAAGCCGTCGGAGTATGGAGACCAGAGCAGGAAGTTTCGTGGTTCTTTGATCCGTTGAGAAGTGAAGCCATCACAGTATGGAGATCAGAGTGAGAGCTTCATGGTAGCGCGAGTGATTCAATACTTTCAGACGTCGAGTGATAAACGGTGAATCAGAGTGATTATAAGTCCTAACTTCATAGAGTCTATGTACTTCTTGATTCATAGTGCATCAATATCTGAGTGTATCCATGATTTTTTACTTGGAGCTTTTTAAGGTTTTTCCCCCTAAAAATATTAGTGTCACCTCTATTTTATTTTTTGAACTTATATTTATTATTGCGTGGATTATATTGTTATATAATTGAATTAAAATTGACTATTCCATAATTAATATTTTAATTTGTCAATTAATTTATAAAAGCCTTTTCACCCTCCTCTAGGCTTAGTTTACTGTCTTCTACGTAATTTTACTAATTATCTATAACAAAATCTCATGTTATTACACATAGGGATATATTCGTCATTTTATTTTCTAGAGATTTTACTCATTAATTAATTCTTTAATTCAATGGGCATATGCGTCATTGGGGTGTCTTTGTCAACTTTTCCAAACCTCAAGGGACGATTGAAACACACTCTCTAAACGTTGCATTTAGGTGTAATTTTCCTAAACTTTAGGGGGTGTCAGTGTAAATAACCCCTATATTAAACTTTCTCAGATACGATGTGGGACACAAATTTTCTTTTTCTTATTCAAACTCGTCATGCTCTTGTTACGATTGGACAACACTACCTATCCATCCTAACCAGAACTCATCCCTCGTGATGACCACCCAAGCGGGTGTTTAACTTGGCACCGACTCAAGGACAAGGCCTAACATTTGATACTAGCCGTGATAAGTCGGATGCTTTGCAATTCGATCAAAATACTTAAACTGTTAAGTTAAACTAACATTCAACTCAATTATATCGCATCACTTTCTCATCTAGATCCATCGTAGGACAAAAACCATCTAACACCAACCGATTAGAGCATAACATTTCCAAAAAAACTAATTGTAAAGGGGGATTCGCGTTGATATAATCCGCGAATCCAGGGTTCTGACAAGGAAAATTTGTAAAAATTCCAACATGGTATCTCTTGATGAGATTGGATACTCGATAAAGCTCTACAAAGAGTAAATCGTTGAGGGCTGACAAAGGGGGTCATAGTCAAAAGTTAACCTTGCGACCCTTTGAGGTTATCGCGTAGGGAGTACTATTTGACTGGCCTAGGGAAATATTTTGAGATGGTGAATGCTGGGTCGCGACCTCATTCATCAAAATCACTCAAAATAAAGTACATGGAATGCGTCAAATAATGCTCAGGGTCATGGAAATGGAAAATATGCATAAAGGACATGACCCAGGAAACTATGACATCAAATAAAAGAATTCGCGAGAAGTAACCGCCTGATATTGCGGGACGATAAGGTCGTGGATTGCTAATATTGCATGGTAAGGTCGCGGATTGGTAAATTATGGGGGCCACCCACGGATCGATATCGCGGATCATCATGCAGATGTGACAATAACTTATACCTAAACCAACGCCGATAAATAAGAAGCTAGGGACTCAATATGGATGACTTTTCTGAGAGACTTAGAGAGAGAAATAGTGATTCCTAGATCTTTTGTTGTGTAATTATTATTCTCTTCCCTTCTCTTTCTATAATTCTGTAATCATCAAAGGCATTCAAGAAAGATATCATTTTTAGCGAGTATTAGAGTGTGTAGATACTATTTCCAAATCATATTAATTATGTACCCAACACTAAATCCTTGACAAGCACCACATACACGTTGTATATTAGCTTGGTTCCGGCCTCGGTAACAAGCTGGACAGATTTGGTGGTAAAATTTTATACAAAATTCTTTTAAATAGATGAAGAGGTATCGATGCTCTCACTCACCAGGCAAAGACAACATCTTGGAGAAGAAATCGCTGCTTGTGTCAAGAGATTTCGTGAGACTACTTTACAGTGTCATGAGCCTCTCTCTGAGCTCCAGTAAATCAAAATTTTCATAGAAGGAATGTTGTCCGAATATAGAGTGCATTTGGTCAATCATGATGTTAAAACTTTTTCAGCACTAGTGGATAATGCACAAAGATTGTGAGAGGTCCTAGAACCTTCGACACGTCCTAGCATTACCATGAGGTGAGTAGCGATGGTGGAAGATACACAGAATGAGAGGACAAGGGGAGACCGTGGGGATCGTACCAGAAGGTATGAGCCATCTCATTTTCCTTTTGGGGACAAAGAAGTAATTGCGTTGCTTAATTAGTGGATTGCAGATAAAGTTGTAACATTATCTACCTCCCAAAGGATGCCAACAAGGGAAGAAACGCTGAGGAGTAATTACGGCCCTTATCACAGATCCACCCGACATTCCTTAATAGTGTGCAAGGCATTTCGTGGGTTAGTGCACAGAAAGATAGCGTCAGGAGCCCTTGATATGGCTAATGAGTCTTTTCCAACACATGTGGCAGTAGTAAGTGCTCAATATGATATTGAAATGGTGTGTGCTGACAAGTGCAAGAATGTTCTGGCTCGCGAAATAAGGGAGTCCACTAAGTTTGAAGCTTTCTTCAATGAACTCCCAATTCAAGAGCATGTAAAAGAGTTTTTTAAAGAACAAATGATCGATGCTCTTAATCATACTATATTATCCCACATCAAGCAAAGGCTATAGGAGAAATTACATTCTCAGAGAATGATAGACAAGTCTTATTTCTTCACAACCGACCCTTGTATGTACCTGCTACTGTCAATGACCGCGAAATGAAATTAGTTTTTCTGGATGCTGGAACATCTATCAATTTAGTACCTTTCGCGACCCTACGAATGATTAGTTTTCCTGAAAGTATGATTGTGACACATGTTATCTTAGTTACTGATTTCAATGGAGACCAACAGTCGACTATGGGTTTCGCAACATTAGATCTCAAGGTTGGGAAGATCAAGGCTCCCACTAAGTTTCATGTCATTAAAGGTGAGCCCTCATATCAACTACTACTAGGAAGATCATGGTTATATGCATATGGTGTAGTGCCTTCATCATATCATCAAGTGATGAAAGCCAACTGGGGAGAAGGCACAATGACACTTAAAGCTACCAAGAACCCCTTTTGTGCTTCTGAGGCTCACTTCGCATATGCAGTTTACTTTTCTGAATATGGAGAAAAAAGTGGTCTGGGTGTCTATGCCACACATTTGCCAAAATGTGAAGAATTGGAAACTGAAGGCATGCATAAAAGAAAATCAAAGGAGGTAAGTTGGTCGCGAGTAAAAATGCCCGATGGACGTGTAATATACAAGTTGTGATGGGGTTGGGGGTCAGAGGCCTGTACAGTTGGCACTGGCGCCGAGACATCAAAATTAAATTTGCGACTAGAGCATGGCTTATGCGAAGTTGACATTGGAGATGGAATCATTCCGCGACCAACATTCATAAGTCATAGTCTTTGCAAAGAAACCAAAGAATTCTTGGTAAGTCTACTCAAAGAGTATCGCGATGTATTTGCCTGGGAGTACGACCAAATGGCAGGGCTCAGTACTGGACTAGTCAGTTATCATCTTAATGTTCACCCAACGTCAAAACCAAAGAAGCAAAAACAACGGGTATTTCACCCAGACTTGGAAATACAGATCAAAACAGAGGTGGAAAATTTTTTGAAAGCAGGTTTTATTAAACCTACTCAGCATCCAACATGGCTAACAAATATAGTACATGTGAAGAAGAAGAGTAGACAGATTTGAGTTTGTGTGGATTACCGTGATCTCAACAAGGACTGTCCAAAAGATGATTTTTATCTACCCAATATTGATACTATGGTGGATACGACTGCAAGGCATGAGATGTTTTCACTTATGAATGGTTTCAATGGCTACAATCAGATCAAAATGGCACCAGAAGATGCTGGGAAAACAACATTTCGAACCTCAATGGGAAATTTCCATTACATAGTAATGCCATTTGGACTTAAAAATTCCGGAGCTACATATCAGCGTGCCATGACAGCCATTTTTCATGATTTGATGCACAAGACATTGGAAGATTATGTGGATGATTTGGTGGTCATGTCCAAAGTAATACATAATCATGTGGATGATTGAAGGAAGGTGTTGCAACGATTCCATGAGAACAATTTAAAGATGAATCCTTTGAAGTGTACTTTTGGAGTTCCAGAAGAAATGTTTTTGGGATACGTTGTACACCGACAGGGAATAGACTTGGACCCCACGAAGGCTAGAGCAGTGTTAGAAATGGCACCTCCAAAGACTCGCAAGTTGCTAAAAATATTTTTGGGAAAAATTTCATATCTCAAAAGATTTATTCCAACATTGGCAGAAGTCACTCACCCACTCATGCCATTGCTAAAGGAAAAAATTGAATATAATTGGGGGAAGGAACAACAAGAGGCTTTCGAAAAAATTAAGCAGATTTTGACATCTCCAAAAATAATAATGGCACCACAGTCATGAAAACAGTTGATAATGTATCTCACTTCTACTAGTAAATAGATAGAAGCACTATTGGCTCAGGAGCATGAGGGAGAGGAAAAGCCAGTATATTATATTAGTCACATGCTCAAAAGGTCTGAGTCGCGGTACACATCCTTGGAGAAACATTATTTGGCTTTGGTATTTGCGGCTCAAAAATTTTGACATTATCTGTTAGCTCATCCTTTGGAATTGGTAACTAAAAGTGATCTCATTTGATATCTGCTCATAAAACCCATTATGAGTGGAAGAACGGTATGATGGCTATTGGCATTATCTGAGTACGAGATCACATGCTCTTGGCCAAAGGAAATGAAAAGTCAGGTGTTGTCAGATCTATTAGCTTTATTTTCAGGAGGTTCCGAGCCCAAAGATGTGGAAGTAGGAATGGTGGGAAGCACAGAGTACACGTTAGAATTCGATGGCTCTTTCACATAACAAGGAGGATGAGCTGGTTTTGTGTTAAGAAATGAGGAAATAAAAGAAAAGGTAGTGATGGCCTACAAGCTTGACTTTCCTTACACCAACAACGTAGCAGAATACGAAGGTTTGTCACTAGGGGTACAAATGGCTCAGGAATTGAAGGTGAAGGTTCTCTATGTGAAAGGGGATTCAAAACTTGTCACAAAACAAGTTAAGGGGGAGTATGCTGTGAAGGAATCCCATCTTGTGCCTTACAGAACTTTCATTAAACAGATGTTGGGAAGTTTTGAGTCTATAAGCTTTCAACATGAGGCGCGAGAAAACAATAGACTTTCTGATGCGTAAGCAATATTGGGTTTGCGGTTACAGTTTCAAGGGATAGACTCCAATTTTCAAATACTGCCAAAAACTAGTTCGATAATCAGTCATGAAGTAGAGCCACAGCCTTAATCAGACTGGAGAAGGGATATAGTTCAAGCCTTGATTAGCAATGACAATACTGCCCTAAGGCGAGGATATCAAATCATAAAGGGAACATTGTATCATAAAGTCGCAGAGGAGATGCTTGCTAAATGTGTACCAATAAAGGAAGCACAAGGGCTGCTGCACAAAGCTCATAAGAAAATATGTGGACAAGTGGATATAAGTCTTTACCAAAGTATACAACGAGAAGGATATTTTTGGCCAAGTATGAAAAATAATGCCACAGAGTTGCAATGCTTACCTATCCGCCAATGAGGGGAACTTCGCGGATATTACTAACTGGCGAGATAAGTATGCACTTTATCTAAATGAGGGAATTCTACCTGAAAAAGACAAGTCGCGGTTTAAAAGACTGGTTTCGCAACATGTTCTTCGTGATGGGAAGTTGTTTCGGAAAAGCTTTGAAGGGAGGCTGCTGAGATGCATTGCCGAAGAGGAAGTAGGAGAAGTGATAAGGTAAACTCATGAGTTTAGACATCAGGTCCAGAGAAAAGTATTTCAACAGCTTTTGTTGTCCGGATATTATTGGCCAATAATGGAGAAATATACGGGAGATTTTATCAGAAAATGTTATACATGTCAGTTACATGGAGACCTTATTCATGCCCCAGCAACAGAGCTATATAGCTTGTCTACCCCTTGGCTTTTCCACACCTGGGCCTTGGATATAATTGGGCCAGTCACACCACAGGTTCAGGGGCATGCATGGGTGTTAGTTGCTACTGAATTATTTATAAAATGGGTAAAAGCTATTCCACTGCGACGAATGACAGCTGACAATGTGGTCAGGTTCATAAAAGAAAACATTATTTGCCAATTTGGAATACCAAAAGTTATATTGTCAGATAATGGGACTCCTTTTATCACCACTAAATTCGCGGATCTGCTTGAAAGATATTCAGTAATTCATCACAAGTCAACACCATACTACCCTAAAGGGAATGGACAGGCAGAAGCTTCAAACAAAGCTTTCATCAGAATATTGAGTTATTTGTTGCATAATAATCAGAATAAATGGATGGAAGAGCTTCCCATAGCTCTATGGGCACACCGAACATCCTACCGTATTGCTACAGGAATGGCCCTTACTTCTTAGTCTATGGGGCAGAGGCAGTATAACCGCCAGAGATAGAATTCGCGGCTAAAACTTTGACCGTGGAAAGTAAATTGGAGGAAAGAATGCTACAAGTTGAAAGTCTAGAAGAGAAAAGGGAGGAAGCATTTATGAATAAAAGGACCTATAATAGCCAACGAGCAAAGGGGTATAACAAGAAAGTACGATATCGATGGTTCAAAGTAGGGGATAGGGTGTTGAAGACAGTACCAGCAATAATGCGACGACAAAGGGTAAGAAAATTTGAAGCAAAATGAGAAGGCCCTTATGCGATTACCAGTGAAAGCAGTAGTGGATATTACAAATTGGAGCATGAGATTACTTGCAAAAAAACAAGCCCACTCAATGTGAAATGGATAAAATTGTACCAATCTTGAAAAATATGTACACATTAATGAAGTAAGACTGTGGTATTGATAAAAGGTGTGGGATAATATAGTTAAAAGTTAGCAAAATATGTGTACAAATCATGTATAATACAACAATCACTACTACAAGCCTCTACCAACGGGGGATAAGACATGAAGGTTCTCGTGTTCCTCTTGAAGCTCGTGAGAACACAGTGAATGTTCTGCGTCCTCCTTAAACTTTTGACTGTCCTTTTCCGCAGCAGCTAAAAGCGCACGGGCCTCCTCCACTTTCGCGATGCTTGCCAGATAGTCATTGAAGGATTTGACCTCATCACAGTGTTTTGCATATTGACGTTACACTTGTTCCAGACGTACTTCCCACTAGGTCACATTCATCTTCATGTTTTCCTATTCCTAATACAAGCATGGTAGAGGGGCAAGGTGTTAGGAGTAAGATCTCGCATGCATGTTGTTGTTAAATAGGAAAAAGTATCCGTGATAATGTGAAGGAAGGTTGGCTGGAAAAAAGGATCATAGAGCTCCATGTGCTCAAATGTCTCTGGATGATCACTCTAAACACGGTCCAGAATAGAGATGTCTTGAGCATAACATAGACAATCATGCCAATATGTATAATCCTTTGAATAAGGGTTTGACATAACTAGTGCTGATGAGAAACTGGGAATGGATGAAAATGGAGCTTGTTGAGGCAAAATTGAACTCTGAGATGGGATATGTCAAAATTATTGAGCCCGGGGAGCTGGTGGAGTCTGCATACGCGGTTGCTAAGAGTACATAGGAAGGAAGAATGATTTTAAACTGGGAAATGAAAGGTTCTGTAAAATGTTTGGAGATGAAATAAAATTATCAAAAGTTTTATTGACAAGCAAATCTTCGGGGTCTTGTAACATGGATTCCGGAAATGAAGGGCCATGGATGATACTTGAACCCATAACATGAGCATGCCCAACACCATTTTGAATATGAGAACTTGCATTAAGGACACTCGCAGCATGAGCAGATTCATTTATAGTAGCATAGTCTGGACGAGTGCTCAAATTGGCAGCCTCAGAAACTTGGTTTTGACAAGTGCTTAAATTCGCAGCCTCAAAAACTTGGTTTTGACAAGTGTTCAAATTTACGGCTTTAGGAACTTGAATTTAATGAGCGCTCGGATTCGTGGTCTCAGAGGGTTGGCTTGATGAGTCTTGTTGTCGTCACCATCTATAGCAATAAGGTTTTCAATAATGTCCTCAATATTAACAACAGAACCTCCAAAGAGTGACCACTGAACTCGAAGACCATCCTCTAAAGTAGCCGCTACCTCTATCGTGATGTCACCTCCAAGAGGTTACATGTGTCGCATATCTGATTCTTCATTACAAGGCGCCTCTCTCGCGGTATCATCTTCCGGGTTTGAGACTAGAGGGTTTGACACTTTTTTCTTATCACCATTAAGATTAAGGTTGGAATTGAGATATGTATCTTATCTTCTCGTGGAATGGACATTGTGTGTCCGGATCTCTATCACTTCTATGGTTTGAATATTTACGGTTTGGGGATCAATAATTGTCACGGTTTGAGCAGCTTCTGAAGATTCTTTGTGAAGAGTGGTGCCTTCAAGGGTTGGAGTGCCTTACACGGAGTTATCACGAGTATGTTCAGTGACAGATGGATTCTTACAGAAAGAAGATATTAGCAGATCATCATCCTCATCTGAGTCTATTAATATAAATTTTCATGCGGATGAAAGAGGTTTGATAGTTTCCCGCGATTGAATGGTGGTCTGCTCTGGGAAATCGAAAAGAATGTTGGCTACTTTGCAGTCTAAGGCATTAATATCCTCAAAAATCTGTTGCTCCGAGACCTCTTCTGGCAAAATAACATATTCAATAGTCTCACAACCTGGAAAATTATTAAAATATTACGCAATAAATGAGAGCTCAACGAATAAAGTGATTCAGTGAATCATGATTTACCGGAGAAAAAAGAAAAAAGAAATTGGCAAAATTAATAAATATCAAATAAGAAGGCATGATCAATTGAAGATGTATTAAGGTCATACCAGTGGTAGGAATAACCACAGGAACTTCAACACGCGCAGAGCGTCTTCGCTTAGGCGCAAGAGGAGGAACCTTTGACTTTCCTTTTGGATCCTTAGAGGTTTTCTTCTTTTTAAGAAGTGGATTTGAAGGCTCTGGTGCTTCATGATGCTCTCGGATTTAATCAAAAGTTTGGCAAGCTAACTTACTATAAAATCCGCGGGAACCATGAGGTTTGTGAAGCTTAAGGGAAGAATCTCCCATGAGTATATCTGCAGGTTCAATAGGCCTAGGAATTCCCATCATTAAAGTCTAAAAGTCTGTAGTAACTTGGATCCAGAAGTCCACATAAGCCGCGGTCTGACCACCTACCCGTGATCATGAGGGAACTACCTGGAAAATGAGCAGTATCATAGGCAGCAGGAGTACTGCCTGGAAAATGAGCAACGTAGACGGGAACTGCTTGGTCAAAACTCAATTGGTGAGCAACGCGTGAGGGGTTATAAACCGTAACCCGCGAGAACGACTCATCAAAAATGGGTAGGCAACACTCAAATGCAGTGGTGGCAAAGATAAGCTCTTCATGAGATTGATAACTATAATAAGACTTCTCCTCATCTGGATAAAAAGAAGGAAAATGGATACCTTCTATAGGAACCGAGTAAGGTCTCCATGCAAAGTAACAATTGAAGTTAATAAAGTCTTCAAGTATTTTGGTAGAGAGTAAACTAGACCAGCAAGCAGCTCGTGACTTAGGATACAAAGGATTGGCTTTATCTGGGTTTGAAGAGGTTGAAAGGAAAGAGAGAGATTTTGGAGCATACTTTAGGAATCTTTAAAAAATGAATAACATTAGGGCAGCTTAGGCTCGTACTCTCTGAAGAAATGATGGCACCAATTAGAGTATTTGAGCTTTGGACTTTTAATAAAAGGAGTTTCATTAAGTATGACAACGACTACCCCTTTTCGCGGCATAGGCAGTACAAGCCTAGAGATACAAATGAATCTTTTGGTTTTCTTCATCAAAAAGGTGTGTATCATGGGGCCGCGAATCAAAAACGGGGAATCTAGATAAAATATAGACATCATCTAGAGTAGGGGTGAACTTTCCCCAAGTTGTTATGAAGGTATGGGAGCAAAAAGCTCCAACGCGACACTAAAAGGGTAAGGGCATCCGCGTCTCGACGAACAGACATGTCAAAAAATAATTCTATTGAGTCTAGCAAGCCAACCTTTCTAAGGGTTTTGCGGGGTCTGTCTTGGCTAAGTATGTGACTGGACCATCCTCTAGTGAGTGATAGGGGCAACATGTCCTTCATATTTCACGAAAGAGTAGGGAACATCTCCTCTTTCGATAAGTAATCGCAGAATAGAAGAGGATGGAATATTGGCTAAAGGTGTTTCACCGTCAGGGTGAATGAGCATAGGGTCCTCAGTAATATCCCCCGCAGGAAGAAGGTTTTCAATATAATTCCAGAAATGGTCATGAGAAGGATCGAAAAAGGGAGCTTTTCTCCAATATGTGGACAAAGGAATAGATGGGACAGTTCCAGAAAGAGGAGTTAGGAGTTTAGGGGAGGAAGAGGTTTTAGACATGGTGACAAAATATGATTGGAAAAGGAAGCAAGTATGGTAATAGGGAAATAAAAATACCGCGGCCCAAGAAGTTATATTAAAAGGGATGGGTATGAGTGATAAAATAAGAAGAGAAGTTGAGTCAAGAAGAGACAGAAAAGTGACAAAAGTATAGGAGAAGAAAAAGAAAGAAATTTGGAGAAGGAAGGAAAGAATGGAAAAAAATGAAATATGGAGGATTTTATAAGGGAGGGGCACGAAAATATAGGAGGTGCAATTAATGCCCGCAGAAGCCGAACTGACGCCAAGGCTGCCGCAAATCAGAATATCGCGGATCGTAATCAATGGGAAATATTAGCAAGACAGAAGCAGATTTTGAAAAGGAAAAGTGAAGATAAACATAAAAATGGTTCAAAAGGCTAAAAGAGCATATATAAATATTTTTTATCGCGGAATACACATGGGAATAATTGCCTCTGCAAAACTGAAATGAAGTTTTGGTGGTTTACTCTTTAATACTTGGCTAAGTACTAAAGTGTAAAAGAGGAAAAATGTTAAGGGGGATTCGCGTTGATATAATCCGCAAATTCAGGGGTCCGACAAGGGAAAGTTGAAAAAAGGCCAACATGGTATCTCTTAATGAGATTGGATACGCAATAAAGTTCTACAAAGAGGTAATCGTTGAGGGCTGACAAAGGGGGTCATAGCCAAAAGTCAACCTCGCGACCCTTTGAGCTTATCACGTAGGGAGTACTATTTGACTGACCTAGGGAAATATTTTGAGATGGTGAATGGTGGGTCGCGACCTCATTCATCAAAATCACTCAAAATAAAGTACTTGCAATGCGTCAAATAATGTTCAGGATCATCTAAATGGAAAATATGCATAAAGGACATGACCGAGGAAACTATGACATCCAATAAAGGAATTCGCGAGAAGTAACCGCTCGATATCGCGGGACGATAAGGTGGCGGATTGCTAATATCGCGTGGTAAGGTCGTGGATTGGTAAATTATGGGGGCCACCCGTAGATCAGTATCACGGATGACCATGCTGACGTAGCAATAACTTATGCCTGAACCAACGCCTATAAAAAAAAAGCTAGGGACTCAATATGGAGGACTTTTTTCAAGGACTTAGAGACAGAAATTCCTAGAGAGAGAAAGAGTGATTCCTAGATCTTTTGTTGTGTAATTGTTTTTCTCTTCCCTTCTCTTTCTATAATTCTGTAATTATCAAAGGCATTCAAGAAATATATCATTTTTAACGAGTATTAGAGTATGTAGATACTATTTCCAAAGATACTATTTCCAAATCATATTAATTCTGAACCCAACACTAATCAAGGAAACCTCTAGTTCAAGTAAACTATTACAGGACCAGACAACTTCAAACTCCACTCCTATTACTTTTCCTATATAATTTGTTTTAAGTTCAAGTTTCCTTCTAGTGACCGTTGCTAAAGGATTTGAATCATCGAGAATGATATCATTTGTGTTCTTATGAAGTGGGAAAGGTGAAACGTGTGTGGGCTATGACAACTTCATGCCTCATTGCCTATTATATATATCCTCAAGGGCAAGACCTGATAATTTGAAAACGTGGTATTTTATGTTTTATTGAAGACATGGAGTTATGAGTATGCCACAACAAAACCCCATCCTTTGCATACAAATTAGAGGTTCAATAACTTCCGTTTGTCCTAATTGTATCAAATGATTTGACTCAGTTTATTATCTGTTTTGATCAATCTGTATTAGACTGTATGTGGATTCCAAGGCAAAGTCAAAGAAAAACTGTTAAAACAGATGCAGATTTACACTTTGAAAATGAGGAAATGCATTTGAAAACTTTTAAATTAAATCCAGATTTTACTACGAAAAAAATAAATAGAGAGAAAATGAGGAAATGCATTTGAAAACTGTTAAATTAAATGCAGATTTTGACTTTGAAAAAGATAAAATAGATTTCATTTGAAAATGAGGAATATAGGGAGAAATGGATCCAA
This sequence comes from Cornus suecica, assembly GCA_963922005.1. Lineage (NCBI taxonomy): Eukaryota > Viridiplantae > Streptophyta > Magnoliopsida > Cornales > Cornaceae > Cornus > Cornus suecica. The sequence continues at coordinate 55,672,081 of OY998241.1, read as the reverse complement.
TTTCCATTACAAGGTGAAGGCATGGTTCAATATTATTTTCTCATATGAAGTGTGAAAGGTTATGGCAGGGTCGCGAAAACATTCTAGACCTCTTAACAATTGTGTAGATGTGCCTCGAGCTCTTTAGACTAAACTAGCATTATTCTTTAGGCATTTAGATACCAATTACAAAATCATTTGTCGACACTTTTAAGATTTATAATCATCCCATTCACTTGCCCTATAAATAGAGGTTGGAATTCAGTCTCCTCCCCACCTTTTAAACATAAAACTCACTGATATTTTTACAAGGTAGAACAACTAAAAGAAAAAGAGATTACCAATAAATTGAACTTTCATAAACAATACTTAAACTCCAACCATGCCAAACTATTTACTAAAAATAAATGAATGTAATTGTAGGAAAGATCCAAATTGGTAGTATAACTTTTCTTATCTCAACTATTTTTCATAAAATCACCAATCAATTAAAAGTTCAATAGAAATGATAAAAGAAAATAGTATGATCGAGTTGGTTGAGTATTCTTCTGTTTGGATTCTTTCCACAATCAAATATTAAACTGATTGATTATATTAACAGGCATAATGAAATGATTTGTTTACTCATGCTATCTAGAGAACCATTTGTTTTGAAAGTAAAAATCGTCAGTGGATGCAGTTTGATGGGTACCGGGGTAGAAGAAGTTCATTGTTTGCTTGAGACTTTATTATACTCCCAAAAGTAAGTGGAGGTCATAGGCGAAAGCGACTCTAAGACCTTTACGTGTTTAAAAAATTATAAATATATAAGTATTATTAAAAATATATATTAAATATATTAATATTTAAAAAATAAAAAATAACTTTCATATTGGTGGTGTCGTGAAAAATTATTATTGCTAAGGAAGTGCGGCAGTCGCTAGAATCTTAAGTGTAGTCACGTGAAAAATTATTATCTTTATACGAGTGCGACAGTCACAAGAACCATAACTGTAATCACTAAATATTATGCAATTACGATAAAAAATTTCTAGATCTAATCAGGATAATAGCTTAATTTGAATTAGACTTTAGTTTCACTAATTTGAAAAATTGAGATTGTTTTTTTTTAGTTTATAATAATTGAAATATAAAATTTTGGGGCGTAAAATTGTGAAAATGAATTTGAATTTAGTACAAATTGAGTTGTTAAATAAATTAATATTTTTTTTTGAATCTATAGTAAAATAATTATTATTTTAAAATAATTAAATTCTTGAATTAAGCCGAGAAATTAATTAAATTCTTTTAAAAGGTTTAAAATTACCAATACTAAAAACAAATATTTGGGGCCCGGGCCCAGGGGCCGGGCATGATTTTACTGTTATTTTAATTTATGAGATTCCCTCTTATTTCTTTGTTCCTTGCTATTGCTGGGATGCACTCTGTTTTTAGAAGTTTGGTGGGTATCAGTTCCCCTTCATTGTAATTGCTTAGGATATAGTATATATATAGATATAGATCTACAGGTTGTTGCAGCTTGGAGAACAAAATCATGACATATATACAGAGAGATATAGATCTACATACAATCTTGATATATATATATATATATAGATCTATATGCAAATATAGATATAGGTACCGGGAGAGAGAGCTTTTAAACTAAGAGGGACCCACGTATACTTGTTTGTGGTGATATTTTAAAAATTGAAAAAATCAAGTGAAGCCTATTTGGTTATAGAAATATTGGGTGAGAGTAGGGATGCAATTTGAGCGGGTTGGTCCAGCCCAACCCGGATCCAACCCGAAAATTTTGAGCTTGGGTCGGGTTCGGACTCAATTTGGGTCAGTACGGATTGAGTTTTATTGGGTTAATGTTTAAATTGGGTTGGGTTCGGGTTAAACCCAAACCCAACCCGAAACCGGGTTTTGTTGAATGACAGAATGAGAGATTGAGATTGGCTTTGCAAGAGCAGAGAAAGCAACAACTATCGGTGCTTTTGAAGACATTGGAAGTGAAAACAAATTTGATTTGGAGATAGAAAGTGGAAGATATGGCAAAAGTTGTGCAAAGAACAATGGAGCTTGAAGAGTTCTTGAGAAGAATGGAGATGGAGAACCAAACATGGTAGAGAGTGGCCAAGGAAAACGAAGCCATGGCGTTGAATCTCAACGGCACAATCGAACATCTAAGAGAGAATGCTTGTTTCAACAATAATAATGGGTTCGAAGATGCAAAATCATGTTGTGATGTGAACAGAGGAGGAACAGAGGACTTGAGTTCAAACAAAAAGTTCCTTTGTGAATTGACCTGCATCGGAGTCCTTGGCGGCTCCGCTGAGAGAGGAGGGGTTGCTTCGGCAGACATTGGAGGACGAAGAGAGCTTGGATTTGAAAGAAGAAGACACTCTAAGGTTATTATTGCCATTACTAGGTAGATGCCGATCCAGCTTCACAATTCCTTTGTGAATGCCATTCCTTGAAGCCATCAATCAATTTCTCACTCTAGCTTCAAACACTCTCCGCCATTGAAATCATCAATCTATAGATACAGATATACATATATATATAGAAAGTGTCACGCCCCGAATTTCCTAGGACTCCAAAACCCGAATCTAAGAGTTAAGGGAGTGAATGCGGAAGAAATAAAATGAAATAAAATCCCTCAAGTCATCAAATACTCGTACAAGGGTAAGATAGAATTTAAAACATCTCAAAGATGCTAAATGGATCACACGGGATCAAAAGAAGATAAACCGAAGCAATCAGTACCTTAACCGAAACATCGGAACACCCTAAATTCAACCAAGGTTAAAATGGTCATTTGAAGGGTAAAATATAAAGTTCCAACTACAAACACAAATTTTGGACCTAGCACAAGCTATAGGAACAAACGAAACCAAAATCCAAGGTGTGAGGTAGAAACTACAATGTTTCGAAATCGGCATTCCTACGCTTAAGGTCCCAAACTCTACCATCAACTTCAGTCGACAATTTCTCACTCAAACATGACTCAAATGAAGCGATTAAAAATCCTAAACGCAAGATCTTGAAGTTAGGTTTCTAAAAAGCTAAAGAACACCCTCATCCGAGTAGCGTAGCTCAAGATATGATCGAATTACTGAACAGTGGTCGAAGAGTGCGCGAGCTGTAGTCGATTGAAAGAACCTTGAGTCGACTATAAGGAGCATTTAGTCGACTGAAACAGCCTTTAGTCGACTACAAGGAGTATCTAGTCGACTGAAACAAGTAAATAGTCGACTGGATCAGTCAGAAGCTTGCGGAAATGGAAGTTTGAGGATTCAGTCGACTACTCAAAGCCCTAGTCGACTACAAGGAGGGTTCTAGTCGACTAAACCAAGAAAGAAGTCGACTAAACCATACTAAAGCTAAGAGAGAGATGTACTGAAATGGAATGGTGAAGACTTAGTCGGCTACCTTAAAACTCACCTTAACTACTAGTCTGCAAAAGGGGAAAATTTGTCTCTACACCATCATGAACACTTATAGGATGCTACAAATATTTCCGAAACTCAAGAACTAGAAAGAAACAATTATTTTCCTCGAAATCTTTTACTTGAATTTTCGTAAAAATCATCCGTCTTACCCCCGGTTTCCGTTTGAGTAAACCACCGACTCAAAAATCTCAATTTCTTTCAAACAACTTCAAATTAGTTCAAACCAAAAGTTTTTATCGGTTTTACGGGGGTAGGCGAAAACGGGTTTTTCTATCCAAAATGAAAGGATTTATTTGAAAACTTAGAAAAATGCTATTTCGGCTAAATACCTAATAATCACATTCAAGACAAATAATTCATTTCACACTCAAAATTCCAAATAAAAGAATTCCAAATTTTCATTTTAGTGCCCTAAGGCGAAACATGATAGAGTTTGCTCAAAATTACATATTTCCACGATTCAGCACCGAGGTGCCCCAAAAGAATATAGTCCCCGCGCATAGTGCTCCAATGGATGTACATCAATACCAACATCTCGGCTAACATGCTAGCCGGATTAAAATAAAATAATTTTAACTTAATTGAAGCACTAAACAAAATAAGCACATTTATACAAAGTCTATAAATGCTCTACAAAAGTACTCTGCCTCCATATACGCAAAAAGGACGGAACCAACACTGAGTCTCTACCCGGAGACTACGGACCTCCCAAGTGGGAATCATCACCTGAAAAAAATGTATATAATGTGGGGTGAGATTACTAGCCCAGTAGAGGAAGCGTCATTGCCTCAATTTCTGTAGTCCGAGTGGTATAACCCACCCAAGGTGCATGCAACTAGACCTAGGTCGGTCTCTTGTTCCACATGGCTCTCACGCCATTCTGGAACCCCATCAAACCCAACAAACAAGTTCCCTAACATGCTCACAACATAATTTATCACAATTATAACATGCTTTCATTATTAAAACTACAATCACATATGTATAATAATTAAGATGGAAGGTGACCGACACCCCCATTACACGCACACAAAAACACACCCTTCCCAAGGATGAACGGATCATTCTCCACCATTCCCTTGAGGATACAGGCTCACTAGGGAATGGTAGACTCATCGAACCGTCATTCCCAAGTGCTCATGACACTTCACACTTTTAACCGGGATGACGTCATCCACGATGCGGTCGTGCACATAGGCTTTGGACGATATGTCCTCCCCCTATCGTCTGCATTTCTCGGCTTTTTAGTTCCGTAGGAGCAAGAAGCACCCCCTGGCCAGTTGTTTCGACGATCCAAACACAAGACGACTCCCACAAAATTTACGCAAAACGTAAGAACCAATACCCATGTTTTCACACTACGTGGCACACTCAAAATGCATCAAGGTTCATAATTTCCACCTTATGCCATCACAATACATACATGTTCTTTATGCCATATGTTGTAATCAAATTAACATCATGCTCATATTTTCACAATTTATAGCAATAATTCACAACAAGAATTAATATCACATACTCATGTTTTTCAAGGGGCCTAGTTCTTCGTCTAAGTTATCAAGACCCAACTCGCATATATATATATATATATATATATATACGGCGTATCTACACATAGACGCACACACCCTCGTACAAAAACTAAAGTAACTCATTTTTCCCCAACCTCAATCCAAGAAAATAATAAGCAATAGGGCGCAAGCAATCCGTCCAATTGACGCCAACAACAACCAAGTGAAGAATTTCCAAGAGAGCTTCAAGGAGTTGATTTTCGAGAATTTGAGTCAAATGTCTCCCAAACCTTCAAGCAACATTAAAACAAATATGGATTCTTAACTAGTGGTTTTTAGTAGCAACGACGGATTAAAAATCAAGAATTCAAAGTAAGGCTAAAAACCCCAGAATGGCTAAACTAGGGTTTCGGGAAAAGGAAGAATCAAGAGGAAAGGAACTCACCAATCAATCCAACACAAGATAGACTATGTGGACATCAAGCAAGCTTGAACCAATGCTTTCCCGAAATGGTATTTTCAAGTCTCCTCATGCTAATATCAATTGCAATGGAAGGGAGAGTTACAAGAATGGACCAACAACAATTATAACCATGAAAATTCCGAAAATCTATAAGAACAAAAGAAAGCATTCCAAGGAAATAAAAGCTAGGTTTTCAATTCAAATGGAGAAATCAATGAAAATGATGAAGGAGCTTACCAATCATCAACACCAATTGTGGACAAGGAAACACCAACAAGACCCAAGCTTCAAGCTACCATCAACAAAGCTATAGGTGGAAGTCTTTTGCATCCATTGAGGAAGAGAGAGAGACGTAACAAAAGAAATGGGGAAGAAGAGACAAAAACGTGTGAAGTGAGAATGGGATGAAGTGTTTTGTGGTTAGCAAGACTCTACTAATGTGTAAAGATACACCAATAATTGACTTCTCAATCCAATGGCTAGAAATGAAGATGGGTAAATATAGAGTGATCCAATGGCTAATAGGAAGACAACACTAAAAGTGGTGGTGAAATGTCTAAGTTACCCACTCCTTTATCATTTAATCACAACCCTTGTCATTATGAACTCAATTTACTATTTTGCCCAAGTCTTCTACACAACTACAATATTGCCACTCTACATCTCCCCAACACTTAGTCAATAATTCTCTACAAAATCCACTAACTCAATATATGGAAAATTTCTAGTTTACGTTTTTGTCGTTTATTTTTTTTTTCCAAACGTTTCCATTATCTTCAAATATTCACGAAATGAAATATAACATATAACATGTAACTCAAATTTTCAATTTCGCATAATTCACGTAAGCACGTGAACATGTTAGGCACATAAGCACTTAATTGTTTAACAAATAAATAAATATTAAAATTTTTTAAATTACCACGTAAAAATACCGGACGCTACAACCTACACACCTTAGGAGATTTCGTCCTCGAAATCAAGACGTGCCTAAGTAGAAAATAAGTCCGGGTATTTTCCCCAAACTTCACGCTCACGCTCCCAAGTCACCTCCTCGACTCCGCGATGATGCCATAAGACCTTAACGAACGGAATAATTTTGCCCCGCAAAACTTGCTCTCGAACATCCAAGATCCTAACAGGTCGCTCCTCATAGGACACGTCCTCAACCACATCAACATCCACCCAACTCAAGACATGAGATGGATCCGGATCATACTTGCGAAGCATATTGACATGAAAAACATTATGAACTCACGACAAATCCGGTGGCAACGCTAAATGGTACGCTGCCTCACCAACACGATCAAGAATCTCGAAAGGCCCAATAAATCGTGGTGAAAGTTTGCCGCTCTTCCCAAATCGCATCAAGCCCTTCCGAGGTGAGACCTTCAGAAACACATGATCCCCAGCCTCAAAAAATAAAGGATGCCTACGCCAATCTGCATAGCTCTTCTGTCGGCTCTATGCTATAACCAAATGCTGTCGAGCAATCCTAATCTTCTCAGTTGCTTCATGAACCATATCGGGTCCTAAAAGTGCGACATCACCAACCTCGGCCCAACAAGTCGGCGAACGACATAGTCTACCATACAATGCTTCAAAAGGTGTCATCTGAATACTGGACTGATAACTATTGTTATACGTAAACTCCGCCAAATGAAGATGATCCTCCCAACTGCCCTTAAAATCAATAGCACAAGCACGAAGCATGTCCTTGAGAATCTGAATGGTACGCTTTGACTGTCCGTCCGTCTAAGGATGGAAGTGGTACTAAACCGTAATTGTGTATCCAAAACTGTCTAAAAGGCTTGCCAAAATCGTGACGTGAATCGCGGATCCCGATCCAAAACAATAGTAATCGGAACCCCGTGAAGCTTAATAATCTCCTTCACGTACAAACTACTAAGAACTTCTACATTATACATCTCGCGGATAAGTAGAAAATGCGTAGTCTTTTTCAATCAATCAACGATCACCCACACTGCATCCTTCTGATTCTTCGTTTTGGGCAGCCCTGTCATGAAATCCATGCAAATATGCTCCATTTCCACTCAGGAATCGATTACAGATTCAACAACCCGACAGGTCCTCGATGCTCAACCTTAACCTGCTGACAAGTAAGACAACGACTCACAAAATCTGCAACTGATTTCTTCATTCCTTGCCACCAATAGTGACGCCGAAGATTGTGATACATCTTTGTGCCACCTGGGTGAACTACAAGTCTGGAACTGTGAAACTCTAGTAAGACCTCCTCACGGCAAGTCTGCGGTACATAGAGTAAACCCCTAAAATGATAACCTCCGTCGAAGTGCAAAACACAATCGTCAACGACCTCGCCACTAGTGATACGAGTGCGAACCGAAGTAATGTTGTCATCGTGCCCCTGAGCCTCAATCACACGACTCACAAGTGAAGGTTGTGTCACCATGCTAAATAAGGTCACCATTGAATCCCCACTATTATGGAACTGAAGACCCAACTCTGCGATGTCCTCCATCATCCGCCACTCACGAATAAAGATGTTAGATAATGCTGCCTGCGACTTGCGACTCAATTCATCCGCCACTACATTAGCTTTCCCGGGGTGATACTGGAGTACAAAGTCATAGACCTCCATGTACTCGACCCATCGACGTTGTCACAAATTCAAGTCCCACTACGTAAAGATATACTGTAAACTTTTGTGATCGGAGAAAACCTCAAATCTCTCACCATACAAGTAATGTCGCCATCCCTTAAGTGCAAAAAGAACCGTTGCGAGCTCCAAATCATGCGTAGGATAATCCCCCTCGTGAGTCTTCAACTGTCAAGATTCATAAGCTACAACTTTCTCGGACTGCATAAGTACATATCCTAGTCCCTCGTAAGAAGCATCACAATAGATTACATAGCCTACACCACGCTCGGGAATAATCAAAACCAGAGCCGTAGTCAACCGTGTCTTCAACTCGATGAAAGCCTCAACACACTTGTCATCCCACACGAACTTGATACCCTTTCGCGTAAGGAGAGTCATAGGAACCGCTAAATGAGAAAAGTCATTCACGAATCGTCGATAGTATCCCGCTAAGCCAAGGAACCTACGAACCTCAAAAACATTAGTCGGCCGCTTCCAATTCATCACGTCTTCTATTTTTTAAGGATCAACTGAAATGCCGCCTTCGGAATCAACATGCCCCAAAAATCTAATTTCTTGAAGCCAAAACTCACATTTCTCATACTTAGCATACAATCGGTGCTCTTTTAGGATTTAAAGAACGGTCCTAAGATGAACCTCGTGCTCGCTTTCCGTAGTAGAATACACTAGAATGTCATCAACGAATACTACGACAAATCTATCCAATAACTCATGGAAGATACGATTCATAAGACTCATGAATGTCGTTGATGCATTAGTCAAACCAAAAGACATCACTAGAAATTCAAAGTGCCCGTAACGAGTGCAAAAAGCTGTTTTTGGAATATCTATTTCCCTGACCCGTAACTGATGATAACCGGATCTCAAGTCAATCTTAGAGAAAAACTTAGACCTTTTTAATTGGTCAAACAAGTCATCAATATGTGGCAATGAATATCTGTTCTTGATCGTCACCTGGTTCAACTTACGATAATCAATACATAACCGTAGTGAACCATCTTTTTTCTTAGCAAAAAGGATAGGAGCACCCCAATTCGAAACACTAGGTTGGATAAATCCCTTCGAACCGAGATCATCGATTTGTTTCTTTAATTCCTCTAACTCAACTGGTGCCATTCGGTATGGTGCCATAGAAATAGCATCGGTATCCGGTGTAAGATCAATAGCAAATTTCACTTCGCGATGCGGAGGCAAAGAAGTCAAGTCAAAAGGAAAGACATCCCAATACTCGTCCACCACATGAGGTACCCCAACGTGTCCATGAACCTCATCGTCGGACAATAAACTTGCCAAAAATAAAATTGGATACATTGCGACCACATAAATAATAGGAAGAAATGGAAGAGTCATTGCAATCACCAAAGAAGTGGAACCGCTCGCCCTTAGGCATGCTCACTGACACACGACCTCTAAAGCAATCAATCTGCGCACGAAAGGTAGATAACCAATCCATGCCCAAGATGACGTCAAATCTCATCATGTCCAGGAGAATGAAGTCAAATCTTAACAATCGTCCGACAATCACAATCTCACACTTACGACAAACTTTAGATAAATACACGCTACCACCAACTGGAGTGTCAACATATAATGCCACATCAAGATAGGAAACAGGTATACCCAAAACAGATGCAAAAGTAGAAGCAATAAAAGAATTTGAAGCTCCCGAATCAATGAGAACATGAGCCCAACAACTATACATGGGAAATGTACCTCGTACATCGGATGGTCCTGCCCAACAATCGGCTGTCGCGATGACTGCATAAGCACGGCCTTGAGGACGTGGAGGCTGCTGGATAGTAGATGTCGATGTCCTAGCCTAAGAACCCGGAGCTTACGGTGCTGGCTGTTATGGTGCTTTGTACCCAGACTGACCTGCTGACTGTGTAGCCCTAGACTGCTGCCCAAACCCACTCGTAGGAGTGTCACTGCTCAACTTAGGACAATACTTGGTGATGTGACCCAACTGTCCACACTGAAAGCAACCTCGAACACGCGCTGAACTACTACTCCATGTCTGGCGACGAGACTGACAAATCGACTTTGTATGGCCTGGCTTACCACACTGGAAGCAAACCACTTCCTGACATATAGGACCCATAGATGTCCTAGAAGAAGGTAGAGACTGTCACGAATGCTGCTGTTGTGGTTGCTGCTGTGTAACTGGAGCCGAAGTTTCCTCATGCTGTCTCTTCTTATTCCCAAAACCCGAAGAAGAAGAACCTCTGAAGCTCTTGGATTTAGCCTCATGATACTTTCGAACCTCTATTGCATCCTCTTCATCAAGCAATGCCTTTGTAACGGCCTTGTGGTACTTCGGCATAGTAAGCACATAAATCTTCGACTTGAGATTGCCCCTCAAACCCCTCACCAAACGTCGGCCTTTGACCTCATCATCCACCACCATCTCTGGTGCGAATCGAGATAAGCTAGTATACTGAAGCTCATACTCGGTCACAGATAAATCACCCTGAACCAACTCATTGAACCGCTCCCTCATGCTCATCCTATCAAGATGTGGAAAATATTGATCCAAGAAAAGCGTGCAAAATTCCACCCATGTGATAGTCTGAATGTCCCTCGTATTTGTGATAGACTTCCACCAATTCTTAGAATCGCCCGTAAGTCGAAATGATCCAATTATGACCCGTACATCGTCATCAACCACCTTGAGAATGTTAAACCCATTAGTTACCTGCTCCAACCAATCATCCGCCACTAACGGATCCGGACCGCCCAAAAAGGTAGGTATGTCCAACCTCAAGAAATCTCGGAGAGCCCTTTGAGCACACGAACCCTCATCCTCAACATGATATCTCTGGGGAATTTCTGCCATAGCCACTACTAGAGCACGTACAAACTGCTCACCATCCATGAAAGGTGCAGCTGGTACACGTTCCCCTTCATCAGGATACACTAGCACATTCTCATCCACAACCGGAGGTACTTGATCCGGAGCATCACCCTCTCTAACGATATGTGGTCGACCTCAACGTGGCGGCATGCTCTCTACATGACAATAACTAAACATGTAAGGCACAAGTACAAGTATAGTACGCCAAACAAAACCACAAAGCCATACCGACCCAAGCATAAGCCAACGACGTACAAAAAACAAATGAGAACCAATACGTAAACATGTAACATATAGGCAAACAAGAAACGTAAAGCGATAATGACCCTCGCCCATCCTCCCATAGCGAAAGAACACGCTCTGATACCAAGTTGTCACACCCCGAATTTCCTAAGACTCCAAAATCCGGACCTAATAGTTAAGGGAGTGAATGCGAAAGAAATAAAATGAAATAAAATCCCTCAAGTCGTCAAATACTCGTACAAGGGTAAGATAGAATTTAAAACATCTCAAAGATGCTAAATGGATCACACGGGATCAAAAGAAGATAAACCGAAGCTATCAGTACCTTAACCAAAACATCGAAACACCCTAAGTTCAAATAAGGGTAAAATGGTCATTTGAAGGGTAAAATAGAAAGTTCCAACTATAAACAAAAATTTTGGACCTAGCACAAGCCATAGGAACAAACGGAACCAAAATCCAAGGTGTGAGGTAGAAACTACAATGTTTTGAAATCAACATTCCTACGCTTAAGGTCCCAAAATCTACCATCAACTTCAGTCGACCCTTTCTCACTCAAAAATTACTCAAATGAAGCGATTCAAAAGCCTAAACGCAAGAGCTTGAAGTTATATTTCTCAAAAGCTAAAGAACATCCTCATCCGACAAGCGTAGCTCGAGATATGATCGAATTCCTGAACAGTGATCGAAGAGTGCGCGAGCTGTAGTCGACTGAAAGAACCTTAGTCGACTACAAGGAGCACTTAGTCAACTGAAACAGCCTTTAGTCGACTACAAGGAGTATCTAGTCACTGAAACAAGTAAATAGTCGACTAGATCAATCAGAAGCTTGCAGAAATGGAAGTTTGAGGATTCAGTCGACTACAAGGAGGGTTCTAGTCGACTAAACCAAGAAAGAAGTCGACTAAACCATGCCAAATCTAAGAGAGAGATGTACTGAAATGGAATGGTGAAGACTTAGTCGGCTACTATCACGCCCCAAATTCCTAGGACTCCGAAACCCGAGCCTAAGAGCTAGGGAAATGAATGCGGAAGTAAAAAGAAACGAGAACCAAAAGATATTCAGTCATCAAACACCCACAAAGGGTTGCAACGAATGCCCAGATACCATGTTGTCACGCCCCTAAAGGGTGACGCAAACCAAGTGACTACTAGAGTCAACAATAACAAAGATGTACATGGAATAACAATAAGAATATACTCCATGCCAACACGAATACTAAAAACACAAGAGTATCCTCAGATACCAACAGACACGCTCCTAAATCCCTAAGACTCCCGAACTGGGACATCCAAGGAATCCAAGATGTGATCCTTAATACGAATGACCAATTAAGACATCATTAACCAAGAAAACACATGGTTTAATGATAGAAATGGTATATTCCATACCCAAATGACTAATAAAACTAAGCAGCGGAATCTAACAAAAATTCGGCAGAGTTCCATTTGTAAATGGAACATCCGGACAACAACCACAACACAAGAACCTGCCAATAGCAATTCAATAATCACAATGGCTTCCAAGCCCCACATTCATCAATCCTACTAGGGCCGAGGTAGTGGAAAGAAACCAAAACCCCTCCAAACCCTCTAAACTCAACAGAGCCACAAATGCTCGAATAGGAATACTAGAAATGCACCTAGCTGTGCAAAATAAATACAATAACATCCTGAAAGAATAAATACAGGAAATAAAGGATACATCAACAGGGATATGCCAACAGACTGGCTCCCAAAAGAAAATACATAACAATCCCATAACAATGGGGAGAGAAGCTAACAGTAAATACCTATCGTCCCCAAACCAGTCGTACTGCAACCATAACCGCATCACCAGCGCGACTCCAAACCTGTAACACGGAAACAAGAGAAAACTGTCGTTGCACTGTATCCTGCTCATAGCCGTATATTTCCTGCAACCTGGCGTGTGAATACCAGGGGGCAAATGAAATACCCCTGTGAGCAAATAAGCTCAGTAGGAAAGGATATCCTAACTACCACATCCTCTGATAGTTTAGGTAAAGCTAAACCGTCTAATAAGATATAAATAGCCCAACTAATCCCATCCACGCAAAACCCAAGGCACACGCTCATATACTACCGTACGTAAGTATATAACGGGAATATATATATATATATACACATATATATATATAAGGATAAATACACAGCATGAGTCTGTAAAGTACAACTAAGACTCGTACTCCAGTACCAACACCAGTAGTCTACACTACTTTCACCAACGTACACTAGGTACACGACACTAATGTCAAATCTAACCAATCATCCAGCGCTCACAACGCTAACCAGAAAATCTAAACAGAGGGAATCACACTCACCTCTAATATCCACAAGGATCATAATCCACCACTAGTACCAAGGAATACTCATAACTCACTCCCCGAGAACACAAAAAGGAAAAATACTCATGTCCTTGCATACTAACACAATCATCGTCTATATATATATAAATATATATATTGTAAATGTACAATATATATATATATATATATATATAATACAAACTTCATCCCATTCCTAAGGAAAATCTACCTCTCAAAGGCTAGATACCTCAATCATATCACCATACCATAAATCATATCGACCTCATAATACTATCATCGATAGGGTCAATCACATCACTAACGCTCTTACTGTAGGCGAGGAAAAACCACCAATCAAATCACTAAGAGTACACGAACTCAACTCACAAGAACGACCACCTCAGGGTCACCAAAGCAAGGCGAAAGAAAAGACTTCCCAATACTAAACCAACAGATAACCAAGACAACAATGTCAAGGTTAAAACACCACAAGTGTTTAGTGAGAACACCCGGACAAAGAAACCAATCCACTCGGTATCCATGCCCCAAACATGTGTGACAATTCAAATCACCTAAGTGGTGACATCAACAATAAAAAAAGTGAAAGGCAACACTATATGTGTGCACTGAACAACACAAAGCCTCATACAGAGACCTGGAAATGATAGGAAACAAAGGTGAAATAATGGAACACCTTTCAAAACTCTACAGGATGAGATATTGAGAAAGAAGTCTCGAAATCTCGGAATCCCAAGAAAAGTAATAAAATAGTTTTTCTATTAAGAAACCACATAGTAAAAATAACCGTCTTGCCCCCGGTCTCCGACAGTTGCCATCACCGGCTTTTAGAGTTAAAATTCTTTTCAAAGAAGATCCTAAGATCAGTTTATAAGTGTTAAAACTTTTCATTTCCACGGGGGTAGGCGAAAACGGGTTTTTCCTTTTAAATATAAAGAGTTTGTTTCAAGGTTTAGAAAACACCGTTTTCGAAATGACAGCCAATAAGAGAAAACACAACTCTATGGATTCCTATAATGTCCGAGAGGACAGTAAAGGAAGAGTACTACATTGGGTTCACGGAACACAACTATCCATTCCCAACCTCACGAAACCAAACGACAACACATGGAAGAGATTCGGCACCACGCCGTAACCAACGAGTCAAGGAATGACATGTAAGTCAAAGGCCACGTACTAGTGTACAAACACTGTACAAGAAATGCTTAGGGGAATGAACTAAGCACTAGAAACCACGCTACAATACCCTAAGTACTTAATGAAATCACTTCAATCATAACCTCTACCCATTCCTCAAAAGAATGAAAAACACTTAAAGGTCTATACTACCACATCCACTAAGACCACAATCACATCAACCGCCTTATCTAAGGCCTCAATCACAATTGATACTGAGTCAATCACTGACCTCAGATCTCTAAAGATATCACACAACTAACTACAACCACAAAACAATTAACAGTCCTCTCTAAGGCCACAAATCAAAATCAACTCCACAATCCACCACTAGCCTCAACTACTCACAGAGATTACTACGTCAATACACTTAACCTCCCTCGAGGGCATAAAAGCATATAACACAAGTATAAAGATTATATGTTTCATTTATACTATAATGATTTCCTCATTTAAAGTCTTGTTTCACATTATTCATTTTCAACTGAGCGTTTATAAAATATGAATTTAATTTACAATATTCATAAATAGCATGCTCCAACAACACATGTAATATAGCACATATACATGTTAAATGAGATCACATAAATAACATGCAGTGTAATGTGACTCAACACTCCCCATGATACTCACGCACAACACACCCTTCCCAAGGGCAACGGATACAGACTCTGTCCACATACTTTTGAGGATACAAGCTCATCAAGTAGTGTAGAGTTACCACACCGACCCTTCCCAAGTGATTTTTCTCTCTATCACTTCAACAGGGAAGGCGGTTGTACGAGAGCCCAGCTTGCAACTCCGTACGCCATGACTACCATAAAGTCAAGAACATGAGCCTCTACTTGGACTCCTAACTCACATTTGCCGACTTTTTAGTTCCGTAGGCGTGATACCTCCTGGCCAGTTGTTGTGATGATCCGACACAAACGTCTACTCGTGCCCCACGCACAAAGGAAGTAGACCACACCAAATGAACTCTCTCTTCCAATGGTGAAACCGTGCACTACATGCACCAACACCCATGTGCTCACACGACATGGTGTACAATCAAATCATATCTCAATCATAAATATGTAATGCATCATATTTATAAAAATACCCACATGGTAATATAAGTCTCAAAATCTCTTTTCATGCTTTAAAATACAATAAAGCAATTAAATCATATGAAAACAGTTTCATATACATTTCATGTTTTCAAAATATATTTTCTTTAATTCCTTAGAAAATATTTTCAATTTCAATTAACATACCTTTTTAAAATAATTTAAACAGATAATCCACGTAATAAAAGGGGACCTAGAATAGCGTCTAAGTCTCTCACGTCCAACGTTTACAAAATCTTCTAGCTCATTTAATTCTCGAGGGAATTTCTAAGTCGTCTATTCCTATTCAATTCAATTAGGAATATATTTAATCTCGTAGGAAATAATTTAATAAATTTTCTTAAATTAATTCCTAAGTCCAATTCCGATTCTAAACGAATTATAGATATTTAAATTAACGATGTAAAATATCTATATTAAATTAAATAAGGGTTTTACACCCCTAAACTACTTCAATAATGCGGAGTGAGAAATATAATTTCCCACCTAATTTAGGTTTACCGAACAGTCCGAAACAACACAGTATCGACGCCCGAACACGAAGCCCACCCACCAAAATCGTCCGAAAACTATTTCGAATGTATCGAAATGTCCGTCTCGACAACCTATACGATATATACGAAGCCCATTAATAATCGGTTAATTAATTGGGTTAAATCTAAAATACCCCAAACGAAATCTATAACCTATAACTGCGATTTCCAGGCAAACCGTTCATCGTAAATTCACAAAATTAATGTATGACGAATACATGGTAGAGACGAGGCTACTCACCAAAAATCGGCTCAAACCGATCACCAGAAGTTCGCCAAAAAAATGGTCAAAGCTCCGGCCGACTCGTCCCTGTCCATGCGCTGTTACGCAAACCAGCGCGCCTCCAGTCCCGGCGATCCACGCCGCTCGTGCCGCCGCCTCGCGCCACCGCGAACCACCGTCGCCCTTCAGTCGTCATCGCAGCTCAACCCTGCTCCAGCCGCCGCCTCTCGCCGCGTCCACGCGCGGCTGTCCAGCCGCGACCTTGCCCTTACGCCACCGTGCGCGACCACCACTGGACCGCCATGCCGCCGCCGCTGTCAACCCAGCAGACCCTCGCTGTCGTCGCTGTCGTCAATAGGCGACCGCCATGTCTGCTTCTCCCTCCTGCGCAGCCGAACCTCTCTCTCTCTCTGTGAACGATCGTCCTTGTAGATGGAGAAGGAGTGCAGCTTCGTCAATGGCGAAGACGAAGAAGAATGAAGGAGTATAGTCGGTCATGGTGCAGAGAGAAGGAAAAGAAATGGTCGGTTGCGTGAAGAGAATGAGAAAGCAGGGAACATGTATGTGGTTGTGTGTACAAGTATACATAAATATGTACTATATTGCACCACTAACCCTCTAATCCTCCATAATTGCAAAATAAACCCACTTCAATATATACATATATATAATTAAATATATATATATAATAAGTCCCAAAAATTACCAGAAGCCTCCAATTAATATTGCGTCAACCCGTAATTCCACAGGACGCTTATTAACCAAATTAGTCCGAAAGAAATATACCGGTTTAGGAATCCAACAACCGGAACACCGAGAAGGTAATTTAATACGCTTCACACCGGATCCGTAAAAGTACTAATACCGTGTAGTTGAGAATAAGAATTCGCGTAGTCGTCAAAGAGAAACCGTAAAGTCCTCCAGTCGACTTTAAAAGTAAACGCGAAAAATTTACAGGTATCAAATACCAAGAATAAATAATACGTCATGAACAAGTGACGTCATTACCGAAATTAAATTAAATATAATTTCAGGAAAAAGGAAAATAACACGGGGTGTTACAGCTACCTTAAAACTCAACTCAACTACAAGTCTGCAGAAGGGGAAAATTTGTCTCTACACCATCATGAACACTTATAGGATGCTACTAATATTTCTGAAACTCAAGAACTAGAAAGAAACAATTATTTTCCTCGAAATATTTTACTTGAATTTTTGTAAAAATCATCCATCTTGCCCCTGATTTCCTTTTGAGTAAACCACCGACTCAAAAATCTCAATTTCTTTCAAAAAACTTCAAATTAGTTCAAAACAAAAGTTTTTATCGGTTTTACGCGGGTAGGCAAAAACGAGTTTTTCCATCCAAAACGAAAGGATCGATTTGAAAACTTAGAAAAATGCCGTTTCGGCCGAATACCTAATAATCACATTCAAGACAAATAATTCATTTCACACTCAAAATTCCAAATAAAAGAATTCCAAATTTTCATTTTAGCGCCCTAAGGCGAAACATGATAGAGTTTGTTCAAAATTACATATTTCCACAATTCGGCACTAAGGTGCCCCAAAAGAATATAGTCCCCGTGCATAGCGCTCCAAGGGATGTACATCAATACCAACATCTCGGCTAACATGCTAGCCGGATTAAAATAAAATAGTTTTAACTTAATTGAAGCACTAAACAAAATAAGCACATTTATACAATGTCTATCAACGCTCTGTAAAAGTACTCCGCCTCCATATACGCAAAAAGGAAGGAACCAACACCGAGTCTCCACCGGGAGACTACGGACCTCCCAAGTGGGAATCATCACCTGAAAAAAAAGTATATAACGTGGGGTGAGATCACTAGCCCAGTAGAGGAAGCGTCATTGCCACAATCTCTGTAGTCCGAGTGGTATAACCCACCCAAGGTGCATGCAACTAGTCCTAGGTCGGTCTCTTGTTCCACATGGCTCTCACGCCAATCCAGAACCCCATCAAACCCAACAAACAAGTTCCCCAACATGCTCAAAACATAATTTATCACAATTATAACATGCTTTCATTATTAAAACCACAATCACATATGTATAATAATTAAGATGGAAGGTGACTGACACCCCCATTAAACACACACAAAAACACACCCTTCCCAAGGATGAACTAATCATTCTCCACCATTCCCTTGAGGATACAGGCTCACTAGGGAATGGTAGACTCATCGAACCGTCATTCCCAAGTGCTTGTGACACTTCACACTTTTAACCGGGATGACGTCATCCACGATGCGGTCGTGCACATAGGCTTTGGACGATATGTCCTCCCCCTACCGTCTGTATTTCTCGGTTTTTTAGTTCCGTAGGAGTAAGAAGCACCCCCTGGCCAGTTGTTTCGACGATCCAAACACAAGACGACTCCCACAAAATTTACGCAAAATGTAGGAACCAATACCCATGTTTTCACACTACGCGGCACACTCAAAATGCATCAAGGTTCATAATTTCCACCTTATGCCATCACAATACATACATGTTCTTTATGCCATATATTGTAATCAAATTAATATCATGCTCACATTTTCACAATTTATAGCAATAATTCACAACAAGAATTAATATCACATACTCATGTTTTTCAAGGGGCCTAGTTCTTCGTCTAAGTTGTCAAGACCCTACTCACATATATATATACGGCATATCTATACATAGACGCACACACCCTCGTACAAAAACTAAAGTAACTCATTTTTCCCCTACCTCAATCCAAGCAAATAATAAGCAATAGGGCGCAAGCAATCCGTCCAATTGACACCAACAACCGAGTGAAGAATTTTCAAGAGAGCTTCAAGGAGGTGATTTTCGAGAATTTGAGTCAAAGGTCTCCCAAGCCTTCAAGCAACATTAAAACAAATATGGATTCTTAACTAGTGGTTTTTAGTAGCAACGACGGATTAAAAATCAAGAATTCAAAGTAAGGCTAAAAACCCCAGAATGGCTAAACTAGGGTTTCGGGAAAAGGAAGAATCAAGAGGAAAGGAACTCACCAATCAATCCAACACAAGATAAACTATGTGGACATCAAGCAAGCTTGAACCAATGTTTTCCCAAAATGGTATTTTCAAGTCTCCTCAAGCTAATATCAATTTCAATGGAAGGGAGAGTTACAAGAATGGACCAACAACAATTATAATCATGGAAATTCTGAAAATCTATAAGAACAAAAGAAAGCATTCCAAGGAAATAAAAGCTAGGTTTTCAATTCAAATGGAGAAATCAATGAAAATGATGAAGGAGCTTACCAATCATCAACACCAATTGTGGACAAGGAAACACCAACAAGACCCAAGCTTCAAGCTACCATCAACAAAGCTAGAGGTGGAAGTCTTGTGCATCCATGGAGGAAGCGAGAGAGACATAACAAAAGAAATGGGGAAGAAGAGAGAAAAATGTGTGAAGTGAGAATGGGATGAAGTGTTTTGTGGTTAGCAAGACTCTACTAATGTGTAGAGATACACCAATAATTAACTTCTCAATCCAATGGCTAGAAATGAAGATGGGTAAATATAGAGTGATCCAATGGCTAATAGGAAGACAACACTAAAGGTGGTGGTGAAATGTCTAAGTTACCCACTCCTTTATCATTTAATCACAACCCTTGTCATTATGAACTCAATTTACTATTTTGCCCAAGTCTTCTACACAACTACAATATTGCCACTCTACATCTCCCCAACACTTAGTCAATAATTCTCTACAAAATCCACTAACTCAATACATGAAAAAAATTTAGTTTACGCTTTTGTCGTTTATTTATTTTTTTTCCAAACGTTCCAATTATCTTCAAATATTCACGAAATGAAATATAACATATAACATGTAACTCAAATTTTCAATTTCGCATAATTCACGTAAGCACGTCAACATGTTAGGCACATAACCACTTAATTGTTTAACAAATAAATGAAAATAAAATTTTTAAATTAGCACGTAAAAATACAGGACGCTACAGATAGATAGAGATAGATATATATATATATATATAGATAGATAGATAGATAGATTTTGTTTTGTGTATAATGTATATCTATATGTTCTGTTTGGTATATAAGACCATAGATATTTACCCAGAAAAAGGCTCAACCCGACCCGACCCAACCCAACCCATGAAAAAATAGGTCGAGCTCAACCCGAACCCGGGCATGTCTCAAGGGCTGGCCCGACCCGGCTCTGGCCCAGCCGGGTTGGGCTGGCCCAAGTTGCAGCCCTAGGTGAGAGCAGACACTGGACAACCATGTGTATTTGTATTTTTATTTTTAGGTGTTTTGAAAAAAAAAATTGATGAAACTCGAATTGTTTTCTCTTCGCTAAATTACAATTTTAGCCAAAGGAATCTATTTGAATCTTTATCCTTGCTTACCCAAAAAACATTTGAATCTCAAAAGAGAAGGAAGTTCAGTTCAGTTCATGGCAATCTTCTAAATTTTGGATATAAGCTACATGTATAATTTTTTTGCTCTTTTGTTTAAAAAAAAAAATTTGTTGCCGGCGGGTTGACCCGACCCGTTTATGATCCCGCATAACAGATTGAGAATGAATCACTGACCCGTTTATAACTCGCCTATTTACAACCCAACCCAAACCGCCCGTTTGCCACCTCTAGGATATACCCTGAGCTTTGAGTAATGGCTTTGCGTTGGTTCTTGTTATAGATTGCTTACTTTTCAAAACAAAAACAAAAAACAGCGGAGTGTCTACAAAATACAACTTTATATATATATATATTTATATCCATACAAGATTCCTTAGGTCCTGTTTGTTTACTGGTTATGGTCCCATTTTTCTGGTATGGTCATGATTTTTTTAGACCAGACCGTGTTTCTTTTGCATTGGTCTCAAAACATATAATCAAACCAAATTGAACCAAAATAACCTTTTTTAGCACCACAATGTTTTATGGTTCTATTTGGTCTGGTTACAAAATCTAACCAAAATGTCATCCAATAATTGAACCACATCTAACCAATATATAACCAAAACACAAAAATAAAAAAATAAAATAATGAATAATAAATAAATTGAATTAAATAATACATAAAATATATATATAAATGAATAAATAATAATATAAATAATAAATCAAAAATATATATTTATAAATTAATAAAAATAAATGAATAAATAAAAGAAAATAAAAATAAAATAAAATATATTTATGAATAAAATAATAATATAAATGATAAATTAAATAAAATTTATTTAAAAATTAATATAAATAAATGAATAAAAAATTAAAAAAATGAATAAAAAACGAAATAAATTAAATAATACATAAACATAATAATAATAATAAATAAATAAATAATAATATAAATAATAAATTAAAAATATATATTTATAAAATAATTAAACAAATAAATAAATGATAATAAATGATAAATTAATAATATAAATCACAAATTCCATAAAGCATATTTATAAATAAAATAAAAATAATGAATAATAAACAAAATGAATTAAATAATACATAAAAATAATAATAAATAAATAAATATAATAAAAATAAATACAAAAATAATACAAAAATAATAATAATAAATGAATAACTATAATAATAAAACAAATGAATAAATAATAATATAAATAATAAATTAATAAAATATATTTAGAGACAAATAACAATAAACGAATAAATAGTAATAAATAATAAACAAAATGAATTAAATAATATATAAAAATAAGAATAAATAATTAATTAATAAGCAAAATGAATTAAATAATATATATAATAATAAATAAATAAATAATAAGCAAAATGAATTAAATAATAATAAATGAATAAAAATAATAAAAAAATGAATAAATAATAATATAAATAATAAATTAATAAAATATATTTATAAATTAATTAAAATAAATGAATAAATAATAATATAAATAATCAATTAATAATATAAATAATAAATTAAATGAATTATATTTATAAAAAAATTAATAATAAACAAAATGAATTAAATAATACATAATAATAATTAAATGAATTAAATAAAAAAAACTAAATGAAATAAAATGAATTAAATAATACATGAAAATAATAATAAATAATAATATAAATAATAAATTAATAAAATATATTTATAAACAAATAAAAATAATTGGAGTGCAATAATCATAATCTAAGAAATTTTTACAAAACCAATATAACATTATTATGTAAGAAATACATAATAAAAATCAATCAAAAAGACTTTAACAAATGTATACAAATTAAATGTGTGGGTTTTAAGATTATTACATCATATAAAGAATATTAAATATTTTCACAGTTTATTAAAAATTTAAAACTATACCAGTTTGCCAAACAAGGTCAGGTTAAAAAAGTTTGGAATCAGACCATCATACCAGACCGCTTACCAAACAGAATTTCAGAACATCATCCGGACCAGACCAGAAGTAACCGGACCAGACCGATTACCAAACGGGGCCTTAGTATTCCTATCATTCACCTAATTATTAGATAGCATGAGTAAAATGTAGATGACAATTCAATAGATAGTCCGTTCTATATGGGTATAAAGTTTATTGGTTCATACTATAAACCAATAAATATGGGTGTTGAAGAAAATGTAGTACGAATAACTGTCTCCTTTATACCTCATTAGAATAAGAGTTAAATGCATTAAACATCCCTATTCTTTCTATTTTTTCTTAATTAACTTTTCTGAACTAAGTACTACTCCCCTAAACCAAATTCTGTCATAATATAGTTAGGGTAATTTGCACTCAGATCCCCTGAAATTTTGATCAATTACACTCGTCCTCAAAGATTTTATTTTTTTTACAATGACACCCCGTGAAGAGGTGAAGACCCCATGAAATGACTCTTGTGCCATTGTTTTAGTGTAAAAGATATGTTGGCTAAATTAATTGATCAAACAACCCTTATGTTTTAAGCTCAATTTGAAAAAACTTTCAAGTACTTTGTATATAATGATTTTTGAAATATTATTACCTTTCTTTAAATTATTATTTTTTTTAAATTGTCATTTTTGTAATATAGGCCCCAAAAGTTATCATTTTTTAAATTTTCCCTAAAACTAATACCGTGACCTTTTACATTAAATAATAATAATACACTTTATTTATGATTATATTTTTTTTGTATTTTAAATGGTGATACATGTATAAAATTAATTTAATATTTATTATTATTCTTTGTTTATAATTTATTATTATTTGTATAAAATTAATTTAAGTCATTACACAGTAAAATAATAACAAACTTTACTTATTGTAATTTTTTATATTTTTATAAAAATATGAAAAATGGTTTATTATTTATTATTTTTTTTCGTAAAGTTAATTTAAGCTCTTACACTTTAAATAATGATAATTTTTATATTACAAAAGGTGATAATGAATCAAAATATTAGACAGTCCTTGTGTTTTTATTAGTAGTATATAGATAGATAAATATATACATATTTTTGTATTTTAAGTTATATTATTTTTTCTTGCCGAAATATATTTGTCTTATATCTTTACTCTATATCTTATCAAATATCCATTAGAGTTACATTTCACTTATAAAATATTCATTAGACTTACATTTCAATTAATGTATATTAATTAAATAATATTTTTTAAAAAATATGAAAATATTTATAACCCCTTGTCTTATATCTTTACTCTATATCTTTTGAAATATTAATTAGAGTTACACTTGAAGTAATATATATTCATTAATTATTATTATTTTTTAAAAGTATTGAAATATTTTCAACCCCTTTTCTTTTACTCTATATCGTTTTGTCATACTCCATATAATTGCACTTCAACTAATACATATTAATTCATTAATTTTTATTTTGAAGAAAATGTTTGGAAATATTTTCAGCTCCTTACATTTTAGAATAGTTGTTATAGATATATACACATTATAGGGTTTTCATCTTGGGGCATGGAGGTAATTTCACCACTTAGATATTTGTCTTATGAAATAAGGGAGACAATACAAGGGCATTCCAGTCATTTCTCCCCTTCAGGGGGTGTCATTGTAAAGAAAATGAAATCTCAAGAAGCGAGTGCAATTGATCAAAACCTCATGGGATCTGAGTACAAATTACCCTAATTGTAACTAACGGTGTTATGGCGGGAGGGAGTGAATTGTAAAAATCGTGATAGTTTGGGGGTTTACAGTAAAAAACATAGTTTAGGGGGTTAGTTAAAAGAGAGAAGAAAGAAGAGGAGGGTTTAATGCACTTAATCCTTAGAATAAAGATTAGTCTCTTTCCACTCTCACTATTTGCTCATTTTGACGAATGGTTACGACTCAAGCAAATACAGATGTTGACGGATATGGTTAAACATGAAACTCAAGTAGTGAATACAAAATAAGATGATGTTACAGGGCATTATATTAGGTCAGGACTGACTCTGAAATCCCAAAAATAAGTTGGTGCCCTAGGTGAGAGCAAATGTAAAGTCCCTTTAAATGTAAGACTTCATGAGCTTAAAAAACTATAAGTGCAACAAGAATTACTAAAAAACACATTAAACTTATGGGTTAATTTTATTTATATCCCCTAAATTATGTTCAAAATGCATTTTGACCCCCCAACTGTATAATTGCAATCAGACCCCCTAATTAGGCAAACTTTCATCATTTGGAGCACCTTATGTACTTTTAGCACATTTTCAGACATGATAGTGTGTGAAATGACTAAAATACAATTATCTCTATCCTTACTTCTTCCCCCCTTATTTGTGCAATTTTGGCGTCATATATGTAAAGTTATATATCATTTTGACCCCCTCAATTTAGGGCTTGTAAATGAAATTAATTAAAAAAAATTGTTTATATTTAACACAAGTATTTACTAAATTATTTACATTTTTCAAAAAATACTAAATTGCACACATACATAACAATGTTTGGTCCACAAATAAATTTAATTTTATTGTTTATGTAAAATGAAAATATTTAATTTGTCCATTGTAATATTCAAACATACAAATTTCTATTTTAATAAGGAACTAAAAAATAAAAACACTTTATTCATATAGAATTAATAATAAATTTATATTTTTTTAATATATTATTCAATTATGTTAATCTAATTTTATCTCTCCACCACCACCACCACCACCACCACCTCCAAAAAATAAAAAATATATTGTTTTTTAAATTGAAATAAAAATATAAAATATGTACATTTTTCAAGAAAAATATTAAATTACACACATAAATAGCCTTTTTTTATCCAAAATAAATTTAATTTTACTATTTATATAAATGAAATATTTAATTTGTCCATTGTAATATTCAAACATATAAAATTTTCTTTTAATATGAAAATAAAATATAAAAACACTTTATTCATATAAAATTAATAATAAATTTAATATTTTTTAATACATTATTCAATTCAATTAATTTTTTTCCCTCACCACCACCCGATTTGTTTGATTACCCTTTTTATTTCACATACCCAATTCCAATTTCATGTTTATGTGCGTGTATGTGTGTGTGTGTGTGTATAGAGATAGGCAGTCATGGTTGTCCTTATGTGTATTTGTGCGTGTGTGTGCGCGCATGTGTGTGTAAGTAGGAGGTGGGAGGTGGTAGTGGTGGTGCAGGCGGCGGCGGTGGTAACGTCTAACACATCCATAAAAAATAAAAATAATTTTTTTTAGCGGGAGAATAAATTATTCACGGGTAAAAACAACCTTCGTAAATAAAATTGTCATCCAATTATTCACGAGATATTTTACCTCCGGTTATAGACAAAAATTACCCCGTTAATAATAAAAATATTTACGATATTTTTAACTCTTCGTCAATACTTGTTTTTACGACTAGTTTATTAGTTACTCGTAAAAACCTCAATTTTATGAACATATTACGGGAATTTTTGTATCAACCTCATAAAACAAGCCAAAATGTTGGTGTTAGCCACATATTGACACCTAGAGGGGGTGAATAGAGTCAATTACAAACTTTGAGTCTTTTTCGGTTTGACTTTGTTTTAACAAAAGTAATCTTTGTAGAGCTCTAGTCAAACACTTAGTTAGATAGATGATCCTTAAGTGACTACCTCATTTCATACTTTGAATCATGAACAATAAATTGCATTACCAAATCTATACATAATGGATTCAAGAATGAGAACTAGTTCAAGCATTCATTACAACTTAATATGTATAAGCACTTTTCTCACATATGTATAGAAATGATGCAAAGTGCTATGTGTCATAAAGAATACTTTGAAGAGTTTACAAAAAGTAATTAAACATTTTGTGCATATAAACTCTTAAGAAGAATGATATATTCAATATGCATTGTGTCAAACACTTGGGGTGCATATGAACATATTATGTTAAGGTGTGTTAAATATGAATTTTATCAAACACTTGGTGTGCACATGAATTATATCTAAATGAGAAGGTAGTCTAAGCTATAATCTAATCATGTTCACAATTTTAATTCATTTCAACTATGTCTTTTCCTAACATCTTCATGGATACACAAACACAAGCAATTCCATAGCATTGATATATATAAATCTCAAGATTATAAATGACAATTGCTTTTAAAGTAAAAAGATATGGGTTAGAGAAAATGCACACCATAGACACCGATATTTTTACACGGTTCAACCAAATCTTTGGTCTACTCCATGCCTTGAGATAACCTCTTAAGGATTCCACTATCGTGCTTTTCTTTCCGGAGATAAGCAAACCCTTACATTCCTCATTCTTCCGGGTGAATAGCAAACCCTTACACACTCCTTCTTCCGGGTGAAGAGCCAACCTTGCTCACTCTTGCGGGTGGAGAGCCGACCATTGCTCACTCTTGCGGGTGGAGAGCCAACCAAATCCTCTATTTTTAAGGTTGAGAGAAACATTTACAAAGATTCAACAAGCCATTCCCATGCCAAGACAACTTCTTGGACTTTCACTCTCAAATGAATAAGAATTGAATTTGAGTGTACAACAATATCTCTCAATAGATGGATATAGAAATTCAAAGCTCACTTCCTCACATACTTAGAGTCATAAATAAAATACTCAATTTAAAATCTCAACTCAAGTATGAAGAATGAATCACAAGAAGAAAATATGAATGATGCTCATGTGGTGATTCATGTAGGAGTTTTCTACCCAAAAATAATTTCAAAATTGAAGTACAAATGATAGATCTTTCATACTCCTATCTCTCTCTCTTCTCTTCTCTTAACCATTTTTGGCTCATATAAGGCATATATATAGTATAGGAACACAATATAGCCGTTTGGGGGTGTTTGGGGGAAGTTTTGGAACACTTTGGATCCGAAACTAGCCATTAGAATTCAAATTCCGGATGAGGCAGTCGACTGGGTGTTTTGGGGCAGTCGGCTGGGTCTTCAAAAATTCATTCCGAAATTTATTTGTAACTCTCTGACTCAGCCAGTCGACCCCAGTCGACTGGGTCAACAGGCAGTTGACTGGGTGGTTACCCAGTCGACTGGGTTGTTCAGCTCAGTTTCAACACAGTTCATTCTTTTGGTCATAAGTAGAGTTCCGTAACTCGGATAAAGGCTTTCTTTAGCGTTTTGGAAAGAAGACTTCAAGCTATTAATTTTAGGATTTTGAATCACTCAATTTGACCCATTTTTAAGTGCGATATGGTCGTTTGAATGTGACGCTTCATTTCAAACTTCTAACCCACTTGATGGTTTTTCATGAAATCTTTTGGAATTTTTCCGAAATGACTTAGAAACACTCCTTGGATGTCTTAGAAACTTATTCAGGTCCTTGACATTCCTAAAGTCAATATTGAGATCATAAAACGTTTTTCCAATTTAAACAAATTCTCAATATTAAACAAAAGCTTTTCATGGTTTAACAATTTTGTTCAAAGCTTTAATATGCATCTAGAATCCATTTCAAGTTATATGATTTAAGTTAATGGTTCTAGGACAACATCTTTGTTGGTTCTTCCATAGCTTATGAAAGCTTGAACTAACTCAACTTTAGCAAAGACTAAATGATGTTCATAGTCTAATGTTAATGATGGAAGGACTCATAAATGATATGCATGATCCTATATTCTATATGGTCAAGAGTTGAGCTTTCAAATAAGTTATTTCAAAAATAACTTTACATTTAATCTAGCACTCACCCAAGACTATTTTACCCATTTATTTGATCTTCAATTTCTTTAAGTTTTGGGTTGATGTCTCCATCCTTGTCTCCAATGTCTTTTGAGTTCTAAACACCTTTGCTCGATCTTCTCATGGATCCACTAGCTCTCTTGAGTTTATCTTGAATCAATAACCTATTAAGCATAACTCAAGTAGACATTAAATTCACCACATTCAATGGTTTGTTATCATCAAAATGTCATGTTTACCCATGGTGGAAAACCTTGGGTCAACAGTTGGCTTCTCGTAAATACAAAGTCATAAAAATTCATTTTTCTTGTAGTATGGGTGTATGAAAATTAGGGTTTGGTTTGGAAGATGAGTGTTTGGGGATGGGTTTTAACTAAACCTGAAATTGGAATTAGGATATCCTTATTCCTGCAAATGGATAGATTTAAACTTAAAATAGAGTTGTTTGGCAAAGGGAAAACTTGTCTTTTCCTTCTAAGTCAAAGCCGAAAATTGGTCAGGGGGTCCAAATGATGAAAGTGTGCCTAATTAGAGGGTCTAAATGCAATTATACATAGTTGAGGGGATCAAAATGCATTTTGAACATAGTTCAGGGGGTGTAAATGAAATTAACCCTAAATTTATTAATATTTAAAAATAAAAAACAACTTCCATCTTAGTCTTGTCGTGAAAATTTTTTGTTGTTGGGGGGAGTGCAACATTCACTAGAATCTTATGTGTAGTCGTGTGAAAAATTATTGTCATTGTACGAGTACGGCAGTTATGAGAACCCTAAGTCACCAAACATTGTGCAATTGCGAGAAAAATCTTCTAGATCTAATCAGAATAATAGTTTGATTTTAATTAGAATTTAGTTTCACTAAATTGAAATTTTGAGATTATTATTATTTTTTAGTTTATAGTAACTGAAATATAAAATTTTGGGCCCCAAAATTAAAAAATTGGGTTTGAATTTAGTATAATTGAGTTGTTACACAATATTTTTTTTTATCTATAGTAAAATAATTTTTGTTTTTTTTAAAAATAAATCCCTTGAAATGGCAAGAGACAAATAATTTTTATTTTTCAAAAAATTATAAAAGTACTAATATTTTTAAAAAATATACAATATATACCAGAAAAACAAAATTGGTCCCCCTCGGATCCGGAGGCCCTAAGCGACCGCCTAGGTTGCCTAGCCTCAGGGTCGGACCTACTCCTCACGAATCAATACACACAATTCAACAGATGGTGTGTAGATTTTTCAGTATCTGTGTCATCCAATTGTGTATAAAGATCACACTTGTTGAAGCACAATTGGAGAACCTAAAAAACTAGAGAAAACTAGAAATTGGATGATCAATGAGTATCTCTCTCTCCAAAAAGATCTTTTTTGTGGAATAATTGCAGGAACTCTAAAAAAAATGCATTCTCTCTCAATATCTTCTCATATTTAGAGAGAGAGAAGTCTTCAATTATGGAATAAGATTTCTTTTTTTTGTCCTCCAAGTCTTGTTTTTTTTTATCATTAAGTCCTCAACTTTTATCAATCTTCCTAATCTACCCAACATGGTTATTGACTAGACATACCAAAAATAAAAATATTTTTACATAGATTATTTCGGTAACGATTTCATTAGATTTTTTTTTTGGTACTCGGAACTCCTCTATGTAAGGCCCTTTGGACCCACATTCATTAGATATCTTTCAATTAGGATCTTTTTTTTCGCCACTTTATCCACCATCGCAAACATTAGTTTGATTTAGGCCATGTTTGACATAGCTTTTGTTTCTAATTTTAAAACGCTCTTCTAAAAATTTTGCTAAACACCATTCAAAACAGTTTTTCCCCCGAAGAAGCAAAAAGTAATGTTTGAAAAGTCAATCCAAATAGGGCCTTAAATATGATACACTTTCTAGTAATTAGGTAGGACTCAAGTATTTGGTTTCGGATCTAGAAAACAACTCTAAGGGCGAGAGGTATGCAACTAGCTAGCCATTCAAACGTTATATCTTATGTTTTGGCTAGCAACCTCAACATGTGAGATGATGTGGCTTGTTAGGACTTACACACTCGTTATATCCTATGGTATGGTGATAACTACATTATGAAACAATGACATGTACCCTAGACACGGCTACACGACAAATTCCAAAATAATAGAACACGACACGCCTCCGACATATCTATAAAAAATATTTTATATATATATATACAAATTATATTGCACAAATACTTCATTTATCAGTTAAACAATAAGAACCTATAAACTTATAAACAAATAAGTTAAATGAAATGTTTAATATGTTCAAAATTCTTCATTCCATTATCATTCAAGGAATCAAATACATCTCTCCCAACATCTGACATTTTAGTCTCTCCCTCATTATATTGTAAAAAATTTCTTGATCGAAGACAACGATTGAAATGTACAAATATCAAATCTTCATTTCTTTGTGGTGATATCTTATTCCCCTCTATATAGTGGATATATGAATAGGTGCTCTAATTCCACTCACAAGATGAGGATGAACAAAGATGTTCAAGTATCTTCAAAGCCAAAGATTGGATTAGGGGTATTCAAGTTCTATAAGTGATCCAGCAAATTAGCGGCTCCATAAGTTCTCTATCTTTCATGAAATTAATCGACTCACCGCGTGTCTAACATGTGGACATGCGGGTGTCTTCCATGTGTCCACTGCGTGTCCAATTTAAATTTTTGGTGTGTCCTCGTATCCGATATGGACACGTGTGTCCGACACGGGTACGACAAGCCTAGACGAAGTGTCTGTGCTTCTAATACATTTGCACCCATTTCTTTATCGCTCTTCTTTTTATTTATTTATTTGTTAATAGAACCCATTTCACTAGCTATTTGAATGACTAAATATAGCCAACCTCCATGTAGACCCCACATATAGCCAGCCTCGTACCAAAGGCTCTTTAAGTGGCTAAAGGATAATTTAGTTAGCCAAAATGTTGTACATACCGGATGCCCTAAAAGGGTGTTTGGTAAATGGGCTGGGCCGGTGGTTTAGGTTTGGTTGAAACCATATGGTTTCGGTATGGTTTGGTTTATTCTGAAACCAAACCATATTTGGTACTGATAATTTTGATCTAAGAAAAAGTAAAGCTTAAGAAACCAAACCATGTTTGGTGGAGTTGGTGCGGTCTGAAATTCTAAAACCAAACCATTTTGGTAACTTGAAATATGTTTGATAACGAAAAAAATTAGGAATTAATAATTTATGAACTAATTACTAATAAATATAAAATGAACTAATTTAAATATTTATTTATTTATTGTACAAATTTATTTAATATTTAAATATTTTTTTATTAATTATTAATTATTTATTCATTTTATTTTTTTTAATATTTATTTGGTTTTACTTTATTTATTACTCAATTTTTATTTCTTTATTATTAATTCTATTTTATTTATTTAATATTTTACTCAATTTTTATTTATTTATTATTATTAATTATTAATTATTTATTCATTTTATTTTTGTTTATTATTTATTTGGTTTTACTTTATTTATTGTTTTTAAATATTTATTACTCAATTTTTATTTATTTACTATTTTAATCAATTTTAATTTATTTATTTATTATTAATTATTAGTTATTATTTTTATTTATTATTTATTTGGTTTTACTTAATTCTATTTTTTTTATTTAATAAAATAATAAGCATGACAATGTTGACTTTTGTTGAGAATGAATTGGTACACCAATGATGAATTTGAGATTGTGGGTTAATTTTAATTTGATAGTTACGGGTTGTGAAGAGTATCCAAACCACCTCCCATCATGGTTCCTAAATTTACACTATTCACAAATCATGGGCTGACATTGTTGGACTAAGCCAAAGTAGACAAACATGGTTTAGTTTATAATTTCTCAGCCCAAACCCTTGAACCAAACATGCACTAAGAGGTCGTTACTAATTAATTATTATTTTTTGAATTCAAAATACATCTCTTCATGATTGAACTGAAAAACTTTCAACATCTATTTATGAGAAAATCCTCTTGATAGTATTTTTTTTTTAGGTAAAAAAGTTAATATAAACCAAAGAAGAAAACAAGCATGCATAAAGCAAGGCACATAGGCAAAGCCTGAGAAACAAGAAAGCTACAAAGGCAAAAGCCTAAGAGCAAAAGGCAAAGCTAGGCAAACACATGCACAAGCCACAACCAAAACCAACAGAACCTATACAAAGAATTAAATAGAAGTATCCATAATGGTACTAGGGAGTCTCCAAGAACCAGTTATTTCCCTTGAGAGTCTGTTGTCCTTAAACTTGAAGGACATTAATCTCAATCTGATGCAACTGTCAAGATTAGTGCAGAGAGAGTAGTAGGAGAAGAAGAGGATCCAGCAAAAACCCTCTGGTTTCTTTCCCTCCACAAAAAGTAGATGGACCCATTGAGACAGAGCTTGAATATAATGGATTTCAAAGAGCTACATGAAGGGTTCCACATCATAGAAGTCCAATCCAGGATTGCATCTAAAGAGTTATCCCCAAGGTAGACACCACACCTCTCTTGAATCCATTGTCAAACCTTTAAAGAAAAAGCACATTTTAAGAACAAATGGATGTGGTTCTCAGGTTCATTCAATCAAAGAGGGCAAAAGATGCTAGCACCACTTGGAACACAAGGCCTATCCAAGGTGCTGAGTCTGTTGTGAGCAGCAATCCAAGTGACTAAAGAATGTCTCTGGATGCAATTTTTGAACCACAAAGAGTGAGCCCAAGGAAAAGCAGCAAGGGGAGGAATGCGAGCAAGAAAGGTACTTTTAAAACTGAATTTGCCAGCGGGAGACAACAACCAAGACGTCCAATCATTTATGTGAGTTGCAGCAAGGGAAAATCGTCAAAACATCCATTAGGGGTATTAACAAGCAGAGATGGAAAGATTCTCCAAGCATTCATTTTGATAAGACATTGAACTTCAGCATTATCATTCCAACATGCATGGTTGAGAGCACCTTCACTTCTATCAGTTGAAGTGTCAAGAATTCCACAAGGCAACCATAGATCAAATTAAACCATAGGGAAGTGCTCTTACCATTACCAGTATGGTTTTTGATAAAGGGTCTTGATAAACCTCTAAGCTTAAGTAAACCTCTAAGCTTAATTAAACCATAGGGAGCTGTTAGAAACTGATTAACTTTTGATTAACGGATAACTAAAATATTTTTTTAGATTTAGTCAAATGTATTTAAAAGTGAGTTCTTTTCTGATTCTTGCTTTAAGCACAACCATTAAAGATCATCTTGTCATTTACTTGATATACTTTCCCATATTCTCATTTTGGCCTAAAAAAATCCATTATTTTCCATCTATTCATTAAACAATAAGCAATGTGATAAGTTAGAGAAACTAATGTTTAAACAATGTGATGAGTTGAGAGAGACTAAAGGCATGGTTGGTTTGTATCTCTAAAAACTATTCTTCAGAATTCTGACAACTGAAAATTGTACAGATAAAAAATAGTTATCTGGAAACAGTTTTCAGAAAACCAAACCAAATATATTTTTGTACATTTTTCTGATTTTTTTATTTTCAATTCTCAGAAAATAGGAAACTGTTTTCAGAAATACAAACCAAGCAAACCCTAATATTTATTATCACCATTAAAAACCCATTATTTTTCATGGATTCAATAAAGGAGAGACTAATGTTTATTTTTATGAGATATAAAAGATAAATAGCAGACTAAATGTATTATTATCAAATGTAAAGGAAATAGTTACTCTAGGACATTTCAAAACCCATGTTTAATGGTCTACTGTCATATACTTTATATGTTTTGCGTCATGGTGTTTGAAAGTTAAAAGGAAGTAGCAGAAGTTATACTCATGTCTCGATTTTATTTTACAGATATTTCACATGCATGCATTGCACCAACAAGAAAACTTTCTTTTGTATCTTCTTGTTCAGTTAATTCAATAGTCTTTTTTATTACTTTTTAAATGAAACTCGATTCTTTATGTATCCTCAAGAA
Source organism: Cornus suecica (assembly GCA_963922005.1). NCBI lineage: Eukaryota > Viridiplantae > Streptophyta > Magnoliopsida > Cornales > Cornaceae > Cornus > Cornus suecica. The sequence goes on along the minus strand of OY998241.1, from coordinate 55,637,431 downwards.
TATTATCCTCAGTAATATTGAAGTTTCCATAAGATTTTGCAATTCAATATTGAGGTTTCGGTTCACACAACTAATTTTTTATTATTTTACATGAGCATTACACCACCAACTAAAATTTCTGTTTTCTGCCATACAAAATCTAATTTATTATTTCACAAAGCATTACACCAACAACAAAACTTATGTTTTCTGCCATACAAAATCTATGTAACGCCCCAACTCTTTCCAATTGAAAATATGAAACAACATCTATTAACAATGTACGAGGAAACCCGAAGTCCAATCTACTGTTTGTCCAGCCAAAAAACAATAGAATCTGGGAGACTCCTATATGTACCCCTCTAATGTCTGTTCGCCAACGCTAAAAAATGAATGAAAACCATGGATATCCTCGGATGTGTTAAACACGGGTTGTATAAGTGACAATTAACTTAGTTTTATCTGAGCGCATTCACAAAAGCCATCAATGAATTGACATCCCTCTTCTCCGAAGGGTACTTAATCGCCCGAGAAGAGTGTTTAGGGTAGAATAGTATTGTGGGGAAGCTTCCCAACTGCAAGTCTTTCTGTGCAAATGGCTTCTGCTCACCATCTGCCCTGAACTTTCCTACCTTCACACCATTCCCAGATAACTTATCAGCCAATTCAACATAATATCCTTCCATGGCCTGGCAAAATTGGCACCAAGGTGCGTAGAGGACTACTAGCCAAGGCTCCTCGCGGCTTTCCAGTTTTATCAAATTCTCCATCCCTGTCCTAGTCAAGGTTACTACATTTTGGGAGTCGAATAGATCAGCAACTGTGGCGGTTTCATTTGCATTGGCAGCTCCATTGCCATTGAGTTGGCCTACTTTTCCCTCAATATTTCCTTTGTGGAGGCCACACTCCTTGGCCTTGGCATCCTCCCACCACCACCTTCCTTCTCTCTCGTGTTGTCCTGGTAAAACCGGCCTTGTGCACGGCTCACACCCAATTGAGACGTATCCTTGCAAGTGCAATGAGTTAACAGGCACATTCATTGTCCGGAGGAAGTTCCAGATGTCGTTTCCATCTACATTGGCAACAGGGTTCCACTTTACCAGGCTGCCAGCCCCACCGTCCAGTCCCTCAAAAGAAGGGTCCACCTGTACTATGGGAATTTCAGACCTAGTGCCGGGGGACTGATCTTTCCTTTGTCCGGTGATCCATGAACGTAAGCCCTTGAGAGCCCTTCTAAGGGGTCTCACCTTCCTCACACGGCAGCATTCCTGATGACCATCCTCGTAGAAGGAGAATAGTCCCTTGGTCCGTACTAAGGCTTGTACTTCTACAGCATCTGGAAACATGTATTCAATGTGAATACCATAATGTTCCTCAACTGTGTCGAATAGTTTATACGTCTCGGGGTTCAGCCTCCCAGTGTCTAGGCTGAACACCCTAAATGGTCGACCAGTTAGATGTGCATACTCGATCAAGGCAACATCTTCAGCACCACTGGAAAAGAGAACGATATTTTCAGAAAAGAGGACTTTAAACAGGGTTGTTTGTTAATCCACGCATATTATATAGCACATTAAACCAACAAACATACAAGAATAAATTGAATAATGCCCAATGTTTCATATAAGAAATAAACCACGAAGAACTGGCTGGACCCTAAAATTTCAGCTTATAGGGGACTACTCAGGTATTCTACAGTGACTTGTAATCTACAAATCGGAGGAAAAAGAAAAAAAAAAACTATTGAACACAGATTTCATTTGGGAACTACAAGTAACAAGCTGAATACGACATTTACCACAAGTCTGCCAATATTAGACAGGTTCGCCTACTATAGCTTTAATGGTTAATGAGTTCCTCAAGTCTTGAACAGAAATATAACAAATGAAGAAATGGCAAATTGACCTTTAACATGAAGTGGAATGAATGAGGTTGATTATATATTAGACCATCCATCATAAACATTTGAAGAATTCACGACCACATAGTAAAGCTTCTAGGCTTTGTGAATATCCGTTATACTAATTCCAGTGAAGGCCAGCTTTATTTGCTACTCCAAGTGAAAACAAACTGAAATCTTTAACATTTTCTTTGGGAAATTTTACTCAGGTAATCATCATCAATTTACTAATTTTGTAGCATGTTCCATACGTACCGATAGTTCAGGCCACAGACAACAACTAGCCCTAACAATCAATAAAACATGTTTTGCAATATGCTGAGTGTTGATCATTCAATATTCTTTTCTTTCATCCTATATGCTTATATCCTTCCAATTTATCTGCAAGGATCCAATTATGTACACCTACTAGAAGATAATCTAACGAGTGAAGACAATACATATGCTTTTTGTGAAGGATATCATGTTCAAATAATCTATACAGTATACAAATTAGATAATTAGGAAAAAAATATTCATGGCTTCTTCAAAATTCAATATTTAATTAATCAAAGAACTATAGTTAATCATATATTTTCCAAAAGTTTCTTACAAGGACTAAAGAATACCTGAAAGCAATTGCTATGTCATCTCCAAATGTCTCGAGTGCTTTGTCAATAATTTCAAGAGGAGAAGCCTTTTCAAGGTCCTTAGCCAGTTGCTTATAATCCTCAATTCCTACTTTCTCCACCACCTCTGCAAATTCACCACAAGAGAAGATACAAATCTGTCATTTCACATCCCTTCAACTCCATAACATACTCTAGTTATTTATGTATTCTTGACTTTAAGATTATGTACTACTCTAGTTATTTTATTTCCGTAGGACTCTTTAAGATTATGTACTACTCTAATTATTTTATTTATGTAGGACTCTATAAAGGATTCAAAGATATATATTAACTTTTGTATTCAATTTGTTTAATAATCTTATTTTTTATTTTTATCAATCATACACTCCCTCGCATATATTTACGTATCAACAGTTTGTAAAATACAAAGACCCTTATTTCTTCTTTTTTTTTTTCTTTCTTTTCTTTACAAATTTGTAATAAGCTTTTATCCTCTTGTTTTTTCTAACAATTAAATGTTAACTCTGTTAAATAAATTTTCATTCTACTTTTAAGTATGTAAAGCATAAGGGTAATTTTGGAAATATAAATTATTTTATTTTCCCTTTCATGCCATCCAAACTCGCAAATCAATTTTTCTTTAAAATTTTCCTTCTAACCAAACGCATTAAGGAAAATTGATTTTCTTTTTACTTTCTTTCACTTTCCCTTTCCATATCATTTCCGTCCAACCAAACGAACCCTAAGGAAAATGAATTTTGGTATTTTATATTATAGTGTAGTGAGGCGAATTGCCAACTTTGCCCTTAGTGGGTCCAATGATGTGATAGTTTCTAGTTTAGGTTTTGTATTATTTCGTCGCATGAAGGTTAAATTTGTAAAGTCACTAAATAAAATATTTTGACTTTTCAAACCAGACACTTGTAATGGGACAAAGAAAAGGTAAAAAAGACACTTGTAATGGGACAAAGAAAAGGTAAAAAAAATGAATACTTATAATGGGAGGGAGGGAGTAGTTTTATTGGACTTCCTAACTAAAAATTAAATTTTATTCTACTTCATAAATCATTTGTACAATAATTTTCATCTTTATCCTTTTGTCTTTATTAGTGGGGTTCATATTCTTTTCAATGCAAGGTGATTTGGACAATTTAAAATTAATATTGCACTACAAGAAAGGTAATCTGCTTAAGTTGAGAAAATGATTAATGAATAAGCCTTTCAAAATTAAAAAACAGATAAAATCCATCCTTCTATTTATTTCTTTGCTTTTCAAAACTTTATAAGTAATATACTTACATCTAATCTATTACAAAGGAGTATGTAAACTTGAAGAGAATAAAGAGCTTTAGAAACAAAAAAATAACATACCAGGAGAAGTAATGGTGGCAGCGAGGGGGACAATGGAACCGTTCTGGTTCGACCCGGCAGTGAGTCGATTCACGGAGAATTTTCTCCGCGAATAACTCATAGCCGTGGATTGAAAATGAGGCCGATCCGATGGTTGAAAAGAACCCAACTGTAGAGCTGAAAAAGAGAGGGGAAAAAAAATTCCAGAATTCAATAAACAATAGTAGACTCTCAAACCACACCAAACAAAAACACAAAAATCAAAGCTACAAAATAAAAATTCCAATTTCAGAAAATAGAGAAAACAAAATTTTGCATGAATGATCAAATAAAGTACCTTTGGGCCGTTGTTCTTGAAAATGAGTGGACCGCGAAGAAATGGAAGCAGAGATTGCTGCGGAGGAAGAAGAAGTTACGGCGACCGCCATTGATGAATCCTCGAGCTTTCTCTCTCTAGAATTGATTATTAGTGTGTGTTTGTGTTAATTTGGGAGTGTTTTAGGCAGATAAGAGAACGGAGGGGAGGTTAAGTAATGGCCAGATAGTGGGCGGCGGTTTGGGTTCATTGAACCTGGACGGCTTTGCAATGTCAGGGGGTCGTGCTGATGTGGCGCGGCGTGATTCGCTGGAGCTCATCGTTGCTTATTCTTTCCCCTTGTGGCGAGCCGAAGGCAAATAAAGACCAATTTAACTCAACTTTTGATTATTTTATTAGCTTTTTATGAACTTTCCCTTCACTTGCGAGGGAAGTTCAATGCAGGTTCTTATTATAAAAAATGAAATAAAAGGAAAAGAAATAAATTAGAGATTTTAAATTATAATATAATTTAGTTACTTAATTAAGCGAAACAATTACACTTGCTATTCCTAATTTTAAGTAATTCCTCAAAATTACTATGGGGCTATTTGATAATACTTAATTACTATTGAATCTTAATGCGTTAAGTGATTTTAGAATATCAACGTGTTTGATAACGTTTTATCATATATCTTAATGTAATAAGCACGTTTTAAAATGATTTTTAAGCGATAGGGGACTCGCTTAACGCTTATTACTGAACACGGTAAACGCTTTAGGTTTAAAATAATTTTTTTAAATACAATATTGCCCTAAAATAATTAGAAGGTTGAACTCTCGTCTCTTTGCCATTTGAAGTTTGTGTTAGAGTTTCTGTCTGCGATGTTACGATTTCTTTGGAGTTAATCACTTTCCCAGACCATCAACGTTACAAGTATGTATAACCAATTTTATTATTTTACTTGCTAAATTATATTTTTATTTGTTGTACAGATCAACATTATGTTTTTGTGTTTTATTTATATATATTTTTTGTTGTGGTAAAACTAAATTATAGTATAGATGGTGGAAACTAGTATTGCTCTAGTTTATATTTGTTACGTAATTGAATATGATAATTTGATAATTAAGTATGAATTGGTTAATTTTATTTACATTTTCTGAACTATGTCTATACATCAACCCCACAACTATGCAAAACGTTAGTTAAACCCCCTTACACAGTAGAAATAAGGGTCCAATAATGTGAGTCCAAGCATTCAAAAGCCTATGATCAAATTCTTCATTGTCATCTATCTACCCTCTTTTGTAATGGGTCAAGTCCATCAATTAGATAATTCTAGAAATACTTAACCAACAAGGCAAAGCTTCCTACAAGTCAGGAAGGATTGGGATCAAAATGGAAAGAAAAGCAATCCCTAAAATTGAGGGATTGGGTCGTGGCTCAAATGGGCCATAAAGCCCATAAGGGTTTGTGTATAAATACAAGGCATGAGGACTAACATTTTAAAATTGTGTATTTTCCTGCATTTACACCCCCTAATTAAGAAAGTTGGATTCATTTTCACCCCTTATATCCTTTTTGTACTTTTTTAGACCAAACACAATTTTTAATACCTAAACTACCCCTCAAGTTAAAATTGCCCTATCCCCAAATTCAGGGGGTGTAAATGAAATAAACCAAAAAAAAAAATCATTTACATATTTAACTAATGCAAGTATTTCCATTTAAAGTATTTATATTTACTTTTATCAAACTCGTAAACTAACACAAGTTTTTATTATTTAAATTTATATTTAATTTTTTATTTAAAATATTTATATTTACATTTATCAAACTTGTAAGCTAACATAAGTTTTCATTTTTTTTAATCTTGAAACATATTTTACTTTATTAATACATATTTCCAATAATATTAGACACACTTCAAAAAATAATATAAAAATTATTCCCAAAAAAAATACTAAATTACACACATAAATAGCAAATTTTTATCACACAATAAATTTATTTATATTTTTTATGCATATAAAAGATTTAACTTGTAAATAGTTATTTTAATTCTATTATTATTGTACGAACATCGAAATCACACACATAAATTCTTAAATTATAAAAATATAAATAATATTTAGCAACAAAAATATAATACCTTAATATTCAAACATATACATTTATATTTTAATGATGAAATAAGATATAAAAACATTTTACTCATATAAAATTTAATAACAGATTAATATTTTTAATATATTATAATAAAATATTATAATTTATACAATTTAATAATAATTTATTCTATTCTCTCTCTCCTCTCCTCCACCTCCTCCCACCACCACCACTACCATCAAACCTTTTTGGAGATTTCAAATAAGGGCTTAGGGTTTGCACTGTACACGAGCTTGGAGAAGATGGATTAGAACAGTCGAAGAAGAGGAGGGGGATGTTGAGGTAGAGGTCGATGAGGGCGATGTGGCCATGGCGATCGCTAGCGGCGAGGAGTGGTGGCGATCGAGGTGAGGGCTTGGGATAGGGCTTGTGAGGCCGTGGTGAGGACTAGGTTGGTGATGGAGGCGTCGTCTTGGAGTGGTGGTTAGGTTGTGAGAAGGGGGTTTGAGAGGAGAGTGATGGGTGATTTTGGGGGTATCGTAGAGGGTAAACATAGTGATTTGTGTGTGTGAACTGTTTGTTTCTAATATTGGATTTGAATCAAGTGGTTTCAGTTGGAATTTGGACTCTATGTGTAGAACAATCGATGGTGAATATGGGATGAGGGAGATGGTGGCATAGTGAGGTGGTGGAGGAGGCGGTGGTGGAGGAAGGGGGTGGGAGAGGGAGACGATGGCGGTGGTGAAACTAGGGTTAGGGTTTAGGGGATGGAGGAAAGGGTTGGGGAAGTGGGTGTTTGGGTATAGGGATAGTGGGTGTTTGGCTAAAGTCTAACATATCCCAGCTATCCCTATATTTTAGGACTGCAAACGAACCAAACCGAGTCCAGCTTTGGAATGTTCAAGCTTAGTTCATTTACTAAACGAGCCTAGAAAATGTGTTCAAGCTTGACTCATTTGCTTAATGAATGAGCCCGAGCAGAACGCCATATTTAACGAGTCGAGCCCGAGCATGCTCATGAATGACTCATTTCAGTTGCAACATATATTACTCTTGCCAATTGTAGGGGTTCAGATTGGTTAAGTGATGCGAAGATAGTTCCTGTACAAGTTCGTCAGCCAAATGATAATACTGATGCCTTTATTGCTTTTGATTTTTCTTTACAGAATAATGCAAGAGAAAGTGGAAGAAATGAAAGCACGTAGAAGTGATTGCAAAGTATTTTCTCTTTCTAGAAATTTCTCTCTTTGTTTCAGAAAAGAAAGAAGTTCCTTCCAAAAATCACCCCCTCCCCATGAAGTGAGCTCCCACATCTCTATTTATAGACATAAGTGCTCAGTAATCCTCGCGGTTTGTATTGCCACATCAGCATTGTCTTGCAACATGGTTCCTTCGTCCTCGCGGATTCTATTGCCACGTCAGCACTTATCTCGCGACATGGTCCCTACGTACTTAATCTTTGATATAAATATCTTGCACAGTATTATCTCATGCATTTGACTACGCGAAACGGATTCGCGTCATCTTTATGAGGATCACACTGTACGTCATAAATACCTTGTACAATATCATCCGCGAAACATATTCGCGGATCATAATGTGTGTTGTGCCCTGTGATCCGCGCCTGTTGCGTCGCAGATCTGATTTATCCTTAGCCAAGGATCCTGTTATAGCTTTGCTGGGTCATGACCAATCATGCACGCCTTGGTCATGTCCCTGAATACTATCGGCCTCTCTAAGGTATTCTTGCTTAGGACGGTGTAAATAAGGTCGCGACCCACTATTTACTCATCCTAAGTATTTCCCTTAGATTCCGAGTAGTACTCGCCACGCGAGCAGCCTATAATGTTATGGGTTCCTGATGCGAGCTATAAAACACATCAGTTCCTCATACCCCCCTCTGTATAATGCAAACTCTCGCGTGAAAACTTATTTGGGCCATTTCCCCAAGTAATCAATTATTTGGGCCAATCTCCCAAGTAATCTTTTACTTGGGCCAGTTTCCCCAAATATACCAAATGATTTAATCCTTGGGCCAATATCCCAATATGAGCCATTTCGCCATTTATGTTTAATCGCGGATCCTTCTTTACATTTTTCCCCATTGCACTTTTGATACTTGGCCAAGTATTAAAGTGCAATAACTTGTGGCTTCGCGAATCAACTCCTTTGCTCAAACAATTAATCCGATCCGCAAATATGTTGTACGTACTTTTTCAACCCATTTTCTGCATGTGCATGTTGTATTTTCCCCCTATCTTTCTTGTTTTTCTCAAACTCTTTTTATCCTTTGATCCGTGACTTTTGGATTTGCGGCAACCTTGGCGTCGGTTCGGCTTCCGCGGTCATTAATGACACCCCCTAGGTTTCCGTGCCTACTCCCTATATAAGTCTCCCTTGTCCATTTCATTCCACTTTTTCCCCTCGCCTCCATTTTTCTGTTTCACTACTTCAAAGCTTCCTTTGTGTTATTCTTATCTTCACTATTTTATTCTCAAACCCCCATTTCCTTCGCGGTGTTAATTTTACACCCTTACTCCCATATTTTTTTAAATGGCCAAGTCCTCAACCCCCAAACTCTTAGTTCTTCCATCTGGGAGTGTCCCATCTGTTCCCCAGCCAACAAAATGGAGAAAAGCCTCGTTTTTCGAGGTTTACCATGACCATTTCTGGATTCTATTGAGAACCTTCCTCCCTCGGGAGATATTACGGATGAACACATGCTTATTCACTCTGATGGCGAAGCCCCCTTAGCTAATATCCCACCCACTTCACTTTTTCGCCTACTCATTGGAGAATGTGGTCCAGCCACATACTTAGCCAAGATAGGCATCGCGAGACTCTTAGACATACATGCTTACTAGACTCCATAGAACTGTTTTCGGACTTGTCTGTCCGTCGAGACGCGGATGCTCTTAATCTTTTGGTGTCGCGATGGAGCTCTTTCTCGCATAGTTTTGTAACCTCTTGGGGGGATTTTACCCCAACCTTGGAAGATGTATACGTGTTGTTTAGACTTCCGGTTTTTGACTTGCAGTCCCTCAATGCCCCAACTTTCAGCGAAGCAAACCAAGTGATTCATTCTCACCTCCAGTCTTGCGCGGCTTATGCCGCGAAAAGAGGCAGCCGCTTTAAGGATGGTGCCATACTTGGCGAGGCACCTTTTATAAAAAGTGCGAAGTTAAAGTACTCGAATTGGTGTAATCACTTCTTCAGGGAGTATGAACCAAAGCTGCCCCTTCTCCGCGGTCAAGACCGCGAATCGGTGCCTGGCCCTGAATTCAACGACGACTTTGAACTGGCAGGCTTTTTAGCCTATTGGTTGGATCACTATATTTTTCAGGGACGTCCTGAATATGGGCCCAATAAACTGGTGTTCTTGATGGCTTCAATAGCGTCGCGAGGCATTAGGCTTCCCTTAGCCCCCCTTTTCCTGGGTACCTTTTATTCCCAGTTAGATACCTTATCCAACGATTTCCTTAGGTTAGTTGGTAGGTATGACATAAGCACCCACGTCCCTTACATTTTCCTTATGCTTTTTATTTTTGAAAGATTCCCAAAATATGCCCCCAAACCTCTAAGTTTTCCTTCATCTTCAAACATTGCTACCATTAGTCCCAGATCGTGAGATGCTCGTTGGTCTGACCTTCTTTCCACCAAGCGACCTGAAGATTTTATTGACTTCAGTCGGAATTTTTCCTGGAGACCCTACTCATTGCCTCTGGATGGCATCTATTTTCCTTCATTTTACCCTCTAGAGGAGCAGACCACCTATAGTTATAAAGACCATGAAGAACTCATTTTTGCTTCATTTTCATTCGAATGTTGTTTGCCAATTTTTGATGACTCTTTCTCGCGGACTACAGTTTACAACCCTTCGCGTGTGGCTCGTCAATTGGGCTTTGAGCAAGCAGTTCCAGTTAAAGACTTGGAAAACTTTCTAAGTTTCAAGTAATCGTTGTTTCTGTGAGGTCCCAGAGCATCCGCGAATCTGGCTATGTATTCTTTCGCATTTCCCTTTTTTCCATCAAATTGATGGAAACTTGGTGCCCCATAGTTTTCTGGATAAGGCAATGCCATGATACTAGGATGGTATGGTGGGGCGATTTCAACTTCCTCTATTTCAGACTTTTCGTTCAAGATAGTTTGCAGTTGTTCCTTGGTGACGTATGACTCTTTTTCCAGTGGCTCAATTCTCACTGACTCGCGAAAAAGTCCATGTGTTGAATCCTCTGGCAAAGTCTGATTGTCCATCCTTGGCGATTCAACGTTTGGTGCTGAAACGCGCGAGGCCTCCATGAAGTGAAGTATAGCCTTTTGCGTTTCTTGGATGTTAAGAAGAGTTTGCAATAGGACCGATGGCAATCCTGCTGAATTTTGTGCTGGCTCTGCCATTGGAGGGGTTTCTGCCTGATCTGTACCAGTATTTGCGCGACGACGCTGTCTTCGCGCCGGCAGGACTGGTTCGCCTTCTTGTGTTTGTGCCGATGTTTCCTCTTCAACTTGCTCGGTACGCCGGGTAAGTGGACGACCTCTCCGCCGAGTCTGACGAGGCTCTACTTGTGCAGACGACATCTTCTCCCCAGCAGAGTCGCCTTTAATGTAGGGGTTCGGATTGGTTAAGTGATGCGAAGATAGTTCCTGTACAAGTTCGTCAGCCAAACGATAATACTGATGTCTTTATTGTTTTTGATTTTTCTTTACAGAAGAATGCAAGAGACAGTGGAAGAAATGAAAGCACGTAGAAGTGATTGCAAAGTATTTTCTCTCTCTAGAAATTTCTCTCTTTGTTTCAGAAAAGAAAGAAGTTCCTTCCAAAAATCACCCCCCCTGAAGTGAGCATCCGCATCTCTATTTATAGACATAAGTGCTCAGTAATCCTCGCGGATTCTATTGCCACGTCAGCACCTATCTCGCGACATGGTCCCTGCGTACTTAATCTTTGATATAAATATCTTGCATAGTATTATCTCATGCCTTTGACTACGCGAAACGGATTCGCGTCATCTTTTTGAGGATCACACTGTGCGTCATAAATACCTTGCACAATATCATCCACGAAACATATTCGCGGATCATAATGTGCGTTGTGCCCTGTGATCCGCGCCTGTTGCGTCGCGGATCTGATTTATCCTTAGCCAAGGATCCTGTTATAGCTTTGCTGGGTCATGACCAATCATGCACGCCTTGGTCATGTCCCTGAATACTATCGGCCTCTCTAAGGTATTCTTGCTTAGGACGGTGTAAATAAGGTCGCGACCCACTATTTACTCATCCTAAGTATTTCCCTTAGATTCCGAGTAGTACTCGCCACGCGAGCAGCCTATAGGGTTATGGGTTCCTGATGCGAGCTATAAAACATATCAGTTCCTCATACCCCCCTCTGTATAATGCAAACTCTCGCGTGGAAAACTTATTTGGGCCATTTCCCTAAGTAATAAATTATTTGGGTCAATCTCCCAACTAATCTTTTACTTGGGCCGGTTTCCCCAAATATACCAAACTTTGGGCCATATCCCAAATGATTTAATCCTTGGGCCAATATCCCAATATGAGCCATTTCGCCATTTATGTTTAATCGCGGATCCTTCTTTACACCAATAGATGTCTAGATTGAGTTGTTGTATGTCTGTTTTTAACATATTTTCATTAGTATAATTTTTTATGAATGATTTTTATGCCATGACCGCATAATTCCTATAATCTTTTCACAACAATCTTCATAATTTGTTCAATTTGAATACTTTCATTTGTCAAGTATGAGATAATTTTACTATTTAACTTAGACAAGCCTGTTCACGAGTTTGGCGAGCCGAGTTTAGTAATATTGAAGTTCGGCTCGTTTACTGAACGAGCCTAAAAATTGTGCTCATGCTCGATTCGTTTACTAAACGAACGAGCATAAGCCGAGCACAAGTCTGCTCATAAACAACTCGGTTCATTTGCAACCCTACCTATATTGGATAGCCTTATACTTCGAAATAGGCCTGTTTGGCAAAGGGCATTTAAGTCCTTTCCTTCATAGTCAATGCCCAAAAGAGATAAGGGGGTGCAAATGAGTTCAACTTTCTTAATTAGGGGTCTGACCGATGTTTTGCATAATTAGGGGGGTCAGATTGACGTATAGACATAATTCAAGGGGTGTAAATGAAATTAACCCAATCTATTTCAATTGCAAGAATATCTGAAATCTTCACTCAAATTCGTCTTCTACTTCAGAGTTCATTAAGTGCAGATTTATATCTACTCATTTTCTCAAAGACGAGCATGGTTCACAAAAAAATTCAGTCCAATTGTTCTTTCACCGGACCGATCAGATTCTATGGGGTGCTAGGGCGAGCCCCATATAGCATCCCATCATATAGAATATGTTACATCATATCTCAAAGTTTTGTGAGAGAGCAACTGAATTGAATTAAAATCCACTGTGATAATGGTACAACGAGTTGGACAATGCAAGTCTTGTATCCAAGGAACCATGAAGATTTATTTTATTTTTTTCGAAAGGAAAGGAATTTTTTTTTTTTCACGCACCCATTTTGTCTCCAAGGAGACTCTTTGGTTGTGATTAGTATGTCAGCTTTTGCCTTTTGGTTTGTAACTCCCGGAACTTCTTCGTAGTGGCTTCCTTCCATGCCTCATTTTATAGGGAACCTCAAAGTGGCTCTATTTCATTATAAGTGTTTTCGCTTAGAGAGTTCCTGATTAAATTCAAATTTAAACATGTTTATCATTTTGCGCTTAACAAATCCTTTATAGCATGATCCTTGGCTTTGGTGTGGTTTTATTGTTTTATCTCAGGATCATAGAATTGTTCATGAATCAGAATCATCTACCACAGACAAAGAATGGCCTGTTTATCAGTCCAGAAACCTTGGGAAAATTGATACTTTCATTTACGAGTACCAAACTCCCTCTAGAATATGCGATGATGTTGTTAGCTTGGGCTTTTCAATCAAGTATTTTCATTACCCTGAAAATTCTACCTAATATTGTTGTTAAAGCTCTTGGCTTCGAACTCAACTATAAATCACAGAAAGAGGGAGAAGTGGTAGAAATTGAATTCAATGCCTGAACTTTTATTTCACATAAGTATACCGACTTTATTATTTCACATAAGTATTACACATCCAAGAAAACTTCTGTTTTCTGCATTACAAAATCTATGGAAAGCAAAAAACTCCCCTAAAAGCCTACTCTTATCAACTGAAACATTTATCAACACTGTATTAGAAAACCCGAGGTTTGGTGCTGTTTGGCCTTCGTAGAACAGAAAGAAGCAATTAAATTTGGGATAAACCCTGGATATCCCGGATGAGGTGAACATGGGTTGCATAAAAAAAATGGGGTGAATAAACTATCTGAGGGCATTCACGAAAGTCATCAATGAGTCCACGTCCCTCTTCTCCGAAGGGTACTTAATGGGCCGAGAAGAGTGTTTAGGGAAGAATAGTATTGTGGGAAAGCTTCCCAGCTGCAATTCTTTCTGTGCAAATGGCTTTTGGTCACCATCTGCCCTGAACTTTCCTACCTTCACATCACTCCCTTCCAACTTCGCTGCCAATTCAACATAAGATCCTTCCATGCCCTGCTTAGAATTTAAATTGAAAATTGTTAGATCCAAAACATATATGGGTAAATGAATACTAAAACATTTTAGTTCAAACTATAGTTTTTACCTGGCAAAATTGGCACCAAGGTGCATAGAGGACAACAAGCCAAGGGTCCCGTCTGTCCTCGAGCTTCGCCAAATTCTCCATACCAGTCCTGTTCAAGGTTACCACATTGTGGGTCTCGAATAGATCAGCAACTGTGGGGGTCACGTCCGCAGGGACAGCCCCATTGCCATTGGCTTGGCCTACATTTCCCTTAATGTTTCCTTTGTGGAGGCCACACTCCTTGGCCTTGGCATCCTCCCACCACCATCTTCCTTCTCTCTCATGTTGTCCTGGTAGAACCGGCCTAGTGCACGGCTCACACCCAATCGACACATATCCTTGCAAGTGAAGTGAATTAACAGGCACATTCATGGTCCGTAGGAAGTTCCAGATGTCACCACCATCCACATTTGCAACCGGGTTCCACTTCACCAGGCTACCAGCCCCACCATCCAGACCCTCAAAAGAAGAGTCCACCTGTACTACGGGAATTTCAGACCTAGTGCCAGGGGACTGATCTTTCCTTTGTCCGGTAATCCATGCCCTTAAGCCCTTGAGAGCCCTCCTAAGGGGTCTCACCTTCCTCACACGGCAGCATTCCTGGTGGCCATCCTCGTAGAAGGAGAATAACCCCTTGGTCCTTACTAAGGCTTGTACTTCCACAGAATCCGGAAACATGTATTCAATGTGAATACCATAATGCTTCTCAACTGTGTCGAATAATTTATATGTTTCAGGGTTCAGTCTCCCTGTGTCCAGACTGAATACTCTATATGGGTGACCCGTTAGATGCGCATACTCGATCAAGGCAACATCTTCAGCACCACTGCAAAGAGGTAAATATATTTTCAGTAAAGAAGAATTTAAACAGGGCTTTGGGTAATCCTCGATTTTTATGTAACACAATAGATCACTAAGCGGACCAGAAAGAAATGAACAGTGGTTAATGTTTCATATAAGAAATGAAATGTCTGAGAACTGAGAACTGGCTGGAAGCTAAAAATTCAGCTCATTAAGGACCTACTTGGATACTTTTTAGTGACCATTTATATGTGAAGCGGATGAAAAAATGTAACTATTGAATAAAAATTTCAATTGAAAAACTCAGCATAAAAATAATGAGCTCGCAATAAAAAGAAATTGACTCAACTTTAGCGGAAACTCTTCCAGTATTGGACAAGTAATGGGTTCACACAGCATAAATTATTTGTTGATTCATGAGATTCTTTAGCTTTATAGCCACACACAAAATAAAATTAAGGAAATAACAAAAAAATCAACCACAATTTAATGAATAACTATGACCAGATTGTACAGCTTTATAGATGCACCCATAACACAAAATTAAACTCTATATGAAGATATAGACCAAAATAAATCTACTCAGTTTTTCCCAAAATGTCAATGATGATAAATTCATACTCTCAGTTTCCAATATGATTATTTAAGTGAAGACGGAACAAAAGCATTCATGAATTTTCCAATTTCAGATTGGTAAATTATGGACTTATATCGTATTCAAGGAATATTCGATACATATGAAGGTAGCATAACATACAAATTAGATCCTTACCTTATTCTAAGAATATTCGGTACGTAAATGAATGGCTTATTCAAAATTCCATATTGGAATTTAAGTAATCAAACAACAACAATTTTTTTTTACATATTTCCCAAAATTCTCTCTTTTTGGAATCAAAAGAATACCTGAAAGCAATTGCTATGTCATTTCCAAATTTCTCAAGCGCTTTGTCAATAATTTCAAGAGGTGAAGCTTTTTCAAGATCCTTAGCCAGTTGTTCATAATCTGAAACCTCTTCTTTCTCTACAACCTCTGCAAATCCACCACAACACAAAGGGCAAATCTGTCATTCACATCCCTCTAACTACATACCACATCCGCACAAAAGTTTGAACGAAACGAAATGCGAAATTCAAACTCTTCTAACTTCAAATTATTGTTGTTCACTCCATACATAAAAGATATATATACATGTGATGATAAATAATTTAAATTGAATGGAGAGAGAATCTAAGAAAAATAACCGTACCAGGAGAACCAATGGTGGTAGCGAGAGGGACAATGGAATCGTTCCGTTTCGACTCGGCAATGAGTGGCTTCACGGAGGACTTCCTCAGAGAATAACTCACCGCCGTCGATTGAAAATGAGGCCGATCCAACGGCTGAAAAGAACCCAATCGTAGAGCTGAAAACAGAGAACACAAAAATTCAAATCTAAAACCACACCAAACAAAAACAGACAGATAAATTTTCAAATTTCCAAAAAAAAAAAATAATAATAATAATAATTGAGAAAAAATTGTATGCATAATCGAATTGAAGTACCTTGTTGTGATCGGTCATGAGAATATAGGGAACCAGAGATTGCTGCGGAAGACGAAGAAGTTACAGAAAACGCCATTGATGAACTCTGAAGCTTTCTCTCTCTAGAATTGAATGATTAGTTTTGTGTGTGTGTATTAGTGTGTGTGAAATTGAGAGTGTTTTGATCAGAGAAGAGAACGGAAAGCGGGGTTAAATACTGGGCTGAGGGGCGGCTGTTTAAGGTTCATTGAACCTGGACGCTTTTACGTTCGTGGCGTTGGGCTGACGTGGCGATACCTGATTTGTGGGAGCCCAATGGCGTGCTCATCTCTTCCGTCATGTGGCGAGCCGGAGAAAAAGAAAGACCAATTTGACTGGACTTTTTTTGCAATTCTAATTTTTGTGCACTTTCCCTCTACTTTCCGGGAAACAAATTATCTAATATACCTCACATCAAGTGGGCCTAATTTCACCATATCATTTCAAGATGTACGTCGATCATCTCAAAATGATGTCGACCATTGAATGGGGTGGAGGTCGATAATTTCAATATTGGACTCCACTATATTCGATTGATTAAGAATGCGGTACTAGGAAAATAGTTATTTTTAATAAGAGAAGAAAATTAGATTACTAGTCAAAAACATGTTTGTTAGTCACTAAAATATTTTAATGTAGTAATATATATATATATATATATATATATTATTTTGATATTTCTGTATTTCTTCGACCTTTTGTAACAATTCAACATATTTTTGTTATTAAAAATATACATATGATTTTAATTTCTAAGAATTTACATAAAAAATGTTATATTTGTTTGAACTAAAAGCAAAACGCTAAAAACGCGACTCAAAAGTCAATAAATTTATACCTCAATCTATTTTCACCCTATCATAAAAATCTTCATTTACATATAAAATAATACAATTTGTTCTATGATTTTTATTCACCCTTTTTTTCTTTATTGGAATCTCAAAGTTTAATTCCAGGGCTCAAATCATCTACTTGTGGCGTGCACATGGTCCGCAAATTATCACGACTACAAATGCTACTTTACTGGCAGAAATGGAGAATATAAAACCTTATTCGTGATATCCAGTTCAACTTACACATACCTCGACTAATTCATGGAACCCCTGCAAGATGACC
Source organism: Cornus suecica (assembly GCA_963922005.1). Taxonomy (NCBI): domain Eukaryota; kingdom Viridiplantae; phylum Streptophyta; class Magnoliopsida; order Cornales; family Cornaceae; genus Cornus; species Cornus suecica. The sequence goes on along the minus strand of OY998241.1, from coordinate 55,620,044 downwards.
CCACACGAATCGAGTAATTATCCGCGGGCGCGATCCTAACGAATTATTTGCACCTAATAGAAATCGAACATGAAACATCATACTATAATATAGGCGGCTTGACCAACCCGCTCAGATTAATATAAAAGTTCCTCGTAGTCCAACAAATTATCAAAACTATGCTATAATAAATTTTATTTTCTACTGTTTTTTTCTTCTAAGAAACCACATATTCCATTTTTGTCAAACAAGATATGAGTTGGTACAAATTGTTCGCACTTGAAAAAGACACACATAGTTATTTTTATAGGGAAAATTCCTAGTAAATTCTAATTTTTATGCCACAAGATAAAAAAAAATTAAAATATATTTTTTTGGACCAAAAAGTCCTACTTTTGAGATTCCTTTTCATTTAAATCATAAATTCCTAATATTTTTATTTGTACCCTTAGTAAATTTCTTTTGATGATAAATTTATTCAATAATTAATACATAATTTATTTTTTATATGTTTTAGTTATTAATAATATTGTATGACGAATCTAAATAATAATTGATTTAATTTAAATTAATTTAATAAACTTGAATGCATACCTAGTCTAGTAAAAAATTTAATAAATTACAATATATAAAAATAATTAAAAACAAGTCATTCAATTTTTATAATTTAATGTAAGTGTCCATGCAAAAGTTGAATAAAATATTTGTATTTAGTTTAATATCTTTTATCTAATTTAATAAGGTGTAAATGGATTATTTAGTTATTTAGGACTTAAATAGAAAGGAAATTCAAAAGTAGGATTTATTGCAACAAAGTAAAATATTTTAGAACTTCTTTATCTTTTCATTTAAAAAATAGGATTTAACAGAAATTTTCCCTTTTTTTTTTTTATCCTTTTCTATATGATTTCAATTAAGGTGTTCCCAAATATTTCAAATTGAGACAAATCAACAACTGCTGCTTCAATTCAACATGAGTAACAATTATCTGAATCTTGAATGCCAGTTTCTTCTTCATATATATATTTGATTCCATGGTCAATGAGAGTTATAAGCACATGTTTATAAGACAATAATATTTTTAAAATAAAAAATAAAAAGAAAATTAAGCTGAACTTAAGCAAGCATGAAACATGTTGGTATAGACTTTGATATACGGCAAAGAAACAAATTCCCTTTAACATCCTTTGGCATCCATATACATTGCACCACCTGAAGGATAAAATGGGGATAAAGCCAGTCAATATCATACCCTAGGATGTAAAAGTCATGGAAGTGGACAGTATGTTATAGAGGAATTTATTTGCTAATGGGAATCCCTCGATGGACGTTAGAATATTGACTTGACTCTTGAAATCCAAAAGAGTTTGAGAAATTATATAGACGTTAATTTCAGTAAACCCATCTTCCCCTCTCCTATACTGAAAATTTTACTATAGTTCTCAAATTGAATCGGATTATTTTATTTTTAATAATTTTGGATCAAAATATTCTTGGAATTTAATAAAAAATAATTTAAATTCAAAAAAATATATAAAATTTGAAACAAATATATATAATTTATAAAAAAAATATAAAATTTGAAAAATATATATAAAATTCATAAATATATATATAAAATTCGTAAAAATATATAAAATTCATAAAACAATATATAAAATTTGAAAAAATAAGTAAGAAGATGTAAAAACAAGAGAATATATTAAGGTTACAAGAGAATAAGTAAGAATATATAAATTTTGAATTTTATATATTTGTTTCCAATTTTATGTATATTTTTATGAATTTAATATATTTGTTTCTAATTTTATATGTTTTTATCGAATTTTATATGTTTTTTTCAAAATTTACTTATTTATTACGAATTTTCTATATTGTTTTTGAATTTTATATGTTTTTTTTAATTTTATATAATTTTCTTACGAATTTTATATATGTTTTTGGAATTTTATATATATTTTTTAATTTTAAATCATTAAATAATTTTTCAAATTTTATATCATTTTTACAAATTTTATATGTTTTTTTGAATTTTATATTGTTTTTTCAAATTCTATATATGTTTTTTCGAATTTTATATATTGTTTATGAATTATATATATTCTTACGAATTATATATTTATTTTTACGAATTTTATATATATTGTTATGAATGTTATATATATTTTTTCTAATTTTATATATATTTTTCAAATTTTAGATGTTTTTTTCAAATTTTATATGTTTTTCGAATTTTATTTATTTGTTTACGAATTTTATATATATTTTTTGAATTTTATATGTTTTTTTGAATTTTAAATTATTTTTTATTAAATTGCAGATGTATTTTGGTCCAAATTATTTGAAAGGGGGTAAGTTATTACAATTTGATAAGAGCGGGAAATTTTCTGTATAGGAGGAAGCAAAGTGATAGTTTTTAAAATTATAGGGATTTACTGAAATTAATCATTATATATATTGTGTATATATTGGTTTTAATCGCATAAATTTTCTAGTAGCAAACAAAATGCAAAAGGTATGCGGTACTGACCACACGCAGACATAAAGCTAAGAACAAAAATTCTCTTTTTATAATCCATATGGTGAAATCTCCTCAAATCCTAACGTGTAATATGTCGCAGTATTTTTTCACCACAATCTTGTAGTGATATAGTTCAACAATATCATCATAACATGTTGTTCCGATGCTTGGACGAAACCAATTCCCAGATGTGACGGGCGGTGTGTACAGGGCCCACGTACATATTCACCACTGTTGATCCGCGATTATTAGTGATTTCAATTTCATGTTCCCGAATTGTAAAAAATAATTTTCAGGATTAATTAGCTGAAAGAAGGAGATAGGAACCTAAATTCTTCATGAAATCCTTTAGCACTAAATGCAATAGGAAAATTATCAGTTCTCCATCTTTAGCTGATGGAACCACTACTAATTCTATTGAAGTTATCAAGTGTGAAGCTGTGAATCACTTCAAAAATCTTCTTGGCACTCACTCAGACTCCTACCCTGGTATCCAAGCTATCAGAGACATCTATAAGAAAAGCATTCCTGATGAATTCATGCTTGCTCTCTCAGAAATTCCTCCTTCTGAGTCCATCCAGAAATGTTTCTTATCCCTCAACTCTACCAAAGCGTCTGGGCCTGATGGATTTAATGGTTGTTTTTTTCAAGAAGACAAGGTTGTTTTAATGGTTGTCTTTAATTGGCACTGATTTGATCACTGCTGTCAAGGAATTTTTTCAGAATGGTTTGATTCTCAAGGAAATTAATTCTACTGCTCTCACCCTTGTGCCTAAAACCCCTAACCCTTCTTCTATGAATGATTTTAGGCCTATAGTTTGCTACAACACTGTCTACAAGGTCATATCAAAAGCTCATTTCCATGAAATTGCAAAACATATTGCCTCACCTCAGTGACAAACACCAAACAGCTTTTATTCAGAATAGGAGTGTAAGAACATTTAGTTACGTAATGACATTATTCTGATAAAAAACCATGTGAAGAGTTGAGTGTTTTAGTTTGAGTTGTTAAGTGTTATATGGTAAGAAATTTATGTGTAAAATTAAGTACAAAGTGGTGAAGATACAAAGGATATTCAGTAGAACAACGGCTGGAAGCGGCAATGCAAAAGAAACAAAGAAATTCGGGAAATATTATTTTGTTCCACCGAGTACTGAGTGTTACTGAGTACTCGGTAAGTTGCGCACACTTTCGCAAAGTTGGAAAAAACCTCCAGTGGATATTTGCGCACATTTTCGCAGTTGAAGGTTCACCGAGTACTCGGTAGAACCGCCATTGAGTACTCGGTAAGTGGCTACGCTGAATTATTTTTGGGAAAGTTTATTCTGCTATGTAATTGATTCCTAACTACTTTGGGACGTGATTAGAAGTTATTATCAGTATATTGGACTATCATTGACATATTTATTTATATTTGGAAGATTTAAATGGTGGTAATACGAATCCTAATTGGAAAAGGATTCTTACCATTAATTGAAGACTCTTCTCTATATATATGAGTTAAATCTAAGAGAAGGGTGTGATTTTTGAGAGATCTCTGCAATTCTTCTACAGATTCATATTCTTCTACAAAGATATTTAGAGAGAAAAAATTATTGAGTGATTATATATTTTCTAGTTCTCTCTTTGTTTGAGATTTTTCAAATGTGCTTCTACAACGAAGATCGTTATGCATTATTTGATGATCTAGTTGCTGAAAAATCATCACACCACCTTGATCGAAGCAGGAGGCTTCATAGCTCTTTAATCCGTTGAGAAGCGAAGCCGTTAGAGTACGGAGATTGGAGCGAGAGCTTTGTGGAGCGCGAGTGATTCAAGACTATCAGACGTCGAGTGGAGAAAGGCAGATCAGAGTGATTTGTATGTCTAGAACTTCATAGAGTCTTGTACTACTTGATTCATAGTGGATCGATACCCGAGTGTATCGTGCTTTTTTACTTGGAGTCTTTCCAAGATTTTTCCACGTAAAAATATTGGTGTCATCTCTGATTTATTTTTTACACTTATATTTATTATTGTGTGGTTTATATTGTTATAGAATTGAATTAAAATTGACTATTTCGCAATTAAAATTTTAATTTGTCAATTAATTCATAAAAAGCCTATTCACCCCCCCTCTAGGCTTATTTCACCGTCTTCTAAGTATTTTCAATTGGTATCAGAGCAAGGTTTGCCCTGATTTAGGTTAACAGCCTAGGGTTAGATCTTGAACTTAGACGATGGAGTTACCTCGTGAAGGAGGTTCCGTATCTAGGTCTCCTTTATTTGATGACTCTAATTATACTTATTGGAAAGCTAGGATGAAAACATTCTTAAAATCTCTTGATAAGAGAACACGACTTGCTATAGAAATAGGGTATTCACCTCCCACTATGATAGACGTGACTACTAATAAATCTAAATTAAAACCGGTTAACGAGTGGACTACTGTTGAAACAAACAGTTCTAATTGGAACTCTAAAGCTTTGAATGCTTTATACAATACCGTTACCTCTAGTGAATTTAAAAGAATTGCTATGTGCAAAAATGCTAAAGAAGCTTGGGATATTCTTTAAGTAACTCATGAAGGGACTTCAAAAGTTAAAAAATCATAACTGCAAGTGTTAAATTCTAAATTTGAACAACTTAAAATGGAAGATGAGGAATTTTTTGTTGACTTCGAGAATAGACTAACCGATATAGTAACGAGTTGTCATAATCTAGGAGAGTTCATTCCTGAGACTGCTATAGTGAAAAATATTCTTAGGTCTCTCCCTAAACGTTTTCGGTCTAAGGTTACTGTTATCTCTGAAGTAATGAGTCTTAAAGAAATTAAACTTGAAGAATTGGCTAAAAATCTAAAATCTAATGAGATGGAGATGTTCAAAAGTCCCCCTAAGAAGTCCAACAACGTTAAAGAAAAGAACATAGCCTTTAAAACCACTAGAGAAGATCCGTTTGAATCTGATAGAGAAATTGCTTTAAATATGAATGATATTTTCATGTTTGCTAAAAGGTTAAACAAATTTGTTAAGGCTAATAGTGGCAAAGGACATAATTTTGGGGATAAATTAAATGATTTTAGAAATAAAAATAAACCCCAATATAGGAATGACCAGTTTGATCTTAAAAAGAAGAAACATCAATGTTTTGAGTGTAACGGGTTTGGTCACATAGCTACAGAGTGTGCAAACACCTTGAAAAAGTCCAAAGGCTTAGCTGTCACTTGGAGTGATGAATCTGATAATGGATCAGCTAGTGATGCGACAGACTCAGAGGTAGGTGATGAGTCTGAGAACTACTCCGTGTTAGCTGCACAAAGCAAGGAGATTAAAGTAGTTGTTACTAGGTGGTCGATGTCTGGAGACGAAGATTCTGAGGGTAATGAAGATTGTGATGATGTGCATCAAGCTTCTTACGATGAATTAATTGAGAAACTTACTCAACTTAATTATCATCACAATTAACTATTGACTAAATATTCAAGAATGGAATAATAATTACACTATTTAATAGACGAATTAGCCAATAGTCCCCAAACCCTAAAACTCTTACAGAACCAAAAAGCTCAATTATCTGAAAAATTAATTGAGTCTGAACAAGAAAGGAATCATGCTTTGAAGAGTGTAGATGATCTAAATAAGGAATTAGTCAATCTAAGATCTGATATAGATGAGAAATCTGTGAGAATTGAAGTGTTGGAAAAGGAATTAAATGTTGCTAACTCAACTATTTATAACTGGTCTAGTGGAACCCTTAAACTTGATCATATATTGAGTATAGGTAAATCTGTGGGAAATACTAAAGGATTGGGTTTCGTAGGATCAACGGGTAATTCTAATATCATTCACAAAACTACTTTTGTTAGAGCTTTCCAAGTAGCATCTAATTCTTCTCAAGGTCAACTTGATAGAAATCATAATGTTCAATCTTATTTCAGAAAATCGATTGAGAATAAGTCTCCTGTTACCTGTAAGTATCATAAGATTCCTAATAATGTTTTTCAAAGATTTGTTCCTATATGTCATTACTGTGGAGTGAATGGACTTATCCGACTAATGTGTTTCAAATTGAGAGGAAGTAATTTGAATTAATAATAAATCCAAGAATTCAAAAAAGATCCAATGTTGAAGATCAAATTAAGGTTTTGAGTAAGAAGGTAAAGAATTTGTCAGAGCTGAAAATTAGAGCTCCGAAAAATAAAAAGGCATGGGTAAGAAAAAGTGAGTTACACTATTTTGTTGTTCACACTACTCTTAGAACATATGATTCTAGTGCTTGGTATTTGGATAGTGGATGTTTGAGGCATATGATTGGAGATAAGTCATTATTTGTTTTTTTTCGAGGAAAGTAATGATGGGATAATTACTTTTGGAGATGGAAATAAGTCTAGATTTCGAGGAAAATGAACGATTGTGACTTCTAGTATGCCTAGATTGGAAAATATGCTTTATGTTGAGGGTTTAAAAGCGAATTTATTAAGTATTAGCCAAATTTGTGATAATAATCATAATGTCAATTTCTCTTCCGATAAATGTTTAATCATTGATTCTTCTGGAAATTGTGTTATGGAAAGTATGCGATCATCTGATAACTGTTATTCTGTTATTCCCAATTTTAAATTAGCATGCAATAAGGTTAAACTTGATGAGATAGAAATTTGGCACCAAAGAATAAGACTCGTTAACTTTCATGATTTAACCAGGATTACTAAAAATGAAATTGTTAAAGGTGTTCCTAAGCTTGGGTATGGAAAAGATCTTGTGTGTGGTCCGTATCAAAAAGAAAAATAAACTAGATGTCAACACAAGAAAACTAATATCATACGTACTTTTAGACCCTTAGAGTTATTGCATACTGATTTAATGGGACCAACTAGGACCTTAAGCAAAGGAGGTAAAAAGTATATTTTTGTGATGGTTGATGATTACTCTAGATTTACTTGGGTTGGATTTTTAAGTGAAAAGTCTGAAGCTGCTGAAAATTTTAGGAATATTTGTTTAAAAATTCAGAATGAGAAAAATTATCCCATTACTAGAGTAAGAAGTGATCATGGAAAGGAGTTTGAAAATTCAGGGATTGATACATTTTATGATGAAAAGAGAATAAAACATGAATTTTCTGCTCCATATACTCCACAACAAAATGGGGTTGTTGAGAGAAAGAATAGGGTTCTTCAGGGAATGACAAATGTTATGTTACATGGAAGGAATGTTCCAAGAAACCTTTGGGCTGAGGCAGTGATCACAACTTGTTACACTTCAAATAGAGTTTATCTTATGCCAGACAGTTTAAAAACTCCCTATGAATTGTGGAATGGTAAGAAGCCCAATATAAATGTTTTAAATATTTTTGGATCTAAATGTTATATTCTTAGAGATAGAGAATCTTTAAGACAATTTAACTCTAAGAGTAACGAGGGAATATTATTGGGTTATTCATTGACTAGTAGGGCATATAAGGTTTTTAATCTTAGAACCCAAATCATGATGGAATCTGCCAATGTGGTTGTTGATGACTCATGTGTTGATGAGTCTCGGTCTTTAATAGAAGATAACGAAAGTGAACCATTTTTCATATTAAGTAATGATTCTCCTATTGATACTGAAGAGGAGAAAGACGATCATGAAGATATTCCTAGTTCTATAGGATCACATGAACTTTCTAATATTCAGCCTACTTCTACTAAAGAACCATCTACTAGAGTTAAATTGAATCATCCTTTAGATAAAGTCATAGGATCTGTTGATCAAAATGATGGTGACTCGTAGAAAGGCTAGGAATGAAATTTCTTATGCTTGCTATACATTCGTCTTAAAACCAAAATATTTTAAAGAAGCTCTTCAAGATAATGATTGGATAAATGTTATGTAAGAAGAACTTCAACAATTTGTTACTAATGATGTGTGGTATCTTGTGTCTAGACCTAATGATATAAATGTAATAGGTACTAAATGGATATACAAGAATAAAAAGGATGAGAATTGTACTGTTATAAGAAATAAAACTAGGTTTGTTGCTCAAGGTTATACACAGTAGAAAGGTATAGACTTTAATGAGACGTTTGCTCCAGTGGCTAGACTTGAATCTATTCGTATTCTATTTGCTATCGCTTGTCATCTTAGATTCAAGTTATATCAAATGGATGTTAAGAGTGCATTTTTGAATGACATTCTTCATGAGGAAGTTTATGTGGAGCAACCCAAAGGATTTGAAGATCCTTATTGTCCGGGTCATGTTTATAAGCTTAAGAAGGCTTTGTATGGGTTAAAACAAGCTCCTAGAACTTGGCATGAGAGATTGACCGATTACCTGCTAGGAACATGTTTTACCCAAAGGAGAGTGGACAAAACACTATTTATACAAAAAATTGAAAGTAATATAGTTATTGCTCAAATATATGTTGATGATATAGTGTTTGGTTCCACCTCTAGTCAACTTGCTCACTATTTTGGAGAACAAATGACGCATGAGTTTGAAATGAGTATGGTTGGGGAATTGAACTTATTTCTAGGACTATAGATTATGCAATTAACTGATGGGATTTTTATTTCTCAATCGCACTCCTATGAGTACAAGTGTCAAACTTAGTATAGACACTAAAGGCAAAGATGTTGATTCTACACTTTATAGAAGTATGATTGGGAGTTTGTTGTACTTAACTGTCAGTCGACCTGATATAACTTTTAGTGTTGGTATTTGTGCAAGTTACCAGGCTAGTCCTAAAGAGTCTCACCTTACTGCTGAATATATAAAATGGACTATTAATTATGGACTGTGGTACCCATCAGGATCTAATACTGATATTGCTTTTTTTTCTGATGTTGATTGGGCTGGTAATATAGATGATTGAAAGAGTACTAGTGGAGGATGTTTTTATATTGGTAATTTCTTAGTTGTTTGGCATAGCAAGAAGCAAAATAATGTCTCCATTTCCACTACTGAGGTTGAGTATATAGCTGTTGATAGTTGTTGTACTCAGATTTTGTGGATGTGACAAATATTACAGGATTATGGTTTTTCACAAAACACAATGATTGTTTTCTGTGATAATATTAGTGCTATAAATATTTCTAAAAATCATGTTCAACACTCTAGGACAAAACATATAGATATTCGACATCATTTTATTCAAGATCTTGTTGAAGATAATGTAGTGTTTCTAAAGTTTATATCCACTAATTCTCAGTTAGCAGATATCTTTACAAAACCATTAGATTTTCAAAAGCATATAAGTATTAGAAAATCTATTGGCATGGTTTTTTTAAAATAGATATCTATATATGTATCATTTTAGGAATATCTTGCATTATACTTTATCCTAGAATTGATACATTATCATGCATTTTTGTTATAGTGCATTGTTAATTTTGTTTATTATTATGCATGCATCATGCTTTTGATAATTTTAAGATTGTTCATGCATACATTATGTCATAAAACATCATTAAAATTTTAAAACAAAATTTCTTAGAAACATGTGAGCAGGGTAGAGATAAAGAGCTAATTGTTAACTCATCATTTAAAATATGTGACTAGAGTCAAGTATGAGTTGATTTCTGTACATGTTATGACTAGAAAGATATTATGTATGCAATTAGCTCACTCATGATTATATTGTAATTTGATTAAATTGGATTTTTTTTTAGGTGTGGTCCACATGAGTGAATATATGAGTGAAATTGAAACCGTGAAGGATAGTTTTGACCTATAAACACATGCGCACATTCTCTATGAGACAACTATTGACATTTGACTATGTAGTTGAAAAAATAGATTTGTTTCAATGACAAGGGGAGTAGGGGAGTAGTAAAAAATAAAAAGAAGTAATATAGAGAAAAAGTTGAAAATGTATTTTGAAAAAAAAATAAAATAGTAGTTTTCGATCCGATTAACTGGGCCTTGGTATCACCAATATCACTGTTCGCGTTCAAAGGGTAGAAAACTAATGAGCAAAAATCCCATGGAAGAAGCTCGGGCCCAATTAGTTGTGACTAAAAATCTTCACTGGAAAGTCCGGAGACTTAGAAAGACAAAAAGGGATAAAATATAGTGAAGTTGTGTCATGGTAAAGATTGATCAACAAAGTAGAAGAAGGGAGAGTAGTCTACTATAGAGAATGTTCACAAAAACAAGAAAACTATGTGGATCGGCTGTAGAAATTAGCAAGTTTATTTCATCACTGTGGGGACCATTCTTTAAATTTAATTCATGAAGATTATTGTGTATGAGTGAGTGGGGATAACTTGTATGCATTTTATTCTAACAAAATTATAGCATTTGCATGATTAATGATTATTTGATTTTATGAGAATATAAGAATGATGAATGAATTTTTTTTTAAAACCTCATGATTCTATGAACAAAAATATTTTTTTATTGATTTTATTGAACATTTTGCATTCATGCATTAGAATTGAGTTCATGCATTGAAAATATTTTTGTTACCCGAGAATATGGATATATTCTTTAGAGTTTTATGTTTTTATATAAGTTTTGCTTAGATTCTCTGATCTTCATGAATATTTTCCCAATGTTTACACTTTATGCCTTCTCCTTCAAATATATTGACTTTTATTATGATTTATTACATTGTCATTTCAGTGACAAAAAGGGGGGGAAATATTTAGTAAGGGGAGAGATACAGTTAAGGGGGAGAAATATTTATTTGAGGGGGAGAATTATTTGTTATGGATTAATGATCATTATGCTTCATGTTGATATTGATTAACTATGATCATTTAATGTTGATTATTCCTACTATTTGTTTTCCACACTTGCTTTTCACAGGTATGTTTGTTTAAGTGCTGTGATTGCTGGATTGGTAGATCATCATGAGATCAAAAGAAAAGTTTTTGTCTATGTTTATTGGTGTGTGTTCATAAGTATAGATTTTATTTTATTTTATCGTGATGATATATTTGTAAAACATGTTTTTCTCTCAGAAATGCCAAGGGGGAGATTGTAAGAACATTTATTTATGTAATGGCATTATTCTGATAAAAAATCATGTTGAGAGTTGAGTGTTTTAGTTCGAGTTGTTAAGTATTATACGGTAAGAAATTTTAGTGTAAAATTAAGTACAAAGTGGTGAAGATACAAAGGATATTCAGTGGAACAACGGTTGGAAGCGGCAATACAAAAGAAGCAAAGAAATCTGGGAAATATTGTTTTGTTCCATCGAGTACTCGGTGGAAGTGTTACTAAGTACTCGGTAAGTTTCACACTTTCACAAAGTTGGAAAAAACCTCCAGTGGATATTTGAGCACTTGCGCACACTTTCGCAGTTAAAGGTTCACCGAGTACTCGGTAAGTGGCTACGCTGAATTATTTTTGGGAAGGTTTATTCTGCTATGTAATTGATTCCTAACCACTTTGGGACATGATTAGAAGCTATTATCAGTATATTGGACTATCATTGACATATTTATTTATATTTGGAAGATTTAAATGGTGAAAATATGAATCCTAATTGGAAAAGGATTCTTACCATTAATTGAAAACTCTTCTCTATATATATGAGTTAAATCTAAGAGAAGGGTGTGGCTTTTGAGAGATATATACAATTCTTCTACAAATTCATATTCTTCTACAAAGATATTTAGAGAGAAAAAATTATTGAGTGATTGTATATTTTCTAGTTCTCTATTGGTTTGAGATTTTCAAATTGTTCTTCTACACCGAAGATCATTATGCACAATTAGATGATCTAGTTGTTGAAAAATCATCACACCACCTTGATCGAAGCAAAAGGCTTCATAGTTCTTTGATCCGTTGAGAAACGGAGCCGTCAGAGTACGGGGATTGAAACGAGAGCTTCGTGAAGCGCGAGTGATTCAAGACTATCAGACGTCGAGTGGAGAGATGCATATCAAAGTGATTTGTAAGTCTAAAAATTCATAGAGTCTTGTATTTCTTGATTCATAGTGCATCGATACCTGAGCGTATCCGTGATTTTTTACTTGGAGTTTTTCCAAAGTTTTTTCACGTAAAAATATTGGTGTCGTCTCTGATTTATTTTTTTCACTTATATTTATTATAATTGAATAAATAAAATTGAATTAAATTATAATAGAATTGTAATAGAATTGACTATTCCGTAATTAAAATTATAATTTGTCAATTAATTCATAAAAAACCTACTCACCCCACCTTCTAGGCTTATTTCACCGTCTTGTAAGTATTTTCAAGGAGAATTGGTGATGGTTTCATGATTTCTCATGAGTTGTTGTGTGGTTACCATCTTACAACTACAATTCCCAAATGCTCTTTGAAGATTGACATTCATAAAGCATATGATTCTGTCAGTTGGAACTTCACTCTTGATACTCTTCAAGTTCTTGGCTTCCCTCCTATTTTCATCACTTGGGTCAAAACTTGCATTTGTACCCCTTCCTACTCCATTTCTATTAATGGTGAGCTTGAGGGTTACTTTAAAGGTGCTAGAGGGCTAAGACAAGGGGGTCCTTTTTCTCCCTTTCTTTTTGTGATAATCATGGATGTTCTTTCAGCCTCCATTTAAGATGTTATTAATAATGACCCTGAGTTTTGTTATCATTGGAGGTGCCAAAGAACCAAGCTCACTCATTTGTGCTTTGTTGATGACCTTATGGTCTTCTGCAATGGGGACCCTCACTCCCTTTCTACTCTGTAATGTGGCATCCAACACTTCTCCTTGCTTTCTCGCCTTTATCCTAACAACTCTAAAAGCCAAATTTTTTTATCTAGTGTTCAACCTGAGGACCATGCTTCTATGTTGGCCATTTTTGGTTTTGATTAGGGGGTACTTCCCTTTAGGTTTTTTGGTATACCTCTTTCTTCTTCTACTCTCAAAGCCAATGCCAATAAGACCCTTATTGAAAGGATCAATAGTATAAATTCTAATTGGACTTCAAAATTCTTATCCTATACAAGGAGAGTGAAATTGGTTAAAGCTATCTTGGTGAGCATTCACATTTTTTAGAGCTCACACCTTGTTCTACCCATCTATGTTCTGAATGAGATAAATTCTGTCTTGAGTAGATTTCTTTGGAAGGTCAGTGTTTTAAGCAAATATGGAGCTAAAGTTAGTTGGGGTAGAGTTTGTACTCCAAAGGAGGATGGGGGCCTAGGAATCCCTAATTTGAAGCACATTAACAGAGTGGCTGTCATGAAAATGATTTGGCATCTGTTTAGTGATGATGGACAATCTACATGGAGTGATTGGGTTAAAGCAAATCCATCAGAGGCAAAAATTTCTGGACCATTAAGGCTTCTAATCTTAGCTCCTGGAATTAGATAAAAGTTCTTAAGTGTAGAGGCCTTGCTAAGGCCTTTATCAAACACCATGTGGATAATGGGAATTCTATTTTCATTAGACATGACTATTGGTTGCCCTATGGCCATCTTGACAGCAATGATGTTAATGAAGGCATTTGGGGGGATAGCTCTAAAGTATCTAAATTGATTAGAAAGAATGCTTGGAGAATTTTTCCTTCTCTCACAAGATGTACTCCACTAGGGTGTTTCAACAACCTTCCTATCATTCATGAGGGCACTGAGGACTGGGTTACTTAGACTCTATCCAACAATGGGAGCTTCAACTCCAAGACAACATACCATGCTCTTCTAGCCCACTTTCTTATCTCAAAATGGCATCATTATGTTTGGTTTCATGATCATATCCCTAGTCAAGCCTTCATTACATGGCTGGCTCTCCAAAATAGATTGAATAACAAAGACAAACCTGGCATACCTATGGGAGTCTCCAGTCTTTGCCTTCTCTGTGGTATTGTCAATGAATCTCATGATCATCTGTTCTTTGCTTGTAACTTCTCCATCAAAGTGTGGCAATGGTGCCAAGACAAATGTGGAACCTACTTGGGGGATCACTCCTTCAACAAGATCATTCTTTGGGCTTCTTCCATGTGGAATAACAAGCTCAACAATAATGTGGCCACTATTTTCAGATTATGTTTTCCTAGCCGTGTCTATTTCTTGTGGAAGGAAAGAAACAATAGGATCTTCAAGGGCTCCTTTAGTTCCCATGCACATACTATTAAGTGCATTGATGATTGCATCAGACAAATGATGTTGTCTTTAAAGCTCAGATTTACCATCTGAAATTTCCTAGACGATATTGAAAACAGTCTAGGGGGGGGGGGGGGGGGGTGAATAGGTTTTTTGTCGATTTTACGATCAATTAAAATTATTTAGCGGAAATTCAATTTTAAACAGTCACAAACCCTAATTCTCAATTCAATTCTCAAAACAGATCAATTAAACAAATATGAATATAAGTGTGGAAATTTAAATTATGAGAAGACACAGAGATTTTTACGTGGAAAACCTTGGAAAGATTTCAAGTAAAAACCACAGATACGCTCGGGTATCGATGCACTATGAATCAAAAATTTTGTACAGACTTTATGAAAACAGAACTTACAACCGCTGTAATTTTTTGTTCTCACTCGACGTTTGAAAGTCTAGATTCACTCGTGCTCCACGAAGCTTTCGCTCTGATTTTCGTAGCCTGACGGCTCTGCTTCTTAACAGATAGAATAACAACGAAGCCTTCTGCTTCGATCTCTGCACTCAGAATGCTCCGCTCTTCAACAGATCAAAGCAACCAAGTTGCAATCAGCAGTGTGTAGATTTATCAGAATCTAGATAATTCAATTGTGCATAAGATCGTTGATGTAGAAGCACTATAGAATCAACTCCAAAATAAGAGAGAATAAGAAGAATCACTCAATGATATTTTTTTTACACTCTGTATCAATATCTCTATAGAAGAATATGAATCATAGAATACTGCAAAAAATATCTATTCAAAGCCCCCTTAATTATGCAGAGACTTCTTCTATTTATAGAGAAAGATGATGGAAACCTTAATGTTGCCCTTTCTAGTAATTTCACACCAAATTGAGTAAAACCCTTATATTCTGATGAATATAATGTATATGGCATGTATCCCAATGTATAAAGTCCTAGCCATAATGTAATTGGGGTAGATCGAGCATTGCAGCAAAACATATAACAACTTGTTGCACCTACGCTTGAAGCGTAGGTCCAAGCGTAGCTTAGAGCGTACCTTCAAGCGTACAAATCTACTTTCCAACCATTTTTTGAAACTGAAAGCGTAAGCATTTTTGTTAAAACCATTTTTCTCTGCAACTATGCCAAAATGATCCTCTTGACTCCCCGAGACTTTTTGCTTGAATTGACGGCTTTGATAAATGCATTTTTGCCCTTCGGGGGACATTTTTACTCAATATTATACTTCTCTTGTGTTTCACTTGTATTCTTCACTATTGCCTTTTGTTGTAGCTTGTAGATGTCATTGAAACCAACATACCTATCTAATACTCAACATGGTTATTGTCTAGAATATGCCATAAATACACAATACATAAAAGTGTTCTTACAATCTCCCCCTTGGAATTTCTGAGACAAAACCATGTTTTACAATATAGCCTCACAAATAACAACATATCATCTATACCTATGAACACACACCGACAAACATAGATATAAACTGTCACCTTACTTTCATGACGGTCTACTAAACCTGTAACCACAATATTGAACAAACCATTAAACGCAAGTGTGGAAAACATATATAAACCAACATAATGATCATACAAAAAATCATAACAACAATGCACACATAATGATCATCATTCTCCCCCTGAGAATAAACTCCCCCTTACTAAAACAACTTCTCCATTTTAACCAAACAATCTCTCCACCTTACTTAATACTTCTCCCCCTTTTTGTCACTGAAATGTCAAGCAAAAAGAGTATATATGCAATGCCAACAATGCAGAGAGATGCAAGAAAGTACTCAAATAAAAACACCAAGATACAGAACTCTATCAGAATATATCCAAATTCTCAAGTTAATAAAAATCCCTACTAGGCATGACCCTAATACTAATGCATGAATGCAAAATGTCATGAATAAAAATAAAATAAAATATTTTTGGTTTTAGAAATCTGTGAGCAAGGCTGTAGAGACAACAAGCACATCATTTATACATCATATTCTCATATCTATCTCAGCTATTATACACACGGTATAGAAGAAAATCAACACACATACCTTATAGACTCAATAATGCACAAGTGAAGTTTTGCAAAAATATATATATGAAAATTCTCATGTGCAAGCACTAAGGTAATATGAAAATAATACAAACTAAACCTGATAATCTTCCTACTAACCTTGATAATACTACAATCAAGATCCAAATTAGAAGGAAAAATAAAAGACACTTTCTAATTGTCACACAATTTCCTCATTTTCATCTTTTTAACTTTTTCACCATATCCCTTTTTGTCTTTCTAAGCTCCGGACTTTCCATTGAGGATTTTTAGTCCCGACCAACTGGGCCCGAGCTTCTTCCATGGGATTTATGCTCATCAGTTATCTCTCATTTTTGGATTGAAGAACTGCATTTTGCATTTTGCATTTTTATTTTTTATCATCTTATCATTTTCTCTGCTCTCACTACAACATTCATACGCATGCAAAAGATATTTCATGCATAAACCAATCTAGCATAACTCATGAACCTTCATACCACTTTGGGTTAAATAAAAAATTAATAGATTCAGCAGGCATTATAATAATCACCGAAACAACTAGCACCTAAGATTAAAGTTTTGTAACATAAAGTAATCATGCCAAGTGATCATCCAAAAATCTTAGGTCAGACTGATACCTCTACTTCACATATGCATAATGAGATAAGTAAATGTGAAAATAGAGTAAAATATGACCACTTGTGTACTTTATCCAAGCTCAATAGTCTTAAAATTTTTATTGTCATTTATTTCAAAATAAAATACATGCATGAATAAATATAATACAAATGCATGATTACCTATCAATTCTAGGAAAATAATGCAATGTGTTCATAGAATGATAGACAATAAGATATCTATACTAAAGAAAACATACCAATAGATTTTCTAAGACTAATATGTTTTTGAAAATATAATGGTTTTTTAAAGATATCTGTTAACTGAGAATATGTGGATATGAACTCGAGAGACACTATACCATCTTCAACAAGATCATGAATGAAATGATGTTGAATATCTATATGTGTTTTTCCTAGAGTGTTGAACATGATTTTTAGAAATATTTATCGCACTCGTGTTATCACAAAACACAGTCATCGTATCTTGAGAAAAACCATAATCTTGCAACATTTGACACATCCACAAAACCCGAGTACAACAACTACCAACTATTATATACTCAGCCTCAGCAGTGGAAAGAGAAACACAATTTTATTTCTTGGTATGTGAAGCAACTAAGTAATGTCCAACAAAGAAACACCCTCCACTGGTACTTTTTCTATCATCAACATTACCAGCCCAATCAGCATTAGAAAAAGATGCAATATCAGTATTAGTACCTAATGGATATCACAATCCATAATTCATTGTCCCTTTAACATACTTGATAATCCATTTCACAACAATAATGTGAGACTCCTTAGGACTTGCCTATTAACGTGCACACAAACCAACACTAAAAGCAATATCAAGTTGATTGGCAGTCAAGTACAAAAAACTCCCAATCACACTTCTATAAAGTGTAGGATCAACATCTTTGCCTTTAGTATCGATGCTAAGCTTGACATTGGAACTTATAAGAGTGCGAGCATCCTTAGTCTTTTCCAAACCAAACTTCTTTACTAATTCCAAGGCATAAGGAGTTTGAGAAAAACAAATCCCATCATTTAATTGCCTAACTTGAAGCCCTAGAAAGAAGTTCAATTCACCAATCATGCTCATCTCAAATTCATGTTTCATTTTATCTCCAATATAATTAGCAAGCTGATCAGAAGTGGAACCAAACATAATATCATCAACATAGATTTGAGCAACAACTGCATCACTCTCAAATTTCTGAATAAATAGTGTTTTGTCCATTCCCCCTCGAGCAAAACCTGTTCCTAATAGGTAATCAGTTAACCTTTCATGCCAAGCTCTAGGAGCTTGATTTAGCCCATACAAAGCCTTTTTCAGCATGTAAACATGACCCGGACAATGAGGATCTTCAAATCCTTTGGACTGCTCCACATATACTTCCTCATGAAGAATACCATTAAAAAATGCACTCTTCACATCCATCTGATATAACTTGAATCCAAGATGACAAGCAATAACAAACAAAATTCGAATAGATTCAAGCCTAGCAACCGGAACGAATGTCTCATCAAAATCAATACCCTCCATCTGAGTATATCCTTGAGCAAAATTCCTAACCTTATTCATAACAATTGTACCATGTTTATCCTTTTTATTCTTGAAAATTCACTTGGTACCAATCACATTTATCTCCTTTGGTTTAGGCATAAGATACCACACATCATTCTTAACAAACTACTGAAGTTCTTCTTGCATAACATTAATCCAATCACTATCTTGAAGAGCTTCTTTGACATTTTTAGGTTCTAAAGAAGAAGTATAACATGCATATGAGACTTCATTCCTTGTCTTTCTATAAGTTACCATCATCTGATCGACAGATCCAATGACCTTATCCAAATGATGATTCAACTTGACCATTGCAGATGGTTCCTTAGAAGGTGTAGGCTAAACATCACCAATTTTATCATGTGATTCTGCAGGACTTGAAGTATCATCATTAACCACATTGTCCTTTTTTTCAACCTCAGAAGAATCATTATCCAATATAAAGAACAACTCACCATCTTCCTCCTCAGCAGACGTCGGAGACTCATCAACACATGAGTCATCAACCACTACATTGGTAGATTCCAGCATAGTTTGAGTTCTAAGGTTAAACACCCTATATGCTCGACTAGTCAATGAATAACCCAAAAATATTCCTTCATCACTCTTAGACTCGAACTTCCCAATAGATTCACGATCTCTAAGAATATAACATTTTGCTCCAAAAAACTTGAAATATTTCACATTGGGTTTCTTGTTATTCCACTGTTCATAAGGAGTTTTTAAGGTGCCAAGCCTAAGATAAACTCTGTTTGAGGTGTAACACGTTGTGTTTACCGCATCGGCCAAAAAATACCTAGGAACATTCCTACCCTGTAGCATAACATTGGCCATTTCCTGAATAACCCTATTCTTCCTCTCAACTACTCCATTTTATTGAGGAGTTTTAGGTGCTGAAAATTCATGTTTTATTCCTCTCTTTTCACAAAATACTTCAATTTCTGAATTTTTAAACTCCTTACCATGATCACTCCTTACTCTAGAAATGAAACAATTCTTTTCAGTCTGAATTTTTAAACAAATCCTCTTAAAACATTCAGGAACTTTAGACTTTTCACTTAAAAATCCAACTCATGCAAACCTTGAGTAATCATCTATATACTTCTTTCCTCATTTGCTCATTATCCTAGTGGGACCCATTAAATCAATATGCAACAGCTCTAAAAGTCTAGAAGTACCAATGACATTTAACCTTTTGTGCTGACATCTTACTTGTTTACCCTTCTGACATGATACACACACAATCCCTTTTGCATAATCAAGCTTAAGGACTCCCTTAACAATTTCACTCTTAGTAATTTTTGTTAATTCTTGAAAATTAACATGTCCCATCCGCTGATGCCAAATTTCAACTTCATCAAGTTTAACTCTATTGCATGACAATTCAGAACTAGGAACAATGCAATTCCTAGAAGAGTCAATGATTGAACACTTATCAGGAGAAAAATTGACTTTATGATTGTTATCACATATCTGACTTATGCTCAACAAATTTTCTTTAAGACCCTTTACATAAATCACATCTTCTAGTTTAGGTAGACCAGGAGTTATAACCGTACCTTTTCCTATAACCTTCAACTTCTTTCCATCACCAAAAGTGACTATCCCACCATGACATTCCTCGAGAAATCCAAACAATGACTTATCTCCAGTTATATGCATCGAATATCCACTATCCAGATACCAATAAGTAGATTTGCATGCTCTAAGAGCAGAATGAACTACAAAATAGTGTAGCTCGCCTTTGTGAGTCTATGCCTTCTTCATTTTCGGAGCTCCATTCGCCAATCTTGATAAATTCTTCATTCAGCATTCGAATTTGATCTTGAACATGATCTCGATGTTGAACTCTTTGTTCCTTCACTAACTTCAACACCTTCCCTGGCAACTTAGAACACCTCAATCGAATGTGACCACTAGCACCACAGTGGTGACATACATGAATGAACCTCTGAACTCTATCAGTCAATCTCTTATGATATCTAGCGGTAAGAAAATGCTTGCTTTCAATAGGTCTTTTGACATAGGCTTGAACACCAGGATTCCAATTTGAATTTCCTTGTGAATAACTAGATGCTATATGGGAGGCCTTTACAAAGGTGGTTTTTTGCAACAACATTCGAATTCGGCATTACTCCAACAAAACCCAAACCCTTTGTATTTCCTACTGATTTCCCCTTACTCAACATCTCATCGAGCTTAAGGGTTCCTTTAGACCATTGACAAAGAGTTAATCTAGCATCTTTCAGCTATTTTTCCAAATTCTCAATCTTAGTAGATTTCTCAACCACGTCCTTATTGAGATCATCTACTAACTTCAAAGTCTGAGTTCTTTCTAGTTCAGACTTCTTCAAATCTTGAACCAGCTTGGCCTTTTAAGTCTATAGGAGATTTTGAGTTTGAGAACTTTTGACTAATTCATCTTTTAAAGAATGTAATTCTTTGTCCATGTTAAGACTCTTAGTCAACAGTTTCATGTGATTTTTGTGAAGTTGTGAGTTCTTATCAAGTAATTTGTTATAAGACTCTTGAAGAGTGTCATCACAACTTTCATCACTCTCATAACCTTCTTCTTCAGACATCGCCTAACTTGTAACAACTTCTCTAACCTCCTTGATTTGTGAAGCAAACACAGTGAAATTCTCAGAATCATCACATATATCTGAGTTTATAGCATCACTAGTTGATCCATTGCCAGAGTCATCCTCCCAACTGATATCTAATCCTTTGGATTTCTTCATAGTGTTTGCACACTTTGTAGCTATGTAATCATATCCTTAACATTCAAAACATTGGGGTTTCTTCTTTTTAGGATCAGACTTGTCCTTCCTAATTTGAGTCTTATTTTTACTTTTAGACTCACCCAACTTATCCCCAAAATTTTATCCTTGGCCATTCTGTTTAGCCCTAACAAATTTGTTCAACCTCTTAGCAAACATGGCAATATCATTTAGACATAACTCACTTTCTTCATCAGGTTCAACATGATCCTCCCTAGTGGTTTTGAAAGCTATACTCTTCTCTTTTGTGCCACTAGCCTTCTTAGGTGGATTTTTTAACATCTCCATCGCATAAGATTTTAAATTTCCAGCCAATTCTTCAACCCTAATTTCTTTAAGACTCATGACCTCTGAGATGATAGTGACCTTAGATCGAAAACGTTCAGGAAGAGACCTAAGAACTTTCTTTACAATCGTAGTATCAGGAATAGGCTTACCTAAATTGTGACAGCCTATCACAATATCAATTAATCTAGTCTCAAAGTTGGCGAATACCTCATCCTATTCCATCTCCAGTTGTTCAAATTGAGAATTCAAAATTTGAAGCTTTGATTGTTTCACCTTTGACATTCCTTCATGAGTGACTTGGAGAATGTCCCAAGCTTCTTTGGTAATTATGTACGTAGCAATCCTCTTGAAATCACTTGGAATAACATCATTGTATAACGTATTCAACACTTTTGAGTTCTAATTCGCGCTATTCGTCTCAGCAACAGTCCACTTGCTTGACGGTTTTACTTTCACTTCATTAGTCACATCGTCTTTCACAGTGGGAGGTGAGTATCCTACTTCTATAGCATTACACGCTCTCTCATCTAAAGATTTCAAAAATTCTCTCATCCTCGCTTTCCAATATGTGTAATTCGACCCATCAAACAAAGGGGATCTAGATATGAAGCCTCCTTCACGAGGCATCTCCATCGTCTAAGTCCACGATCTAACCCTAGGTAGTTAACCTAAATTGGGGCAACCACGCTCTGATACCAATTGAAATTTCCTAGATGATAGTGAAAATAGCCTAGAAAGGGGGGGGGGGGGGGGTGAATAGGCTTTTTGTCGATTTTACGATCAATTAAAATTATTTAGTAGAAATTCAATTTTAAACAGTCACAAATCCTAATTCTCAATTCAATTCTCAAAACAGATCAATCAAGAAAATATGAATATAAGTGCTGAAATTTAAAACATGAGAAGACACAGAGATTTTTACGTGAAAAATCTTGGAAAGACTTCAAGTAAAAACCATGGATACGCTCGGGTATCGATGCACTATGAATTAAAGAATTTGTACAGACTCTATGAAAACAGAACTTACAACCGCTGTAATTTGTTGTTCTTCATTCAACGTCTAAAAGTCTAGATTCACTCGCGCTCCACGAAGCTCTCGCTCCGATTTCCACAGTTTGATGGCTCTACTTCTCAACAGATAGAATAACCACGAAGCCTCCTGCTCCAATTTCCGCACTCAGACGACTCCACTCTTCAACGGATCAAAGCAACCAAGTTGCAATCAGCAGTGTGTAGATTTATCATAATCTAGATAATTCAATCGTTCATAAGATCGTCGATGTAGAAGCACGATAAAATCAACTCCAAAACAAGAGAGAACAAGAAGAATCACTCAATGATATTTTTTTTTTACTCTCTATATCAATATCTCTATAGAAGAATATGAACGATAAAATACTGCAAAAAATATCTCTTCAAAGCCCCCTTAATTCTGCCGAGACTTCTCGTATTTATAGAGAAAGATGATGGAAACCCTAATGTTGCCCTTTCTAGTAATTTCACACCAAATTTAGTAAAACCCTTATATTTTGATGAATATAATGTATATGGCACGTATGCCAATGTATAAAGTCATAGCCACAATGTAATTGGGGTAGATCGAGCATCGCAGTAAAACATATTATAACTTGCCGCACGTACGCTTGAAGCGTAGCCCCCTATGCTTGAAGCGTAGGTCCAAACGTAGCTTGGAGCATACCTTCAAGAGTATAAATCCACTTTCCAGCCATTTTTTTTGAAACTGAAAGCGTAGGCTTAAGCATAGGTATTTTTTTAAAAAACACTTTTCTCTGCAACTGTGCCAAAATGGCCCTCTTGACTCCCAGAGACTTTTTGCTTGAATTGACGGCTTTGAAAGATGCCGTTTTTGCCCTTCGAGAGACATTTTTACTTAATATTGCACTTCTCTTGTATTATTCACTATTGCCTTTTGTTGTAGCTTGTAAATGTCGTTGAAACCAACACAACCTATCTGATACTCAACATGGTTATTGTCTAGAACATGCCATAAATACACAATACATAAAAGTGTTTTTACACCAACCAGTTTATGAACATTGCTGATGTTCATAAACTTAAAACTATAATTCAGATTTTTACAAAAATGAGCGAAAATTGTCCGGACACAGAATCAAACTTAAAACTATATCTAAAGTATTCTAATACGACGATTAAACAAGACCTCATCTCAAAAATTCGATATTCAACCCGTATCTAAAGCCGAAAATCCAACTTTTTGAAAACGGATTAAAACACGATTTTGATCGGTCTCGTTCGTCAATAATAGTTTAGAATAGTTATATTAAGTAATCGAAACCAAAAGAATGGAGCAAAACTTACCAAATCGTGAGAAACGAAAAATTCCCCAAAAGATGATTCCGGAAACTTTTCGAGTTCTTCACATGAATCTGAACACACCGCTCACTAATCTGATGATCCGTCGCTTGGAAATGATAAGAAATATCGATATTCGGCTTTAGGAACGAACGAGAGTCAATTTGGTGGAGAGGAGAGGGAGAAAAGTGAATATTTGAAATGAAAAGTCGCGGAACTGTATATATACAGTCCTGTGACCTACGCTTGGGCGTAGGTTACCCTACGCTTGGGCATAGGTCCCAAGGTTGTATTTTCTTGCTTCGGCTATTTTTGCCTCGTTCTCGATTCTCGAACACTTGAGCCTCCCCTATACACAACTATTGACTTAATTGACTTCGATTCGTCGAAATTTGGTGCTTCGTGGATGAAAATACCCCTCCAAATGATGATGACTATTTTGGACTCGATCTTAAAAATTTTACAAAAACTGAATTTAACTACTATTTTACAACTACAAACTAAGATCAAAAGCTACTATTTTATCACTTAGTACCAATATTTAACATCGTTGGCTCGACGTTGCCGCCTCTCAGTACTCATGATCAAAATTATCCGGCTCCGGTGCCGGTTCTGTTAAATAAACTCTCTCAACAACACTCTATGTCGACTCAACTTCGATATAATGCTTCAAACACTGACCATTCACAACAAATCACTTTCTGTTGTCAGGGTCGTCAAGTTCCACCATTCTATGGGGATAAACCTTAGTAATTCTATACGGCCCGTCCCATCTTGACTGGAGCTTATCGGGAAACAATTTGAGTCTTGAATTGAATAACCACACTTTTTAGTCGACCTCAAAGCTTTTCTTTCTGATATGTCTATCATGGAATGCTTTGGTTCGGGCTTTATATATTCTAGAATTCTTATATGCGTTGTTCCTCAACTCCTCAAGCTTTCCGAGTTGGAGTTTCCGCTGAGCACCTGATCTTTTGATATCAAAATTCAATCTTCTGATCGCCCAATATGCTCTATGTTCGAGTTCCACAGGGAGATGACACGCCTTACCATTGGCCAATCTGTATGGTGACAAACCAATTGGTGTCTTATAAGCGGTCATGTATGCCCACAGTGCATCATTTAACCTTCTCGGTCAATTCTTCAAATCAGGATCTACCGCCTTTTCAATAATGTTCTTGATCTCCCTGTTCGAAACCTCCACTTGACCACTCGTCTATGGGTGATATGGCGTTCTAATTCTATGAGTGACACCATACTTCTTACACAAGGCCGGAAGAAACTAGTTGTCGAAGTGGTTGCCGCCATCACTGATCAACACTTCTGGCATACCAAATCTAGAAAATATATTGGATTTAACAAACTCCTTAACCACAATGTAATTTGCATGCGACGTGGAAATAACCTCTACCCATTTAGAAATGTAATCAACTCTCACTAATATGTACTGCTTATCGACAACTTTTGGAAATGGTCTCATGAAGTCTATGCCCCAAACGTCAAACAACTCAACCACCAAAATAGGGTTCAATGGCATCATGTCTCATCGAGATATGGATCCCAACTTCTGACATCTCAGACAAGATATGCAAAACTCAAACGCATCCTTGAATATGGTGGGCCAATAAAAACCGCTCTGTAGGACTTTGTGAGCTGTCTTCTGAGCACCAAAATGCCCTCCACACTAGCGTATGGCAGAATGTCAGTATGCCTTGAATTTCACTATCTGGAACACATTTACGAATTATCTGATCTAGACAATATTTTTATAGTCGCGGATTGTCCCAGATATATAATTTTACTTGGCTGAAGAAACGATCCTTCTCATGCTTAGACCATCCATTAGGAATTCTACCTGTGGATTTATAGTTAACAATATCTGCATACCACGGTATCTGTTCCATAACAGCTATACTGAACAGATGTTCATCCGGGAACTCATCCTTAAGAGGAGTATCATCCTTTGTGGACTCAACGATAATTCTTAACAAATGATCAGCTACAACATTCTCTGTACCCTTCTTATCTTTGATCTCCAAATCAAATTCTTATAGCAACAGAATCCATCGAATCAGTCTGGGCTTGGAGTTTTTCTTGGTTAGTAAATGCCTTAGTGCGGAATGATCTGAGTACACGACCACCTTGGTTCCCAACAAATATGACCTGAATTTGTCCAAGGCAAAGACCACTGCCATCAACTCCTTCTCGGTAGTTGTGTAGTTTATCTGAGGTTTGTTTCAGAGTTCTACTGGCATAGTAAATCACATATGGCAACTTCTCTTTTCTCTTCCCTAGCACAACTCCAATTGCATAATCTGAAGCGTCACACATCAGCTCGAACACTAGAGACCAGTCCAGTGGACAGATAATTAGGGCATATGAGAATTTACCAAGCAATTCCTCAAAGGCATGAAGACATTCTTCATCAAAGACAAAGACTACATCCTTAACCAGTAAATTGCATAATGGCTGGATGATTTTGCTAAAATATTTGATAAACCTTCTACAAAACCCGACATGGCCCAGAAAATAGTGTCTCTGCTTCACAAATGTGGGAGGAGGTAATTTTGAAATCAGCTCGACTTTTGCTTTATCGACCTCAATCCCCTGCTTTGATATAATGTGGCCAAGTACTATTCCTTCTTGAACCATAAAATGGCTCTTCTCCCAACTAAGAATTAAATTGGTCTCTTTACACCTTTCAAGTACTAGTGTTAAATGCCTTAAACAGTCTTCAAAGGTTGCCCCAAAGACTAAGAAGTCATCCATGAACACTTCTAGAAACTTTTCTACCATATTAGAGAAGATAGATATCATACACCTCTGGAATGTTGCTAGCGCATTACACAAACCAAAAGGCATCTGTCTGTACGCGAATGTGCCATATGGAAAAGTGAAAGTGGTTTTCTCCTGATTTGCAGGATCAATTACCACTTGATTATAGCCGGAATATCCATCCAAAAAGTAGTAGTAGCTCTGTCCAACTAGTCTTTCCAGGATTTGATCGATGAATGGTAATGGAAAATGATCCTTCCTGGTGTTAGAGTTGAGCTTTTTGTAATCGATACACACACGCTACCCTGTAGTCGTGCGTTGAGGAATTAGCTCACCTTTTTCATTGGGCACCACTGTGATTCCCGATTTCTTCGGAACCACTTGAGTTAGGCTTACCCACTTATTATTAGAGATCTGGTAGATGATTCCCACATCCAGCAACTTCACTACTTCCTTTCTTACTACCTCCATCATGTTCGGGTTCAATCTTCGCTACATCTCCCTTAACGGTTTCGCCTCATCTTCCAAATAAATTCGATGCATGCAAATTGTTGGATCAATCCCTTTTAAATTAGCCACACTTCACCCAATCGCTTCTTTATTATTGGTCAAGACCTCTATCAGACTAGATTCCTGTTCTGCTATCAATTTTGATGAAATAATTACAGGAAGAGTTTCGTCGGGTCCCAAGAAAACATACTTCAGCTTCTCTGGCAACTCTTTTAGTTCTAAAATAGGCGGTGTCGTAAGTGATAGAACTAGGGGAGTACTTGAGACTATAGGGAGTGGTTCCATTGGCTCTTACTTCCAAGGTTTCGCGTATAACACAGTCTCAATTCTATCCAACTCCTTGTTCTGTTATTCCATATACGCATCCCAATCTTCGATTTCTTCATTCGGCCCTTCATTTGCCAGAAATTCTTCAAGTTCGTCTTTCTCCAGAATTTGAGTCACAAAATCACGTATAATATCATCTAACTCATCGCACTCATCTATCTAGAAATAGTCCATAGTCTCAGGTAATTGATGGCTTCCCTCAAACACATTCATCCTGATTTTCATGTTCCCAAAGGTCAGATCCATGGCTCTGGTTCGGTAATTTATGCACCCATTTGCCGTGGCCAAAAATGGTCTACCTAAGATCACTAGGATGTGTTTTTTAAGTCCGGGACAGGTTCCGTCTCCAGGATTACAAAATCAACTGGAAAGTAAAGCTTGCCCACTTAAACTATGACGTCTTCCAAAATTCCTTTCGTCTACTTTACAGATCGATCGGCAAACTGCAGTACAACCTCTGTGGGACTGAGCTCTCCCAACCCTAGTTATTTATAGAATGAATAAAGAAGCAAGTTAATACTTGCACCTAGATCAAGAAGGGCTCTACCAATTTCCTAGTCACCGATAACACAAGAAATAGTGGGAGCACCGGGATCTTTCCTCTTTGGTGGAGTATTGCTTAACAACAGTGAACTCACTTGCTCAGTCAAAAGTATTTTCTTCAGATTCTTCATTCTTCTCTTCTACCTCTACGTACAGAGATACTTGAAAAATTTAGCATAAGGTGGGATTTGGGCAATCACGTCTAAGAGCGGCAGATTAATCTTGACTTGTCGGAATGTATCCAACATATTAGATTCTTTCATCTTCCCAAACTTGGCCGATTCTTTAAGACATTGAGGAAATGGCGGTGCCTCCTCGTAGTTCGCCCTGTCTGGCTCATCAAGCAATGTCTCGTTGACACTTTTATCTACTGGTAGTTTATCTATCTGAACTTCAGCCTCTCTACTCTTAACCTCTTTCTGCTCTACTTTTTCCGCTTCCTTCCTTTGAGCTTGCTCAACTTCTTTTCTTCTACGCAGCCTCTCCTCAAGTTTTTCCTCCACTCTGCTCTCCACTACCCTTCCACTTCTCAGAGTCGTAATTGCTTGAACAGACTCGTGATTATCATTGGTAAACGATCCAAGCTCTTGTATTTGCTGAATATTTGGGTTGGTGATAGGCTGACTAGGCAACTGACCTGGCTCTCTAGTATTTCTCTGATTTGCGATTTGTCCTAACTGCATGGTGATTTTGGCCAGTGCTTGAGTATGAACACCCATCTGATTTTGGAGGTCCACCAAGGTCTTCTCTATCCTGTTATTTTAAAAACCAAGTGGTGGAGCTTGGTTTCTTTGGGGCTGGAGCTGATATTGGAATGGTTAGATAGCCTGGTTGTTATTGAATAGCTGAAGAGCCATATAATTATTAGGTGGTTGTCTGGGTTGGAAATTTGATTGAGAATTACGAGCTAGTACAGCTGGTTGAGATTGAAATGATTGTGAGCTCTGTTGGAACCTTGGTTGCAAGGTAAATTGTTGTCATGGTTGAAAATTGGATTGAGAATTGGACCACTGTCCTTGTTG
Source organism: Cornus suecica (assembly GCA_963922005.1). Classification (NCBI taxonomy): domain Eukaryota; kingdom Viridiplantae; phylum Streptophyta; class Magnoliopsida; order Cornales; family Cornaceae; genus Cornus; species Cornus suecica. The sequence goes on along the minus strand of OY998241.1, from coordinate 55,590,731 downwards.
AAGTTTTTTTTGAGGATTCTCCACATTTGTGGACTTATAAGACAGGAATGAATGATTTCTATTATTTGGAGAGTATGAGTTGGATAACGGGGCATTATTGGAGTAATTCCATCTTGCATTGACATCAGCGGCTATTACGTCCTCACACTCATTTTGAGAATAATCTGGTTCAACCTCATAAACTTCTCTTTTAGGAGAATGACTTCTTTGGGTAAGAAGTTTTTCAAATCGCTCTAACCTCTCCTCTATCAATGCCACTGGATTTTTCATATCATGATTAACCTCAAATGCTTTTTTCAGATCTTCTATCTAGTTCACCTTTAGACCTCAGATCAGATTCATACTAAAAGGCATTTTCACTGATGTTATCAAACATCTCTAAAAGGTATTTTGCGGGTTTCAAGGTAAACTGACCCTGTGTAGAGGCATCTATCAGATTTTTATGCTTTTCACCTAGACCCATGTAAAAATTTCTAACAACATCTTGATCAGAAAACCTATGGTGGGGACATTTATACAAAATCTCATTGTACCTCTCCCACGCATCATGAAATTGATCTCCTAGCAACTGTCTGAATCTCTTAATTGCATCCTGGGATTCTGAAGTCTTTCCGATGGGAAAATATTTTTTTAAGAATTCTTGCTTAAGTGTTTTCCAGTCCAATTTAGTTGCTTGAGTCAATTTAATGTACCATCTTTTTGCTTTATCTTTTCAAAACTATAGGAACAGAAGCACTCTTAAATCATTTTTAGTCAAACCATCATACCTAACGGTTGATGCAACCTCTAAGAATTCATTGACATGCTGGTATGGATCTTTTATCCTGAGACCAGAGAACTTTGGGAGCATGTTGATCACACTCGTCTTGATCTCGAAATGCTTTGCACCTTCCTCTTCTGGAAATTCAGCATACGATTCATACGGGTCCGGTGCGTAGAATCCCTTCAATGGGGTATCTGGTCATCTCCATGGATTGACTTTTTCGTCACCCATCTCGACTTCTTCTGTCTAACGACGCTCTTCAATAGATTTTCGTAAATGCCTTAGAGTTATTTCGATCTCCAAGTCGTATAGAACTAACACATAATTTGAATTTGAACACGTCGATCTATCGGACATACACTAAAAACTTTTTTTCGAATCTTTTTTTTTCTGAAATAAAGCATATTAACTAAACTACTTCTAAACTAATCTAAACTATGAACAAAAAACAAAGCTACAAATTAAATGCAAAAACCAAGCAAAATTGAAACTCACAAAGAGTCCAGACGCAACTTCAGCAGCTTTGTCTTTTCCTTTCACGCTTTTCAATTGTACCTAAAAATTACACAAAAATTCAACTTTAGCTTTAATCTACAATAACGCAATGCAAATAAACTACTAAAGCTATTGAACAATGCCAAGTCACCGACAACGGTGCCAAAAACTTGGTGGGCGTCAGGTGTTTGCAAAATATGTGGTTAAAAATGACACATTCACGACACTTTGAGTTTTACCCTTCTGCAAGCGCACAGATCAATTGTATATATTTTTGCTTGAGTAAGGGAATATCGATCCCATAGAGACAATGATTGTTCACTTCAATAGTCTAAAAATACTAAATTATAGTTTTCTGAAAAGAGTTTGATTTTGTGAATTATCTAATAATAAGGAAAATAAAACATAAAATAATGATAAATAATGGTTGTGATTCAGAAGGAGAGAAAACTAGGGTTTCCTCAATCCACCACTAACCGCATAACATAGTCAAAATTCTATTTCAATTGCATGAGGGCGATCCATTGACTGTGAATCAGGTCGCACCGCACCAGCAGTTTGACCCCAAAAAGGATTACTCTCAACCGGATCGCGACAACCCATCTCAAGACTAAACTGATTAGTGCATGTCAACTACTAACAACAAAGTAAATTAAAGCATAAAAATAAACTAAAACATGTCTATATCAGTTTGTCACCGCATGGCCTGGGTCAACCTAGGGTTTCAAGTTTTATGACCATTATTGTATAGAAAATCACAAATTAAACATCCGAGTTCCAGCCCATAGTGAATAATTGTGATTGTGTAAGATAAATATATTCGAAAAGTCTAAGACAAGAATCAATTCAAATATATAAACTTGTATCATGAATAAAAACGAGCTCTCATCTAACACAATCATCACAATATAGTCACAGTTTCCCCTATTTACAATTGAACATAAAATCAGAATTACATTACTTTGCTAGGGTTTTGCGAGAAAACCCTAGATATCGAGTTAGTTGATCATGGTTAAGAGAATCTGCATTGTCGATGTAGAAACGCTTTCCATAGCCTTCTTCTCCGGATCTTTAGGTCTTTAATAGTGGTTCTCTTCACACTACAAGAATCAGGCTTTTAGGGACAGTCAAAACTGTCGCAAAAAGTCCCTAAACCGTCACTAATACTGAAAAAAAACCGTCACTACAACCAGCGTCGCAAAAGCTCTTTTGCGACGGTTATTGTAGACTGTCGCAAATAATTGGGGTATTAGCGACAGTATAAGTGTCGCAAAAAAATCAGGGTATTAGCGACAGTATTAGTGTCGCAAAAAAACCCGGGGTATTAGCGACAGTATTAGTGTCGCAAAAAAGACCGGGGTATTAGCGACAGTATTAGTGTCGCAAAAAAAGTCGTGGTATTAGCGATAGTATTAGTGTCGCAAAAAAACCGGGGTATTAGTGACAGTATTAGTATCGCAAAAAAAGCCGTGGTATTAGAGACAATATTAGTGTCGCCAAAAAAACCAGGATATTAGCGACAGTACTAGTGTCGCAAAAAAAATTGGTTATTAGCGACGGTAATATTGTCACTAATACTATATTTTTAACCGTCGATAATGGTCTTCTGATTCACAAAATATGTAGTATTAGTGACACTTTTGGCATGAATTTTTCACAGTTGTACCGTCACTAATAAATTTTATTTTCTCAATTAATGATTTTAATTTTCTAATTTGGCTGCTTATTTTTAGTTTTCGAACTATTTACTACAAAATTTAAAACTTAATAACAATATCCATCAAACACACAAAATTCAAAAACTGCAACAGGCATATTATATATTTTGGCTAACCAGCAGTACATGGACTTATATAACCAAAACTACATACACAAAATATTCACAACTTGTTCATCTTGTCCATCCAATACTTGTAAACAAAAAACACCTAAAAAGTAACTAAAATTGAAGCCTATTAAAGCTTTAGTAAAGCTTCAATTTTAGTAACTAAATAGATCAGCATCATTATACCAAACAAGTTGATGCGTACAAGTCACCATTTGAAGTTTTGTTTCAAAAAATGAAGGATGTGATGTTAAAGACCACCTAAATTACCCCAAAAATATAAGCCCTGTCAACTAACATATGCCTATACTAATCAGGCATCTCCAGATAGTGCTGTTGTTGATTGTTGTTGCTGAGAAGGGTGGGACCATGCTGGCTGCTGCTGGAACTGCAACCACAATGGTAGGCTCGGATACCTTTGTTGTGAATCTGATGGAGATTGTTGACAGAGCTGAATAAACCAAGCTGGAGGTTCATTCTGGCTCGCAAGCAACGTCTCTTTCATGCTTTTCATTTCCTCTCGCACCTGTTTTAGTTCCTCCGCCGTGTTTTTTGCATTTTCCTCGGCTTTTTCTGCCCTCTGACGATACACTTCTTCATAAGAAGTTGATGCTCGTCGACGGCTTGGAACAATATAACCATTTCCGAGCCCACGGGGATATCCTTTTCTAATACCCATATGTCCAAGCAATATCTGAATATCATCTCCATTAGTATTAGGACAATTAGAACTTACAGAACTTTCAGATACCTGTGTTGCTAACTCCATCATTTCATCCTGCCAAGAAAAAATAAATTCTTATGTTAATTATTTTATCTATTCAGCACATCTCAGATTAACAAAGTTAAGAAACAAAAAAATAAAATAAAAATTAAAAAACAAGTTGCATACTTTGATATTCCATCAGCTAGCAAGAACAAGAATGAAACAACTAAGTATGATTGATGAACTATTGCTATAAAAAAAAATAGGTTGAGTGAACTGAAATAACTCTCTAAACCTTCCTTATGAGCAAAGAAAAGAAAAAAGTTGAAAACTAAGCATGATCGATGAACTATTGCTAACCTATGCTAAATATGCTTTACATGGCCTTTCTCCAAAGTTGAAAACTGAATCTGGTAAAACTTCAGTAGTCATTCAATTTTCCTTTTTCTTTCTTTTTTCTATTTTTTCCCCTTCCTTTTCCATTTTTTCTTTTTCTTTTTCTGTTGTTTGTTTTAGGTAAAAAAACTTGATATTCACCTTGCCAACTTTTCTCTGGTATTTTTAGGAAGCATTAAGATTGAATGGGATTAGAAAATGTGTGCCAAGTATAAATAGGGAGAATTTTTAATGTTTATTGTAATCCGACACAAAAAAAATATGAAATAGAAACACGTGCATGTGCCCAAACACAGTTTATTGTGAGACTTTTTAAGATCAGACTAAAACACTAGCACCATCAGAATTATACCAACTATTTAAGTAAGTGAAACTAAATGATTCTGTTTAAATCTTCTTGTTATTTTTTCAGGTTACGAGCTAACACTTAAGTTCTCCATATTTAAAACAAACTTGAATTACCCCAATTGAGGATGTTTCTTGGTAAGATTTCATATATATATATATATATATAGATGTTATTTTAGTTTAGTTGGTAATCAGCTTGGAAGGTGGGGATTCTTTAACTATTTCTCATTTTCTAGAGGTAGTGGAGTTGATTAATTGGATGGAGAAAGTTAGACATTCATTTAACGAGAGATTGAAGACTATGTTCATTTCAGTTACTAGTCTGGTTAGAAGTTTTACTGCGATTGTTCCACGACCCTTAAATTCTGGTGGTCCTATTGCTGCCATACCTTCGGACAACTGAGGGTGTGTTCTCAACACCTGAACAAAATCTAGCAAAGGGTAAATTCTTGCAACCAACGCTACTGTTTATTCTCCAAAAGTATTTTCACTCACATTGGTTGTAAATCATTAGTAACTAAGCTTAAAGCCTGTAATCCAAAGTTAAAGCCGAATGCGTGGATTTCCATATTCAATGAAGGGCAACTGTCTCTACTTTTGTTCTTTAAAGTCCGATTTTTAAGGATCAGGGACTTTTTAAATTTTGTCTTAGGGAAATTACAAAAGAATATCAATGCAGTAGTTCTTGGCAATGCTAACGAAAATTCGGCAGAGTTCCTTTTATAAATGGAACCCCTAGTGGATATGAACCACTCCCAAACAACCTGATAGACATGTAAAATAACAATTCAACATCTAACTGCGAAAAATAACTAACTAGGGACTGGGGTCGATAACTACACCCCTCCAAGCCCCACCACATAGCCAAAATCCTAAAACAACAACACAGTGCCAACACGGCAAGATATGCAAGACCTGCATACTAGGTGCCAAAAGAGAGTTTGCACAACCAAAATCATTTCAATTAGGAAAGGCATGCAGTAGTTGTCAATCATCCAAAAAAATATGAAGTAGGAATTCATCAACTAAAATGTCTAACATATAGTAAATGAGATAGTTTATGCATGTTATACAACTGAAATAGTAAATATCAAATTATAATAGGAAAAGTCTTACATAAATTCTTTTAGCCTTTTCATGTACCCATCCAGTATCTTTCCTGAAGTGTGTCTCTTTATACATGGATATTGCAGGACCAGGCTGTTCAATTTCCATTTCAGCATTCTCATCAACCTGATTTTGCTTTTTTTTTAGCTGCAATAATTAGAGTCAAGATTCATATTGCATACAGTTATCCAAAAATAAAACATAAATCAATTAAAATTTGTTTGAAGATTTCACTTACTAAAATATCATAACGTTTGACATATGACCTCGATCCAGAAACATGTGGAATATCATTCTTTAACTTAACGAACAAAAAAACCTACAAAACCATGTAATGACACACATAACAGCAAAAAAGAAAGCATAATAGTGCCTTAGACCCATCACCATGCCCAGACGAAGCATCCCAAAACCCCACAACAGTCAGTAACAACACTGTTAACCACCACAACCTCCATACCTTAGCAGCATTGACAGTGATTAGCTTACTATCATACACTGCCACAGGCTGCAACAACAACACCATAGACCCATCACGATGCCCAGACCAAGCATCCCAAAACCCCACAGCAGTCAGCAGCAACAAAGTTAACCACCACAAGCTCAATAGCACAACAACATTACAAGTAATTAGCTTACTGTCATACACTGCCATAGGCTGCAACAACAACATACACAATGGCCTGCAATCCCACATTACCACAATCTGCATAACAGCCTTGCAATCCCATGGCAATACCAACAATATACTATTGTAATTATAATTGTACCTAGAAAGCTTGATCGGCAAACCCATGACAACACCAACAATATACTCTTGTAATTACAACTGTACCCAGAAACAATTGTTGCAATTATCTCAAAAAAGCATCAGAAACAGAGATCATATACTGAATGTTTGTAATTAAGGGGGTACTTTCTTTCATGAATTACTAAATTAGGACTTGTTAATTAACATTGTTAATTTTGTTTCAATTTTTAAAGTGATTTTGTGTGTTGATTAGTACGTTTTTCTTTTTTATTTTCTTAACACCAAATATGAGTTGGAATTAATGATGGCTCTCAATCCTTATGTACTATCTTTTTGTTTCCCAACAGGTGAAAATATATATATATATATATATAACTCATCACCATCTCTGTCTTGGGATTCTTCCAGCCATTAAAGCAGCCTTCATGAAGCAAGTAGGATCTGGAGATTTAGAATAACCAGACCAGACACAACTAGCTAGCTAGGTACATATGATTTATGATATATATATATACTTCACATGGTAGACCACTTTTAGGAAAGATTTTGTGCATTGTATTTGACATAAAAAGAATTGAAAAGCAACCAATTAATTAGAATTTACTTTGTATAAATACTAAGTAAATCTAGTTTAGAAATAAATTATAGACTATTTATCTTACTGAAAAATTAAACCAGTTCACCTGTCTCAACCAATAGCTCACCTAATGATTTATTTTTATATCCACAACTCAATTCGTGACCCATCCACATTCACATTTGTGTCCCATTTCCACGAATGATCATTGATTTTCCTTCCATGCCATACATATACAATATATATATTGTTGCAATTGTCTCTGAAAAGTATCAGAAACAGAGACATATCAGGGTATCTATTGGACTGACAAATCTCACAAGGAAGACCTTTGCTTTATGACAAATCTCACAAGCAAGTGAACTAGACGCAAATGAGCATATCCTAAAAACCCATAAATTCACTTAAATAACAGGAAATCAATAAAATTATGTATATATATATATATATATATATAATTGTCAAACCCAATTTTGTGAGTTAACGAAAATCTGACAAGAATTAGGGCTTGAAATTTGGCTTCATGAATCAAAAATTAAATAGATTATTTCATGCTCTTTCTTACCTTCGATTCTTTGATGGAGAAAGAGAGCTTTCGACAATGATTCCTCTTGGTCGGTCGTTCGATGGAGTGACAGAGCGAGATAGGAAACGATTCTTCGAAATTGAGATGTGGAAAGGCGAGAGATTGATATAGAGAGGTGTCACCTTGTCAATTCAAGGGCTTGATCGAGAGTCATGAGGGAAGATTTGGTGAATTCTTGGGTCGATCATCATGAGAGAAGTTTAGGGCGCATGATTCGTTCTGTGGTCTGAAGGTAGGATAAGGAGTCTCAAGCAGAGTGTTGTCTGAAGGTGTAGGATATGGAGAGGATAGAGTGAAACAAAGTGACGTGTTCTATCTATCACTTTTTTTTTTTTTCTTTTGAATTTTTTTTTTTTTGGTGCACTAAGTTGGCGGTAAAGAGTCCGCAAATTTTTTTAAAGTATTAGGGACGGTTCAAATTTTCCGTGGCTAAAAATATGGATTTTAGCGACGGTTCTGTCCCTTTAGTGACGGTTTAAAAATTCATGACAAAAAAATATAAGTATTAGCGACAGTTTGACATTTCCGTAATTAAAATATATGACCTTTAATGACTGTTTTGTACCTTTAGCGACATTTTGAAAGTCCGTGACTAAAAATAATATTTAATGAAAATATGAAAGGCTATATCACTTTATGTATCATAACTTAATAATATTTCGTAATGAGACCCTTTGAACAAAAAAAAAGTTTATTTATTCATTTATTAATTATTTATTTTATTCACTTATTTATTTATTCATTTATTTTTTTTATTTTTTTTATATTACTCTTTTTTTGGGATTTGTTTATTATTTATTTTAATTATTTATTATTGATAATTAAGGTAAGTGAGAGGAAACAAAATGAGAAAGTACTTTCTGTTTTTTTTTTACTTTCTCTTTTCTTTGTTAATTGAGTAAACGTTTCATAGTATATGAGCTCTCATAAGTCAATTAAGTAAACATTAATTCAATTCAGTGAATTTGAGTTCAATTAGGTAAACCCCCAATTCAATTAACTGAAATTAAGTAAACCACCAGTTTAGTTTTACCTGATTTTGTTTTTATTATTTTAATGAAAAAATCAAAATTTAAAAAATAAGATAATAATTAAAATATTATAAAAACAAATTTTAAATTTTAAAATGCATAATAAATAATAATATATTGAAATAATTCAATAGTCCTATAATGAAGAGTTGATTAATCAAAAAAATTATGTTTTAATAATATATAAAAATAATTCAATACTCCTATAGTTTACAAAATTTTTGAATTAGATATATATTTCAAAATTTATATATTTTCTCAAATTTTATATATTTTTTGAAATTTTAATATAAAGTTTACAAATTATATATATATATATATATATATATATGTTTTTTAAAATTTATTATTATTTTTGAATATATATACATTTTTTCTTATTATATATATATATATATATTAAATTTTATATATTTGTTCAAATTTTAAATAATTGTTTCGAATTATATATATATATATTTATAGAGGGAGGAAAGTGTAAGTATCCAAACAAGAGGGACGAAGGTATAATATATCCAAAAAAGAGGGGTGAAACTATAATTTATCTGAGGAAAATTGAAGTCACTTTGACATGAAAATTGGCTAGAAGGGGTATTTGATTAAAATCTGAAATATCATTCAATTTTATGATATTGACTTCAATTGAGTGAAATTAACTTCAATTTAATGAATTTGAGTTCAATTTAATAATTCCACACTTCAATTTCATGAAATTGACTTCATTTGAGTAAATCCCCAATTCAAGTTTATAAAATTAAATTTAATTGAGTTGAGTTGAATTTAGTAATTCCACACTTCAATTTCATGAAATTGACTTCATTTGAGTAAATCCCCAATTCAAGTTTATAAAATTAAATTCAATTGAGTGAAATTAACTTCAATTCAATGAATTTGAGTTCAATTTAGTAAATCCATACTACAATTTTATGAAATTGACTTCAATTAAGTAAAACATCAACTAAATTTCATGAACTTGAGTTCATTTATGTAAATCTTCAATTCAATTGAGTGAAATTAACTTCAATATAGTAATTTCACAATTCAGTTTAATACAATCTAAATCAATTGATTCAATTGAGTGAAATTGACTTCAATTTTGTAAATGCCTAATACAATATAATGAAATTGAGTTTAATTGAGTAAATCCACGCTACAATTTCATGAAATTGACTTTAATTGAGTAAAACCTCAATTAAATTTCACGAACTTGAGTTCATTTGTGCAAATTCATAATTCAATTTCATGAAAGCATATAATTAATTAGTACTTTATGTCTAACATATACAGCATTTTTAGTCACACACATACTCATCATATAATTTTCTTTATATGCCTAGGTTCTTGTTTCGTATATGGAGCAACTACTTCTAAAATATTTGTATAAATTGTTGATTAAAATTTTATTTTTTGTTGTTCTATTAATTTTCATTTCTCATAATCAATCAAAAAAATAAAACGGACTCTGCCTAAAGAATATGACTAAGATTAGAAAATAATATGACTAAGATTAGAGTCTTTTGGCGCTAATAATTTCAGTGGCTTTTGGCACGATTAAAAAATAATATGACTAAGATTAGAGTCTTTTGGCACGGTTTGATAAAACTATCGCTAAAAATATGGTCTTTTAAGGACAGTTCAAAATGTCACTAAAGGACATACTGATTTTTTCTTTTATTTTTTTTAGGCGCAGCTAGTTGGCGGTAAAGACTCCCGCATTTTTTTTTACCATTTAGGACGGTTCCAGTTTTTCGTGGCTAAAAATATGGATTTTACCGACGGTTCTGTGCCTTTAGTGACGGTGTAAAAATCCGTGACTAAAAAATACGAGTATTAGCGACAGTTCGACATTTCTGTGACTAACAAATATAACTTTTAGCGACGGTTTTGTACCTTTACCGACGGTTCTAAAGTCTTTGACTAACAATATGAGTATTAGCGACAGTTTGACATTTTCGTCACTAAAAAATATAACCTTTAGTGACGGTTTTGTACCTTTAGCGACGGTTTTAAAGTCCATGACTAAAAATATAGGTATTAGCGACAGTTTAATATTTTCGTGACTAAAAAAAATGACCTTTAGTGACTGTTTTGCAGCTTTAGGAACGGTTTGAAAAACCGTGACTAAAAGTATGCGTATTAGCGACAGTTCAAAATTTTCGTGACTAAAAAAAATGACCTTTAGTAACGGTTTTTCAGCTTTAGCGACGGTTTGAAAACCATGACTAAAAGTATGCGTATTAGCGACAGTTTAAAATTTCCGTCACTAAAAATATGACTTTTAGCGACGATTTTGTACCTTTAGTGACGATTTTAAAGTCTGTGGCTAAAAATATGCGTATTAGCGACAATTTAAAATTTCCGTCACTAAAAATGGACTTTTAGCGACAGTTCTTGAGGGTGTCTCTAAAGGACCGTCACTAAAAGTCTGATTTCTTGTAGTGTCAAGTTTGAACTTTGAACTTGAGAAATCTATAAATGAACATGAAAATCAGAACCCTTACTTCAGAACCAAACTAGAACTAAAACATAACTTAAACCCTAAACCTAACTCTCTCATATTTATAGACAAGTGAGGGAAATCATAATGGTTGCCCTTTTCTATAATTTCATAATACAAGAACAATATCTCTAAAATATGATGTAAATATGTGTATTAGCCTGTATGTAGAGGTCTGGAATCACTGATCACTTGAAATATTGATGTAAGGACAAAACTGGAAAATTATGAAACAACTCCGAAACAACTTCAGCATGTCAAGGGATCACGTGACCACAAGGTGGGACCTACACTCCTAACCTACGCTTGGGCGTAGGGTCCAAACCACAGCGTAGCTTAGGAGTGTAGCTTGGGTCCAATCTGCCCTTTTTCTCTCTAACGACATAGGGTATAATGCATTTTGCTGTAAAAACCCATCTTTTCAGATTTGAGCTAGACTGGTCGCCTTTAACTCCCGATGATTTTTTATGAAGTATTAATGTCTAAAAATGACATTTTTTCACTTCCTTGTAATAACAATGTCAGGAAATGACCATTTTGCCCTATGGTGGCTCTTTCTTGCTCTGGCACACCTCTTGATTCCTTTCTCAAGATAAAAATAAACACGAACTCAGTTAATTCACCGAGATTAGCTTTGTTTCTTCATTAAGCTCTTAAAACATTCTTACACACACAAACGAGATAAAAATACCAAGTAACGGAATGTAAAGACATAACAAACGCAAGATAGGGGCAAAAAATGACCAATATTAAGCACCTATCAAAACCTTGGATCACCACTATTAGACTTAGATTGCAACATTATTATGCATTATAAAATATACAAGAGTAAGCATGTATAATAATGATATAAAAATATAAGATATATGAGATTAAAAGTATTATATATCATTGAAAAACTTATATAAAAATAATAATAATATGAGATACAAAAATAATAAAAATGTATGTCTTTCATAATATATGCAAATAAGATTCATGATCCATGCTTATCAACAAACAATCAAGATAATCACATATAAGCACAATATTTCCTCTTATCAACATGCTTCCTTCAATGATGGACTCTTAGTCCCTTTTGCATCATAGATATCCAAGCATGACAAATTTAACATCAATTAATATTTCAATTTGAAACTACAAATGCTAAACATTATAGATAAAACATTAAAAGGATCATATACAAGCATCTTTGGAATGTTCACCAAAATTAAATTACCAAAAGGATGGTGGTGCAACATTCTACAAGTCTTAGGAGCCCAATAGCTAATCCTTATTCTCATTTTCATGAATTGACTCTTTCAAAGAGATTTACTCTATCTTGAGGTTTACTAGTGTGGACTTATTTGATTACTTATTTATTTCAAGCCCATCTTCATTTCACTTTAAGTTCAAACACCTCAATTCAATGTACAATATATGATATCAAGAAGATTTAGATAAAACACAAAAATCATGGAAGCACATAGACAAATATCAAGAAATAGCTACTCAAGAAATCAACCAAATTCAAGTAAAATAGTTTTGATGGTCTAGAGGTGGTCATGATAATATTCTTTAAATTTCATGCATGATCAAAAATTTCTTTCATAAAACTAGTCTTTGAAAAATATTGCATCCAATGTACTTGAAAAGACAAAAGACTAATATCATGATATCATATATCCAAGTCACATTTCAAAGCAAGCTACTTTCAATCATCAAAAATCTATTATATAAGCATGTTCAATTGCATGCACCAAGTAGCCAATCACCTTCATTACCAATCATCAAATTTATTTCATGACATATCAATAAAGATTCAACAAACTTTAATAAGCATATGTATGCCATGTTTAATCTCATCCAAGAAAGCACATTTGTAATGGAGGTTAGAATATGTGTACCATGGTGCTAGCTCTACTCATTTTACTTGGAGTTGCTTGTAGATGATTTGTATCCTCCTCTCATCTTGTGAGAGACCTTGATTTCATCTCCCCTTTTGAGTTAAAGTTTCTACTATTGAGGAACCAATAGTTCTTGAGTAAGGAAACAATCCACACCTACAACACACTCAAGTAGCTTTATTTGGTACCCATTTTGCTATTGGGTCCATTTGTGTTAGCACAATCATAGGCATAATTCATTATAAGTACATTAACACAAAATGAATGATCTTCTACAACCACTGTGCTTCAATTGAATTTATCATTCAAGAACATTATCATGAAGTGTATTTGTCAATTCAAATAGTAAGATATGCTCATGGTTATTTAAGAAGTAAATGAACCAATATGAAAATGCAAATATGAGTGAAACTCTATTTCATATATGGATCATACATGGGTCACAACAAACAACCATATACATCATTCATGTTAAACTTCAAGAATTGACAAGAAAACACTTCCCTTGATTGGCAAAAATAAATTATATGCCCTTTTTCAAAATTTGTCAAAGTTTTAGCACATGGGAAGATTTATTTCCTTTCATTTCAAAATTCTTAGAGCATTTGAAAGCTTAATGAAATGTTGTTTTTCATAAGAGTCACCTATTCAAAATAATTTCTCTCTAATCCAATGTGTCACTCTTCTCATGCAATTTCAAGATATTCAAAGGAATGTGATGCATGGACAATGATTATTCATCAATCAATAAATACATTCATAAAGCACATTTATAAATCAATGAATAGATGAATACAAGTATCAAGTCAATACAATATATAAATTTTCACAATTCACCTAGACATCTCAAATATTGCATACCATCATCAAAAATCTTCTTTTATGGCATGTGCAAGTTCAATGGTCATTGGGCACTAGAGATCATCTATAATCTTTTTCCCTTCTATGAATTATAAGAACATTCTCCTTTAGCCTTTAAATGCATATAACTAACTTCAAAACTTCATAGGAGAATAAAAGGTCAAATAACCTTACATAAGGGAAAATCCTTCAAAGTTTGTCATGGATCAACTCTAAGCCGGTTAAGGGAAGAATAGAGTCAAGGCTCTGATACCAATTATTGGCCACATATTGACACCAAAAGGAGGGGTGAATAGGGTCAATGACAAACTTTAAGACTTTTTCAGTTTGACTTTATTTTATCAAAATTAACACTTCATTAGGCTCTTGTCAAACACTTAGTGATTTAGATTATCTTAAGTGACTTTCACATTTCATACTTGTAATCATGCAATATTGATTTACATAATTATATACATGCATCAATTCAAGTAGAAGTGAAATAATTCAATTTACCAAGTGAATATGCTATTCAACAAACAATGTAAAACACTTTTCTTATATATATAGATTTAATGTATAAAGTGTTATTTGACATAAAAAGGTTGTGTTGAATGTGCATTGTCAAACAGTTGGGGTCCATATAAACATTTAAGGCTTGGTTTGTTGAAAAATAATTTTATCAAACACATGTTGTGTAACAAGATTTGTAGTAACATAAATGAGATGAAAGTCTAAGCTATAATCCAATCATGCTCACAATCCAATCAACTACTTCAACTAACGTTTTCTCATACTCCTTATAAATTTATAACCAGAAGCAATTTCATAGCATGATATCAATATGAAGTTCAAGATTATAAATGACAATTGCTTGTAAATTAAAGAGTTTAAGGGATAGAGAAAATACAAACCAAGACACCAAGATTTTACATGATTCAACCAAATCTTTGCTCTGCGTCCATGCCTTGAGAAAACCTCCCTAGGATTCCACTATCGTGCTTCTTTTTCTGGTGATAAGCAAACCCTTACATGTTTCCTTCTTCCGGGTGAATAGCAAACCCTTACATGCTCCTTCTTCTGGGTGAAGAGCCAACCTTGCTCACTCTTGCGGGTGGAGAGCCAACCAAATCCTCTCTTTTTAAGGTTGAGATAAACCTTTACAAAGCTTCAACAAACCATTCACATGCCAAGACAACTTCTTGGACTTTCACTCTCAAATAAATAAGAATTAAATTTGAGTGTACAACAATATCTCTCTATAAATAGGTATAGAAATTCAAAGCTCACTTCCTCACATACTTAGTTATGAATGAAATACTCAATTGAAAAGCTCAACTCAAGTATGAAGAATGAATCACAAGAAGAAGATGTAAATGATGCACAATTGTGTGATTCCTATAAGAGAGTTTCTATTAAAATATAAATTCAAAAATGAAGCACAAATGGTAGATTTATTCCATACTCTTATCCCTCTCTTCTCTAACCTATTTTGGCTCATATATGGCATATATATAGCATAGGAACACAATATAGCCGTTTGGGGGTGTTTTGGAACACTTTGGATTTGAAACTAGCTGTTAGAATTCAAATCCGGGATGAGGCAGTGGACTGGGTCATCAACAACTCATTCCGAACTTTATTTTCAACTTTCTGTCCCAGCCAGTCGACTAGCCATTTTAGCCCAATCGACCGGGTCAACAGGCAGTCGACTACCCAGTCGATTGGGTTGTTCAGCCCAGTTTCGACGCAACTTACTATTTTGGTCATAACTGGAGTTTCGTAACTCAGATGGAGGCGTTCTTTAGCTTTTTGGAAAGAAGGCTTCAAGTTCTTGATTTTAGGCTTTTAGTCGCTCCATTTAACCCATTTTTGAGTGTGATATGATCATTTGAATGTGACGCTTCATTTTGAACTTCTAACCCACTTGATAGTTTTTCATGAAATCTTTTGGGATTTTTTTTAAATGACTTAGACACACTCCTAGGATGTCTTAGAGACTTATTAAGGTCCTTTAAATTCCTAAATTCAATATTGAGATCATAAAATAATTTTTCAATTTAGATAAAATTCTCAGTATTTGACAAAGACTTTCCATGCTTAAAAAGAATTTCGTTCAAAGTCTTAACATGCATCTAGAGACCGTTTCAAGTGATATGAATTGAGTTTTTGGTTCTAGGACACCCTATTTTTTTATTTCTTCCATAGCTTATAAAAGCTTGAACTAACTCAACTTTAGCAAAGACTTATGAATGATATGCATGGTCTTATAAGCTATATAGTCAAGAGTTGAGCTTTCAAATAAGTTATTTCAAAAATAAATTTACATTAAGTCTAGCACTCACCCAAGCCTACTTTATCCAATTATTTGATCTTCAATTTCTTTAAGCTTTGGGTTGATGTATCAATCCTTGTCTTCAATGTCTTTTGAGCTCTAAGCACATTTGTTTAATCTTCTCATTGATCCACTAGCTCTCTTGAGTTTATCTTGAATCAACAACCTATTAAGCATAACTCAAGTAGACATTAAATTCACCACATTCCATGGTTTGTTATCATCAAAATGTCATGTTTACCCATGGTGAAAAACCTTAAGTCAACAACCTCAAATGCCAGAAATCACCCATTTTTTTCCTATAGATCTACTAATATGGATAATTCACTACCAAGGGTCTAACAAGGACAATCGTCTAATCCACAGCCAAGGTTTCAACAGAGTCAACAATCATTCAACTCCCAACCAATAATCATGGCTCCAAACCCTCAATCAAGTTACCAGCCCAGACAACCATCCAATAATTCTCAGGCTCTCCAGCCATTCAATAATAAGCAGGCTCTCCAACCATTTAATTATCAAACTCACCCTCAATGAAACCAAACCCAAGGATTCAATTCAAATAAAGTTTACCATTCATATCCTCAAAACCATCTCCAACATTAAAATTCAACTCAAAATCCACCACTAAGACCACTTGGATTTGAAGAAGAAGTAATGAGTGCCCTGATGGAGTTTAAAAATCAATCTAATGATTCTCAGGCGACCATCCAAACACTAACTCTCATTCTCAATTCATTGCTCAAATGGGAGCCCAAATGGCACAACTAGCGAATGTTGTGGATAGGATAGAAAGAATATTGCCTAGTCAGCCGGTGGCCAACCCAAAGCCGCAACAAGCACTGGAGCGTGGATCCTTTGTTGAGACAGTCCAAGAAGTCACAATTTTGAGAAGTGGATAGCAAGACTAAGGAGCAGCATAAGGAGAGGCTGAAGAACCAAAAGGCCAAATAAGTTCAAAGCAAGGTAGAAAATAAGCTCAGAAGAAAGAGGCTGAAGAGGTTCAAAGAGAACAACCCCAAGAGGAGAAAGAAAACAAAACATTACTAGAAGAGTTGGATAGGGCGAGCTATGAGGAAGCAGCCCCTTACCCTCAACGTCTTCGAGAGTCGACTTCGTATGATAAGTATAAGGAGAATGATACATTGGATAAATTCTGACAGGTCAAGATAAATATGCCTCTCTTAGACATTATAGACCAAATACCACCCTATGCTAAATTTTTTAAGGACCTCTGTACCCAAAAGCGTAAAAGTAGAGCGAAGGTCCCGAAGAAGATTTTGTTGACTGAACAAGTGAGTTCAATCTTACTGAGTGATACTCCACCTAGGAGGAAAGATCTCGGTACTCCCATTATGTCTTCTGTCATTGGTGACCAAAAGATTGGTAGAGCTCTTCTTGACCTCGGTACAAGTGTTAATTTATTACCTTACTCAATCTATCAACAACTAGGGTTGGGAGAGCTCAATCCTACCTTGGTAGTGCTTTAATTGGCAGATAGATCAACTAGACAACCGAGAGGAATTCTGGAGGATGTAATTGTTCGAGTGGGTAAGTTATACTATCCTGTAGACTTTATGATGTTAGACATGGAACCTATTCAAAACTTGAAGAAACATATCCTAGTGATATAAGGAATATCGTTCTTGGCCACAGCCAATGCGCATATCAATTGCAGGATAGGGGCGATAGATCTATCTTTCGGGAATATGAAGGTGATGATGAATTTTTTTTATACATGTCATCAAATCACTACATCGGTCGAGTGCTTTAATGTAGAAGAAGTCAATAAGACTTGTAAAGAACCTATACCTCAAAGTCGAGAAAGAAATGACCTGGATGTTATGATTGAAAGGTCACATGCAAAGTTTGATACGTGGGAGGATCAACACCGCTCTAATTTAGAAGTGATCACTACATTTGAAAGAGCTCTAGATTTGTAACTAGAGGAGGAGCCAAGAGATTCGCCTGAATCTCCATTTGTGTCACCAGTGGCATTTGTGCCCGATAACTCATTTTATAATATTGGGTTATATGACGACACTAAAGGTCGAGAAAAGAGCTTAGTGATGAATAAGCAAGATATGAAGGCGAAGTTTGAAAATTGGGAGGATCAACAGTAATCAAATTTGGAAGTTATTGCAACATTGGAAGTTGTTTTATACTCGCAGCCATAGAAAGCACTAAGAGAGTCGGCTAGACCTCAACTTATTCTTCCACAAAATTTGATGCATGAGAGTACACTTCAAGAAATGGTGTTGTGTGGGTTAATTAAGGATCAAGAAGATGGCATATTGAAAGATAAAAAGGGTGTGAAGACTATGAGAGGTGATCATTTACCATGAACTGTTATAGAGCCTACCAAGGATGACACCCCTCTTAAGGATCCCTTTCCAGATGAGCGAGTATTGAGTATAAACATGGTAGACAAGTTGTATGCCTGGAAAGATTCGCAATTAAGAAATGAGTGTGAGGGGATACGGAATTGTGCGTATGAGGATGTTTGAATTTACATAGCTCGGACAAGAGTACATCATGCTAAGCATGTTTGTCTTAAGTTCCTTGAGCTCGGCCGTAAGGGACGAATTCGAAACTGAAATTGTTTTAAGGTAAGATCCGGTGAAGAAGGGACGGACCATTTAGAGTTAAATCAGTTTACACCCATGAAGAGGTAGGTTTTAGAAATAAGAGGTTAAAGAGGCGTGGTCAACGGCTAAAAATTTATGAGGAAATTGATCTGGGACCGGAATTTATGGCATTTGTTAGTTTAATGGAGAGTGATGAATTGGTGGAAGGAACATTACATAAGGTGCTAAAGGAGGATATGTTGAACACATTGCTTGTACATGGGGTGCAGTTAGAACGTGACAGATAAGGTACTTTATATGGTGATTATTGTTCTATATTTGTTGTCATGGATAGTACTACTTGTCCACAGGTGAGAGAACTGAGAGAGTCACCTCTTATATTTTGTCCTATGATTAGGGAAAGTGTTGCAGAGAGGAAGGGTGATGGATAGCCTTTAAGGAGCTGTCGTGTCAACGATGTTAAACATTGGTCCTAGGTTATGAAAGTTAGTTTCTAACCTAGGTTTGTAGAATAGGATATTATTTAATTTATGTAATTTTAATTCTTAGAGACTGTAGTCCTTTAAGGACAAGTCTTTTCAGTTTAAATTCCTAAAGACGGTAGTCCCTTAAGGTCACGTCTTTGCAATTTAAATTTATAGATATTATAGGCCCTTAAGGCCAAATCTTTGTTATTTTATTCTTAATAAAATTTCTTATTTCTTGAGCAATGTGATTTTCGGATATTTTTTATGCAATTTTTTTTCCCTTGCTGTAATATTGGGTATGTGTGTTTTGTTGAGCATATCTACAGGTAATCCAAATCAAGTTTGGGGGAGGAGCTCAAGTATTGTATTATGAAAGTCCGGAATCACACTTCAAAGGTAATTGTATTTTCTCCTTTATATGATGAACCATGGGGACATAGTTTGTTTTAAGTTTGGGGGTGAGGGTATAGTTTAGGAATGAAAATTTTGAAAAAAAAAGATTTGAAAAATTAAAAAAATTTAGAATAAAATTCTTTGTTTTCACGCATGAGTGTTTTGCATTACAAGTTGATTAAGTTTGTGTTTATGATAAATGAGAAGTATGTGTTGTGATATTCCCACTCATGAGAGTAATGATTAGATTGAGTTAGTGAAGTGATGTGGTTTTACATGGGTAAGTAAATTAGTGAAATTGAAATCAAGAAGGACGACTTTGACCTATAAGCACAAGTACACATTCATTATGAGAAATAAGTTAATCTTTGACTATGTAGTTGAAAATTTAATTTTGCCAAAATAAAAGGGGAGAAGGGGAGATGTTATGGTTGAAATGGAGAAAGTTGAAAACTTATTTTGAGAAAATAAAATATAAAAAGTAGTTTTTTTATCTAAGTAACCGGGCGTTGGTATCACCAATATCATTGTTCGCGTAAAAAGAGGAGAAAATTAATGAGCATAAATCCCATGGAAGAAGCTCAAGTCCAGTTGGTCGGGACTAAAAATCCTCGCTGGAAAGTCTGGAGCTTAGAAAAACAAAAAGGGATGAAAAGTGGAATGATGGAAGGAATAAGTTTTTAAAATAAAATGACAAAGTTTGATCAATGAAGTAAAATAAAGATTGAATTACCATGGTAGAATGTTCACAAATACATGGAGGGTTGTCTGGATTGGAAGTAGAAAGTAACAAAATCTTTTACTTTAGTGGGAACCATTAATGACACGAAGCTCGAGATAATTATTGTTCGGTAGTGAATGGGAGTATTTGCATCCATATTATTTTATGCATTGTATCATGACTTAGTTAATGCGTGTGTGAACTCATGATTGTGTGATTACAAGAGAATGGAGAAGTTGTGGGTAGTATAGCTAACCCTCACGAGACTTCACTCATCCACTCGGTTTAGCCGAGGGATTTAAAAGGATTGTTACACGTGCTAAGTGTAATCGTTGACTCTCACGAAAGCAAGGGAGTAGTATAGATTAGTGTAGATTAGTATAGAGTAGCTAGAATAAAGATCATCACAATATAGTTTTCCTGAGTTCATTGCTAAGGGACTGGCAATATGTAAGTTTGGGGTGTGATAGGTGTTCAATATTGTCTATTTTAAGCCCCTATCTAGCTAATGTTATGTCCGTACATTCCATTATTTGGTATTTTTATGTCATTTGTGTGTTTAAGCGTGTTTCAGGAGTTTAATGAAGAAATAGAGCTAACTTTGGTTAATTAACTAAAAGCATGCTTATTTATATCCAAGAGAAGAGTCAAAGAGTGTTTTCAAGACAAAAATGCCTCCCGAAGGATAAAAATGGCATTTTCCGAAGTCATCACGTAAAGCAAAAAGTCTCGTGGAATCAAGACGGTCATTTTAGCACAATTGCGGAGAAAAACAGTTTTCATGAAGAATCTACACTTAAGCCTACGCTTTCAAAAGCAAAAAGTGGCCAGAAAGTGAAGTTCTACGCTTGAACCTACACTTAAAGCGTAGGTAGGCTACGCTTAAAGCTTAGGTGCAACATGAACAGTGTTTTTCAGCACAAAAATTCAGCTACCTTCAGAAGCTCATATCTCGGTCACAAAAGGTCCAAATGGTATAATTCTTGAGTTTATCATCAAGATCTTGAAGTCAGCTTTCCAACGATATATTACATGCCTCCATAAAATATGTGTAGATCCAGGTATGATCAAAAGAGTGAGAGGTGTCCAGCAAGAAAAAGCTGGAAATTTCAGATTCGGGCCAAAATCCTATTTTGACCCGGATCGATCCATTTTGACCCGGATGACTTTGAGTTCGACTCCAACACCTCTAAGCACATCTTTTAGACTTATTATACAATATATTATATGGTTTGTCTCAGTTTAGTATGAAATTACGAAAAAGGGTAATCATATTCTCCAAGTTAGGGTTTCCCTCAGCTTTGCCTATAAATACCAAGGTCTTCTACAAATTTTGGTAGAGCTTCATTCATATGATTTCAAAGAAATTTCTGTAGATTCATCTCAAGGAGGAGTCATTCAAGACCTAGAGATCCGGAGAAGACGACCATGAAGGGCGATTCTAGATCAACAGTGCAGTCTCTTCCAACCATGAGTGGCTAATTCGGTATCTAGGATTTTCTAGCAAAACCCTAGCCACGTAATGTAGTTCTTATCTTTGTTTTCAATTGTAACAAGAGGAAACTGTGACCGTACCATGATGATTGTAGTAGATAAGAGGCCATTTTTATTCTTGACACAAAATTCTATATTTATTCTAAATTCTTGTCTTAGATAGAATGAATATATTATTTTACATAATTATGATTATTCACTATGGGCTTGAACTCGAATGCTTAATTCATAATTTTCTACACAATTGTGGTAATAAAACTTGAAACCCTAGGTTGACACAAGTCATGCTTTGGCGAATTGATATAGACATGCTTTAGTTTATTTTCATGCATTAGGAGTAGATTAAAGTAATTTAATTGGCAAGCACTAATCAGTTCAGTCATGAGAGGGATTGTCGCGATCCGGTTGATGGTAATTCTTTTTTGGGGTTGTATTTAGCTATTTGTGGTACGACCTGATTCACAGTTTACGGATCGCCCTCTTGCAATTGTTACATTGATAGAACTATGTTATGCGGTTAGTGATGGAGCGATGAAAACCCTATTTTTCTCTCTCTTGAATCACAAATCAATTTACTCTGTTTTTTAGAATAATTTTAGTTAATTTAGATAATTTGTTCTTCGACTACTAAAACAAACACCTTTTCAGAAATATAACTCATTGTTTTTCAACTATTAAAGTGAACAATCTTAGTCTCCGTGGAATCGATATCCCTTACTCAAGCCATTTCTATTTTATAATTGATACGTGCGCTTGCGTAGGGTAAAACCTAGCGTTGTCATAAGAGGCTATTTTTAACTACTATTTTTACCCCCTCTAGAAAAATGTCAGTCCTCATTCCTAAGTCCAAAGAACTTAGGCAGCATATTGATGACACTAGATTTGATTTCATAGTGTTTGACTCCCTCATCTTCTTAAAATTTAGCATATGTTTCATGACCAGTAGGTGCATAGTATCCCTTTAAGGATGTAGTTGGTGCCTTTCGCGCTTCGACATTACGGTTGGCCATCCTTTCTTGATCCAACTGTTGACGACGCTCTAATTCCTTAGTTCGATGATTTTGACGAAAAGTCCATTCGATCTCAATATTAAAAGGTACTAACGCGGTGTTGGGATCAAAAGGTGATTGTCAATCGGTCATACACTAAACGAATTTTTTTTTCAATATGAATATTGGTCTAACTACTTCTAAACTAAATTACTCTAAATATTAACAGAAAATAAGGCTAAAATTATCCATGAAATTAAGATAAACTAAAACTCACACAAGGTACAACGATGCAACTTTCACTGCTCCGCTAAATCCCTCTATACTTTTCAGAATACCTATCAATCACACAAAAAATTCAACTATAGATACACGAGAATAACGCAATACACTAAACTACTAAAGCTAAGAATAATGCCAAGTCCCCGGCAACAACGCCAAAAACATGATGTCCACCCAAGGATGATAAAAATAGTGGTTAAGAACAACCCCTTAGGATGGCTTAAGTTTTACCTATCACAAGCGCACAAGTTAAATTATAGTATAAAAACGGCTTGTGAAAGGGAATGTTGAACCCACATAGACTTGAATTATTCACTTTAGTAATGAATTATGGTTAAAAAAGTTTGTTTGATTTGTTTTGAGAATTATAGCTAAACTAACTATAACAGAATTTAAATTAAGAGTTTGATCAAGAGAGAGAAAAAACTAGGGTAAAACCTAGTGTTGTCATAATAGTATGTTTTTAACAACTATTTTTACCCCCTCTAGACAAACGTCAGTCCTCATTCCTAAGTCCAAAGAACTTAGGCAGCATATTGATGACACTAAATTTGAACTCATAGTGTTTGACTCCCTCCTCTTCTTGAAATTTAGCATATGTTTCATGAGTAGTAGGCGCATAGTATCCCTTTAAGGATGTAGTTGGTGCCTTTCACACTTCGGCATCACGGTTGGCCATCATTTCTTGATCCAACTATTGATGACGCTTTAATTCCCTAGTTCAATGATTTCGACGAAAAGTCCGATCGATCTCAAGATCAAAAGGTATTGATGCAGTGTTGGGATAAAAAAGTGATTGCCGATTGGTCATACACTAAGCCAAATTTTTTTTTCAATATGAAAATTGGTCTAACTACTTCTAAACTAAATTACTTTAAATATTAACAGAAAATAAAGCTAAAATTATGCATGAAATTAAGATAAACTAAAACTCACATAAGATACAACGACGCAACTTTCACTGCTCCGCTAAATCCCTCTATACTTTTCAGAGTACCTGTCAATCACAAAAAAAATTCAACCTTAGATACACGACAATAATGCAATACACTAAACTACTAAAGCTAAGAATAATGACAAGTCCCCGGCAACGGCGCCAAAAACATAATGTCCACCCAGGGGTGATAAAAATAGTGGTTAAGAATAACCCCTTATGACGGTTTACGTTTTACCTATCGCAAGCGCACGAGTCAAATTATAGTATAGAAACAACTTGTGAAAGGGAATGTCGAACCCATAAATTGAGAGTTTCATCAAGAGAGAGAAAAAACTAGGGTTTTCATCGCTCCACCACTAATCGCAAAACATAATTTTCAATTTGCAGAATTGTAAGAGGGCGATCTATTCCCATGAATCAGAACGTACCGCAAATAGTCAAATATGCTCCCAAAAAGGATATTGTCAATCGGATTCGCTACAACCCATCTCCGAACAGAGTGTAACTAGTGCATGTTATTTACCTTACTATAATCTACTCCTAATGCATGAAATTAAACTAGAGCATGTCTATGATACCTCGTCGAGGCATGACCAGTGTAAACCTAGGGTTTCAAGTGTTAAGAACCATTGTGTAAAAAATCATAGATTAAGTATCCGAGTTCTAGCCCATAGTGAATAATCATGATTAAGTAAGAAAATATATTAATTCCATCTAAGACAAGAATTAAGAAAAAATATATAATTTTGTATCAAGAATAAAAATGGTCACTCATCTACAACAATCATCATGGTATAGTCACAGCTTCCCCACGTTACAATTGAAAACAAATATAAAAACTACATTACTTGGCTAGGGTTTTGCTATAAAATCCTAGATACAGAGTTAGTTGATCATGGCTTATGGAGACTGCATTGTTGCTGTAGAATCGCTCACCATTCTCTTCTTTGTCAGATCTCTAGGTCTTGTATGGATTCTCTCCTTGGAATGATATGAATCTCCAGAGGATGCTCTGAAAATTATACGTGTATAAAAGCTCTCCCCAAAATCTGTAGTAGACTTCGGTATTTATAGACAACAGCCGAGGGAAACCCTAAGGTTACCCTATTTCGTAAATTCACACTCAACTGAGTAAAACCCTACAATATGATATATAATATGTGTATATCACGTGTATCAAAATATAGAAGTCGCAACCGCCTCAAAGGAATACAAGTCGGGGCTAATTTTGACATTTTAGCACTTAACCACGCAGAACCCCCTACGCTTGGAGTGTAGGCTGGGCCTATGCTGGAAGTGTGTGTCAAGCATAGGTCAAAAACATGAAGCGTAGGTCAAGCGTCAAAATAGCACTTTCTAGGCACTTTTAGCTACTGGAGTGTAGGTCAAGCATAGCAAAACCCTTGAAACCAATTTTTCTTGGGAATAGTGCAATTTGAACCCCCTCAACTCCCTTATTATGATTCTTGAAGTTGCGGCTCAAAAAAATAACGTTTCTGCCCTCCGGGAGACACTTTTCTCTTGAAAATACCTATTTTGCTCTCCTCTTAGATAGATACTACCATTTCTCTAGATAATTCACTAAATTTAGTTTGTTATCTTCATTAAGCTCATGAAACACACTTAAACACACAAACGGCATAAAAATAACAAATAATGGAATATAAGGACATAACATTAGCAAGGTAGAGGGCTAAAATGGATAATATTTGACACCTATCATTGATGAAATAGGATTTTGGAATCAAAGAATGGGACATGTTAATTATCATAATTTAACTAGAATTACTAAAACTGAAATTGTCAGAGGTGTCCCTAAATTTGGTTATGAGAAAGGTCTTGTGTGTGGTTCATGTTAAAAGGTAAACAAGATTATGGTTTTTCACATGACATGATTACTTTTTTCTGTGACAACTCGAGTGCCATAAATATTTTTAAAAATCATGTTCAACACTCTAGTATAAAGCATATAGATATTCGACATTATTTTATTCAAGATCTTGTTGAAGATGGTATAGTGTCTCTAGAGCTAGGCTAGATTGATCTATGTTTTTATGTATACCTATTGACTACTTATGAATATTGGGGTAGTATTAAAAAAAAACACATAATATATGATTGTCTATTTAAGCCCTTGGAGCTATGGTCCTTCTGTTGAGTAATTGGGTCTCTTGCCTCAATAAGCAGTGAGTATTAGTGTCAAAAGGCGGATGTGATTATCTCAAATGTTTGACCCGAGTAACTGGGCCTCTTGCCACAAAGAAATGAGTGTTCACGTAAAAAGGAAGAAAGAAAAAACTATATATATAATAAATAAAATCGAGCGTAGTTGATTTGGATTATTAAGTCCGATGGATGCTTTATCACCTAGTGCCCTAGAACTATCTAGTTCAAGAGTCATTGGCCCAACATCCACTATGAACCACTAGAAAGTTCAAGGAAAATGAAAAATATATATATGTATTGGCATTCCTTTCTGTGAATACTAGTTTGTCTTGTGCGATAATGTCTTTATTAATTGGCAATAAGGTAAGGTTGGGTTTATGAGTTTATTTATCATCAGGGTTGGTGGAGAGATTATTAGAATTAGTGTATATTTTATTTCATCTTACCTGTATGCTTGCACCTAAATATTTTTCATATGTACAAATACTATGTAAAACTTGACTTGTGAACTCTTGTGTCTACAAGCTATTTGTGATGATATCCTTCACTACCGTGTGTATAATGGCTAATTCAATTTTGAGAATGTGGTTGTGTTTATAATTAGCGCATTGTCTCTACTACCTTGCTCACATGTTTCTAAAATAAAAATTTATTGTTTCGTTCTTTCATGACATTCTGCATTCATGCATTAGTATTAGGATCATGTATTGTAGATATTTTTGTTATCCGAGAATCGGGATATGTTAAAATAATGATTTCCTCCTCTGTCTGGATATTGTGTGCTTTGCTTAGATTCTCTGGTTTCATTTTCTAGTTTCTTCCTATGTTTACACCTTATGTATTTTCCTACATCTTTCTAGACTTGTTATTTTGTTCTCTCTTTGCTTGATATTTCAGTGTAAAAAAGTGGGAGATAGTTTTAGTTAAGGAAGAGAAATTATTTATTGAGGGGAAGTATATTCTCAGGGGGAGAGGCTTAAGGGCGAGATTATACTATCATGATCATTATGCTTACTCTTGTTATTGTTGACCCAAGGTTTCCAACCATGGGTAAATGAGACATTTTGATGATAGCAAACCATTGAATATGATAAATTTAATGTCGACTTGAGTTATATTTAGTAGGTTGTTTATTCAAGAACAACTCAAAAGAGTTTGTGGATTCATAAGAATATCAAGCAATGATTCTTAGAGCTCAAAAAACATTGGAGATGTGGATGGAGACATCAACCCAAAGCTTAAAAAAATTGAAGATCAAAGAATTGGGTAAAATAGTCTTGGGTAAGTGCTAGATTAAATGTAAAATTATTTTTGAAATAACTTATTTGAAAGCTCAACTCTTAACCAAATTAGCATATATGACCATGTATATCATTGACATCATTCATGAATCCGTGCTTCATTGGTTCTAGACTATGAATATCATTGATGGAACATTTTTACATATAGTCCCTGCTAAAGTTGAGTTAGTTCAAGTTTTCATAAGTTATGAAAGAACTCAACAAAGATTTTGTCCTGGAACCATAAACTAAATTTATATCATTTGAAATGGTTTCTAGATGTATGTTAAGGCTTTGAACTAAATTATTATAATCATGAGAAGCCTTTGTCAAATATTGAAAATTTGTCTAAATTGATAATCATTTCGCAATCTCAATATTGACCTTTAGAGAGGTTTAAGATTATCATAACTTTTAAAGAACTTACTCTTGACTTATTCAATTTTAGAACTTGCACTCAAAATGATTTATTAAAACGTCCCTAGAATTACTTGGCATAGGCATTGAATGTAAATGTATTATTCAAATATGCATGTACAACGTATGAAGAGATTAAAACTCTTAATTTGATGTATTCATACTTATAAACATGTTCTTAATTGATTAAATACTTTGAAACGTGTTCCATATTGGTTAGGCTTTCAAAAACAACCAATTTAGAAGGCTGTAAATAATTTTCAGCAAGCTGATGTACAGTGTCAGCAAGCTGATGCGTCCAGAAAGTTTTACGTTTTTGGTCATTATTGATGTACATGGTCCATATCAGTCGATTGATTTGGCCTAGAATTGAATTCCAACGGCTATATTTGGATGCATAAATTACTAAAACACCCCAAACCACTCTCTAACAGCTATATATATGATATTCATGAGTCATGAAACAAGAGAGATGAGGGAGATAATAGAAAGAGGGAAAGTTTGCCATTTGGGCTTAAAGCTTGAAATCATTTTTGGGTAGAACATCTCCTATAGGAATTACCATTGTGCATCATTCACGTCATTATCTTGTGATTCATTTTTAACTCTAAGTATGTGAGAATATGAGCATTGAATTTTTATATTTATCTATTAATAAATAATGTTGTACCACTCAAACCTTAATTCTTATTCTTTATGAGTGAAAAACCAAGAAGGTATCTTAGCATGGGATGAGCGTGTTGAAGCTTTGTAAATGTTTCTCTCAACCTTAAAGAGAGAGGATTAGGTTGGCTCTTCACTCTCAAGAGTGATCAAATGTTAGCTATTCACCTGGAAGCAAGAGTGTTTGAACGTTATCTCTCCACCCGCAAGATGGAGTAAAACCAATTCTTCACCCGCAAGAAGAAACTTGTAAGGGTTTGCTTTTCACCAGTAAGAAAATCACGATACTTGAATCCTTGAATGGTTTTCTAAAGGTATGGGCGTAAGCCAAGGTTTGGTCGAACCATATAAAATCGCGTGTCTTTGGTTTGCATTTTCTCTATCACTTATCTCTTTTCTTTACAAACACTTTTCATTTAGAATCTTGCTCTTTATATATCACTACTTTGAAATTGCTTGTGCTTGTATTTTCACAAGGAGATTGGGAAAATGCTTGATTGAAGTGAATTGGAATGTGAACTAGATTATAGCTTAAATTATGAATTATTTACTTGCTTATTATTATGTTATAATCTTGTTGCACACAAAGTGTTTGACGAAATGCATCTTTAACAACCAAAGCATTAAAAGTTCATATACACACCATGTGTTTAAAAAAATACATATTCAACATAGCCTTTATCTTGAGAGTTTATATGCATATCAAATGTTTGACTATTTTTATATAAACTCTACAAGGATGATTTTGTTGACAATAGCACTTTGTGTATTATGTCTAAATGAGGAAAGTGTTATTATATGTTTTACATGGTTAGTTGAATTGCATACTTGATTGGTTGGAGCAATTTCATGTTCTACTTGAATCAATATGAATGTATTCAATTGTGTAACATATTTATTCATGATTCAAAGTATCAATTGGGGTAGTTACTTAGGAAATTATCTAACTTACTAAGTGTTTAACTAGAGTCCTATTATGCTTATCTTTGTCAAAACACAATCAAAGAAAAAAAAGTCTGAAAACACAATCAAAGAAAAAAAAGTCTGAAAGTTTGCCATTGACCCTATGCCCCCCCCCCCCCCCCCCCCCCCCCCCCCCCCCCACTTTCCCTCTCTAGGGATCAATATGTGGCTAACAGTTATAATCATTGTATTAGTTTATACTTGTTTTCCACACTTGTTTTTCACGATATGTTGTTTAGTGTTGTGGTTGCAGGATTGGTATATCATCATGAGATCAAGGAAATAGTTATGTCAATGTTTGTGGATGAGTGAAGTGGAAGCGACACAATTCGACGTAACGACAAAAAAAACAAACAAACACATTTCAGTCTGGACGAGTACTCGCACAGAGGTCGAGTTCTCGACCGACCAATATGGGTGCCAATATGGGTACCAAGACAATGATTTTGGTTTTGGGGCGTTGGTGGACGTAGATGGGGCGTAGGTGAATCAAAAGGCGAGTACTCATTTTTAGGCGAGTTCTCGACCAAGGTCACCTGACGAGTACTCTACCAATTTACGAGTACTCGATCGTGGCCGACTTCAGATTTTTAAAACGACATTTTTCTGATGTTTAAACCTCCTATCTCCACTTAATTACATGTTTAAGGGTTAGTATTGATATATTGGTCAATATTTGAAGAAAGACAAAGTTTTGGATGAAAAGGAACCTAAACCCTAGTTGGACACTCTTCCCTAAATATATGAGATTATATTGAGAGGGGGTTGTGGTTAAAGATATGTAATTCTATCATATATTAGATTTGTTTGCAAAGAGAGAGAGAAAGAGATTTGATTGATCATCCTACTTTGAGTTTCTCTCTTGTTTTGGGAAGTTCTTCAATTGTGTCTCAAAATTGGTGATCTTTATACACACTTGAATGACCTAGATGCTTAAAATTCATCACACCACCAGTTGAAACGTATTTGCATTGATCCGTTGAGAATTAGAGTTGTCAGAGTACGGAGATCGAAGCGAGGAGCTTCGTGGAGCGCGAGTGGATCAAGACTTTTCAGACGTCGAATGAAGAACGGCAATGAGAATTTGTTCCAAGATTTTTCCAAGCAAAAAATTCTTGTGTCGTCTCTTGATTTATATTATGCACTTACATTAATAATTACTTGAATTATCTTGGTAGAGAATTAGGTTAACCTTAAAAATTATAAAGATAAATTTAATTTGTCATTAAATTCATACCAAGCCTATTGACCCCCTCTAGGCTTATTTCCATTGTCTCTTAAGTAATTTCATATATGAAAGTTAAGATGGTTGTATAAATATGGACAAGTAGTTATTACACATGGTTCTTGATAAAGATATTCTATCTACTCACTGAACACTTGACCTGTTGACAAGCTCACACTTATATAAGCTAAAATAGAAAAAGCTCTAAATCCTGCATGATCAGACGGGAGTGAGAACATGCTTGTTAAACAACTTGAGCAATCATTTGAATGCTAGAGTTGTGGAGGCCCATGTCACAAAATCAGGCCAAGAGTCGAGGCCGGTGTGGCAGTTGGCATTTCCATCGACTAAATGCTTAAGAAGGGCCTCATGAAGGAGCAAGAGAAAAAGAGCCGTGAGGAAATCAGTTTAGGACATTGCTTTTCATCCAGTTTGGGGAGACTACTCTGTAAAGCAAGCCATAGAGTAAATTTGTATCAAGGGATTGGGAAGTTGTTGCCTACCAGATTCCTCAATTTCACCTAGATGAGTGGAGAAGCAAGCCCGAGGATAAACAATTATCTGAATTTTCCTTTTATCTGAGAGCATTAACGAAAGCCATCAACGAATCGACATCCCTCTTCTCCGAAGGGTACTTGATGGCCTGAGAAGAGTGTTTAGGGAAGAATAGTATTGTGGGAAAGCTTCCCAGCTGCAATTCTTTCTGTGCAAATGCCTTTTGGTCACCGTCTGCCCTGAATTTTCCTATCTTCACGCCGGACCCTGCCAACTTCTCAGCCAATTCAACATAAGATCCTTCCATTGCCTGTTCAAATTTGAAGAGAAGTTCATTAGCTCCGAAAATCCACATGGTTATATAATTACTAAAACAGTTATGCTCAAAACATTGTTTACCTGGCAAAATTGGCACCAAGGTGCATAAAGGACGACAAGCCAAGGCTCCTTCCGGTCGTCCAGTTTTGCCAAATTCTCCATCCCTGTTCTATTCAAGGTTATAACATTTTGGGTCTCAAATAGATCAGCAACTGTGGCGGTTTCATTAGCATTGGCAGCTCCATTGCCATTGAGTTGGCCTACTTTTCCCTCGATATTTCCTTTGTGGAGGCCACACTCCTTGGCCTTGGCATCCTCCCACCACCACCTTCCTTCTCTCTCGTGTTGCCCAGGTAAAACCGGCCTTGTGCACGGCTCACACCCAATTGAGACATATCCTTGCAAATGCAGGGAGTTAACAGGCACATTCATCGTCCGGAGGAAGTTCCAGATGTCACCGCCATCAACATTCGCAACCGGATTCCATTTCACCAGGCTACCAACCCCACCATCCAGACCCTCGAAAGAAGGGTCCACCTGTACTACGGGAATTTCCGACCTAGTGCCCGGGGACTGATCTTTTCTTTGCCCGGTGATCCATGCACGGAAGCCCTTGAGAGCCCTCCTGAGGGGTCTCACCTTTCTCACACGGCAGCACTCCTGGTGACCGTCCTCGTAGAAGGAGAACAACCCCTTAGTCCTTACCAAGGCTTGTACTTCGACAGCATCTGGAAACATGTATTCAATGTGAATACCATAATGTTTCTCCACTGTGTCGAATAACTTATACGTTTCAGGGTTCAGCCTCCCTGTGTCTAGGCTGATCACCCTAAATGGTCGACCTGTTAGATGTGCATATTCGATCAAGGCAACATCTTCAGCACCACTGCAAAAGGAAAATATAAATTCAGAAAAGGGAGACTTAAACAGGATACTGTGGATTGAAGAAAGGACATATGTTCTCATAAATTACCAGTGAAGAATAATAAATAAATGTGTTTTTTTCGTTAAATATGATAAATAATAGTGTTTCACCTTCAAAGATCTTTAGAAGAAATAACATTCGGTAGGTCAGAGGCTTATTCAATACTAAATCTACCAACTAGTATAAAACATAAAATTGCATTCAAATCATCACACAAAGCATACATTTTTCGAAAATGTCAATTTCAATTCATCAAACAAGTGTAGAGTAAACCTATTCTGAATAAATTTCAATCTGGAAATAAAAGAATACCTGAAAGCAATTGCTATGTCATCTCCGAATTTCTCAAGGGCTTTGTCAATAATTTCAAGAGGGGAAGCCTTTTCAAGGTCCTTAGCCAGTTGCTCATAATCTTCAACCTCTTCTTTCTCCACCACCTCTGCAAATTCACCACAACATAAAAGGACAAACCCGTCATTTCACATCCCTCTAACAACATATATATATATATATATATATATATATATATAGCCATTTTTAATTTATTTAAATTAAAAGTGAGAAAGTGTACCAGGAGAAGCAATGGTGGCAGCGAGAGGGACAATGGAATCGTTCCGTTTTGACTCGGCATTGAGTGGCTTCACGGAGGATTTCCTCAGAGAATAACTCACCGCCGTCGATTGAAAACGAAGGCGATCCAACGGCTGAAAAGAACCCAACGGTAGAGCTGAAAACAGAGAAGAGAACGGAAAGGGTGGTTAAATAAAGGGTGATTTTGTGTATGATCGCTTTTGTGCATCATCGCTTTCGTCACGTGGCGAGCCGAAGAAAAACAAAGACCGGTTTGACCGAACTCTTTAGTAATTTTTAAATTAGATTTTGTGAACTTGCTATGGACTTTCCTTTGAAGTTCGTTGCAAGTCTCTCATCATGTAATTGAATAGAAAAATAATAAGAATATATAAGAAATATTTAATTTAGGGTACTTTTGATTAGTGCAATGTAGACTATTAGATTGGCCGAATTAAGAAACTAGAAAATTAAAGTTATTTTGGATATTTATTTATTATTTTTACTCTCCATCATATAATCATTTAAATAATTCAATACATGAGTTAAGTTCACATGGAATTTAACATAGTGTATAAAACTGGTTCGGTTCCGATTCCAGACCGGATTTTTTCGGTTGCTTAAAAGCTGGAACTAAAAGTGCAAGGAACTAATTCGAAAATCGGTTTGTTTCCGGTTCCTTCTAATTTTATTTTTTTAAAAAAAGAAGCTCAACATTATAAGATAATATAATTATAAACTATAATATTTGAATTATTACAAACCTTAAACCAAATATATAATTAATGGAATGAAAATAACTATATTAAAATATTACATACCTAAAGTTATAAATTACCATTATCATTTAATAATCAAGCAAACATTTGCATTTGAAAATTACAAAAATATATATATATATATTCCGCATTAGTAAAAGAAAATTAGTAGACAACTACTACTCATTAATGGAATAACATTTTCGTCATTTATATTTATTCGAGTCTATGTAATTGAACTGCATACCCTGTATATATATTTACATTATTTATGTGATCTTATGTTGTTTAATGGACTAACTTTATAAATATAGATCTCTATATTGAGTAACTATGTAGGCTAGTGAACATATAGTCTATGACCTCTAACTTAAAATAAAAAAATAAATCGGTTCTTGAAATTTTGAAATTGGAACCAGAACCAAACTCCATAGAACCAAACCGAACCGCCGGTTCCGGTTCCGGTTCCAGTTCAATTCTTGAACACCCCTAATTTGGAAGGAATGCACACGGTTTGATTTGGATCACTTTAGAAAAAATTTGACATAAAATTGTTCGATTCCATAAATATAGAAGAAAATCAATTCATACGGTTTGTTTGTTTCGATTCAACGGTACTAAATTTTTGTTTTGCTTTTGTGTTAATGTTCCTGAATTGTATAATTACAAGTACAACAGAAATTTGGGAGAAAAAACAAGAATATTTGTAACTCCAGTATTTAATAAATCTAAATGCTCCAATTTAATTTTACAAATGATACGAGTAAACTCAGAAATTTCGCTACAACATGTAACAAAACTTTGTTAACCTGAAATTATTTAATTAATTTCATTAACATGTAATGATTATATTTTATTTATATATAATATGATGATCGAAATTGAACTGTGAAATCACGATTTTACTAATTTAGAACTGTATATTAGTCAAACTATTGAAAACCTAAATCAATTTGTATAGTTCCATTTGGTTCAGTTCATAGCTAAACACCTCGTTTGTCCTAATTTCATATTGACTCTCCTTAATTTTTAATATTCTCACCTACACTATATGAGATTTGCCAACTATATATAGAATACTCCCTCCATTAGTCGACCAACAAAATAAATATACTGATGTCATCCAAAAATGGTGAGTAAATGATCAATTTTATCCTTCAATTATATGTAAAGTCATATTTGTCATTATGCCTTCCTGTACAATTACGACTATACCCATAAACATTGCCCTCATGTGTATGAAATAAGGGAAATAATGTTGTCTTTTGACTTTAACTAATAATATTTTTAATAATAATGGGTAGCACAGTAAAATCATACTAATCTATTAGAAAAGTTAACGGTAGTTACTGACATGATATAGGTGGAAATATTGAAAAATAAAGGAGTCTACAATAGATTAGGGCAAACTTGGGGGTTCTTGGTGAAATTAATCCAAACTCTTACGGTAAGAAGGAAAGGTAGACTGCACTGACCTACAATTTGGAGGATTTATTTATTTATTGTTTTATCTCTTTTGTTATTATTTATATTAAATGGAGTTTAAATTCACACATTAAGTGTTTATTTGACAACCGATGCGGTATTGGTTTTTGATTTTGGGTTGGGTTGGTTGGGTTTTGTGTGGTTTTATTCTGAACTGAAATTATATTTGGTGCACATGATTTTGGTGTGAAAAAAAGTAAAGCTGAAAAACCAAACCATGTTTGGTAGAGTTGGTATGGACTGAAATTCTGAAATCAAACCATGTTTGGTAACTTGTAATGGTTTGACATTTTATTTATTTATAATAATATTTTATAAATATATATGTTTTAAAAAATAAAATATATAAATAAATGAATTTTATACTCATTATTATTTTATTAAATTTTCATAGTAAATCCCAATTACACCCCTCAAATTAGCCCATATCCCACGTACACCCCCTCAAATATTTCGAAATATATATATATATAATTCAAAAAATATATAAATTTCAAATATATATATAATTCGAAAATTATATAGTATTAAAATTTAAAAAAACATATATAATTCAAAAAATAATATATAAAATTTAAAAAATATATGAATTCAAAAAAACATCAATTCGAATATATATATAATTCAAAATTATATATCAAATTCGAAAAAAATTATTTATTCAAATATATATAAAATTCGAAAAAATATATAAATTTCAAAATATATAATTCAAAAACAATATATTAAATTTCAAATATACATATAATTCGAAAAAATATATAAAATTCAAAAAAATATAAATTTTAAAAATATGTAAAATCCGAAAAATATATATTTTTTGAAATATTTATAACATTTGTATTTAAAAAAATATAAATTTCAAATATATATATATATTCAAAAACTTTATATTGTTTTCAAATTTTATATATTCTTTTCAAATTTTATATATTTGTTTCAAAATTTATATATATATATTCTAATTTTGTATTTTTTTCGAATTTTATATATTGTTTTGGAATTTTATGTATTTGTTTCGAAAGTTATATATATATTTTCTAATTTTATATATTATTTTCAAATTTTAAATATTATTTTCGAAATTTTTTTTTTTTTCGAATTTTATAAAAAAACATTCGAATTTAACCATGGCTTATAATTCCAAAAAAATTTGTTTCTTCAAAATTGTAAACCAAAGATTGGTTTGGGCTTTAAAATGGTACACCAAGATGGTTTTAGTTTGAGCAAATAGTAACCACACCATGTATTGAGATTATGTGAAAAAATGCTCATTTGGTACACCATGAAACAACATTTTGGAACCAAAACCAACCATATATTGGGTTATATTTTCCACCCAAAATCAAATATTTTGACCCAAACTCATGTGTCAAACAGACACAAAGGCTCAATCTATTAAAGCTTACCTAACCACACACTTCTTCTTGATATTAAAATTACATTTTTGTTAATAATTTTAATCTTATTTCCCTTTTTACCCCTTATTGTAGTCACAGAGTTTGATTGCATAGCATCATCAAATATTTCTTGTGGCACGCACATCCGTTGGATCACAAAATAATAAAAAATAAAAATTCTTCTGTTTATCTCTATTTGCGGCAGTGGTGGGAAGTAGAAATGCTCATTGTGGATTGGTGGTCCATATAAACAACACTATGGGATAATAAAAAAATATTTCAAAAAAAAAAAAAAAAAAACAATTCTACCCCCAAAAAACGACTTGGTGCAAATTGTTGACACTGGACAACTACACGCATAAAATTATTTTCCAATTTTATTATGATGTCAATTAAGGAGTTCCCTATTGGTTCAACAAAGAGTAACAATTTTCCAATTTTGAAGAAGAAAATGATACTGGTCACCTTATGTGTTTTCTTAGATGACCCTATTATAAGCACGTGCTTTGACAAACAAGAAAATGAATTTTAATTTTTATTATTATTTTTTAAACATGCGCAGCTTATTTAGTGTGCATGCTGACTTGAATCTATATACATTGTACCTTATACATAAATATATAGGATGGGTAGAGAATATGGACTATAGAACCTGTCAAGATCATGCCTTAGAAATAAGAAGAAAAATCTGCTCCTTCTGACCTCTCACTGGCTGAGGGTCACAGGATGAAAAACTTAAAAAGTTATCGCAAGAATATAAAAGAAATTTCACAACAATACAAATATATATATTTATACACATATGCAGAACTGTTTTTTGTATATATATATCCTTCGAAAGGATTGAAGCCGAAAGAAAGCCCCAAATTAAAATTCTCTTTCAAAAATTTGAATTTTTTTCCCAAAATTTCAAAAATTCCTCCAAAATTTTACTCCAACAATTAAAAATCGAAAATATAAAAGAGACAAGTATTTTTCTTGTTAATGGGTGTGGATTTTATTTTGGACTAATTTCCTACCATTTCTTCTCTGCTCTCACTGCTCTTCTTGTTGTCAATTACTTTGATAGATTCCTCCTTAGCTTTCAATTTCACATAGATTAGCCGTGGTTGCTTCAACTCCTTGTTGTGGCTTGTCTCTCCCTTGCCGCCAAAGTAGAGGAGACCTATGTTCCCCTGCTAGTAGACCTCCAAGTATGTGTGTTTTTGTGTGTGTGATTAATTTATTTTGCTTTATATTTGATTCTTACAAGTGGCTTTGTTTTTTGTTGGGTTTTAATAAAATTTGCGTCTTTGATCCAATATATTTTATTTCAGTTTGTATTGTGGATTATGTGTTTGAAGCAGGTACGACTAATTGAAGCTATGAAAGAACGCAAAGTTCTTCTATCTCTATATCTGGCCATGAAGAATTTATTTCGTGGTATTTTAATTAATTCGGATGATTACTAATTTTTGTATAAATATATATATGTGTGTGTGTGTGTGTGTGTGTGTTTATGTGTTCAATTTTGTTGCAGACAAAAGAGATGATATTCCAAATTTAGGATTTCAAATTGTCTGGAGCCCTAACAACCGATTGGAGGAATTACAAACCAATCCGATCAAGAATCTAAGGTAAAATCTTAGAAGTCAAGTTTGTTTCATTTTTTCCTTTTTTTTAATTTTTTAATACAATATTGTTTCTCCTTATATATTTCTTGTTTCTTTTGTTGCTTTTTTTTTTCTTTTTTTTTCCTACAATACTTAATTAAGTATGCGAAAATTTTTATATAGTGATTTGAATTTCAGGTGCATTCTGAAATAGTTGATGAATAACTATGTTAATTGTTTCATGATATTAGTAACGTTGAGTTTCAGGACAATTGGGGTTGGGTTTGGTATGTGTTTTGGCATTTCCCTGTAATGGTGAGTATTTTGTTCAAAAAGAGTTAACTAAAATGTTATATTGTTTATTTTCCCTTTTGTTTTTAGATACGTGGGCATTCAACAGGTAGTTTTTGGTGGTCGATGAATGGGTGATTGGGAAGAAGGGATGACAAGTCCTGACTATAGATACATATACTTCAACATATGAAACCTTAATCAAGCATTTCCAAGAGAAGGAAATTGACAAGCCCTCACTCACCTGAAATCTTATTTCGGATTGTAACTCGACAAAGCCTTTTTCCAACTCGGTGACGAAGATCAAACATTACTAATAATTAGTATCAATGAGTTGTATATAGTCAGATTTATCTGTCAAGCCTCTTAATCTTATTGTGTAATCGGTGAATTCAATAGGTACTTTTGTTTGGTTCTGGTTATTCGAAGAAATTTTAAATTCTTGTAAGTAGTTCTTTTTTAATGTCCTAGTGGAGTATGAGACACATCAACTTTTCTGAGTGAGTTTGGAATGAATAATGTAGCAAATTTTTTAAACATTGCACAAGGATATATCAACTTTCTGATTTTGGCTAAAAAGTACAATGATTTAAAGAAATTTTCAATATTTCTATGGTCACGGTATTATACCTATTGAGGTATCCTTTGTACTGTTTCCAGAAATTATAATACTAGTCAGTATGTCTTAAAATGAAGAATGCACTAAATTAACCGCATGCAATGACAAATAGTATTATAGTCAATTTCTAAAAATCAAACCAACAACGATTCCATAGTGATTGGTACGTTTCACATGCATCACCTTACTTGAAGAAAGAAAAAAAAAATCATCTATATATTTGAATGTCTTTTAACTACGTCCAAGATTAAAATACAAGAATAAACTTAACATTTTAAATCAAAAGAAAAAAAATTGAAAAAGGACCATTGAATTTTTGTATATAGGTGCCTTTTTTGTATTTTATTCTATTTTTCGGGTTAAAGAAAGTTCCTCGTTTATCCCCTAATCTCTTCCTGATGGTGTGACTTGATGCCCTAATGTTCCATCCTGGCTCATTCGGACTGTTCTCAAATTTGACGTACTTAAGAAAATACACATCATCAATTATTTCTATGTACTCAACTGTCTTCAAGAATAAACCTATGGTTTTAGAATAGCCCCCATGAGTCTGGAAGAGGAAAGGTTGAGAAAACCTTTGTTTCTGAACAGATTTATTATTATTATTATTAATTGTATCTTTTATTTCATCTAACAAAAAATTTCGAGACAAGTTATTGAGGAGGAAGAAATTTGTCCGCGGTGGGAGAAGAAAAGATAGGGTTTATGATGCGGGTAGATGATGAAGAGATAAGACCAATAAGTTTATACCTATAAATTAATAGATAATATCTATCTATAGTCCTTAATTGATTTTGGCCATGTGTGTTAAATCTATTGGGCCACATAAGAGAGGAGGACCAACGTCATCCTCCCTAGAGTGGACTCAAGTATTGTCTTATTTATAATACAACAAAAATATACTCAAAACATAAAACATGAACATAAACATTAAGGGCCCGTTTGGTATAAAATATAAACATAAATACCAAAAACATGTTTAATAATTTTCATTATGTTTACCAATTATATAAACATATATTGTACCTAAGCCTACCTTTTATAAACAAGAAATCCTTGTTTATCGTTTTTTATTTACGAAACTACTGTTGTCGCGTTTTAGTCACTTAACATTACTGTAGTTGAGGTATATATAGGAAATAATGTCGCCCTAACCCTAAGAGATTGGAGTTGGGCGAGAGAGCAACATACAAGTTCTTGTCAACTGATATGTGGCATTCTCCTTCAGTCTCCGTCGTTCGTCAATCTCCTCCACAAGGTTCGTCAATCTTCTCTTTATCTTCTCCATATTATTTCTTCCCCTATTTTTCAAATTTTTTCCCTTTTTTCGTGAATCTCTCTATTTATTTATCTCTCTCTCTATATATATATATATATATATACAAAATACATATAAACACAATCACACAAACTATTGTTAACTAGATCTGTAGAAATAGTGTTGATTTTCTAAGAACTTATATATATATATATATATATATATATATATATATATAAATAGGTTATGCAAGTAGACATTGTTTGCAACTTATGAGTATTAGGAAACAATTTCTGGAAATCACATCTAATGGTTAAAACTATATCCAGTACTGAGGTAACTAGAAGTCTTTTATTAGGAAAAAGATAACTGGAAAAGGTTAGGTTTAATATACACGGGCTAAGCAAATTTCAATAAATTACTTCTCTTCATAAACATAGGTGGGCACAATTTTTATTTACTATACACTAATTATTCTCTGATTTTTGGGTTTTATATATTTGTTAACTAGATATTTAGAAATAGTATTGATTTTCTAATATTTTCTCTCTCTTCGTGTTAAATTTTAATTTTGAAAATATGTATGTATAGGCTTTAGGTCTTGAAATTTGTAAGTTGAATTTTTTTCTTGCTTATTATTTTTTCTTAAATACTTATTAATTAATATGCTGCAACTTAAATGGATTATAATTAGGGTAAAGTGCATAAAACCCCCCTCAATTACAAAAGGGGCAAAAAATGCCCCTCAACAATCCCAATTGGGTGCCATTTACCCTATCCCGATTGCAAAATTACAATTTTACCCTTATAAAAATAAAATAAAATGTTTTAAGTGTTAATTAATATATATATAATTCAAAAACAAATATAAATTCAAAAAAGAATATGTTAAATTTTGAAAAAAATTTAAAATTCGAAAAAAATATATATAAAATTCAAAAACAATATACTAAATTTCGAAAAAAATTTAAAATTTGAAAAAATATATAAAATTAGAAAACAATATATTAAATTTTGAAAAAAATATAAAATTTGAACAATATATATATAATTCAAAAACAATATATAAAATTCAAAACAATATAAATTTTGAAACAAATATATATATTTTGGAAATATATATATATATATATATATAAAGACCACTAATTGATGTTGGTGGTAAGTAGTTTGATTCACTTCATTAGAAAAGATATGACATTCTACCAATATATATATATTTTTTAATTTTATTTTTTGAAATATATAAATATTTTTTGAAATTTATATATATATTTTTAATTTTATATTTTTTTCGAATTTTTTATATATTTTCGAATTTTATATTTTTTCGAATTTTATATATTTTTTCGAAATTTAAAATATTTTTTTCAAATTTTATATATTTGTTTCTAATTTTTTATATATATTTGGAATTAATATATATATATTAATTTTATATACTTTTTCAAATTTTAATTTAAGGGTAAATGTGTCATTTATGAATTGAGGGGGTACATTTCACTCAATTGATAGTTGAGGGGGGTTTTTGTAGTTGAGGGGGATTTTGTGTTCCCGAGCGATAGTTGAGGGGGGTTTTGTGCACTTTACCCTTGTAATTATGAAAATCTCAACAACTCTAACACTTAAACATTTTGATGG
Source organism: Cornus suecica (assembly GCA_963922005.1). NCBI lineage: Eukaryota > Viridiplantae > Streptophyta > Magnoliopsida > Cornales > Cornaceae > Cornus > Cornus suecica. The sequence goes on along the minus strand of OY998241.1, from coordinate 55,548,651 downwards.
GATGTGATAAGTTAGGGTTTATCTATAACTCTAAATGACCTGAAGACCCTTGACAGATTAACTTTGACTAGCTGACCTGGTAAAATAGCGGTTAGAATTTAAATTATAGGTGAGATTTATACGGAGAAAGTTAGTTGAGATATCTACGAACTAGCAATCGCAACGACTTGGCTCAAAGACCAATATATATAGATGGCCAGCCAAAAAAAGAGGTACAATAAAATTATTCCACTTCCATAATCATTCACTTCAAGTATCAAAGTCAAACTCTAACTTGACCGTCGTAGGGTCTTTGGCCGGCACAACACCGGTGCCACCAATTGACTTTAACTTGTCTTGTAGGTTACGGTGTCGTTCCAAATCGCCACAGATTTATCCTTCATCAATTGGCTCCATTTGTAAGAACCGTTTTGTTGCATAAGGAATCATGGTGGTGTTGCATTCTGGGTTGGCCGCTGGCGAGGAACCATCAGCTCACGACTCTGGTTAAAGGGAAGTGTCCGGGGAACACTCGGGCAACCCAACCGATCAAGAGAACATCAAAACGTTGGAACGGAAAATCCAAAACTTGCATCAAGGAATGGACTAGTTGATCCAATAAAATGCGACGATTCTACAGCAGTTGGCTCCCCCTGCCTGCCCACCCCTTCACAATGTTATGCCGGACAGACACTAGAACCCCCCTAACCCGGATGACCGGGTCAAAAATGTGGAAGGGAGAGATGGCGATCTCCCAGGGAATGATTTAGAGGCAAAGCATAGTCAAATTAAAGATCGACGCAGAGATTTTCCCCCTCAGCCTCCACGAAATTCTCAGCTTCAAGAAAACATCACGGTTTGTGTTGTTGAGAAGAAGGAGGAAGTCATTCACGTTGACCAGCAAATCCAGGATCTCAGAGCAAAAATGGATGATATGATGCAGGCAATGAGAGGAAAGGGTTCTACTACCATAGAAGATTTGGTCCATATGACCAACCTACTACAGTGCCCTCTTCTAGATAAGTTCAAGATGCCCACTATTGAGAGTTTTAATGGAACTGGAGATCCTTTGGACCATTTGGAAACCTTCCAAGCACTTTTGCATCTACATGTTGTACCAGATGCCATCATGTGCCGCGCTTTTCCAACAACGCTCAAAGGCTCAGCATGGGTATCGTTCAACAAACTCAAACCAGGATCCATTATGACCTTTGAGGAGTTGAGCAAACAATTTGTTGGACATTTCATAGCTGAATAGAGGTAAAGGAAGCCAGCCACCTACATGCTTACAGTGAAGCAACAAAAGGGAGAATCCCTTAGGGATTACATCAGCTGATTCAATACTGAGATGTTACAAGTGGAGGAAGCGGACGATAAGGTGGCATTGAAAACCTTTATGGGAGGCTTGCATACTTCCAGGTTCTTGTCCTCATTGGCTAAGGAACCTCCTTCCACTATAACGCAGTTGTTGGTCCGAGCCCAGAAGCACATGAATGTTGAGGATGTCATGAATGCCAGGAAAGGAAAAGAGATCGAAGACAAGAAGACCGATAAAAAGAAAATACCAAGGAAAAGAAGGATACCAAATACAAAAAAACCTCTATTTTTCAGAATGAGAGAATCCCCCGTTATAGAAGCGCTGATAGGTATGCCAACTATACCCCGTTGAACATGCCTATAGATCAAGACTTTTTACAAACTCAGGATGATCCGTCCTTGAAATGGCCATCAAAGATAAAGTCAGACCCCGTAAGCATGCCTCGTGATAAGTATTGCATATTTCATCACGACCATGGGCATACTACAGAAGACTGCATTGACCTTAAGGATCAGATTGAAAGTCTGATTCAAATAGGCTACCTGAAGAGATTTACAACCAAGAATAACAGGGATGTCACCAACCCCTCAAGAGGAGATCAAGACAACCGTCCAGCAGAGCAATCACCCGTGGGGGAATTCAGAGTTATCGTTGGCCGTTATCAGGGGGAGGTGAGTCCAGTTCAGCTCTATAGGCGTATGCCATGAGGTTACAATGTGAAGTTTCTGAGGTAGGGTTACCAACTCCATCCTCAAAATTACCACGCCTTGAAGAACCTATCATCACATTTTCAGATGAAGATGCTAAGGGAATTCAACAGCCTCATGATGACCCCTTGGTCGTCACTATGGTGATTGTCAACTATAATATAAGGCGTATCTTGATAAATAATGGCAGTTTCGCAGATATCCTCTTCCTTGATGCCTTCAGCAGAATGGGAATTGCACATGAAACGCTGAAACCTACCAGATTGCCACTTGCGGGATTCTCAGGAGACAAGGCGTACGCACTGGGGGCAGTTACCCTTCCAGTGACAGCCGGAACCAGCCCAAGAAGGATTACAGTGATGGTAGAATTCTTGGTTGTTGATTGTCCATCTGCGTACAATGTGATATTGGGAAGAAAAAATTTAAATGCGATGAAGGCGGTGACCTCTACCTACCATCTCTTGGAAGAAATAAGTTTAAATGGGGATGATCCTGCAAAATGGGTAAACATAGGGTCTCTCATTCCCTCCTACCTCAGAAATGAGATTATAGAATTTCTCAAACAAAATCAAGACGTCTTTGCCTGGACATATGAAGACATGTTAGGTATTGATCCAGCCACAATGGAGCATCGGTGTAATGTGGACCCTTCCTACAAACCTATCAGACAAAAGCGAAGAACCTTTGCCGCAAAAAGAAACCAGGCAATCTCTGAAGAAGTTGACAAACTCCTAAAGGTTGGCTTTATCTAGGAGGTCCACTATCCAGAATGGCTGGCCAATGTGGTACTGGTGAGGAAATCCAATGGCAAGTGGAGATTATGCGTAGACTTTACATATTTAAATAAGGTGTGCCCCAAGGACAGCTTCCCCTTGCCTAGGATTGACATGTTGGTGGAAGGAATGGCTGGTCATGAGTTATTAAGCTTAATGAACGCGTATTCAGGATACAACCAGATTCTCATGCATGTTCTCGACAGAGAGAATATGTCATTCATAACCGACAGAGGTTTATACTGCTATAGAGTAATGCCCTTTGGGCTCAAAAACGCTGGTGCAACCTACCAGAGGCTTATCAATTCAATGCTCAAAGATCAAATTGGCAGAAATATAGAGGTATATGTGGACGACATGTTGGTAAAGAGCCTGCAAGCTGAACAACACTTAAAAAAAAAAGTTTTGAATTTTGAGAAGATGGCCGATCGTAATGTTGATACAAGAAAGGCACCAACTACATCTTTGAAGGGATATTATGTGTCGTCCGCATATGAATGGTATGCTGAATTTCCAGAAGAAGATGGAGTTAAACACTATGAGATCAAATCTAGTGTCATTGATATGCTTCCGAAATACTTTGGACTTAGGATTGAGGACTCATACCAATGCATAAATGATTTCTTAGAGGTAGCCTCTACTGTTAGGTATGATAATTTATTCAAGAATGACTTGCGAGTGTGATTATTTCCATGGTCGCTGAGGGAAATAGCCAAAAGATGGTATATCAAATTGGCTAAAATAACTAAAATTGATTGGGAAACCCTTAAACAAGAAATCATAGAAAAATATTATCCCATAGAAAAGATCTCAGAAGCACAAGATGCAATCAAAATTTTTAGAGAGTTGCCTAGTGAACATTTTAATGATGCGTGGGAGAGATATAATGAAATATTGTATAAGTGTCCCCACCAAAGGTTCTCTGAACAGGCTATAGCTAAGAATTTTTACATGGGACTTGGAGATGCACATAAAACTTTGATAGATGAGTCCACACAATGTCAATTTATCCTGAAATCGGCAAAATAACTTTTAGAGTTGCTTGACAATATTAGTGAGAATACGATTCAATATGAATTTGAGTTGAGATCTAGAGGTGGACAAGATAGAAGATTAGAGAAATATTATGTCGTGAATCATGATGATGTGAGAGATTCAATGGCATTGATAGGAGAGAAACTAGAAAGAATTGACAAGTTTCTTCAGCGAAGTCATTCCCCTCTTAGAGAAATGTTAGAAGTAGAAGCTGAGTATTCTCAAAATGAGTGTCAGAACATAATGGTTGTCGATGCCAATGCATCGTGAAACTATTCAAATAATGCTCTTTTCACTAATTCATACACCTCAAATGCCAGAAATCACCCACTTTTATCCTATAGATCTACAAATGTGGATAATTCAATACCAAGGGTCCAACAAGGACAATCGTTTAATCCATGGCCAAGGTTCCAATAGAGTCAACAATCATTCAACTCCCAACCAACAATCATGGCTCGAAACCCTCAGTCAAGTTACCAACCCAGAGAACCATCCAATAATTCTTAGGCTCTCCAGCCATTCAATAATAATCAGGCTCTCCAACCATTCAATAACAATCAAGCTCTCCAACCATTTAATTATCAAACTCACCTTCAAGGAAACCAAACCCAAGGATTCAATCCAAATCAAGTTTACCCTCCATATCCTCAAAACCATCTCCAACATCAAAATTCAACTTAAAAATCCACCACCAAGACCACCTGGATTTGAAAAATAGGTGATAAGTGCCCTGATGGACTTTAAAAATCAATCTAATGATTCTCAGGCGACCATCCAAACACTAAACTCTCATTCTTAATTCATTACTCAAATGGGAGCCCAAATGGCACAACTAGCGAATGTTGTGGATAGGATAGAGAGAATATTGCCTAGTCAGCCGATGGCTAATCCAAAGCCGCAACAAGCACCAGAGTGTGGATCCTTTGTTGAGACTCGTCACGAGACAGTCCAAGCAGTCACAATTTTGAGAAATGGAAGATAAGTGGATAGTAAGACTGAGGAGTAATATGAAGAAAGGTTGAAGAAGAAAAAGGCCAAAGAAGTTCAAAGCAAGGCAAAATAAGAAGCTCAAAAGAAAGAGGCTGAAGAAGTTCAAAGAGAACAACCCCAGGAGATTTTGTTGACTGAACAAGTGAGTTCAATCTTACTGAGTGATACTCCACCTAAGAGGAAAGATCCTGGTGCTCCCATTATTTCTTGTGTCATTGGTGGCAAAAATATTGGTAGAGCTCTTATTGACCTCGGTGCAAGTGTTAATTTATTACCTTACTCAGTCTATCAACAACTAGGGTTGGGAGAGCTCAATCTTACCTCGGTGGTGCTTCAATTGGCAGATAGATCAACTAGACAACCGAGAGGAATGCTGGAGGATGTAATTATTCAAGTGGGTAAGTTCTACTATCCTGTAGACTTTGTGGTGTTAGATATGAAACATGTTCAAGAATTGAAGAAACATATCCCAGTGATATAAGGAATACTGTTCTTGGCCATAGCCAATGCGCATATCGATTGTAGGACAAGGGTGATGGATCTATCTTTCGGGAATATGAAGGTGAGGATGAATATTTTTGATATAGTCATCAAATCACTACACCGGTCGAGTGTTTTAATGTAGAAGAAGTCAATAAGACTTGTAAAGAACCTGTACCTCGGAGTCAAGTAAGAAATGACCTGGATGTTGTGATTGAAAGGTCAAATGAAAAGTTTGACATGCGGGAGGATCAACACCGCTCTAATTTAGAAGTGATCACTGCATTTGAAAGAGCTCTAGGTTTGCAACCAGGGGAGGAGCCAAGAGATTCGCCTGAATCTCCATTTGTGTCACTAGCGGCATTGGTGCCCGACAACTCACTTTATAAGATTGAGTTGTATGACGGCATTGAAGGTTGAGAGAAGAGCTTGGTAACGAATAAGAAAGATGTGGAGGCGACGTTTAAAAACTTGGAGGATCAACAACAATCAAATTTGGAAGTTATCGCGGCATTGGAAGTTGTTTTGTACTCATAGCCAGAGAGAGCACCAAGAGAGTCGGTTGGACCTCAAATTATTCTTCCACAAAATTTGATGCCTGAGAGTACACTTCAAGAAATGGTGTTGTGTGGGTTAATTGAGGATCAAGAGGATGGCGTATTGAAAGATAAAAAGGGTGTGAAGATTATAAGAGGTGATCATTTACCACGAACTGTCATAGAGCCTACCAAGGATGACACTCCTTTCTAGATGAGCGAGTGTTGAGTATAAACATGGTAAACAAGTTGTATGCCTGGGAAGATCCGTAATTAAGAAATGAGTGTGAAGGGATACAGAATTGTGCGTATGAGGATGTTCAAATTTACATAGCTCGAACGAGAGTACATCATGCTAAGCATGTTTGTCTTAAGTTTCTTGAGCTTGGCCGGAAGGGACGACGGTGTAATTCGAAACTAAAATTGTTTCTAGGTAAGATCCGGTGAAGAAATGACGGACCATTTAGAGTTAAATCAGTTTACCCCCATGGAGAGGTAGGTTTTGGAAATAAGAGGTTAAAGAGGTGTGGTCAGAGGCTAAAGATTTATGATGAGATTGATCCAGGACCGGAATTTATAGCATCTGTCAGTTTAATGGAGAGTGATGAATTGGTGGAGGGAACATTACATAAGGTGCTGAAGGAGGATCTGTTGGACACATTGCATGTACATGGGATACAATTAGAACGTGACAAATGAGGTACTTTATATGGTGATTATTGTTCTATATTTGATGTCATGGATAGTACTACTTGTCCATAGGTGATAGCACTGAGAAAGTCACCTCTTATATTTTGTCCTATGATTAGGGGAAGTGTTGCAGAGAGAAAGGGTGTTGGATAGCCTTTGAGGAGTTGTCGTGCCAACGACGTTAAACATTGGTCCTAGGTTGTGAAAGTTAGTTTCTAGCCTAGGTTTGTAGAATAGGATATCATTTAATTTATATAATTTTAATTCTCAGAGACTGTAGTCCTTTAAGGACAAGTCTTTGTAGTTTAAATTCCTAGAAACGGTAGTCCCTTAAGGTCACGTCTTTCCAATTTAAATTTATAGAGATTGTAGGCCCTTAAGGCCAAATCTTTGTTATTTTATTCTTAATAAAATTTCTCATTCCTTGAGCAATGTGATTTTCGGATATTTTTTATGCAATTTTCGCTCATGAGAGTAATAATTAGATTGAGTTAGTAAAGTGATGTGGTTTTATATGGGTAAGTGAATTAGTGAAATTGAAATCAAGAAGGACGACTTTGACCTATAAGCACAAAGCACACATTCACTATGGGAAATAAGTTGATATTTGACTATGTAGTTGAAAAATTAATTTTGCCAAAATAAAAGGGGAGAATGAGAGATGTTATAGTTGAAATGGAGAAAGTTGAAAATTTATTTTGAGAAAATAAAATGCAAAAAATAGTTTTTCGATTTAAGTAACCGAGCATTGGTATCACCAATATCATTGTTCGCGTAAAAAGGGGGGGAAATTAATGAGCATAAATCCCATGGAAGAAGCTCGGGCCCAGTTGGTCAGGACTAAAAATCCTCGCTGGAAAGTTCGGAGCTTAGAAAAATAAAAAGGGATGAAAAGTGGAATGATGGAAGGAATAAGTTTTTAAAAGAAAATGACAAAGTTTGATCAATGAAGTAGAAAAAGAAAGATTGAATTACCATGGTAGAATGTTCACAAATACATGGAGGGTTGTCTGGATTGGAAGTAGAAAGTAACGAAATCTTTTACTTTAGTGGGAACCATTAATGACATGAAGCTCGAGATAGTTATTATTTGGTAATGAGTGGGAGTATTTTCATCCATATTATCTTATGCATTGTATCATAACTTAGTTAATGCGTTTGTGAACTCACGATTGCGTGATTACAAGAGAATGGAGAAGTTGTGGGTAGTATAGCTAACCCTCACGAGACTTCACTCGTCCACTAGGTTATTGGCCGAGGGGTTTAAAAGGCTTGTTACACATTCTAAGTGTACTCGTCGACCCTCACGAAAGCAAGGGAATAGTATAGATTAGTATAGAGTAGCTAGAATAAAGATTATCACAATCTAGTGTTCCGTAGTTCATTACTAAGGGACTAGCAATATGTAAGTTTGGGGGTGTGATAAATGCTCAATATTGTCCATTTTAAGCCCCTATCTAGCTAATGTTATGTCCGTACAATCCATTATTTGGTATTTTTATGTCGTTTGTGTGTTTAAGCGTGTTTCAGGAGCTTAATGAAGAAATAGAGCTAACTTTGGTGAATTAACTAAAAGCATGCTCATTTCTATCAAAGAGAAGAGTCAAAGAGGTATTTTCAAGACAAAAATGTCTCCAGAGGGCAAAAACGATATTTTCCGAAACCGTCACCTAAAGCAAAAAGTCTCGTGGAATCATGATAGTCATTTTGGCGCAATTGCGGAGAAAAGTAGTTTTCATAAAGAATCTACACTTAAACTTACGTTTTCAGAAGTAAAAAGTGGCTAGAAAGTGAATTTCTACGCTTGAACATACGCTTAAAGCGTAGATAGGCTACCCTTAAAGCTTAGGTGTGGCATGAACAGTGTTTTCAGCACAAAATTTCTGCTACTTTCGAGAGCTCATATCTCTTCCAAACAATATCCAAATAGTATAATTCTTAAGTCTATCATCAAGATCTTGAAGTCAGCTTTCCAACGATATATTACAAACCTCCATCAAATATGTGTAGATCCAGATATGATCAAAAGAGTGAGAGGTGTCCTGCAGGAAAAAGCTGGAAATTTCATATTCGGGCCAAAATCCTATTTTGACCCGGATTGATCCTTTTTGACCCCGGATGACTTTGAGTTTGACTCCAACACCTTTAATCACATGTTTTAGAATTATTATACATTATATTAAATGGTTTGTCTCAGTTTAGTGTGAAATTACAAAAAAAGGGTAATCATATTCTCCAAGTTAGGGTTTCCATCAGTTTTGTCTATAAATACCAAGGTCTTCTACAGATTTTGGGAGAGCTTCATTCATATGATTTCAGAGCAATCTCTGGAGATTCATCTCAAGGAGGAGTCATTCAAGACCTAGAGATCCGGAGAAGACGACCATGGAAGGCGATTCTATATAAAAAAAATGCAGTCTCTTCTAACCATGAGCGGCTAATTCGGTATCTAGGGTTTATTCTTGACACAAAATTCTACATTTGTTCTAAATTCTTGTCTTAGATGGAATGAATATATTATTTTACACAATTATGATTATTCACTATGAGCTTGTACTCGGATGCTTAATTCATAATTTTCTACACAATTGTGATAATAAAACTTGAAACCCTAGGTTGACACAGGTCATGCCTTGACGAATTGATATAGACATGCTTTAGTTTATTTTCATGCATTAAGGGTAGATTAGAGTAATTTAATTGGCATGTACTAATCAGTTCAGTCATTAGATGGGTTGTGGCGATCCGGTTGATGGTAATCCTTTTTGGGGTTGTATTTAGCTATTTGTGGTACGACCTGATTCACAGTTTATGGATCACCCTCTTGCAATTGTTACATTGATAGAACTTTGTTATGCGGTTAGTGGTGGAACGATAAAAATCCTAGTTTTTCTCTCTTGAATCACAAATCAATTTACTTTGCTTTTTAGAATAATTTTAGTTAATTTAGATAATTTGGTCTTTGACCACGAAAACAAGTAAATTTTCAAAAATATAACTCATTATTTTTGAACTATTAAAGTGAACAATCTTAGTCTCTGTGGGATTGATATCCCTTACTCAAGCCGGTGCTATTCTACAATTGATACGTGCGCTTGCGTAGGGTAAAACCTAGTGTTGTCATAATAGTATGTTTTTAACAACTATTTTTACCCCCTCTAGACAAACGTCAGTCCTCATTCCTAAGTCCAAAGAACTTAGGCAGCATATTGATGACACTAAATTTGATCTCATAGTGTTTGACTCCCTCCTCTTCTTGAAATTTAGCATATGTTTCATGAGTAGTAGGCGCATAGTATCCCTTTAAGGATGTAGTTGGTGCCTTTCACACTTCGGCATCACGGTTGGCCATCATTTCTTGATCCAACTATTGATGACGCTCTAATTCCCTAGTTCGATGATTTCGACGAAAAGTCCGATCGATCTCAAGATCAAAAGGTATTGATGCAGTGTTGGGATAAAAAAGTGATTGCCGATTGGTCATACACTAAGCTAAAAAAAAATTTCAATATGAAAATTGGTCTAACTACTTCTAAACTAAATTACTCTAAATATTAACAGAAAATAAAGCTAAAATTATCCATGAAATTAAGATAAACTAAAACTCACACAAGGTACAACGACGCAACTTTCACTGCTCCGCTAAATCCCTCTATACTTTTCAGAATACCTATCAATCACACAAAAAATTCAACTATAGATACACGAGAATAACGCAATACACTAAACTACTAAAGCTAATAATAATGCCAAGTCCCCGGCAACAACGCCAAAAACATGATGTCCACCCAAGGATGATAAAAATAGTGGTTAAGAACAACCCCTTAGGACGGCTTAAGTTTTACCTATCGCAAGCGCACAAGTCAAATTATAGTATAAAAACGGCTTGTGAAAGGGAATGTTGAACCCACATAGACTTGAATTATTCACTTTAGTAATGAATTATGGTTAAAAAAGTTTGTTTGATTTGTTTTGAGAATTATAGCTAAACTAACTATAACATAATTTAAATTAAGAGTTTGATCAAGAGAGAGAAAAAACTAGGATTTTCATCGCTCTACCACTAATCACATAATATAGTTTTCAATTTGCATAATTGTAAGAGGGCGATCTATTCCCGTGAATCAGAACGTACCGCAAATAGTCAAATATGCTCCTAAAAAGGATATTGTCAACCAGATTCGCTACAACCCATCTTCGAACATAGTGTAACTAGTGCATGTTATTTACCTTACTCTAATCTACTCCTAATGCATGAAATTAAACTAGAGCATGTCTATGATACCTCGTCAAGCATGGCCAGTGTAAACCTAGGGTTTCAAGTGTTAAGAACCATTGTGTAGAAAATCATATATTAAGCATCGATGTTCCAACCCATAGTGAATAATCATGATTAAGTAAGAAAATATACTCATTCCATATAAGACAAGAATTAAGAAAAAATATATAATCTTGTATCAAGAATAAAAATGATCATTCATCTACAACAATCATCATGATATAGTCACAGCTTCCCCACGTTACAATTGAAAACAAATATAAAACTACATTACTTGGCTATGGTTTTGCTAGAAAACCCTAGATACCGAGTTAGTTGATCATGGTTAATAGAGACTGCATCGTTGTTGTAGAATCACTCACCATTCTCTTCTTTATCGGATCTCTAGGTCTTGTATGGATTCTCTCCTTGGAATGATATGAATCTCCGGAGGCTGCTTTGAAAATTATACGAGCACATAAGCTCTCCCCAAAATCTATAGTAGACTTCGGTATTTATAGACTACAGCCAAGGGAAACCCTAAGGTTACCCTTTTTCGTAATTTTATACCCAACTGAGTAAAACCCTCCAATATGGTATATAATATGTGTATATCACGTGTATCAAAGTGTAGAAGTAGTAACCGCCTCAAAGGAATACAAGTCGGGGCTAATTTTGACATTTCAGCACTTAACCACGCAGAACCCCCTACGCTTGGACCATAGGCTAGGCCTACACTGAAAGCGTGTGTCAAGCGTAGGTCAAAAACATGAAGCATAGGTCAAGCGTCAAAATAGCACTTTCTAGGAACTTTTAGCTACTGGAAGCGTAGGTCAAGCGTAACAAAACCATTAAACCAAATTTTCTTGGGAATAGTGTCATTTGAACCCCCTAAACTCCCTTATTATGATTCTTGAAATTGTGGCACAAAAAAATGACGTTTCTGCCCTCTAGGAGATATTTTTCTCTTGAAAATACCTATTTTGCTCTCCTTTTGGATAGATACAACCATTTAACTAGTTAATTTACCAAAGTTAGCTCATTATCTTTATTAAGCTCCTGAAACACGCTTAAAAACACAAACGGCATAAAAATATCAAATAATGGAATGTAAGGACATAACATTAGCAAGCTAGGAGCCTAAAATGGACAACAGTTGGCACATATCATTGATGAAATAGAAATTTGGAATAAAAAAATGGGACATGTTAATTATCATAATTTAACTAGAATTACTAAAACTGAAATTGTCAGAGGTGTCCCTAAATTTGGTTATGAGAAAAGTCTTGTGTGTGGTTCATGTCAAAAGGTAAACAGGATTATGGTTTTTCACATGACATGATGAATTTTTTCTGTGATAACTCGAGTGCCATAAATATATTTAAAAATAATGTTCAGCACTCTAGTATAAAGCATATAGATATTCGACATTATTTTATTCAAGATCTTGTTGAAGATGGTATAGTGGTTTTAGAGTTTATATCCACTGATTCTCAGTTGGCAGACATCTTTACAAAATTATTAGATTTTCAAAAGCATATAAGTCTTGGAAATCTATTGGCATGCTTTCTTTAGAATAGATGTCTTCATCTTTGTCATTCTAGGAACACCTTGCATTATTTTTTCCTAAAATTGATACATTGACATGCATTTTTTTATTTTATTTTTACTTTTTTGTTCATGCATACATTATGAAAAAAATAAATATACATAAAATAAAATTCTTGGAATGTTGAGCATGACTAGAGTATAAAGGGTTGTCATATTTCACTATATTCTCATATTTACTTGTCTTTTATGCTTTTGGGAATTGGAGGTGTTAGCCTGACCTCATGATTTAGGATTTTTACTTGGCATGTTTAAATATTATATTTTAAACTCATTAACCTTGGGGGTTTGTTTTACTTTGGAGGTGATTGTAGTGCTTGTTGAGTCTTTTAGCTTTTCTCACACGACCCAAAGTGATTTATAGATTCACGAGCTAGGCTAGATTGATCTATGTTTTTTTGAATACCTATTGTCTGCTTATGAATATTGGGGTAATATTAAAAAAAATACATAATATATGATTGTCTATTTAAGCCCTTGAAGCTCTGGTCCTTTTGCTGAGTAACTGGGTCTCTTGCCTCAATAAGCAATGAGTATTCGTGTCAAAAGGCGGAAGTAATTATCTCAAATGTTTGACCCGAGTAACTAGGCCTCTTGCCACAAAGAAGTAAGTGTTCTCGTAAAAAGGAAGAAAGAAAAAAATACGTATATAATAAATAAAATCAAGCCTAGTTGATTTGAATTATTAAGTCTGATGGGTGCTTTATCACTTAACGCCCTAAAACTATCTAGTTCGAGAGTCATTGGCCCAACATCTGCTATGAACCACTAGAAAGTTCGAGGAAAATGAAATATATATATTTATTGGCATTCCTTTCTGTGAATACTAGTTTGTCTTGTGCGACAATGTCTTTATTAATTGGCAATAAGGTCAGGTTGGGTTTCTGAGCTTATTTATCATCAGGGTTGGTAGGAAGATTATCAGAATTAGTGTGTATTTTATTTCATCTTTTCTGTGTGCTTGCACCTAAATATTTTTTAAATGTACAAATACTATGTAAAACTTGACTTGTGAACTCTTGTGTTTACAAGCTATTTGTGATGATATCCTTCACTACCGTGTGTATAATGGCGAATTCAATTTTGAGAATGTGATTGTGTTAGTGATTAGCGCATTGTATCTATTACCTTGCTCACATGTTTCTAAAATAAAAAAGTTTTGTTTCGTTTTTTCATGATATTCCGCATTCATGCATTAGTATTAGGATCATGCATTGTAGATATTTTTGTTATCCGAGAATCGGGATATGTTAAAATAATGATTTCCTCCTCTGTCTGGATATTGTGTGCTTTGCTTAGATTCTCTGGTTTCATCTTCTAGTTTCTTCCTATGTTTACACCTTATGTATTTTCCTACATCTTTCTAGACTGGTTATATTGTTCTCTCTTTGCTTGACATTTCAGTGTAAAAAAGGGGGAGATAGTTTTAGTTAAGGAGGAGAGATTATTTATTGAGGGGGAGTATATTCTCAGTGGGAAAGGTTTAAGGGTGAGATTATACTATCATGATCATTATGCTTACTCTTGTTATTGTTGAACCAAGGTTTCCAACCATGAGTAAATGAGACATTTTGATGATAGTAAACCATTGAATATGATAAATTTAATGCCGACTTGAGTTATATTTAGTAGGTTGTTTATTCAAGAATAACTCAAGAGAGCTTGTGGATTCATAAGAATATCAACCAATGATTCTTAGAGCTCAAAATACATTGGAGATATGGATGGAGACATCAATCCAAAGCTTAAAAAAATTGAAGATCAAATAATTGGGTAAAATAGTCTTGGGTAAGTGTTAAATTAAATGTAAAATTATTTTTGAAATAACTTATTTAGAAGCTCAACTCTTAACAAAATTAGCATATAGGACCATGCATATCATTGACATCATTCATGAGTCCGTGCATCATTGCTTCTAGACTATGAACATCATTGATGGAACATTATTACATATAGTCCCTGCTAAAGTTAAGTTAGTTCAAGTTTTCATAAGTTATGAAAGAACTTAACAAAGATTTTGTCCTGGAACCATAAAATAAATTTATATCATTTGAAATGGTTTCTAGATGTATGTTAAGGCTTTGAACTAAATTATTATAATCATGAGAAGCCTTTGTCAAATATTGAAAATTTGTCTAAATTGATAATCATTTCGCAATCTCAATATTGACCTTTAGAGAGGTTTAAGATTATCATAACTTTTAAAGAACTTACTCTTGACTTATTCAATTTTAGAACTTGCACTCAAAATGATTTATTAAAACGTCCCTAGAATTACTTGGCATAGGCATTGAATGTAAATGTATTATTCAAATATGCATGTACAACGTATGAAGAGATTAAAACTCTTAATTTGATGTATTCATACTTATAAACATGTTCTTAATTGATTAAATACTTTGAAACATGTTCCATATTCGTTAGGGTTTCAAAAATAACCAATTTAGAAGGTTGTAAATATTTTTCAGCAAGCTGATGCGTCCAGAAATTTTTACGTTTTTGGTCATTATTGATGTACATGGTTCATATCAGTTGATTGATTTGGCTTAGAATTGAATTCCAACGGTTATATTTGGATGCATAAATTACTAAAACACCCCAAACCACTCTCTAACAACTATATTTGGTTCCTAAGCTATATATATGATATTCATGAGCCATGAAACAAGAGAGATGAGGGAGATAAGAGAAAGAGGGAAAGTTTACCATTTGGGCTTAAAGCTTGAAATCATTTTTGGGTAGAACATCTTCTATAGGAATCACCATTGTGTATCATTCACGTCATCCTCTTGTGATTCATTTTTAACTCTAAGTATGTGAGAATGTGAGCATTGAATTTTTATTTTTATCTATTGATAGATAATGTTGTACCACTCAAACCTTAATTATTATTCTTTATGAGTGAAAGACCAAGAAGGTATCTTGGTATGGGATGAGCTTATTGAAGTTTTGTAAATGTTTCTCTCAATCTTAAAGAGAGAGGATTAGGTTGACTCTTCACCCTCAAGAGTGAGCAAAGGTTAGCTATTCACCTGGAATCAAAAGTGTTTGAACGTTATCTCTCCACCCGCAAGATGGAGTAAGACCAGCTCTTCACCCGCAAGAAGAAGCATGTAAGGGTTTGCTTTTCACTCTTAAGAAAAACACGATACTTGAATCCTTGAAAGGTTTTCTAAAGGTATGGGCGTAAGCCAAGGATTGGTCGAACCATGTAAAATCGCTTGTCTTTGGTTTGCATTTTCTCTATCACTTATCTCTTTTCTTTACAAGCACTTTTCATTTACAATCTTGCGCTTTATATATCACTGCTTTGAAATTGCTTGTGCTTGTATTTTCACAAGGAGATTGGGAAAATGCTTGATTGAAGTGAATTGGAATGTGAACTAGATTATAGCTTAAATTATGAATTATTTACTTGCTTATTATTATGCTATAATCTTGTTGCACACCAAGTGTTTGACGAAATGCATCTTTAATAACCAAAGCGTTAAAAGTTCATATACACACCATGTGTTTAAAAAAATGCATATCAAATGTTTGACTATTTTTATATAAACTCTACCATGATGATTTTGTTGACAATAGCACTTTGTGTATTATGTCTAAATGAGGAAAGTGTTATTATATGTTTTACATGATTAGTTGAATTGCATACTTGGTTGGTTGGAGCAATTTCATGTTCTACTTGAATCAATATGAATGTACTCAATTGGGATAGTTACTTAGGAAATTATCTAACTTACTAAGTGTTTAACTAGAGTCCTATTATGCTTATCTTTGTCAAAACACAATCAAACAAAAAAAGACTGAAAGTTTGTCATTGACCCTATGCCCCTCCCCTCCCCCTCCCCCCTCCCCCCTCCCCTTCTCCCTCTCTAGGAATCAATATGTGGCTAACAGTTATAATCATTGTATTTGTTTATACTTGTTTTTCACACTTGTTTTTCACGATATGTTGTTTAGTGTTGTGGTTGCAGGATTGGTATATCATCATGAGATTAAGGAAATAGTTATGTCTATGTTTGTGAATGTGTGTTTATAGGTATTCTTATTATTTTGTTTTTCTTGGGGATATTTTTGTAAAAATATGTTTTGTCTAAGAAATGTCTAGGGGGGGAAATTATAAATACATTTTTAGTTATGGCATATTGTAGTCAATAACCATATTGAGTAACTTGTGAGCTCGGGTAGAGTTAGGCAGATTGAAGTGGCCAAACAAAGGGCATCAATAGCCAATAATGCAAGAAAGTGAAATGGAAGCGACACAATTCGACGTAACGACAAAAGAAACAAACAAACACATTTCAGTCTGGACGAGTACTCGCCCAGAGGTCGAGTACTCGACCGACCAATATGGGTGCCAATGCGCCCACAACCAGCGCCTAAGACAATGATTTTGGTTTTGGGGCGTTGGTGGACGTAGATGGGGCGTAAGTGAATCAGAAGGCGAGTACTCATTTTTTAGCGAGTTCTCGACCAAGGTCACCTGACGAGTACTCTACCAATTTACGAGTACTCGATCGTGGCCGACTTCAGATTTTTAAAACGACATTTTTCTGATGTTTAAACCTCCTATCTCCACTTAATTACATGTTTAAGGGTTAGTATTGATATATTGGTCAATATTTGAAGAAAGACAAAGTTTTGGATGAAAAGGAACCTAAACCCTAGTTGGACACTCTTCCCTAAATATATGAGATTATATTGAGAGGGGGTTGTGGTTAAAGATCTGTAATTCTATAATATATCATATTTGTTTGCAGAGAGAGAGAAATAGATTTGATTGATCATCCTACTTTGAGTTTCTCTCTTGTTTTGGGAGGTTCTTCAATTGTGTCTCAAAATTGGTGATCTTTATACACACTTGAATGACCTAGATGCTGAAAAATTATCACACCACCAGTTGAAACGTGTTTGCATTGATCCGTTGAGATTAGAGTTGTCAGAGTACGGAGATCGAAGCGAGGAGCTTCGTGGAGTGCGAGTGGATCAAGACTTTTCAGACGTCGAATGAAGAACGGCAATGAGAATTTGTTCCAAGATTTTTCCAAGCAAAAAATTCTTGTGTCGTCTCTTGATTTATATTCTGCACTTACATTAATAATTACTTGAATTATCTTGGTAGAGAATTAGGTTAACCTTAAAAATTATAAAGATAAATTTAATTTGTCATTAAATTCATACCAAGCCTATTGACCCCCTCTAGGCTTATTTCCATAGTCTCTTAAGTAATTTCATATATGAAAGTTAAGATGGTTGTATAAATATGGACAAGTAGTTATTACACATGGTTCTTGATAAAGATATTCTATCTACTCACTGAACACTTGACCTGTTGACAAGCTCACACTTATATAAGCTAAAATAGAAAAAGCTCTAAATCCTGCATGATCAGACGGGAGTGAGAACATGCTTGTTAAACAACTTGAGCAATCATTTGAATGCTAGAGTTGTGGAGGCCCATGACACAAAATCAGGCGAAGAGTCGAGGCCGGTGTGGCAGTTGGCATTTCCATCGACTAAATGCTTAAGAAGGGCCTCATGAAGGAGCAAGAGAAAAAGAGCCGTGAGGAAATCAGTTTAGGACATTGCTTTTCATCCAGTTTGGGGAGACTACTCTGTAAAGCAAGCCATAGAGTAAATTTGTATCAAGGGATTGGGAAGTTGTTGCCTACCAGATTCCTCAATTTCACCTAGATGAGTGGAGAAGCAAGCCCGAGGATAAACAATTATCTGAATTTTCCTTTTATCTGAGAGCATTAACGAAAGCCATCAACGAATCGACATCCCTCTTCTCCGAAGGGTACTTGATGGCCTGAGAAGAGTGTTTAGGGAAGAATAGTATTGTGGGAAAGCTTCCCAGCTGCAATTCTTTCTGTGCAAATGCCTTTTGGTCACCGTCTGCCCTGAATTTTCCTATCTTCACGCCGGACCCTGCCAACTTCTCAGCCAATTCAACATAAGATCCTTCCATTGCCTGTTCAAATTTGAAGAGAAGTTCATTAGCTCCGAAAATCCACATGGTTATATAATTACTAAAACAGTTATGCTCAAAACATTGTTTACCTGGCAAAATTGGCACCAAGGTGCATAAAGGACGACAAGCCAAGGCTCCTTCCGGTCGTCCAGTTTTGCCAAATTCTCCATCCCTGTTCTATTCAAGGTTATAACATTTTGGGTCTCAAATAGATCAGCAACTGTGGCGGTTTCATTAGCATTGGCAGCTCCATTGCCATTGAGTTGGCCTACTTTTCCCTCGATATTTCCTTTGTGGAGGCCACACTCCTTGGCCTTGGCATCCTCCCACCACCACCTTCCTTCTCTCTCGTGTTGCCCAGGTAAAACCGGCCTTGTGCACGGCTCACACCCAATTGAGACATATCCTTGCAAATGCAGGGAGTTAACAGGCACATTCATCGTCCGGAGGAAGTTCCAGATGTCACCGCCATCAACATTCGCAACCGGATTCCATTTCACCAGGCTACCAACCCCACCATCCAGACCCTCGAAAGAAGGGTCCACCTGTACTACGGGAATTTCCGACCTAGTGCCCGGGGACTGATCTTTTCTTTGCCCGGTGATCCATGCACGGAAGCCCTTGAGAGCCCTCCTGAGGGGTCTCACCTTTCTCACACGGCAGCACTCCTGGTGACCGTCCTCGTAGAAGGAGAACAACCCCTTAGTCCTTACCAAGGCTTGTACTTCGACAGCATCTGGAAACATGTATTCAATGTGAATACCATAATGTTTCTCCACTGTGTCGAATAACTTATACGTTTCAGGGTTCAGCCTCCCTGTGTCTAGGCTGATCACCCTAAATGGTCGACCTGTTAGATGTGCATATTCGATCAAGGCAACATCTTCAGCACCACTGCAAAAGGAAAATATAAATTCAGAAAAGGGAGACTTAAACAGGATACTGTGGATTGAAGAAAGGACATATGTTCTCATAAATTACCAGTGAAGAATAATAAATAAATGTGTTTTTTTCGTTAAATATGATAAATAATAGTGTTTCACCTTCAAAGATCTTTAGAAGAAATAACATTCGGTAGGTCAGAGGCTTATTCAATACTAAATCTACCAACTAGTATAAAACATAAAATTGCATTCAAATCATCACACAAAGCATACATTTTTCGAAAATGTCAATTTCAATTCATCAAACAAGTGTAGAGTAAACCTATTCTGAATAAATTTCAATCTGGAAATAAAAGAATACCTGAAAGCAATTGCTATGTCATCTCCGAATTTCTCAAGGGCTTTGTCAATAATTTCAAGAGGGGAAGCCTTTTCAAGGTCCTTAGCCAGTTGCTCATAATCTTCAACCTCTTCTTTCTCCACCACCTCTGCAAATTCACCACAACATAAAAGGACAAACCCGTCATTTCACATCCCTCTAACAACATATATATATATATATATATATATATATATATATATATATATATATATATATATAGCCATTTTTAATTTATTTAAATTAAAAGTGAGAAAGTGTACCAGGAGAAGCAATGGTGGCAGCGAGAGGGACAATGGAATCGTTCCGTTTTGACTCGGCATTGAGTGGCTTCACGGAGGATTTCCTCAGAGAATAACTCACCGCCGTCGATTGAAAACGAAGGCGATCCAACGGCTGAAAAGAACCCAACGGTAGAGCTGAAAACAGAGATCAAAACCCCAAAATTCAAATCTCAAACTACACCAAACAAAAACCACAAAAGTGAAGATAACTAACAAATTAACCCAATTTTTTAAAAAATAAATAAAAAGAAACTGAGAATAATTATTATGAATGAGGGAATTATATACCTTTGGGTGATTGTTCGTGAAAATGGGTGGAGACGGAACCAGAGATTGACACGGAAGAAAAAGAAGAAGTTACAGAAAACGCCATTGATGAATACTGAAGCTTTGTCTCTCTACTTTCTCTCTCTAGAATTGGATGGTTTTGTGTACGTGAAATTGAGATTTTAGTGTGTGTTTGTGTGTTTGAAATTGTGAGTGTTTTAGGCAGAGAAGAGAACGGAAAGGGTGGTTAAATAATGGGGTGAGGGAGAGACCGTTTAGGTTCATTGAACCTGGACGCTTTTTTTACGTTATCCCACATTCCGCTAACGTGGCGAGAGATGATCGCTTTTGTGCATCATCGCTTTCGTCACGTGGCGAGCCGAAGAAAAACAAAGACCGGTTTGACCGGACTTTTTAGTAATTTTTAAATTAGATTTTGTGAACTTGCTATGGACTTTCCTTCGAAGTTCGTTGGAAGTCTCTCATCATGTAATTTTTTATTTTTTTTTAACCCCTCATCATGTAATTGAATAGAAAAATAATAAGAATATATAAGAAATATTTAATTTAGGGTACTTTTGATTAGTGCAATGTAGACTATTAGATTGGCCGAATTAAGAAACTAGAAAATTTAAGTTATTTTGGTTATTTATTGATTATTTTTACTCTCCATCATATAATCAGTAAAATAATTCAATACATGAGTTAAATTCACATGGAATTTAATATATTAGTATTTTTCCAAGCAGAAATGCTAATATGAGAGAACTCTCTGTAATTGTGATTTGGAATAGGGGTGTTTAAAACCGGTTCGGTTCCGATTCCATACCGAATTTTTTCGATTGCTTAAAAGCTGGAACTGAAAGTACAAGGAACCAATTCGAAAATCGATTCGGTTCCGGTTCCTTCCAATTTTTTTTTAAAAAAAGAAGCTCAACATTATAAGATAATATAATTATAAACTATAGTATTTGAATTATTACAAACCTAAAACCAAATATATAATTAGTGGAATGAAAATAACTATATTAAAATATTACATACCTAAAGTTACAAATTACCATTGTCATTTAATAATCAAGCAAACATTTGCATTTGAAAATTACAAAAAAACAAATATATATTCCGCATTAGTAAAAGAAAATTAGTAGACAACTACTACTCATTAATGGAATAACATTTTCGTCATTTATATATATTCGAGTCTATGTAATTGAACTGCATGCCCTGTATATATATTTACATTATTTATGTGATATTATGTTGTTTAATGGACTAACTTTACAAATATAGATCTCTATATTGAGTAACTATGTAGGATAGTGAACATATAGTCTATGACCTCTAACTTAAAAAAAAAAATCGGTTCTTGAAATTTTGAAATTGGAACCGGAACCAAACTCCCATATAACCAAACCGTACCGCCGGTTCCGGTTCCAGTTCAATTCTTGAACACCCCTAATTTGGAAGGAATGCACACGGTTTGATTTGGATCACTTTAGAAAAAAATTGACATAAAATTGTTCGATTCCATAAATATAGAAGAAAATCAAATCATACGGCTTGTTTGTTTCGATTCAACGGTACTAAATTTTTGTTTAGCTTTTGTGTTAATGTTCCTGAATTGTATAATTACAAGTACAACAAAAAATTGGGAGAAAAAAAGGAATATTTGTAACTCTAGTATTTAATAAATCCAAATGCTCCAATTAATTTTACAAATTATACGAGTAAACTCATAAATTTCGCTACAACATGTAACAAAACTTTGTTAACCTGAAATTATTTAATTAATTTCATTAACATGTAATGATTATATTTTATTTATATATAATATGAAGATCGGAATTGAATTATGAAATCACGATTTTACTAATTTAGAACTGTATATAAGTCAAATTATTGAAAACTGGATCAATTTGTATAGTTCCATTTGGTTCAGTTCATACCTAAGCCCCTCGTTTATCCTAATTTCATATTGACTCTCCTTAGTTTTTAATATTCTCACCTACACTCCATGAGATTTGCCAGTTATATATAGAATACTCCCTCCATTAGTCGACCAACAAAATAAATATACTAATGTCATCCAAAAATGGTGAGTAAATGATGAATTTTATCCTTCAATTATATGTAAAGTCATATTTGTCATTATGCCTTCGGTCCGTTTGGATACAAGAAAACAGTTTTTGTTTTATTACTGTTCACCCAGTTAAAAAAAAAACACGTTTGGCAAACGCGTTTACTGTTCACTATTTTTTTTTCCAAGAAAACTGTTTTCTGTGAATAGTGTATAAAAGTAGTGAAAACACCAAATACAACTTTTAGTTGTTTTTTGAGTTTTTTCACTGTTTAGGGTACCACCTCCGCCGCCACCCCCACCGCCGCCGCCACCAACCACCACCACCCCCCGCCACCGGTTGCCACCGCCGGCCCCCACAACCTCCGGTCGCCGCCGCCTCCGCCCGCCGTCAGTCACCCACCACCATCGCCCCCCGTCGCCACCGGCCACCGCCGCCGCCCACCAATACCATTTTATTTTTCAATACAAATTTTCATCCAAACATTTTTTTGTTTTTAGTTTTTTGCTGAAAAAAACAAAGACAAATACAAAAACAGTTTTTATATTTGAAGACAGAAAACAAATACAAAAAACAGGTTTTTCAAACGCACCATTCGTGTACAATTATGACTATACCCATAAACATTGCCCTCACGTGTATGAAATAAGGAAAATAATGTTGCCTTTTGACTTTAACTAATAATATTTTTAAAATTAAATTTAATAATAATGGGTGGCACAGTAAAATCATACTAATCTATTAGAAAAGTTAACGGTAGTTACTGACATGATATAGGTGGAAATATTGAAAAATAAAGGAATCTACAATAGATTAGGGCAAACTTGGGGGTTCTTGGTGAAATTAATCCAAACTCTTACGGTAAGAATGAAAGGTAGACTGCACTGACCTACAATTTGGAGGATTTATTTAATTATTATTTTATCTCTTTTGTTATTATTTATATTAAATGGAGTTTAAATTCACACATTAAGTGTATATTTGGCAACCGGTGTAGTGTTAATTTTTTATTTTGGGTTAGGTTAGTTAAGTTTGGTGTGGTTTTATTCTAAATTGAAACTATATTTGGTGCAGATGATTTTGGTGTGAGAAAAAGTAAAGCTGAAAAACCAAACCATGTTTGGTAGAGTTGGTATAAGCTGAAATTCTGAAATCAAATCATGTTTGGTAACTTGTAATGGTTTGATATTTTATTTATTTATAATAATATTTTATAAATATATATGTTTTAAAAAATAAAATATATAAATAAATGACTTTTATTTTCATTCTTATTTTATTAAATTTTAATAATGAATCCCAATTACACCCCTCAAATTAGCCCATATCCCACTTACACCCCCTCAAATATTTCGAAATATATATATAATTCAAAAAATATATAAATTTCAAATATATAGTATTAAAATTTGAAAAAACATATATAATTAGAAAATTAATATATAAAATTTTAAAAATATATGAAATTCAAAACAACATAAATTCGAATATATATAATTAAAAAATATATATATAATTCGAAAAAAAATTAAAAGTTGAAAAATTATATATATTCAAATATATATAAAATTCAAAAAATATATAAATTTCAAAATATATAATTCAAAAACAATATATTAAATTTCAAATATATATATATAATTCAAAAATATATATAAAATTCAAAAAAATATAAATTTTAAAAATATATATAATTCGAAATATATATATAAAATTAGAAAAAATATGTAAAATCCGAAAAATATATATATTTTGAAATATTTATAACATTTTTATTTAAAAAAATATAAATTTCAAATATATATATAATTCAAAAACTTTATATTGTTTATATACTGTTTTCGAATTTTATATATTTGTTTCAAAATTTATATATATATTTTCTAATTTTGTATTTTTTTTGAATTTTATATATTGTTTTGGAATTTTATGTATTTGTTTCGTAAGTTATATATATATTTTCTAATTTTATATATTATTTTCAAAATTTAAATATTGTTTTCAAATTTTATATTTTTTTCGAATTTTATAAAAAACACATTCGAATTTAACCATGGCTTATAATTCCAAAAAAATTTGTTTCTTCAAAATTGTACACCAAAGATTGGTTTGAGCTTTAAAATGGTACACCAAGATGGTTTTAGTTTGAGCAAATAGTAACCACATCATATATTGAGATTGTGTGAAAAAAGACCCATTTGGTATACTATGGAGCAATATTTTGGAACCAAAACCAACCAATCAAACATAGATTGAATTACATTTTTCACCCAAAATCAAATATTTGGACACAAACTCATGTGTCAAACAGACACTAAGGCTCAATTTATTAAAGCTTACCTGACCACACACTTCTTCTTGATATTAAAATTACATTTTTGTTAATAATTTTAATCTTATTTCCCTTTTTACCCCTTATTGTAGTCACAGAGTTTGATCGCATAGCATCATCAAATATTTATTGTGGCATGCATGGTCCACACATCCGTTGGATCACAAAATAATAAAAAATAAAAATTCTTCTGTTTATCTCTATTTGCGGCAGTGGTGGGAAGTAGAAATGCTCATTGTGGATTGGTGGTCCATATAAACAACACTATGGGATAATAAAAAAATATTTCAAAAAAAAAAAAAAAAACAATTCTACCCCCAAAAAACGACTTGGTGCAAATTGTTGACACTTGACAACTACACGCATAAAATTATTTTCCAATTTTATTATGATGTCAATTAAGGAGTTCCCTATTGGTTCAACAAAGAGTAACAATTTTCCAATTTTGAAGAAGAAAATGATACTGGTCACCTTATGTGTTTTCTTAGATGACCCTATTATAAGCACGTGCTTTGACAAACAAGAAAATGAATTTTAATTTTTATTATTATTTTTAAGAATGCGCAGCTTATTTAGTGTGCATGCTGACTTGAATCTATATACATTGTACCTTATACATAAATATATAGGATGGGTAGAGAATATGGACTATAGAACCTGTCAAGATCATGCCTTAGAAATAAGAAGAAAAATCTGCTCCTTCTGACCTCTCACTGGCTGAGGGTCACAGGAATGAAAAACTTAAAAGTTATCGCAAGAATATAAAAGAAATTTCACAACAATACAAATATATATATTTATACACATATGCAGAACTGTTTTTTGTATATATATGTCCTTCGAAAGGATTGAAGCCGAAAGAAAGCCCCAAATTAAAATTCTCTTTCAAAAATTTGAATTTTTGACCCAAAATTTCAAAAATTCCTCCAAAATTTTACTCCAACAATTGAAAATCGAAAATATAAAAGAGACGAGTATTTTTCTTGTTAATGGGTGTGGATTTTATTTTGGACTAATTTCCTACCATTTCTTCTCTGCTCTCACTGCTCTTCTTGTTGTCAATTACCTTGATAGATTCCTCCTTAACTTCCAATCTCACATAGATTAGCCATGGTTGCCCCAACTCCTTGTTGTGGCTTGTCTCTCCTTGCCGCCAAAGTAGAGGAGACCCATGTTCCCCTGCTAGTAGACCTCCAAGTATGTGTGTTTTTGTGTGTGTGATTAATTTATTTTGCTTTATATTTGATTCTTACAAGTGGCTTTGTTTTTTGTTGGGTTTTAATAAAATTTGCGTCTTTGATCCTATATATTTTATTTCGGTTTGTATTTTGGATTATGTGTTTGAAGCAGGTACGACTAATTGAAGCTATGAAAGAACGCAAAGTTCTTCTATCTCTATATCTGGCCATGAAAAATTTATTTCGTGGTATTTTAATTAATTCGGATGATTACTAATTTTTGTATAAATATATATATGTGTGTGTGTGTGTGTGTGTTTATGTGTTCAATTTTGTTGCAGACAAAAGAGATGATATTCCAAATTTAGGATTTCAAATTGTCTGGAGCCCTAACAACCGATTGGAGGAATTACAAACCAATCCGATCAAGAATCTAAGGTAAAATCTTAGAAGTCCAAGTCTATTTCATTTTTTCCTTTTTTTTAATTTTTTTATACAACATTGTTTCTCCTTATATATTTCTTGTTTCTTTTGTTGCTTTTCTTTCTTTATTTTTCCTACAATATTTAATTAAGTATGCGAAAATTTTTATACAGTGATTTGAATTTCAGGTGCATTCTAAAATAGTTGTTAGATAACTATGTTAGTTGTTTCATGATATTAGTAACGTTGAGTTTCAGGACAATTGGGGCTGAGTTTGGTATGTGTTTTGGCATTTCCCTGTAGTGGTGAGTATTTTGTTCAAAAAGAGTTTACTAAAATGTTATGTTGTTTATTTTCCCTTTTGTTTTTAGATACGTGGGCATTCAACAAATAGTTTTTGGTGGTCGATGAATGGGTGATTGGGAAGAAGGGATGACAAGTCCTGACTATAGATACAAATACTTCAACATATGAAACCTTAATCAAGCATTTCCAAGAGAATGAAATTGACAAGCCCTCACTCACCTGCAATCTTATTTTGGATTGTAACTCGACAAAACATTTTTCTAACTTGGTGACGAAGATCAAACATTACTAATAATTAGTATCAATGAGTTGTATATAGTTAGATTTATCTGTCAAGCCTATTAATCTTATTGTGTAATCGGTGAATTAATTACTTTTGTTTGGTTCTGGTTATTCGAAGAAATTTTAAATTCTTGTAAGCGGTTCTCTTTTAATGTCCTAGTGGAGTATGAGACACATCAACTTTTCTAAGTGAGTTTGGAATGAATGATGTAGCAAACTTTTTAAACATTGCACATGGATATATCAACTTTCTGATTTTGGCTAAAAAGTACAATGATTTAAAGAAATTTCCAGTATTTCAATGGTCACGGTATTATACCTATTGAGGTATCCTTTGTACTATTTCCAGAAATTATAATACTAGTCAGTATGTTTTTTTAATATCCACATGTACTTTTGTAATATAAAATACCTCTATACATATCAGCTACTTTAGTAATATCTATCAGTCTTACTCAACTGTTACAGTTATAGGTTTTTCATGTATTACATTTTGTATCTTTAATACATGAATGTGTGTCAAGTGTAAATGTCTAAACAACAAAACAACTACCATAGTAATATCTATGACTCTAAAATTAATAATACATATCAACTACCGTAGTAATATATATCAGTCCTACTCAACTGTTACAGTAATAGGCTTTTCATGTATTACATTTTGTATCTTTAATACATGAATGTGTGCTCAAGTGTAAATGTTTAAACAATAAAACAACTACCGAAGTAATATCTATGATTCTAAAATTAATCAAATCAAGTGTAAATGTCTAAATAATAAAACAACTAAGATATGTAAAAATGAATATACATAATATATGAGAAATGTTATCTGTAATACATATCAGCTACCGTAGTAATATCAATCAATCTTACTCAACTGTTACAACAATAGGCTTTCATGTATTACATTTTGTATCTTTAATACATGAATATGAATGTCTAAATAATAAAACAACTACCAAAGTAATATCTATGACTCTAAAATCAATCAAATCAAGTGTAAATGTCTAAACAATAAAACAACTAAGATATGTAAAAATGAAGATACATAATATAGGGGCAATCCTATCTCTAATACATATTAGCTACCGTAGTAAATATCTATTAGTCCTACTAAACTGTTACAGTAATAGGCTTTTCATGTATTTCATTTTGTATCTTTAATACATGAATGTGTCTCCAAGTATAATTGCTTAAACAATAAAACAACTACCAAAGTAATATCTATGACTCAAAAATCAATCAAATCAAGTATAAATCTCTAAACAATAAAATAACTAAGATATGTAAAAATGAATATACATAATATCTGGGCAATCCTATCTGTAATATATATCAGTTACCTTAGTAATATCAATCAGTCCTACTCAACTGTTACAGTAATAGGCTTTTTATGTATTACATTTTGTATTTTTAATATATGAATGTGAATGTCTAAACAATAAAACAACTATTATAGTAATATCTATGACTCTAAAATCAATCAAATTAAGTGTAAATTTCTAAACAATAAAACAACTAAGATATATAAAAATGAAGATACATAATATATGTCACGCCCCAAATTTCCTAGGGCTCCAAAATCCGAGCCTAAGAACTAAGGGAGTGAATGCGGAAGAAATAAGATATGAGAACAAATGACCTTCAATCATTAAACGCCCACAAAAGGGTAAAATGGTCATCACATGGCTAAAGTAGTGATTCCAAAGTATAAATACAAGGTTTGGACCTAAAAGAAGTTATAGGAACAAACGAAACCGAATTTGAAGGTATGAAATGGAAACTACAACATTTTGAAATCAGCGTTCCTAAGTTTAGGTTCCGAAATCTACTGTCAACTTCAATCGACCATTTCGCCCTCAAAACCGACTCAAATGAGGCGATTCAAAATCCTAACATCAAGATCCTTAAGTCAGCTTTCTAATAAGCTAAAGAAAACCTCAATCCGACACCCGTAGCTCGAGATATGAGCGAAATAGTGGAACAGGTCAGAGCAGGGCTGAACTACCCAGTCGACTGGCTGATGACCCAGTCGACTGACTGAGGACCCAGTCGACTGGCTGAACCCGAGACCTCCAGTTTTAAAGAAAAAGGAGGACCCAGTCGACTGGCTGAGGACCCAGTCGACTGGCTGAACCAGTGACCTCAAGTTTTGAAGAAAATTTTTCCTCCGTTTCACCCAGTCGACTGCCCGAAAGGGGCCAGTCAACTGCCTGGACTAGAAAACCTCAAAATTGACTCCCATACAGCTCTAAACACTTAGGAACATACAAGAAAGATCTAAACTTGTTCTTGAGACTCTAAAAATGAGGAAAAGTCCCCTAACTTAGGAACAAGAAGGAAAATGGTTATTTTTATCAAGACGCTTCATAAAAATCCGTAAAAATAACCGTCTTGCCCCCGGTCTCCGTTTTAACGACCACCGATTTGAAAAGATCAAAATATTCTTAATATGAGTTTAAAATCATTTCTAAAACAAGAAATTTCATCGGGGCCACGGGGGTAGGCGAAAACGGGTTTTTCCATTTAAATCGAAAATAGTTGGTTTGAAAACCTAGAAAAACGTCGTTTTCGGCCAAATACCTAATACACATATTTCATGGCAAATAATTCATTTCACATTCACAAATCCAAGGAGAAGATTCAATAATTACATTTATAGCGCTCTAAGGCGAAACATGTTATAGTTTTACATTTCAAGCACCGGAGTGCTTCAAAAGAATAAAATCCCCGCGCATAGCGCTCCAAGGGTATACATCAATTTAAGCCACCCGACTAACATACTAGCCGGCAAAAGAATAGGTTTAACTTAATTGATGCATTAAACAAAATAAACACATGTATACAATGTCTATCAATGCTCTACAAAAGTACTCCGCCTCCATATGCGCAAAAAGGACGGAACCAACACCGAGTCTATACCGGAAGACTACGGGCCTCCCAAGTGGGAATCATTACCTGAAAAAAAAAGATATATGTCGTGGGGTGAGCTCACTAGCCCAGTAGAGGAAGCGTCATCGCCTCAATCTCGGTAGTCCGAGTGGTACAACCCACCCATGGTACATGCAACTACTCCTAGTCCAGTCTTTTGTTCCACATGACTCTCATGCCAATCCGGAACCCCATCGAACCCCACAAATAAGTTTCCCCAACATGCTCACAACACAAATTTTCTACAATTATAGCATGCTTCCATAATATCATCATATTCACACATATATATATATAATATATAATAGTTTAAATACACCATGACTCAACAAACCCCACGAGACACAAGGTGCCCAACTCAGGTTAACGGATACATACTCTGTCCAATTACTTTCGAGGATACAAGCTCAACAAGTAATTGTAGAATACCGCACCGACCCTTCCCAAGTGATTTTTCTCTCTATCACTTTAACAGGGAAGACGGTTGTACGAGAGCCCAACTTGCAACTCCGTACGCCATGACTACCCTTGAGTCAAGAAATATAAGCCTCCACCCGGACTCTTAACTCATATTTGCCGGCTTTTTAGTTCCGTAGGCGTGATACCTCCTGGCCAGTTGTTGCTTTGATCCGAACCCGACTAACCACACATGACCACACCACCCTCATATTCCGACACCATGAATTTGACACTACATGACGTACTCAATATACACATATGATTTTTCATCAACCATACTCCATCATAATATATGCTTTTTTTCTCTTTAGGCAATATATCATGTCAAAATTATCCACATGCTCATAATATTACATTTATGATCAATATAACACAACATTAATTCATATCACATTTATGATCAATAAATCACAACAAGCATTAAAATCACATAATCATGCTTTTCAAGGGGCCTAGTTCATCGTCTAATTTGTCAAGACCCAACTCGCATATATATATATACGGCATATATACACATAGACGCACACACCCTCGTACAAAAACTAAAACAACTCGTTTTTCCCCTACCTCAATCCAAGCAATTTATAAGCAATAGGTGCAAGCAATCCGTCCAAGACGCCAACAACAATCGAGTCAAGAATTTCCAAGAGAGCTTCAAGGAGGTGATTTTCGGAAATTTGAGTAAAAGGTCTCCCAAGCCTTCAAGCAACATTAAAACAAATATGGATTCTTAACTAGTGATTTTTAATAGCAACAACCGATTAAAAATTAAGAATTCAAAGTAAAGCTAAAAACCCCAAAATGGCTAAACTAGGTTTCATGGAAAATAATTCAAAGGAGTTGGAATTTGTGAACTCACCAATGAGTTCTTCCCAAAACGAAATTAGAATTCACCACAAGCCAATTCACGTAATGATTGGAGACAACTCATAACCTTCCACAAGAATGAACAATGGAAGAGCAAAAATTCAATACTAGCACATGAATTTCTAGAATTTGGAAGTTAGGATTTCCTACAACAAAACCTTAGAAAAGGAGAGAAAACTTACCACTATGAGCTCAAGAACACCACACCAAGAGACCACCCCAAGTGCTCACCATCCATCAAGAATGAAGAGTAGGAGAGAGCAAAACTTGAAGCCAAATTTCCAAGGAGGACATGGTGGCCGAAATTTAGGGTGTAGAGAATTGTGTGTGTAAAGAGTGTGTGTTCTTGGTGAGAAATGAGAGAGAAGAAGACAATGATAGAGTTAGAGATAGGGTTGGTGTGTAGAGAATCTCATCCAAGGGCTAGAAATGAAGATGGCAAGATAGCTTTGATCCAAGGGCTATAATGATGACAACATTAAAGGTAGTGGTGAAATGTCCAAGTTACCCACCCCTTTATCACTTATTCACAACCCTTGCCATTATGAACCAAATTTACAAATTTGTCCAAGTCTTCAACACAATTACAATATTGCCACTCATCATCTTCCCAACACTTAGTAAATAAATCTCTACAAAACCCACTAACTCAATACATGTAAATTTTCTAATTTACCATTTGTCGCTTATTTATTTTTCCCAACATTTCAATATTTTCAATTTTTCACGTAAGCATATAAACATGTTAGGCACATAAGCACATAATTGTTTAATAAATAAATAAATAAAAATATAAATAAAATTTTAAATTAGCACGTAAAAATACCGGACGTTACAACCTCCACACCTTAGGAGATTTCGTCCTCGAAATCAAGACGTACCTAAGTAGGAAACAAGTCCGGGTATTTTTCCCGAACTTCACGCTCACGCTCCCAAGTCGCCTCCTCGACTCCGCGATGGTGCCATAAGACCTTAACTAACGGAATGGTTTTGCCCCGCAAAACTTGCTCTCGAGCATCCAAGATCCTCACCAGTCGCTCCTCGTAGGACACGTCCTCGGCCACATCGACATCCACCCAACTCAATACATGAGATGGATCCGGGTCATACTTGCGAAGCATAGAGACATGAAAAACATTATGAACCCGCGACAAATCCGGTGGCAACGCTAAACGGTACGCTACCTCACCGACACGATCAAGAATCTCGAAAGGCCCAATAAATCATGGGGAAAGTTTGCCACTCTTCCCAAATCGCATCAAGCCCTTCCGAGGTGAGACCTTCAGAAACACATGATCACCGGCCTCAAAGAACAAAGGACGCCTACGCCGATCCGTATAGCTCTTCTGTCGGCTCTGTGCTGTAACCAAGTGTTGTCGAGCAATCCTAATCTTCTCAGTTGCTTCATGAACCATATCGGGTCCCAAAAGTGCAACATCACCAACCTCGGCCCAACAAGTCGGTGAACGACACGGTCTACCGTACAATGCCTCAAAAGGTGCCATTTGAATACTGGACTGATAACTGTTGTTGTACGCAAACTCTGCCAAATGAAGATGATCCTCCCAACTGCCCCTGAAATCAATAGCACAAGCTCGAAGCATGTCCTCAAGAATCTGAATGGTACGCTCTGACTGACCGTCTGTCTGAGGATGGAAGGCGGTACTAAACCGTAGCTGCGTATCCAAAACTGTCTGAAAGGCTTGCCAAAATCATGACGTGAATCGTGGATCCCGATCCGAAACTATAGTAACCGGAACCCCGTGAAGCTTTACAATCTCCTTCACGTATAACCTACTAAGAACCTCTACATTATCCGTCTCACGGATAGGTAGAAAATGTGCAGTCTTCGTCAACCGATCAACGATCACCCACACTGCATCCTTCTGATTCTTCGTTTTTGGTAACCCTGTCACGAAGTCCATGCAAATATGCTCCCATTTCCACTCAGGAATCGGTAACGGATTTAACAACCCGGCAGGTCCTCGGTGCTCAACCTTAACCTGCTGACAAGTAAGACATCGGCTCACAAAATCTGCAACTGATTTCTTCATTCCTTGCCACCAATAGTGACGTCGAAGATTGTGATACATCTTTGTGCCACCTGGGTGAACTGCAAGCCTGGAACTATGAAACTCTCGTAAAACCTCCTCACGGCAAGTCTGCGGTACATAGAGTAAACCCCTAAAATGATAACCTCCGTCGGAGTGCAAAACCCAATCATCAACAACTTCGCCACTAGCAATACGAGTGCGAACCGAAGTAATGCTGTCATCGTGCCCCTGAGCCTCAATCACACGACTAACAAGTGAAGGTTGTGCCACCATGCTAAACAAAGTCACCACTGAATCCCCACTATCACGGAACTGAAGATCCAACTCTGCGACTTCCTCCATCATCCGCCACTCACGAATAAAGATGTTAGCCAACGATGCATGTGACTTGCGACTCAACGCATCCGCCACTACATTAGCCTTCCCGGGGTGATACTGGTGTGCAAAGTCATAGTCCTCCATGTACTCGACCCATCGACGCTGCCGCAAGTTCAAGTCCCGCTGTGTAAAGATATACTGCAAACTCTTGTGATCGGAGAAAACCTCAAATCTCTCACCGTACAAGTAGTGCCGCCACCCCTTAAGGGCAAAAAGAACCGCTGCAAGCTTTAAGTCATGCGTAGGATAATTCCGCTCGTGAGTCTTCAACTGTCGAGACCCATAAGCCACAACTCTCTCGGACTGCATGAGTACACATCCTAATCCCTCATGAGAAGCATCACAATAGATCACATAGCCTACACCACGCTCGGGAATAATCAAAACCGGAGCCTTTGTCAACC
Organism: Cornus suecica; assembly: GCA_963922005.1. Classification (NCBI taxonomy): domain Eukaryota; kingdom Viridiplantae; phylum Streptophyta; class Magnoliopsida; order Cornales; family Cornaceae; genus Cornus; species Cornus suecica. Next base: position 55,514,785 of record OY998241.1, on the reverse strand, counting down.
ATGTCTTCAACTCGATGAAGGCCTCCTCACACTTATCATCCCACACAAACTTGATACCCTTTTGCGTGAGGCGAGTCATAGGAACCGCTAAACGTCAAAATTCCTTAACAAATCGTCGATAATACCCCGCTAAGCCAAGGAAACTACGAACCTCAAAAACATTAGTCGGCCGCTTCCAATTCATTACCGCTTCTATTTTCGAAGGATCAACTGAAATGCCGCCTCCAGAAACAACATGCCCCAAAAATCTAACCTCTTGAAGCCAAAACTCACATTTACTATACTTAGCATACAACCGATGCTCTCTTAGAATCTGAAGAACAGTCCTAAGATGAACCTCGTGATCACTTTCCGTAGTAGAGTACACTAGAATATCGTCAATGAACACCACTACAAATCTATCCAAGAACTCGTGGAAGATACGATTCATGAGACCCATGAATGCCGCCGGTGCATTAGTCACACCGAAAGGCATCACAAGAAACTCAAAGTGCCAATATCGAGTGCGAAATGCGGTTTTTGGAATATCTACATCCCTGACCCGTAACTGATGATAACCGGATCTCAAGTCAATCTTAGAGAAAAACTTAGACCCCTTAAGTTGGTCGAACAAGTCATCAATCCGTGGCAATGGATATTTGTTCTTGATCGTCACCCGATTCAACCTACGATAATCAATGCACAACCTTAGTGAACCATCGTTTTTCTTAGCGAAAAGAACTGGAGCACCCCAATCAGAAACACTAGGCCGAATAAAACCCTTCGCCTTGAGATCGTCAAGTTCCTCCTTTAATTCCTTTAACTCCGCCGGTGCCATTCGGCACGGTGCCATGGAAATAGCATCGGTACCCGGTACAAGATCAATAACAAACTCCACTTCGCGATGCGGAGGCAAAGAAGTCAAGTCATCGGGAAAAACATCCCAATACTCGTCCACCACATGAGGTACCTCGACGCGACCACAAACCTCATCGTCGTAAAAGAGACTTGCTAAAATGGAACCGGAAACATCACGACCCCACATACAATAGGAAGAAGTAGAAGAGTCGTTTCGATCACCAAAGAAGTGGAAACGTTCGCCCTTAGGCGTGCACACTGACACCCGACCTCTAAAACAATCAATCTGTGCACGAAAGGTAGATAACCAATCCATGCCCAAGATGACGTCAAAGCTCGTCATGTCCAGAAGAATGAAGTCGAACCTCAATGATCGTCCGGCAATCACAATATCACACTTGCGACACACTTTAGATAAATATGCATTACCCCCAATTGGCGTGTCTACCCACAAAGGCACCCCAAGATAGGAAATAGGTATACCCAAAGTATGTGCATAAGCAGAAGCAATAAAAGAGTGCGAAGCTCCAGAATCAATAAGAACATGAGCCCAACAACCGTACACAGGAAATGTATCTCTCACGATAGAAGGTCCTGCTACACTGTCTGCTGCTGTGATGGCATAAGCACGGCCCTGAGGACGTGGAGGCTGCTGGATAGTCGATGCAGATGTCCTAGCCTGAGAACCCTGAGCTAACGGTGCTGGATGTTGTGGTGCTTTATACCCAGACTGACCTGCTGGCTGTGTAGCCCCAGACTGCTGCCCAGTCCCGCTCCTAAGAGTGCCACTGCTCTGTCCCTGACGACAATTCCTGGCAATATGACCCTGCTGTCCACACTGGAAGCAACCCCTGTTATTCACTGGACCACTACTCTGCCCCTGCTGAAGAGACGGACATTGTGGCTTCATGTGCCCTGGTTGTCGGCAATAATGACAAACGATCTCCCGACGAGTGAAACTCGAAGATGCTCTAAAAGAAGGTGTAGACTGTCCCCAATGCTGTTGTTGTGGCTGTTGCTGCTGTGCAACCGGAGTTGAAGTGCTATTTCGCTGCCTCTTCTTGCTCCCAAAGCCCGAAGATGAAGAACTTCCGAAGCTCTTGTCCCTCGCTTCACGAGCTAGTCGACCCTCTCTTGCATCCTCATCAGCAAGTAATGCCTTTGTAACGGCCTCGCGGTACGTCGGCATGGTAAGCACAGAAATCTTTGACTTAAGGTTGCCCCTTAAGCCCCTCACAAAACGTCGGCCTTTAACCTCATCATCCACCACCATCTCTGGTGCAAATCGAGATAAACTAGTATACTGAAGCTCATACTCGGTCACAGATAAATCACTCTGAACCAACTCATTGAACCGGTCCCTCATGCTCATCCTAGCAAGATGTGAAAAATATTGATCCAGGAAAAGCGTGCGAAAATCCGCCCATGTGATAGTCCGAATATCCCTCATATTTGTGACAGACTTCCACCAATTCTTAGCATCGCCCGTAAGTCGAAACGACGCAATCATGACCCGTACATCGTCCTCAACCACCCTGAGAATGTCAAACCCATTGGTTACCTGCTCCAACCAATCGTCGGCCACTAACGGATCCGGACCACCCACAAAGGTAGGTATGTCCAACCTCAAGAAATCACGGAGAGCCCTTTGAGCACGCGAACCCTCATTCTCAACATGTTGTCTCTGAGGAACCTGTGCCATAGCCGCTGCTAAAGCACGTACAAACTTCTCACCATCCATGAAAGGTGCAGCTGGTACACGCTCCCCAACATCGGGATGCACTGGCACATTCTCGTCCACAACCGGAGGTACATGATCCGGAGCATCACCCTCTCTAACAATACGCGGTCGACCTCTACGTGGCGGCATGCTCTCTACATCACAATAACCAAACATGTAAGGCACAAGTACAATCATAGTATGCAAAACAAAACCACAAAGTCATGCCGACACACGTATAAGCCAATGACGTACAAGAGATGAGAACTAACACTTAAACACGTAACATAAAGGCAAACAAGAAAAGTAAAGCGATAACGACCCTCACCCATCGTCCCATAGAGAAAGAACACGCTCTGATACCAAGTTTTCACACCCCAAATTTCCTAGGGCTCCAAAATCCGAGCCTAAGAACTAAGGGAGTGAATGCGGAAGAAATAAGAGATGAGAACAAATGACCTTCAATCATTAAACGCCCACAAAAGGGTAAAATGGTCATCACATGGATAAAGTAGTGATTCCAAGGTATAAATACAAGGTTTGGACTTAAAAGAAGTTATAGGAACAAACGAAACCGAATTTGAAGGTACGAAATGGAAACTACAACATTTTGAAATCAGCGTTCCTAAGTTTAGGTTCAGAAATCTACTATCAACTTCAATCGACCATTGCGCCCTCAAAAACGACTCAAATGAGGCGATTCAAAATCCTAACATCAAGATCCTTAAGTCCGCTTTCTAAAAAGCTAAAGAACACCTCAATCCGACACCCGTAGCTCGAGATATGAGCGAAATAGTGGAACAGGTCAGAGCAGGGCTGAACTACCCAGTCGACTGGCTGATGACCCAGTCGACTGACTGAGGACCCAGTCGACTGGCTGAACCCGAGACCTCCAGTTTTGAAGAAAAAGGAGGACCCAGTCGACTGGCTAAGGACCTAGTCGACTGGCTGAACCAGTGACCTCAAGTTTTGAAGAAAAATGAGGACCCAGTCGACTGGCTGAACCAGTGACCTCAAGTTTTGAATAAATTTTTTCCTCCATTTCACCCAGTCGACTGCCCGAAAGGGGCCAGTCGACTGCCTGGACTAGAAAACCTCAAAATTGACTCCCATACAGCTCTAAACACTTAGGAACATACAAGAAAGATCTAAACTTGTTCTTGAGACTCTAGAAATGAGGAAAAGTCCCATAACTTAGGAACAAGAAGGAAAATGGTTATTTTTATCAAGACGCTTCATAAAAATCCGTAAAAATTACCGTCTTGCCCCCGGTCTCCGTTTTAACGACCACCGATTTGTAAAGATCAAAATATTCTTAATATGAGTTTAAAATCATTTCTAAAACAAGAAATTTCATCGGGGCCACGGGGGTAGGCGAAAACGGGTTTTTCCATTTAAATCGAAAAGGATTGGTTTGAAAACCTAGAAAAACGTCGTTTTCGGCCAAATACCTAATACACATATTTCATGGCAAATAATTCATTTCACATTCACAAATCCAAGGAGAAGATTCAATAATTACATTTATAGCGCTCTAAGGCGAAACATGTTATAGTTTTACATTTCAAGCACCGGAGTGCTTCAAAAGAATAAAATCCCCGCGCATAGCGCTCCAAGGGTATACATCAATTTAAGCCACCCGACTAACATACTAGCCGGCAAAAGAATAGGTTTAACTTAATTGATGCATTAAACAAAATAAGCACATGTATACAATGTCTATCAATGCTCTACAAAAGTACTCCGCCTCCATATGCGCAAAAAGGACGGAACCAACACCGAGTCTATACCGGAAGACTACGGGCCTCCCAAGTGGGAATCATTACCTGAAAAAAAAGATATATGTCGTGGGGTGAGCTCACTAGCCCAGTAGAGGAAGCGTCATCGCCTCAATCTCGGTAGTCCGAGTGGTACAACCCACCCATGGTACATGCAACTACTCCTAGTCCAGTCTTTTGTTCCACATGGCTCTCATGCCAATCCGGAACCCCATCGAACCCCACAAATAAGTTTCCCCAACATGCTCACAACATAATTTTTTCTACAATTATAGCATGCTTCCATAATATCATCATATTCATACATATATATATATAATATATAATAGTTTAAATACACCATGACTCAACATACCCCACGAGACACAAGGTGCCCAACTCAGGTTAACGGATACATACTCTGTCCAATTACTTTCGAGGATACAAGCTCAACAAGTAATTGTAGAATACCGCACCGACCCTTCCCAAGTGATTTTTCTCTCTATCACTTTAACAGGGAAGACGGTTGTACGAGAGCCCAACTTGCAACTCCGTACGCCATGACTACCCTTGAGTCAAGAAATATAAGCCACCACCCGGACTCTTAACTCACATTTGCCGGCTTTTTAGTTCCGTAGGCGTGATACCTCCTGGCCAGTTGTTGCTTTGATCCGAACCCGACTAACCACACATGACCACACCACCCTCATATTCCGACACCATGAATTTGACACTACATGACGTACTCAATATACACATATGATTTTTCATCAACCATACTCCATCATAATATATGCTTTTTTTCTCTTTAGGCAATATATCATGTCAAAATTATCCACATGCTCATAATATTACATTTATGATCAATATAACACAACATTAATTCATATCACATTTATGATCAATAAATCACAACAAGCATTAAAATCACATAATCATGCTTTTCAAGGGGCTTAGTTCATCGTCTAATTTGTCAAGACCCAACTCGCATATATATATATACGGCATATATACACATAGACGCACACACCCTCGTACAAAAACTAAAACAACTCGTTTTTCCCCTACCTCAATCCAAGCAATTTATAAGCAATAGGTGCAAGCAATCCGTCCAAGACGCCAACAACAATCGAGTCAAGAATTTCCAAGAGAGCTTCAAGGAGGTGATTTTCGGAAATTTGAGTAAAAGGTCTCCCAAGCCTTCAAGCAACATTAAAACAAATATGGATTCTTAACTAGTGATTTTTAATAGCAACAACCGATTAAAAATCAAGAATTCAAAGTAAAGCTAAAAACCCCAAAATGGCTAAACTAGGTTTCATGGAAAATAATTCAAAGGAGTTGGAATTTGTGAACTCACCAATGAGTTCTTCCCAAAACGAAATTAGAATTCACCACAAGCCAATTCACTTAATGGTTGGAGACAACTCATAACCTTCCACAAGAATGAACAATGGAAGAGCAAAAATTCAATACTAGCACATGAATTTCTAGAATTTGGAAGTTAGGATTTCCTACAACAAAACCTTAGAAAAGGAGAGAAAACTTACCACTATGAGCTCAAGAACACCACACCAAGAGACCACCCCAAGTGCTCACCATCCATCAAGAATGAAGAGTAGGAGAGAGCAAAACTTGAAGCCAAATTTCCAAGGAGGACATGGTGGCCGAAATTTAGGGTGTAGAGAATTGTGTGTGTAAAGAGTGTGTGTTCTTGGTGAGAAATGAGAGAGAAGAAGACAATGATAGAGTTAGAGATAGGGTTGGTGTGTAGAGAATCTCATCCAAGGGTTAGAAATGAAGATGGCAAGATAGCTTTGATCCAAGGGCTATAATGATGACAACATTAAAGGTAGTGGTGAAATGTCCAAGTTACCCACCCCTTTATCACTTATTCACAACCCTTGCCATTATGAACCAAATTTACAAATTTGTCCAAGTCTTCAACACAATTACAATATTGCCACTCATCATCTTCCCAACACTTAGTAAATAAATCTCTACAAAACCCACTAACTCAATACATGTAAATTTTCTAATTTACCATTTGTCGCTTATTTATTTTTCTCAACATTTCAATATTTTCAATTTTTCACGTAAGCATATAAACATGTTAGGCACATAAGCACATAATTGTTTAATAAATAAATAAATAAATATATAAATAAAATTTTAAATTAGCACGTAAAAATACCGGACGTTACAATATATGAGCAATCCTATCTTTAATACATATCAGTTACCGTAGTAATATCTATTAGTCATACTCAACTGTTACAGTAATAGGCTTTTCATGTATTACATTTTGTATCTTTAATACATGAATGTGTCTCCAATTGTAATTACTTAAACAATAAAACAACTACCAAAGTAATATCTATGACTCTAAAATCAATAATACATATCAGCTACCATAGTAATATCAATCAGTTCTACACAACTGTTACAGTAATAGGTTTTTTATGTATTACATTTTGTATCTTTAATACATGAATGTGAATGTCTATATAATAAAACAACTACCATAGTAATATCTATGACTCTAAAATCAATCAAATCAAGTATAAATGTCTAAACAATAAAATAACTAAGATATATAAAAATAAATATACATAATATATAGGTAATCATTTCTGTAATATATATCAGCTATCTTAGTAATACCTATCAGTCCTACTCAACTGTTGCAGGAATAGGCTTTTCATGTATTACATTTTGTATTTTTAATACATGAATATGTGCCCAAGTGTAGATGACTAAACAATAAAACAACTAACATAGTAATATCTATGACTCTAAAATCAATATTACATATCAACTACCGTAGTAATATCTATCAGTTCTACTCAACTGTTACAGTAATAGGTTTTTCATGTATTACATTTTGTATCTTTAATACATGAATGTGAATGTCTAAACAATAAAACAACTAAGATATGTAAAAATGAAGATATCATTGATTACACTACAATCAATCGAAAACATTTTCTTTGATAGCCCATCATATATGGGCAATCCTCATTTAGGGTTTAGGGTTTTATATTTTAGGGGGTAGGAATATATATAAGTATGTCACTCTCTGCTCAAATTAAATAGGTACCTTTAAGAATACACCTCTACATATTAGGGTGTGTGACTCTATGTTCAAATTAAATAGGACAATTTAAGAATACACGTCTACAGATTAGAGTGAGTCTCTGTTCTTTTAAATTGGGTTTAGGGCTACACCTCTCTTGTACATTTATAAGTAAATAGATAGATAGATATTGGTAAAAGAAGGATGTGAGAAAAATATTCTTTCATGGCAAGGTTGTTAGAATCGTAACTAGGGTACTAGATTCTACTACATTGTTATAAAAAAAGTTGAAATTAACTTTTTAATCATAGTATATTTAAAGATAAATTGTACCACTAAAAAAATTCATTAATAATAATACTAAGAAAATTTTATTATTTAATTAATGCTCTTGATTTTTATTATACTACTATATAAATATTTCTCAAAAAACATTAAAAGGTTATATCCAATAATCATTATCATATTTAACAAAAATATATATCATTTTCAATGTACGAATAGAAAAACATTTATATGTTTTACACTATTGCCAATCAATAATTTAAATGAAAATTAGTAATATAATGAAAATTAGACTTTTTAGTTATAAGAGTGTGATGAAAAGGGTGGTTGGCATAAGGGTAACTTAGAGATTTCACATGAAAATTAAATTAATCAAGGGTACTATAATCATTTTATGTCTCCAAGGAATGTCATTGCAATATTTTACAGACCTTAAGGGGTGTCGATGCAAAATAGTTCATTGACCAGCATCTACCTGCAATTGACCAATACTTCATGGGGTGTCAATGCAAATTACCCAATAATTTAATAAGAATGCACAATAATAATATAATTATACACTAAGTAAGTAATTAATATCACAGAATTAACAAAAATAATATAATTATACACTAAATAAGTAATTAATGTCATAAAATTAATATTATAAAAGATTATAAATAAATAAATAAACCAATTATATATATATATATACACACACACATAGATTTACTATGGTAAAGAAACATAATGCAAATGAACATGTTATCAAGATTGAAATAAATAATGTGAGTATATTTTGAAACAAATAAAAATAATAATGTATTATAGTAAAAAAGATAAAAGAATATAAATTATATTATTGATTCTTAAAATATAATAATTAAGGGTTATAACTGATATCCTTTAAACTAAATCCAAAGGAAGAAAGTTAAATAAAATAGAATAAAAACAAAATTCAATAAAAAGAAGAGCATGTAACTATAAGAGAAAGACATGTGAATCAAAAGGAATTAAAAAATATATATGTGAATTAAAGTACGACAAGAATATAAATTATGAAAATTGAAAAATATAATTAATAATATCTATTCTCAACAATCAAATGGAGTTTTCAATGGAACTGAGTGCTTGTTTATGCTAATAATATATCACACCTTGAACTGTAATTTCATTTCGTTGTAGCTTGTTGTGCATAATAAATAAAGTATTTATTTATTTATATTTCAAATGAATTATCCTTAAGATAAGAATTACAATTGAGTAAAAGCGATATAATTTAGGAGTCTTATTTATTTAAAATTTCATGATAATTACAGTATAGATAATAGAGATATGTTTTAACAGTTTAGGTTATATAAATCTTTTGTTACAATTTAAAAGATGATACAAATATGTTTTAGGATTCTGAAAGATATGTTTTAGGAGTTTAGGTTATATAAACTTTTAGTATTAATTAAAATTAAATATGTAAAAGTAAAGTATAATTATAATTAGGTCACAATTAAAAAATTAATTTAAAATACAAAAATATGGGCTGAAACTCTTCACAATAAAGTATAATTATAATTAGGTCACAATTAAAAAATAATTTAAAAATACAAAAATAGGGCTGAAATTATTCACACTTTTAATATTAGTATAGATTAGTTTATAACTAACTAAACTTAAATTTAAATGTAACGTACAAATATAGATTTGATTTGTTATTATGTTGGTGATAAATAGAAAATCAATGATGTCAAGGAAAAAAACAAAATTATATAAGCTGCATGATATAAAAAAGTATACAAAACATTGATGGTAAACCGTGCTGATAAATAAACACGAATAAAGTTGGGAAAAATAAAATTGGAAAAAACATAAGATTCAAAAATAAAATTGGATTAAATAAACATGAATAAATTATAACAACCTTTCTTACCGCCCATTAATTTTTGAAATGATAACAACCTAAATTTCATCTATATTTTTTTTTCTTTTATACCATATATTTTTTATTAGTGTAATTAAATACATTATACGGTAGTAATTGAATCATTTTATACCAAATGGTCTTATACATAGTTATTATTGGTGAATGATATTAATATTATTATATTAAAGGATAGATAAAGAATTATATAGTAATTAAACTTGTTTTAAGCTTGAAATATTAAAAAATGACTATATAAATAATTTTGGATAATTATTCAAGTATTATAAACTTGTTACTATGAGAAAGTTTGAAATGAAAGGGAAGGAGTTTGACATGGGAAAGAGAAATTTTGAAATGAAAGGTTGTTGTGGATTCGGAGAGTGAATATGAAAGGCGGAAGAGTTTCGGCTAAGTGAACAATTTTCCATTAAATCAAAAGTTTTACATGCATTCTATCATATATATATATGTATAATATAAAATAGGAAAAATTATACAAACCTCCCCTGAACTTTGACTTAATTACAGAGAGTACCCCTAACGTTTAAATAATATCAGTTACTACCCCTTAGAACATCGGAGCAGAGTCCCAGTCATATTTGTGCGTGAATTTACTTAAAAACCCTTGTTTTATATTATATTTTAGGGTTAATTTCAAGAAACCCTCTATACTATCCAATTTTATCAACTAACCCCCATTGTGTCCACTTTGTCCCATATACTATTCAATTTCATCATTATGCCCCCTCACCTCACATTTTGAATCAAAATGCCTAAACTACCCTCAATAGTATAAGGGGGTTTAGTGAAATCAACCCATTAAAAATATTATTTTTCGAAAATCAATTATATTTTTCGCAAAAATTATAAATTCAAAAATATATATATATATTTTTCGGATGGAGAATATTATTTTCCAAAATATGAATTATTTCGGAAAAAATAATATATATTTTCTGAAAAAATTTATTTTCGGAAAAAATCATATTTTGGAATATAGTATATATTTTTCGCAAAAAAATTATTTTTCAGAAAAGATCGTATTTTGGAACATAATAGTATATATTTTTCGGAAAATATCATATTTTAGAACATAATATATATTTTTCGCAAAAAAATTATTTTTCGGAAAAAATTCATATTTTGGAACATAATAAGTACTTTTTTGCAAAAAAAATATTTTTCAGAAAAAAATCATATTTGGAACATAATATATATTTTTCGGAAAAAATTCATATTTTGGAACATAATATATACTTTTTGGCAAAAAAATTATTTTTCAAAAAAAAAAATCATATTTTGGAACATAATATATATTTCAATCCTTGCTACATCAGACTTGGAGAGAGAGAGAAAACGTGAACTTTAGAGAGAGAAATATTAGGTGTAATAATATCCTCAAATGGGTTTATATATAAAATTATGAGGGCTTTTTGGTAAAAAAAAGTTAGGGTATTTAAGTAATTTTGTATGCAAAATTGGAACAGGTAATGATATGAGGGCAAAAATGAAAGTTCAGTCCAAAAACAACCTTTATTGACCAATACACAAACTTTTCGGCGTTGACTTTGAACGGAAGGGGCTAAGTGTTACAACGGAGGTGATTTTAAGGGTAGTTTATGATATTATTAAAATGTAAGGGGTGTCGCGTGCAATTAGGTCACAGTTCAGGGATAGTTTGTATAATTTTTCCTATAAAATAAATATACAAATAATGAGAAAGAGTGAATGAATAGTGTTTGCTGTAACTTTTTTACCTTAAAAATTACATGGGACCCACCTCATCAATCCCCAAAACTAAAAAGCACCGTGTAGCTACCCTTACCCTTGGATCTCAACTGGCACTTAAGCCAGTGAGAGGCAAAATGGAGAAGATTTGGCTCCTAGATACAACACCAAAGTGGACGATTATGATATCCACATATATACATGTGTGTGTATATATATACATATATATATTATGATTTCTTTGGTAATGGGAACCCACAATGTAAAAATGAGAATCTTGACTCCTGGTTCTTGAGGTTGAAAGACACTATACATATTTACTAGTTTTAATCACAGAAGTTTCCTGGTAGCGACCAAGCTGAAGCTGCGGAAGGCCTGCAATGACTGATATCTGTTTATAATGTAGAATGTAAATTAGAACCGAAAAAAATAAATTAAAGAGGGTCAATATTTAATCACTAGTATATATAATCCAATAATAGCATACGCGTACGTGGAAAGAAATTGATGACCCATTTTAGAAGTCTTAAAATGAAGAATGCACTAAATTAACCGCATTCAATGACAAATAATATTATAGTCAATTTCTAAAAATCAAACCAACAACGATTCTATAGTGATTGGTACGTTTCACATGCATCACCTTACTTAAAGAAAAAAATAAAAAAAATCATTTATATATTTGAATGTCTTTTAACTACGTAGAAGATTAAAATACAAGAATAAACTTAACATTTTAAATCAAAAGAAAAAATTTTGAAAAAGGACCATTGAATTTTTGTATATAGGTGCCTCTTTTGTATTTTATTCTATTTTTCGGGTCAAAGAAAGTTTCTCGCTTATCCCCTAATCTCATCCTGATCGTGTGACTTGATGCCCTAATGTTCCATCCCTCTCCAAGTTTCAGTCTTAGAAAGTGCCTGACCATCATAACGTTTTCCCTTTGAACTTTAGTTAATGTTCCATGTTAGTGCTCAGCATTGGGCTTTAGGTTCATATGCCTTTGGGTTTTAGAACTTGGCCTTTCTATATCATTGTTATTAAATAATTCTGTGTAATTTCTCAAAGAATGATATATTTATTTGGATAGTACTTGAGTCATTTCCGAAGAGGATGAAGTTGGTCCTCCTTTCTTATGTGGATAAATAAATTTAAAACACATGTTTAAAATCAATTAAAGAATATAGATGGGTATTACCCATTATTTTATGGATTTTAACTTAAAGCTGATTTTTTTTTTTTTAATTTCATTTAAATCCCTTCTTCCTTCTTCCATCACAGACCATTTTCTTCCTCCTCAACAGATTGACGTAATTTTTTTTCTGATCAAATAGAAGATGTAATTAAAATAAATTTGTTGAGAAACAAAGGTTTTCTCAACCTTTGTTCTTCCCGGCTCATTCGGACTATTCTCAAATTTTATTAATATTTAAAAAGGTAAGGTACAATTTCATGAATCTTTTTAAAATAAAGAAAAATCCTTCAATTCCATATGATTTTACAGTGTAAAAGTTTCAAGTTTGATCTTAAGTGATCATACTCGACATTCTTCAAGAATAACCTATGTTTTGAGAACAACCCCAATGAGCAACTTAAGAAAATACACATCATCAATTATTTTGACGTACTCAACTGTCTTCAAGAATAAACCTATGTTTTTAGAATAGCCCCCATGAGTCTGGAAGAGGAAAAGTTGAGAAAACCTTTGTTTCTCAACAGATTTATTATTATTATTTTTAATTGTATCTTTTATTTCATCTAACAAAAATTTTCATGACAAGCTATTGAGGAGGAAGAAATTGGCCGGCAGTGGGAGAAGAAAAGATAGGGTTTATGATGCGGGTAGATGATGAAGAGATAAGACGAATAAGTTTATACCTATAAATTAATGGATAGTATCTATCTATAGTCCTTAATTGATTTTGGTCATGTTGGGCCACATAAGAGGGGAGGACTAACTTCATCCTTCCCGGAGAGGACCCAAGTATTATCTTATTTATAATACAACGAAAATATACTCAAAACATAAAACATAAACATAAACATTAAGGGCCCGTTTGGTATAAAACATAAACATAAATACCAATAACATGTTTGATAATTTTCATTATGTTTACCAATTATATAAACAACTATAAACATATATTGTACCTAAGCCTACCTTTTATAAACAAGAAATCCTTGTTTATCGTTTTTTATTTACGAAACTACTGCAGCCACGTTTTAGTCACTTAACATTACTGTAGTTGGGGTATATATAGGAAATAACATCGCCCTAACCCTAGGAGATTGGAGTTGGGCGAGAGAGCAACATACAAGTTCTTGTCAACTGATCTGTGGCCTTCTCCTTCAGTCTCTGTCGTTCGTCAATCTCCTCCACAAGGTTCGTCAATCTCCTCCACAAGGTTCGTCAATCTTCTCTTTATCTTCTCCATATGATTTCTTCCCCTATTTTTCAATTTTTTTCCCGCTTTTCGTGAATCTCTCTATTTATTTATCTCTCTCTATATATATATACAAAATACATATAAACACAATCACACAAACTATTGTTAAGTAGATCTGTAGAAATAGTGTTGATTTTCTAAGAACTTATATATATATATATAAATATATATAAATAGGTTATGCAAGTAGACATTGTTTGCAACATATGAGTATTAGGAAGCAATTTTTGGAAATCACATCTAATGGTTAAAACTATATCCAGTATTGAGGTAACTAGAAGCCTTTTATTAGGAAAAAGATAATTGGAAAAGGTTAGGTTTAATATACACCGGTTGAGCAAATTTCAATAAATTAATTATCTTCATAAACATAGGTGGGCACAATTTTTCTTTACTATACACTAATTATTCTCTGATTTTTGGGTTTTATATATTTGTTAACTAGATATGTAGAAATAGTATTGATTTTCTAAGATTTTTTCTCTCTTTATGTTAAATTTTAATTTTAAAATATGTATGTATAGGCTTTAGGTCTTGAAATTTGTAAGTTGAATTTTTTTCTTGCTTATTATTTTTTGTAAAATACTTACTAATTAATATGCTGCAACTTAAATGGATTATAATTATAAAAATCTCAACAACTCCAACACTCAAACATTTTGATGGGATGTGATAAGTTAGGGTTTATTTGTAACTCTAAATGACCTGAAGACCCTTGATAGATTAACTTTGACTAGATGACCTGGTAAAATAGCGGTTAGAATTTAAATTGTAGGTGAGATTTATACAAAAAAGTTAGTTAAGATATCTACGGACTAGCAATCACAACAACTTGGCTCAACGACCAGTATATATAGATGGCCAACCAAAAGAAGAGGTACAAAAAAATTATTCCACTTCCATAATCATTCACTTCAAGTATCAAAGTCAAACTCTAACTTGACTGTTGGAGGGTCTTTGGCCGGCACAACACCGATGCCACCAATTGACTTTAACTTGTCTTGTAGGATACGGTGTCGTTCCAGATCACCACAGATTTCTCCTTCATCAATTGGCGCTGTTTGCGGGAACCGTTTGGTTGCCTAAGGAATCATGGTGGTGTTGTGTTTTGGGTTGGCCGCCGACGAGGAACCATTAGCTCATCACTCTGGTTAAAGGGAAGTGTCCGGGGAACACCCGGGCAATCCAATTGATCAAGAGCATGTCACAGTGTTAGAACGGCAGATCTAAAACTTGCATAAAGGAATGGACCAGTTAATCCAATAAAATGCGATGATTCTACAGTGGTTGGCTCCCCCTGCCTACCCACCCCCTCACAATGTTATGCCGGACAAACACCAGAATCCACCTAACCCGGATGACCGGGTCAAAAATGTGGAAGGGAGAGATGACGATCTCCCAGGGAATGATTTAGAGGTAGAGCATAGTTAAATTAGAGATCAACGTAGAGATTTTTCCCCTTAGCCTCCACGAAATTCTCGGCTTCAAGAAAACATCACGGTTTGTGTTGTTGAGAAGAAGGAGAAAGTCACTCACGTTGACCAGCAGATCCAGGATCTTAGAGCAAAAATGGATGATGTGATGCAGGTAATGAGAGGAAATGGTTCTACTACCATAGAAGATTTGGTCCATAGGGCCAACCTACTGCAGTGCCCTCTTTTAGATAAGTTCAAGATGCCCACTATTGGGAGTTTTGATAGAACTGGAGATCCTTTGGACCATTTGGAGACTTTCTAAGAACTTATGCATCTACATGTTGTACCAGATGCCATCATGTGCCGCGCTTTTCCAACAACGCTCAAAGGCTCAGCACGGGTATGGTTCAACAAACTGAAACCAGGATCCATTGTGACCTTTGAGGAGTTGAGCAAACAATTTATTGGACATTTCATAGCTGGACAAAGGTAAATGAGGCTAGCCACCTACATGCTTACAGTAAAAAAACAAAAGGGAGAATCCTTTAGGGATTACATCAGCCAATTCAATACTAAGATGTTACAAGTGGAGGAAGTGGACGATAAGGTGGCATTGACAGCCTTTATGGGAGGCTTGCAGACTTCCAGGTTCTTGTCCTCATTGGCTAAGGAACCTCCTTCCACTATAACGCAGTTGTTGGTCCGAGCCGAGAAACACATGAATGTTGAGGATGCCATGAATGCCAGGAAAGGAAAAGAGATCAAAGATAAGAAGATCGATAACACGAAAAGACCAACTCAAAACACCAAGGAAAATAATGATACCAAATATAAAAAACCCTCTATTTTTCAGAATGAGAGAATCCCCCGTTATAGAAACGTTGATAGGTATGCCAACTATACCCCATTGAACATTTCTATAGATCACGTTTTTTTGCAAATTCAGGATGATCCATCCCTGAAATGGCCATTAAAGATGAAGTCAGACCCCGCAAGCAGGCCCCGTAGGGTTACCAACTCCATCCTAAAAAATACCACGCCTTGAAAAACCTGTCATCACGTTTTCAGATGAAAATGCTAAGGGAATTCAATAGCCTCATGATGACCCCTTGGTCGTCACTATGGTGATTGCCAACTACAATATAAGGCGTATCTTGATAGATAATGGCAGTTTCACAGATATCCTCTTCCTTGATGCTTTCAGCAGAATGGGAATCGCACGTGAAACACTGAAACCTACCAAATCGCCACTTATGGGATTCTCAGGAGACAAGGTGTACGCACTAGGGGCAGTTACTTTTCTAGTGACAGCTGGAACCAACCCAAGAAGGATTACAGTGATGGTAGAATTCTTGGTTGTTGATTGTCCATCTGCGTACAATGTGATCATGGGAAGAACAAATTTAAATGCACTGAAGATGGTGACCTCTACCTGCCATCTCTTGGAATAAATAAGTTTGAATGAGGATGATCCTGTAAAAAGGGTAAGCATAGGGTCTCTCATTCCCTCCTACCTCAGAAATGAGCTTATAGAATTTCTCAAACAAAATCAAGACGTCTTTTCCTAGACACATGAAGACATGCCAGGTATTGATCCAGCCATAATGGAACATCGGTTGAATATGGACCTTTCTTACAAACCTACTAAGCAAAAGCGAAGAACCTTTGCCACAGAAAGAAACCATGCAATCTTTGAAGAAGTTGACAAACTCTTAAAGGATGGCTTCATCCAGGAGGTCCACTATCCTAAATGGTTGGCCAATGTGGTGTTGGTGAGTAAATCCAATGGCAAGTGGAGATTATGCATAGACTTTGCAGATTTAAATAAGGCGTGCCCCAATGACAGCTTCCCCTTACCTAGGATTGACATGCAGGTGGAAGGAATGGTTGGTCGTGAGTTATTAAGCTTAATGAACACGTATTTAGGATACAAACAGATTCCCATGCATGTTCCCGACAGAGAAAATATGTCATTCATAACCGAAAAAGGTTTATACTGTTACAGAGTAATACCATTTGGGCTAAAAAATGCTGGTGCAACCTACCAGAGGCTTATCAATTCAATGTTCAAAGATCAAATTGGCATAAATATAGAGGTATATGTGGACAACATGTTGGTAAAGAGCCTGAAAGCTAAATATCACTTGGGCTTAAAAAAAAGTTTTGGTTTCGAGAAGATGGCCGATCGTAATGCTAATACAAGAAAGGCACCAACCACATCTTTGAAGGGATATTATGTGTCATCCATGTATGAATCGTATGTTGAATTTCCAGAAGAAGATATAGTTAAACACTATGAGATCAAATCTAGTGTCATTGATATGCTTCCGAAATACTTTGGACTTAGGATTGAGGACTCATACCAATGCATAAATGATTTCTTAGAGGTAGTGTCTACTGTTAGGTATGATGATTTATCCAAGAATGACTTGCGAGTGTGATTATTTCCTTGGTCACTGAGGGAAAGAGCCAAAAGATGGTATATCAAATTGGCTAAAGCAACTAAAATTGATTGGGAAATCCTTAAAAAATAATTCATAGAAAAACATTATCCCATAGGAAAGACCTCAGAAGCACAAGATGCAATCAAAAGTTTTAGAGAGTTGTCTGGTGAATAGTTTAATGATGCGTGGGAGAGATATAATAAAATCTTGTATAAGTGTCCCCACCAAAGGTGTGAGAACATTTATAGTATTATTTATGTTTGGCATATTCTAGACAATAATCATTTTGAATGAATTGTCATATTGAGAGTTTTGTGTTTTTGCAATTGAGTTGTTAGTATGTTCGTTTCTATCTCGAGAAAGAAGTCAAGGAGTGTGTCAAATCAAAGAAAGCTATCGGATGGCAAAATCATCATTTTCAAAACATCGTCACTTTACCAGAGGGCAAAAATGTCATTTCCAGACATCATGACTTCAACCAAAAACATTGGGAGTTCGAGTTCGAGATGACCAGTCTAGCTCAAATATTAAAAAATTGCAAAAGATGCAACATACCTACGTTGTCAGAGGCTGAAATAGGACAAATTGGCTTTGACCTACGCTGTGGTTTTAGAGATGGGAGGGGACCCTACGCCTTAGACCTACGCCCAAGCGTAGGTCCAAATAAGGTGATTCTTAAGACTATCATCAAGATCTTGAAGTCATATTTCCAATGATATATTACATGTCTCAATCCAATGTGTGTAGCTCCAGATATGATAAAAAAGTGAGAGGTGTCTTGCAGAAAAAGCTGAAAATTTCATAATCGGGCAGAAATTTTATTTTGACTCAAATTGATTCATGTTGACCCGGATGACCTTGAGTTAGACCCAAACACCTATAAGAAAGTTTATATCATATATTATATATCAGATTAAAGGGTTTGGTTCAGTTGAGTGTGAAATTACACAAAAGGGTAAGATTAGGGTTTCTCCTCAGCATGGTCTATAAATACCGAGTTCTACAAGAGAGGAGGTAACATCTTTGAGAGATCTCTGCAGTATTTTATCATTCATATTCTTCTACAGAGATATTGATATATAGAGAGAAAATATAATTGAGTGATTGTTCTAGATCTCTCTTGTTTTGGAGTTGATTATATCGTGCTTCTACATCGACAATCTTATGCACGATTGAATCGTATAGATTCTGAAAAATATACACACCGCTGATTGAAACTTGGTTGTGTTGATCCTTTTGTGAAACAAAGTTGTCTGAGTGCAGAGATCGGAGCGAGAAGCTTCATGGTTATTTGATCTGTTGAGAAATAGAGGCGTCAGAGTATGGAGTAGAGTGAGAGCTTCGTGGAGCGCGAGTGATTCAAGGGTTTTAGACTCGAGTAGAGGAAGGCATATCAAGAGTGATTGTAAGTCTAAAACTCTCATAGATTCAGTACTTATTGATTCATAGTGCATTGGTACCTGAAAGTACCCGTGGTTTTTTCCTTGGAACGTTTCCTTGGTTTTTCCATGTATAATTCTTTGTGTCGTCTCTTGATTTATTTTATGCACTACATTAATGCTTGCTTGATATTGTTTGAATGATGTGATTTGAGATTTAGGGTTTTGTGATAGGATTAAAATTGACTTTTCCACAATTAAATATTATTTTATCAATAAATCCACAAAAAGCCTATTCACCCCCCTCTAAGTTATTTTCACCATCGTCTAGATAATTTCAATTGGTATCAGAGTGTGGTTGCCCTGATTTAGGTTAACTACCTAGGGTTAGATCTTGAACTTAGACGATGGACATACCTCATGAAAGAAGTTCCATATCTAGGTCCCCTTGGTTTGATGGCTCAAATTACACGTATTGGAAAGCGGGGATGAGAGCATTTTTGAAGTCTTTAGATGAGAAAGCATGGTTGGCCGTAGAGGTAAGATATTCACCTACCACTGTGAAAGATGTTGTTACTAATGAATCTAGGGTAAAACCTTCAATTGAGTGGACTACTGCTGAAACAAATAGTACTAGTTATAATTCAAAAGCTTTGAATGCATTGTATTATGCGGTGACTGCGAGTGAGTTTAAGAGAATATCCACATGTGAGATTGCTAAAGAAGCTTGGGACATACTTCAAGTAACTCATAAGGGAACTTCAAAAGTTAAACAGTCAAAACTCCAAATTCAAAATTTAAAATTTGAACAACTTAGGATATAGGAGGATTAAAGTTTTTGGTGATTTTGAGGCTAGCTTAACTGACATAGTAACTAGTTGTCACAATCTAGGAGAACCTATTTCCGAGACGACCATTGTGAAGAAAATCCTTAGGTCTTTGCCTGAACGATTTCTATATAAGGTTACTGTTATATCTGAAATCATGATTTTCAAGGAAATTAAACTTGAAGAGTTGGCTGGTAATTTGAAATCATATGAGATGGAGATGTGTGCTCAATCCTCTAAAAAGTCAAGCAGTACAAAAACGAAGGACATAGCTTTGAAAATCACTAAGGAGGGTCCTAGTGAGTCGGATGAAGAGGGTGAGAGTAAACCAAGTCAGTTTGACATGATCATGAAGCAGTTTCATAAGTTTTTAAAATCTTCTTGTGGTCAAGAATTGATTAAAGAATAAAATTTTGGAGATAAATCACATGATTCTAAAAATAGAAAATTCCAAAATAGGAATGATAAGTTTGTTCATAAAAAGAAGAAACCTCAATGTTTTGAGTGTCAAAGGTTCCATCACATAGCTGATGAGTGTGCTAATAAGTCAAAAAGGAAAAAAGGTTTGGCTGTTACTTGGAGTGATGGATCAACTAGTGATTTGACAGATTCAGATGTAGGAGATGAGATTGAGAATTTCATCGTGTTTGCTGCACAAAGTAAGGAAGTCGGTGAAGTTGTTGCAAGTTGGACAATGTCTGAGGATGATGATTATGAGGATAATGAAGATCGTGGGAATTCATATGAAGATGTATTCAATAAATTGTATGAAAAGTTCGTGCAGTTAGCAAAGTGTACTTGAAATTTTTGGTTCAATACAATAATGTTGATAAGGAGAGACAGTCTTTAAGAGAAGAATTGACCAAGTTTGAACAAGAAAGGACTCAGGCTTTGAAGAGGGTAGATGGTCTCAATGAGGAATTAGAAATTCTAATATTGAAATTGAGTGAGAAATCTACAAGGATTGAGAGTTTGGAAAAGGAATTAAAGGATGCTAACTCAACTATTCATAGATGGTCTAGTGGAACTAATAAGCTTGATCACATGTTGAGTGTAGAAAAAACAACAAGAAATACTAAGGGGTTGGGGTTCAAAGGAATGAGTGATCCTAATATTGTTTCCAAAATAACCTTTGTTAAGGCTTCCCAAGTAATATCTAGTTCTTCTCAAGCTAAGTCTGATAGGAATCTTAATACTCGATCTTATGTCAGAAAACCTGTTGAGAGTAAACCTCCCTTTACCTCTAGAGTCAATAAGGGTTCAAATAATGTTTTTCAAAGATTTATTCCAATCTGTCATCACTGTGGAATGAAAGGTCACATTCGACCCTTATGTTTAAAGTTAAGAGGAGAAACTTTGAAATCTGAGTGGAAGCATAGAATTCAGAAAAGACCCAATGTTGAAAGTCAAATTCGGGTGTTGAGTGAAGAGGTTGACTAGGCTAGAAAATAGAGCACCAAAAATTAAACAAATGTGGGTTAGAAAAGATGAATTGCATTGTTTGGTTGCTCATACTGCATGTTTAGCACGTGACTCTAATTCTGAGAAAGCTCTCGAGTATATATCCACAAATTCTCAATCAACAGATATATCTACGAAACCATTAGATTTTCAAAAGCATATGCATTTTAGAAAATCTGGTGGCATATTATCATTAGGATATATGTCTTCATATATATCATTCTAGGAATATCTTGTATTATATTTTTATTCTAGAATTGATACATTATCATGCATTTTGTTTTATTTGCATGTTTATTTTATTTATTTTTTTGTTATTTTATTATTATGCATGCATCATGTTTTGCTACTATTAGGATTATTCATGCATGCATCCTTATGACAAAAATTCCATAAAAATTAAAAATATATATATATTCTTAGCATGTTGAGCTTGGCTAAGGGTACAAAAGATTGTCATATTTTACTTTATTTTCATATTTATTTGTTTGATTATACATATGAGAAGTAGAGGTATCAGACTGACCTAAGATTTTTGGATGATTATTTTATGTTACAAAACTTTAATCTTAGGTGTTAGTTGCTTCAGTGATGATTATAATGTTTGTTGAATCTGTTAATTTTTTTATTTAACCCAAAGTGGTATAAAGGTTCATGAGCTATGCTAGATTGTTCTATACATGAAATATTTTTTACATGTGTATGAATGTTATGGTGATGCTAAAAAAAAGAGATGTTTAAAATATTAAAAATGCAAAAAGTAGTTTTTCAATCTGAGTAACCGGGCCTCTTGCCTTAGTAAGCATTGAGTGTTCGCGTAAAAAGGGGAGAAGACTAATGAGCATAAATCCCATGGAAAAAGCTCGGGCTCAGTTGGTGGGGACTAAAAATCCTCGCTGAAAAGTCCGGAGTTTAGAAAGAAAAAAAGAGATATGGTGAAAAAGTTGAAAAGATGAGAATGAGGAAATTATGTGACAAAGAGAAAATATCTTTTATTTTTTGCCTTCTAGTTTGGATTTTGGATTGAATTATCATCACGGTTGGTGGGGAGATTATCAGCTTTAGTATATATTGTTTTCATCTTACCTTAGTGCTTGCACATAAGTCTTTTCATATATATATATATATGTGTGTTTGTGTGTGTGTGTGTGTGTGAATGTTATGCAAAACTTGACTTGTGCATTCTTGAGTCTACAAGGTACGTGTGCTGATTTTCTTCACTATAGTGTGTATAATGGATGAGATAGATCTGAAAATATGATGTGTTAATGATTAACTCGTTGTCTTTACTACCATGCTCAAATATTTTTAAAGCCAAAAATATTTTATTTTACATTTATTCATGACTTTTTGCATTCATGCATTTAGTATTAAGGTCATGCATAGTAGAAATATTTGTTACTCGAGAATCGGGATATATTCTTAATAAAGTACTTTATCTTAGTATTTAGTGTTTGGTTTAGATTCTCTAGAGTTTCCTCTGTTATCTTTTCCCTGTGTGTTCATCTTGAGGTTTTTCCTTGTTTCTCTCATGTGCTTTGATTATTTGTATTGTTCCTTGTCATTTCAGTGACAAAAAGGGGGAGAAATATTGAGTAAGGGGGAGTAATGGTTTTAGGGGGAGAAATATTAAATAAGGGGGAGAGATTATTAAGAGGGAGAAATATTTTGTTTGAGGAGGAGTATATATTCTCAGGGGGAGAAGAAGTATGATGATCATTATGATTGCATTGGTGTTGAGTTTCTTATGATCATTATATTGGTTTGTATCTGGTTTTCACACTTGCGTTTAATGGTTTGTTCAGTGTTGTGGTTATAGGATTTGTAGACCGTCTTAAAAGCAAGGTGACAAATTATATCTATGTTTGTAGGTATGTGTTCATAGGTATAGATGTTATGTTATTATTTGTGAGGCTATATTATAAAACATAGTTTTGTCTCAGAAATGCCAAAGGGGAGATTGTAAAAATATTTATAGTATTATTTGTGTTTGGCATGTTCTAGACAATAACCATGTTGAAAGAATTGTCATGTTGAGAGTTTTGTGTTTTTGCAATTGAGTTATTAGTATAAGTTCATTTCTATCTCGAAAAAGAAGTCAAGGAGTGTCAAAACAAAGAAAGCTACCGGAGAGCAAAATCGTCATTTTTCAGACATCATCACTTTACCGGAGGGCAAAAATGTCATTTCCAGACATCATGACTTCAACCCAAAGCATCGGGAGTTCGAGTTCAAGACGACCAATCTAACTCAAATATGAAAAAACTGCAAAAGATGCAACATACCTACATTGTCAAAGGCTGAAACATGACAAATTGGTTTTGACCTACGCTGTGGTTTTAGAGATGGAAGGGGACCCTACACCTTAGACCTACGCCCAAACGTAGGCCCAAATAAGGTGATTCTTGCGTCTATCATCAAGATATTGAAGTCATCTTTCCAATGATATATTACACGTCTCAATCCAATGTGTGTAGCTCCAGATATGATAAAAAAAAGTGAGAAGTGTCTTGCAGAAAAAACTGAAAATTTCATAATCGGGCAAAAAATTTATTTTGACTCAAATTGATTCATGTTGATCCGGATGACCTTGAGTTCGACCCAAACACCTATAAGAACGTGTATATCACATATTATACATCAGATTAAAGGGTTTGGCTCAGTTGAGTGTGAAATTACACAAAAGGGTAATATTAGGGTTTCTCCTCAGCATGGTCTATAAATATCAAGTTCCACAAGAAAGGAGGTAACATCTTTGAGAGATCTCTACAGTATTTTATCGTTCATATTCTTCTATAGAGATATTGATATATAGAGAGAAAATATTATAGTGATTCTTGTAGATCTCTCTTGTTTTGGAGTTGATTCTATCGTGCTTCTACATCGACGATCTTATGCACGATTGAATCGTATAGATTCTGAAAAATCTACACACCTCTGATTGCAACTTGGTTATGTTGATCCATTTATGAAACAGAGCCGTCAGAGTATGGAGTGGAGCGAGAGCTTCATGGAGCGCGAGTGATTCAAGGGTTTCAGACTATGAGTAGAGGAAGACATATCAAGAGGGATTGTAAGTCTAAAACTCTCATAGAGTCTGTACTTGTTGATTCATAGTGCATTGGTGCCTAAGTGTACCCGTGGTTTTTTCCTTGGAACGTTTCCTTGGTTTTTCCACGTATAATTCTCTGTGTCGTCTCTTGATTTATTTTCTGCACTACATTGACGTTTGCTTGATATTGCTTGAATGATGTGATTTAAGAATTAGGGTTTTGTGATTGGATTAAAATTGAATTTTTCGCAATTAAATATTATTTTGTCAATAAATCTACAAAAAGCCTATTCACCCCCCTCTAGGCTATTTTCACCATCGTCTAGGTAATTTTAAAAGATTTTCTGAACATGATATAGCTAAGAATTTTTACATGGGACTTGGAGATGCACATAAAACTTGTGCGACAATGTCTTTATTAATTGCCAAAAAGGTCAAGTTGGGTTTCTGAGCTTATTTATCATCAGAGTTGGTGGGGAGATTATCAGAATTAGTGTGTATTTTATTTCATCTTACCTGTATGCTTGCACCTAAATATTTTTCAAATGTACAAATACTATGTAAAACTTGACTTGTGAACTCTTGTGTCTACAAACTATTTGTGATGATATCTTTCACTACCGTGTGTATAATGGCTAATTCAATTTTGAGAATGTGGTTGTGTTAGTGATTAGCGCATTGTATCTACTACCTTGCTCACATGTTTCTAAAATAAAAATTTATTGTTTCGTTCTTTCATGACATTCTGCATTCATGCATTAGTATTAGGATCATGCATTGTAGATATTTTAGTTATCCGTGAATCGAGATATGTTAAAATAATGATTTCCTCCTCTGTTTGGATATTGTGTGCTTTGCTTAGATTCTTTGGTTTCATCTTCTAGTTTCTTCATATGTTTACACCATATGTATTTTCCTATATCTTTCTAGACTGGTTATATTGTTCTCTCTTTGCTTGACATTTCAATGTAAAAAAGGGGGAGATAGTTTTAGTTAAGGAGGAAAGATTATTTATTGAGGGGGAGGGCTTAAGGGCGAGATTATACTATCATGATCATTATGCTTACTGTTGTTATTGTTGACCCAAGGTTTCCAACTATGGGTAAATGAGATATTTTGTTGATAGTAAACCATTGAATATGATAAATTTAATGTCGACTTGAGTTATATTTAGTAGGTTGTTTATTCAAGAACAACTCAAAAGAGTTTGTGGATTCATAAGAATATCAAGCAATGATTCTTAGAGCTCAAAAGACATTGGAGATGTGGATGGAGACATCAACCCAAAGATTAAAAAAATTGAATATCAAAGAATTGGGTAAAATAGTCTTGGGTAAGTGCTAGATTAAATGTAAAATTATTTTTGAAATAACTTATTTGAAAGCTCGACTGTTAACCAAATTAGCATATAGGACCATGCATATCATTGATATCATTCATGAGTCCGTGCATTATTGCTTCTAGACTATGAACATCATTGATGGAACATTTTTACATATAGTTCCTGCTAAAGTTGAGTTAGTTCAAGTTTCATAAGCTATGAAAGAACTCAACAAAGATTTTGTCCTGGAACCATAAACTAAATTTATATCATTTGAAATGGTTTCTAGATGTATGTTAAGGCTTTGAACTAAATTATTTTAATCATGAGAAACCTTTATCAAATATTAAAAATTTGTCTAAATTGGAATATTATTTCGCAATCTTAATATTGACCTTTAGAGAGGTTTAAGATTATCATAAGTTTTAAAGAACTTACTCTTGACTTATTGAATTTTAGGACTTGCACTAAAAATGATTTATTAAAACGTCCCTAGAATTACTTGGCATAGGCATTGAATTTAAATGTATTACTCAAAGATGCATGTACAACGTATGAAGAGATTAAAACTCTTAATTTGATGTATTCATACTTATAAACATCTTCTTAATTGATTAAATACTTTGAAACATGTTCCATATTGGTCAGACTTTCAAAAATAACCAATTTAGAAGGCTGTAAGTATTTTTCAGCAAGCTGAAAATAACTGTCAGCAAGCTGATGTACAGTGTCAACAAGCTGATGCGTCCAGAAATGTTTACACTTTTGGTCGTTATTGATGTACATGGTTCATAACAGTCGATTGATTTGGCCTAGAATTGAATTCCAACAGCTATATTTGGATGCATAAATTACTAAAACACCCCAAATCACTCTCTAACAGCTATATTTGGTTCCTAAGCTATATATATATGATATTCATGAGCCATGAAACAAGAGAGATGAGGGAGATAAAAGAAAGAGGGAAAGTTTACCATTTGGGCTTAAAGCTTGAAATCATTTTTGGGTAGAACATCTTCTATAGGAATCACCATTGTGCATCATTCACGTCATTCTCTTGTGATTCATTTTTAACTCGAAGTATGTGAGAATGTGAGCATTGAATTTTTATATTTATCTATTGATAGATAATGTTGTACCATTCAAACCTTAATTATTATTCTTTATGAGTGAAAGACCAAGAATGTATCTTGGTATGGGATGAGCTTATTGAAGCTTTGTAAATGTTTCTCTCAACCTTAAAGATAGAGGATTAGATTGACTCTTCACCCTCAAGAGTGAGCAAAGGTTAGCTATTCACCTGGAATCAAGAGTGTTTGAACGTTATCTCTCCACCCGCAAGATGGAGTAAGATCAGCTCTTCACCTGCAAGAAGAAGCATGTAAGAGTTTGCTTTTCACTCTTAAGAAAAGCAGGATACTTGAATCCTTGAAAGGTTTTCTAAAGGTATGGGCGTAAGCCAAGATTTGGTCGAACCATGTAAAATCGCGTGTCTTTGGTTTGCATTTTCTCTATCACTTATTTCTTTTCTTTACAAGCACTTTTCCTTTAGAATCTTGCGCTTTATATATCACTACTTTGAAATTGCTTGTGCTTGTATTTTCACAAGGAGATTGGGAAAATGCTTGATTGAAGTGAATTGGAATGTGAACTAGATTATAGCTTAAATTATGAATTATTTACTTGCTTATTATTATGTTATAATCTTGTTGCACACCAAGTGTTTGACGAAATGCATCTTTAACAACCAAAACATTAAAAGTTCATATACACACCATGTGTTTAAAAAAATGCATATTCAACATAGCCTTTATCTTGAGAGTTTATATGCATACCAAATGTTTGACTATTTTTATATAAACTCTACAAGGATGATTTTGTTGACAATAGCAGTTTGTGTATTATGTCTAAATGAGGAAAGTGTTATTATATGTTTTACATGGTTAGTTGAATTGCATACTTGATTGGTTGGAGCAATTTCATGTTCTACTTGAATCAATATGAATGTACTCAATTGTGTAACTTATTTATTCATGATTCAAAGTATCAATTGGGGTAGTTACTTAGGAAATTATCTAACTTACTAAGTGTTTAACTAGTCCTATTATGCTTATCTTTGTCAAAACACAATCAAACAAAAAAAGACTGAAAGTTTGTCATTGACCCTATGCCCCCCCTCTCTAGGGATCAATATGCGGCTAACAGTTATAATCATTGTATTTGTTTATACTTGTTTTTCACACTTGTTTTTCACGATATGTTGTTTAGTGTTGTTGTTGCAGGATTGGTATATCATCATGAAATCAAGGAAATAGTTATGTCTATGTTTGTGAATGTGTGTTTTGTCTCAGAAATGTCTAAGGGGGAAATTATAAATACATTTTTAGTTATGGCATATACTAGTCAATAAACATATTGAGTAACTTGTGAGCTCGGGTAGAGTTAGGCAGATTGAAGTGGCCAAGCAAAGGACATCAACAACCAATAATGCAAGATAGTGAAATGGAAGCGACACAATTCGACGTAACGACAAAAGAATCAAACAAACACATTTCAATCTGGACGAGTACTTGCCCAGAGGTCGAGTTCTCGACCGACCAATATGGGTGCCAATGCGCCCACAACCAGCGCCCAAGACAATGATTTTGGTTTTGGGGCGTTGGTGGACGTAGATGGGGTGTAAGTGATTCAGAATGCAAGTACTCATTTTTTGGCGAGTTCTCGACCAAGGTCACCTGACGAGTACTCTACCAATTTGCGAGTACTCGATCGTGGCCAACTTCAGATTTTTAAAACAACATTTTTCTGATGTTTAACCTCCTATCTCCACTTAATTACGTGTTTAAGGGTTGCTATTGATATATTGGTCAATTTTTGAAGAAAGACAAAGTTTTGGATGAAAAGGAACCTAAACCCTAGTTGGACACTCTTCCCTGAATATATGAGATTATATTGAGAGGGGGTTGTGGTTAAAGATCTGTAATTCTATCATATATCAGATTTGTTTGCAGAGAGAGAGAGAAAGAGATTTGATTGATCATCCTACTTTGAGTTTCTCTCTTGTTTTGGGAGGTTCTTCAATTGTGTCTCAAAATTGGTGATCTTTATACACACTTGAATGACCTAGATACTGAAAAATCATCACACCACCAGTTGAAACGTGTTTGCATTGATCCGTTGAGACTTAGAGTTGTCAGAGTACGGAGATCGAAGCGAGGAGCTTCGTGGAGTGCGAGTGGATCAAGACTTTTCAGACGTCGAATGAAGAACGGCAATGAGAATTTGTTCCAAGATTTTTCCAAGCAAAAAATTCTTGTGTCGTCTCTTGATTTATATTCTGCACTTACATTAATAATTACTTGAATTATCTTGGTAGAGAATTAGGTTAACCTTAAAAATTATAAAGATAAATTTAATTTGTCATTAAATTCATACCAAGCCTATTGACCCCCTCTAGGCTTATTTCCATCGTCTCTTAAGTAATTTCATATATGAAAGTTAAGATGGTTGTATAAATATGGACAAGTAGTTATTACACATGGTTCTTGATAAAGATATTCTATCTACTCACAGAACACTTGACCTGTTGACAAGCTCACACTTATATAAGCTAAAATAGAAAAAGCTCTAAATCCTGCATGATCAGACGGGAGTGAGAACATGCTTGTTAAACAACTTGAGCAATCATTTGAATGCTAGAGTTGTGGAGGCCCATGACACAAAATCAGGCGAAGAGTCGAGGCCGGTGTGGCAGTTGGCATTTCCATCGACTAAATGCTTAAGAAGGGCCTCATGAAGGAGCAAGAGAAAAAGAGCCGTGAGGAAATCAGTTTAGGACATTGCTTTTCATCCAGTTTGGGGAGACTACTCTGTAAAGCAAGCCATAGAGTAAATTTGTATCAAGGGATTGGGAAGTTGTTGCCTACCAGATTCCTCAATTTCACCTAGATGAGTGGAGAAGCAAGCCCGAGGATAAACAATTATCTGAATTTTCCTTTTATCTGAGAGCATTAACGAAAGCCATCAACGAATCGACATCCCTCTTCTCCGAAGGGTACTTGATGGCCTGAGAAGAGTGTTTAGGGAAGAATAGTATTGTGGGAAAGCTTCCCAGCTGCAATTCTTTCTGTGCAAATGCCTTTTGGTCACCGTCTGCCCTGAATTTTCCTATCTTCACGCCGGACCCTGCCAACTTCTCAGCCAATTCAACATAAGATCCTTCCATTGCCTGTTCAAATTTGAAGAGAAGTTCATTAGCTCCGAAAATCCACATGGTTATATAATTACTAAAACAGTTATGCTCAAAACATTGTTTACCTGGCAAAATTGGCACCAAGGTGCATAAAGGACGACAAGCCAAGGCTCCTTCCGGTCGTCCAGTTTTGCCAAATTCTCCATCCCTGTCCTATTCAAGGTTATAACATTTTGGGTCTCAAATAGATCAGCAACTGTGGCGGTTTCATTAGCATTGGCAGCTCCATTGCCATTGAGTTGGCCTACTTTTCCCTCGATATTTCCTTTGTGGAGGCCACACTCCTTGGCCTTGGCATCCTCCCACCACCACCTTCCTTCTCTCTCGTGTTGCCCAGGTAAAACCGGCCTTGTGCACGGCTCACACCCAATTGAGACATATCCTTGCAAATGCAGGGAGTTAACAGGCACATTCATCGTCCGGAGGAAGTTCCAGATGTCACCGCCATCAACATTCGCAACCGGATTCCACTTCACCAGGCTACCAACCCCACCATCCAGACCCTCGAAAGAAGGGTCCACCTGTACTACGGGAATTTCCGACCTAGTGCCCGGGGACTGATCTTTTCTTTGCCCGGTGATCCATGCACGGAAGCCCTTGAGAGCCCTCCTGAGGGGTCTCACCTTTCTCACACGGCAGCACTCCTGGTGACCGTCCTCGTAGAAGGAGAACAACCCCTTAGTCCTTACCAAGGCTTGTACTTCGACAGCATCTGGAAACATGTATTCAATGTGAATACCATAATGTTTCTCCACTGTGTCGAATAACTTATACGTTTCAGGGTTCAGCCTCCCTGTGTCTAGGCTGATCACCCTAAATGGTCGACCTGTTAGATGTGCATATTCGATCAAGGCAACATCTTCAGCACCACTGCAAAAGGAAAATATAAATTCAGAAAAGGGAGACTTAAACAGGATACTGTGTCATACATGAGACAAATTTACAGAATAAATTGAACATTTGTGAGAACTAAAAACTGGCTGGAAGCTAGAAATTCAGCTTATAGAGGTCCTACTCGTATATTATACGGTACTTAAAATATAGATTAGAGAAAAAATAGAGGAATACAATTATATTCGAGAACCAGAACTAAGAAGCTAAGAGTGTAGAGCTTGCATTTAGAAAAAAAAATTGTGAAAAAAATAAAGAATCATAATTTCAAGCACATTTAACATGGACCATCCTACACAAACATTTGTGAAGCTCTTCAAATGTATGTATAATAATACATGGATTGATGGCTGGCTCCAATATTCAGTGTGTTTTGCTCTAGTGAAATCAAAATGAACTTTTATAGAAAATTGAAGCATAGATGAAATGCATGTCATTTTACAAGGAAATTCTACCCAGGTACTGACCATTGGACATGGTATTGGACAATTCAGTGAATATGGCAAAAAACAAACACTATTCCTTAACATCAATAGAAAATTTTCATATTCTTCATCAATCCATAAATCTATTTTTCGAATATACTTCTTTTCTTTTGATTAATTTAAAAGATCCAAGAATCCACACATACTAGCCGATAGTCCGTGGATTGAAGAAAGGACATATGTTCTCATAAATTACCATTGAAGAATAATAAATAAAAGTGTTTTTTTTTTCGTTAAATATGATAAATAATAGTGTTTCACCTTCAAAGATCTTTAGAAGAAATAACATTCGGTAGGTCAGAGGCTTATTCAATACTAAATCTACCAACTAGTATAAAACATAAAATTGCATTTAAATCATCACACAAAGCATACATTTTTCGAAAATGTCAATTTCAATTCATCAAACAACTAGTGTAGAGTAAACCTATTCTGAATAAATTTCAATCTGGAAATAAAAGAATACCTGAAAGCAATTGCTATGTCATCTCCAAATTTCTCAAGGGCTTTGTCAATAATTTCAAGAGGGGAAGCCTTTTCAAGGTCCTTAGCCAGTTGCTCATAATCTTCAACCTCTTCTTTCTCCACCACCTCTGCAAATTCACCACAACATAAAAGGACAAACCCGTCATTTCACATCCCTCTAACAACACACACACATATATATATATATATATAGCCATTTTTAATTTATTTAAATTAAAAGTGAGAAAGTGTACCGGGAGAAGCGATGGTGGCAGCGAGAGGGACAATGGAATCGTTCCGTTTTGACTCGGTATTGAGTGGCTTCACGGAGGATTTCCTCAGAGAATAACTCACCGCCGTCGATTGAAAACGAAGGCGATCCAACGGCTGAAAAGAACCCAACGGTAGAGCTGAAAACAGAGATCAAAACCCCAAAATTCAAATCTCAAACTACACCAAACAAAAACCACAGAAGTGAAGATAACTAACAAATTAACCCAACTTTCCAAAAAAAATTAAAAAGAAACTGAGAATAATTATTATGAATGAGGGAATTATATACCTTTGGGTGATTGTTCATGAAAATGGGTGGAGATGGAACCAGAGATTGACACGGAAGAAAAAGAAGAAGTTACAGAAAACGCCATTGATGAATACTGAAGCTTTGTCTCTCTACTTTCTCTCTCTAGAATTGGATGATTTTGTGTATGTGAGATTGAGATTTTAGTGTGTGTTTGTTTGTTTGAAATTGTGAGTGTTTTAGGCAGAGAAGAGAACGGAAAGGGTGGTTAAATAAAGGGTGATTTTGTGTATGATCGCTTTTGTGCATCATCGCTTTCGTCACGTGGCGAGCCGAAGAAAAACAAAGACCGGTTTGACCGGACTTTTTAGTAATTTTTAAATTAGATTTTGTGAACTTGCTATGGACTTTCCTTTGAAGTTCGTTGCAAGTCTCTCATCATGTAATTGAATAGAAAAATAATTAGAATATATAAGAAATATTTAATTTAGGGTAGTGCAATGTAGACTATTAGATTGGCCGAAATAACAAACTAGAAAATTTAAGTTATTTTGGTTATTTATTTATTATTTTTACTCTCCATCATATAATCAGTTAAATAATTCAATACATGAGTTAAGTTCACATGAAATTTAACATAATTCAATACATGAGTTAAGTTCACATGGGATTTAACATATTAATATTTTTGCAAGCAGAAATGCCAAGATGAGAAGACTATCTATAATTGTGATTTGGAATAGGGGTGTTTAAAACTGGTTCGCTTCCGGTTCCAGACCGGATTTTTTCGGTTGCTTAAAAGCCGGAACTAAAAGTGCAAGGAACTAATTCGAAAATCGGTTCGGTTCCAGTTCCTTCTAATTTTATTTTTTTAAAAATAGAAGCTCAACATTATAAGATAATATAATTATAAATTATAATATTTGAATTATTACAAACCTAAAACCAAATATATAATTAATGGAATGAAAATAACTATATTAAAATATTACATACCTAAAGTTACAAATTACCATTATCATTTAATAATCAAGCAAACATTTGCATTTGAAAATTACAAAAAAATATATATATATATTCCGCATTAGTAAAAGAAAATTAGTAGACAACTACTACTCATTAATGGAATAACATTTTCGTCATTTATATATATTCGAGTCTATGTAATTGAACTGCATACCCTGTATATATATTTACATTATTTATGTGATCTTATGTTGTTTAATGGACTAACTTTATAAATATAGATCTCTATATTGAGTAACTATGTAGGCTAGTGAACATATAGTCTATGACCTCTAACTTAAAATAAAAAAAATAAATCGGTTCTTGAAATTTTGAAATTGGAACCAGAACAAACTCCATAGAACAAAACCGAACCGCCGGTTCCGATTCCGGTTCCAGTTCAATTCTTGAACACCCCTAATTTGGAAGGAATGCACACGGTTTGATTTGGATCACTTTAGAAAAAATTTGACATAAAATTGTTCGATTCCATAAATATAGAAGAAAATCAAATCATACGGTTTGTTTGTTTCGATCCAGCGGTACTAAATTTTTGTTTTGCTTTTGTGTTAATGTTCCTGAATTGTATAATTACAAGTACAACAGAAATTTGGGAGAAAAAACAGAAATATTTGTAACTCCAGTATTTAATAAATCTAAATGCTCCAATTAATTTTACAAATGATACGAGTAAACTCAGAAATTTCGCTACAACATGTAACAAAACTTTGTTAACCTGAAATTATTTAATTAATTTCATTAACATGTAATGATTATATTTTATTTATATATAATATGATGATCGGAATTGAACTGTGAAATCACGATTTTACTAATTTAGAACTGTATATTAGTCAAACTATTGAAAACCTAAATCAATTTGTATAGTTCCATTTGGTTCAGTTCATAGCTAAACCCCTCGTTTGTCCTAATTTCATATTGATTCTCCTTAATTATTAATATTCTCACCTACACTCTATGAGATTTGCCAATTATATATAGAATACTCCCTCCATTAGTCGACCAACAAAATAAATATACTATGTCATCCAAAAATGGTGAGTAAATGATCAATTTTATCCTTCAATTATATGTAAAGTCATATCTGTCATTATGTCTTCCTGTACAATTACGACTATACCCATAAACATTGCCCTCATGTGTATGAAATAAGGGAAATAATGTTGTCTTTTGACTTTAACTAATAATATTTTTAAAAATAAATTTAATAATAATGGGTAGCACAGTAAAATCATACTAATCTATTAGAAAAGTTAACGGTAGTTACTGACATGATATAGGTGGAAATATTGAAAAATAAAGGAGTCTACAATAGATTAGGGCAAACTTGGGGGTTCTTGGTGAAATTAATCCAAACTCTTACGGTAAGAAGGAAAGGTAGACTGCACTGACCTACAATTTGGAGGATTTATTTATTTATTGTTTTATCTCTTTTGTTATTATTTATATTAAATGGAGTTTAAATTCACACATTAAGTGTTTATTTGACAACCGATGCGGTGTTGGTTTTTGGTTGGGTTGGTTGGGTTTTGTGTGATTTTATTCTGAACTGAAATTATATTTGGTGCACATGATTTTGGTGTGAAAAAAAGTAAAGCTGAAAAACCAAACCATGTTTGGTAGAGTTGGTATGGACTGAAATTCTGAAATCAAACCATGTTTGGTAACTTGTAATGGTTTGACATTTTATTTATTTATAATAATATTTTATAAATATATATGTTTTAAAAAATAAAATATATAAATAAATGAATTTTATACTCATTCTTATTTTATTAAATTTTAATAGTAAATCCCAATTACACCCCTCAAATTAGCCCATATCCCACTTACACCCCCTCAAATATTTCGAAATATATATATATAATTCAAAAAATATATAAATTTCAAATATATATATAATTCGAAAATTATATATATAATTTTTGTTGATATTAAAATTACATTTTTGTTAATAATTTTAATCTTATTTCCCTTTTTACCCCTTATTGTAGTCACAGAGTTTGATTGCATAGCATCATCAAATATTTCTTGTGGCACGCAGATCCGTTGGATCACAAAATAATAAAAAATAAAAATTATTCTGTTTATCTCTATTTGCGGCAGTGGTGAGAAGTAGAAATGCTCATTGTGGATTGGTGGTCCATATAAACAACACTATGGGATAATAAAAAAATATTTCAAAAAAAAAAAAAAAAACAATTCTACCCCCAAAAAACGACTTGGTACAAATTGATGACACTTGACAATTACACGCATAAAATTATTTTCCAATTTTATTATGATGTCAATTAAGGAGTTCCCTATTGGTTCAACAAAGAGTAATAATTTTCCAATTTTGAAGAAGAAAATGATACTGGTCACCTTATGTGTTTTCTTAGATGACCCTATTATAAGCACGTGCTTTGACAAACAAGAAAATGAATTTTAATTTTTATTATTATTTTTAAGAATGCGCAGCTTATTTAGTGTGCATGCTGACTTGGAATCTATATACATTGTACCTCATACATAAATATATATGGGTAGAGAATATGGACTATAGAACCTGTCAAGATCATGCCTTAGAAATAAGAAGAAAAATCTTCTCCTTTTGGCCTCTCACTGGCTGAGGGTCACAGGATGAAAAACTTAAAAATTATCACAGGGATATAAAAGAAATTTTACAAAAATACAAATATATATATTTATACACATATACAGAACTGTTTTTTGTATATATATGTCCTTTGAAAGGATTGAAGCCGAAAGAAAGCCCCAAATTGAAATTCTCTTTCAAAAATTTGAATCTTTTTCCCAAAATTTCAAAAATTCTTCCAAAATTTTACTCCAACAATTGAAAATCGAAAATATAAAAGAGACGAGTATTTTTCTTGTTAATGGGTGTGGATTTTATTTTGGGCTAATTTCCTACCATTCCTTTTATGTTCTCATTGCTTTTCTTGTTGTCAATTACTTTGATAGATTCCTCCTTAGCTTTCAATTTCACATAGATTAGCCCTGGTTGCCTCAACTCCTTGTTGTGGCTTGTCTCTCCCTTGCCGCCAAAGTAGAGGAGACCCATGTTCCCCTGCTAGTAGACCTCCAAGTATGTGTGTTTTTGTGTGTGTGATTAATTTATTTTGCTTTATATTTGATTCTTACAAGTGGCTTTGTTTTTTGTTGGGTTTTAATAAAATTTGCGTCTTTGATCCTATATATTTTATTTCAGTTTGTATTGTGGATTATGTGTTTGAAGCAGGTACGACTAATTGAAGCTATGAAAGAAAGCAAAGTTCTTTTATCTCTATATCTGGCCATGAAGAATTTATTTCGTGGTATTTTAATTAATTCGGATGATTACTAATTTTTGTATAAATATATATATGTGTGTGTGTGTGTGTGTGTGTGTTTATGTGTTCAATTTTGTTGCAGACAAAAGAGATGATATTCCAAATTTAGGATTTCAAATTGTCTAGAGCCCTAACAACCGATTGGAGGAATTACAAACCAATCCGATCAAGAATCTAAGGTAAAATCTTAGAAGTCAAGTTTGTTTCATTTTTTCCTTTTTTTAAATTTTTTAATACAACATTG
Organism: Cornus suecica; assembly: GCA_963922005.1. Taxonomy (NCBI): domain Eukaryota; kingdom Viridiplantae; phylum Streptophyta; class Magnoliopsida; order Cornales; family Cornaceae; genus Cornus; species Cornus suecica. The sequence continues at coordinate 55,477,924 of OY998241.1, read as the reverse complement.
TTTCTCCTTATATATTTCTTGTTTCTTGATTCCATAGTGATTGGTACGTTTCACATGCATCACCTTACTTGAAGAAAGAAAAAAAAAATCATCTATATATTTGAATGTCTTTTAACTACGTCCAAGATTAAAATAAAAGAATAAACTTAACATTTTAAATCAAAAGAAAAAAAATTGAAAAAGGACCATTGAATTTTTGTATATAGGTGCCTTTTTTGTATTTTATTCTATTTTTCGAGTTAAAGAAAGTTCCTCGTTTATCCCCTAATCTCTTCCTGATGGTGTGACTTGATGCCCTAATGTTCCATCTCGGCTCATTCAGACTGTTCTCAAATTTGACGTACTTAAGAAAATACACATCATCAATTATTTTGATGTACTCAACTGTCTTCAAGAATAAACCTATGGTTTTAGAATAGCCCCCATGAGTCTGGAAGAGGAAAGGTTGAGAAAACCTTTGTTTCTGAACAGATTTATTATTATTATTATTAATTGTATCTTTTATTTCATCTAACAAAAAATTTCGAGACAAGTTATTGAGGAGGAAGAAATTTGTCCGCGGTGGGAGAAGAAAAGATAGGGTTTATGATGCGGGTAGATGATGAAGAGATAAGACCAATAAGTTTATACCTATAAATTAATGGATAATATCTATCTATAGTCCTTAATTGATTTTGGCCATGTGTGTTAAATCTATTGGGCCACATAAGAGAGGAGGACCAACGTCATCCTCCCTAGAGTGGACTCAAGTATTGTCTTATTTATAATACAACAAAAATATACTCAAAACATAAAACATGAACATAAACATTAAGGGCCCGTTTGGTATAAAACAAAAACATAAATACCAAAAACATGTTTGATAATTTTCATTATGTTTACCAATTATATAAACATATATTGTACCTAAGCCTACCTTTTATAAACAAGAAATCCTTGTTTATCATTTTTTATTTATGAAACTACTGTTGTCGCGTTTTAGTGACTTAACATTACTGTAGTTGGGGTATATATAGGAAATAATGTCGCCCTAACCCTAGGAGATTGGAGTTGGGCGAGTTGGGCGAGAGAGCAACATACAAGTTCTTGTCAACTGATATGTGGCCTTCTCCTTCAGTCTCCGTCGTTCGTCAATCTCCTCCACAAGGTTCGTCAATCTTCTCTTTATCTTCTCCATATTATTTCTTCCCCTATTTTTCAAATTTTTTCCCTTTTTTCGTGAATCTCTCTATTTATTTATCTCTCTCTCTCTCTCTATATATATATATATATATACAAAATACATATAAACACACACACACATATATATATATATATATATATATATATATAAATAGGTTATGCAAGTAGACATTGTTTGCAACATATGAGTATTAGGAAGCAATTTCTGGAAATCACATCTAATGGTTAAAACTATATCCAGTACTGAGGTAACTAGAAGCCTTTTATTAGGAAAAAGATAACTGGAAAAGGTTAGGTTTAATATACACGGGCTAAGCAAATTTCAATAAATTACTTCTCTTCATAAACATAGGTGGGCACAATTTTTATTTACTATACACTAATTATTCTCTGATTTTTGGGTTTTATATATTTGTTAACTAGATATTTAGAAATAGTATTGATTTTCTAATATTTTCTCTCTCTTCGTGTTAAATTTTAATTTTGAAAATATGTATGTATAGGCTTTAGGTCTTGAAATTTGTAAGTTGAATTTTTTTCTTGCTTATTATTTTTTCTTAAATACTTATTAATTAATATGCTGCAACTTAGATGGATTATAATTAGGGTAAAGTGCATAAAACCCCCCTCAACTATTGCCCCATGAGCACAAAACCCCCATCAATTTCAAAAGGGGCAAAAAATGCCCTTCAACAATCCCAATTGGGTGCCATTTATCCTATCCCCATTGCAAAATTACAATTTTACCCTTATAAAAATAAAATAAAATGTTTTAAGTGTTAATTAATATATATATAATTCAAAAAAGAATATGTTAAATTTCGAAAAAAATTTAAAATTCGAAAAAAATATATATAAAATTCAAAAACAATATAATAAATTTCGAAAAAAAATTAAAATTTGAAAAAAATATATAAAATTCGAAAACAATATATTAAATTTTGAAAAAAATATAAAATTTGAACAATATATATATAATTCGAAAACAATATATAAAATTCAAAACAATATAAATTTTGAAACAAATATATATATTTTGGAAATAAAATATATATATATATAAAAAGACCACTAATTGATGTTGGTGGTAAGTAGTTTGATTCACTTCATTAGAAAAGATATGACATTCTACCAATATATATATATTTTTTAATTTTATTTTTTGAAATATATAAATATTTTTTGAAATTTATATATATATTTTTAATTTTATATTGTTTTCGAATTTTTTATATATTTTCGAATTTTATATATTTTTTTGAAATTTAAAATATTTTTTTCAAATTTTATATATTTGTTTCTAATTTAATATATATTTTTGGAATTAATATATATATTTTAATTTTATATACTTTTTCAAATTTTAATTTAAGGGTAAATGTGTCATTTATGAATTGAGGGGGTACATTTCACTCAATTGATAGTTGAGGGGGGGTTTTGTTGTTGAGGGGGATTTTGTGTTCCCGAGCGATAGTTGAGGGGGGTTTTGTGCACTTTACCCTTGTAATTATGAAAATCTCAACAACTCCAACACTTAATCATTTTGATGGGATGTGATAAGTTAGGGTTTATCTATAACTCTAAACGACCTGAAGACCCTTGACAGATTAACTTTGACTAGCTGACCTGGTAAAATAGCGGTTAGAATTTAAATTATAGGTGAGATTTATACGGAGAAAGTTAGTTGAGATATCTACGAACTAGCAATCGCAACGACTTGGCTCAACGACCAGTATATATAGATGGCCAGCCAAAAAAAGAGGTACAATAAAATTATTCCACTTCCATAATAATTCACTTCAAGTATCAAAGTCAAACTCTAACTTGACCGTCGTAGGGTCTTTGGCCGGCACAACACCGGTGCCACCAATTGACTTTAACTTGTCTTGTAGGATACGGTGTCGTTCCAAATCGCCACAGATTTATCCTTCATCAATTGGATCCATTTGTAAGAACCGTTTTGTTGCATAAGAAATCATGGTGGTGTTGCGTTCTGGGTTGGCCGCTGGCGAGGAACCATCAGCTCACGACTCTGGTTAAAGGGAAGTGTCCGGAGAACACTCGGGCAACCTAACCGATCAAGAGAACATCAAAACGTTGGAACGGAAAATCCAAAACTTGCATCAAGGAATGGACTAGTTGATCCAATAAAATGCGACGATTCTACAGCAGTTGGCTCCCCCTACCTGCCCACCCCTTCACAATGTTATGCCGGACAGACACTAGAACCCCCCTAACCCGGATGACCGGGTCAAAAATGTGGAAGGGAGAGATGGCGATCTCCTAGGGAATGATTTAGAGGCAGGGAATAGTCAAATTAGAGATCGACGCGGAGATTTTCCCCCTCAACCTCCACGAAATTCTCAACTTCAAGAAAACATCACGGTTTGTGTTGTTGAGAAGAAGGAGGAAGTCATTCACGTTGACCAGCAAATCCAGGATCTCAGAGCAAAAATGGATGATATAATGCAGGCAATGAGAGGAAAGGGTTCTACTACCATAGAAGATTTGGTCCATATGACAAACCTACTACAGTGCCTTCTTCTAGATAAGTTCAAGATGCCCACTATTGAGAGTTTTAATGGAACTGGAGATCCTTTGGACCATTTGGAAACCTTCCAAGCACTTTTGCATCTACATGTTGTACCAGATGCCATCATGTTCCGCGCTTTTCCAACAACGCTCAAAGGCTCAGCACGGGTATGGTTCAACAAACTCAAACCAGGATCCATTATGACCTTTGAGGAGTTGAGCAAACAATTTGTTGGACATTTCATAGCTGAATAGAGGTAAAGGAAGCCAGCCACCTACATGCTTACAGTGAAGCCGCAAAAGGGAGAATCCCTTAGGGATTACATCAGCTGATTCAATACTGAGATGTTACAAGTGGAGGAAGCGGACGATAAGGTGGCATTGACAGCCTTTATGGGAGACTTGCATACTTCCAGGTTCTTGTCCTCATTGGCTAAGGAACCTCTTTCCACTATAACGCATTTGTTGGTCCGAGCCCATAAGCACATGAATGTTGAGGATGTCATGAATGCCAGGAAAGGAAAAGAGATCGAAGACAAGAAGACCGATAAAAAGAAAATACCAAGGAAAAGAAGGATACCAAATACAAAAAAACCTCTATTTTTTAGAATGAGAGAATCCCCCGTTATAGAAGCGCTGATAGGTATGCCAACTATACCCCGTTGAACATGCCTATAGATCAAGACTTCTTACAAACTCAGGATGATTCGTCCTTGAAATGGCCATCAAAGATAAAGTCAGACCCCGTAAGCATGCCTCGTGATAAGTATTGCATATTTCATCACGACCATGGGCATACTACAGAAGACTGCATTGACCTTAAGGATCAGATTGAAAGTCTGATTCAAATAGGCTACCTGAAGAGATTTACAACCAAGAATAACAGGGATGTCACCAACCCCTCAAGAGGAGGTCAAGACAACCGTCCAGCAGAGCAATCACCCGTGGGGGAATTCAGAGTTATCGTTGGCCGTTATCAGGGGGAGGTGAGTCCAGTTCAGCTCTATAGGCGTATGCCATGAGGTTACAATGTGAAGTTTCTGAGGTAGGGTTACCAACTCCATCCTCAAAAATACCACGCCTTGAAGAACCTATCATCACATTTTCAGATGAAGATGCTAAGGGAATTCAACAGCCTCATGATGACCCCTTGGTCGTCACTATGGTGATTGCCAACTACAATATAAGGCGTATCTTGATAGATAATGGCAGTTTCGTAGATATCCTCTTCCTTGATGCCTTCAGCAGAATGGGAATTGCACATGAAACGCTGAAACCTACCAGATTGCCACTTGCGGGATTCTCAGGAGACAAGGCGTACGCACTGGGGGCAGTTACCCTTCCAGTGACAGCCGGAACCAACCCAAGAAGGATTACAGTGATGGTAGAATTCTTGGTTGTTGATTGTCCATCTGTGTACAATGTGATATTGGGAAGAAAAACTTTAAATGCTATGAAGGCGGTGACCTCTACCTACCATCTCTTGGAAGAAATAAGTTTAAATGGGGATGATCCTGCAAAATGGGTAAACATAGGGTCTCTCATTCCCTCCTACCTCAGAAATGAGATTATAGAATTTCTCAAACAAAATCAAGACGTCTTTGCCTGGACATATGAAGACATGTTAGGTATTGATCCAGCCACAATGGAGCATCGGTGTAATGTGGACCCTTCCTACAAACCTATCAGACAAAAGCGAAGAACCTTTGCCGCAAAAAGAAACCAGGCAATCTCTGAAGAAGTTGACAAACTCCTAAAGGTTGGCTTTATCTAGGAGGTCCACTATCCAGAATGGCTGGTCAATGTGGTACTGGTGAGGAAATCCAATGGCAAGTGGAGATTATGCGTAGACTTTACATATTTAAATAAGGTGTGCCCCAAGGACAGCTTCCCCTTACCTAGGATTGACATGTTGGTGGAAGGAATGGTTGGTCATGAGTTATTAAGCTTAATGAACGCGTATTCAGGATACAACCAGATTCTCATGTATGTTCCCAACAGAGAAAATATGTCATTCATAACCGACAGAGGTTTATACTGCTATAGAATAATGCCCTTTGGGCTCAAAAACGCTGGTGAAACCTACCAGAGGCTTATCAATTCAATGTTCAAAGATCAAATTGGGAGAAATATAGAGGTATATGTGGACGACATGTCGGTAAAGAGCTTGAAAGCTGAACAACACTTAAAAAAAAAAGTTTTGAATTTCGAGAAGATGGCCGATCGTAATGTTGATACAAGAAAGACACCAACTACATCTTTGAAGGGATATTATGCGCCGTCCGCATATGAATGGTATGCTGAATTTCCAGAAGAAGATGGAGTCAAACACTATGAGATCAAATCTAGTGTCATTGATATGCTTCCGAAATACTTTGGACTTAGGATTGAGGACTCAAACCAATGCATAAATGATTTCTTAGAGGTAGCCTCTACTGTTAGGTATGATAATTTATTCAAGAATGACTTGCGAGTGTAATTAGTTCCATGGTCGCTGAGGGAAATAGCCAAAAGATGGTATATCAAATTGGCTAAGAAAACTAAAATTGATTGGGAAACCCTTAACAAAGAATTCATAGAAAAATATTATCCCATAGAAAAGATCTCAGAAGCACAAGATGCAATCAAAAGTTTTAGAGAGTTGCCTGGTGAACATTTTAATGATGCGTGGGAGAGATATAATGAAATCTTGTATAAGTGTCCCCACCAAAGGTTCTCTGAACATGCTATAGCTAAGAATTTTTACATGGGACTTGGAGATGCACATAAAACTTTGATAGATGAGTCCACACAATGTCAATTTATCCTGAAATCGGCAAAATAACTTTTAGAGTTGCTTGACAATATTAGTGAGAATACGATTCAATATGAATTTGAGTTGAGATCTAGAGGTGGACAAGATAGAAGATTATAGAAATATTATGTCGTGAATCATGATGATGTGAGAGATTCAATGGCATTGATAGGAGAGAAACTAGAAAGAATTGACAAGTTTCTTCAGCGAAGTCATTCCCCTCTTAGAGAAATGTTAGAAGTAGAAGCTGAGTATTCTCAAAATGAGTGTCAGAACATAATGGTTGTCGATGCCAATGCATCGTGAAACTATTCAAATAATGCTCTTTTCACTAATTCATACACCTCAAATGCCAGAAATCACCCACTTTTATCCTATAGATCTATAAATGTGGATAATTCAATCCAAGGGTCCAACAAGGAAAATCGTTTAATCCATAGCCAAGGTTCCAATAGAGTCAACAATCATTCAACTCCCAACCAACAATCATGGCTCGAAACCCTCAGTCAAGTTACCAACCCAGAGAACCATCCAATAATTCTTAGGCTCTCCAGCCATTCAATAATAATCAGGCTCTCCAACCATTCAATAACAATCAAGCTCTCCAACCATTTAATTATCAAACTCACCTTCAAGGAAACCAAACCCAAGGATTCAATCCAAATCAAGTTTACCCTCCATATCCTCAAAACCATCTCCAACATCAAAATTCAACTTAAAATCCACCACCAAGACCACCTGGATTTGAAAAAGAGGTGATAAGTGCCCTGATGGACTTTAAAAATCAATCTAATGATTCTCAGGCGACCATCCAAACACTAAACTCTCATTCTTAATTCATTACTCAAATGGGAGCCCAAATGGCACAACTAGCGAATGTTGTGGATAGGATAGAGAGAATATTGCCTAGTCAGCCGATGGCTAATCCAAAGCCGCAACAAGCACCAAAGTGTGGATCCTTTGTTGAGACTCGTCACGAGACAGTCCAAGCAGTCACAATTTTGAGAAATGGAAGATAAGTGGATAGTAAGACTGAGGAGTAATATGAAGAAAGGTTGAAGAAGAAAAAGGCCAAAGAAGTTCAAAGCAAGGCAAAATAAGAAGCTCAAAAGAAAGAGGCTGAAGAAGTTCAAAGAGAACAACCCGAGGAGATTTTGTTGACTGAACAAGTGAGTTCAATCTTACTGAGTGATACTCCACCTAAGAGGAAAGATCCCGGTGCTCCCATTATTTCTTGTGTCATTGGTGGCAAAAATATTGGTAGAGCTCTTATTGACCTCGGTGCAAGTGTTAATTTATTACCTTACTCAGTCTATCAACAACTAGGGTTGGGAGAGCTCAATCTTACCTCGGTGGTGCTTCAATTGGCAGATAGATCAACTAGACAACCGAGAGGAATGCTGGAGGATGTAATTATTCAAGTGGGTAAGTTCTACTATCCTGTAGACTTTGTGGTGTTAGATATGAAACATGTTCAAGAATTGAAAAAACATATCCCAGTGATATAAGGAATACTGTTCTTGGCCATAGCCAATGCGCATATCGATTGTAGGACAGGGGTGATGGATCTATCTTTCGGGAATATGAAGGTGAGGATGAATATTTTTCATATAGTCATCAAATCACTACACCGGTCGAGTGTTTTAATGTAGAAGAAGTCAATAAGACTTGTAAAGAACCTGTACCTCGGAGTCAAGTAAGAAATGACCTGGATGTTGTGATTGAAAGGTCAAATGAAAAGTTTGACATGCGGGAGGATCAACACCGCTCTAATTTAGAAGTGATCACTGCATTTGAAAGAGCTCTAGGTTTGCAACCAGGGGAGGAGCCAAGAGATTCGCCTGAATCTCCATTTGTGTCACTAGCGGCATTGGTGCCCGACAACTCACTTTATAAGATTGAGTTGTATGACGGCATTGAAGGTTGAGAGAAGAGCTTGGTAACGAATAAGAAAGATGTGGAGGCGACGTTTAAAAACTTGGAGGATCAACAACAATCAAATTTGGAAGTTATCGCGACATTGGAAGTTGTTTTGTACTCATTGCCAGAGAGAGCACCAAGAGAGTCGGTTGGACCTCAACTTATTCTTCCACAAAATTTGATGCCTGAGAGTACACTTCAAGAAATGGTGTTGTGTGGGTTAATTGAGGATCAAGAGGATGGCGTATTGAAAGATAAAAAGGGTGTGAAGATTATAAGAGGTGATCATTTACCACGAACTATCATAGAGCCTACCAAGGATGACACCCCTTTCTAGATGAGCGAGTGTTGAGTATAAACATGGTAAACAAGTTGTATGCCTGGGAAGATCCGTAATTAAGAAATGAGTGTGAAGGGATACAGAATTGTGCGTATGAGGATGTTCAAATTTACATAGCTCGAACGAGAGTACATCATGCTAAGCATGTTTGTCTTAAGTTTCTTGAGCTTGGCCGGAAGGGACGGCGGTGTAATTCGAAACTAAAATTGTTTCTAGGTAAGATCCGGTGAAGAAATGACAGACCATTTAGAGTTAAATCAGTTTACCCCCATGGAGAGGTAGGTTTTGGAAATAAGAGGTTAAAGAGGTGTGGTCAGAGGCTAAAGATTTATGATGAGATTGATCCAGGACCGGAATTTATAGCATCTGTCAGTTTAATGGAGAGTGATGAATTGGTGGAGGGAACATTACATAAGGTGCTGAAGGAGGATCTGTTGGTCACATTGCATGTACATGGGATACAATTAGAACGTGACAAATGAGGTACTTTATATGGTGATTATTGTTCTATATTTGATGTCATGGATAATACTACTTGTCCATAGGTGATAGCACTGAGAAAGTCACCTCTTATATTTTGTCCTATGATTAGGGGAAGTGTTGCAGAGAGAAAGGGTGTTGGATAGCCTTTGAGGAGTTGTCGTGCCAACGACGTTAAACATTGGTCCTAGGTTGTGAAAGTTAGTTTCTAGCCTAGGTTTGTAGAATAGGATATCATTTAATTTATATAATTTTAATTCTCAGAGACTGTAGTCCTTTAAGGACAAGTCTTTGTAGTTTAAATTCCTAGAAACGGTAGTCCCTTAAGGTCACGTCTTTCCAATTTAAATTATTAGAGATTGTAGGCCCTTAAGGCCAAATCTTTGTTATTTTATTCTTAATAAAATTTCTCATTCCTTGAGCAATGTGATTTTCGGATATTTTTTATGCAATTTTCGCTCATGAGAGTAATAATTAGATTGAGTTAGTAAAGTGATGTGGTTTTATATGGGTAAGTGAATTAATGAAATTGAAATAAAGAAGGAACACTTTAATCTATAAGCACAAAGCACACATTCACTATGGGAAATAAGTTGATATTTGACTATGTAGTTGAAAAATTAATTTTGCCAAAATAAAAGGGGAGAATGAGAGATGTTATGGTTGAAATGGAGAAAGTTGAAAATTTATTTTGAGAAAATAAAATGCAAAAAATAGTTTTTTGATTTAAGTAACCGAGTCTTGGTATCACCAATATCATTGTTCGCGTAAAAAGGGGAGAAAATTAATGAGCATAAATCTCATGGAAGTAGCTCGGGCCCAGTTGGTCGGGACTAAAAATCCTCGCTGGAAAGTTCGGAGCTTAGAAAAATAAAAAGGGATGAAAAGTGGAATGATGGAAGGAATAAGTTTTTAAAAGAAAATGACAAAGTTTGATCAATGAAGTAGAAAAAAAAAGATTGAATTACCATGGTAGAATGTTCACAAATACATGGAGGGTTGTCTGGATTGGAAGTAGAAAGTAACGAAATCTTTTACTTTAGTGGGAACCATTAATGACATGAAGCTCGAGATAGTTATTATTTGGTAATGAGTGGGAGTATTTTCATCCATATTATCTTATGCATTGTATCATAACTTAGTTAATGCGTTTGTGAACTCACGATTGCGTGATTACAAGAGAATGAAGAAGTTGTGGGTAGTATAGCTAACCCTCACGAGACTTCACTCGTTCACTCGGTTATTGGCCGAGGGGTTTAAAAGGCTTGTTACACATTCTAAGTGTACTCATCGACCCTCACGAAAGCAAGGGAGTAGTATAGATTAGTATAGAGTAGCTAGAATAAAGATTATCACAATATAGTGTTCCGTAGTTCATTACTAAGGGACTAGCAATATGTAAGTTTGGGGGTGTGATAAATGCTCAATATTGTCCATTTTAAGCCCCTATCTAGCTAATGTTATGTCCGTACAATCCATTATTTGGTATTTTTATGTCGTTTGTGTGTTTAAGCGTGTTTCAGGAGCTTAATGAAGAAATAGAGCTAACTTTGGTGGATTAACTAAAAGCATGCTCATTTCTATCAAAGAGAATAGTCAAAGAGGTATTTTCAAGACAAAAATGTCTCCAGAGGGCAAAAACGATATTTCCCGAAACCGTCACCTAAAACAAAAAGTCTCGTGGAATCATGATAGTCATTTTGGCGCAATTGCGGAGAAAAGTAGTTTTCATAAAGAATCTACACTTAAACTTACGCTTTCAGAAGTAAAAAGTGGCTAGAAAGTGAATTTCTACGCTTGAACCTACGCTTAAAGCGTAGATAGGCTACCCTTAAAGCTTAGGTGTGGCATGAACAGTGTTTTCAGCACAAAATTTATGCTACTTTCGAGAGCTCATATCTCTTCCAAAAAATATCCAAATAGTATAATTCTTAAGTCTATCATCAAGATCTTGAAGTCAGCTTTCCAACGATATATTACAAACCTCCATCAAATATGTGTAGATTCAGATATGATCAAAAGAGTGAGTGGTGTCCTGCAGGAAAAAGCTGGAAATTTCATATTCGGGCCAAAATCCTATTTGACCCGGATTGATCCTTTTTGACCCCGGATGACTTTGAGTTTGACTCCACCACCTTTAATCACATGTTTTAGAATTATTATACATTATATTAAATGGTTTGTCTCAGTTTAGTGTGAAATTACAAAAAAGGGTAATAATATTCTCCAAGTTAGGGTTTCCATCAGTTTTGTCTATAAATACCAAGGTCTTTTACAGATTTTGGGAGAGCTTCATTCATATGATTTCAGAGCAATCTCTGGAGATTCATCTCAAGGAGGAGTCATTCAAGACCTAGAGATCCGGAGAAGATGACCATGGAGGGCGATTCTATATATAAAAAAAGCAGTCTCTTCCAACCATGAGCGGCTAATTCGGTATCTAGGGTTTATTCTTGACACAAAATTCTACATTTGTTCTAAATTCTTGTCTTAGATGGAATGAATATATTATTTTACACAATTATGATTATTCACTATGGGCTTGAACTCGGATGCTTAATTCATAATTTTCTACACAATTGTGATAATAAAACTTGAAACCCTAGGTTGATACAGGTCATGCCTTGACGAATTGATATAGACATGCTTTAGTTTATTTTCATGCATTAAGGGTAGATTAGAGTAATTTAATTGGCATGTACTAATCAGTTTAGTCATTAGATGGGTTGTCGCGATCCGGTTGAAGGTAATCCTTTTTGGGGTTGTATTTAGCTATTTGTGGTACGACCTGATTCACAGTTTATGGATCACCCTCTTGCAATTGTTACATCGATAGAACTATGTTATGCGGTTAGTGGTGGAACGATAAAAATCCTAGTTTTTCTCTCTTGAATCACAAATCAATTTACTTTGCTTTTTAGAATAATTTTAGTTAATTTAGATAATTTGGTCTTTGACCACGAAAACAAGTAAATTTTCAAAAATATAACTCATTATTTTTGAACTATTAAAGTGAACAATCTTAGTCTCTGTGGGATTGATATCCCTTACTCAAGCCGGTGCTATTCTACAATTGATACGTGCGCTTGCGTAGGGTAAAACCTAGTGTTGTCATAATAGTATGTTTTTAACAACTATTTTTACCCCCTCTAGACAAACGTCAGTCCTCATTCCTAAGTCCAAAGAACTTAGGCAGCATATTGATGACACTAAATTTGAACTCATAGTGTTTGACTCCCTCCTCTTCTTGAAATTTAGCATATGTTTCATGAGTAGTAGGCGCATAGTATCCCTTTAAGGATGTAGTTGGTGCCTTTCACACTTCGGCATCACGGTTGGCCATCATTTCTTGATCCAACTATTGATGACGCTTTAATTCCCTAGTTCGATGATTTCGACGAAAAGTCCGATCGATCTCAAGATCAAAAGGTATTGATGCAGTGTTGGGATAAAAAGTGATTGCCGATTAGTCATACACTAAGCTAAATTTTTTTTTCAATATGAAAATTGGTCTAACTACTTCTAAACTAAATTACTCTAAATATTAACAGAAAATAAAGCTAAAATTATCCATGAAATTAAGATAAACTAAAACTCACACAAGGTACAACGACGCAACTTTCACTTCTCCGCTAAATCCCTCTATACTTTTCAGAATACCTATCAATCACACAAAAAATTCAACTATAGATACACGAGAATAACGCAATACACTAAACTACTAAAGCTAAGAATAATGCCAAGTCCCCGGCAACAACGCCAAAAACATGATGTCCACCCAAGGATGATAAAAATAGTGGTTAAGAACAACCCCTTAGGACGGCTTAAGTTTTACCTATCGCAAGCGCACAAGTTAAATTATAGTATAAAAACGGCTTGTGAAAGGGAATGTTGAACCCACATAGACTTGAATTATTCACTTTAGTAATGAATTATGGTTAAAAAAGTTTGATTGATTTGTTTTGAGAATTATAGCTAAACTAACTATAACAGAATTTAAATTAAGAGTTTGATCAAGAGAGAGAAAAAACTAGGATTTTCATCACTTTACCACTAATCACATAATATAGTTTTCAATTTGCATAATTGTAAGAGGGCGATCTATTCCCGTGAATCAGAACGTACCGCAAATAGTCAAATATGCTCCTAAAAAGGATATTGTCAACCGGATTCGCTACAACCCATCTTCGAACATAGTGTAACTAGTGCATGTTATTTACCTTACTCTAATCTACTCCTAATGCATGAAATTAAACTAGAGCATGTCTATGATACCTCGTCAAGCATGGCCAGTGTAAACCTAGGGTTTCAAGTGTTAAGAACCATTGTGTAGAAAATCATATATTAAGCATCGATGTTCCAACCTATAGTGAATAATCATGATTAAGTAAGAAAATATACTCATTCCATATAAGACAAGAATTAAGAAAAAATATATAATCTTGTATCAAGAATAAAAATGATCATTCATCTACAACAATCATCATGATATAGTCACAGCTTCCCCACGTTACAATTGAAAACAAATATAAAAACTACATTACTTGGCTATGGTTTTGCTAGAAAACCCTAGATACCGAGTTAGTTGATCATGGTTAATAGAGACTGCATCGTTGTTGTAGAATCACTCACCATTCTCTTCTTTGTCGGATCTCTAGGTCTTGTATGGATTCTCTCCTTGGAATGATATGAATCTCCGGAGGCTGCTTTGAAAATTATACGAGCACAGAAGCTCTCCCCAAAATCTATAGTAGACTTCGGTATTTATAGACTACAGCCAAGGGAAACCCTAAGGTTACCCTTTTTCGTAATTTTATACCCAATTGAGTAAAACCCTCCAATATGATATATAATATGTGTATATCACGTGTATCAAAGTGTAGAAGTCGTAACCGCCTAAAAGGAATACAAGTCGGGGCTAATTTTGACATTTTATCACTTAACCACGCAGAACCCCCTACGCTTGGACCGTAGGCTAAGCCTATACTGAAAGCGTGTGTCAAGCGTAGGTCAAAAACATGAAGCATAGGTCAAGCGTCAAAATAGCACTTTCTAGGCACTTTTAGCTACTGGAAGCGTAGGTCAAGCGTAACAAAACCATTAAACCAAATTTTCTTGGGAATAGTGTCATTTGAACCCCCTAAACTCCCTTATTATGATTCTTGAAATTGTGGCACAAAAAAATGACGTTTCTGCCCTCCAGGAGATATTTTTCTCTTGAAAATACCTATTTTGCTCTCCTTTTGGATAGATACAACCATTTATCTAGTTAATTTACCAAAGTTAGCTCGTTATCTTTATTAAGCTCCTGAAACACGCTTAAACACACAAACGGCATAAAAATATCAAATAATGGAATGTAAGGACATAACATTAGCAAGCTAGGAGCCTAAAATGGACAACAGTTGGCACCTATCATTGAGAAATTTGGAATAAAAAAATGGGACATGTTAATTATCATAATTTAACTAGAATTACTAAAACTGAAATTGTCAGAGGTGTCCCTAAATTTGGTTATGAGAAAAGTCTTGTGTGTGGTTCATGTCAAAAGGTAAACAGGATTATGGTTTTTCACATGACATGATGACTTTTTTCTGTGATAACTCGAGTGCCATAAATATATTTAAAAATAATGTTCAGCACTCTAGTATAAAGCATATAGATATTCGACATTATTTTATTCAAGATCTTGTTGAAGATGGTATAGTGTTTTTAGAGTTTATATCCACTGATTCTCAGTTGGCAGACATCTTTACAAAATTATAAGATTTTCAAAAGCATATAAGTCTTGGAAATCTATTGGCATGCTTTCTTTAGAATAGATGTCTTCATCTTTGTCATTCTAGGAACACCTTGCATTATTTTTTCCTAAAATTGATACATTGACATGCATTTTTTTATTTTATTTTTATTTTTTTGTTCATGCATGCATTATGAAAAAAATAAATATACATAAAATAAAATTATTGGAATGTTGAGCATGACTAGAGTATAAAGGGTTGTCATATTTCACTATATTCTCATATTTACTTGTCTTTTATGCTTTTGGGAATCGGAGGTGTTAGCCTGACCTCATGATTTAGGATTTTTACTTGGCATGTTTAAATATTATATTTTAAACTCATTAACCTTGGGGGTTTGTTTTACTTTGGAGGTGATTGTAGTGCTTGCCGAGTCTTTTAGCTTTTCTCACACGACCCAAAGTGATTTATAGATTCATGAGCTAGGCTAGATTGATCTATGTTTTTTTGTATACCTATTGTCTGCTTATGAATATTGGGGTAATATTAAAAAAAATACATAATATATGATTGTCTATTTAAGCCCTTGGAGCTCTGGTCCTTTTGCTGAGTAACTGGGTCTCTTGCCTCAATAAGCAATGAGTATTCGTGTCAAAAGGCGGAAGTAATTATCTCAAATGTTTGACCCGAGTACCTAGGCCTCTTGCCACAAAGAAGTAAGTGTTCTCGTAAAAAGGAAGAAAGAAAAAAATACGTATATAATAAATAAAATCAAGCCTAGTTGATTTGAATTATTAAGTCTGATGGGTGTTTTATCACTTATTGCCCTAAAACTATCTAGTTCGAGAGTCATTGGCCCAACATCCGCTATGAACCACTAGAAAGTTCGAGGAAAATGAAATATATATATTTATTGGCATTCCTTTCTGTGAATACTAGTTTGTCTTGTGCGACAATGTCTTTATTAATTGGCAATAAGGTCAAGTTGGGTTTCTGAGCTTATTTATCATCAGGGTTGGTAGGAAGATTATCAGAATTAGTGTGTATTTTATTTCATCTTTTCTGTGTGCTTGCACCTAAATATTTTTTAAATGTACAAATACTATGTAAAACTTGACTTGTGAACTCTTGTGTTTACAAGCTATTTGTGATGATATCCTTCACTACCGTGTGTATAATGGCGAATTCAATTTTGAGAATGTGATTGTGTTAGTGATTAGCGCATTGTATCTATTACCTTGCTCACATGTTTCTAAAATAAAAAAGTTTTGTTTCGTTTTTTCATGATATTCCGCATTCATGCATTAGTATTAGGATCATGCATTGTAGATATTTTTGTTATCCGAGAATCGGGATATGTTAAAATAATGATTTCCTCCTCTGTCTGGATATTGTGTGTTTTGCTTAGATTCTCTGGTTTCATCTTCTAGTTTCTTCCTATGTTTACACCTTATGTATTTTCCTACATCTTTCTAGACTGGTTATATTGTTCTCTCTTTGCTTGACATTTCAGTGTAAAAAAAGGGGAGATAGTTTTAGTTAAGGAGGAGAGATTATTTATTGAGGGGGAGTATATTCTCAGTGGGAAAGGTTTAAGGGTGAGATTATACTATCATGATCATTATGCTTACTCTTGTTATTGTTGAACCAAGGTTTCCAACCATGAGTAAATGAGACATTTTGATGATAGTAAACCATTGAATATGATAAATTTAATGCCGACTTGAGTTATATTTAGTAGGTTGTTTATTCAAGAATAACTCAAGAGAGCTTGTGGATCCATAATAATATCAAGCAATGATTCTTAGAGCTCAAAATACATTGGAGATGTTGATGGAGACATCAATCCATAGCTTAAAAAAATTGAAGATCAAATAATTGGGTAAAATAGTCTTGGGTAAGTGTTAAATTAAATGTAAAATTATTTTTGAAATAACTTATTTGGAAGCTCAACTCTTAACAAAATTAGCATATAGGACCATGCATATCATTGACATCATTCATGAGTCCGTGCATCATTGCTTCTAGACTATGAACATCATTGATGGAACATTTTTACATATAGTCCCTGCTAAAGTTAAGTTAGTTCAAGTTTTCATAAGTTATGAAAGAACTTAACAAAGATTTTGTCCTGGAACCATAAAATAAATTTGTATCATTTGAAATGGTTTCTAGATGTATGTTAAGGCTTTGAACTAAATTATTTTAATCATGAGAAGCCTATGTCAAATATTGAAAATTTGTGTAAATTGGAATATTATTTCGCAATCTCAATATTGACCTTTAGAGAGGTTTAAGATTATCATAACTTTTAAAGAACTTACTCTTGACTTATTGAATTTTAGGACTTGCACTCATAATGATTTATTAAAACGTCCCTAGAATTACTTGGCATAGGCATTGAATTTAAATGTATTATTTAAAGATGTATGTACAACGTATGAAGAGATAAAAAAACTTAATTTGATGTATTCATACTTATAAACATGTTCTTAATTGATTAAATACTTTGAAACATGTTCCATATTCGTTAGGGTTTCAAAAATAACCAATTTAGAAGGTTGTAAATATTTTTCAGCAAGCTGATGAGTCCAGAAATTTTTACGTTTTTGGTCGTTATTGATGTACATGGTTCATATCAGTTGATTGATATGGCTTAGAATTGAATTCCAACGGTTATATTTGGATGCATAAATTACTAAAACACCCCAAACCACTCTCTAACAACTATATTTGGTTCCTAAGCTATATATATGATATTCATGAGCCATGAAACAAGAGAGATGAGGGAGATAAGAGAAAGAGGGAAAGTTTACCATTTGGGCTTAAAGCTTGAAATCATTTTTGGGTAGAACATCTTCTATAGGAATCACCATTGTGTATCATTCACGTCATCCTCTTGTGATTCATTTTTAACTCTAAGTATGTGAGAATGTGAGCATTGAATTTTTATTTTTATCTATTGATAGATAATGTTGTACCACTCAAACCTTAATTATTATTCTTTATGAGTGAAAGACCAAGAAGGTATCTTGGTATGGGATGAGCTTATTGAAGTTTTGTAAATGTTTCTCTCAATCTTAAAGAGAGAGGATTAGGTTGACTCTTCACCCTCAAGAGCGAGCAAAGGTTAGCTATTCACCTGGAATCAAAAGTGTTTGAACGTTATCTCTCCACCCGTAAGATGGAGTAAGACCAGCTCTTCACCCGCAAGAAGAAGCATGTAAGGGTTTGCTTTTCACTCTTAAGAAAAACACGATACTTGAATCCTTGAAAGGTTTTCTAAAGGTATGGGCGTAAGCCAAGATTTGGTCGAACCATGTAAAATCGCTTGTTTTTGGTTTGCATTTTCTCTATCACTTATCTCTTTTCTTTACAAGCACTTTTCATTTACAATCTTGCGCTTTATATATCACTGCTTTGAAATTGCTTGTGCTTGTATTTTCACAAGGAGATTGGGAAAATGCTTGATTGAAGTGAATTGGAATGTGAACTAGATTATAGCTTAAATTATGAATTATTTACTTGCTTATTATTATGCTATAATCTTGTTGCACACCAAGTGTTTGACGAAATGCATCTTTAATAACCAAAGCGTTAAAAGTTCATATACACACCATGTGTTTAAAAAAATGCATATCAAATGTTTGATTATTTTTATATAAATTCTACCGGGATGATTTTGTTGACAATAGCACTTTGTGTATTATGTCTAAATGAGGAAAGTGTTATTATATGTTTTACATGGTTAGTTGAATTGCATACTTGGTTGGTTGGAGCAATTTCATGTTCTACTTGAATCAATATGAATGTACTCAATTGTGTAACTTATTTATTCATGATTCAAAGTATCAATTGGGGTAGTTACTTAGGAAATTATCTAACTTACTAAGTGTTTAACTAGTCCTATTATGCTTATCTTTGTCAAAACACAATCAAACAAAAAAAGACTGAAAGTTTGTCATTGACCCTATGCCCCTCCCCTCCCCCTCCCCCTCTCCCTCTCTAGGAATCAATATGTGGCTAACAGTTATAATCATTGTATTTGTTTATACTTGTTTTTCACACTTGTTTTTCACGATATGTTGTTTAGTGTTGTGGTTGCAGGATTGGTATATCATCATGAGATCAAGGAAATAGTTATGTCTATGTTTGTGAATGTGTGTTTATAGGTATTCTTATTATTTTGTTTTTCTTGGGGATATTTTTGTAAAAATATGTTTTGTCTAAGAAATGTCTAGGGGGGAAATTATAAATACATTTTTAGTTATGGCATATTCTAGTCAATAACCATATTGAGTAACTTGTGAGCTCGGGTAGAGTTAGGCAGATTGAAGTGGCCAAGCAAAGGACATCAACAGCCAATAATGCAAGAGAGTGAAATGGAAGCGACACAATTCGACGTAACAACAAAAGAAACAAACAAACACATTTCAGTCTGGACGAGTACTCGCCCAGAGGTCGAGTACTTGACCGACCAATATGGGTGCCAATGCACCCACAACCAGCACCTAGGACAATGATTTTGGTTTTGGGGCGTTGGTGGACGTAGATGGGGCGTAAGTGAATCAGAAGGCGAGTACTCATTTTTTAGCGAGTTCTCGACCAAGGTCACCTGACGAGTACTCTACCAATTTGCGAGTACTCGATCGTGGCCGACTTCAGATTTTTAAAACGACATTTTTCTGATGTTTAAACCTCCTATCTCCACTTAATTACGTGTTTAAGGGTTAGTATTGATATATTGGTCAATATTTGAAGAAAGACAAAGTTTTGGATGAAAAGGAACCTAAACCCTAGTTGGACACTCTTCCCTAAATATATGAGATTATATTGAGAGGGGGTTGTGGTTAAAGATCTGTAATTCTATAATATATCAGATTTGTTTGCAGAGAGAGAGAGAAATAGATTTGATTGATCATCCTACTTTGAGTTTCTCTCTTGTTTTGGGAGGTTCTTCAATTGTGTCTCAAAATTGGTGATCTTTATACACACTTGAATGACCTAGATGCTGAAAAATCATCACACCACCAGTTGAAACGTGTTTGCATTGATCCGTTGAGACTTAGAGTTGTCAGAGTACGGAAATCGAAGCGAGGAGCTTCGTGGAGCGCGAGTGGATCAAGACTTTTCAGACGTCGAATGAAGAACGGCAATGAGAATTTGTTCCAAGAT
The DNA here is from genome assembly GCA_963922005.1 of Cornus suecica. Lineage (NCBI taxonomy): Eukaryota > Viridiplantae > Streptophyta > Magnoliopsida > Cornales > Cornaceae > Cornus > Cornus suecica. The sequence continues at coordinate 55,457,760 of OY998241.1, read as the reverse complement.
TTTTCCAAGCAAAAAATTCTTGTGTCGTCTCTTGATTTATATTCTGCACTTACATTAATAATTACTTGAATTATCTTGGTAGAGAATTAGGTTAACCTTAAAAATTATAAAGATAAATTTAATATGTCATTAAATTCATACCAAGCCTATTGACCCCCTCTAGGCTTATTTCCATTGTCTCTTAAGTAATTTCATATATGAAAGTTAAGATGGTTGTATAAATATGGACAAGTAGTTATTACACATGGTTCTTGATAAAGATATTCTATCTACTCACTGAACACTTGACCTGTTGACAAGCTCACACTTATATAAGCTAAAATAGAAAAAGCTCTAAATCCTGCATGATCAGACTTGCCGTTCTTGAAGCCTTTGCCTTTATTGAGCCCAGCCGGTTTTCAATTGTGTCAATAATGTCCTTGTTACTCTCCATTGCCAGTTCCTTCTTCAATTAAAGTATCGATTGTCCGCACCTCCCTCCATATCCGATAAATGGTGACTGAGAGAGCATAACAGACGGGAGTGAGACCATGCTTGTTAAACAACTTGAGCAATCATTTGAATGCTAGAGTTGTGGAGGCCCATGACACAAAATCAGGCGAAGAGTCGAGGCCGGTGTGGCAGTTGGCATTTCGATCGACTAAATGCTTAAGAAGGGCCTCATGAAGGAGCAAGAGAAAAAGAGCCGTGAGGAAATCAGTTTAGGACATTGCTTTTCATCCAGTTTGGGGAGACTACTCTGTAAAGCAAGCCATAGAGTAAATTTGTATCAAGGGATTGGGAAGTTGTTGCCTACCAGATTCCTCAATTTCACCTAGATGAGTGGAGAAGCAAGCCCGAGGATAAACAATTATCTGAATTTTCCTTTTATCTGAGAGCATTAACGAAAGCCATCAACGAATCGACATCCCTCTTCTCCGAAGGGTACTTGATGGCCTGAGAAGAGTGTTTAGGGAAGAATAGTATTGTGGGAAAGCTTCCCAGCTGCAATTCTTTCTGTGCAAATGCCTTTTGGTCACCGTCTGCCCTGAATTTTCCTATCTTCACGCCGGACCCTGCCAAATTCTCAGCCAATTCAACATAAGATCCTTCCATTGCCTGTTCAAATTTGAAGAGAAGTTCATTAGCTCCGAAAATCCACATGGTTATATAATTACTAAAACAGTTATGCTCAAAACATTGTTTACCTGGCAAAATTGGCACCAAGGTGCATAAAGGACGACAAGCCAAGGCTCCTTCCGGTCGTCCAGTTTTGCCAAATTCTCCATCCCTGTTCTATTCAAGGTTATAACATTTTGGGTCTCAAATAGATCAGCAACTGTGGCGGTTTCATTAGCATTGGCAGCTCCATTGCCATTGAGTTGGCCTACTTTTCCCTCGATATTTCCTTTGTGGAGGCCACACTCCTTGGCCTTGGCATCCTCCCACCACCACCTTCCTTCTCTCTCGTGTTGCCCAGGTAAAACCGGCCTTGTGCACGGCTCACACCCAATTGAGACATATCCTTGCAAATGCAGGGAGTTAACAGGCACATTCATCGTCCGGAGGAAGTTCCAGATGTCACCGCCATCAACATTCGCAACCGGATTCCATTTCACCAGGCTACCAACCCCACCATCCAGACCCTCGAAAGAAGGGTCCACCTGTACTACGGGAATTTCCGACCTAGTGCCCGGGGACTGATCTTTTCTTTGCCCGGTGATCCATGCACGGAAGCCCTTGAGAGCCCTCCTGAGGGGTCTCACCTTTCTCACACGGCAGCACTCCTGGTGACCGTCCTCGTAGAAGGAGAACAACCCCTTAGTCCTTACCAAGGCTTGTACTTCGACAGCATCTGGAAACATGTATTCAATGTGAATACCATAATGTTTCTCCACTGTGTCGAATAACTTATACGTTTCAGGGTTCAGCCTCCCTGTGTCTAGGCTGATCACCCTAAATGGTCGACCTGTTAGATGTGCATATTCGATCAAGGCAACATCTTCAGCACCACTGCAAAAGGAAAATATAAATTCAGAAAAGGGAGACTTAAACAGGATACTGTGTCATACATGAGACAAATTTACAGAATAAATTGAACATTTGTGAGAACTAAAAACTGGCTGGAAGCTAGAAATTCAGCTTATAGAGGTCCTACTCGTTTATTATACGGTACTTAAAATATAGATTAGAGAAAAAATAGAGGAATACAATTATATTCGAGAACCAGAACTAAGAAGCTAAGAGTGTAGAGCTTGCATTTAGAAAAAAAATTGTGAAAAAAATAAAGAATCATAATTTCAAGCACATTTAACATGGACCATCCTACACAAACATTTGTGAAGCTCTTCAAATGTATGTATAATAATACATGGATTGATGGCTGGCTCCAATATTCAGTGTGTTTTGCTCTAGTGAAATCAAAATGAACTTTTATAGAAAATTGAAGCATAGATGAAATGCATGTCATTTTACAAGGAAATTCTACCCAGGTACTGACCATTGGACATGGTATTGGACAATTCAGTGAATATGGCAAAAAACAAACACTATTCCTTAACATCAATAGAAAATTTTCATATTCTTCATCAATCCATAAATCTATTTTTCGAATATACTTCTTTTCTTTTGATTAATTTAAAAGATCCAAGAATCCACACATACTAGCCGATAGTCCGTGGATTGAAGAAAGGACATATGTTCTCATAAATTACCAGTGAAGAATAATAAATAAAAGTGTTTTTTTTCGTTAAATATGATAAATAATAGTGTTTCACCTTCAAAGATCTTTAGAAGAAATAACATTCGGTAGGTCAGAGGCTTATTCAATACTAAATCTACCAACTAGTATAAAACATAAAATTGCATTTAAATCATCACACAAAGCATACATTTTTCGAAAATGTCAATTTCAATTCATCAAACAACTAGTGTAGAGTAAACCTATTCTGAATAAATTTCAATCAGGAAATAAAAGAATACCTGAAAGCAATTGCTATGTCATCTCCAAATTTCTCAAGGGCTTTGTCAATAATTTCAAGAGGGGAAGCCTTTTCAAGGTCCTTAGCCAGTTGCTCATAATCTTCAACCTCTTCTTTCTCCACCACCTCTGCAAATTCACCACAACATAAAAGGACAAACCCGTCATTTCACATCCCTCTAACAACACACACACACATATATATATATATATATAGCCATTTTTAATTTATTTAAATTAAAAGTGAGAAAGTGTACCGGGAGAAGCGATGGTGGCAGCGAGAGGGACAATGGAATCGTTCCGTTTTGACTCGGTATTGAGTGGCTTCACGGAGGATTTCCTCAGAGAATAACTCACCGCCGTCGATTGAAAACGAAGGCGATCCAACGGCTGAAAAGAACCCAACGGTAGAGCTGAAAACAGAGATCAAAACCCCAAAATTCAAATCTCAAACTACACCAAACAAAAACCACAGAAGTGAAGATAACTAACAAATTAACCCAACTTTCCAAAAAAAATTAAAAAGAAACTGAGAATAATTATTATGAATGAGGGAATTATATACCTTTGGGTGATTGTTCATGAAAATGGGTGGAGATGGAACCAGAGATTGACACGGAAGAAAAAGAAGAAGTTACAGAAAACGCCATTGATGAATACTGAAGCTTTGTCTCTCTACTTTCTCTCTCTAGAATTGGATGATTTTGTGTATGTGAGATTGAGATTTTAGTGTGTGTTTGTTTGTTTGAAATTGTGAGTGTTTTAGGCAGAGAAGAGAACGGAAAGGGTGGTTAAATAAAGGGTGATTTTGTGTATGATCGCTTTTGTGCATCATCGCTTTCGTCACGTGGCGAGCCGAAGAAAAACAAAGACCGGTTTGACCGGACTTTTTAGTAATTTTTATATTAGATTTTGTGAACTTGCTATGGAGTTTCCTTTGAAGTTCGTTGCAAGTCTCTCATCATGAATTGAATAGAAAAATAATAAGAATATATAAGAAATAGGGTAAATAGCTTAAACCCCCCCTCAATTTTACTCTCTTTCCCTACTATACCCCCTCAACTATGAAATGAGCTTAGAACCCCCTAAAGTTTCATAAAATGTTGCACCATGGGTTTGCCTTCAATTTTTTTTACCCTTTTACCCTCCAAACTTTTTGTATTTCCACCTTACCTTTAATTATATCCTTACTATTATATTTCATAATTCTTTATATTACAAAAATATTATTTCTTTAAGTTAGAATATTAATTATGTCATTTACCTTTAATGTATTAGACTAAATATACTCTCAAATGTTTTTTTTTTTTTTTGTAAGTTTTAATTATTTTATTTGTAAATCAATTAACTTGTTATTAAATTTTAGTTTGATTTAAATCATAAAACTCAATCCTAATTAATATATTCATAAATAAATAACAATTTATGAATATATTTTTATGAAAAGAATGTTTCATTTGGACAAAAAAAAATTTTAATTAGGATAATGAGTTTTATGATTTAAATGAAATTAAGTTTTATTGGAAAATGATATATATTTTGGAATATATATATATAATTCGTCAAAAATATATATTTTTCGAATTATTTTTAAAAACTTATGATTTTTTTCCAAAAAATAAAATTTTTGGGGAAAATATATATTATGTTCCAAAATATGATTTTTTCCGAAAAATAATTTTTTTGAGAAAAATATATATTATTTTCCAAAATATATTTTGGAACATAATATATATTTTTCTCAAAAAAAATATTTTTCAGAAAAAATTCATATTTTTTAAAAGAATTCGGAAAAGATATATTTTTAACGAATTATATATATATTCCGAAATATATATCATTTTCCAATATATATATATATTCCGAAATATATATATATTGTTCAAAATATATATATTGTTTTCATAAATTGGATTTATTTATGAATATATTAATTACGATTGAGTTTTATGATTTAAATCAAACTAAAATTTAATACCAAGTTAATTGATTTACAAATAAAATAATTAGAACTTATTAAAAAAAAATTACATTTGAGAGTATATTTAGTCTAATACATTAAAGGTAAATAGCATAATTAATATTGTAACTAAAAGAAATAATATTTTTGTAATTTAAAGGTAAGGTGGAAATACAAAAAAATTGGAGGGTAAAAGGGTAAAAAAATTTGAGGGCAAACCCATGGTGCAAGAAAATGAAAGTTGAGGGGGGTATAATTAATTGAGGGGGTATAGTAGAGAAAGAGAAGAAAGTTGAGGGGTATTTTTAACTATTTACCCTAAGAAATATTTAATTTAGGGTACTTTTGATTAGTGCAATGTAGACTATTAGATTGGCCGAATTAAGAAACTAGAAAATTTAAGTTATTTTGGTTATTTATGTTATACATATATTGTTCTGTTATGTGTATATATATATATAAATATATCATGCATACAAATATATATATATTGCAAGAATAAAAGGAAACTGACCCGAAATTTCAATAGTAGCAGAAGAATATAAATAATCCGAGCCATGTGTGATACCACAATTTTCTTAAGGCAAAATTGCTCCATCTACGGTGCTTAAGGAATCCGAACAAGTTGTCTCCCAAGATAGAACGGATTTCGCCTTCACTGTTGCAGCAGTGCAAGGATGAAGACCAGCGAACACAAATACTGTGTTTGTACCCCGAACTTTTGACCAGACTTATCTTTCTATATGTTGTATATGCGTATGTAGAGGGAAGGAAAAATGTATATTTAATGAACTGCAATGGCCTATACATATAGAGAATGGAAAGGTATCTCAACTGTATAGGTATCCAATCCAATAGGTGTGTAAACTGTGCAGGTGATGGTTGATACAACAAACTGTATACGTCCAAAAAATATGGGTAGAACCGATGACCCACCCGCCGCGCCACGCCCACGCCCACGCCCCGGACCGGGCAGGCGGCGCGCGCGCGTGTGTGGTTAGGCTAAGGCTTGCATGGTCTAGCTCTCCTCCCATGCCTCTATTTATTCAAGTCACTCATTCAATGCAACCATATAGAAACACCTTTACACTTCATTTTATTTTCAATGTGGGACAAACATTCTTACCCAAGTTCAAGTGGGTCACTTTGAGAGATAATTTCTCATTCAATAATGAATAGTTTTTAATATGTAATTATACCAACTTGATCTCCTCACCAAGGAGAACACATTAGTGCTTGGTCCCGTAAAAATCGGAGTTCGGATCCCATAATTATTTAAGCTCAAAGTTGGGTTTAATTACTGTTTTTCCAAACTATTTCCAACAATTTATTGATTATTTTTACTCTCCGTCATATAATCAGTTAAATAATTCAATACATGAGTTAAGTTCACATGGAATTTAACATATTATTATTTTTGCAAGCAGAAATGCCAAGATGAGAGGACTCTCTGTAATTGTGATTTGGAATAGGGGTGTTTAAAACTGGTTCGGTTCCGGTTCCAGACCGGATTTTTTCGATTGCTTAAAAGCCGGAACTAAAAATGCAAGGAACCAATTCGAAAATCGGTTCGGTTCCGGTTCCTTCTAATTTTATTTTTTTAAAAAAAAGAAGCTCAACATTATAAGATAATATAATTATAAACTATAGTATTTGAATTATTACAAACCTAAAACCAAATATATAATTAATGGAATGAAAATAACTATATTAAAATATTACATACCTAAAGTTACAAATTACCATTATCATTTAATAATCAAGCAAACATTTGCATTTGAAAATTACAAAAAATATATTTATATATTCCGCATTAGTAAAAGAAAATTAGTAGACAACTACTACTCATTAATGGAATAACATTTTCGTCATTTATATATATTCGAGTCTATGTAATTGAACTGCATACCCTGTATATATATTTACATTATTTATGTGATCTTATGTTGTTTAATGGACTAACTTTAGAAATATAGATCTCTATATTGAGTAACTATGTAGGCTAGTGAACATATAGTCTATGACCTCTAACTTAAAAAAAAAAAAAAAAATCGTTTCTTGAAATTTTGAAATTGGAACCAGAACCAAACTCCATAGAACCAAACCGAACCGCCGGTTCCGGTTCCGGTTCCAGTTCAATTCTTGAACACCCCTAATTTGGAAGGAATGCACACGGTTTGATTTGGATCACTTTAGAAAAAATTTGACATAAAATTATTCGATTCCATAAATATAGAAGAAAATCAAATCATACGGTTTGTTTGTTTCGATTCAACGGTACTAAATTTTTGTTTTGCTTTTGTGTTAATGTTCCTGAATTGTATAATTACAAGTACAATAGAAATTTGGGAGAAAAAAAGAAATATTTGTAACTCCAGTATTTAATAAATCTAAATGCTCCAATTTAATTTTACAAATGATACGAGTAAACTCAGAAATTTCGCTACAACATGTAACAAAACTTTGTTAACCTGAATTTATTTAATTAATTTCATTAACATGTAATGATTATATTTTATTTATATATAATATGAAGATCGGAATTGAATTGTGAAATCACGATTTTACTAATTTAGAACTGTATATTAGTCAAACTATTGAAAACTAAATCAATTTGTATAGTTCCATTTGGTTTAGTTCATAGCTAAACCCCTCGTTTGTCCTAATTTCATATTGACTCTCCTTCATTTTTAATATTCTCTCACCTACACTCCATGAGATTTGCCAATTATATATAGAATACTCCCTCCATTAGTCGACCAACAAAATAAATATACTGATGTCATCCAAAAATGGTGAGTAAATGATCAATTTTATCCTTCAATTATATGTAAAGTCATATTTGTCATTATGTCTTCATGTACAATTACGACTATACCCATAAACATTGCCCTCATGTGTATGAAATAAGGGAAATAATGTTGTCTTTTGACTTTAACTAATAATATTTTAAAACATAAATTTAATAATAATGGGTAGCACAGTAAAATCATACTAATCTATTAGAAAAGTTAAGGTAGTTACTGACATGATATAGGTGGAAATATTGAAAAATAAAGGAGTCTACAATAGATTAGGGCAAACTTGGGGGTTCTTGGTGAAATTAATCCAAACTCTTACGGTAAGAAGGAAAGGTAGACTGCACTGACCTACAATTTGGAGGATTTATTTATTTATTGTTTTATCACTTTTGTTATTATTTATATTAAATGGAGTTTAAATTCACACATTAAGTGTTTATTTGGCAACCGATGCGGTGTTGGTTTTTGATTTTGGGTTGGGTTGGTTGGGTTTGGTGTGATTTTATTCTGAACTAAAATTATATTTGGTGCACATGATTTTGGTGTGAAAAAAAGTAAAGCTGAAAAACCAAACCATGATTGGTAGAGTTGGTATGGACTGAAATTCTGAAATCAAACCATGTTTGGTAACTTGTAATGGTTTGACATTTTATTTATTTATAATAATATTTTATAAATATATATATTTTAAAAAATAAAATATATAAATAAATGACTTTTATACTCATTCTTATTTTATTAAATTTTAATAGTAAATCCCAATTACACCCCTCAAATTAGCCCATATCCCACTTACACCCCCTCAAATATTTCGAAATATATATATATATATATAATTAAAAAAATATAAAAATTTAAAATATATATATAATTCGAAAATTATATAGTATTAAAATTTGAAAAAACATATATAATTCAAAAAATAATATATAAATTTTAAAAATAGATGAATTCAAAAAAACATCAATTCGAATATATATATAATTCAAAATTATATATCAAATTCGAAAAAAATTATTTATTCAAATATATATAAAATTCGACAAAATATATAAATTTCAAAATATATAATTCAAAAACAATATATTAAATTTCAAATATATATATAATTCGAAAAAATATATAAAATTCAAAAAAATATAAATTTTAAAAATATATATAATTCGAAATATATATATATAAAATTAGAAAAAATATGTAAAATCCGAAAAATATATATTTTTTGAAATATTTATAACATTTGAATTTAAAAAAATATAAATTTCAAATATATATATATATTCAAAAACTTTATATTGTTTTCAAATTTTATATATTGTTTTCAAATTTTATATATTTGTTTCAAAATTTATATATATATATTCTAATTTTGTATTTTTTTCGAATTTTATATATTGTTTTGGAATTTTATGTATTTGTTTCGAAAGTTATATATATATTTTCTAATTTTATATATTATTTTCAAATTTTAAATATTATTTTTGAATTTTATTTTTTTTTCGAATTTTATAAAAAAACATTCGAATTTAACCATGGCTTATAATTCCAAAAAAAATTGTTTCTTCAAAATTGTACACCAAAGATTGGTTTGGGCTTTAAAATGGTACACCAAGATGGTTTTAGTTTGAGCAAATAGTAACCACACCATGTATTGAGATTATGTGAAAAAATGACCATTTGGTACACCATGGAGTAACATTTTGGAACCAAAACCAACCATAAATTGGGTTATATTTTCCACCCAAAATCAAATATTTGGACCCAAATTCATGTGTCAAACAGACACTAAGGCTCAATCTATTAAAGCTTACCTAACCACACACTTCTTCTTGATATTAAAATTACATTTTTGTTAATAATTTTAATCTTATTTCCCTTTTTACCCCTTATTGTAGTCACAGAGTTTGATTGCATAGCATCATCAAATATTTCTTGTGGCACGCACATCCGTTGGATCAAAAAATAATAAAAAATAAAAATTCTTCTGTTTATCTCTATTTGCGGCAGTGGTGGGAAGTAGAAATGCTCATTGTGGACTGGTGGTCCATATAAACAACACTATGGGATAATAAAAAAATATTTCAAAAAAAAAAGAAAAACAATTCTACCCCCAAAAAACGACTTGGTACAAATTGATGACACTTGACAGTTACACGCATAAAATTATTTTCCAATTTTATTATGATGTCAATTAAGGAGTTCCCTATTGGTTCAACAAAGAGTAATAATTTTCCAATTTTGAAGAAGAAAATGATACTGGCCACTAGACCTGTCAATGAATTGAATTTTGAACCGAATTCGATCTGAATCCGACTCGATTAACCGGATTTGGATTGAAAAAGAAATCCGATAACCCGAATACGATCCGAATCCGATAATCCGATTCTTTAACAAATTGGATGTGGATTTGCCTAATCCGATCCGATAATAACCCGATCCGATTAATTCTATATATACACATATATATTATGTTATTAATATGTAAATATTAAATAATATACTTAATTATATTTCAATTTTTTTTTTCGCTTTTTCATTTTTATGTTTTTATAGTCATGTATTATAAGTATTGATTGTAAAATATATAATTTAGTATTTAATATTCTTAAAAAATAACATAAAAATTAAAAAAAAATAAATAATTTTTTGTATTTTTTTTTTACTTAATCGGATCGGGTTATCGGATCGGATATCCAAAAATTAACAAATTCAGATAAAGTAAAAAATTCATCGGATTATCAAATCGGATCAGATGAAATATAAACTTATCGGGTTCGAATCAGATCAAGACAGATCCAATCTAAATCCAACCCGTTTACAAGTCTACTTGTCACCTTATGTGTTTTCTTAGATGACCCTATTATAAGCACGTGCTTTGACAAACATGAAAATGAATTTTAATTTTTATTATTATTTTTAAGAATGCGCAGCTTATTTAGTGTGCATGCTGACTTGGAATCTATATACATTGTACCTCATGCATAAATATATATGGGTAGAGAATATGGACTATAAAACCTGTCAAGATCATGTCTTAGAAATAAGAAGAAAAATCTTCTTCTTTTGACCTCTCACTGGCTGAGACAGGATGAAAAACTTAAAAATTATCACAGAGATATAAAAGAAATTTCACAATAATACAAATATATATATTTATACACATATACAGAACTGTTTTTTGTATATATATGTCCTTAGAAAGGATTGAAGCCGAAAGAAAGCCCCAAATTGAAATTCTCTTTCAAAAATTTGAATCTTTTTCCCAAAATTTCAAAAATCCTTCCAAAATTTTACTCCAACAATTGAAAATCGAAAATATAAAAGAGACGAGTATTTTTCTTGTTAATGGGTGTGAATTTTATTTTGGACTAATTTCCTACCATTCCTTTTATGCTCTCATTGCTCTTCTTGTTGTCAATTACTTTGATAGATTCCTCCTTAGCTTTCAATTTCACATAGATTAGCCGTGGTTGCCTCAACTCCTTGTTGTGGCTTGTCTCTCCCTTGTCGCCAAAGTAGAGGAGACCCATGTTCCCCTGCTAGTAGACCTCCAAGTATGTGTGTTTTTGTGTGTGTGATTAATTTATTTTGTTTTATATTTGATTCTTACAAGTGGCTTTGTTTTTTGTTGGGTTTTAATAAAATTTGTGTTTTTGATCCTATATATTTTATTTCGGTTTGTATTGTGGATTATGTGTTTGAAGCAGGTACGACTAATTGAAGCTATGAAAGAACGCAAAGTTCTTCTATCTCTATATCTGGCCATGAAGAATTTATTTCGTGGTATTTTAATTAATTCGGATGATTACTAATTTTTGTATAAATATATATATGTGTGTGTGTGTGTGTGTGTTTATGTGTTCAACTTTGTTGCAGAAAAAAGAGATGATATTCCAAATTTAGGATTTCAAATTGTCTGGAGCCCTAACAACCGATTGGAGGAATTACAAACCAATCTGATCAAGAATCTAAGGTAAAATCTTAGAAGTCAAGTTTGTTTCATTTTTTCCTTTTTTTTAAGTTTTTAATACAACATTGTTTCTCCTTATATATTTCTTGTTTCTTTTGTTGCTTTTTTTTCTTTATTTTTCCTACAATACTTAATTAAGTATGTGAAAAATTTTATATAGTGATTTGAATTTCAGGTGCTTTCTGAAATAGTTGATGAATAACTATGTTAGTTGTTTCATGATATTAGTAACGTTGAGTTTCAGGACAATTGGGGCCGAGTTTGGTATGTGTTTTGGCATTTCCCTGTAATGGTGAGTATTTTGTTCAAAAAGAGTTTACTAAAATGTTATATTGTTTATTTTCCCTTTTGTTTTTAGATACGTGGGCATTCAACAGGTAGTTTTTGGTGGTCGATGAATGGGTGATTGGGAAGAAGGGATGACAAGTCCTGACTATAGATACATATACTTCAACATATGAAACCTTAATCAAGCATTTCCAAGAGAAGGAAATTGACAAGCCCTCACTCACCTGAAATCTTATTTCGGATTGTAACTCGACAAAGCTTTTTTCCAACTCGGTGACGAAGATCAAACATTACTAATAATTAGTATCAATGAGTTGTATATAGTCAGATTTATCTGTCAAGCCTCTTAATCTTATTGTGTAATCGGTGAATTAATTACTTTTGTTTGGTTCTGGTTATTCGAAGAAATTTTAAATTCTTGTAAGCAGTTCTTTTTTAATGTCCTAGTGGAGTATGAGACACATCAACTTTTCTGAGTGAGTTTGGAATGAATAATGTAACAAACTTTTTAAACATTGCACATGGATATATCAACTTTCTGATTTTGGCTAAAAAGTACAATGATTTAAAGAAATTTTCAATATTTCTATGGTCACGGTATTATACCTATTGAGGTATCCTTTGTACTGTTTCCAAAAATTATAATACTAGTCAGTATGTCTTAAAACGAAGAATGCACTAAATTAACCGCATGCAATGATAAATAATATTATAGTCAATTTCTAAAAATCAAACCAACAACGATTCCATAGTGATTGGTACGTTTCACATGCATCACCTTACTTGAAGAAAGAAAGAAAAAATCATCTATATATTTGAATGTCTTTTAACTACGTCCAAGATTAAAATACAAGAATAAACTTAATATTTTAAATCAAAAGAAAAAAAATTGAAAAAGGACCATTGAATTTTTGTATATAGGTGCCTTTTTTGTATTTTATTCTATTTTTCGGGTTAAAGAAAGTTCCTCGTTTATCCCCTAATCTCTTCCTGATGGTGTGACTTGATGCCCTAATGTTCCATCCCGGCTCATTCGGACTGTTCTCAAATTTGACGTACTTAAGAAAATACACATCATCAATTATTTTGACATACTCAACTGTCTTCAAGAATAAACCTATGGTTTTAGAATAGCCCCCATGAGTCTGGAAGAGTAAAGGTTGAGAAAACCTTTGTTTCTGAACAGATTTATTATTATTATTATTAATTGTATCTTTTATTTCATCTAACAAAAAATTTCGAGACAAGTTATTGAGGAGGAAGAAATTTGTCGGCGGTGGGAGAAGAAAAGATAGGGTTTATGATGCGGGTAGATGATGAAGAGATAAGACCAATAAGTTTATACCTATAAATTAATGGATAATATCTATCTATAGTCCTTAATTGATTTTGGCCATGTGTGTTAAATCTATTGGGCCACATAAGAGAGGAGGACCAACGTCATCCTCCCTAGAGTGGACTCAAGTATTGTCTTATTTATAATACAACAAAAATATACTCAAAACATAAAACATGAACATAAACATTAAGGGCCCGTTTGGTATAAAATATAAACATAAATACCAAAAACATGTTTGATAATTTTCATTATGTTTACCAATTATATAAACATATATTGTACCTAAGCCTACCTTTTATAAACAAGAAATCCTTGTTTATCGTTTTTTATTTACGAAACTACTATTGTCGCGTTTTAGTCACTTAACATTAGTGTAGTTGAGGTATATATAGGAAATAATGTCGCCCTAACCCTAAGAGGTTGGAGTTGGGCGAGAGAGCAACATACAAGTTCTTGTCAACTGATATGTGGCCTTCTCCTTCAGTCTCCGTCGTTCGTCAATCACCTCCACAAGGTTCGTCAATCTTCTCTTTATCTTCTCCATATGATTTCTTCCCCTATTTTTCAAATTTTTTCCCTTTTTTCGTGAATCTCTCTATTTATTTATCTCTCTCTATATATATATATATATATATATACAAAATACATATAAACACAATCACACAAACTATTGTTAACTAGATCTGTAGAAATAGTGTTGATTTTCTATGAACTTATATATATATATATATATATATATATATATATATATATAATAGGTTATGCAAGTAGACATTGTGTGCAACATATGAGTATTAGGAAGCAATTTCTTGAAATCACATCTAATGGTTAAAACTATATCCAGTACTGAGGTAACTAGAAGCCTTTTATTAGGAAAAAGATAACTGGAAAAGGTTAGGTTTAATATACACGAGCTAAGCAAATTTCAACAAATTACTTCTCTTCATAAACATAGGTGGGCACAATTTTTATTTACTATACACTAATTATTCTCTGATTTTTGGGTTTTATATATTTGTTAAATAGATATTTAGAAATAGTATTGATTTTCTAATATTTTCTCTCTGTTCATGTTAAATTTTAATTTTAAAATATGTATGTATAGGCTTTAGGTCTTGAAATTTGTAAGTTGAATTTTTTTCTTGCTTATTATTTTTTCTTAAATACTTATTAATTAATATGCTGCAACTTAGATGGATTATAATTAGGGTAAAGTGCATAAAACCCCCCTCAACTATTGCCCCATGAGCACAAAACCCCCCTCAACTACAAAAGGGGCAAAAAATGCCCCTCAACAATCCCAATTGGGTGCAATTTACCCCATCCCCATTGCAAAATTACAAATTTACCCTTCTAAAAATAAAATAAAATGTTTTAAGTGTTAATTAATATATATATAATTCAAAAACAAATATAAATTCAAAAAAGAATATATTAAATTTCGAAAAAAATTTAAAATCCGAAAAACATATATATAAAATTCAAAAACAATATACTAAATTTTTGAAAAAAAATTAAAATTTGAAAAAAATATATAAAATTCGAAAACAATATCTTAAATTTTGAAAAAAAATATAAAATTTGAACAATATATATATAATTCAAAAACAATATATAAAATTCAAAAAAATATAAATTTTGAAACAAATATATATATTTTGGAAATATATATATATATAAAAAGACCACTAATTGATGTTGGTGGTAAGTAGTTTGATTCACTTCATTAGAAAAGATATGACATTCTACCAATATATATATATTTTTTAATTTTATTTTTCGAAATATATAAATATTTTTTGAAATTTATATATATATTTTTAATTTTATATTTTGTTTCGAATTTTTTATATATTTTTTGAATTTTATGTATATTTTCGAATTTTATATTTTTTTCGAATTTTATATATTTTTTCAAAATTTAAAATATTTTTTTCAAATTTTATATATTTGTTTCTAATTATATATATTTTTTAATTTTATATACTTTTTCAAATTTTAATTTTAAGGGTAAATGTGTCATTTATGAATTCACCCAATTGATAGTTGATGGGGGTTTTTGTAGTTGAGGGGGATTTTGTGTTCCCGGGCGATAGTTGAGGGGGGTTTTGTGCACTTTACCCTTATAATTATGAAAATCTCGACAACTCCAACACTTAAACATTTTGATGGGATGTGATAAGTTAGGGTTTATCTATAACTCTAAATGACCTGAAGACCCTTGATAGATTAACTTTGACTAGCTGACCTGGTAAAATAGCGGTTATAATTTAAATTATAGGTGATATTTATACGGAGAAAGTTAGTTGAGATATCTACGAACAAGCAATTGCAACGACTTGGCTCAACGACCAGTATATATAGATGGCCAGCCAAAAAAAAAGGTACAATAAAATTATTCCACTTCCATAATCATTCACTTCAAGTATCAAAGTCAAACTCTAACTTGACCGTCGTAGGGTCTTTGGTCGGCACAACACCGGTGCCACCAATTGACTTTAACTTGTCTTGTAGGATACGGTGTCGTTCCAAATCGCCACAGATTTATCCTTCAACAATTGGCTCCATTTGCAGGAACCGTTTTGTTGCATAAGGAATCATGGTGGTGTTGCGTTATGGGTTGGCCGCTGGCGAGGAACCATCAGCTCACGACTCTGGTTAAAGGGAAGTGTCTGGGGAACACTCGGGCAACCCAACCGATCAAGAGAACATCAAAACGTTGGAACGGAAAATCCAAAACTTGCATCAAGGAATGGACTAGTTAATCCAATAAAATGCGACGATTCTACAGCAGTTGGCTCCCCCTGCCTGCCCACCCCATCACAATGTTATGTCGGACAGACACTAGAACCCCCCTAACCCGGATGACCGGGTCAAAAATGTGGAAGGGAGAGATGGCGATCTCCCAGGGAATGATTTAGAGGCAGAACATAGTCAAATTGGAGATCGACGCAGAGATTTTCGCCCTCGGCCTCCACGAAATTCTCAGCTTCAAGAAAACATCACGGTTTGTGTTGTTGAGAAAAAAGAGGAAGTCATTCACGTTGACCAACAAATCCAGGATCTCATAGCAAAAATGGATGATATAATGCAAGTAATGAGAGGAAAGGGTTCTACTACCATAGAAGATTTGGTCCATATGACCAACCTACTGTTGTGCCCTCTTCTAGATAAGTTCAAGATGCCCACTATTGAGAGTTTTGATGGAACTGGAGATCCTTTGGACCATTTGGAAACCTTCCAAGCACTTTTGCATCTACATGTTGTACCAGATGCCATCATGTGCCGCGCTTTTCCAACAACGCTCAAAGGCTCAGCACGGGTATGGTTCAACAAACTCAAACCAGGATCCATTATGACCTTTGAGGAGTTGAGCAAACAATTTGTTGGACATTTCATAGCTGAACAGAGGCAAAGGAAGCCAGCCACCTACATGCTTACAGTGAAGCGGCAAAAGGGAGAATCCCTTAGGGATTACATCAGCTGATTCAATACTGAGATGTTACAAGTGGAGGAAGCGGACGATAAGGTGGCATTGACAGCCTTTATGGGAGGCTTGCATACTTCCAGGTTCTTGTCCTCATTGGCTAAGGAACCTCGTTCCACTATAACGCATTTGTTGGTCCGAGCCCATAAGCACATGAATGTTGAGGATGTCATGAATGCCAGGAAAGGAAAAGAGATCGAAGACAAGAAGACCGATAAAAAGAAAATACCAAGGAAAAGAAGGATACCAAATACAAAAAAACCTCTATTTTTTAGAATGAGAGAATCCCCCGTTATAGAAGCGCTGATAGGTATGCCAACTATACCCCGTTGAACATGCCTATAGATCAAGACTTTTTACAAACTCAGGATGATTCGTCCTTGAAATGGCCATCAAAGATAAAGTCAGACCCCGTAAGCATGCCTCGTGATAAGTATTGCATATTTCATCACGACCATGGGCATACTACAGAAGACTGCATTGACCTTAAGGATCAGATTGAAAGTCTGATTCAAATAGGCTACCTGAAGAGATTTACAACCAAGAATAACAGGGATGTCACCAACCCCTCAAGAGGAGGTCAAGACAACCGTCCAGCAGAGCAATCACCCGTGGGGGAATTCAGAGTTATCGTTGGCCGTTATCAGGGGGAGGTGAGTCCAGTTCAGCTCTATAGGCGTATGCCATGAGGTTACAATGTGAAGTTTCTGAGGTAGGGTTACCAACTCCATCCTCAAAAATACCACGCCTTGAAGAACCTATCATCACATTTTCAGATGAAGATGCTAAGGGAATTCAACAGCCTCATGATGACCCCTTGGTCGTCACTATGGTGATTGCCAACTACAATATAAGGCGTATCTTGATAGATAATGGCAGTTTCGCAGATATCCTCTTCCTTGATGCCTTCAGCAGAATGGGAATCGCACATGAAACGCTGAAACCTACCAGATCGCCACTTGCGGGATTCTCAGGAGAGAAGGTGTACGCACTGGGGGAAGTTACCCTTCCAGTGATAGCCGGAACCAACCCAAGAAGGATTACAGTGATGGTAGAATTCTTGGTTGTTGATTGTCCATCTGCGTACAATGTGATATTGGGAAGAAAAACTTTAAATGCGATGAAGGCGGTGACCTCTACCTACCATCTCTCGGAAGAAATAAGTTTAAATGGGGATGATCCTGCAAAATGGGTAAACATAGGGTCTCTCATTCCTTCCTACCTCAGAAATGAGATTATAGAATTTCTCAAACAAAATCAAGACGTCTTTGCCTGGACATATGAAGACATGCTAAGTATTGATCCAGCCACAATGGAGCATCGGTGTAATGTGGACCCTTCTTACAAACCTGTCAGACAAAAGCGAAGAACCTTTGCCGCAAAAAGAAACCAGGCAATCTCTGAAGAAGTTGACAAACTCCTAAAGGTTGGCTTTATCTAGGAGGTCCACTATCCAGAATGGCTGGCCAATGTGGTACTGGTGAGGAAATCCAATGGCAAGTGGAGATTATGCGTAGACTTTACATATTTAAATAAGGTGTGCCCCAAGGACAGCTTCCCCTTACCTAGGATTGACATGTTGGTGGAAGGAATGGCTGGTCATGAGTTATTAAGCTTAATGAACGCGTATTCATGATAAAACCAGATTCTCATGCATGTTCCCAACAGAGAGAATATGTCATTCATAACCGACAGAGGTTTATACTACTATAGAATAATGCCTTTTGGGCTCAAAAACGCTGGTGAAACCTACCAGAGGCTTATCAATTCAATGTTCAAAGATCAAATTGGCAGAAATATAGAGGTATATGTGGACGACATGTCGGTAAAGAGCCTGAAAGCTGAACAACACTTAAAAAAAAAGTTTTGAATTTCGAGAAGATGGCCGATCGTAATGTTGATACAAGAAAGACACCAACTACATCTTTGAAGGGATATTATGCGCCGTCCGCATATGAATGGTATGCTGAATTTCCAGAAGAAGATGGAGTCAAACACTATGAGATCAAATCTAGTGTCATTGATATGCTTCCGAAATACTTTGGACTTAGGATTGAGGACTCATACCAATGCATAAATGATTTCTTAGAGGTAGCCTCTACTGTTAGGTATCATAATTTATTCAAGAATGACTTGCGAGTGTGATTATTTCCATGGTCGCTGAGGGAAATAGCCAAAAGATGGTATATCAAATTGGCTAAGAAAACTAAAATTGATTTGGAAACCCTTAACAAAGAATTCATAGAAAAATATTATCCCATAGAAAAGATCTCAGAAGCACAAGATGCAATCAAAAGTTTTAGAGAGTTGCCTGGTGAACATTTTAATGATGCGTGGGAGAGATATAATGAAATCTTGTATAAGTGTCCCCACCAAAGGTTCTCTGAACATGCTATAGCTAAGAATTTTTACATGGGACTTGGAGATGCACATAAAACTTTGATAGATGAGTCCACACAATGTCAATTTATCCTGAAATCGGCAAAATAACTTTTAGAGTTGCTTGACAATATTAGTGAGAATACGATTCAATATGAATCTGAGTTGAGATCTAGAGGTGGACAAGATATAATATTAGAGAAATATTATGTCGTGAATCATGATGATGTGAGAGATTCAATGGCATTGATAGGAGTGAAACTATAAAGAATTGACAAGTTTCTTCAGCGAAGTCATTCCCCTCTTAGAGAAATGGTAGAAGTAGAAGCTGAGTATTCTCAAAATGAGTGTCAGAACATAATGGTTGACGATGCCAATGCATCGTGAAACTATTCAAATAATGCTCTTTTCACTAATTCATACACCTCAAATGCCAGAAATCACCCACTTTTGTCCTATAGATCTACAAATATGGATAATTCAATACCAAGGGTCCAACAAGGACAATCGTTTAATCCACATCCAAGGTTCCAATAGAGTCAACAATCATTCAACTCCCAACAGACAATCATGGCTCGAAACCCTCAGTCAAGTTACCAACCAAGAGAACCATCCAATAATTCTTAGGCTCTCCAGCCATTCAATAATAATTAGGCTCTCCAACCATTCAATAACAATCAAGCTCTCCAACCATTTAATTATCAAACTCACCTTCAAGGAAACCAAACCCAAGGATTCAATCCAAATCAAGTTTACCCTCCATATCCTCAAAACCATCTCCAACATCAAAATTCAACTTAAAATCCACCACCAAGACCACCTGGATTTGAAAAAGAGGTGATAAGTGCCCTGATGGACTTTAAAAATCAATCTAATGATTCTCAGGCGACCATCCAAACACTAAACTCTCATTCTTAATTCATTACTCAAATGGGAGCCCAAATGGCACAACTAGCGAATGTTGTGGATAGGATAGAGAGAATATTGCCTAGTCAGCCGATGGCTAATCCAAAGCCACAACAAACACTAGAGTGTGGATCCTTTGTTGAGACTCGTCACGAGACAGTCCAAGCAGTCACAATTTTGAGAAATGGAAGATAAGTGGATAGTAAGACTAAGGAGTAGTATGAAGAAAGGTTGAAGAAGAAAAAGGCCAAAGAAGTTCAAAGCAAGGCAAAATAAGAAGCTCAAAAGAAAGAGGCTGAAGAAGTTCAAAGAGAACAACCCGAGGAGATTTTGTTGACTGAACAAGTGAGTTCAATCTTACTGAGTGATACTCCACCTAAGAGGAAAGATCCCGGTGCTCCCATTATTTCTTGTGTCATTGGTGGCAAAAATATTGGTAGAGCTCTTATTGACCTCGGTGCAAGTGTTAATTTATTACCTTACTCAGTCTATCAACAACTAGGGTTGGGAGAGCTCAATCTTACCTCGGTGGTGCTTCAATTGGCAGATAAATCAACTAGACAACCGAGAGGAATGCTGGAGGATGTAATTATTCAAGTGGGTAAGTTCTACTATCCTGTAGACTTTGTGGTGTTAGATATGAAACATGTTCAAGAATTGAAGAAACATATCCCAGTGATATAAGGAATACTGTTCTTGGCCATAGCCAATGCGCATATCGATTGTAGGACAGGGGTAATGGATCTATCTTTCGGGAATATGAAGGTGAGGATGAATATTTTTGATATAGTCATCAAATCACTACACCGGTCGAGTGCTTTAATGTAGAAGAAGTCAATAAGACTTGTAAAGAACCTGTACCTCAGAGTCAAGTAAGAAATGACCTGGATGTTGTGATTGAAAGGTCAAATGAAAAGTTTGACATGTGGGAGGATTAACACCGCTCTAATTTAGAAGTGATCACTGCATTTGAAAGAGCTCTAGGTTTGCAACCAGGGGAGGAGCCAAGAGATTCGCCTGAATATCCATTTGTGTCACCAGCGGCATTGGTGCCCGACAACTCACTTTATAAGATTGAGTTGTATGACGGCATTGAAGGTTGAGAGAAGAGCTTGGTAACGAATAAGAAAGATGTGGAGGCGACGTTTAAAAACTTGAAGGATCAACAACAATCAAATTTGGAAGTTATCGCGGCATTGGAATTTGTTTTGTACTCACAGCCAGAGAGAGCACCAAGAGAGTCGGTTGGACCTCAACTTATTCTTCCACAAAATTTGATGCCTGAGAGTACACTTCAAGAAATGGTGTTGTGTGGGTTAATTGAGGATCAAGAGGATGGCGTATTGAAAGATAAAAAGGGTGTGAAGATTATAAGAGATGATCATTTACCACGAACTGTCATAGAGCCTACCAAGGATGACACCCCTTTCTAGATGAACGAGTGTTGAGTATAAACATGGTAAACAAGTTGTATGCCTGGGAAGATCCGTAATTAAGAAATAAGTGTGAGGGGATACAGAATTGTGCGTATGAGGATGTTCAAATTTACATAGCTCGAACGAGAGTACATCATGCTAAGCATGTTTGTCTTAAGTTTCTTGAGCTTGGCCGGAAGGGACGGCGGTGTAATTCGAAACTAAAATTGTTTCCAGGTAAGATCCGGTGAAGAAATGACGGACCATTTAGAGTTAAATCGGTTTACCCCCACGGAGAGGTAGGTTTTGGAAATAAGAGGTTAAAGAGGTGTGGTCAGAGGCTAAAGATTTATGATGAGAATGATCCAGGACCGGAATTTATAGCATCTGTCAGTTTAATGGTGAGTGATGAATTGGTGGAGGGAACATTACATAAGGTGCTGAAGGAGTATCTATTGGACACATTGCATGTACATGGGATACAGTTAGAACGTGACAGATGAGGTACTTTATATGGTGATTATTGTTCTATATTTGATGTCATGGATAGTACTACTTGTCCACAGGTGATAGCACTGAGAAAGTCACCTCTTATATTTTGTCCTATGATTAGGGGAAGTGTTGCAAAGAGAAAGGGTGTTAGATAGCCTTTGAGGAGTTGTCGTGCCAACGACGTTAAACATTGGTCCTAGGTTGTGAAAGTTAGTTTCTAGCCTAGGTTTGTAGAATAGGATATCATTTAATTTATATAATTTTAATTCTCAGAGATTGTAGTCCTTTAAGGACAAGTCTTTGCAGTTTAAATTCCTAGAAATGGTAGTCCCTTAAGGTCACGTATTTCCAATTTAAATTTCTAGAGATTGTAGGCCCTTAAGGCCAAATCTTTGTTATTTTATTCTTAATAAAATTTCTCATTCCTTGAGCAATGTGATTTTCGGATATTTTTTATGCAATTTCCGCTCATGAGAGTAATGATTAGATTGAGTTAGTAAAGTGATGTGCTTTTATATGGGTAAGTGAATTAATGAAATTGAAATAAAGAAGGAACACTTTAATCTATAAGCACAAAGCACACATTCACTATGGGAAATAAGTTGATATTTGACTATGTAGTTGAAAATTTAATTTTGCCAAAATAAAAGGGGAGAATGAGAGATGTTATGGTTGAAATGGAGAAAGTTGAAAATTTATTTTGAGAAAATAAAATGCAAAAAATAGTTTTTTGATTTAAGTAACCGAGTCTTGGTATCACCAATATCATTGTTCGCGTAAAAAGGGGAGAAAATTAATGAGCATAAATCTCATGGAAGTAGCTCGGGCCCAGTTGGTCGGGACTAAAAATCCTCGCTGGAAAGTTCGGAGCTTAGAAAAATAAAAAGGGATGAAAAGTGGAATGATGGAAGGAATAAGTTTTTAAAAGAAAATGACAAAGTTTAATCAATGAAGTAGAAAAAGAAAGATTGAATTACCATGGTAGAATGTTCACAAATACATGGAGGGTTGTCTGGATTGGAAGTAGAAAGTAACAAAATCTTTTACTTTAGTGGGAACCATTAATGACATGAAGCTCGAGATAGTTATTATTTGGTAATGAGTGGGAGTATTTGCATCCATATTATCTTATGCATTGTATCATAACTTAGTTAATGCGTTTGTGAACTCACGATTGCGTGATTACAAGAGAATGGAGAAGTTGTGGGTAGTATAGCTAACCATCACAAGACTTCACTCGTCCACTCGGTTATTGGCCGAGGGGTTTAAAAGGCTTGTTACACATTCTAAGTGTACTCGTCGACCCTCACAAAAGCAAGGGAGTAGTATAGATTAGTATAGAGTAGCTAGAATAAAGATTATGACAATATAGTTTTCCAGAGTTCATTACTAAGGGACTAGCAATATGTAAGTTTGGGGGTGTGATAAATGCTCAATATTGTCCATTTTAAGCCCCTATCTAGCTAATGTTATGTTCGTACAATCCATTATTTGGTATTTTTATGTCGTTTGTGTGTTTAAGCGTGTTTCAGGAGCTTAATGAAGAAATAGAGCTAACTTTGGTGAATTAAGTAAAAGCATGCTCATTTCTATCAAAGAGAAGAGTCAAAGAGGTATTTTCAAGACAAAAATGTCTCCCAGAGAGCAAAAACGATATTTCCCGAAACCATCACCTAAAACAAAAAGTCTCGTGGAATCATGATGGTCATTTTGGCGCAATTGCGGAGAAAAGTAGTTTTCATAAAGAATCTACACTTAAACTTACGCTTTCAGAAGTAAAAAGTGGCTAG
Organism: Cornus suecica; assembly: GCA_963922005.1. Lineage (NCBI taxonomy): Eukaryota > Viridiplantae > Streptophyta > Magnoliopsida > Cornales > Cornaceae > Cornus > Cornus suecica. The sequence continues at coordinate 55,433,974 of OY998241.1, read as the reverse complement.
AAAGTGAATTTCTACGCTTGAACCTACGCTTAAAGCGTAGATAGGCTACCCTTAAAGCTTAGGTGTGGCATGAACAGTATTTTCAGCACAAACTTTCTGCTACTTTCGAGAGCTCATATCTCTTCCAAACAATATCCAAATAGTATAATTCTTAATTCTATCATCAAGTTCTTGAAGTCATCTTTCCAACGATATATTACAAACCTCCATCAAATATGTGTAGATCCAGATATGATCAAAAGAGTGAGAGGTGTCCTACAGGAAAAAGCTGGAAATTTCAGATTCGGGCCAAAATCCTATTTTGACCCGGATTGATCCGTTTTGACCCCGGGTGACTTTGAGTTTGACTCCACCACCTCTAAGCACATGTTTTAGAATTATTATACATTATATTAAATGGGTTGTCTCAGTTTAGTGTGAAATTACAAAAAAGGGTAATCATATTCTCCAAGTTAGGGTTTCCCTCAGTTTTGTCTATAAATACCAAGGTCTTCTACAGATTTTGGGAGAGCTTTATTCATATGATTTCAGAGCAATCTCTGGAGATTCATCTCAAGGAGGAGTCATTCAAGACCTAGAGATCCGGAGAAGACGACCATGGAGGGCGATTCTACATAAAAAATGCAGTCTCTTCCAACCATGAGTGGCTAATTCGGTATCTAGGGTTTATTCTTGACACAAAATTCTACATTTGTTCTAAATTATTGTCTTATATGGAATGAATATATTATTTTACACAATTATGATTATTCACTATGGGCTTGAAATCGGATGCTTAATTCATAATTTTCTACACAATTATGATAATAAAACTTGAAACCCTAGGTTGACACAGGTCATGCATTGACGAATTGATATAGACATGTTTTAGTTTATTTTCATGCATTAAGGGTAGATTAGAGTAATTTAATTGGCATGTACTAATCAGTTCAGTCATTAGATGGGTTGTCGCGATCCGGTTGATGGTAATCCTTTTTAGGGTTGTATTTAGCTATTTGTGATACGACCTAATTCACAGTTTATGGATCACCCTCTTGCAATTGTTACATTGATAGAACTATGTTATATGGTTAATGGTGGAACGATAAAAATCCTAGTTTTTCTCTCTTGAATCACAAATCAATTTACTTTGCTTTTTAGAATAATTTTAGTTAATTTAGATAATTTGGTCTTTGACCACGAAAACAAGTAAATTTTCAAAAATATAACTCATTATTTTTGAACTATTAAAGTGAACAATCTTAGTCTCTGTGGGATTGATATCCCTTACTCAAGCCGGTGCTATTCTACAATTGATACGTGCGCTTGCGTAGGGTAAAACCTAGCGTTGTCATAAGAGTATGTTTTTAACAACTATTTTTACCCCCTCTAGACAAACGTCAGTCCTCATTCCTAAGTCCAAAGAACTTAGGCAGCATATTCATGACACTAAATTTGATCTCATAGTGTTTGACTCCCTCCTCTTCTTGAAATTTAGCATATGTTTCATGAGTAGTAGGCGTATAGTATCCCTTTAAGGATGTAGTTGGTGCCTTTCACACTTCGGCATCACGGTTGGCCATCTTTTCTTGATCCAACTATTGATGACGCTCTAATTCCCTAGTTCGATGATTTTGATGAAAAGTCCGATCGATCTCAAGATCAAAAGGTATTGATGCAGTGTTGGGATAAAAAAGTGATTGCCGATTGGTCATACACTAAGCTAAATTTTTTTTTCAATATGAAAATTGGTCTAACTATTTCTAAACTAAATTACTCTAAATATTACCAGAAAATAAAGTTAAAATTATCCATGAAATTAAGATAAACTAAAACTCACACAAGGTACAACGACGCAACTTTCACTGCTCCGCTAAATCCCTCTATACTTCTCAGAATACCTATCAATCACACAAAAAATTCAACTATAGATACACGAGAATAACGCAATACACTAAACTACTAACGCTAAGAATAATGCCAAGTCCCCGGCAACAACACCAAAAACATGATGTCCACCCAAGGATGATAAAAATAGTGGTTAAGAACAACCCCTTAGGACGGCTTAAGTTTTACATATCGCAAGCGCACAAGTCAAATTATAATATAAAAACAGCTTGTGAAAAGGAATGTTGAACCCACATAGACTTGAATTATTCACTTTAGTAATGAATTATGGTTAAAAAAGTTTGTTTGATTTGTTTTGAGAATTATAGCTAAACTAACTATAACAGAATTTAAATTAAGAGTTTGATCAAGAGAGAGAAAAAACTAGGGTTTTCATCGCTCTACCACTAATCACATAATATAGTTTTCAATTTGCATAATTGTAAGAGGGCGATCTATTCCCGTGAATCAGAACATACCGTAAATAGTCAAATATGCTCCTAAAAAGGATATTGTCAACCGGATTCGCTACAACCCATCTTCGAACATAGTGTAACTAGTGCATGTTATTTACCTTACTCTAATCTACTCCTAATGCATGAAATTAAACTAGAGCATGTCTATGATACCTCGTCAAGCATGGCCAGTGTAAACCTAGGGTTTCAAGTGTTAAGAACCATTGTGTAGAAAATCATATATTAAGCATCGATGTTCCAACCCATAGTGAATAATCATGATTAAGTGAGAAAATATACTCATTCCATATAAGACAAGAATTACGAAAAAATATATAATCTTGTATCAAGAATAAAAATGATCACTCATCTACAAAATCATGATATAGTCACAGCTTCCCCACGTTATAATTGAAAACAAATATAAAAACTACATTACTTGGCTATGCTTTTGCTAGAAAACCCTAGATACCGAGTTAGTTGATCATGGTTAATAGAGACTGCATCGTTGTTGTAGAATCACTCACCATTCTCTTCTTTGTCGGATCTCTAGGTCTTGTATGGATTCTCTCCTTGGAATGATATGAATCTCCGGAGGCTGCTTTGAAAATTATACGAACACAGAAGCTCTCCCCAAAATCTATAGTAGACTTCGGTATTTATAGACTACAGCCAAGGGAAACCCTAAGGTTACCCTTTTTCTTAATTTTATACCCAACTGAGTAAAACCCTACAATATGGAATATATTATGTGTATATCACGTGTATCAAAGTGTAGAAGTCGCAACTGCCTCAAAGGAATACAAGTCGGGGCTAATTTTGACATTTCAGCATTTAACCACGCAGAACCCCCTACGCTTGGACCGTAGGCTAGGCCTACACTGAAAGCGTGTGTCAAGCGTAGGTCAAAAACATGAAGCGTAGGTCAAGCGTCAAAATAGCACTTTCTAGGCACTTTTAGCTACTGGAAGCGTAGGTCAAGCGTAACAAAACCATTAAACCAAATTTTCTCGGGAATAATGTCGTTTGAACCCCCTCAACTCCCTTATTATGATTCTTGAAATTGTGGCTCAAGCAATGACGTTTCTGCCCTCCAGGAGACATTTTTCTCTTGAAAATACCTATTTTGCTCTCCTTTTGGATAGATACAACCATTTATCTAGTTAATTTACCAAAGTTAGCTCGTTATCTTTATTAAGCTCCTGAAACACGCATAAACACACAAACGACATAAAAATATCAAATAATGGAATGTAAGGACATAACATTAGCAAGCTAGGAGCCTAAAATGGACAACAGTTGGCACCTATCATTGATGAAATAGAAATTTGGAATAAAAAAATGGGACATGTTAATTATCATAATTTAACTAGAATTACTAAAATTGAAATTGTCAGAGGTGTCCCTAAATTTGGTTATGAGAAAAGTCTTGTTGAAGATGGTATAGTGTCTTTAGAGTTTATATTCATTGATTCTCAGTTGGCAGACATCTTTACAAAATTATTTGATTTTCAAAAGCATATAAGTCTTGGAAATCTATTGGCATGCTTTCTTTAGAATAGATGTCTTCATCTTTGTCATTCTAGGAACACCTTGCATTATTTTTTCCTAAAATTGATACATTGACATGCATTTTTTTATTTTTTTTTATTTTTTTGTTCATGAATGCATTATGAAAAAAATAAATATACATAAAATAAAATTCTTGGAATGTTGAGCATGACTAGAGTATAAAGGGTTGTCATATTTCACTATATTCTCATATTTACTTGTCTTTTATGCTTTTGGGAATTGGAGGTGTTAGCCTGACCTCATGATTTAGGATTTTTACTTGGCATGTTTAAATATTATATTTTAAACTCATTAACCTTGGGGGTTTGTTTTACTTTGGAGGTGATTGTAGTGCTTGCCGAGTCTTTTAGCTTTTCTCACACGACCCAAAGTGATTTATAGATTCACGAGCTAGGCTAGATTGATCTATGTTTTTTTGTATACCTATTGTCTGCTTATGAATATTGGGGTAATATTAAAAAAAATACATAATATATGATTGTCTATTTAAGCCCTTGGAGCTCTTGTCCTTTTGCTGAGTAACTGGGTCTCTTGCCTCAATAAGCAATGAGTATTCGTGTCAAAAGGCGGAAGTAATTATCTCAAATGTTTGACCCGAGTAACTAGGCCTCTTGCCACAAAGAAGTAAGTGTTCGCGTAAAAAGGAAGAAAGAAAAAAATATGTATATAATAAATAAAATCAAGCCTAGTTGATTTGAATTATTAAGTCTGATGGGTGCTTTATCACTTAGTGCCCTAAAACTATCTAGTTCGAGAGTCATTGGCCCAACATCCGCTATGAACCACTAGAAAGTTCGAGGAAAATGAAATATATATATTTAATGGCATTCCTTTCTGTGAATACTGGTTTGTCTTGTGCGACAATGTCTTTATTAATTAGCAATAAGGTCAGGTTGGGTTTCTGAGCTTATTTATCATCAGGGTTAGTAGGAAGATTATCAGAATTAGTGTGTATTTTATTTCATCTTTCATGTGTGCTTGCACCTAAATATTTTTTAAATGTACAAATACTATGTAAAACTTGACTTGTGAACTCTTGTGTTTACAAGCTATTTGTGATGATATCCTTCACTACCGTGTGTATAATGGCTAATTCAATTTTGAGAATGTGATTGTGTTAGTGATTAGCGCATTGTATCTATTACCTTTCTCACATGTTTCTAAAATAAAAAACTTTTGTTTCGTTTTTTCATGATATTCTGCATTCATGCATTAGTATTAGGATCATGCATTGTAGATATTTTTGTTATCCGAGAATCAGGATATGTTAAAATAATGATTTCCTCCTCTGTCTGGATATTGTGTGCTTTGCTTAGATTCTCTGGCTTCATCTTCTAGTTTCTTCCTATGTTTACACCTTATGTATTTTCCTACATCTTTCTAAACTGGTTATATTGTTCTCTCTTTGCTTGACATTTCAGTGTAAAAAAGGGGGAGATAGTTTTAGTTAAGGAGGAGAGATTATTTATTGAGGGGGAGTATATTCTCAGTGGGAAAGGTTTAAGGGTGAGATTATACTATCATGATCATTATGCTTACTCTTGTTATTGTTGAACCAAGGTTTCCAACCATGAGTAAATGAGACATTTTGATGATAGTAAACCATTGAATATGATAAATTTAATGCCGACTTGAGTTATATTTAGTAGGTTGTTTATTCAAGAATAACTCAAGAGAGCTTGTGGATCCATAATAATATCAAGCAATGATTCTTAGAGCTCAAAATACATTGGAGATGTGGATGGAGACATCAATCCATAGCTTAAAAAAATTGAAGATCAAATAATTGGGTAAAATAGTCTTGGGTAAGTGTTAAATTAAATGTAAAATTATTTTTGAAATAACTTATTTGGAAGCTCAACTCTTAACAAAATTAGCATATAGGACCATGCATATCATTGACATCATTCATGAGTCCGTGCATCATTGCTTCTAGACTATGAACATCATTGATGGAACATTTTTACATATAGTCCCTGCTAAAGTTAAGTTAGTTCAAGTTTTCATAAGTTATGAAAGAACTTAACAAAGATTTTGTCCTGGAACCATAAAATAAATTTATATCATTTGAAATGGTTTCTAGATGTATGTTAAGGCTTTGAACTAAATTATTTTAATCATGAGAAGCCTATGTCAAATATTGAAAATTTGTGTAAATTGGAATATTATTTCGCAATCTCAATATTGACCTTTAGAGAGGTTTAAGATTATCATAACTTTTAAAGAACTTACTCTTGACTTATTGAATTTTAGGACTTGCACTCAAAATGATTTATTAAAACGTCCCTAGAATTACTTGGCATAGGCATTGAATTTAAATGTATTATTTAAAGATGTATGTACAACGTATGAAGAGATAAAAAATCTTAATTTGATGTATTCATACTTATAAACATGTTCTTAATTGATTAAATACTTTGAAACATGTTCCATATTCGTTAGGGTTTCAAAAATAACCAATTTAGAAGGTTGTAAATATTTTTCAGCAAGCTGATGCGTCCAGAAATTTTTACGTTTTTGGTCGTTATTGATGTACATGGTTTATATCAGTTGATTGATTTGGCTTAGAATTGAATTCCAACGGTTATATTTGGATGCATAAATTACTAAAACACCCCAAACCACTCTCTAACAACTATATTTGGTTCCTAAGCTATATATATGATATTCATGAGCCATGAAACAAGAGAGATGAGGGAGATAAGAGAAAGAGGGAAAGTTTACCATTTGGGCTTAAAGCTTGAAATCATTTTTGGGTAGAACATCTTCTATAGGAATCACCATTGTGTATCATTCACGTCATCCTCTTGTGATTCATTTTTAACTCTAAGTATGTGAGAATGTGAGCATTGAATTTTTATTTTTATCTATTGATAGATAATGTTGTACCACTCAAACCTTAATTATTATTCTTTATGAGTGAAAGACCAAGAAGGTATCTTGGTATGGGATGAGCTTATTGAAGTTTTGTAAATGTTTCTCTCAATCTTAAAGAGAGAGGATTAGGTTGACTCTTCACCCTCAAGAGCGAGCAAAGGTTAGCTATTCACCTGGAATCAAAAGTGTTTGAACGTTATCTCTCCACCCGTAAGATGGAGTAAGACCAGCTCTTCACCCGCAAGAAGAAGCATGTAAGGGTTTGCTTTTCACTCTTAAGAAAAACACGATACTTGAATCCTTGAAAGGTTTTCTAAAGGTATGGGCGTAAGCCAAGATTTGGTCGAACCATGTAAAATCGCTTGTTTTTGGTTTGCATTTTCTCTATCACTTATCTCTTTTCTTTACAAGCACTTTTCATTTACAATCTTGCGCTTTATATATCACTGCTTTGAAATTGCTTGTGCTTGTATTTTCACAAGGAGATTGGGAAAATGCTTGATTGAAGTGAATTGGAATGTGAACTAGATTATAGCTTAAATTATGAATTATTTACTTGCTTATTATTATGCTATAATCTTGTTGCACACCAAGTGTTTGACGAAATGCATCTTTAATAACCAAAGCGTTAAAAGTTCATATACACACCATGTGTTTAAAAAAATGCATATCAAATGTTTGATTATTTTTATATAAATTCTACCGGGAGGATTTTGTTGACAATAGCACTTTGTGTATTATGTCTAAATGAGGAAAGTGTTATTATATGTTTTACATGGTTAGTTGAATTGTATACTTGGTTGGTTGGAGCAATTTCATGTTCTACTTGAATCAATATGAATGTACTCAATTGTGTAACTTATTTATTCATGATTCAAAGTATCAATTGGGGTAGTTACTTAGGAAATTATCTAACTTACTAAGTGTTTAACTAGTCCTATTATGCTTATCTTTGTCAAAACACAATCAAACAAAAAAAGACTGAAAGTTTGTCATTGACCCTATGCCCCTCCCCTCCCCCTCCCCCTCTCCCTCTCTAGGAATCAATATGTGGCTAACAGTTATAATCATTGTATTTGTTTATACTTGTTTTTCACACTTGTTTTTCACGATATGTTGTTTAGTGTTGTGGTTGCAGGATTGGTATATCATCATGAGATCAAGGAAATAGTTATGTCTATGTTTGTGAATGTGTGTTTATAGGTATTCTTATTATTTTGTTTTTCTTGGGGATATTTTTGTAAAAATATGTTTTGTCTAAGAAATGTCTAGGGGGGAAATTATAAATACATTTTTAGTTATGGCATATTCTAGTCAATAACCATATTGAGTAACTTGTGAGCTCGGGTAGAGTTAGGCAGATTGAAGTGGCCAAGCAAAGGACATCAACAGCCAATAATGCAAGAGAGTGAAATGGAAGCGACACAATTCGACGTAACAACAAAAGAAACAAACAAACACATTTCAGTCTGGACGAGTACTCGCCCAGAGGTTGAGTACTCGACCGACCAATATGGGTGCCAATGCGCCCACAACCAGCACCTAGGACAATGATTTTGGTTTTGGGGCGTTGGTGGACGTAGATGGGGCGTAAGTGAATCAGAAGGCGAGTACTCATTTTTTAGCGAGTTCTCGACCAAGGTCACCTGACGAGTACTCTACCAATTTGCGAGTACTCGATCGTGGCCGACTTCAGATTTTTAAAACGACATTTTTCTGATGTTTAAACCTCCTATCTCCACTTAATTACGTGTTTAAGGGTTAGTATTGATATATTGGTCAATATTTGAAGAAAGACAGAGTTTTGGATGAAAAGGAACCTAAACCCTAGTTGGACACTCTTCCCTAAATATATGAGATTATATTGAGAGGGGGTTGTGGTTAAAGATCTGTAATTCTATAATATATCAGATTTGTTTGCAGAGAGAGAGAGAAATAGATTTGATTGATCATCCTACTTTGAGTTTCTCTCTTGTTTTGGGAGGTTCTTCAATTGTGTCTCAAAATTGGTTATCTTTATACACACTTGAATGACCTAGATGCTGAAAAATCATCACACCACCAGTTGAAACGTGTTTGCATTGATCCGTTGAGACTTAGAGTTGTCAGAGTACGGAAATCGAAGCGAGGAGCTTCGTGGAGCGCGAGTGGATCAAGACTTTTCAGACGTCGAATGAAGAACGGCAATGAGAATTTGTTCCAAGATTTTTCCAAGCAAAAAATTCTTGTGTCGTCTCTTGATTTATATTTTGCACTTACATTAATAATTACTTGAATTATCTTGGTAGAGAATTAGGTTAACCTTAAAAATTATAAAGATAAATTTAATTTGTCATTAAATTCATACCAAGCCTATTGACCCCCTCTAGGCTTATTTCCATTGTCTCTTAAGTAATTTCATATATGAAAGTTAAGATGGTTGTATAAATATGGACAAGTAGTTATTACACATGGTTCTTGATAAAGATATTCTATCTACTCACTGAACACTTGACCTGTTGACAAGCTCACACTTACATAAGCTAAAATAGAAAAAGCTCTAAATCCTGCATGATCAGACTTGCCGTTCTTGAAGCCTTTGCCTTTACTGAGCCCAGCCGGTTTTCAATTGTGTCAATAATGTCCTTGTTACTCTCCATTGCCAGTTCCTTCTTCAATTAAAGTATCGATTGTCCGCACCTCCCTCCATATCCGATAAATGGTGACTGAGAGAGCATAACAGACGGGAGTGAGAACATGCTTGTTAAACAACTTGAGCAATCATTTGAATGCTAGAGTTGTGGAGGCCCATGACACAAAATCAGGCGAAGAGTCGAGGCCGGTGTGGCAGTTGGCATTTCGATCGACTAAATGCTTAAGAAGGGCCTCATGAAGGAGCAAGAGAAAAAGAGCCGTGAGGAAATCAGTTTAGGACATTGCTTTTCATCCAGTTTGGGGAGACTACTCTGTAAAGCAAGCCATAGAGTAAATTTGTATCAAGGGATTGGGAAGTTGTTGCCTACCAGATTCCTCAATTTCACCTAGATGAGTGGAGAAGCAAGCCCGAGGATAAACAATTATCTGAATTTTCCTTTTATCTGAGAGCATTAACGAAAGCCATCAACGAATCGACATCCCTCTTCTCCGAAGGGTACTTGATGGCCTGAGAAGAGTGTTTAGGGAAGAATAGTATTGTGGGAAAGCTTCCCAGCTGCAATTCTTTCTGTGCAAATGCCTTTTGGTCACCGTCTGCCCTGAATTTTCCTATCTTCACGCCGGACCCTGCCAACTTCTCAGCCAATTCAACATAAGATCCTTCCATTGCCTGTTCAAATTTGAAGAGAAGTTCATTAGCTCCGAAAATCCACATGGTTATATAATTACTAAAACAGTTATGCTCAAAACATTGTTTACCTGGCAAAATTGGCACCAAGGTGCATAAAGGACGACAAGCCAAGGCTCCTTCCGGTCGTCCAGTTTTGCCAAATTCTCCATCCCTGTCCTATTCAAGGTTATAACATTTTGGGTCTCAAATAGATCAGCAACTGTGGCGGTTTCATTAGCATTGGCAGCTCCATTGCCATTGAGTTGGCCTACTTTTCCCTCGATATTTCCTTTGTGGAGGCCACACTCCTTGGCCTTGGCATCCTCCCACCACCACCTTCCTTCTCTCTCGTGTTGCCCAGGTAAAACCGGCCTTGTGCACGGCTCACACCCAATTGAGACATATCCTTGCAAATGCAGGGAGTTAACAGGCACATTCATCGTCCGGAGGAAGTTCCAGATGTCACCGCCATCAACATTCGCAACCGGATTCCACTTCACCAGGCTACCAACCCCACCATCCAGACCCTCGAAAGAAGGGTCCACCTGTACTACGGGAATTTCCGACCTAGTGCCCGGGGACTGATCTTTTCTTTGCCCGGTGATCCATGCACGGAAGCCCTTGAGAGCCCTCCTGAGGGGTCTCACCTTTCTCACACGGCAGCACTCCTGGTGACCGTCCTCGTAGAAGGAGAACAACCCCTTAGTCCTTACCAAGGCTTGTACTTCGACAGCATCTGGAAACATGTATTCAATGTGAATACCATAATGTTTCTCCACTGTGTCGAATAACTTATACGTTTCAGGGTTCAGCCTCCCTGTGTCTAGGCTGATCACCCTAAATGGTCGACCTGTTAGATGTGCATATTCGATCAAGGCAACATCTTCAGCACCACTGCAAAAGGAAAATATAAATTCAGAAAAGGGAGACTTAAACAGGATACTGTGTCATACATGAGACAAATTTACAGAATAAATTGAACATTTGTGAGAACTAAAAACTGGCTGGAAGCTAGAAATTCAGCTTATAGAGGTCCTACTCGTATATTATACGGTACTTAAAATATAGATTAGAGAAAAAATAGAGGAATACAATTATATTCGAGAACCAGAACTAAGAAGCTAAGAGTGTAGAGCTTGCATTTAGAAAAAAAAATTGTGAAAAAAATAAAGAATCATAATTTCAAGCACATTTAACATGGACCATCCTACACAAACATTTGTGAAGCTCTTCAAATGTATGTATAATAATACATGGATTGATGGCTGGCTCCAATATTCAGTGTGTTTTGCTCTAGTGAAATCAAAATGAACTTTTATAGAAAATTGAAGCATAGATGAAATGCATGTCATTTTACAAGGAAATTCTACCCAGGTACTGACCATTGGACATGGTATTGGACAATTCAGTGAATATGGCAAAAAACAAACACTATTCCTTAACATCAATAGAAAATTTTCATATTCTTCATCAATCCATAAATCTATTTTTCGAATATACTTCTTTTCTTTTGATTAATTTAAAAGATCCAAGAATCCACACATACTAGCCGATAGTCCGTGGATTGAAGAAAGGACATATGTTCTCATAAATTACCATTGAAGAATAATAAATAAAAGTGTTTTTTTTTTCGTTAAATATGATAAATAATAGTGTTTCACCTTCAAAGATCTTTAGAAGAAATAACATTCGGTAGGTCAGAGGCTTATTCAATACTAAATCTACCAACTAGTATAAAACATAAAATTGCATTTAAATCATCACACAAAGCATACATTTTTCGAAAATGTCAATTTCAATTCATCAAACAACTAGTGTAGAGTAAACCTATTCTGAATAAATTTCAATCTGGAAATAAAAGAATACCTGAAAGCAATTGCTATGTCATCTCCAAATTTCTCAAGGGCTTTGTCAATAATTTCAAGAGGGGAAGCCTTTTCAAGGTCCTTAGCCAGTTGCTCATAATCTTCAACCTCTTCTTTCTCCACCACCTCTGCAAATTCACCACAACATAAAAGGACAAACCCGTCATTTCACATCCCTCTAACAACACACACACATATATATATATATATATAGCCATTTTTAATTTATTTAAATTAAAAGTGAGAAAGTGTACCGGGAGAAGCGATGGTGGCAGCGAGAGGGACAATGGAATCGTTCCGTTTTGACTCGGTATTGAGTGGCTTCACGGAGGATTTCCTCAGAGAATAACTCACCGCCGTCGATTGAAAACGAAGGCGATCCAACGGCTGAAAAGAACCCAACGGTAGAGCTGAAAACAGAGATCAAAACCCCAAAATTCAAATCTCAAACTACACCAAACAAAAACCACAGAAGTGAAGATAACTAACAAATTAACCCAACTTTCCAAAAAAAATTAAAAAGAAACTGAGAATAATTATTATGAATGAGGGAATTATATACCTTTGGGTGATTGTTCATGAAAATGGGTGGAGATGGAACCAGAGATTGACACGGAAGAAAAAGAAGAAGTTACAGAAAACGCCATTGATGAATACTGAAGCTTTGTCTCTCTACTTTCTCTCTCTAGAATTGGATGATTTTGTGTATGTGAGATTGAGATTTTAGTGTGTGTTTGTTTGTTTGAAATTGTGAGTGTTTTAGGCAGAGAAGAGAACGGAAAGGGTGGTTAAATAAAGGGTGATTTTGTGTATGATCGCTTTTGTGCATCATCGCTTTCGTCACGTGGCGAGCCGAAGAAAAACAAAGACCGGTTTGACCGGACTTTTTAGTAATTTTTAAATTAGATTTTGTGAACTTGCTATGGACTTTCCTTTGAAGTTCGTTGCAAGTCTCTCATCATGTAATTGAATAGAAAAATAATTAGAATATATAAGAAATATTTAATTTAGGGTACTTTTGATTAGTGCAATGTAGACTATTAGATTGGCCGAATTAAGAAACTAGAAAATTTAAGTTATTTTGGTTATTTATTGATTATTTTTACTCTCCATCATATAATTAATTAAATAATTTAATACATGAGTTAAGTTCACATGGAATTTAACATAATTCAATACATGAGTTAAGTTCACATGGGATTTAACATATTAATATTTTTGCAAGCAGAAATGCCAAGATGAGAAGACTCTCTATAATTGTGATTTGGAATAGGGTGTTCATAACCGGTTCGGTTCCGGTTTCAGACCCGATTTTTTCGATTGTTTAAAAGCCGAAACCGAAAGTGCAAGGAACCAATTCAAAAATCGGTTTGGTTCGGTTCCGATTCCTTCTTTTTTTAAAAAAAAAAATGGCTCAATATTATAAGATAATATAATTATAAACTATAGTATTTGAATTATTACAAACCCAAAACCAAATATATAATTAGTGGAATGAAAATAACTATATTAAAATATTACATACCTAAAGTTACAAATTACAATTGTCATTTAATAACCAAGCAAACATTTGCATTTGAAAATTACAAAAAAATATATATATATTCCACATTAGTAAAAGAAAAATAGTAGACAACTACTACTCATTAATGGACTAACATTTTTATCATTTATATATATTCGAGTCTATGTAATTGAACTGTATGTCATATATATATATATATATATATATATATATATATATATATATATATATATACATTATTTATGTGATCTTATGTTGCTTAATGGACTAATTTTACAAATATTGATCTACACATTCAATGGACTAACTTTACAAATATAGATCTCCACATTGAGTAATTATGTAGGCTAGTAAACATAGAGTCTATGACCTCTAACTTAGAAAAAATAAAAATATAAAATAAAATAAAATAAAATTTGTTTTTGAAATTTTGAAACTGGAACCGGAACCGGAACTGAACTCCTATGGAACCAAATTGAACCGTCGGTTCCGGTTCCAGTTCAGTTCTTGAACACCTCTAATTTGGAAGGACTGCACACGGTTTGATTTGGATCGCTTTAGAAAAAAATTGACATAAATTGTTCGATTCCATAAATATAGAAGAAAATCAAATCATACAGTTTGTTTGTTTCAATTCAACGGTACTAAATTTTTGTTTTGCTTTTGTGTTGATGTTCTTGAATTGTATAATTACAAGTACAACCAAAAATTGGGAGAAAAAAAGGAATATTTGTAACTCCAATATTTAATAAATCCAAATGCTCCAATTTAATTTTACAAATTATATGAGTAAACTCAGAAATTTCTCTACAACATGTAACAAAACTTTGTTAACCTGAAATTATTTAGTTAATTTCAATTTTATTTATATATAATATGATGGTCGGAATTGATCGTGAAATCATGGTTTTACTAATTTAGAACTGTATATGAGCCAAACTATTGAAAACTGGATCAATTTGTATAGTTCCATTTGGTTCAATTCATACCTAAATCCCTCATTTGTCCTAATTTCAGATTGACTCTCCTTAATTTTTAATATTCTCACCTACACTCCATGAGATTTGTCAGTTATATCTAGTATACTCCCTTCATTAGTCAACCAACAAAATAAATATACTAATGTCATTCAAAAATGATGAATAAATGATCAATTTTATCCTTCAATTATATGTAAAGTCATATTTGTCATTATACCTTCATGTACAATTATAACTATACCCATAAACATTGCCCTCATGTGTATGAAATAAGGGAAATAATGTTGTCTTTTGACTTTAACTAATAATATTTTTAAAAATAAATTTAATAATAATGGGTAGCACAGTAAAATCATACTAATCTATTAGAAAAGTTAACGGTTGTTACTGACAGGGGATCTAGGTGAAAATATTGGAAAAATAAAAGAGTCTACAATATTAGGGAAAACTTGGGGGTCCTTAGTGAAATTAATCCAAACTCTTAGGTAAGAATGAAAGGTAGATTGCACTGACCTACAATTTGGAGGATTTATTTATTTATTGTTTTATCTCTTTTGTTATTATTTATATTAAATGGAGTTTAAATTCACACATTAAGGCTCAATCTATTAAAGCTTACCTGACCACACACTTCTTCTTGATATTAAAATTACTTTTTTGTTAATAATTTTAATCTTATTTCCCTTTTTACCCCTTATTGTAGTCACAGAGTTTGATTGCATATAGCATCATCAAATATTTCTTGTGGCATGCATGGTCCACACATCCGTTGGATCACAAAATAATAAAAAATAAAAATTCTTCTGTTTATCTCTATTTGCGGCAGTGGTGGGAAGTAGAAATGCTCATTGATGGATAATAAAAAAATATTTTAAAAAAAAAAAAAAATCAACCCCAAAAAACGACTTGGTACAAATTGTTGACACTTGGGGCATGTTTGATTTCTAGTCTGATCTTGTCTTGTCTTGTTTTTGCCTGTTTTTCAGACCAGATCAGAAATATCAGACCATTTATCAAACAAAATTTCAATCAGCATCAAAACCAAACCAGACCAAACAAAACCATTTTATATACACACAGTAATGAAATCTAGCCGCCATTTTATAAATTTCCAAAATAATATATATATAAATAAAATTCGAAAATAATATATATAAAATTCGAAAATAATAAATAAAATTAAAAAATATATATATATTGTAAGTGCAGAAACATTACACAATAGAAATTTTGTTGGAAGTCCCCTTTTCATTAATCAAAGTCCTCTATTTATACAAATTGTGACCAATGGGTCAAGCCCATGTACCCAGGTTTATCAATCCCTTAAATCAAGGGATTTGATAAACCCTAACCTTTTTTGGACTCTATATACTATAATTGGGTTACTTCTTGTCTTGTGGACCACACTTTAGCTTCTAGAATTTTCCATGGGCCCATTGTTATTTTCGGCCCACTTGTTTTCAGCCTGTTTGTCTTCCGGCCCATCGGTCTTTGGCCCATCCGTCGTCGGCCAATCGGTCCTCGGCCCATTCGTCGTCGGCCCATCAGTCCAGTGGCCCACCTATAATTGGGCCAAATATTTCAACCATTACACAGGCCCCTGAGGTTATGGGCTTGACATTCTTTTTAAAGCCCATGACCTAATAAATGTAAATACCTATGTATATATATAATAATAGCTTTTATGGGAAATGAAGGTAATGAGTTGGCATGTCATCATTGCCTATTTAATGGTGTGCCCAAAACGTGAGGCCATTTCTCCCTTAAATCTCGCACCATGACGGCTTTGGCGTGCCTTTCGGACTTCGTGCAGCCTTTTTGGCTTCCTTCTCTCCTTCTATAAAAATCCCCTTATTCTTCACTTCTCATCACATTTCCATACTTTGTAACTCTATATTCTTGTCTCTGCCTTCTTTAGTTCTTCATTACTGGGATTCGTTTCTTTGTCATTGCCGCCGTTCATTCCGTCGCTCATCTTAGATACCATAGAAACCTGCTGTTACTCAGAGCTTTCGTAACTCTTCCTTCGTCAATTAAGTAAGTCGATCGGTCTTTCTTCTTTCTTTAATTTATCACCTTTACCCCCTTCTGTCTCTTCTACATTTCTTAACATTATGTCCGATAGTGATGATACCCGGTCGGTAGAGGAAGTAGTTTTACCTTCTGCCTCAGGTACCGATTCTACAAGCAGTGACACTCCCCAGCCTGTTTCTAAAGGAACCGGAAAGACCACTCTCGAGAGTACTAACCTTCCAGGTTCCTCAGCGACCGGTCCTGCAAAATCCAAACCTTCTGAACCTTTCGTAGTGGCCCCACTTAAGAGGACCCGACCTGAAGTGGACGTCAAACACCTTCGGGCTGAGACCCATGTTCCCCAGGACGTTGATGTGTCCCCCTATCCTGGTTACCTAGACTTTACCCAGAGCCAGGGCCTAGCCCCCAGTAGCATTCTGCTGTCGGCCTCTCATCTTAGGGTTCTAATGTTTCCTCTTCATCCCTTTTTCACTATGTATTTTTCATGCTTGGGTTGCACCATCTTCAACTGAACCCGAACAGCATTAGGATCATATCCATGCTACTGTTGTACAATAGGGATATGGATCTGAACTTAGGGCTGGCCGACCTCCTCCTTTGCTATTTTTTCCAAAATGCCAGAGCGAGTAGAGGTAGATACAACCTTTTCCCCTTTCACGGCCGCAACATCTGTACCGATACTGAAAAATCGGACAAGGGATGGAAGGAACGAATGGTAGTAGTGAGTGGCAATTGGTCATACCCTTTTTCTCGTATTTTCCCGATCCCCAATAAGTTCGGTCCCATTCGCCTGCCTGTCTACCGCCCCCTTCATAAGGCTTCTTACCTCTGTGACCATTGTGACCTTCACCGGGGGAACTATGCCTTCAAATTTCTAGGTTACGAGGACAAGGATCTTCCCCTTACCTTTATAAAACAGCGGATAGGTCTCATGAAAACCCATGTCTGGGGCAAGACCCGATCGGCTACTGACCTGCTGACCATGGACAATCTTGAATCGATCTCTAACTTGGGCGCTGGTGTTGACAGGATGGACCTGCCTGACAAACCTATGTCCGCCAGAATCCCTCAAGTTCCCGAAGGGATTACGCCTGTTGATGCTGTGCCGTTGTCAACAGCACCGCCTTCGACTTCGGTGCCTCCTCCTGTTCGGAATCCGCCAGCACCACTAGCGCAGAACCCATCGGTTCCTCCTCCGCATTCTGTCAATGCTCCGACTGTGAGGACCCGATCCAGTACAACTGGTGGAGTGGGTACTAAAAGGACAAGGGCACAAGCCGAGAATGTTTCTTCAAGCAAGGCTCCTGCTGCCCCTGAATCATCCCAAGCTCTGATCCCATGGGAGCCTAAGTTTCTGCTGCCAGATGGAACTCCGGTTTGTGCTGATCAAATCACCTTTAACCATCCGGAAGCTCTTCGGGCTATGGCCAAAGGTATCTGGACACCAGCTGATAGGGCGGCTCAATCAAAAATCACCAGGACTGATCTGGCTAAGAAGACTTCGATAATGGTTATGGAGGTAAAAGACTTCAATCATCAGTTTGTGTTTTCTATTTCGTTTGTTGACCGTTATTTGTATAATAATCCAATCTTTGTTGCGCAGCTTCTCTACGGCGTTCAGGCCTACAACAGCCTCCTTGAGACTGATGTCAGAGAGATGGCCGGTATGAAGGCTCAAATAAAACAGAATGAGATCTACCGGGTTTCTTTGGTCAGGGAGGCGGATGGTCTTCGCCAGACCGTTTCTGAGCAGAAGACTCTTCTGGAAACCGGTGAGGCGGAAAAACAAACCCTGATTGCCGAAAAGCTGGTTCTGGCTGCCGAGCTGGAAAAAACGAAAGAGGTTGCTAGGCAGATGGCAGCTGAAAAAGCTGAATCTGATAAACTCTTGGCAGAATCAGAAAGGCTTCTTTCCCTGGAGCGGGAAAAGGTTGAGGTGTGTCGTCTGGGAGGGCTTAACATGTTCAAAAGATACAGTGTCATCTGTGACCTCCGAGCGGTCAGGGCCTGGAGATGTAGGCATGAAATGGAGCATATCCCTCTGGAATCTAGGGAATTCAAGACCGCAGAGGCATTCGATGCCCATATGGGAATACCCTTTCCTTATGAAAACCCTCCTGCCTCTGAGAACGAGGAGCGTTTTGCTGCCATCCTGAAGGGGAAAGAATACCATCCTCCCGAACAGTAGCTAGGACTTTATATGTTCTTGTTTCCCCCAATGGGCTAATTTCTTGTAACTTCCTTTATTTTTAATGAACAAGAACTTTTATCCCTTTTTTCCAGTAATTATTCGTCCTTTGTGTGGGTTTTTATCGTTTCGCACTTGTCTTAAATCGAGCCTTCGGACATATGGCCCCTGAGGCTATTTATTATTTATTTTAACTTCACACATTTAGGAAATTTCAGGGAGTCACAAAGCCTTCGGGCAATGAGCCCCTGAGACTCGATTATATCCGCTGATTAGTTCAAATCAGATTTGAATTCAAATACATGGGAAATTTTAGCAAATCGTGAAGCCTTTCGGGCATTTGGCCCCTGAGGCTTGATTTCATCCTCTGGTTTGTTCGAATCAGGTTCGAACACAAACACTTAGGAAATTTTAGCAAATTGTGAAGCCTTCGGGCATTTGGCCCCTGAGGCTTGATTTCATCCTCTGGTTTGTTCGAATCAGGTTCGAACACAAACACTTAGGAAATTTTAGCAAATTGTGAAGCCTTCGGGCATTTGGCCCCTGAGGCTTGATTTCATCCTCTGGTTTGTTCGAATCAGGCTCGAACACAAACACTTAGGAAATTTTAGCAAATTGTGAAGCCTTCGGGCATTTGGCCCCTGAGGCTTGATTTCATCCTCTGGTTTGTTCGAATCAGGTTCGAACACAAACACTTAGGAAATTTTATAATCCAAGAGCCTTGCATAAAAATAGAACTTATCTTTATTGAGATGAACTTGAAAATCATGAAGCAGAGGTACCAATATCGGGCACAGATGCTTCGTAACAATGGTGTCATAGAAAGACACAGTTTTATTTTCTTAACAAGAAAAGCAACTATCTAAGGATAATACCTCTTTAACCGATAGGCATTCTGAGAGTTGGACTCGAGGCGGCCTGTTTCGTTCTTCCGAACCCGATAAGCACCACGTCCGATAACCTCAACCACTGTGTAAGGTCCTTCCCATGTCTCTCGTAATTTGCCTACAATCCCAATCTTCCTTCTGAGCACCATGTCGCCTACTTGGAATTCTCTCCTTTTGACTTTCTGATTGAATCGTGCTCTTACCTGCTGCTGATAGGCAGCTAGTCTTATCCCAGCAGCTTCCCTTCTTTCCTCTAGGAGGTCCAGATCATGGGCTAAATGTTGATTGTTCGGTCCTTCTTCCCATGCTTGACTCCTTAAAGTAGGTACCCTTAGCTCGGTCGGGATAACTGTTTCAGCCCCATAAGCCATGGCGAAAGGGGTTTCCCCGGTTGGCTGTCTTGGAGTAGTCCGATAGGACCACAATACCTCAGGCAATTTCTCTAGCCATGCCCCTTTTGCGTCTTCAAGTTTTTTCCTCAATGTGTCAAAAATTGTTCTATTCGTCCTTTCGGCTTGCCCATTTCCCTGCGGGTAGCCGACGGAAGAAGTGTTCTGATTGATCCCATGTTTTGCTAAGAATGCTTGAACCCTTCTGTTGTCCAGGTTGGTGCCATTATCCATCATTATGGTTCGGGGTAGGCCGAATCTACAGATGATGTGGCTCCAGATGAATTTTATGACATGGCTGCCTGTTATGGTGGGATATGCCTCCGCTTCCACCCATTTGGTAAAATAATCGGTAGCCAGGAGAACATGCGTTGTACATCGTATTGCCTGAGGAAGGGGCCCCACTATGTCCATCCCCCATCGGGCAAAAGGGTGAGGGACAATAGTTGGGTTTAAGAACTCGGGCGGTGGATGAATGGCATCTCCATGAAACTGGCATTTTTTGCAATGTCTGACATAAATTTCAACGTCTCTTGCCAGGTAGGGCCAGAAGTACCCCTGGGTGAGGACTTTATGAGCTAGGGACCTTCCTCCAGAATGATTGCCACAAGCTCCAGCATGAATCTCCTCCATGACTGCCGATGCCTCTGATGGGGTGAGGCATCTCAAATATGGTCCGGAAAAAGACTTTCGATATAGTTGGCCGTTGTATAGGGCATATCTGGCTGTTTTTATTCTAATCTTCCGGGCTTCTGATTTTGACTCAGGCAATGTGCCAAATCTCAGATAATCCACTATCGGATCCATCCAACTTGGTTCCCACGGGATAACCATTACTTCTTCGGGGGGTTCCAAGCTAGATCGAACGACAAAGTCTATCGGTACAGTGCGAGTCATACTTTATCCTGCTGCGGAGGCTTGGTTAGCCAGATGATCTGCTACAGAGTTATCTCCTCTGGGAATCTGTTCAAAGTTTATTTGCTGGAACTCTTCAGCCTCCTTTAGAACCAGAGTCTTGTATGCTTCCATTTTCGGCTCTCGGGTTTCGTACTCCCCATTTAACTGTCGTACGACTAGCTGGGAATCACTTCGTACTACTGCCTTTTGGACTTGAAGGCTTCGGGCCAACCGAATTCCTGCAAGGAGGGCCTCATATTCTGCTTCGTTGTTTGAGGCTGGAAATTCCAGTCTAACGGATTGTTGGATTTTAGTATCATCCGGTGTTACGAGTACCACCCCGATCCCTGCTCCGTTGATGTTGGACGATCCGTCTACGAATATGACCCATAGTCCAAGCTCACCTTCCTCTGTGGAGTCAGTAGTTTCTGTTTCTAACAGGAACTCATATACTGCCTGTCCTTTGATGGTCGTTCGGGGAACGTAGGTTATGTCAAAAATCCCTAGTTCAATTGCCCATTTTGAGATTCTCCCAGATAACTCAGGCTTCGCCATTATGGATCTTATCGGTGTTACAGTGGGAACTATGATCGGGTGCGCTTCGAAATAATGCCGGAGACGTCGCTTAGCATTGATCAGTGATAGTACCAGTTTCTCCTGCTTTGAATAACGGGTTTCTGCCTCAGCAAGGGATTTGCTGGTGTAGAAGACCGGTGTCTGGTACCCTTTGCCCTCCTTGACCAGAGCGGCGCTGGTAGATGTTACTGAAACGGCCAGATATAGGTGCAACGGCTCATCGGCTTCAGGGGTTGCCAGGATCGGGGGCTTCGTCATGTAACCTTTGAGTTTGTGCAGGGCCTCCGCTTGCTCGGGCCCCCAGACTTCCCCTCGTGCCGCTCTTATTGCTTGAAAGAACGGCCTACACCGATCGGTTAACCGAGAGATGAAATGACTGAGGGCCGCTATTCTTCCGGTTAGCACCTGGATTTCTTTCCGGGACTTTGGCTCAGCAGTCTCTATGAGAGTTTTGACTTGTGCAGGGCTAGCCTGTATTCCCGTCCGGTCAACTATGTGCCCCAAAAACTGGCCTGAGGATACTCCGAAAGAACATTTGGCCGGATTGAGCTTCATATTATGCTTCCGGAGGGTGTTGAGTACCTGCTGCAGATCGGCTAGATGGTCTCCTTTCTCCTTGCTTTTGACCACCGTGTCATCGATGTAGGCTTCGATGGTGGATCCCATCATCCCTTGGAACACCCTTCTGACCAACCTCTGATAGGTAGCACCTGCATTCTTTAGTCCGAAAGGCATAACTGTATAACAAAATGTACCTGACTCAGTGATGAAGACAGTTTTTTCCTGGTCCTCCGGAGCCATTCGGATCTGGTTATAGCCAGAGTATGCATCCAGAAAGCTCAAGCGTTCGAATCCTGCGGTGGCATCTACCATCTGGTCGATCTTTGGTAAAGGGAAACAGTCTTTCGGGCATGCTTTATTCAGATCAGTGAAGTCAACACATACCCTCCACTTGCCGTTTTTCTTCTGGACCACCACCACGTTTGCCAACCAGGAAGGATATTGAACCTCTTTTATGAATCCTGCTTGCAGAAGTCGATCAACCTCTTCGGCTATGATCTGGTTTTGATGGGCTCCCATTCGTCTTTGTTTCTGTCTAACGGGCTTTGCGCCGGGATCCACATTGAGAGAATGTAGGGCAACTGATGGATCAATACCGGTCATGTCCATATGGCTCCACGCAAATATGTCAGCATTGGATCGGAGAAGGGATTCCATTTCCTCTTTTTCTTGTGGATTAAGGCCTGAACCAACATAGGTAAACCTCTCAGGGCGATCGTGACAAATTTGAACTTCCAGTAGTGGTTCAACTGCTATCGGTGATCCCGAACCGCCCTCCTGTAATTGCTATTTGGCATCAAGTACTGTCTTGGACTGCGACTTTTGTTCTGGTTCCGTTCTCCTTTTTAGACTTCTCATAGTGACTGCATAACACTCCTTTGCCGCTACCTGATCGCCCCTGATATCGATTACGTCAACTCCGTTCGGATCAATACACCGCATGACCTGATGCATGGTAGAAGGGACTCCGTTCATACGATGGATCCATCCCCTTCCCATGAGGAGATTATAGGAAGGTTTGACATCCACCACCACGAAAGTCTCTCGGAGTGTGCGCCTCGCTGCCGTTACTGGCAGTTGGATTTCCCCCACCGGTTCCACTCTCTTTCCATCGAATCCTGCTATCGGGCTTCTGGATGGGACTATTTCTTGGGGGTTGATCTCCAGTTTCTCAAAGGCCCATTTGGTGATAATGTTGGCACTGCTTCCTGGATCGACCATTACCCTCTTGATTAGGCAGTTGGAGACCATGAGGGAGATGACCAGGGGGTCGTCATGAGGTGTCTGAATATTCTGCATATCCGCAGAGGTGAAAGTAATCCGGGCATCCTCTCTCGGGCTTTGAAACTTGGAGACTTCTCCAACCCTTCGTAACTTCTGGGCTTGCCGCATCTGTGATCTACGAGCTTCTTCCGCTTCTGACCGACTGGGCCCTCCATGGACCATGTGAATGACCCGTACGGGTTGTCCCATAGCCCCCCTGGTAGGGGCATGCGTTGCTTGATCTGGTCGGGCTCCTTCCTTGGCAACATACTCGGTCAATTCTCCTTTTGCAATCATGGCTTCCACCTGTCTTCTGAGGCTTCTGCACTCATTAGCGTGGTGCCCATACTCGCCATGGAAGGCGCAGTGCCTTGACATATCCCTTTGGTCCATCGGCTGTCTGATGGGAGGTGGCGACCGGTAGATTCCTTTGCCCTTTGTTTCCTGGTACAGCTTTGCCAAGGTCACTTTTAAGGGGGTGACCTTCTCCTCAAACCTTGGTCGTTTCATTGGGGCTGGGGAAAGAGCAGGAGGTGCGCTCGGTCTTTTTCGGTCTGGTGCCCGATCCTTTACCCTGGATGGTTCGGACGCTCTGGCCTCTACTGTTGCAAAGGCGGTCCTTCTTTGTCGTATCGCCAACTCCTCCTCTATTCAGAGGTGTCCTTGTGCCCTAGAGTTGAGCTCTCCAATATCGGCTGGCGGCCTCTTGACTAGGGACTGATGGAACTTTGTTCCAGGTATCAGGGCCATTCTGAAGGCTTCAACGGCTGAATGTTGATCGCAGTTGTCAATTGAAGACATCTCCACATTGAACCTTGAGACAAAACTTTTCAGGGATTCGCCCTTTTCTTGGATCATGGTGAACAGACTGGAGATAGTCTTCTTCTGCCTTTTATTGCCAAAGTACTGTGCGATAAATAACTCGCAGAGTCTGAGCCAACTACCGATCGATCGAGTCGGTTGCTTTCTGAACCACAGGAGGGCTGCTTCGGTCAGGCTGGTGGGGAAAACTTTGCAGAGTAAGGCCTCGTTTTCATTGTAAACATTCATCTTGGTATGGACGTGATAGATGTGTTCGGTTGGATCTTTTGTACCATCGAACAGGGTGAACTTCGGTAACCTGAACCTTTCCGGATAGGGCACGCTGGTGATCGAGACGGTGAATGGTGTCTGAACGGCGTCTATGGATGCCTCGGATGCCAGATCGATAGGGGTTTGTACCTTCAGGTCCCTAAGCACATCCCGCTGGAATCTGGACATGATTTCCTCCAGTTTTTTCATGGTCAGGACCTCCTCCGGATTATGCGCCCCAAGGACCTGTAGGGATGACTCTGCCTGTTCCTCACGATCGTTGTGGGCTCTAGCGGGTAGGTCATCCATGTGTGCCTGGCGGCCAACAGACCGTTCGTGCTGTGCGGACTGCTCGTCGCCATGGGTCTCCTGTGGACAACTAAAGATGGACGAAGGGAGTAGTCAATTTCTAAAAATCAAACCAACAACGATTCTATAGTGATTGGTACGTTTCACATACATCACCTTACTTAAAGAAAAAAATATATATATATTTATATATTTGAATGTCTTTTAACTACGTACAAGATTAAAATACAAGAATAAACTTAACATTTTAAATCAAAAGAAAAAAAATTGAAAAAGGATCATTGAATTTTTATATATAAGTACTCTTTTGTATTTTATTCTATTTTTCGGGTCAAAGAAAGTTCCTCGTTTATCCCCTAATCTCTTCCTGATCGTGTGACTTGATGCCCTAATGTTCCATCCCTCTCCAAGTTTCAGTTTTATTATAGAAAGTGCCTGACGATCTTTGCCATATACATAATATATGCCTTTGAGATTTGGGTGTTTCTTGTTTGCTTTTGGGCTTTAGGTACATGTACCATTGTTATAATAACGTTTTCCCTTTGAACTCTAGTTAATGGTCCATGTTAGTGCTCGGCATTGGGCTTTAGGTTCATATGCCTTTGGGTTTTAGAACTTGGCCTTTCTATCTAATTGTTATTAAATAATTTTGTGTAATTTCTCAAAGAATGATATATTTATTTGAATAATACTTGAGTCCTTCCGAAAATGATGAAGTTGGTCATTTTTTTTTATGTGGGTAAATAAATTTAAGACACATGTTTAAAATAAATTAAAGAATATAAATGAATACTACCCATTATTTTATGGATTTTAACTCAAATCTGATTTTTTTTAATTCATTTAAATCCCCTCTTTCTTCTCTCATCGCAGACCATTTTCTTCCTCCTCAACAGATTGACGTAAAAACAAAATTCTGATTAAATAGAAGATGTAATTAAAATAAATTTGTTGAGAAACAAAGGTTTTCTCAACCTTTGTTCTTCTCGGCTCATTCGGGTTGTTCTCAAATTTTATAAATATTTAAAAAGGTAAGGTACAATTTCATGAATCTTTATAAAATAAAGAAAAATCCTTCAATTTCATCTGATTTTACAGTGTAAGAGTTTCAAGTTTGATCTTAAGTGATCATACTCGACATTCTTCAAGAATAACCTATGTTTTGAGAACAACCCCAATGAGCAACTTAAGAAAATACACATCATCAATTATTTTGACGTACTCAATTGTCTTCAAGAACAAACCTATGTTTTTAGAATAGCCCCCATGAGTCTGGAAGAGGAAAGGTTGAGAAAACCTTTGTTTCTCAACAGACTTATTATTATTATTTTTAATCGTTGAGAAATTGGACGGCGGTGGGAGAAGAGAAGATAGGGTTTATGATGCGGGTAGATGATGAAGAGATAAGACAAATAAGTTTATACCTATAAATTAATGGATAATATCTATCTATAGTCCTTAATTGATTTTGGCCATGTGTCTTAAACCTATTGGGCCACATAAGAGGGGATGATCAACTTCATCCTCCCCGGAGAGGACACAAGTATTGTCTTATTTATAATACAACAAAAATATACTCAAAACATAAAACATGAACAAAAACATTAAGGCCCCGTTTGGTATAAAACATAAACATAAATACCAAAGACATGTTTGATAATTTTCATTATGTTTACCAATTATATAAACTACTATAAATATGTATTGTACCTAGGGCTGCAAATGACCCAAGCAGTTCGTGAGAAGGCTCGGGTTCGGCTTGTTAAGAGCTCGGATCGTGCTCATTCGTTTAGTAAACGAACCGAGCCTGAGCACAATTTTTAGGCTCGTTTAGTAAACGAGTCGAGCTTGAACATTACTAATCTCGGCTCGCCAAGCTCGTGAACAGGCTTGTCTAAGTTAAATAGTAAAATTATATCATATTTGACAAAATAAAGTGTTCAAATTGAACAAATTATGAAAATTATTGTGAAAAGATTATAGAAATTAGGCGGTCATAACATAAATTCATTCATAAAAAATTATACTAGTGAAAATGTGTTAAAACAGACATGCAACAACTCAATTCAGACAATTATTAGGAAGATTAATATTTGTTGCACTGAAACGAGTCGTTCGTGAACAAGCTCGGGCTCGACTCGTTAAATATGGTGTTCGGCTCGGGCTCGGGCTCGTTAGTTAAACAAATGAGCCGAGCTTGAACACATTTTCTAGGCTCGTTTAGTAAATGAACCGAGCTTGAACATTCCAAAGCTCGGCTCGGCTCGGTTCATTTGCAACCCTAATTGTACCTAAGCCTACCTTTTATAAATAAGAAATCCTTGTTTATAATTTTTTTATTTACGAAACTACTGTAGCCGTGTTTTAGTCACTTAACATTACTATAGTTGGGGTATATATAGGAAATAACGTCGCCCTAACCCTACGAGATTGGAATTGGGCGAGAGAGCAACATACAAGTTCTTGTCAACCAATCTGTGGCCATCTCCTTTAGTCTCCGTCGTTCATCAATCTCCTCCACAAGGTTCGTCAATCTTTTCTTTATCTTCTCCATATGATTTATTCCCCTATTTTTCAATTTTTTTCCTCTTTTCGTGAATCTCTTTATTTATTTATCTCTATATATATATATATATATACAAAATACATATAAACACAATCACACAAACTATTGTTAACTAGATCTGTAGAAATAATGTTAATTTTCTAAGAACTTATATATATATATATATATAAATAGGTTATGCAAGTAGACATTGTTTGCAACATATGAGTATCAGGAAGCAATTTTTGGAACTCGTATCTAATGGTCAAAACTATATCCAGTACTGAGGTAACTAGAAGCCTTTTATCAGGAAAAAGATAACTGGAAAAGGTTAGGTCTAATATACATGGGCTGAGCAAATTTCAATAAATTACTCCTCTTAATAAACATAGGTGGACACAATTTTTATTTACTATACACTAATTATTCTCTGATTTTTGGGTTTTATATATTTGTTAACTAGATCTGTAGAAATAGTATTGATTTTCTAAGATTTTCTCTCTCTTTAAATTAAATTTTAATTTTAAAATATGTATGTATAGGCTTTAGGTCTTGAAATTTGTAACTTGAATTTTTTTCTTGCTTATTATTTTTTGTTAAATACTTACTAATTAATATGCTGCAACTTAGATGGATTATAATTATGAAAATCTCAACAACTCCAACACTCAAACATTTTGATGGGATGTGATAAGTTAGGGCTTACTAGTAACTCTAAATGACCTGAAGACCCTTGACATATTAACTTTGACTAGTTGACCTGGTAAAATAACGGTTAGAATTTAAATTATAGGTGAGATTTATATGGAGAAAGTCAGTTGAGATATCTACGGACTAGCAATCGCAACAACTTGGCTCAACGACCAGTATATATAAATGGCCAATAAAAAGAAGAGGTACAAGAAAATTATTTCACTTCCATAATCATTCACTTCAAGTATCAAAGTCAAACTCTAACTTGATCGTCGTAGGGTCTTTGGCCGGCACCACACCGATGCCACCAATTGACTTTAACTTGTCTTGTAGGATATGGTGTCGTTCCAGATCGCCACAGATTTCTCCTTCATCAGTAGGCGTCGTTTGCGGGAACTGTTTAGTTGCCTAAGGAATCACGGTGGTGTTGCGTTCTGGGTTGACCGCCGGTGGAGAACCATCAGCTCATGACTCTAGTTAAAGGGAAGTGTCCGGGGAACACCCAGGCAACCCAACCGATCAAGAGCACGTCACATCATTGGAATGGCACATCCAAGCCTTGCATCAAGGAATGAACCAGTTGATCCAATAAAATGCGATGATTCTACAGTGGTTGGCTCCCCCTGCCTGCCCACCTTATCACAATCTTATGTCAGACAGACACCGGAATCCCCCTAACCCGAATAACCGAGTCAAAAATGTGGAAAGGAGAGATAGTGATCTCCCAGGGAATTATTTAGAGGCAGAGCATAGTCAAATTGGAAATCGACGCAGAGATTTGCCCCCTGAGCCTCCACGAAATTCTCGGCTTCAAGAAAACATCATGGTTTGTGTTGATGAGAAGAAGGAGGAAGTCACTCACGTTGACCAGCAGATCCAGGATCTCAAAGCAAAAATGGATGATGTGATACAGGCAATGAGAGGAAAGGGTTCTGCTACCATAGAGGATTTGGTCCATAGGACCAACCTACTGCAGTGCCCTCTTCCAGATAAGTTCAAGATGCCCACAATTGGGAGTTTTGATGGAACTGGAGATCCTTTGCACCATTTGGAGACCTTCCAAACACTTATGCATCTACATGTTGTACCAGATGTTATCCTGTGCTGCACTTTTCCAACAACGCTCAAAGGCTCAACACGGGTATGGTTCAACAAACTCAAACCAGGATCCATTATGACCTTTGACGAGTTGAGCAAACTATTTATTGGACATTTCATAGTTGAACAGAAGCAAAGGAGGCCAACCACCTACCTGCTTACAGTGAAGTAGCAAAAGAGAGAATCTCTTAGGGATTACATCAGCCGATTCAATACTAAGATGTTACAAGTGGAGGAAGCGGACGATAAGGTGGCATTGATAGCCTTTATAGAAGGCTTGCAGACTTCCAAGTTCTTGTCCACATTGGCTAAGGAACCTCCTTCCACTATGGCGCAGTTGTTGGTCCGAGCCCAGAAGCACATGAATGTTGAGGATACCATAAATGCCAGGGAAGGAAAAGAGATCGAAGATAAGAAGACCGATAACAAGAAAATACCAACTCAAAGCACTAAGGAAGAGAAGGATACCAAATAAAAAAAACCTCTATTTTCAGAATGAAAGAATCCCCCGTTATAGAAACGTTAATAGGTATGCCAACTATACCCCCCTTGAACATGCCTATAGATTAAGTCTTTTTGCAAATTCAGGATGATATGTCCCTGAAATAGCCATCAAAGATGAAGTTAGACCCCGCAAGCAGGCCTCGTGATAAGTATTGCAGATTTCATCATGGCCATGGGCATACTACAGAAGACTGCATTGACCTTAAGGATAAGATTGAAAGACTGATTCAAAGAGGCAACCTAAATAGATTTACAACCAATAACAACAGGGATGTCACCAACCCTTCAAGAGGAGGTCAAGACAACCGTCCAGTAGAGTAACCACCCATGGGGGAAATCAGAGTTATCGTTGGCGGTTATGCAGGGGGATGTGAGTCCAGTTTAGCTCGGTAGACGCATGCCAGGAGGTTACGATTTGAAGTTTTTGAGGTAGGGTTACCAACTCCATCCTCAAAAATACCACGCCTCGAAGAACCTATCATCACGTTTTTAGATGAAGATGATAAGGGAATTCAACACCCTCATGATAACCCCTTGGTCATCACTATGGTGATTGCCAACTACAATATAAGGCATATCTTAATAGATAATGACAATTCCGCAGATATCATCTTCATTGATGTCTTCAGCAGAATGAGAATCACACGTGAAAAGCTAAAACCTACCAGATCGCCACTTGTGCGATTCTCAAGAGACAAGGTGTATGCACTGGGGGCAGTTACCCTTCTAGTGACAACTAGAACTAGCCCAATAAGGATTACAGTGATGGTAGAATTCTTGGTTGTTGATTGTCTATCTGCGTATAATGTGATCTTGGGAAGAACAACTTTAAATGCGATGAAGGCAATGACCTCTACCTACCATCTCTTGAAAGAAATTAATTTGAATGGGGATGATCCTGCAAAAAAAGGTGAGCATAGGGTCTCTCCTTCCCTCCTACCTCAAAAATGAGCTTGTAGAATTTCTCAAACAAAATCAAGACATATTTATCTGGACACATGAAGACATGTCAGGTATTGATCCAGCCACAATGGAGCATCGGTTGAATGTGGACCCTTCCTACAAACCTGTAAGACAAAAGCGAATAACCTTTGTCGCAGAAAAAAACCAGGCAATCTCTGAAGAAGTTGACAAACTTCTAAATGCTGGCTTCATCCAGGAGGTCCACTATCCAAAATGGCTGGCCAATGTGGTGCTAGTGAGAAAATCCAATGGCAAGTGGAGATTATGTGTAGACTTTAGATTTAAATAAGGCGTGCCCCAAGGACAGCTTCCCCTTGCTTAAGATTGACATGTTGGTGGAAGGAACGGGTGGCCATTAGTTATTAAGCTTTATGGACACGTATTCAGGATACAACCAGATTCTCATGCATGTTCCCGACAGATAAAAGATGTTATTCATAACCGATAGAGGTTTATACTGCTACAGAGTAATGCCCTTTGGGCTAAAAAATGCTGGTGCAACCTACCAAAGGCTTGTCAATTCAATGTTCAAAGATCAAATTGGAAAACATATGGAGGTAAAGAGCCTGAAAGCTAAACATCACTTGATTGATCTACAGAAAACTTTCAAAGTTCTCAGAATTCACAACATGAAACTCAACCCCAGTAGATGTGCCTTTGGAGTATCTTTAAGAACGTTTCTTGGCTACATGGTGAGCGAAAGGGGTATTGAAGCCAACCCAGAAAAGATCCAAACGATTCTCAATATGAAGTCTCCATCATCGACTAAAAAGTTATAGAGGTTGACTAGAAGGATTGCAACCTTGAACAGACTTATCTCTCGGGTAACTGACAGGTGTTTGCCTTTCTTTCGTGTTCTCAATAATGTTTTCCATTGGACGCCAGAATGTGAGCAGGCTTTCCTAGATCTCAAAGAATATCTCATCTCACCCCCGCTCTTATCACGTGTAATTCCAAGATAAGAACTATATCTCTATCTGGCGGTTTCTTTGTGGGCGGTGAGCTCGGTGTTGGTTTAAGAGGAAGATGGATCCCAGAAACCAGTATATTACACCAGTCGGCACTTAGAGGATCAAAGGTAAGGTACCCGAAGATTGAAAAGTTAGTTTTCGCCTTAGTTGTTACAGCCAGAAAACTTAGACCCTACTTTCAGGCACACACCATCATTGTATTAACAGACCAGTCGCTCAGACAAGTCCTTCACAAACTGGATACTTCAGGGCAACTTATGAAGTGGTCAGTAGAACTTAGAGAGTTTGAAATTCAGTACAAAGCCCAAACTGCCATCAAAGCCCAAGTGATCACATATGTTCTTGCAGAATTCACTCCTTCTCCAGAAGGCAGTTGCAACTCCGCCAAACAGATAGTGACAGAACCTGTTTGGACATTGTATGTAGATGGGTCAACTAACACACAAACTAGTGGAACGGGGTTGGTGATTATCTCTTCCGAGGGAGGGATTGTCGAGTATGCTCTTAGGTTTGACTTCAAAGCAACTAACAATGAAGTGGAGTATGAAACTTTGTTGGCTAAGCTAAGGATAGCAAAGGCATTTAGGGCTAAACAACTGAAGACTCACAATGACTCTCAACTCGTTGTTAGGCAGGTTCAAGGGGAATAAGAAGCCAAAGATGTAAAGATGAAAACCTACCTCTGAAAGATAGGTGAGATGAAATGTCAGTTTCAAGAGTTTTCTATCCAGCATATCCCTTGAGAAAGTAATCAGCAAAAAGATGCCCTTGCCAAACTGGCTATAGCAGAAAAAGAAAGAGCCATATTGGTAGAACACTTGAGCGGCCTAATCACTGTAAAAGACGAACCACATGAAGTTCAACAAGTTGTTCAAGAGATGGAATGGGTGCAACCCATTATCAAATATATAGAAGATGGAGAGCTGCCAACAAACCAAACAGAGGCACGAAATATGAGAATAAGGGCAACCAAGTACACTCTTATTAATGGAGTACTCTATAAAAAATCATTTTCCCTTCCATATTTACGATGCATTTTTACAGAAAAGGCAAACTACATCCTCAAAGACATATATG
The DNA here is from genome assembly GCA_963922005.1 of Cornus suecica. Taxonomy (NCBI): domain Eukaryota; kingdom Viridiplantae; phylum Streptophyta; class Magnoliopsida; order Cornales; family Cornaceae; genus Cornus; species Cornus suecica. Next base: position 55,401,504 of record OY998241.1, on the reverse strand, counting down.
AAGGTCTTTGTGGAAATCATGTTGGTGGAAGGGCGTTGTCTTATAAAGCAACGCAACAGGGGTATTTTTGGCCTACTATACATAGGGATGCACTTGATTTTGAGAGAAAATGTGACAAATGTCAAAGGTTTTCTAGCATCCCAATACAACCTTTGGAAGAGCTTACCCCTATGTCAGGACCTTGGCCATTTCCTCAGTGGGGGGTGGATTTCATTGGGCCTTTTCCAAAGGGCAAAAGACAGACCAAGTTTGCCATAGTAGTAGTGGACTACTTTATGAAGTGGGTGGAGGCAGAACCACTAGCCAAAATAAAGGAAGTGAACATCAAAAACTTAATTTAGAAGTCCATTATTTGCAGATTTGGAGTTCCCATGGTGATCGTCACTGACAATGCCAAACAATTCGAATGAAGTATGTTTACCAATTTTTTTGTTGAATTGGGCATAAAACTCCATTATTTCTCTCTTGGTCATTCTCAAGCCAATGGACAAGCAGAAGTGATCAACCGGACAATATTGGTCATGCTCAAGACTCACCTTGATAAGGCCAAGGGTTTATGGCCAGAACAGTTACCGGGAGTTTTATGGGCTTACCTAACTACAATGAAGACTCCTACGGGGGAAACTCCCTTCATGTTAGCCTTTGGAAGTGAGGTTGTCCTACCAGCGGAGACCAAGATCGCTAGCTTCAGAACGGAACATTATGATCCAACCCAGAATACTCTAGAACAACAAGTAAGTCTGGACTTGATTGAAGAGAAAAGGGAGCAAGCTCAGATGAGGACTGCAGCGTATCAACAAGCGATAGCAAGATACTAAAACGCCCAAGTTAAGTCACGGAGCTTTTGGGTGGGTGATTTGGTAATACGCAAAGTTACTTTAGCTACTAAAGAAAAAGGTACCGGCAAGCTGGGGGCAAAATGGGAAAGACCCTATCGAGTCATAGAGACAAATGGGCCGGGGGCATATTGGTTGGAGACATTGGGAGGAAGACAACTTGAGCATGCATGGAATATTGAAAATATACGAAAGTATTACTAGTAATTAATTATATTGACTGACAATCTTCATCTTAAATGGAGAATTTTAGTGAATAAAGCCAAGTCACTTATTTGATTCCACTTTCTTTTTATAAAACGACTAGTTTCTTTGAATAAAAGAAATATTATTTCTTCAACTTGTTCTTGTGTATCACACTCAACTAGGTTTCCATGGTCAATCGACAAACTTTATTATAAAAAATAAATTTTACTCCTTAAATAAAAAGGGCGAGCTGAGTGAAGCTCATAAAAAGAATTAATCTTTTATTAAAAAGACGGGCTGAGTGAAGCCTACATGATAAATGAAATAAATAACCAATTACTAAAGGAAATAATTATTCAACTATCTGGAGCATTTTCTTCATCAGCGGCCTCTACTTCATACTTAGAAAAGTCCAAGTGTGGGTGGTCAGAAATTGCGCGAGCTTTGCATGCATCAAATCCCTCACAATATGCTTGCACTTTGAGAATTTGGAGTTCAGTTAATTTCTTGAAATCTTCAACAGCAGATGATTGTACATGAGCAAGATCATCATATCTCTTTGTTATAAGCGTTTATTTCTCTTCCTTGAGTACCACTTGAGCTGTCACAAGATTGTCTTGTGCTTTCTTGAGTTCTCCATCCTTCTTAGTAAGATTCTCCTTTACTGCTGCTAGATCTTTCTCATATCTCTCATTAAGAGAGATAATTTCTAAATTAAGCTTTTGAATTTTCTGTACGTGGGTTCTCCAGTTGTAGCTCTAGAAATTAGGTCCATTATAAGTGTAGCACCCTGAGAAATTTAAATAAAGTGTAAACATGAGTAAAATAATAATAAAAAATAATAATAATAACAAAAAAGTATTCTATTTGTCCTTACTATGCCCATTAGATGAAAGTATTTATTTAAGATTTCCTCAATAGATATGGACCTTAGTATAACAAGCTCATCTTTCGGGAGATCTTGGTATATGTTATCATAAGTACCCTTAAATCTCTGATAAGTCCTTCTTCCAAAATTTTGGTAAGGAATCTGGGTATGAGAAGTACCGGCGCCACCAAAACCCTTAGGCGATTCTTAAAAACTACTAAAGCCCAAGTTTGGAGGAGCAGGCTAGACAGACGAACCTAGAGTAGAAATATTACCCAGAGTAACTTCCCCCAGTTTTTGCTTTTTTGAAGCCGATTCAGAAAGGGAGATATTATTTTGATCTCGAGCAATGATCCCTTTTTCAATTGTTTTACCCAGACTCCCTGATGAAAGATTGTCGCTCTTTGCTTGAGCAAGAATTCTTTTGTCAATTGACTTGCTTAAACTTTCGAAAAGGAAATTGTTTCCTTCATTATTCATGCCTGCAAAGGACAGGAATAATGGTAAAAGGTACAAAATTATATATATATATATATTTCTAAATAATATATATATTATTTACAAAAATAATATAATAATAGATATATTTGTATATAATATATATATTATTTACAAAAATAATATAATAATAGATATATTTGTATATATTTATATATATTATTATTTATTTAAAAAATAAATAAAATTAAATGTTTTTTAACAAAATAATAACTTAAATATATGTGTACCCTTTTCGGACGAACTAGGATTGGATCGGGGTTTCCATTTTAAACCATATGAATTCACATTCTGATATGTCAGGAGTATCTCGAATTTCCTTTTCAATTCCAGATAGAGGAATGCATTTGTAAGACACAACTTTCTGCCTCAGTAAGAGTCGGTGTCTGCTTAAAATCTACGTATAGGCCAAATCCAAAGTAAGTGAGTAATAAATATACATACACACAAAAAGATTATTGTGAAATAATAAAAATGATACTCACAGGAAGGATCCGAGACGGTCTGAGCTTAGGGAACCAAAGGGCTTGGGGAAGGATTACTATCAAAAGAAAATTCTCAACTGTTACCAGAAACAAAAAATAACCTATTTTTCCAGTGCTTATTGTTATTTGGTTTTCCAATTATAAGATCTCGGTCTCTCTCCCTACGCGCAAAGGACCAGAAATTTCCTCGCAATAGAGGAGAGTAGTAAGACATAAATTGGCCGACAATTATACTACTGTTTCTACAAGTTTCCCAAAGAACTATACATCTCCTCAAATCCCGATTAGTAAATTCCAATCTTCTAGAGACCCCATTTACTACTTTCAAGATCCACTCTCTGGCCATAAGTATTTCGACGCTTGTGATTGTTCTGATTGTCTTCTCGACTTAGATGACGATGATGAACCTTCACCCCGTCAGAAGAAATCATCTCAGTATCGGCTCCAAAAGCGATATACCGATGGTGATCCCACAATTGGCATACTCGGCGATCACTCAGTCAACCTCGGTCCAGGGAAATGAGGGAGAGAACATGTAGCAAGGGACAGGTTGTGGCAAAGCTGGTGGAGGAGGAGTTTGGCTGGGAGCACAAGGTCTATAACATGCCTCTGCAAGATCCACATCTCCTTAATGCTCTCCAGATCCAAGTTCAGATCCATGGTGCCTCTGCGGTACCTACCACATATGCAGCCACTCTCCACTACCAGATGGCATATCGATTGTCTTGATAAGTCTCAGTTACTTCGATATCTTGCTCAGTGCCTCTTTACCTTGTGCTCCCAGCCAAACTCCTCCTCCACCAGCTTTGCCACAACGAGAGCATTACTCCAAACTTGAGGACCAGTTGATGGAAATCTTGTAGGAGACGGGTGTGAGAGTCAATGTCGGGGGAAAAGAGAAGGATATCATCAATGTAAATGAGGGTAGAGGACGACCCTCCAAGCATTAGGAATGAGTTGACAGGAGGCAATACCAAGATAACAAAGCAAGTCCCTTATAAAGGGATGTAAAGGAAAGCGTAAGCCACATACAAAAGCGGATTTGAAAAAGCAAACCTCTTCAGGGCAAGAAGAAGAAAAGTTTTTGGGGAATAATGTAATACCCCGTATTTAATGGATATTTATTTCATTAATTATTTTGGATGGCATATTGGGTGTTTAAATTATTGAATGAGGTTATCTTAGTCTTTTTAAGTCTAGTAGGTTATAATGAAATTTTGTGATCTGAAGGGGGGCAAGGTTGTCATTAGTGTTTGGGCAGTTTGGTGATTTATGCATAATACAAGGATAGTTTGGACATTTCCCTAACCCTAGCCTCTTCTATATAAGCATCCTTAACTTCAAATCTATCCCCCATCTCATTTCTTCTACTACTTCTTCTTCTTCATTAATTATACCCAAAATTGTGAGGGTTGAGAGGTTGAGAGCTTAGAATTGGTTTGGATCTGTACTTGTGGTGAATTCAGCTCTACATTATAGGCAAGACATATGTTCTACTATTCCTCTTTGTACTGAAATTTCGTAGCCTTTACTTTGTACATCTATAATCTGCTAGATAGTATTTTTCATATATGTATAGGTATGTATAAAGCTTGTTCATATATGACTTTTATATATTCTGTTTATACATATATGTATAGATCCATAAGTATATATATAGATCTTGTATATATGTAGAGATTCGTGGATCTATATAGGCATATATGTATAGATCTGTTAGAGTATATTCATATTCATGTTTATTTATATGACTTTTATATATTCTGTTTATACATATATGTATAGAACCGTAAGTATATATATAGATCTTGTATATATGTAGAGATTCGTGGATCTATATAGGCATATATGTATAGATCCGTTAGAGTATGTTCATATTCATGTTTATTTATGTGACTTATATATTCTGTTTATACATATATGTATAGATCCGTAAGTATATATATAGTTCTTGTATAGATGTAGAGATTTGTGGATCTATATAGGCATATATGTATAGATCTGTTAGAGTATATTTATATTCATGTTTATTTATATGACTTTTATATATTCTGTTTATACATATATGTATAAATCCGTAAGTATATATATAGATCTTGTATATATGTAGAGATTCATGGATCTATATAGGCATATATGTATAGATCTGTTAGAGTATGTTCATATTCATGTTTATTTATATGACTTATATATTCTGTTTATACATATATGTATAGATCCGTAAGTATATTTATAGATCTTGTATACATGTAAAGATTCGTGGATCTATATAGGCATATATGTATAGATATGTTAGAGTATGTTCATATTCATGTTTATTTATGTGATGATATATATTCAGTTTATATGTATATGTATAGATCCATAATCATATGTGTTGCCCGATAAATGACTTTAGAGGGGGGGTGAATAGAGTCTTAGCTTAAACAATGGAATTTAATTCGAATTTCTATTTGATAAATGTAATTGCAATGCTAAATTATTTAATATAAAGATACAAAGCAATATAAATTAAAATAAGAGTAGAGAGAGAAATATAAATACTTGGACAAACGATTTTAGCGAGGTTCAGAATACCCTTGATTCCTACGTCCTCGGCTCAAGGTTCTCTTGAGACTTCCCAAATCCACTATGGCTTCTCCTTACGGGTGGAGAGAAAAACCTTCACAAGAAGCACACCACTTCTCCTTGCTAAGAGAACACCCTCTCTTAGCTTAAAATTGGGTCACACCAACCCTTTGAATACAATGATCTTGTACAATAAAATATCTCTCAAAAATTGATTTGTACAATTGTAGCTCTCTTGCTCACAAGACTAGAGTAAGAATTTGAATAAAAAATGGAAGCTCTAGACTTGAAAATATGTGAATGATGATACAAAAATGTATATGAAAGTGTATGATTGAGATTGCAAGAGGTGGGTTGTAAAGAGAGTTTTAAGTCCTTTTATAACAAACATTTTCATCATTTTTTGGCATAAAATATGACAAAAAGTCATATAGAGCCGTTTGAAAAGGCAATAGAGCCGTTGAAAAGCAATTCAGGGATTGGGGTGAGCTGAGTTCCTAAATGGGGTGAGCTGAGTTATACATTTGTAATTTATGAGAATAGGGTGAGCTGAGTTTGCAAATGGGGTGAGCTGAGTCTCCAAATATTTTGTATTTAATTTGCAAAACTTTGAATGCTAATTCTCAAATCCAAATTCATTAATTTGGTATTTATTTGTTTTCAAAAAAATAGTTTTATGCATAATGACTTTAGATTTCTAGAGCTTTCAAAATAATTCAAATAATTACTTTGACAGTTAAAATCTAAACACTCACCAACCTATCTACCCAATCTTCAAGTAGTGGTTGATCCTCTTTGAAATGATTAACTTTAAGCTTCAACCTCTTTACTCTTGATCATCTTTGAACTTCAATATTTTTGCATTTGATATTTTTGTTCGTTGGCCTTAAATGCAACGCCATGATCTTTTTGTCCGCGTGATCCATAATATGATTTTCCTGTTTTTAGAAGCTTGACAAATACTCATTGTAACCATTAATACAAATACATCATTAATGATTTGTTATCATCAAAATTACGGAATTGCCCTTAGATTAAAATCTTAAGGCCAACAATATGTACAGATCTTGCATATAGGTAGAGATTAGTAGACTTATATAGACATATATGTACAAATCTGTTAGAGTATATTTATATTCATATATATATATGATGATTTATATTCTGGTTATACATATATGTACATATCCATGATTATATGTATAGATCTTGTATATACATAGAGATTTGTGGTGATATATTGATATATGCATGAGACTATATTTATGTCTAGCTATACGTATAAATCTATTTTTACCATGTGTAGCTGTACATGTATGGATTCGTGGTTATGTGTCTTGTTGGTATGATTCTGATGATGTGTATATGGTTGGAACTTAGTATAAATATCTGAATACATAAATATTTTAGGTTTCAATGTTGACAAAGATTTCAAAACTGTTATTAGAAAAATATTACATATTTATGTAATTATTTTTCTCTATTTTCTTTGTTATCAGACTCTGGACATTGATTTATATTGTTATTATGTGTATCACGAATTATACTGGATTACATATTTTTTACTGTATAAATGAATAGTTTTGACCGCATAAAATACCGTATACCTTGGCGCTGGGGCGTTGCCCCAGACCCCGCCAGGGGGGCGCTCAGGTAATGGTCGCGCCGCCCCCCTGGATCCCCCAGGCTCGACCTTATAAATTGTTCTACGTTCCCGAATAAAGATTTCGAGTGAATTATTAAATTCATAAAATCATAAGATTTAAATTAAATGACTATGTTTTGGAAATTTATAAGGAACCACAAAGGAGGCTGACTATTACTGCAGTCTAACTAGTACCACGGGACATGGGTGAGTTGTCACAGCATGGGTGAGTTGTCGTGTACGTGGTTATGGTAGGGCATGGTTGTTGTATGGAAAAATCAGATTAATGTAAGAAATTTATAAACATAATTATATTAAATGATGGTATATTAGTGACTATAGTTATAGTTAAATATATTATTATTTTATAATATAATTTTGGGATTAGGTGTCACTAGGAAATGAGATGGATTTTGGTACTCTGCTTGGGATCATGTAGAGTTGTACTTGCTCGTGGGTTTAACCCACATTTTTGTTGTTTCAGGTCCTCGGTAGTTTCACCAGCAGGGTTGAGGACTTCATATCTATCCGTCTGGTTTTATCATATTTTCCTTCCACTCCAGGGTAGGATCCGATAAATGTCATATGTTGTATTTCTTATAAGTGTGGGGTCCATGTTTATGGGATTTCCAAGTTGTACTGTGTGGGACTTATTTTATTTAAGGATGTATTGGGGGTGGTCTTCTTCATGTATAAGTTGTATCCTTATTTTGTTATTATTATATTTCGATTTTATGTCTTCTCTTCTGTGTTTATGTTATCAATTACTGACGCTCCTAATTTTCTGTGTATGGGTCTGGCCAACCTATGCATGGAAATTTGGGGGTGTCACAATTTTCATCTTGGGAAGGAACACGGAGACGAATAGTGGCAGGGAATGAGTATTTCTCACGGATATATGCCAAGTCACCTTGGTCGATGGTCGATTGTCCCGGTTGATCAAGCTTCTTTGACAAAGAAGTCCTACTATCTGATTCAGATTCATTGGAATCCTTGTTTTCCGGACCCAAATTTTGTGAGTTCACTAACAAGGGGACGAAAAACAATCTTGAGGTATTGTCCCGCTCTAATATTTCTCTATATGAAATCAAATATGTGCGATGTATTATATATAGGAGTAATATATTAAGATGAAGTAGTTGAAAAATAATATTTTCCAACAAGAATACGTAAGTGTATAAATTTGATATTAGTAGATAGATCCTTAGTAGATGGCCTCAGGAAAATCCCGTAGCAATTGATAGTGACTGCATGTCATGAAGATTCCCAAACCAATTGGGATTCTTGTTTTTTTTAAAATATATATATTATTAATAGGTTGCCTCGAAAAATTCCCGAGGCAGATAATGAGGAACCACCAGTCAAAATGAGTCATCATGGACTCCCAAATCAATTGAGATTCTTTTTGTTAAAAACAATTAAAAAACATTGAGACTTTAGGTGATGTAAAAGTCTTTTTCATTATTGTGTGTAAAGTAGACAAAAGAATGGGCCCAACTCCCGAAGGAAGGAAAGTACGGTAGACCACCAGTTAAGGTACACACCACTTCATTGAATTTTATCACTAATCATCAATAAATATGGCAAAACAATAGTGGTAAAAATAAATAAATTATACATCATTTATTATATCTAAACCTATCAGTACATATATTAGCAACCTAATAACTTATATATATATATACATACACTATATGTATATATATGAGTGTATATCAAATACTAAATAAAATTATATTTTTAAAAGAGAATCTATAGATATTTTGTTGTATTTTCTTATTTGCTCCAAATAGAAAAATAGGGGGCAACTGATGGGATGTGATAAGTTAGGGTTTATCTGTAACTCTAAATGACTTGAAGACCCTTGACAGATTAACTTTGACTAGCTGAATTGGTAAAATAACGGTTAGAATTTAAATTGCATGTGAGATTTATACAGAAAAACTCGATTGAGATATCTACAGACTAGCAATCCCAATAACTTAGCTCAAAAGGTGACATCCCAATGCTCGACTGATAGCTATTGTTGTAGGCGAACTCTACCAGGTGGAGATGATCCTCCCAACTACCCTTGAAATCAATAGCGCACGCCCTAAGCATGTCCTCAAGAATCTGTATAGTACTCTCTGACTGTCCGTCCGTCTGAGGATGAAATGTTGTGCTGAATCGTAGCTGAGTATCAAGTGTTGTCTGAAAAGCCTGCCAAAACCTCGACGTGAACCTCAGATCACGATCTGAAACAATACTGACTGGAACACTGTGAAGCCTGACAATGTCCTCCACTTACCGTCTGCTAAGAGTCTCGGCTCCATCAGTCTCTCGAATTGGTAAAAAGTGTGTTGTCTTCGTCAGTCGATCGACAATCACCCAAATAGCATCCTTCTGATTCTTGGTCCTTGGTAGCCCTGTCACGAAGTCCATAGTGATATGCTCCCATTTCCACTCGGGAACTGGTAAAGGCTACATCAATCCGGGTGGTGCTCGGTGCTCGGTCTTCACCTGCTGACATGTGAGACATCGGCTCACAAAACCCGCTACCGCTTTCCTTATCCCGTGCCACCAATATTGCCGACGAAGATTGTGATACATTTTCGTGCCTCCAGGGTGGACTGCAAATCTAGAACTGTGAAACTCTGTCAATACCTTATCACGACACGACTTCGGAACATAAAGACGACCTCTAAAATGAAGTCCACCATCGGTGCCCATAGTCCAACTATCAACAACCTCGCCACTGGTGATGCGAGCTCGAACTGAAGCAATCCTCTTGTCCTGAGCCTGTGCCTCAATAATCCTGCTGATAAGAGCCGGTTGTGCCACTAAACTAAACAATGTAGCCTTTCCCCCACAGTCACTGAAACAAAGGCACAAAGTTGCAAAACCTCCATCATACGCCACTCTCTAATGGCAATACACGCTAAAGAAGCCTGTGACTTGCAACTCAAAGCATCCGCGACCACATTTGCCTTTCCGGGGTGGTATTGGAGCTTAAAGTCGTAGTCCTCAAGATACTCAATCCACCGTTGTTGCCTCAAATTCAAGTCCCGCTGTGTGAACACATACTGAAGACTTTTGTGGTCAGAAAACACTTCAAACTTCTCACCATAAAGATAGTGTTGTCAACTCTTCAAAGCAAATAAAATTGCCGCAAGCTCAAGGTCGTGAGTTGGATAATTAAGCTCATGAGTCTTTAACTGTAGAGACCCATAAGCTACTACCCTTTCAGAATGCATCAATACACAACCAAGTCCTTCACTAGAGGCATCACAATAAATCACATAACCAACTCCGCTCTCAAGAATAATCAAAATCGGTGCGGTGGTCAAGCGAGTCTTCAACTAATTCACAAATTTGTCCATAAATGCCGCCGGTGCATTAGTTAAACTAAAAGGCATCACTAAGAACTCAAAGTGCCTAAAACGAGTACTAAATGTCGTCTTTGGAATGTCCTCCTTTCGAACTCGCAATTGGTAATAACCCAATCGCAAGTCAATTTTTGAGAAGATCACTGCACCTTTTAATTGGTCGAACAAGTCATCAATTCGGGGCAACGGATACTTGTTCCTAATTGTAACTCGGTTCAACTTACGATAATCAATACATAATCGTAAGGAACCATCTTTCTTCTTAGCAAAGAGAACCGGAGCGCCCCATGGTGATGACTCGGTCGAATAAATTCCTTGTCCCGAAGGTCATCCAACTGTCTTTATAACTCCCTTAATTCAATTGGTGCCATCCGGTACGGTGCCTGAGAAATAGGTAAAGTGCCCGGCAAAGTCTTAATAGCAAACTCTACCTCGCGAAGTGGTGGCAACTCAGTCAAATCCTCATGAAAAACATCCAAAAACTCGCTAACAACTCTAGGTGCATCAACTGGGTCAACTACCTCCTCAACAGCTAGTAAACTCGCCAATAAAAGGCTAGGTCGATCGCCCAACATCAACCCGAAAGAATAAGCGGAAAATTCTCCCTTGTCACCCACAAAGTGAAACTACTCACCCTCTGGCGTACATAAGGTCACATGCCGTCGTAAACAATCGATCTTTGCCCAAAAAGTAATCAACCAATCCATGCCCAAGATAATATCGAAGGTCATCATGTCGAGAATAATAAAATCAAAGGTTAACCGTCGACCCTCGATCACTAAGTCGCAATCACGACAAACTCTGGACAAAGCAACACTACCCCCTACCGGAGTATCAACATAAAGAACCTCATCGAGCAACGACACCTCTAACCCTAATATGGATGCAAATGATGATGAAATAAATGAATGTGTAGCACCGGAGTCAACTAAAACACGAGCCAAGCAACCAGAAACAAATAATGTACCTCTCACTAGTGAAGGTCCAACTGAATTGTCTGCCACTGTCGTGGCCTCCACTGGTGTTGCTACTGCCTAAGCAACTATGTAAACTCGACCCTGTGGTGCCTGACCCTATCCGGTCCTCTGCCTTTGTGGCTGCTGAATAGTAGGTGTAGAAGTCACCGCATGAGATCCCTATACTGATTGTGCAGGCTGTGGTGGTGGAGGTGCTCTAAACCCTGACTGTGCCGCTGTCTGTGTTGACCTCTGCTGTTGACTAGCTCTACTCTGACCTATAGTACCAACTCCTTGAGGACAATAACGACTGATGTGGTCCTACTACCCACACTGGTAACATGCTCGGGACCGTACAGAATCATGGGCTGTATCACCACTCTGTGTCTACCTAAGAGCTGGACACTGAGGCTTAGTATGCCCAGGCTGCTGACAATGAAAGCATATAACATCCCGACGAATAGAACCTGTCTGCGCCCGGGTAGAAGGTGCTGACTATGTTTGACGTTGCGATGGTGCCATTGGAACTATGGTGTTCTCTCGCCATCTCTTCTTACTGCCACTAGCTGAAGACGATCCAGAGAACACTCTGCCCCTGGACTCTCTGTATTTCTGAAATTCATTTACCTCTTCTTCCGCCACCATTGCTTTAGTGACCGCTACCTGATACACTGTGGGCTCAAACAAAGAAACTCTAGAACGAAGTTGTGGCTTCAACCCTTGTACAAACTTGAGAGCCTTTAGCTCTTCATCAACTACCACATCCGGAGCAAAACGAGACAAACTAGAGAATTTGTTCTCGTACTCTGTAACCGACATATTCCCCTGGACCAAATTGGAGAAATTATCCCTCATTTTCATACGAGTAAAGCGAGGAAAGTACTTCTCCATGAACAATTCACGGAACTCCGTCCAGGAGATAGTACTAATATCCAGAGTATTGAGAATACTCTTCCACCAACCTTCCGCCTCTTTCACAAACTTAAAAGTAGCCAGTGTCACCTTCAGATCATCCTCCATTATTTTTAAAACTCCAAATGCTTTTATAACTCTCTCCATCCAATCATCGGCCACCAAAGGATCGGGTCCTCCCTCAAAATCTGGAACTCCTATCCTTGAGAAATCCTTAAACGCCTTTCTAGCCCTTTCGCCCTCGTCCTCAACGTGGTCTTCCCTTTCGGCAAGTGCCATGGCAGCGGCCAAAGCACGCAATAACTGATTTGCGTCAACTGCCGATGCAACCGACACGCGCTCCTCAACATCAGGGGGAGCAGGAACATTCTCCTCCATAACCGTAGGTACTAGACCTGGACCCTCATCGACACGAGGTTCTGGCTCTTGCCCCTCAGCTTCCGGGGGTGCCAAATCCCTCAAGAAACGCCATGGTCGGCCTCGGCGTGGTGGCATGAAGACTATATGAAACCAAGAGAGGATTAAATACCAACATATATAAATAAATTCGCGTAAGCGTCATAAACCATGTCAACACACGCTTAAGCCCAAGACATGGCAACAAATAAAAAAATTACAATAACAAGTAGCATTCAACAATTCACAAAGAAAAAATAATTCAACAACTTATAAATTCAAAGTTATACGGACCCAAAACTCTCACCCGTCATCCCTAGGTAAAAGAACTTCCTCTGATACTAATTTGTCACGCTCCGCCATCCGTTAACCCAAACGAGGTCTCCGAATAGCAACACACGACGCCAAAACAATAATTAAAGTTCATCATAAATTGTTCCTTAGCCCACTTGTTATGTAAAATATATTTCTAACACTATGTTAGGATTAAAATAGTCATTTTAAATTTTATAAATATCATCAAAGTCGCCCACGACTCGAAAACAATTTAAAAAGAACGAAATGGTACTTTAAACGGACCATTCTGACACCCCATGTTTGCCCAGGGGTAAAACAGTCATTTCAGGGGCAAACGATTCATTTCGAAGTTCACCTATCTAAACCCGACATAGGAGAGGTAATAGGATCAAACGGAACTTAATTTGAGTCAACGAGGTGGGAAATATAAATTTTCAAAGTTGGAACGAAAAACTGGAAAATCTGAAATTTTCGTGAACAGTGTTTTTTTTTAGCCACTGGAATCACTATTCACAGCTTACATCAAAACTTTCAATTTTTGCTAACGGCTATCGTTTTCGACACCTCCGGTCCCAAAATTTCACAAACAATAAAAAAATGATTTCTATGCCTTCGGGTTTCAAAAATACTAAGCGGGACCCGGGAGTGAGCGAAAAATATCGTTTTCTTTAAACTTTTGCAAGGATATGTTTGAAAAGTTTAACATTTTTCATAGTTTCGACTTCAAACGCGCCTAATAAACAAATTCAACTCCCAACATCATCTTTCACTTTGAAAGTTTAAAATCTAAACTCAAAAACTCGTAAAACGTAAATATTTAAAGAAAATACAATCTTTAGTCAAATAAACACAAAGTTCTGTCAAATCTCCAAAATATACATGTTCTTTGTAATTAAGGCTAACATCCTAGCCCGCCAAAATAATAGTTATACATCAAGTATCATTTATAATCCAAAATATACAATCTTTTGGGTTTACAAAGAAAGGAATACGACTTTTAAGCCAAAATACACAAAAAGGGCTTTACACCGTCAACCACCAACGCGGACGTCCTAAAGTCCTCCTTTCACAAAATTGTCACCTGAAAATATTTAATAATAACGGGGTGAGCTACACTAGCTCAGTAGGAGAATCCTCGCCACCCCAATCCCGGTCGTCTGAGTGGTACAACCCCCTAACCCGTGTGCATGCTTCTAACTAGGTCGGTCTAAGTATCCCACATGGCACGTGTGCCAATCCGGGACCCCAATCGTACCCACAATCAATCCCCAAGCAAACTCATATCAATACACAATATCAATAAATCGCGTTAAGTATCACAATAGCATGTATAAATAAATGCTATGCAAATGCAATGCACCCAACCACTAAGGGTAACGGATATCAAGTGTCGTCAATAAATACAATCCATCACACGAAAACCATTATGTGGAATAAATGTCCACACACACCCCTTGTTAAGTGGATTACTATTCCACAGGCATCGGGAGACTCCTACTGGCCCGTTGTTGCGACTTTTTGAAAAGGCAAGTAGTACAGGGTTCAATGAGGCATGAAATATATATATATATATATATCAATGCATAACTCATATACATGTTCCATAATAACATCAATATGTCTCAATTGTACCAAAGATCAAATATATCCACATTTCCAACTTATACACTTTTTCATTTAAGTATGTTTTTCATTCTCAATCCAATATATTCATATTGTCAAGGAACAAATCAACTTTTCATAAACAAGTAGTCAAAAAGGGACCCTAATCATGTTCCTAAGTCATGACCCATATTAAGTGTATAATAAAGTTTATACACTTTGACGCACACACTCACGTTACCGGAAGAGAAAGTGGTCCGTCAACCCCTACCACAATTCCAAGCCGAACGGAAACAAGAAGCGAGGGCAAGTAAGAGGGTTCCGAAAGCTTTTTCCAAAAGGGTTCCAAAAGATGCACCAAGTCTCTCTATGATTCCTCCAAAGCTATCAAAACATCAATAATTGAATAAAATGAGTTTACTAGCAAGATCTTGTCAACAATGATCAACTATAAGAATTTCTTCCAAAAGAACCAATTAAGAGTACAAAGTTAAGATTTCAAGTGGGATAAGGTCCAAAATGGCACAAGAACTTTCCAATTTATCAACATATTGGAGAATGGGATCAAAATAAGTTGGGCTAACAAGGATTATTAAGAATAGCCATCAACCATCAACATATTAATATAGGAAAAAGGTTGTGATGAACAATAAAGTCTTTATCCACAACTATAATAATATGAAGCAAAACAGTCCCAAATGTTTATAAATGAATTTTCAATGAATATTGAATGTGGGATTTACAATAGGAAAAATCTCAAAAGGATACAAAGTTTTTCCCAAGTGATCATTAGTCGTTATAGTGGGGAATAGAGTCCAAATGAACAACTTCAACAGGAATTAAATAGGAAAAGCTTTCAAGGATTTACATAGAATTTCATAAAATAGTTGAACTCCTTAAGATATACTCAAAATCTTAGGGTCAAAAGTGAAGCAAGATATATCAAGAAAGTCTTCTAAAGTACATAAAAGAAACCTCTACAAAAGTCTTCCAATGAGTACAAATTCTAAAGTGGAAGACCAAGATCACAAAGTGCTTTATTATCAAGTATCCACAACAAGAGAAGCAAAAACACAAGATTCACAAGGCATTTAGAGATTTAGATTTCTAGGAATACAAGGTTAGGTTCCATAATAAGAAAGTTCAAGATTATACAACAATTCTCCAAGCTATCAATAATCATTATAGTGAGAATGG
This sequence comes from Cornus suecica, assembly GCA_963922005.1. Lineage (NCBI taxonomy): Eukaryota > Viridiplantae > Streptophyta > Magnoliopsida > Cornales > Cornaceae > Cornus > Cornus suecica. The sequence continues at coordinate 55,385,693 of OY998241.1, read as the reverse complement.
AGTCACAAGAATGCATTTTAATAAGTATTATCATCAATGGAAGCAAATTTTCAAAGCTTGTAGAGAATTTTCCAAAGTTTCACAAGTTAGGGTTTATGAGAATCAAAGCTCAAAATCAATGAAACTCACCAAATAAAGCTTCCAAGAATGTGTTGATGCAAAGGAGAGCTCACCCGTTCCTCTTTTCAAGATCTTCAAGAAAAGAAAAATAATAATCCAAAATTAATCACAAGATTTTCAAATAATGGAGTTTATGAGATTTCTTTGAAAGAATACTCATAAAAAAGAGATCACTTACAACTTTGGATTCAATAGAATGACTAGAGAATGAGGAACATTTATGTAGTTGAAGTATGTAGTTGAAGCTTTCTTCAATTTCATAAGCAAAAGGAATGGAAAGTTGCAAAATTTGAAGATGAAGAGAGAAAGCCCAAGGGGCTGCCGAACAGGGGTTTTTGATAGGAGAATAAAGGGTCTTGTTTGGTGTCTTGAAGAGTGAATGGTTGTGTAGACACACATATATATACGTATATATGTAAATGCCCCAATTTTCATTACTTACCATTTCCATCCTATGGCCACAATTGAAGAAGAGTGAGATGAGATGGAAGGGATCTATGTGGTGTTGACACATCACCTATCTCTAGAATTCTCTTCACAATTCTCTTACAAAATGACCTATGTTGCCCTTTGACCAAATTAGCTAAAGAAGAGAGGTAAGGAGAAAAAGACAATCCACTCTTTATACTAGTCTAAGTTACCCTAACAAGATCAACTTATTTACCACAATGACATGCTCTTATAGACTAAGTTAGTAGGAGCAACACTTAGAAAATGTTTTAGGAAAATCCACTAATACAACTTTACACGAAATCTCAAAAATATCCCTATGCGTAAAAATTCTGAAACCAATTTCTAAATTCCTTATTTAGCGTAACGAAGCAAACACAACTTTCGGATTCAAGATAGGACACTCCGGGGACCTACTTCCACCATACGTTTTTCTTAGATTCCCGGATTGTCAGATAACGGAAACGCTAAAATAAAATAATATCCGAATTCAGAAAAATCTCAAACTTTAAATCTCATACTTATAACATATACGATAGCATTTAATATTATTTTGGAAATTAAATAAAATAATTAAAATAATCACGAAAACTTTACTCGTAATTTTGGAAAATAACGGGACATTACAGTTCCCTTACATGCTCAAAGTGAAAAATGGAAAAGATCCCGTCTATCCAAGATATAATTTAGATAAAGATGAGGATGATGAGATAGTTTGGCAACGTAGCCGGTCTCCAAGAATAACACCTAGGCATAAAAAAGAGACATTCACCTCTAGCATGACATCAGCTATGAACAGCTTGTCTGAAAGTAACATGAGAAAAACAGAGGCATATGAGAAGGCAATACTTACGCCAACTCCTATTCATGTCGGGCTGTTCCTGCAGGTTTAAGTGGTGATAGTGATTTTGGTCAAAATAGTACATATGATGATGAAAAGATTCTTAAATGCATGCATGCCCTAGACTCCCTTGAGGGGATTGATGATGAACATTACTCATAGGATGTGACAATAATGATTAAGGAACCGTTGTGGAGGACCGTGTTTCTCAATATGAATAAGGGTAGGAAAAAGGGTTGGTTAAACACTCTTTGATCTCTATGGGTTGAACAATATCCAACTCTATTTGCATTCTACCTATGGATACTTTTAATGCTATGTGTCTTGAAAGACCTGTTTTTTATACTTTTAGTTTGTACTCCTTAAACCACTATTTATATTGATGGATTATATGCTATGTATGGATGTTTTAATTTTCACTATTATGTTGTTTTTAAACATGTTATGTTTTTAAATTAAGGTCATGTACTTGATATGGATTCTAGAAGGATTGCTCTTCTATATGATGATGACGATGACGAGGAACAATTGTTTATACTTTGCATCTTGAATGAGTACGCGAACAAATTTATGTTCAAGCGACCGTGTAGGAATTCGAGGTTAACTGGTAATGATTTTATTTAGAAGTATTAAATGGTCATCCATCAAGGTGTTTTGATATTTTTCGAATGGAAAAACATGTATTCTAGAATTTCTGTAATGAGCTCAATAAGTTAGGTTTAAAAGAGAAAAGGTATGTGGGGGTACAAGAGCAGGTTGCGATGTTTTTAATGACTTTAGGTCATAACTAAAGAAATAGGATGATTTCATATATGTTCCAGCACTCGGGACAAACAGTGTCTAAATACTTCCATCGTGTTTTAAAAACAATTATGGTTCTAAGGACTCATATTATAAATCCACCGCCATTCAATGTTGTTCCTCCAATGATTCCGCACAATTCCAAATATATATATATATAGAGAGATAATATATATTTTTGAATCATCCACTAACATTCATATATTTTTGAATCATCCACTAACATTCATATATATAATTCTACTCTCCACCCTTCCGAATCATCCACTAACATTCATATATATATATATATAGATATAATATATACATATATTTATAACTTCAAAATGTTGCTTCCAAAATTATGATCTCTCTACAGGGGACATAGACCAAAATTAACCCTAACCCATCCATCAGTAGAAGTAGAACCACCAAAAAAGGGTCAGCCCAGCCCACAAGTACCCGAACACAACTTCATTTTACCAGCTCTGAGACCCACCCAACATCAGGACCCTGAGAGGACGATGGTGACGGGTCGACCCGATCCAGAGGGTTCTCCTTGCTCAGCTTCTCAAACATCTTGGCCCTTAAGCCCCTCCCGGACTCAACCCGCTCCATCACCGGCTCCTCCTCAAAGCACTCCTTGTCCCAGAGATCACGGTACCCGATTCCAGGTTGGGTCACGGCCCGGGTTGGAGTTGTTGGCAAGCTGCAGAATCCGGGTCGAGTATTACCCAATCTGGGCGACCCGAAAGCAGAACCGCCCATCTGAAGACTCCAAGACGAAGGCATCGTTTTCACCTTGCTAAGCTGCAACTGACGCAGAGACGCCACTATTTCACCAATCGAGTTCGAACCCAGAGACCGACTCAATAATCTGCTCACCGGCGGCAACTCCGACGCGGCGAAACCGACTCCGGCGACGACAGAAACGCCAACCCTTTCGCACACGACCCCTCAAAAGCCAACCTATGGGGCGACCCATCATACCCCTCACCCGAACCCGGCGTCCTCGGACTCAAAACCAGAAGCTCCTCCACCGTGTGAGCGAAGAAACACACGCGCCGGCAACAGTTGGTCCCGTCCTTACACGGCTGCGTACGATAGCGAGCCGGGAGCAGCCAACACTTGAATACGCCGTGCGCGAACTCGCACCCATCTCCTTTCTTACAGTTCCCCTTCCTGAACTCCGGGCACGCCGTGCCGGAATAGTGGTACTTTCGCGGGTCCCTCCAGCGAGCCTTCTCTCCGGGATGAGCGTACGGACACTCGGTCCAGTCATGTGACCTGCCACGTGCGCACTTCCTTATCTTGAACTCGAACATGAAAAAGTGGTCACGTGAGTACCCATCGAGAGGAGGGTCAAGACCCATGGTATCGGAATTGGAGTCTCCGTCGTCGAAATGCTGGAACAATCAATGTCCGCAAAGGAAATTGTTTTTACACCGAAATGAAAGAGAACACGGAAATGAAAGAATTCAATTAACAAACAAAATATTGCAGAATCAAAAGTAACTCCTGTTTAGTGTAATATTTTTCATATTTTATTGCCTGATGCCACAAAAATCATAAATAACAAACAGGTTTTTAACTGAAACAGTTTTACAATATCTAACATCACCAAATCACGCGACGGGGAATTAAACTGCAGAATAAATCTTTTGGTTAAAAAAAAAACCGTAAAAATGGCATCACAATGAACAAAAGGCTTTTCATAAAGTAACAAATTCAGTATCATAGTTTTTTAATTCAATTTTGCGTAGAATAAGAGACATCAATAATAATTATAATCTTAACAAAAGCTATAAATAGATGCAAAACCCTAGCATCCATGTATATTTAAGGATAACTGGAACACATTATTACAGATCTGCTCTCCCTGGGTATCTGGGGAAGGGAATAACATCTCTTATATTGTCGATCCCCGTTGCAAATAGAATCATCTGTTCAAAGCCTAAACCAAACCCGCTATGTTTTACAATCCCATAGCGCCGCAGATCAAGGTACCACTCATATGGCTCAAGAGGAAGGCCCATCTCCAGTTCCTGCAATAAAAGAACGCAATTTAGCCAAAGTTCCTTCATTGCCGCACAAGTCACTAAAGAGCAACTGAAATCACTAAAACTCCAACAACTGAAATCACAAGAACCCATAAATACAAAAGATTTTACAGAAGATGCTTCTTAATCTATTAGAAATGAATCTAAATCGAGCACAATAGCTTTTTATACCTGTCCCTAATGACCTCATAGCGTTCTTCCCTCTGACTTCCTCCAATTAGTTCTCCCACCTTAAAAGGATAGAAGACAAAGTAAACGCAATATTGAGAAATTTTATAAGAGCGTGTGTAGAATAGCTATATCTAATTATATCCCAATGCAATGCAGGTAGCAATAAGGATCTGACATGTGACAAGAGGAAATAAACCTACCTTCGTTGTGTTGTGACAAATCACCACAAACAATATGACAACTAAGAAAAGAGCAACATATTAAAAATTCAGAAATCATTTAAGCAGTAGTAAATATAAGAATCTATATACCTCACTGTGTTGTGCCTATTTTTTGCATCATACAAGTTCTGGAAACTATTCTCCATTCTATTAGATATAGTACTTTGGGATACCCATTTTCTGTCACAATCACTATCATCCGGTTTCATAACCGGAATGGATCAAGTAGTGAACAATGAACATTTTTCCATTTTGGGGTAATTAATCAAGTAGAGCAATGCCTAGGCAAATAACTGATAAATTAGTAAATTACCATTTGTCAGCTAAACATCAAAGTTCAAATTATTTGTCTCACCACAAAAATTTTAATATCTAAATTTCTATATGCGAATGGGAGCAATTTATAGCATCAGTTTGTTGCCACAGTCATAATGTTCTCACATTGAGAGTGAGAAGTCCATTACAATTGTCAGCCGGGATCAAGCACGTATGCCTTAAGAGTAGCTACAAATCATAACCAAGACTCCAAGAGGATGCTTTGGAATTTTATAGAATTTCCAAGTCTAGGAATCTTAGCATCTTATTATATCTCACTAAAGCATCAACCCAAAAAGAAAAAGCAATTCCGTTAATTATGACCAAACTAATTAGTTAATTATGAACAAACATCAAATTATCAATTTCTAATTGAAATAGCGATCCTCACATTTAAGGTTAACAAGCAGTACACACACAGTTCTCAATAGACAATTTGGTAAAAAAATAAAAAATTCAAACCTAACTGTAGCTATAAGGAAAACAACAAATCAAATAAGCATGACGAAAAGAAAAGTGAAACATGGTTTAAGCAGTATTGCCTCGAATATCAATAAAATTCTGCAATTTTTTTCTGAATTGCACCCAATTAATAACAAATTGTTTCCGATAAAATAGCAATTACATATATATATATGTATGTATATGTACATTACCGTATTGGTTCTGGGGCGAAGATGAACGTAATCCCTGAGAAACTTGAGGGTTTGCTTGGTCTTAGGCAAAGGGTACTTGGCCGGATCGACCAACCCCAAATCCAAAACCTTGTGAACCCTAAGCTCGATCATCTGCTTCTTCCCTTGAGGAGGGACCTTGAGTTCACCCTCCACGTAGACGCACGTGCCGGTGGGGACCAATTGGCCGAGTGGCGCCATGGCGGCGTCGACGATGACTTGGAGATTGGCCGGACACGACCCGTCGTTGAGTTCCAAGAAGGCGAAGGACCCCTTGCCTTGCTCTCGGCCCGTCTTGACCCATCCCCCGACCCGCACCGTCTGACCGGAAAGTCCAGCGCCGCCGTCGGACCTGCTCAGGATGGTCTTGATTAGGACTCGTTTCGAGAATTGGGCCTCCTCCACGGCGGCGGTGGCGGAGGTGTTGTTTAGGGTCAGGGCGGACATTTCTTCCACCGGCAGCGCAGATTCGGCTGACATCTCCGGTGGCGGTGGCGTTCACACAGTATGTGTGTGGTAGTTATTTGGTTTTGGACATAGAGAGTGAGGCTACCTTGAAAAACCCTAATATTGTGTGCTTTTGCGAGTCGTGATTCTTTCGGACTTTGGATGTTTACTGGGCGAATCGAATCCTATATTTTACGCTCTGCAAATACGACGTGGATACATTGATATTATTGGGCCACGTAGGGAAAAACAGCCAATGCCTACCGGACGCGTGGACTTACCGGACCATGTATGACAACGTAAAATATCTACTCCATTAGGAACTCCACTTTGATGAATAAAGTATTTCAAAACTTTATTCATCAAAATTCTCTCCAAATTTACACTTCCAACTCTAATGGAGAATTAAGTTCGATTCTACTAGTGCAAATAATTTGTTAGAATCACGATTGCGGGCATAGTGCGATCATTAAATTGAACTGCATATAAATTAACTCGGACACAAGGTTATAAAAAAATAAAAAAATATATTATCTCTTCTTTTTAATAATGGAAATAAAAATGAGAATCATATACTTCAAATTACAAGATGTAATAAGAACTTTAGTTTGTCATATTTTTATTGGACAATGCATGTCTCATGCCACAGAAGAAGAAAGTTTATTCAATATTTGGAATGGTCTAAGTAAAAGAAACATGTAGCTTAAATCTCAACATATACTTTTCGGGTTTTATAAATGAATTTCTTAATTATAAAATTACTTTTTTTTAGTTTAAAAAAAAAGAGTAATCATGCAAACGTTTTATTAAAAGTTATGATAAATGTCAAATTTTCATTGCACCACACCATATTTGTTGAAGAATTATCTTTTTTGATATAAGGATCCATTTTAGAATTTTTAGAATTATCTTTTTCAATAGAAAAAAATAAGTCAAAACAGACCTTATGCGGAATAAAAATTTTCTTTTGGAAAAATATATTTACACCGTTACTTATCTAAACTTACTTGTTGCATTCAATTAAACCAAAAAATTTCTATGGCCCCTGAACATTTTGGTTATTGGGAACATCAAAAGACCTCATTGCTGTAGTTCTCAACTCTAAAGTGATAAAAGGTGTCCCAAATTGTTAGGGCAGATGAATTTATTAGGCAGGGGAAGTTGGTGATGCTGGGCTATTGTGTTGGTACTTCCACTAATATACGGACTGAAAATGCTTATGCTGTTGCAATGTTCTGAGATGATAATGACAAAAACACTTGCACTTTCTGGAGTCACATCTTTGGAGATGATGGCAATGCTAATTGGACATTGCACATATAAATTGAAAATCAAGCAAATTTTGATTGAACAAGATAATTTACATTACATGGTTATGACTATTAAGTAGGCAAGGTTATAATTCAGAAAGAGTTGGCTAAATGCTCATTAGTAGGAAAAACAAGAGTACCAATTCCTAAAAACTACAAGCTGCAGCGCCAGATGCAGACGGCCAGCTCCCGCGTACTAGACAACCTTTCAAAATGAAAGCTTGTCTTCAAATACTATCTGATTCCTAGTCCGCTGCCATATCTATTAGTTGCCATAAGTAGATTGGAGAAAATCTATTAGCTAGCCTTGTAAGCATACATGTAGCCTCGTAGTTTTCTTACTTCTTTAGATGATTCGTCGAGTAAATGGTCCACATAAAGACAGAGACCCGCTCCACTGAAATACACATCAGAAAATTTTCTTTTGCCTTTAAGTCATAACCGTACTCTAACTAGTTATATACGTAGAAACATAGAAGTAGAACAAGGAATGTACCTCAGAGGCCCAAAGGGGAGCCAAATAACATCCCACCTGAATTTTGGCAATCTGCCATACATATAATTCAAGGTTAAGAAGGATCTTAAGATGTCTCATCTCTTACGTTCAAACTTTGATTAACGTTTGTTTTTCAAGTCATAATCAGACACGGGTATAAAGCCTCGGGCACAAAGACAAATACATAGGAAAGAGTTGGTTTACCTCAGCATATAATATAACCAGAAGACTGCCAGTAAAGCACCAGCGAAGAAAGAGTACCAAAGCCATTGCTTATGATTCTTCAAGCTATGGAGTACCCCCATGATGGCAACTGAACACACACAAACGGCTGCCCAATCTGTCAAAAATGATAGAACTAGTGTTACACCCAATCTGACAAGGGTTGCAACAGCAACAAGTAACAACCAGTTCAAATGAGAGAAGATGCATGTTCGACTTCCTGTTGGGTTGAGTTTATTTTTTTCACTAAATAAATATAATAATCAATTCAAAATGGTTAAGTTCGACTAACCATGTAATTTAGTTAAAGGTTACAACCAAAATCTTACCCATGTAAAATATAAGATACGATACTATCTAACTCATTTAATCAATAATCTGAATTCATGTGCAATAGCAAGCTTCATCTTCCAAATCATGCCGGAAATAAGACAAATCTAGCTGTCAAGTTCAAACAATTCCAAAACCCTGAATTTTGTAGTTTTTTCTGGACTATATATATAGAAAGTATCGTAGGCAATTGTACAAATCTAGCTATCAAGTTCAAACAATTCCAAAACCCTGAATTTTGTAGTTTTTTTCCGGACTAGATATATAGAAGGTATGGTAGGCAATTGTATGAATTTCCGTGTAACATCATGCTTGACCTTCCTAATCATGCCATCAAAATAAAATAAAAAAATCCTCTATAGATGCATACACACAGAGATACTGCAGAAATGAACATGATCATCGAAAATAACATGTAATTGTTGATGATTTGATAGTAATGGAAAGCATCAGTAAAATAGTTCATCATATAAGTACTAGGAAGTGTAGCTGAACAAACACATAATTCCCACACAGGTCTGACCTGGTGAAAAAATGATAAACAGATATATAATTGGAAGATTAAGATCATATAATCTTCCAATTAATTTATAGCTGATGTGAACAAGTGTTAAAATAATTAGACTAATTCTTTTAGCATGCTGACGACACCGAATTTCTTCAAATGTTTTAATTTATTTTGCAGCATTCTAAGGCTGCGTCGTTTTCAATTCATTACACCTAGTACAGAAGCACTTGAATGTTAAGCAAATAAGAAGAATTAAGAAATGAACCTGCAGATATAACGATCCAGGAGTTGACCTCATCCATGAAATAAGCATGATAATGCTGCTCATCAAAGAGAAAGAAACATTGGTCACTAACATAGAAATTCACATGACTGATCTACATACAATGGCAAAGGATTAGGGAGCATGGGACCTCAGTTTCAAAATTCTCCTCTTGTACATATATATTTCATAATAATTTTAAATAGGACCTGCTTAAATAATATATAATTCCCCGATCAAAGTCCTCACATACATGGCAAGGGACTACTAGATTCAGTTCTTTGTCTCCCTCAAACTAAATTATCCTAAATCTGTCCTATTAGGTCAGAGTCAAAATGCGCACACCAACTCGTTACGGCATCCTATACGATCTCCTTTCTACAGAAAAGGACCTAAATATACCAGAACTAAATAGATAGTTGTATCCTGTGATCTGAAATGTGCTGTCGGAAGATATCCCTTCAACCCTCTCCTTTACATAGTTTGGTCTTCAAATGGTTTTCTTGGACATTTTGTTTTACTAAAAAGATGTAACAGTCCATGAAAAGAATATAAACACTAAGAAGTGAATAGTAATTAGTGAGTATAAAATATATTATTAGTCCGAACCTATCCACCAAAAAGCTTGAAGTTAAGACAACTTTTTATATGCCCAGTAGCTTGAGGGTATAATGAATTGACAAAACTTATTAAGTCTCCAAGGGAATCCTCCATCTGTTAAATACCAATTATCAGTCTCTGAGTGTGTGTTGATCCTCCTCGTTCCGAAAACAAAATTGGATAATAATATATACACTCAAACACGAGTAACTGAAGTCTACTAACAAAAAATTGAATACTCCTAAGCACCTTCTAAATCCCAAAAGAAATACATCCTTCATGTTTCATCCCAATCAAAAATACCAAACAGCTTTAAATGAACTCTGTGAGGGTGTGCAGTAGCATCCATTCTAATTCACTGGTCGCAATTAAATAAAGGGTTAGACATCAGCGCTAACTACAAATTTGTATATGTGGGTTTATATATATATATATATATATATATATATATATATATAAATGTAGACACACACATATACCGACACTGTGTTTGTTTAATGGATAGTGTAGATGAAGAATACCAGTTCCCACGGAGACAAAGCCTGTTGATAGATTGAATAAACTAGAAACGCAGCAAAACACAAGAGAAGAGCAGCGAAAACTCTCTGCAGCACCAAAATTCGAAATCAAAGTCAAACAAACATTAATCAGAGAAAAAAAAAAAGATTTCTTAAAAATAACTTAAGATTTTAAAATACCCTCCATAAAAGACTCTGTTGAGCTTGACTTCTCTCCAATGATCGGACCATCTCCTCTTGTTCTGTTCATCCAAAGAGCGGAGACAAAACCCCAATTAGTTTGATTCATACAATATACATATACATATATATATATATAGGTATATATAGAGAGAGAGAGAGAGTAATAGACCTTGAGAATCAATGGGTTGGAAATCGTCACGAGTTGGGAGAGAGAACTTATCGTCGTCTTCATAATAGTCATTCCCAGATCTCTTCAATTTTCTACTCAGCTTCTTCATCATCATCCCCATTCGCTTCTTTCTCTCTCTATAAATGTATGTATCAAACGTTTGAGCAAACACGACGTCGTTTATTATACTTTAATTCTGTTTAGTGTAATATTTTTCATATTTTATTGCCTGATGCCACAAGAATCATAAATAACAAACAGGTTCTTAACAGAAACAGTTCCACAATATCTAACATCACCAAATCAGCAGACAGCGACTGGGAATTAAACTGCAGAATAAATCTTGCTTAAAAAAAAAACCCCTAAAAATGGCATCACAAGGAACAAAAGGCATTCCATAAAGTAACAAATTCACCATCATAGTTTTTTAATTCAACTTTGCGTAGAATGAGAGACATCAATAATAATTATAATCTTAACAAAAGCTATAAATAGATGCAAAACCCTAGCATCCATGTATATCTAAGGATAACTGGAACACATTGTTACAGATCTGCTCTCCCTGGGTATCTGGGGAAGGGAATAACATCTCTTATATTGTCGATCCCCGTTGCAAATAGAATCATCCGTTCAAAGCCTAAACCAAACCCGCTATGTTTTACAGTCCCATAGCGCCGCAGATCAAGGTACCACTCATATGGCTCAAGAGGGAGGCCCATCTCCAGTATCCTGCAATAAAAGAACGCAATTTAGCCAAAGTTCCTTCATTGCTGCACAAGTCACTAAAGAGCAACTGAAATCACTAGAACTCCAACAACAAACTAGAATAAGAACCCATAAATACAAGATTTTATAGAAGATGCTTCTTGCTCTATTAGATATGAATCTAAATCAAGCACAATAGCTTTTTATACCTGTCCCTAATGACCTCATAGCGTTCTTCCCTCTGACTTCCTCCAATTAGTTCTCCCACCTTAAAAGGATAGAAGACAAAGTAAACGCAATATTGAGAAATTTTATAAGAGCGTGTGTAGAATAGCTATATCTAATTATATCCCAATGAAATGCATGTAGCAATAAGGATCTGACATGTGACAAGAGGGAATAAACCTACCTTCGGTACGAGCACATCCATAGCAGCTACTGTCTTGTTGTCAGCATTAACCTTCATATAGAAGGCTTTGATCCCTTTTGGGTAATTATACACAATGACAGGTGATTTAAATTTCACTTCAGTCAAGTATCTACATGATTAGGCAAACAATGACATCAGTTCCCACATACAGACTCAAGGAATATATTCCAGATGCAAAGCCACATACCTTTCATGTTCGGATGCCAAATCAATGCCCCATTCCACTTTATTCTCAAACTGCCTCTCTTTTGATGCTTCCTCAAGAATGGCAACTGCTTCAGTGTAAGTAATACGGACAAAGTTGGTAGAAGCTACCATCCTTAAACGATCAATGGCACCTTTATCGAAATTCTTAACCATAAATTCCATATCATCAAGACAGTTGTCAAGTAACCACTGGCACATGAATTTCACATAACCCTCCGCACAGTTCATGTCATCCTACAAAATAAATAAAAAACTTATATATCTTCTGCAATAACTTAATTTTCAACCAAATCATAGAACCCCCAGCACAGCAAACCAAAGATTGTAGGAGCTCTAGTTGTTCTGCTAATTTTTAACCAAACATTTCAACCAAAGATGAAAGAATTTCCTGCAATTTTAAAGTGGAAAATCTCTGAAGTTCCATAATCCAGTATGGATTAGTATTGACACAAAAAAAGGACGATAAGTCAACTCCTCTCCTAAAAATAGCATATATTAAAATTTTATTTAGGAAAAGAAAGGGAAAATGATTTTTTTTTAAAAAAAGAGAAGCAAATAGAAATAAAATTATCTATTGCATTTTTTAACTGCATTTTTTCAACCATATTATTCGTGCAACATGTATGTATGATGACTATGGTTAATATTAGTCTTTTGTGGTCATTCATGCTTACATATAACTAAAGGGTCGATAACATAGTAGCATTGTTAGTTATTCTTCATTCAACTCTCATATGACATCCATCACCCCATTACGATCATTTATGGATGACATGAGAGAATTTTGGGCACGTCAAAAATATTTTCCCTAAAGAGTTCTCAAGCAAACTACTACTGAAAGTAGACATTTACGCATTTAAAACTGATTCAAGTATCCATGCCTATATCTGTCTATATATATATATATATATATATATGTATGAATATATTATACGTGTATGCAAACAGAAATGCAATTCAAATCAATTCAGTTCCAAGTAAACCTTCTAGCAAATTTTAGTAATAGTTTTAATCCATTATCTGCTCGAAAACATAAACAGTGAATGAGTACAATAAATCCATAACTTTTATACCTCAATATCTGCAAATGCTATTTCAGGCTCTACCATCCAGAACTCTGCTAAATGCCTTGAGGTGTGAGAGTGTTCAGCTCGAAAAGTTGGCCCGAATGTGTACACACTACTCACTGCACATGCATAAGTTTCAACCTGTAGTTGCCCAGAAACAGTCAAAAATGCTTGACGGGAAAAGAAGTCCTGGGAATAATCAATCTTCCTGTCCTTTTGAGGTATCCCAGGCTTAAGCTTAGATCTCTCTTCCACCTTCGAGAGATTCTCTTTTGCTTTCGTGAGCTCGGCCAGAGAGGTACTAATTTCCCCCTTACTTGCCTTAGCATCTTTAAGTTGTTTAAGAGCCTCTCCTTTCTCTTTGACAATAGTCTTGGCTGCATCAACATCAGCTTCCGATGGAGGAGGATTCTTAATCAATTCCTTCTCCAATCTTTCCGCATCATTAATCAATGTTGTGACTTGAAACATCTCACCAGCACCCTCACAATCACTAGTGGTAATAATCGGGGTGTGCACATAGAGAAACCCATGCTTTTGGAAGAACGTGTGTGTCGCATAAGCCAGTGCATTCCGGATCCGAGCAATAGCAGAAATCTAAATCCAAGCACAATAACAAATCACCACAAACAATATGACAACTTAGAAAAGAGCAATATATTATAAATTCAGCAATCATTTAAGCAGTAGTAAATATAAGAATCTATATACATCACTGTGTTGTGCCTATGTTTTGCATCATACAACTTCTGGAAACTATTCTCCATTCTATTAGATATAGTACTTTGGCATACCCATTTTCTGTCACAATCACTATCATCCGGTTTCATAACCGGAATGGATCAAGTAGTGAACAATGAACATTTTTCCATTTTGGGGTAATTAATCAAATAGAGCAATGCCTAGGCAAATAACTGATAAATTAGTAAATTACCTTTTGTCAGCTAAACATCAAAGTTCAAATTAATCAAATAGTGCAGCAACTTGAATATTCAAACATTGGAGTTACGGAGTTAATTCTATCAAATGGCATGCGAATTTGCTACAAATGTACTGACTTCCTGGATGACCAGGTATATTTTATGTGGGCACTTTAATTTATATAGGCTTTCGCTACGATTTTATTTACTTCCTGATATTCATATAGAACTAGCTGAAGCTTCAAGTAAGATGGAAAAGGATCTAAAGTTTTGGCAATGTCAGTAGATTAGTTTTACATGCTTCCATGCGGCATATTGTTTTGTACTTGAGTATGTATAGTGCATGTGGTTCATTGTTCAGAGAATTTAATTCTTTAAGGTTACTGTGCAGCTAGTTAATGCCTTAAACATGGAATTGGAAATTTGGATTCAGTATGTACCAATCACCATGTTAATTAATGGTCACTAACCTTACCATCTTCCAAATGTTTTTCCACTTGAAGGGAAGTAAAACAGACGAACACCTTTTGTCTGGGAATCACATACTTTGTGTGAGACTACTAATTCCTATTAATTCTTTGTTATAATAGGTTATCTTCACGGGGTTCTCATATGGTGGTTTGTCTGAACTCCCAGAAAGTGAGTTCTTCTCGTGCTCAATGGGTTCAACTATTGCTGGGGAAATTGGTGTATTTGGTTATAGACCATCAGTGCTTATGGACATGCTTGCTGGTAAGAGAGCTGAAGTTGGGACGAAGCTTGGAGCTTATATGAGGACATTTTCTGGTGATTGTTCACCTTCAGACCTTGAAACCGCCTTGCAGGTTAGTGTCTAGATGATTCTATTGTATAATACATTACTATGGTATTGCATAATCTCAGTATTTTAAGCACATTTCTGGCAGCTTGTCTATCAACTATTTACAACAAATGTAGAACTTACACTACATTTGCTAACCGTGTGAGGGAGCTCAATTATGGAAACTCCTATTTTTTTAGGGTATGCCTGATCTCTTGGTTTTGAATTCTTATTTTTCTTAATGCACCAGTCCTGCTTATTACGTGATGGTAACTTCTGATGCAGCCAATTAGATTCAATGATCTTCGGAAGGTAGATCCCTTCAAAAAGTGAAGGGATTACCCTTCACTTTTCCAGCAACTGTAATTAGGTAGGTCTACATTTAATATTTAATTTCTGTTAGTGCTACTTCAATATTTTTTCAAAGGTTGATTAGCCGTGGGACTTTTGAGTTGATTAGTTGGACCAGCTGATCAGCCTTAATATTGCGACTCAAGTCTTACCTTTTCCCTTAATTTTAGCATTGGATGAACTGCTAACTTGTCACCATTCGTCATTAGTGGCCACTCGTATAGTCACATTTTTTATGATCAAACTAATTAGCTTAAAATAATGATCTTTGTAGTGAACAAACATCAAATTATCAATTTCTAATTTAAGGTTAACAATCCGATAAAATAGCAAATACATATATATATATATATATATATATATATATATATACATTACCGTATTGGTTCTGGGGCGAAGATGAACGTAATCCCTGAGAAACTCGAGGGTTAGCTTGGTCTTAGGCAAGGGGTACTTGGCCGGATCGACCAACCCCAAATCCAAAACCTTGTGAACCCTAAGCTCGATCCTCTGCTTCGTCCCTTGAGGAGGGACCTTGAGTTCACCCTCCACGTGGACGCACGTGCCGGTGGGGACCAATTGGCCGAGTGGCGCCACGGCGGCGTCGACGATGACCTGGAGATTGGCCGGACACGACCCGTCGTTGAGTTCCAAGAAGGCGAAGGACCCCTTGCCTTGCTCTCGGCCCGTCTTGACCCATCCCCCGACCCGCACCGTCTGGCCGGAAAGCCCAGCGCCGCTGTCGGACCTGCTCAGGATGGTCTTGATTAGGACTCGTTTCGAGAATTGGGCCTCCTCCACGGCGGCGGTGGCGGAGGTGTTGTTTAGGGTCAGGGCGTACATTTCTTCCACCGGCGGCGCAGATTCGGCTGCCATCTCCGGTGGTGGTGGTGGTGGCGTTCACAGTGTGGTAGTTATGGTTTTGGACAGAGTGAGGCTAACCCTAATATTCTGTGTTTTGCTGAGTCTTCGAATCCTATAGATACATGGGAAAATTACACAAATTACCCCTGAACTATGACATAATTGCATGCGGTACTCTTTGTGTTTCAATAATATCATAAACTACCCTTAAAATCACCTCCGTTGTAACACTTAGCCCATTCCGTTAAAAGTCAACCCCTTCCGTTAAAAGTCAATGACGGAAAATTTTCTTTTGGTCAATAAAGCCAATTTTTGGAGTGAACTTCCAATTTTGCCCTTATATATACATGTTCCAATTTAACCCTTACTTTTACATACAAAATTACTTAAATACCCTAACTTTTTTTACCAAATTGCCCTCACAATTTCATTTAAAAAAATATAAAAATTGAAATTGTTTGTTCCAAAAAACACAAACATCAATGTTTTAGCAAATTCCATTAACATCAATATTAGTTTAAACCCCAAAAACTTAAATAAAAAGATTCTATAAATTATATTTTTCTTAAAAAGTATAAATTTCAAAATATATATATATATTTCGGAAAATATGATTTTTTCCAAAAAATATTTTTTTTGCGAAAAATATATATTATGTTCCAAAATATGATTTTTTTACGAAAAATATTTTTTTTGTGAAAAATATATATTATGTTCCAAAATATGAATTTTTTTTGCAAAAAAGTATATATTATGTTCCAAAATATGAATTTTTTCCGGAAAATAATTTTTTTGCAAAAATTATATATTATGTTCCAAAATATGAATTTTTTTTTCGAAAAATAGTTTTTTGCAAAAAAATATTTATTATGTTCCAAAATATAAAAAAAAAATTCGAAAAATTCATATTTTGGAACATAATATATAATTTTTGCAAAAAAATTTATTTTTTGGAAAAAATTCATATTTTGGAATATAATATATACTTTTTCGCAAAAAAAATTCATATTTTGGAACATAATATGTATTTTTCACAAAAAAAATATTTTTATATTTTTTAAAATGAAATTGTGAGGGCAATTTGGTAAAAAAAGTTAGGGTTAAATTGGAACATGCATATATAAGGGTAAAATTGGAAGTTCACTCCAAAAATAGGCTTCATTGACCAAAAAGAAAATTTTCCGTCATTGACTTTTAACGGAAGGGGTTGACTTTTAACGGAAGGGCTAAGTGTTACAATGGAGGTAGTTTTAAAAGTAGTTTATGATATTATTGAAATATAAGGGATAATGCGTACAATTATGTCATAATTCAGAAATAGTTTGTGTAATTTTTCCTAGATACATTGATATTATTGGGCCACGGGAGAAGCAGCCAATGCCTACATGACGCGTGGAACTCCTTTATGGCCTGTTTGGTTAGGCTGTTTTTGTGTTTGTTTATGTGTTTTGTGTTTATAAATTTGTTTGGTTAGTGTTTTTGGAATATGTGTGTTTAAAAACACTTTTTCACTTTAAGTAAATTTTAGGCATATGAGAATAAACATAAATTTGGTGTTTATTGGGGTGTTTATCACTTACACTTTTTTCATTTTATAATATATTTTATTATTTTATTATTTATATTATTAATTTATTATATATTAATTTATAAATATATTCTATTTATTTATTTATTATTATTTTATTATTTAATTCATTTTATTTATAAATTATTTATTCATTTTTAATTATTTAAAATTATATTTTATTAATTTAATATTAATTTATTATTATTATACTCATTTTTTATTATTATTATGAAGTATTTATTTGTTATTATATTTACTTATTATTTATTATTATATATATTTATTATTTTTTATTATATTTATTTTTTATTATTATTTATTTAATTTTGTTTATTATTTATTATTTTTATTATATGTTTAAATATGTTTTATGTATTTTATTATTTTATTATTATTATTTATTATTTAGTCCATTTATTATTATTATATTTATTTATTATTATTGTATTCATTTATTATTATTATATTATATTATATTTATTATTTATATTATTAAATTAGTATTTATTAATTTATAAATATATTTTATTTATTTATTTCTTATTATTTCATTATTTAATTCATTTTAATTATAAATTATTTATTCATTTTTAATTATTTAAAAATATATTTTATTAATTTATTATTATTATACTCATTTTTTATTATTATTATGAAGTATTTATTTGTTATTATATTTACTTATTATTTATTATTTTTTATTAGTATTTATTTCATTTTGTTTATTATTTGTTATTTTTATTATATTTTTAAATATGTTTTATGTAATTTATTATTTTTTTTATTAATTGATTATTATTATTTATTATTATTATATTTATTTATTATTATTATATTCATTTTTTATTATTATTATATTTTATTTTATTTATTATTTATATTATTAATTTTTAATTATTGATTTTTAATTTTTCAATTTCAACCCAAAAAACATCTCTACCAAACATACTTCTGTTTTTGGATGAATAAACAAAAAAAAAAAAAAAAAAAACGTGTTTTTTGTTTATTTCAACACAAACACAGCTCTACCAAACAGGCCCTTATTCATCAAAAATCTCTCCAAATTTACACTTCAACTCTAAAGTTGCGTTTGGTAACAGTTTGGTGCGGTGTTAGTTTTTGGTGTTGGTTTTGGTTGGGTTGGATTTGGTTTGGTGTGGTTTTATTTTGGTTTCAAACCATGTTTGGTGCAGATGGTTTTGGTGTGAGAAAAAGTGATGCTGAAAAATCAAACCATATTTGGTAGAGTTGGTATGAGTTAAAATATATTAATATTAATATTAATATTATTATAAATTTTAATATTAAAATATTTATTTTAATATTAAAATTTATAAATTTTAATATTAATATTAATATATATTAATATTAAAATTTATAATATTAAAATATATTAATATATTTTTATTATATTAAAATTTTAATATTAATATATTAATATTAATATATTTTAATATTAATATTAAAATTTATAATAATATTAATTTTAATATTAAAATTTATAATAATATTAATATTAATATAAATTTTAATATTAATATATATATATTAATATGAAAATTTATAATATTAAAATATAAATATTATATTCGGTGCTACAGTGATTCGGGTTGATACAGTGGTTTGCTACAGTACCCGCACCATCCAAAACCATCAAAAAGATGGTTCCAAAATCCTTCACAAATTTGGCACAATGGTTTGCTACACTAACGGTACCATTTTTTGTCATCATTTTACCAAACATGGTTTGGTATCATTTTTTGGCACCAAAACCATATTTTTGGCACCAAACCTGTTTACAAAACAAGCCCTAATGGTATAACCAAATTTGATAGGACCGCGCTTAGTACAAGCCTTAAAAGTGTGCATAAGTTGGCTCGGCACAAGGTTATAAAAAAATATTATCTCTTCTTTTTAACAATGGAAATAAAAATTAAATTTTATTAAACACACTTTAATAAATGAGAATCATATACATCAAATTACAAGATGTAGTAAGAACTTTAGGGCCCGTTTCGTAGGCGGTCCGATCCGGTCTGATCTGGTTTATCTGCTCCAGTCCGGTCTGATCTTATCTGGATGGTGTTCTGAAAGACTATTTGGAAAAGTTGTCTGGTCTTATGGTCTTATTCAAGTTGTTTGTTCTTATATTTGAAAAATAATACAAAAAATAAAAAAATAATATATAAAATTCAAAAAATATATTAAGTATGAAAAATATAAAACATTTGAAAATAATATAAGAAATTCAAAAATAATATATTTTTCAAATTTTATAAATTATTTCAAATTTTTATATTATTTTTTGAATTTTATATATTATTTTTGATTTTATATATTATTTTTCAAATTTTTTATATTTTCTCAAATATATATATATATATATATATATATATATCTAATTTTGTATATTATTTTTGAATTTTATATTTTTTTGAAATTTTATACATTATTTCAAAAATTTTATATTATTTTTCAAAACTTATATATATTATTTTTAAAATTATATATATATATATATATATTTAAAATTTTATATATTAACTTGATTTTTATATATATTTTTCGAATTTAATACATTATTTTTAAAAAATTATATTATTTTTCAAATTTTATATATTATTTTCGAATTTTATACATTATTTTTTATTTTTTATATTATTTTGGAATTTTTTATTTTCCCAAATTTTAAATATATTTTTTGCATTTTATATATTAATTTTGAATTATATATATATATTTCAAATTTTATACATTATTTCAATTTTTTTATATTATTGTTTTAATTTTATATATTATTTTCAAATTATATATATTTTTTAATTTTATAAATATTTTTCAAATTTTATGGTCCCATTTGTTAAGACAATTGTATATAAAACCACTTGAGACCATCATTTTTTGTTGTCTCAAATTACCCTTTTTGGTTCCAAGTGGTCCTTGTTTTTTTGAAACTGTACCGGACCACATGAGACCTGATTGCGAACCAAACAGGGCCTTGTCATATTTTTATTGGACAATGCATGTCTCATGCCACAGAAGAAGAAAGTTTATTCAATATTTGGAATGGTCTAAGTAAAAGAAACCTGTAGCTTAAATCTTAACATATACTTTTATAGTTTTTATAATTGAATTTCTTAATTATAAAATTACTTTTATTTAGTTTAAAAAAAGAGTAATCATGCAAACGTTTTATTATAATGTCAAATTTTTATTGAACCATACCATATTTGTTGAAGAATTTTCTTTTTTTTATATAAGGATCCATTTTAGAATTTGCATTGATCTTTTTCAGTAGAAAAAAATAAATCAAAACAGACATTTTCTTTTGGAAAAATATATTTACACTTGTCGCATTCAACTAAACGAAACAATTATTTTTTATACTCATTCGACAATCTTAGTAAATTTATTTTTGTAGGATCGATTTAATCTTTCTTTCTTTAATAATTAATTCAACTTAATTTGTCCAAGAGGGCGAACCACAAATATAAAAGTTGAGTTATTTAAGGAAATATTAATAACAACCACAATATTTAATTCAATTGTTTTTAATTTTATATTTTACTCTCTCCTTTTAACCGGATAAAAGTTAGCCCATTTGTTTTACTTTTAATTCTTAACGGGTCTTCTGTACATTACTGGGCCGGGCTAGATGAGTGTCCATGACAATTTTCTTAGTGGGCCTAAATCCAACTTGGGCCTCAAATCTTCCTCATATAACCCCCTCGAACCCTAACCCTAATTCCCAACTCTTTTTTATTCGTCGCTCTCTCAAAAAAAGCCAGCAATCGAAGAAACTACACCCATCAGAGCTCAGGCAAGCAACAATCAACCATGGGTAAGCTCAACACCTTCCTTATTCCGATCCTATCAGTACTATTAAATCTAGGGTTTCCAATTTTAAGCTTCCAATTCTTGATCATGTGTGTGTTGTGTGTGTTTTTTATCTGTTTGATTAATGGGTTTGTGGTGAATAATTTTGCAGGAAAGGTTCACGGATCACTGGCTCGTGCCGGTAAGGTGAGAGGCCAGACCCCTAAAGTGGCCAAGCAGGACAAGCTACAAATCATAACCAAGACTCCAAGAAGATGCTTTGGAATTTTATAGAATTTCCAAGTCTAAGAATCTTAGCATCTTATTATATCTCACTAAAGCATCAACCCAAAAAAAAAAAAAAAAGCAATTCCGTTAATTATGATCAAACTAATTAGCTTAAAATAATGATCTTTGTAGTGAACAAACATCAAATTATCAATTTCTAATTGAAATAGCGATCCTCACATTTAAGGTTAACAAGCAGTACACACACAGTTCTCAATAGACAATTTGGTAAAAAAATAAAAAATTCAAACTTAACTGTAGCTATAAGGAAAACAACAAATCAAATAAGCATGACGAAAAGAAAAGTGAAACATGGTTTAAGCAGTATTGCCACGAATATCAATAAAATTCTGTAATTTTTTTCTGAATTGCACCCAATTAATAACAAATCATTTCTGATAAAATAGCAAATACATAAATACATATATATATATATATATATATATGTATATGTACATTACCGTATTGGTTCTGGGGCGAAGATGAACGTAATCCCTGAGAAACTCGAGGGTTAGCTTGGTCTTAGGTAAAGGGTACTTGGCCGGATCGACCAACCCCAAATCCAAAACCTTGTGAACCCTAAGCTCGATCCTCTGCTTCGACCCTTGAGGAGGGACCTTGAGTTCACCTTCCACGTGGACGCACGTGCCCGTGGGGACCAATTGGTCGAGTGGCGCCACGGCGGCGTCGACAATGACTTAGAGATTGGCCGGACACGACCCGTCGTTGATGATAAGTGCACAAAATAGAGTAATTTACCTAGCATAATGTCCTAATATGTATATATTTTTATTTCATGCAGGGGTTGATTTGCAAAAGAAAAGAAAAAAAAAGCAAGAAGGATGAAAATGAAGAAAAAAGAAAGAATTGGTGGGGGAGAATGTAATAAATGCATATATATATATATGTGTGTGAAAGTGTATGTGAACGTGTGTATTTGTGTAAAACAAAAGAAAAGAAAAAGTTATAATATATATATATATATATATATATATATATATATATATATGAGAGAGTTGGTGAGTTGGTGGGAATTAAATATGAGAGAGAGAGAGAGAGTTGGTGAGAGAAGTGATTGAGCATTTAAGGTAGAATTAAATGCAACAGTTATGCATTACGCCTATATATAATGACCATGTAGAAGCTGAAAGGGGCTACAAAGTGAAAAAGTGGAGGAAGGAGAACTTAGAATACTTTTGTACCATTTTCATATTTTGTGTAATTTTTGTTCTATCAATGGAATTTTATTCTATTGTCTTGTTTCATTTTTTTATCAACATGTTAGCTTAAAACTCTTCTCAAAGGGGTGATGAAGCCACCATGGGTAAGATATAAATAATTTTTATTTTATTTCGTATTGTTTAATTCTCGTCCCGAGAGTATTCATTTTATGAGTCTCAATGAACAAAAACCTTACAATAGAGGTTGAACACTAAAAAATAGAAGGAAGATTTTCCGTGATTACCAATTAATGGAAATACGGGGAATGCCTACTACTATTTACATTTTATTTAAACCAAAACATTAGAGGGAGGATTCTTCGTGATTACCAATTAATGGAAATACGGGGAATGCCTACCAATATCTATGTTTATGTTTAATAGGTTGGAGGAGAATTTGCAATAGAAATATATAATATTATTTATATAGACCCGGGTGGTGGATTCTTTTCCCTTGAGATTTTTTTCCACCATTTGATAATTTTATCTAGTTATTTTAGTTTACTATTAAAAAAATTCAAGAGTTGTTTTAAGTGATTTCTTTTTATCTCGAAAAGTAAAGTTTTGGATCTTTGTCTCAAACGAGTTCCAAGTTGAGAGTGGTTCGACCCTACTTATTGCTATACTATTTTAAGTAAAGTATTAGTATGTATAAATTCTTGTTGATCGGGGTGTGGTGAAACAACGACACAATATCATCAAATCTCAACCCGTCAAATGGCGCCGTTGCCGCTTCAACACTAGGAATTCGGAATCAAAGATCCTCCACTCTAATTCTTCGGGAACCCACCCGACCTTTCTATCCCTCCCTTTCTTTATTATTATTATTTTTTTTTTCTTTCTATTTTGTGACATTCTGTTAGTTTTTTCTAAAAAAAAAAAAAAAAAAAAAAAAAAAATTCACAGCCGTAGCATACTTTGGCATAATTTTCTTACACTTTCCTTTTCGTGGGCCCCTTTCTTAAAAAAAAAAAAAAAAAAAAAAAAATAAAAAAATAACTTTCTTTATTTTATAGTTTTGCTTTACTTTTGAAACTTTCGACAGTTAATTTTAGGTCCCTTTCCCATTCTGCTTGTCATTTTTGTATCTTATATGATAGTTTTGATAGTTGAATTTTTATATTATTATTTTATTGTCTTTCTTTCAAATTATGAAACGGCCCTGCAAGAACATTTGGTAATTAATGTCATAAATTTTGATTGAGTGAGATTCAGTGCAGAGTATATATTTTGTAACTACCGGACCATTATTTTGTGCTTCTATTAAAAAATAAAAAATAAAAAAATTTCAAAGCTGGAGCCGGAGCCTCACTTTTGCACCATTTTCTTTTCCTTTCATTTTCGTGGGCCCGTTTAAAATATATAATAAAAAAAAAAAAAAAAAACAACTTTCAAAAGTCAAAGTCGAAGCCTCACTTTTGCACCATTTTCTTCTCATTTCATTTTCGTGGGCCCGTTTCAAATATATATCTATATTAAAAAAAAAAAAAAAATACAATAAAATAAAATCCGCAGCCCTCAAGTAATTTTTTTGAAAATTACTTTTGACCCCCTACTCATTTTCAAAATAATCAAACTCACCCATAATATTAAATAAAAATAAAAAAAAAAATTAGATTAGTTTAATTCTTATTATTTTTATTATTCACTCAATTTTATTTTCATTTTTTTTTTACTTACTTGTTTTTTTTTTTGTTTTCTATTTGCAGGAGTTACCGTACCGGGTCGTCATCCAGGTTCCATATTTCTAAACCCTTGTTATTATTGTTATTATTTTCCCCTAGAATAGGTAAGAATTTTGCATGCGACCTCTAGGGTAGAATAACATTAGACGTTACCCTAGGCTCCCGTTATTTGTATTTAGTTTTTTTTCATATAAATATTATCTTAAAAAAAAAAAAAAAAAAAAAAAGAAGATTTTTTTTTTTGTATATTTCTTTCTTATTTTATTTTATTCTTGTCTTGCTTGTGCATATTTTAAATTAGCATTTTGCATAAGATACTTAAGGGCAAAAATTCCCACAAGATACGGTCGGGATTTCATCACCCGTCTCCGTGGCCCACAAATCACAAAAATTCCTTGCATTTGTTAAACCATGAGCCGGATTTGATTAAAATTCATTAGCAATCAGCCACTTTAGGGTTACGAGCTCATAGGCCCTCTAGGAAGGAAGCGGTTGGTAGTCACTCCAGTGAGTCATTATCAAATTGATAAACAGTAGGACAGTTCTGTCTAGGAAAGTGAGGTTGACTCGGCATTAAGCAGGCCACGAGCCTCGCCACACTTTCCTGGGAACTACTCCGTTGTTAGTTTGATGATCCTTAACTGGTAATTTATCGACTTAATCTGGAATAGAGTAGGAGCTGTCTAATTAGGAGAGCATTAATTTGGACATCATCCTATTAATTCTCTACAATATTAGATTTAAAAATTCACCACCTTTGAATTTAAGCTCAAGATAAAAAAAGCCAAAAATTTTGTGTGATTTGTCCCTCATCTAGCCCTTTTAGGTTTCTTTTTGTTTATGCCCCAGTGGTTGCGAGTTAACAAGCGTCTAGTTAGGTTTCCTAGTGATCTGTCACTCATTGATTTAGAAGAAAAATCAATTCCCTTGTTACATCTGTCAACCACCAATAATTCATCAATGGCTGCACCAAGAACTCTTAATGACTATTTTGCCCCAATCACAGCCAACCCACCCAATTGCATAGTTCTACCTGAGAATGATGCACCCCAGTTTGAGATTAGACCTGCCACAATCAATATGTTGCCAAAATTCCATGGACTCGAAAGTGAACAACCCTATATCCATTTAGGGAAGTTTTTGACAATATGCAACACATTCAAAAATCAAAATTTGAATGAAGAGGGTGTCAAACTGCGTCTTTTTCCCCTATCCTTAGAAGATAAAGCTGCTTCATGGCTAAACTCCATTCCACCCAACTCCATTAGATCATGGGATGAACTTGCAAGAAAATTCATGAGTAAATTTTATCCCATGCAAAAGACCGAATCAATGCGAGATGCCATTAGTACTTTTAGAGGGAAAATTGAAGAACAATTCCACCAAACTTGGGACCGATTTCATGACTTGCTCCTCAAATGCCCACATCATGGCTTTGATAAAGCACAGTTAGTTCATTTCTTCTATAAGGGACTTTCACCTATGAACCGAACCATGATTGAGTCAATGCACCAAGGAAAGTTCAATGCCCAAACCCCTGACCAAGCCTATATATTTTTGGAGGAACTAGCTGAAAATGCCCAAAATTGGAATTGGAACCAAAGTGAGAATGATTTTTCTAGGAATGATCAAATGAATAGAAAACCTGGTTTTTATGAGATCAAACCTGAAAATGAGTTAAAGTCTGTGATGCAAAATCTTGCTGATGGAGTGAAAGACTTAAGCAAAAAATTTGATGCATTTGCCCTAATCTCTACCCCTTCACAATGCAATGTTTGTTCTGGTTTATCTCATCCCATAGAGGAATGTCCGGTCTATTGTACATCTGAACCTTCGGATGCGCAAGTTTGTGCTTTCAATACCTTTAGGAGACCATTGCCTAACACATTTAGCCAAAGTTACCATCCTGATACTAGAAACCACCCTAATTTTTCATGGAGGCAAAATTTACCTCCACAAAACTTAGGTGGTCCATCCGGTTTTCAAGGTAACTCCAATAGGCCACCTCCACCTCAAGGACAAATCATTCCTCAAAATCAATTCCCCAGGAATAACCAGTTCAATCCAAGCCGAGATTTAGCCGTTGATCCCATGAACAACTATGCTGCTCCTGTCCCACCGGTCCATAATACTTCCAATTATGAGGACACTTTGAAAATGCTTGCCCTTAATCTTGATCAATCCAATAAGCATTCCAATCAGAGATTCCAAAAGTTAGAAAATAACTTTGATCTCTTGACTCAAAATCAACTGCAATTTCAGCAGTCTCTCCAAAATCAGTTGAGTCAACTCACTGCAGCTCTGTCTGAAAGACAAAGGGGTACATTACCGAGCCAACCCGAAATCAATCCAAAAGGCAAAGGAGTTAATCACATAGGGACCACTTCCAATTCTGACCACTCAAATGACCATGTAAATTCTATCACTACCTTGAGGTTAGGAAAGCAAATTGATAATAAGGTTGAGCCACCCATCAGTCATGAAAATGAACAATCCAAATCTCTTCGACCCAATTCCCCAAAATCCAAAAAGGATCAAGATCCTGAGCTTGATGAGGTTATTCCTAAGTCGGCTATTCCACGTGCACCCTTTCCCTCTAGACTAGTCAACAATAAGAAGGATTCTCAATACAGTGAAATCTTAGAGATTTTTCAAAATCTCCAGATTAACATTCCATTTCTCACTGCTATTAAGCAAATTCCTTCTTATGCAAAATTCATTAAAGACTTAGTCAAGAGGAAAACCAATATTCCTAAGGAAGCCTTCATGGCCCAACATTGTTCCTCTTTCCTACAAAACCAAGCTGTGGTTAAACATAAAGACCCTGGTAGTCCCACTATCACTTGTAGGATAGGAGAAAATTTTGAAGGTCAGGCTTTATTGGATCTTGGTGCCAGTGTCAATGTGCTACCGTATTCAGTCTACTTGGATTTGGGATTGACTGATTTGAAGAAAACTGATGTTAGAATTCAGTTAGCTGACCGATCCATAAAAATTCCAAGGGGTATCATTGAGGATGTGATAGTCAAAGTTAATGATTTTTATTACCCCGTAGACTTCATTGTGCTAGACACTCAGCCAACTCAAGGGAAGCAAATTCCAATCATTTTAGGTCGACCATTTTTAGCCACAGCCAATGCTTTGATCAACTATAGAAATGGTAGCATGACCTTGACCTTTGGGAACATGAAAGTGGAAGTCAATGTGTTTAATTTGATGAAACAACCCATTGAATCAGAATCTGTTGAGGAAGTTTGTCTTATTGATTCATTGACCACCCACACCTTTAACCACTTTTATCCTGAGGATCCACTTCAGCAGTGTTTAGCCCATTTTGGTGATAGTTTTGATGAGGCTAATTATATTAGCCAAATCAATGATTTGCTAAACTCTGCCCCACATTTTGAAGCCCCCAAGTATAAATCCAAATTTGAATCATTGTCCTTACCGGTTACCACTGAATCTGAACATGCAAAGAAACCACCTAAGATAGAATTAAAGCCTTTACCCGAGACTTTAAAATATTCGTATCTTGGTGAATTTGAGACTTTTCCAGTGGTAATATCTTCTGAGTTAACTGAGCAACAAGAGTCCCAATTACTTGAGGTTCTTAAGACAAATAGGGAAGCCATAGCATGGTCCATTGATGATATCAAAGGCATTAGTCCTCTAGTGGTGCAACATCGCATTCACTTACAAGATAATGCGAAAACCTGTAGGCAACCTCAAAGGAGACTTAACCCCAATATGAAGGAAGTTGTCCGCGGAGAAGTTATCAAACTTCTTGACGCTGATATCATCTACCCGATTTCTGATAGTCAGTGGGTGAGCCCAATCCAGGTCGTTCCAAAAAAGTCTGGCATCACTGTTGTGTCCAATGCCCACAATGAGCTAGTTCCTACTCGCATTCAAACTGGATGGCGAGTTTGCATAGACTACAGGAAACTGAATAGTGTGACTCGGAAAGACCATTTTCCACTTCCCTTCATCGACCAAATGTTAGAGAGGTTAGCTGGTCAGGCCTTCTATTGCTTTTTAGATGGCTATTCTGGTTATAATCAAATTCCTGTCCACCCAGATGACCAAGACAAGACAACTTTCACCTGTCCATTCGGTACATTCGCTTATCGTCGTATGCCATTCGGCTTGTGTAATGCCCCAGCTACATTTCAGCGGTGTATGATGAGTATATTTAGTGACATGGTTGAAAAGTTTTTAGAAATCTTCATGGATGACTTCTCTGTCTTTGGATCATCATTTGAGCAATGTATGGACCATCTTTCTCTCGTACTTCAACGTTGTCGTGACACTAACTTGGTACTTAACTGGGAAAAGTGTCATTTCATGGTTACAAAGGAAATTGTCCTAGGTCATAATATCTCTAGTGCAGGAATTGAGGTCGACAAAGCCAAAATTGATCTAATCTCCAATCTACCTATCCCTAAATCTGTTCGAGATATTAGAGCATTCCTAGGTCATGCCGGTTTCTACAGGCGCTTCATCAAAGATTTCAGTAAGATAGCTAGACCTTTGACCCATCTTCTCGCTAAAGATGCCCAATTTGAGTTTACTGATGCCTGTAAGTCCGCCTTTGAGCACTTGAAGTCCACACTCACTACTGCACCTATCATTCGCTCACCTGATTGGACCTTACCTTTTGAAATTATGTGTGATGCGTCTGATTATGCAGTAGGTGCTGTTTTAGGCCAGAAAGTGGATAGAGCACGACATGTCATATACTATGCTAGCAAAACCTTAAATGATGCCCAAATCAACTACTCAACCACTGAGAAAGAGTTGCTAGCCGTCGTGTTCTCCTTTGAGAAGTTTCGATCTTATTTGATTGGATCTAAGGTTATCATCTATACAGATCATGCAGCGTTAAGACATCTTTTGTCCAAATCTGATGCAAAACCTCGGTTGATACGCTGGATCTTACTCCTTCAAGAGTTTGACCTTGAGATTCGAGATAAGAAAGGTTCTGAGAATGTAGTCGCTGATCATTTGTCCCGTTTTGTTATTGAATCCACTAGTGACTCCATTCCAATCTCTGATTATTTTCCTGATGAGCAATTATTAGAGATATCTCATGCACCATGGTATGCTGATATTGTCAATTATATTGTGATTGGTCAAATTCCTTCCAACTGGTCCAAGCAAGAGAAAAATAAGTTTTTGGCCAAGGCTAAGGAATATTTTTGGGATGACCCCTACTTGTTTAAATATTGTCCAGATCAGATCATTCGTAGGTGTGTTCCTGAGGTAGACCAGGAGTCTGTCATTTCCTTCTGTCATGACCAGGCCTGTGGTGGCCATTTCAGTTCCAAACGAATTGCTGCAAAAATCTTGCAGTCAGGATTCTATTGGCCAACCCTTTTCAAAGACACACACACATACTGTCTAGCTTGTCATCGATGTCAATTGTTCGGTAAGATAACCAAAAGAAATGAATGGCCTCAACAATCAATTCTCGTCGTTGAAATCTTTGACGTCTGGGGTATTGATTTCATGGGACCATTTCCATCCTCGTTTGGAAATCTCTACATCCTTCTAGCAGTTGATTATGTGTCCAAATGGGTAGAAGCTTTAGCCACCAAAACAGCTGACCAAAGAGTTGTCGTGCAATTTTTCAAAAACCAGATTTTGCCTCGATTTGGAACACCTCGAGCCATAATCAGTGACAATGGTTCACATTTTTGCAATAAAGTCTTTGGCAACTTGTTGTCCAAATATGGAATCAACCATAAAGTGGCCCTATCATATCATCCTCAAACCAATGGTCAAGCTGAGGTATCCAATAGGGAGATTAAGCAGATTTTAGAGAAAACTGTTAACCCCACAAGGAAGGACTGGAGTCTTCGACTCCAGGATGCGTTATGGGCATACCGAACTGCTTACAAGACCCCTATAGGAATGTCCCCATATCGATTGGTCTATGGCAAAGCCTGTCACTTGCCTGTTGAACTCGAACACCGTGCTTATTGGGCTATCAAGGCCATGAACTTTGACTATGATAAAGCCGGCCAACGTAGGACCCTTCAACTTGATGAGTTAGAAGAAATTCGAAATGATGCCTATGAGAGTTCAAGACTTTATAAAGCTAAGACTAAAATGGAACATGACAAACACATTCTCAAAAATGAGTTTTTCATAGGACAAAAGGTTCTTTTGTATAACTCCCGTCTTCAATTGTTTCCTGGGAAGTTAAAGTCACGTTGGTCAGGCCCGTATTATGTCCATCACATTTCTAGTCATGGTGCCATTGAGTTACAAGACCTGAGACTGGACAGTTGTTTAAAGTCAATGCTCATCGCCTCAAGCCTTTCCTAGAACTTGAAGCTTCTGAAACTGAGGAAATTCTCCTCATTGATCCGATTTATTCGGATTGATCCATTTAGGGGTAGCACCTCCCTTACGTCTGGCTGATGACGTTAAACTTAGCGCTCCTGGGAGGCAACCCAGTTTGTTGTGTAAATATTTTCTACAAAATTTCTTTCTCACTCTATTTGGGTATGTTTCGATTTTGTTTGGGGGTCAAGTCTGTCATAATATTTCCAATCACTTGACTTTTCTTTTGCCAAGAATCTTTGCAGGGACTCTACTCCATAACCTCCACCTCAATTGCGGTAATTTGTTCCAATTTGTCTCTTAGATGTATTTTTAAACACTAGGGACAATGTTATTTTTGTTTGGGGGTGGATATCTATTTAATCAAAAAAAAAAAAAAAAAAATTCTTTATTTTTATGCATAAGTGTTTTGCATTATAAGTTGATTAAGTTTGTGTTTATAATGTATCAGTAGTATGTGATGCGATATTCCCGCTCATGAAAGTAATGATTAGATTGAGTTAGTGAAGTGATGTGGTTTTACATAGGTAAATGAATTAGTGAAATTGAAACCGAAAAGGACAACTTTGACCTATAAGCACATGCACACATTCACTATGGGAAAAACAGTTGATCTTTGACTATGAAGTTGAAAAAATAACTTTGCCGCTATAAAAAGGGGAGATAGAATGGAGAAATTTAAAAATTTATTTTGAAAGAAATGCAAAAAGTAGTTCTTCGATCTGAGTAACCGGGCCTTGGTATCACCAATATCACTGTTCGCGTAAAAAGGGGAGAAAACTAATGAGCATAAATCCTATGGAAGAAGCTCGGGCCCAGTTGGTCGGGACTAAAAATCCTCGCTGGAAAGTCCGGAGCTTAGAAAGATAAAGAATGAATTTTTATGAAAAAATGACAAAGTTTGATCAATAAAGTAGAAGAAGAGAAATTGACATACCAGAGTAGAATGTTCACAAAAACACGGAAGGTTGTCTAGTTTGGGAGTAGAGAGTAACGAAGTTATTTACTTTAGTGGGAACCGTTCATATCATTAACTTGAGATATTTATTGTTCGGTAGTGAGTGGGAGTATTTGCATTCATATTATCTTATATATTGTATCATGGCTTAATTAATGAGTGTGTGAATGCATGAATGCGTGAAAATGAAGACTAAAGAAGTTTATGGGTATCTTCACTGTAAACCTTCACGAGGCTATTGCTCGTCCACTAGGGTAACCTAGGGGTTTAAGGCCTTATTGCATACGGTAAATGCAATCGAATGCAGCCTGCGAAAGTGGCACATCTTTAGTTAAACTTCAATAATGTATCATTTTTGTGAACTTATATATTTTTTTTCCCTTAATTGCTAGAGGACTAGCAAAAGCTTGTTTGGGGGTAATTTGATAAGTGCACAAAATAGAGTAATTTACCTAGCATAATGTCCTAATATGTATATATTTTTATTTCATGCAGGGGTTGATTTGCAAAAGAAAAGAAAAAGAAAGCAAGAAGGATGAAAATGAAGAAAAAAGAAAGAATTGGTGGGGGAGAATGTAATAAATGCATATATATATATATATATGTGAAAGTGTATGTGAACGTGTGTATTTGTGTAAAACAAAAGAAAAGAAAAAGTTAAAATATATATATATATATATATATGAGAGAGTTGGTGAGTTGGTGGGAATTAAATATGAGAGAGAGAGAGAGAGTTGGTGAGAGAAGTGGTTGAGCATTTAAGGTAGAATTAAATGCAACAGTTATGCATTACGCCTATATATAATGACCATGTAGAAGCTGAAAGGGGCTGCAAAGTGAAAAAGTGGAGGAAGGAGAGCTTAGAATACTTTTGTACCATTTTCATATTTTGTGTAATTTTTGTTCTATCAATGGAATTTTATTCTATTGTCTTGTTTCATTTTTTTATCAACATGTTAGCTTAAAACTCTTCTCAAGGGGGTGATGAAGCCACCATGGGTAAGATATAAATAATTTTTATTTTATTTCGTATTGTTTAATTCTCGTCCCGAGAGTATTCATTTTATGAGTCTCAATGAACAAAAACCTTACAATAGAGGTTGGACACTAAAAAATAGAAGGAAGATTTTCCGTGATTACCAATTAATGGAAATACGGGGAATGCCTACTACTATTTACATTTTATTTAAACCAAAACATTAGAGGGAGGATTCTTCGTGATTACCAATTAATGGAAATACGGGGAATGCCTACCAATATCTATGTTTATGTTTAATAGGTTGGAGGAGAATTTGCAATAGAAATATATAATATTATTTATATAGACCCGGGTGGTGGATTCTTTTCCCTTGAGATTTTTTTCCACCATTTGATAATTTTATCTAGTTATTTTAGTTTACTATTAAAAAAATTCAAGAGTTGTTTTAAGTGATTTCTTTTTATCTCGAAAAGTAAAGTTTTGGATCTTTGTCTCAAACGAGTTCCAAGTTGAGAGTGGTTCGACCCTACTTATTGCTATACTATTTTAAGTAAAGTATTAGTAGGTATAAATTCTTGTTGATCGGGGTGTGGTGAAACAACGACACAATATCATCAAATCTCAACCCGTCAGTTGAGTTCCAAGAAGGCGAAGGACCCCTTGCCTTGCTCTCGGCCCGTCTTAACCCATCCCCCGACCCGAACCGTCTGGCCGGAAAGCCCAGCGTCGCCGTCGGACCTGCTCAGGATGGTCTTGATTAGGACTTGTTTCGAGAATTGGGCCTCCTCCACGGCGGCGGTGGCGGAGGTGTTGTTTAGGGTCAGGGCAGACATTTCTTCCCCCGGCGGCGCAGATTCGGCTGACATCTCCGGTGGTGGTGGTGGTGGCGTTCACACAATATGTGTGTGGTAGTTATTTGGTTTTCGACATAGAAAGTGAGGCTACCTTGAAAAACCCTAATATTGTGTGCTTTTGCGAGTCTTGATTCTTTCGGACTTTGGATGTTTATTGGGGGAATCGAATCCTCTGTCATGAGGTATCAAATTTCACATTGAGTAGGCCACATTGGATAATAAAATCCAGAGTTTCCACAAAATTTAAAAGCTTTCTATGGTCAATTTCTTTGTTACAATTCATTCAAAACGGCATACGAAATAACATAGCAGCAGTTGACAAAAATGAACACCACAGACTACATTTCTATTTACCATATAGGAATATATACATCATATATACAACACAATTCCTTCATACGCTGATCGGCCAAATTTCCATACATTTAACCTTCAAACATGAGAAGGTTATATTGCAATTCTTGCAGAACCAGCTATTATATAAAAGGGTGCCCAGCGAATAGGGATGG
The DNA here is from genome assembly GCA_963922005.1 of Cornus suecica. Classification (NCBI taxonomy): domain Eukaryota; kingdom Viridiplantae; phylum Streptophyta; class Magnoliopsida; order Cornales; family Cornaceae; genus Cornus; species Cornus suecica. The sequence continues at coordinate 55,351,446 of OY998241.1, read as the reverse complement.
CAAAATGGTCTGACCCGGCGGGTTTCGACCCGTTCCAATCCGATTGGGGTGGGTTTGGTATCCAAAATTAAAACCCAAAGCGGGTTCGGGTCGGGTTTGGGTTTTTTGGAAAACCCGATGGTAACCCGATCCCGACCCGTTTATGATTTTAATTTTAATTAAATATATATATATATATATATATGCGTCTTTGTCTATATATAACTCATTAATCTGATTCTTGGTGTTGACATCTATATTTTTTTTTTTTGAAGAATTTCAGTCAATATGCGTATATATACATTTGTTTGTTTAAATATGTGGGATATTTGGTTTATAACGTAAAACATACTATATGCTTAGAATAAGAGAGAGATACTTGGTTTATAACTTAATTTGTTATCAAATGCATTATAACTTAATTTGTCATCAAATAATTTAGGAAATCAACTGTGCTTCTAATTTATTAGAAATAATTTAGTACAACCGATTAGGAATGGAATATGCCTATGATTTAATCTATTTTATTCGGATGAAAAATGAGAATGAAATCTTATTTTATCCCCACCATGCGCACCTTCTAAGCTTTTTATATATCTAACACTTGTATAAAGTTTATACTAATATCCTTTTGAAAATGACCCATGTAAAAACAAATCATGATGAGCCAAGTTTAGAGAAGACCATTTTTATCTTTATTTCCAACACTAAGGGGGTGTTTGGGAGAAGAATAATATGTGGAACGGGGGTGCAAAATTAAGTGAGAATTTGGCATACAAAAGTGGTTATGGTGCGTGATTCGTGGTCTGAAAAAATGAAAATTGTAGGTTAGCAAAATCATGTGGTGTGCCTATATTTTGAATTAGACGTATGTTTAGTGCTGATGGTTTTGATTTAAGAAAAATAAAAACTCAAGAAAGTAAAGCATATTTGGCGAAGTTGGTGATTCCACAAATTTAAACTATAATATTGGATCAAAATAAAATTTATTTAATTATTTTTATTCAAATTTATTTAATATTTTTAATTAATAAATAAAATTTTAAAGTAATTTAAATATTTATTTATTCATTGTTATTCAAATTTATTTAATATTTAAATATTTATTTAAATATTTTTATTTATTATTATTAATTATTCATTTCATTATTATTATGTTTATTTTATTTATTACTCTTTTTTTTTGTTTATTTATTTATTTCAAAGCATTATAAACCATGGGTTGCGTTTGTGGTTCCAAAATGTAGTCTTGGTCTTGGAGCGTCCAAACCATATGAGATCCAATTTTTTTTTTGAGTCTTATTTTAGCCCAAAACCAGACCAATGGTTTGAAATTTTAAAACCAGATCAAGCTAACCCAAATAGGCTTTGGTCTGATTTTTTAATGAACAATATTAGACCTAGATCACAAAACTCATACACAAACCACATACCAAACATGCACTAAAGGAAATTAAGATTAAGAGGCATTTTGATGTAAAAGTAAACTCTCCACTCAAACTAGATTTAACCAAAAATAATCAAATATTAATATGCATTGTTTTGAAAAAATATTCCAAAAAATTATAAAAATAAAATTATATCCTGAAAAAAACAAAAGACAATTTTTATTAAATTCGTTTTTTTATAACTAAGTGTTTTGAAGAGTTTATAATAATGTTTATATAGCAAAAAATAACTAGTATAGTCCACCACATCAGCTGAATAACGTGATGGACAATATCCACTAATAATTGCTCTTTATATAACTAAGTATTTTAAAAATTGTTTAAAAAAACTCAACCAATTACAACAATACTTTAATTCTATTCGGTATGTTACTCTCAAAACAAGTTTACATCTCTTCAAAACTCACGGGAAAATGATCTAAAATTATAAAAAGAACTTGCGGGGTTCAGCTTTTCAAAAACTGCATTTAGAAAGAAAAAAAAATCACAGAAAACTGTCTTCTAGTTAGGGCTACAAATTAACCGAGCCGTTCGTGAGCAGGCTTGGGCTCGACTCGATAAGAGCTTGTGTTCGTTTGTTTAGTAAACGAGCCTAACTTGAACATTACTAAGCTCGTTAACAAGCTCGTTTTAGTTAAATAGTAAAATTATCTCATATTTGACAAAAGAAAGTGTTCAAATTGAACAAATTATGATGATTGTTGTGAAAAAATTATAGGAATTATGCGGCCATAACATAAAAGTCATTAAAAAAAATTGGAATAATTTCATTTACATCCTGAGGTATGCTTTTATTTCAATCAACCCCCCCCTCCTACATTTGAGAATCTTCATTTACACTCCTGAAACATGACATTAGTTTGAAATTTTATTTTAATACATAAACTATCATTCATGTTGTGTTTGGAAACAAGGATTGAGTTTTTTAATCAATTTGACCACCTCATTTTATAATTTACCCAAATATTTTTATTTTTTATTTTTATCAGATAACATATATAAAAACTAATAAAAATATATTAAAATAATACAATAAATCTGAAAATTAAAAATTAAAATTTAGTAAATATATATATAATGATGTATTTATTCGATATAGAAAAAAAGTGAACAAATATACAATGCAGAAAAGGTTAAAAAAATAAAAATCAAAGATAAACACTTCAAAATAATTTAAATATACATTATTGAAAATTAGTATATATATATATATATATATATTAATTACCAAGTGATGTCAAAGTGAATTTCACATATTCAATATTATTTATATTGATGTATTTATTGACACTAAAATTGAAAAATAAAAGATTAAAAAAAATTAAAACTGAAAATTAAAAGATTAAATGAAATTAAAGCTGAAAAATAAAAATTAAAAATTAAGACTGAAAAAAAAAATTAAAAGAAATAAAAATTGAAAAATAAAAGATTAAATGAAATTAAAGCTGAAAAATAAAAACTTAAAAGAATTAAAGCTGAAAATAAAAAATAAAAAATAAAAATTAGATATGTTACTTTATGTGTGTGTGTGTATATATATATGTGTGTGTGGGGGTGGGATTTGGTGGTGGCGGCGCGGTGTGGTGGGGTGGCTCAAGAGAGTATTTCACTTGGCTATGCTGACTCATGAAGCAGTGGGTTTAGGTTTAAGGTTTGACTACTCTTGATTGCAGGCAATTCCTTGAGGGTGGGTGTGTTGATTCAACGATGAAATTTTTTTGATACTAAACTCATGTCACACAATATAGAAGGTAAATATAACTATAATGCAAAGATATGTGAGTAATATGTTATAGGGTAAATAGCATTAAACCCCTCTCAACTATACTGTCTCTTCCAACTAATCCCCCTCAACTAAGTGATGGTCCTTCAAATTATGAAATTGTGACAATTTAGTCCCTCCCGTTATAATGCCGATAGTTAAATTTAAGATAATTTGCACTCAGATCCCCTAAAGTTTTGATCAATTGCACTCACCCCCTGAGATTTCATTTTTCTTGCAATGACACCCCCTGAAGGGGTTAAGACCCCATGAAATAACTCTTGTGCCCTTGCTTTAGTGTAAAAGGCATGTTGGCTAAATAAATTGACCAAACAACCCTTGTATATTAAGCTCAATTTGAAAAAAAATTCAATTACTTTGGATACAAGGATTTTTGAAATAGGAATATCTACATATAGGTAGACATAAGGATCACTAATTACAAATAGGTAAATTTTTACCTTTCAATTACTAATACATCAACTTAACTAAACTAATTACAAATGGGTCAACTTTTTTGTTTAAAAACTCAAAAACCCCTAAAAAAATTCCAATCTTCTTTTTCTTCTTCTCTCCCATTCCAAAATCTCAAACACTCAAAAATAAAAATAAAATATATCAGAAAAATATAAATATTTTGAAAAAATTAAAATATTTTTGGAAAAATAAAATATTTCGAAAACAAAATGAGGAAAAAAATATTTTGGAAAAATAAAATATTTCAAAAAAATGAGGAAAAAAAATATTTCGAAAATATAAAATATTTCGTGAAAAATAAAATATTTTGAAATATTTTTGTTTATTTCTTTTTCACTTTTTTTCTTCTTCTTTTCAACGAAATGTGTTCAAGTCTTAAACCTCTTGGTGATTACAATGCAATATTTTGGAGTCAATTGTGTCAAGAAGTATCAAGAACAAGTTGATTGAGTTGAATTTATTTTGAAATTTGGTGTCTTAAAAAGTAATAAATCTTAGGTGAGTTATATTTAGATAATTTATTTCAATATGACAGTGGACATAATCTGAATCTTACTTGTTTAATATGAATTGCTTTGAATGCATGTCATAAATATTTCGGGAAAAATATTTTATTTCCCAAAATATTTTTTATTTTCCAAATTTTTTATTTTTCCTGAAATTTTTTATTTCCTAATTTTTTTTGAAATATTTTATTTTACCCAAAATAGTTATTTTTCCCGAAATAGTTTATTTTTTCAAAATATTTTATTTTTCCCGAAATATTTTATTTCCTCATTTTGTTTTCATTTTTTAAAAATATTTATAATTTTTCCGAAATATTTTATTTTTATTTTTGAGTGTTTGGGGATTTTGGAATGGGAGAGAAGAATAAAAAGAAAATTGGAATTTTTTTGGGGGTATTCGAGTATTTAAACAAAAAAGTTGACCCATTTGTAATTAGTTTAGTTAAGTTGATGTATTAGTAATTGAAAGGTAAAAGTTTACCTATTTGTAATTAGTGATCCTTATGTCTACCTATATGTAGATATTCCTATTTCAAAAATCTTTGTATCCAAAATACTTGATAAGTTTTTCAAATTAAGCTTAATATACAAGGGTTGTTTGGTTCATTAATTTAGTCAACATGCCTTTTACAGTAAAGCAATGGCACAAGAGTCATTTCATGGTGTCTTAACCCCTTCAGGGGTGTCATTGTAAAGAAAATGAAATATCAGGGGGTGAGTGCAATTGATCAAAACTTTATGGAATCTGAGTGCAAATTACTCTAAATTTAACTAACGGTGTTATGCCGGGAGGGATTGAATTGTAACAATCATGATAGTTTGGGGGGTTTACAGTCAAAAACCTAGTTGAGGGGGTTAGTTGGGAGAGATAGTATAGTTGAGGGGGGGTTTAATGCTATTTATCCTATGTTATATGATATAATATATTATATTCAATATTCAAATAGATTCATCTCTGAACTCAGGCCAGATTTGCCCCTCCACAGAAATCGTCTTCATAATTATCCAATGTAGCACAAGATGGACACATGAGGGACACCAGACCAGAAAACTGGAAAAAGATTGGCCAAGATTGACTTGCTATAATCTGTTCAAAGCTTGTGCACATTAGCCTTCATAGAAGAGAAGACAACCACAACCAAAAAAATATATATACCACATCAACATTACCGGAAGGGGAGTGTTTCGATATTGGGTGATGGTGGCGGCGGGGTGGGGTTTGGGGGTGGATGGTGGTGGCGGCTGGGGTGGTGGTGGAAGGGGATGTTTGGATATTGGGTTTAGGGTTCGGATATAAGATTAATATTATTTTAGGATTAAATTGATTTAAGAGTGTTTGGGTCAGAGTATTTTAGATATTTCATATCATGAGGGGGTGTGAATGAGAATTTTTAAATGTGGGGGGTCTGATTGAAATAAGAACAAATTTGAGAGGGGTAAATGAAAATAATCCTAAAAAATTATATTAGTGTAAATATGTTAAAAACAGAACTACTCAATCCAGACATTTATTGGTAAGAGTAATATATGTTGCAACTGAAACGAGTTGTTCGTGAGCAAACTCAGGTTCGACTCGTTAAATATAGCGTTCGGCTCAAGCTCATTCGTTAAGCAAATGAGCCAAACTTGAACACATTTTCTAAGCTCATTTATTAAATGAATCGATCTTAAACATTTCAAAATTCGTCTTGACTCGATTCGTTTGCAACCCTACTTCTATATATATATATATATATATCTCTTTTAAAAATTTGAGAACAGTCCCAAAAATTAGAATTAAGTTACAAAATAATTTTCGTTGCTAAATTTCATTTTCACAATTTATTTTTCGTGTGAGGAGTAAATTCTTCAGCCCAAATTCATGAATACCATAACTACATAAACCTATATTTTGTAGGGCGTCATAATAGTTTTTAATAATTGCTACCTACTAGACAGATTAAAATCAAGCTTACTCTATTCCTCTCTCACACTACAGAATCAAGTATGCCGCCAAGCAATACCAATCAATCATGATCAAAATCTCAGAGGATGGTCATCAAATCAGACGGTGATGCCCAAAAATCAATCCAAAACTGAAAAAGAAGACTCCATCATAGCTACTCTTTACTTGGTTGCGTGCAAGAAGGGATTCGATAGAATAATAAGTAAAGATTGACAATCCATGGTTTTTTCTGTCAGACCTTCTTTCTTTTATCATGCATTTAATTCTTTCTGTATCTCCCCCATCACTGGTTTGAACTAGAACACGAATTTTCTCACTTTCTAGCCTGCCTTATTTGGGGAAAGAAAATCTCAAACTATGTCCCAAATATAAGCTGCCTCTACCGCCACAGATTTTGCACCCTGGTCCGCCTTACCATACCATAAGTCAAATATTGATGTCATCTATTATGCAGTATCGATACTCATCATATTAATATATATTTTTTTTTTCGGTTTCTTATAAATCGGAACCGAAAATAAAAGAAATTATTGATTCGGTTCTTGTTCCTTCTATCATTTTTTTTATAAAAAAAAAATCTCAATATTAAAAAATAATATAATTATAAACTAGAGTATTTGAATTATTAAAATCCCAAAATCAAATATATAATTAGTAAAATGAAAATCAATATATCAAAATATTACATCCCTAAAATTACAAATTATAATTATAATTTGAAAATTACAAAAAATAATAATAATAATAATCACCGATTCAACCCTTCCATTAATACATATATAATATATTAATACATTAATATATGTATTAATGAATTTCTCATATACATTAATACATATACCAATAATCAATGAATTTGTGAATCCACTTACAGCATAGTATATAATAGGAGTACTGTATATTATATATAGTATATTATATAACACTACATAGAACCACTGATTTCAACATTCATGTGTTTTTATTATTATTTTTTAAAATAAAAAAAATGATTCCGGTTCCGCGGGTTAAGAATCGGAACTGAATCAAAATTTTGAAACCGGAACCGAACCACCGGTTCCATTCCTGAACACCCCTAATTATTATATAGTTTTGATACTCATTATATTCATACACACCATCGACGACATTGGTAGGGCTAGTAATTCATGTCGGTGGGTCGTGTTTGTGTCGGGTTGAGATCGTGTCGTGTCGAAAAAGACCTGATTAATATACGTGTCAAATATGTTCAACCCTAACCCAACCCACTAATTATTCGTGTCGACCCATGTAATTCATTTAGCCTATTTGTTATAATATATTAAATTAAATTTGACACAATACAACATGAAACGAACTATTTAACTTATTATCAGCAAAAATAAATTGAATTTGATACGATACAGTAATAGTTTATTGATATATTTCAACTTATGATCAATTAGAGAAGAAAAAAAATATATAAATATAATCGTGTCAAACGTGTCATGTTCAGATCGACCATTATATTATCGTATAATATTCGGGTCGATCCTTATACAATTTCAACCCTTTTATAATCAACTATACCTTTTTTAATTCATATATCGTATCGCATCTCATTTTGCCACGATAGTGTCAAATGTTAATATTCATCATCATACTAGTACATAACACCAATGTCAATACTGTTACAACTTACATACAATTGCGCAACACCAATGTCATGTCAATATTGTCACACACAACACCAATGCCGATGTCCATCCCAAAATAAATGTCCATTTTTCTTTGTCCCAAAATAAGTGTCCAATTTTAAAAAGTCAAATCACTTTATTTAATTAATTTACCAATTTAACATTTAACCATTAAAATTATAAAATATATGCATTATAAACCATCACATCACTATAGTAGGACCATGAATAAAATTGGTATTTCATTTACTCCCATTATAATAGAAATCATCCTCTAAGTGCTTGTTTGGTAGAGGGAGTGGTGCCCTTTTTTTGGGTTTGGTTTGAAAATTTTGCTCCACTCCATGTTTGGCAAGTATGGTGTTGGACAAAAAGTGTTTGAATAGTGTCACTCCATTGGACCAAAATCCATCAAATTCCACACCATCTCAATAGATGGTTTGATTGGAGTTGGGTCCAATGGTTTGACACTATTCATTTATAATATTATATATATATATATAAATTTGAAAAAAAAAATATTTATGAAAAAAAAAAATATTTCAAAAAAATCAAAAAAAAAAAAATATTTCATAAAAAATAAAATATTTTGGGAAAACAAATATTTCTAGAAAAAATAAAATATAATTATTATTTTTTAAAAAATATACAAATTATATGAATTTTTACTGAAATCTTTTATTTTTTCAAAATATTTTATTTTTTTGAAATATCTTATATAAAATATTTTATCTATAAATATTTCGAAAAAAATTAAATATTTATGAAAAATTAAATATTTCGAAAAAATTAAATATTTATATATTTTATTTTTTAAAACATATATATTTACAAAATGTTATTTTAAATAAATAAAATATCAAACTATTCCAAGTTATCAAATATGATTGGTTTCAGAATTTCAGCTCATACCAACTCTACCAAACATGGTTTGGTTTTTCAGTTTCACTTTTTCTCACACCAAAACCATCTGCACCAAACATGATTTGGAACCAAAATAAACCACACCAACTCCAACCAACCCAACTCCAACTCCAACCAAAACCAAAAACCAACACCACACCCTCTGCCAAAAAAACACTAAAAAATTGGATTCCCCAAAATATACCTATAATTTGGATTAACATTTATCATATCGTCAAGCAACACTACACTGATACTACTTTTTTTAAGACCAAAAACAAATACTGATCATATATTTCCTTTTTAAAAACAATATAAAAGATATTTACTTTTAGGGTAATTTGCACTAACACCCCCTCAGGTTTAGGTCAATTCCATATATTGGCCGGTCAACGCGATTGTAATCCCATTAGCCCCTGAGGTTTCATTTTAGTTTTGGTTCAGTACCCATGAGATATTGAGTAGCTCCTTATGAATGATTCCAGGGTCCAGAGATCATATGAAATTCATGTGATATTGTATGGCTATAGAAACCGGTACCGTTCATGTTGGATGGGATAAAGGCAAGGATGATGATGATGATGTATGTTTGTAAAAACTTTTAAAGTAAATGCATTATTCACCAAAAAGATAGTTGGAGTCTTGGCGGTTGCTATGAATTGATAAATTGGCTGAAATACTTTTTCCATATATCTCAAGGGTATATATACAGGATACACAATCCTATTTTAGGATAGTCAATCATACAATCAATCAGAATCAATTAAACAACTAATATAATCAATCTGACAACTAATTCCTAGCTAAATAAGGAAACACCAATATACATCATAATTACATAATATACGCTAACTCCCCCCCTCAAGTTGGTGCATAGATATCGCACATGCCCAACTTGGATAGTGATGTATAGAATGGACTGCTAGTAACAACATGGGTCATCATATCAGCTAGCTGATCTGCACTCTTAATGTAGGGAACCCTTATCATACCAGAATCTAGGTTATCTTTGATGTAGTTCATGTCAAGTTCAGTCGTGCTGTACCGGGTTATTCGCAATGTCAATAGCTGTTGTGTTATCACAGAAGAGCACCATAGATTTTTTTTAACCAAATCCGAGCTCGTCTAAGAGAATTCTTAGCTAAGTAAGTTCCGTAGTTGCATGATGGAGCGCACGGTATTCAGCTTCTGCACTAGACAATGACACCACATTTTGTTTCTTACACCAAATTATCTCCTACAAATAACACATACCTTGAAGTAGACTTCCTATCCAATCTGGATCCAGCAAAGTCACAGTCTGTGTAACCCACAATATCAAGATGTCCATGTTTGGAGAACATAATACCTTTGCCTGGAGAGGACTTCAGATAAGCCAGGATACTATTCACTACATTCATGTGTCGGTCACTCGGATTATGCATGAATTGACTTATAACACTGACTGCATATGATAAGTTAGGTCTAGTGTGAGTTAAGTAGATTAATTTTCCCACTAGTCTCTGATATCTCTCTTTTTTCGTTGGAATCTGATCAGGATAGATAGACAGGTTGTAATTCACCTCAATGGGAGTATCTACAGGTTCACAAATGGAATTACTAGTTTCAACCAAGAGATCTAATGTATACTTCCGTTGTAAGAGGAAGAGTCCTTGCTTGGACCGAGACACTTCAATGCCCAGGAAGTATTTTAGAGCCCCCAAGTCCTTCATTTCAAATTCCTTGGCCAAATATCTCCGAAGTTTCTCTATTTCACCAGAGTTATTACCTGTAACAATCATGTCGTCAACATAAACAATAAGCAAAGTAATGTCATCACCATCTCTCTTATAGAACAGGGTGTGGTCTGCCAAAGCTTACTTAAAACCATACTTCTTCATTGAGTAGCTTAGCTTGCCAAACCATGCCCTTGGCGACTGCTTCAACCCATACAAAGCCTTTTTTAGTTTGCATACCTTACCTCCTTTTGGTGTAAACCCCGGAGGGGGGTCCATGTACACCTCCTCTATCAAATCACTGTGGAGGAAGACATTTTTCACATCAAACTGTCTTAATGGCCAGTCCAGATTGACTGCAAGAGAGAGTATGGCTCTAACAGTGTTCATCTTGGCCACATGAGCAAAGGTCTCTTGGTAGTCAATCCTATAAGTTCGGGTGTATCCCTTGGCAACCAATCTAGCCTTATACCTGTCAATTGTCCCATTGGACTTGTATTTTACTGAGAACACCCACTTACATCCCACTGTCTTCTTTTCCTGAGGTAACTCGACCATCTCCCAAGTAGAGTTCTTCTGGAGAGCCTTCATTTCTTCTACCATAGCAGACTTCCACTTAGGATCTTCAAGGGCTTCTTGAAAATGACTAGGAATAGACACAGAAGACAACTTAAGGGTAAAAGCTAGGTGAGTCTTAGATAGACGATGATAAGAGACAAAATCAGAAATGGGATAGACAACATTAGAAGATGATTTTGAGAAACCCAACCTATCAGGTTCTTTACAATCACGAAGAGGATATCTCCTACCTTGATCACCAACTTGCGGATCCAAGGTAGTAGTTTCAGAAGTTAAAGGAGAAGGAACATGTACCTCAGGAGTAGTCTTGGAAGAGTCATCCGATGGCATGGTAGTATCATTAAGAGGAGTATTGGAGCTCGGAGGGGATATCACAATAGCCTCCTTGTTCTTCCTCGTATAACCCTGTTGGAACAACCAGTCTGGTCTTTCACCTCTTCTTTCCTCTGGTTCAAACTCAACTACCATAGTGTTGGAAACATCTAAAAACTCCCCCTTACCCAAATCAGTTGAATCCTCCCCCGGACCTGAAATCAATAACCTCTTCTCTTCTAACCATAACCGTTCCTCTTCCTTACTACTAATCTCCCCCTGAAGAAGAGCCTGAGACACATCCCCAAAAAAAAATAAGACTCCCGTTCACAGAACTGAACATCCATGGACATATAGTATTTTCCTGTAGGAGGATGAAAGCATTTATAGCCTTTTCGGGAATTAGAGTATCTAAGAAAGACATACTTAAGAGCACGAGGATCAAGCTTATCCCTTTGGTGAGAGTGCACATGAACATAACACACACAACCAAAAACCTTAGGACAAAGATTCAAAGCAGAAGGAATAGGGTGAAATCGTGATAACATTCTCAAAGGAATTTGATAGTCAATGATACGAGCAGGCATTCGGTTGATGAGAAAGACAACGGTCATAACAGCCTCGGCCCAGAAACATTTGGGAACACGCATAGTAAAGCATAAAGCCTGGGCCACCTCTAGAATGTGGCGGTTCTTACGCTCTGCTATGTCATTCTGTTGTGGCGTGTATGTACACGTTGTCTGGTGGAGAATGCCATGTTTTTTGAATAAATCAACAATAGATTGATTCACAAACTCACGACCATTATCAGAGTGAAAGACCTGAACTTGAGTATGAAATTGTGTGGTAATCATTTTGGAAAATTGAGGAATAATGTGTATAACATCACTCTTAGATTTCAATAAATATACCCAACTCACCCTAGTACAATCATCAATAAAAGACACAAAATATTTATAACCCGAAGCAGAAGGTGTAGAAAAATGACCCCAAACATCAGTATAAACACCGGTAAAAGGAATTGGACTTCTATTGAAGCTTATTATGAAAGGTACACGATGATTTTTCGCATAAATGCATTGTTCAGACCTTAAACTAGAAACAGAAACATTCCGAAACAATTGAGGAAATAAACGTTATAGATAATAAAAAGATGGATGACCCAAATGACAATGCCATAAAAGAATCTTCTCTCTATCAGACGTCTCTCTTGCTACTTGAAAACCACGGCTAGGTTCATATTGCAACTCCCCTGCCTCCTCCAAGTACTAAAGTCCTCCCCTTTCCTTATTAATGCCAATCGTCATCTTTGTAAGATTGTCCTGGAACACACAATGAGTAGAGTGAAAGGTTACAAAACAATTAAGATGTTTGATAATCTTGCTAATGGAAAGAAGACTATTAGAGAGATTAGGCACAAATAAGACAGAAGAGAGTGGGAGAAATTAAGACATTCTCGGCCCCTGAAATTGGCATAGGTGTCCCATTAGCAACTTAACAGGTGAGGGCATTAGAGAGTCAAACAAGGAAGATCTACTAGTCATATGATCAGTGACCCCTGAATCAATAACCCAAGTGTTAGAGGCAGCAAAAATAAAAACCGAACCATAATTACCTTCTTGAGAAGACAATCGAGAAATATGAGAAATAGAAACAGGAATAGTGTCAAAGAGGGCAACCTTAGCTGAGTTTTTGTTTTTTTTCTCTTGGCTTGCTTAAGCTTATACCACTCTAGATAACCATGCTTCTTCCAGCAAATATCGGCTGTATGTTTGGTGTTGTTGTAGTGAGTGCAGAAGCGAGAAGAGGAGTTGGTAGAAGGAGCAAAAAATGTTGGCCGAATATTATTCCTTTGGACAACCAGTGCGGAGGCCTCAGAGTGATCTTCCGTTCCCATGGTGACTTTTCTCTGTGCTTCGCGACGAACAAGAGAATAAGCTTCCTCCAGACTTGGTAAATGAGAGGTGGCCAAGACACGACTGCTAACTTGATCCAAATTATGATCAAGTCCTGCAAGAAACATATAAACCCGATCCTCGGTAGTACGCCTCCTTTGTTTCTCAATATCATTTGGCCTATGATAATCGAGGTCCATGAATATTGAGTTTAACTAATTATAATATTCTGCAAGAGGACTACCACCCTGACGTGATTAAAAGGATTTCTTCATCAGTTCATAGACTTGAGAAGAATAAGAAACATAAAGATAGCTCCTCTTGACCGCATCCCAAACCTCCTTAGCTGTTCCACATTGCACGAAGTGTGACATCAACTTGTCAGCTATAAAATTGATGAGCCAAGATTTGACTAAAGCGTCTTCAGCCTCCTATTCATCATAGCTTGGATCACTCTCTGCGGGTGCAGCCTTTCTCCCTGTAATATAGCCCTTCTTCTTTCTGCCAACAATATGCATCTCTAAAATTTGAGACCAAACACGATAATTAGCACCATCCAATTTGATAGAAGGAATTGGAAATAAAGTCTCATGAATGGTCACCGTGGAAGGCTTCTTGCTATCAGAATCACGTGTATCTGTTCTTGCAGACATGATCGTGTAACGGAGTGGCGTCAAGGGTTGGAAAGATTGATAAGGTGACGGCTAAGGTTTAGAGTAGGGCAGTAATGAAAGATAAGCAGGCAACATGATATGAAAAACGACGGCAACTGCAGTTCTTCAGGATTAGGGTTTCAACTAGGAAAAAGAAGAGGTAGCAATGAAATTTTTCTGCCTAAGCTCTGATACCAAATTGATAAATTGGCCGAAATACTTTTTCCATATATCTCAAGGATATATATACATGATACACAATCCTATTTTAGGATAGTCAATCATACAATCAATTAGACAACTAATACAATCAATCTGACAACTAATTCCTAGCTAAATAAGGAAACACCAATATATAACATAATTCACCAACTCTATGCTTAGTGTAGTGATTGTTCCATGGTTCAAATGTTGCAACCACAAAATGCTTATATTTTTTTTGAAAAAAGGGGAGAAACTTAGCATTTCTTGCGTTATCATTTCTTTTCTTCCATAATTTATTTAACAGGAATTTCAGTTATTGCTATCTTTTCTTTTCATTTGTTTTCTCTCATAATTAATGTTATCATTTCTTTTCTTCTCTCTAATTAATCCAAATGAAGCCTAAAAGAAGTAGAAAATGAGTGATATCACAAGATTCTAAGGTGTATAGATGAAAATTGGATGCTAGGAGACTTTTTTTTTTTTATAAGAATATCAGGAGAGCTTTAATAGTTGCTGGAACACAATGAAAACAAGCTGTGGGCAACTGTACAACTTAAAGCTCCAAAAATATCCTCATTGGAAATAGGGACATTTGCGAAACCCCCCCTAGTTTGTAAATGTGTGCACTACCCCAAAAATTTAGTTTTGTGTATATAAATCCACCAGTTTGTAAAAATGTTGCATTTAGCTCCTTAACGATCACCGGACGACCACAATTGGCCTGAAAAATATCATGTGCCTGACATATATTAAAGATAAAAACCCTAGAATGCCCTTTAGTGTTGACAAAAATACTTTCTCCTTCTTCCTCTTCTCCTTTCCTTCTCTCTCTCACTACATATACATATACATATACTTACAGAGATATATATATACATATATTTACAGATATATATGAGATAATATATATACGCGTATATATATACTTACAGAGAACAAATATGCATATATATATATATGTATGAAAAATTACAATGAAATTCGAATTGAGTTATCAAAATTGGTGCAACCAAGTAATAACAAACCATCAGATTTAGCTCGCACAAGAATTGGAAATGGGAGTGACAATGAAGATATTTGGAGCAAAGAGATTGGATTAATGTGTTAAGATAAACATTAAAAGGAAACCCTAATGAAATGGGTATTCAAATCCCACTCCCAATTCTCAAATTCTCACGACATGGGTTTAATTGGAAACACACACACACACACACACATATATATATATGTATTTATGAAAAAAACTAGGGTTAGGGTTTTGGGGAGGGGGGAAGAAGGAGGGCTTTATTGTCATTTTGTAATTCTTATTTTTTATTAAAAATTAAAACAAAATTATACTAAGGGTATTTTAGAGATGTTACAACTCATGTCACCGGAAAATGTCAAATAGGGTCAATACGCACATTATTTAAAATATTGGGGTTCCAAAGAACAACAACGGTGTTATACGCACTATATCGATACTGTAGGGGGTTAATTGCTCGCGACCCTTGGAAATATATGGCTTCTAGAATCTGCTAATTTTGGTTATAGAGCGTTTTTTCCTTACGAAGAGTGGGAGGAGGCGGTGTCAGAAAAGATGCCTGAAAAATGTTTCACTTGGCTCGAATTTTCGAAAGCAGATCATTGCCCAACTTCTTTTTGTGTGAATCGCAATTTTTCTGTAAACAAACAAAAAATAAAAATTCCCCCTCTCTCTCTCTCTCTCAATGACTGAATTGCTACGAACTGTGACCGCCTCTTTGGGAGGGAAAGGAGATGCTCAGATGGCACCTCTGTTGGAAATAGTAATAAACTTGATTTAGTGGGTTTTGATGTTAGCTAAGTTATATTGTGTGTTTTAATGTGTGTGTTAGTGGAGGTGTGAGTGTAAGACAATAAAGGTAGAATAAGTGATAGGTATGATAGTGGGAGTTACACCACTAAATGTTATGTTAGTGAGTTAGTAAGTATTTATTTGCATTTAGATATGAGAGTTACATATGTATTTTGATGCCTATATAAGAGTATGTAGTTTACATATTTTAGTTAAGTTGAATAAGAGAAATAGAGTATTTTCTCTAATTCTTCTTCATACACTTCTCTTTCTAAACTCTAGGCCACTATTTCCAACAAAGTGGTATCAGAGCTAGTGTGAGAGAGAGAGAGGAAATGACAAATAATTCAATTCCATTTCAAATGCCTCGGTTCACCAAAGATAACTACGAAAATTGGTGTATCCGAATGAAGGCGATTTTGGGAGCACAAGATGTGTGGGATATTGTAGACAAAGGTTACAATGAGCCACCAGATGAGGCAGCCTTGTCTCAAGCCCAGAAAGATGCCCTCCAAGCCACAAGAAAGAAGAACCAAAAGGCAGTCATGATCATCCACCAATGTCTAGATGATGCAATGCTACAAAGAGTTGCTAGTGCTACTAATGCAAAACAACTATGGGTGATTCTTCAAAACTCCTTCCAAGGAGTTGAGAAAGTGAAGAAGGTTCGCCTCCAAAGATTACGAGGTGAATTTGAAGCATTGCAAATGAAGGAATCTGAATAAGTTTCAGATTATTTTTCTATGGTTTTAACTATTGTGAACCAACTAAGGCGATGTGAAATCGTCATGATGAACACAAGGGTCATTGAAAAGATCCTTAGGTCGTTGGATTCCAAATTCAACTTCATTGTTTTTGCCATTGAAGAATCAAAAGATTTGGATTCCATGACCGTTGATGAACTCATGGGTTCGTTGTAAGCCCATGAAGAGAAAGTAGTGAAGAAACAAGAAGTTTTGGAACAGGTGCTCCAAACAAGGCTTTCTTTAAAAAATGGAGATGGGATCGAAGTATGGTGGAAAACAAAGGAGTCAAAGACGTGGAAGTACACGTGGTCAAGGAAGAGAAAGAGGAGACAAAAGTGGTCATCACACAACCATTAATGAAGAAAAGTATCACGACTCATAAGAAGAAAGAGAAGATCGTGGAAGAGGAAACAATTCAAGGCCATATAGAAGGAGGTGAAACTCAAGTTCATGGAAAAAATAAAGTTGCTGATAATTTCACCAAACCCCTCAAGTTTAAAAGAATTTCAGAAGTTGACAAGTTTACTTGAAATAGGAAAATCAAGTTTAAGGGGGGTGTTGGAAATAGTAATAAACTTGATTTAGTGGGTTTTGATGTTAGCTAAGTTATATTGTGTGTTTTAATGTGTGTGTTAGTGGAGGTGTGAGTGTAAGACAATAAAGGTAGAATAAGTGATATGTATGATAGTGGGAGTTACACCACTAAATGTTATGTTAGTAAGTTAGTGAGTTAGTAAGTATTTATTTGCATTTAGATATGAGAGTTACATATGTATTTTGATGCCTATATAAGAGTATGTAGTTTACATATTTTAGTTAAGTTGAATAAGAGAAATAAAGTATTTTCTCTAATTCTTCTTCATACACTTCTCTTCCTAAACTCTAGACCATTATTTCCAACAACCTCAACCTAATTAAATTTGATGAAAAATTATCTTCCTTCCTTGATGATTAGCCTCTTATGTTCACTTTCGGACACATTTGGCATGACCATAATCTACTTTGGGCAGCTAAGCTCTGTTTTTATTAATTTTAGAATTCTAAATCCTAGTTACATGTTTTGTTCAGGAATATAGTGCAGCAACTTGAATATTCAAACATTGGAGTTACGGAGTTAATTCTATCAAATGGCATGCGAATTTGCTACAAATGTTTTGCTACAAATGTACTGACTTCCTGGATGACCAGGTATATTTTATGCGGGCACTTTAATTTATATGGGTTTTCGCTACGATTTTATTTACTTCCTGATATTCATATAGAACTAGTTGAAGCTTCAAGTAAGATGGAAAAGGATCTAAAGTTTTGGCAATGTCAGTAGATTAGTTTTACATGCTTACATGCGGCTTATTGTTTTGTACTTGAGTATGTATAGTGCATGTGGTTCATTGTTCAGAGAATTTAATTCATTAAGGTCACTGTACAGCTAGTTAATGCCTTAAACATGGAATTGGAAATTTGGATTCAGTATGTACCAATCACCATGTTAATTAATGGTGACCAATTGGCCGAGTGGCGCCATGGCGGCGTCGACGATGACTTGGAGATTGGCCGGACACGACCCGTCGTTGAGTTCCAAGAAGGCGAAGGACCTCTTGCCTTGCTCTCGGCCCGTCTTGACCCATCCCCCGGCCCGCACCGTCTGGCCGGAAAGCCCAACACCGCCGTCGGACCTGCTCAAGATGTTCTTGATTAGGACTCGTTTCGGGAATTGGGCCTCCTC
This sequence comes from Cornus suecica, assembly GCA_963922005.1. Classification (NCBI taxonomy): domain Eukaryota; kingdom Viridiplantae; phylum Streptophyta; class Magnoliopsida; order Cornales; family Cornaceae; genus Cornus; species Cornus suecica. Next base: position 55,333,128 of record OY998241.1, on the reverse strand, counting down.
CACGGCGGCGGTGGCGGAGGTGTTGTTTAGGGTCAGGGCGGACATTTCTTCCACCGGCGGCGCAGATTCGGCTGACATCTCCGGTGGCGGTGGTGGCGGTGGCGTTCACACAGTATGTGTGTGGTAGTTATTTGGTTTTGGACATAGAGAGTGAGGCTACCTTGAAAAACCCTAATATTGTGTGCTTTTGCGAGTCGTGATTCTTTCGGACTTTGGATGTTTACTGGGCGAATCGAATCCTATATTTTACGCTCTGCAAATACGACGTGGATACATTGATATTATTGGGCCACGTAGGGAAAAGCAGCCAATGCCTACCCGACGCGTGGACTTACCGGACCATGTGTGACAACCTAAAAGATCTACTCCTTTAGGAACTCCACTTTGATGAATAAAGTATTTCAAAACTTTATTCATCAAAATTCTCTCCAAATTTACACTTCCAACTCTAATGGAGAATTAAGTTCGATTCTACTAGTGCAAATAATTTGTTAGAATCACGATTGCGGGCATAGTGCGATCATTAAATTGAACTGCATATAAATTAACTCGGACACAAGGTTATAAAAAAATAAAAAAAATATTATCTCTTCTTTTTAATAATGGAAATAAAAATGAGAATCATATACTTCAAATTACAAGATGTAATAAGAACTTTAGTTTGTCATATTTTTATTGGACAATGCATGTCTCATGCCACAGAAGAAGAAAGTTTATTCAATATTTGGAATGGTCTAAGTAAAAGAAACATGTAGCTTAAATCTCAACATATACTTTTCGGGTTTTATAAATGAATTTCTTAATTATAAAATTACTTTTTTTTAGTTTAAAAAAAAAGAGTAATCATGCAAACGTTTTATTAAAAGTTATGATAAATGTCAAATTTTCATTGCACCACACCATATTTGTTGAAGAATTATCTTTTTTGATATAAGGATCCATTTTAGAATTTTTAGAATTATCTTTTTCAATAGAAAAAAATAAGTCAAAACAGACCTTATGCGGAATAAAAATTTTCTTTTGGAAAAATATATTTACACCGTTACTTATCTAAACTTACTTGTTGCATTCAATTAAACCATAAGTTTTCTATGGCCCCTGAACATTTTGGTTATTGGGAACATCAAAAGACCTCATTGCTGTAGTTCTCAACACTAAAGTGATAAAAGGTGTCCCAAATTGTTAGGGCAGATGAATTTATTAGGCAGGGGAAATTGGTGATGCTGGGCTATTGTGTTGGTACTTCCACTAATATACGGACTGAAAATGCTTATGCTGTTGCAATGTTCTGAGATTATAATGACAAAAACACTTGCACTTTCTGGAGTCACATCTTTGGAGATGATGGCAATGCTAATTGGACATTGCACATATAAATTGAAAATCAAGCAAATTTTGATTGAACAAGATAATTTACATTACATGGTTATGACTATTAAGTAGGCAATGTTATAATTCAGAAAGAGTTGGCTAAATGCTCATTAGTAGGAAAAACAAGAGTACCAATTCCTAAAAACTACAAGCTGCAGCGCCAGATGCAGACGGCCAGCTCCCGCGTACTAGACAACCTTTCAAAATGAAAGCTTGTCTTCAAATATTATCTGATTCCTAGTCCGCTGCCATATCTATTAGTTGCCATAAGTAGATTGGAGAAAATCTATTAGCTAGCCTTGTAAGCATACATGTAGCCTCGTAGTTTTCTTACTTCTTTAGATGATTCGTCGAGTAAATGGTCCACATAAAGACAGAGACCCGCTCCACTGAAATACACATCAGAAAATTTTCTTTTGCCTTTAAGTCATAACCGTACTCTAACTAGTTATATACGTAGAAACATAGAAGTAGAACAAGGAATGTACCTCAGAGGCCCAAAGGGGAGCCAAATAACATCCCACCTGAATTTTGGCAATCTGCCATACATATAATTCAAGGTTAAGAAGGATCTTAAGATGTCTCATCTCTTACGTTCAAACTTTGATTAACGTTTGTTTTTCAAGTCATAATCAGACACGGGTATAAAGCCTCGGGCACAAAGACAAATACATAGGAAAGAGTTGGTTTACCTCAGCATATAATATAACCAGAAGACTGCCAGTAAAGCACCAGCGAAGAAAGAGTACCAAAGCCATTGCTTATGATTCTTCAAGCTATGGAGTACCCCCATGATGGCAACTGAACACACACAAACGGCTGCCCAATCTGTCAAAAATGATAGAACTAGTGTTACACCCAATCTGACAAGGGTTGCAACAGCAACAAGTAACAACCAGTTCAAATGAGAGAAGATGCATGTTCGACTTCCTGTTGGGTTGAGATTATTTTTTTCACTAAATAAATATAATAATCAATTCAAAATGGTTAAGTTCGACTAACCATGTAATTTAGTTAAAGGTTACAACCAAAATCTTACCCATGTAAAATATAAGATATGATACTATCTAACTCATTTAATCAATAATCTGAATTCATGTGCAATAGCAAGCTTCATATTCCAAATCATGCCGGAAATAAGACAAATCTAGCTGTCAAGTTCAAACAATTCCAAAACCCTGAATTTTGTAGTTTTTTCTGGACTATATATATATAGAAAGTATCGTAGGCAATTGTACAAATCTAGCTATCAAGTTCAAACAATTCCAAAACCCTGAATTTTGTAGTTTTTTTCTGGACTAGATATATAGAAGGTATGGTAGGCAATTGTATGAATTTCCGTGTAACATCATGCTTGACCTTCCTAATCATGCCATCAAAATAAAATAAAAAAATCCTCTATATATGCATACACACAGAGATACTGCAGAAATGAACATGATCATCGAAAATAACATGTAATTAGTTGATGATTTGATAGTAATGGAAAGCATCAGTAAATAGTTCATCATATAAGTACTAGGAAGTGTAGCTGAACAAACACATAATTCCCACACAGGTCCGACCTGGTGAAAAAATGATAAACAGATATATAATTGGAAGATTAAGATCGTATAATCTTCCAATTAATTTATAGCTGATGTGAACAAGTGTTAAAATAATTAGACTAATTCTTTTAGCATGCTGACGACACTGAATTTCTTCAAATGTTTTAATTTATTTTGCAGCATTCTAAGGCTGCGTCGTTTTCAATTCATTACACCTAGTACAGAAGTAGACCTGTCAATGGATTGGATTTTGATCCGAATCCGATCCAATTAGTCGGATTTGGATTGCAAAAAAAATCCGATAACCCGAATATGATCCGAATCCGATAATCCGATTCCTTAACAAATTGGATTTGGATTAGCCTAATCCGATCCGATAATAATCCGATCCGATAAAATATAAATATATATATGTGTATATATTTAATATTGTACATGTATATAAATGTTAGTTGTTAATTATTTTATTATTTATTAATAATGATTGATCATAAATACAATTATTAAAAGTGTGAATAATTTTAGTGTTTCAGTATTTATTGATTTTTGCATTTTTTTAATTAAATATTCGGATCAGATATTCTATAATGAAGAAATTCGAATATGAATTAATTAAGTGAAAATTTGTCGAATTATCGGATTCGGATCGCGGATCGGGAGTTTTTGTCATCCTTATCAATAGACTTATCAATAATCCGATTATAATCCGAATCCGATCCGAATCCGATATTAACCGGATATGGATTGAAAATAAAATCCGATAACCCGATTAGGATCCGAATCCGATAATCCGATTTCTTAACAAATTGGATTTGGATTTAACTGATCCGATCCGAATCCGATCCATTGACAGGTTTATACAGAAGCACTTGAATGTTAAGCAAATAAGAAGAATTAAGAAATGAACCTGCAGATATAACGATCCAGGAGTTGACCTCATCCATGAAATAAGCATGATAACGCTGCTCATCAAAGAGAAAGAAACATTGGTCACTAACATAGAAATTCACATGACTGATCTACATACAATGGCAAAGGATTAGGGAGCATGGGACCTCAGTTTCAAAATTCTCCTCTTGTACATATATATTTCATAATAATTTTAAATAGGACCTGCTTAAATAATATATAATTCCCCGATCAAAGTCCTCACATACATGGCAAGGGACTACTAGATTCAGTTCTTTGTCTCCCTCAAACTAAATTATCCTAAATCTGTCCTATTAGGTCAGAGTCAGAATGCGCACACCAACTCGTTACAGCATCCTATACGATCTCCTTTCTACAGAAAAGGACCTAAATAAACCAGAACTAAATAGATAGTTGTATCCTGTGATCTGAAATGTGCTGTCGGAAGATATCCCTTCAACCCTCTCCTTTACATAGTTTGGTCTTCAAATGGTTTTCTTGGACATTTTGTTTCACTAAAAAGATGTAACAGTCCATGAAAACAATATAAACACTAAGAAGTGAATAGTAATTAGTGAGTATAAAATATATTATTAGTCCGAACCTATCCACCAAAAAGCTTGAAGTTAAGACAACTTTTTATATGCCCAGTAGCTTGAGGGTATAATGAATTGACAAAACTTATTAAGTCTCCAAGGGAATCCTCCATCTGTTAAATACCAATTATCAGTCTCTGAGTGTGTGTTGATCCTCCTCGTTCCGAAAACAAAATTGGATAATAATATATACACTCAAACACGAGTAACTGAAGTCTACTAACAAAAAATTGAATACTCCTAAGCACCTTCTAAATCCCAAAAGAAATACATCCTTCATGTTTCATCCCAATCAAAAATACCAAACAGCTTCAAATGAACTCTGTGAGGGTGTGCAGTAGCATCCATTCTAATTCACTGGTCGCAATTAAATAAAGGGTTAGACATCAGCGCTAACTACAAATTTGTATATGTGGGTTTATATATATATATATATATATATATATATATAAATGTAGACACACACATATACCGACACTGTGTTTGTTTAATGGATAGTGTAGATGAAGAATACCAGTTCCCACGGAGACAAAGCCTGTTGATAGATTGAATAAACTAGAAACGCAGCAAAACACAAGAGAAGAGCAGCGAAAACTCTCTGCAGCACCAAAATTCGAAATCAAAGTCAAACAAACATTAATCAGAGAAAAAAAAAAAAAAGATTTCTTAAAAATAACTTAAGATTTTAAAATACCCTCCATAAAAGACTCTGTTGAGCTTGACTTCTCTCCAATGATCGGACCATCTCCTCTTGTTCTGTTCATCCAAAGAGCGGAGACAAAACCCCAATTAGTTTGATTCATACAATATACATATACATATATATATATAGGTATATATATAGAGAGAGAGAGAGTAATAGACCTTGAGAATCAATGGGTTGGAAATCGTCACGAGTTGGGAGAGAGAACTTATCGTCGTCTTCATAATAGTCATTCCCAGATCTCTTCAATTTTCTACTCAGCTTCTTCATCATCATCCCCATTCGCTTCTCTCTCTCTCTATAAATGTATGTATCAAACGTTTGAGCAAACACGACGTCGTTTATTATACTTTAATTCTATTCACGTTTAAATTACGCCGACCTCCTCAAAGATTTACGCAAATTACGCATGTATCCCCAATAATTTCTTTTCGTCAACGTCAGTGACCAAATAAATTGTCAATTTCTTCCTTCTCTTTGTATAAACTATAATATTATGTATTATTTTGATGCACAATAATATTGACAATTAACTTTTTTGACATTCAAGATCAACGTGTATATTTATTTAAATTTTTAATAAATCAATCAATGTCTGCAAAGGAAATTGTTTTTACACGGAAATGAAAGAGATCACGGAAATGAAAGAATTCAATTAACAAACAAAATATTGCAGAATCAAAAGTAACTCCTATTTAGTGTAATATTTTTCATATTTTATTGCCTGATGCCACAAAAATCATAAATAACAAACATGTTCTAAACAGAAACAGTTTCACAATATCTAACATCACCAAATCAGCAGACAGCGACTGGGAATAAAACTGCAGAATAAATCTTGTTTAAAAAAAACCCCCTAAAAATGGCATCACAAGGAACAAAAGGCTTTCCATAAAGTAACAAATTCACTATCATAGTTTTTTAATTCAATTTTGCGTAGAATGAGACACATCAATAATAATTATAATCTTTATAATCTTAACAAAAGCTATAAATAGATGCAAAACCCTAACATCCATGTATATCTAAGGATAACTGGAACACATTGTTACAGATCTGCTCTTCCTGGGTATCTGGGGAAGGGAATAACATCTCTTATATTGTCGATCCCCGTTGCAAATAGAATCATCCGTTCAAAGCCTAAACCAAACCCGCTATGTTTTACAGTCCCATAGCGCCGCAGATCAAGGTACCATTCATATGGCTCAAGAGGGAGGCCCATCTCCAGTTCCAGCAATAAAAGAACGCAATTTAGCCAAAGTTCCTTCATTGCCGCGCACAAGTGACTAAAGAGCAACTGAAATCACTAAAACTCCAACAACTGAAATCACTAGAACCCATAAATACAAAAGATTTTACAGAAGATGCTTCTTAATCCATTAGAAATGAATCTAAATCGAGCACAATAGCTTTTTATACCTGTCCCTAATGACCTCATAGCGTTTTTCCCTCTGGCTTCCTCCAATTAGTTCTCCCACCTTGAAAGAATGGAAGACAATATTGTTAAGTAAACGCAATATTGAGAAATTTTATAAGAGCGTGTGTAGAATAGCTATATCTAATTATATCCCAATGCAATGCATGTAGCAATAAGGATCTGGCATGTGACAAGAGGGAATAAACCTACCTTCGTTGTGTTGTGACAAATCACCACAAACAATATGACAACTAAGAAAAGAGCAACATATTAAAAATTCAGAAATCATTTAAGCAGTAGTAAATATAAGAATCTATATACCTCACTGTGTTGTGCCTATTTTTTGCATCATACAAGTTCTGGAAACTATTCTCCATTCTATTAGATATAGTACTTTGGGATACCCATTTTCTGTCACAATCACTATCATCCGGTTTCATAACCGGAATGGATCAAGTAGTGAACAATGAACATTTTTCCATTTTGGGGTAATTAATCAAGTAGAGCAATGCCTAGGCAAATAACTGATAAATTAGTAAATTACCATTTGTCAGCTAAACATCAAAGTTCAAATTATTTGTCTCACCACAAAAATTTTAATATCTAAATTTCTATATGCGAATGGGAGCAATTTATAGCATCAGTTTGTTGCCACAGTCATAATGTTCTCACATTGAGAGTGAGAAGTCCATTACAATTGTCAGCCGGGATCAAGCACGTATGCCTTAAGAGTAGCTACAAATCATAACCAAGACTCCAAGAGGATGCTTTGGAATTTTATAGAATTTCCAAGTCTAGGAATCTTAGCATCTTATTATATCTCACTAAAGCATCAACCCAAAAAAACTAATTAGCTTAAAATATTATCTCTTCTTTTTAATAATGGAAATTAAAATGAGAATCATATACTTCAAATTACAAGATGTAATAAGAACTTTAGTTTGTCATATTTTTATTGGACAATGCATGTCTCATGCCACAGAAGAAGAAAGTTTATTCAATATTTGGAATGGTCTAAGTAAAAGAAACATGTAGCTTAAATCTCAACATATACTTTTCGGGTTTTATAAATGAATTTCTTAATTATAAAATTACTTTTTTTTTAGTTTAAAAAAAAAGAGTAATCATGCAAACGTTTTATTAAAAGTTATGATAAATGTCAAATTTTCATTGCACCACACCATATTTGTTGAAGAATTATCTTTTTTGATATAAGGATCCATTTTAGAATTTTTAGAATTATCTTTTTCAATAGAAAAAAATAAGTCAAAACAGACCTTATACGGAATAAAAATTTTCTTTTGGAAAAATATATTTACACCGTTAGTTATCTAAACTTACTTGTTGCTTTCAATTAAACCAAACAATTATTTTTTATACTAATTCGACAATCTTAGTAAAATTTAATTTTGTAGGATGAATTTAATCTTTCTTTCTTTAAAAATTAATTCAACTTAATTTGTCCAAGAGGGCGAACCACAAATATAAAAGTTGATTTATTTAAGAAAATATTAATAACAACCACAATATTTAATTCGATTGTTTTTAATTTTATTTTTTACTCTCTCCTTTTAACCGGATAAAAGTGAGTCCATTTGTTCTACTTTTAATTCTTAACGGGTCTTCTGTGCATTACTGGGCCGGGCTAGATGAGTGTCCATGACTATGTTCTTAGTGGGCCTAAATCCAACTTGGGCCTCAAATCTTCCTCATATAACCCCCTCAAACCCTAACCCCAATTCCCAACTCTTTTTTGTTCGTCGCTCTCTCAAAAAAAGCCAGCAATCGAAGAAACTACATCCATCAGAGCTCAGGCAAGCAACAATCAACCATGGGTAAGCTCAACACCTTCCTTATTCCTATCCTATCAGTACTATTAAATCTAGGGTTTCCAATTTTAAGCTTCCAATTCTTCATCATGTGTGTGTTGTGTGTTTGTGTGTGTTTTTGATCTATTTGATTAATGGGTTTGTGGTGAATAATTTTGCAGGAAAGGTTCACGGATCACTGGCTCGTGCCGGTAAGGTGAGAGGCCAGACCCCCAAAGTGGCCAAGCAGGACAAGAAGAAGAAGCCCCGTGGCAGAGCTCACAAACGCATGCAGTACAATCGCCGATTCGTCACTGCCGGTATTTTTTTCTTTTATATATATATAATATAATATATATGTGTGTGTGTGCATATAGAAAAATGTTCTATTGCTCAACCGTGAACAAGAAAATAGATTTAGATCATTGGTTGTTGGATGTGACTGCTATATTGTTTTGTGGCTAATCACACAACTGCCAATTTACTTTTGTGTGAATGAATTTCTATAGTGAACTATACACAGAAATGTATATATATGTATGTATGTATGTACTGTAATTTCGTTTATGTGTAGAGATGGTCTTCTAGTTAAGCTTTTGCTGTTTGAGCTATATATATATATATATATATATGCTTGTTATATGCTTAGTACACTATTGAAGAAATCCCATAATACTCCTTTGTGTTCTCTCAAGGAGAGAACTTTGAACATGCTAAGATTGGATATGGCCCTTATTAGATTGATAGCTCGTAGTAATGACTAATGAGGGTTTTAGAAGTTCTCTTGTATCCAGATTGAAAATATTCATATTCAGTTTCATACTAGGTTTTTCTTTTCCTGATAAGTGAGAAGCTCATTGCAAATTTTCATATTCAGTTTCGCAGTGCGTTTTTCTTTTCCTAACAAGTGAGAAACTCACTGAAAATTTTCATATTCAGTTTCGCACAACATTTTTATTTTCCTAACAAGTGAGAAGCTCATACATTGCACTTCAAAAACTTGTACTTAAGAATGGCGTTTTTGCAGTTGTTGGCTTCGGAAAGAAGAGGGGTCCAAACTCATCAGAGAAGTAGGGCTTCGAACATACAAGCAGTTGGAGGACAATCGTGGTTGGATTTCTCATGAATCTTTTAACAATCAGTCTGATACTGCTTTTGTTTAGATATTGGAGTTTCTATTTTTGCAATTTCTATCTTGCTGAATGTTGGATTTGTGTTTTTTGGTAGGTAAGAATTAGAATTCTTGTTTCTCAATGTGTTGAATTATATAAGTGTTTGGAAATTCTTGTGATTGAAGTTAAAACTTCTTCGCCACTAAATTTGCATTTTTTACTGAATAGCGGGAATTTGGAACTTGGAAAACCATACAGAATAATCCACTGCAGTATTGAAAAAAAAAAAACTATCCATAAGCAAGTGTGTTGGAGATGTTATAACCTTTTCTTTGACATTGCCATAAATTCTAATGATTAGTGAGAATTGCTTCTTTATTGAACATGTGTAATCATGGATATTATCAGGAAATCCATAAAGAGTTGGTACAAATTGGTTATGATATGTAGAAGTTTGTGTTCCTAATTTTTTATTTTTTTCCAGGTCTTTTACTTGTAAAATGTTGTTGTGTTGTATATATACATACTAGTATGAATACTGACCTTATTACTATAAAATCAAATGTTGAATTAAAGACCCTTCGCCTGTACTAATCTGGATTTGTTCGTGTTCATATGTAACCAACTCATATGATTATAAAAATGCAGCTGAAAACGGAAACTACCAGGGTATATGGGTAAGACGAGGGAGAATCTAAAAATGGAGCACTGCATAAAATTTAGGTATAATTATGTTTATTCCTGATGGATTACCTTCTAAATTTATACAAATTAGCTGTCACTAATTGCTTGAGCCGTGTATTTGACGCCTGAAACGAAACGATGTTTTTTTGTCAACATGGCCCGTGAACACGAGTTCGGAACAAGTCCTCCCCATCGTCTCTATTTTTCGGAAATCACATTTTTACTTTGTATATCACTTCTTCAAGCATTGAAAATAAAATATACACATATTCATGTAGATTATGAAATGCAAAGATACACTGGAAGTGGAAGAGAACCATTTTTAATCAAATATCTCCCAAGTCTGCTCTCTGAAAAGAATGCTTGTATTCTAAAAACTTCACATGCAAAAAGATACAGAATTATGCAAAACCTTATCTCCAAAACTCTCCCTAAACTCTCATCAAAATTACACTATCTCGAAGAAAAGGAATCCATCCGCATTAATCTGTAGATTTGCGCCCCTGATGTTGATCATCCTGTATCAAATGATGATCTCATTTAGGTTCTACATCGAAAAGTTGATATTAAAGGGACTACTTTCAGATACAGATATATACATATATATATATATAGATATATATACACACACAGAGTTACCTGAGTCGTTGAATTCTTGCAGTAAATAATGGCTGATTCCAACTTCTCCTCTCGTTCTTCAGCATTCATCTGACAATAGTAGTTACAACTTTTTGGGAGACACTGAATACTCGGAATTGTCTCTATAGATGGATCATGAGCAATCTTGCTTGATCTACCCTTGTGTTTGATCTTTGATCTCGACTCCATTGGCCTGAAACATGTCAAATATTTTCTAACTCTTTGATGATTACATGTTGCCACATCGACAAGGTGAGAGGGACACGAAGAAGAAGAAGATGGTGATGAATATATTTTGGGGTTGTGATTCATGGTTGAGGAGGGTTTAAAGATTGAAATATAGGCTATAAATCTACAAATGCATTGTCTTATAGAAATCTTTTGCAGTTTGAGAGTGATAGTACTAGTAGGTAAGTTTGAAATGTTGCTCCTTTTAATGCTATAAAATCGTTTTTTTCTAAAAATAAATGGTTGATTCATAAAACAGGCTACTGTTTAGGCTTCCGAGCCTCCTCTTTCCTCCACTTTAGTAGGTGAACCGTGAATGCAATACCATAATCTCATATATATGTGTGTGTCTATATATATATGTGCACACCTGTAATTGCACAATCTCTCTCCCATATTCTGGTGTGAATGATATTTACAAGGACAATGAAACAAGCTTGTCTTGCTAAAAAAAAAAAAAAAATTTTGCTGATCGCTCGAATTCATAAGCATCAACGAGCCGAGCTCGAACATTTAAAAAGATCGGCTTTTATGATTCTACAGAATCAGTCCGATGATGTGAAGGACTTGAGGTCAATAGAATTGGGCCGATAGTATACTAATAGATTTTTATTGGGCTATTAGAGACTCAAAGCTTTGGGCTCTCCTCGGAGCTGTGAAACTGTATGGGGATGGGCCGGATGGCAAAGGGCTTATTCGGGTCAGGATCCACATTTGAAGTGGATTTAATATTATTTTAAAAACATTAAACATACTATATAGCAATTTACAAAGTGATCCAAGCGAAATTAAATACTAGTGTATTTAATTTACAACATAATCAGCCAATTGAAATTGAACATAATACCAAACATGATTTGGAACCAAAATAAAACCACACCAACTACAACCAAATCAAAACCAACACCGTCTACCAAACAAAATATTGCAGAATCAAAAGGAACTCCTGTTTAGTGTAATATTTTTCATATTTTATTGCCTGATGCCACAAAAATCATAAATAACAAACAAGTTCTTAACATAAACAATTCCACAATATCTAACATCACCAAATCAGCAGACAGCGACTGGGAATTAAACTGCAGAATAAATCTTGCTTAAAAAAAAACCCCCTAAAAATGGCATCACAAGGAACAAAAGGCTTTCCATAAAGTAACAAATTCACTATCATAGTTTTTTAATTCAATTTTGCGTAGAATGAGAGACATCAATAATAATTATAATCTTAACAAAAGCTATAAATAGATGTAAAACCCTAGCATCCATGTATATCTAAGGATTACTGGAACACATTGTTACATATCTGCTCTCCCTGGGTATCTGGGGAAGGGAATAACATCTCTTATATTGTCGATACCCGTTGCAAATAGAATCATCCGTTCAAAGCCTAAACCAAACCCGCTATATTTTACAGTGCCATAGCGCCGCAGATCAAGGTACCACTCATATGCCTCAAGAAGGAGGCCCATCTCCAGTATCCTGCAATAAAAGAACGCAATTTAGCCAAAGTTCCTTCATTGCCGCACAAGTCACTAAAGAGCAACTGAAATCACTAGAACTCCAACAACAAACTAGAATAAGAACCCATAAATACAAGATTTTATAGAAGATGCTTCTTGATCTATTAGATATGAATCTAAATCAAGCACAATAGCTTTTTATACCTATCCCTAATGACCTCATAGTGTTCTTCCTTCTGACTTCCTCCAATTAGTTCTCCCACCTTAAAAGGATAGAAGACAAAGTAAACGCAATATTGAGAAATTTTATAAGAGCGTGTGTAGAATTTTTCAAAAATAATATATTTTTCAAATTTTATAAATTATTTCAAAATTTTATATTATTTTTTGAATTTTATATATTATTTTTGATTTTTTATATTATTTTTCAAATTTTTTATATTTTCTCAAATATATATATATATATATATATATATATATATATCTAATTTTGTATATTAGTTTTGAATTTTATATTTTTTTCAAATTTTATACATTATTTCAAATTTTTTATATTATTTTTCAAAACTTATATATTATTTTTTAAATTATATATATATATATATATATTTAAAATTTTATATATTAATTTTTATATTTATATATTTTTTTCGAATTTAATACATTATTTTTTTTAAATTATATTATTTTTCAAATTTTATATATTATTTTCGAATTTTATACATTATTTTTGATTTTTTCTATTATTTTGGAATTTTTTTATTTTCCCAAATTTTAAATATATTTTTTGCATTTTATATATTAATTTTGAATTATATATATATATTTCAAATTTTATACATTATTTCAAAAAATTTATATTATTTTTTTAATTTTATATATTATTTTCAAATTATATATATTTTTTAATTTTATATATATATTTCAAATTTTATGGTCCCATGTGTTAAAACAATTGTATATAAAACCACTTGAAACCATCATTTTTTGTTGTCTCAAATTACCCCTTTTGGTTCCAAGTGGTCCTTGTTTTTTTGGAACCATGTTGTCAAACAGTGTCTGGTCCCAAAAAATTCATTATGAGACCGAACCAAATAGGACCGGACCGCGAACCAAACAGGGCCTTGTCATATTTTTATTGGACAATGCATGTCTCGTGCCACAGAAGAAGAAAGTTTATTCAATATTTGGAATGGTCTAAGTAAAAGAAACATATAGCTTAAATCTTAACATATACTTTTATAGTTTTTATAAATGAATTTCTTAATTATAAAATTACTTTTATTTAGTTTAAAAAAAGAGTAATCATGCAAACGTTTTATTACAATGTCAAATTTTCATTGAACCATACCATATTTGTTGAAGAATTTTCTTTTTTTATATAAGGATCCATTTTAGAATTTGCATTGATCTTTTTCAGTAGAAAAAAATAAATCAAAACAGACATTTTCTTTTGGAAAAATATATTTACATCGTTACTTATCTAAACTTACTTGTCGCATTCAACTAAACCAAACAATTATTTTTTATACTCATTCGACAATCTTAGTAAATTTATTTTTGTAGGATCGATTTAATCTTTCTTTCTTTAATAATTAATTCAACTTAATTTGTCCAAGAGGGCGAACCACAAATATAAAAGTTGAGTTATTTAAAGAAATATTAATAACAACCACAATATTTAATTCAATTGTTTTTAATTTTATATTTTACTCTCTCCTTTTAACCGGATAAAAGTTAGCCCATTTGTTTTACTTTTAATTCTTAACGGGTCTTCTGTACATTACTGGGCCGGGCTAGATGAGTGTCCATGACAATTTTCTTAGTGGGCCTAAATCCAACTTGGGCCTCAAATCTTCCTCATATAACCCCCTCAAACCCAAACCCTAATTCCCAACTCTTTTTTATTCGTCGCTCTCTCAAAAAAAGCCAGCAATCGAAGAAACTACACCCATCAGAGCTCAGGCAAGCAACAATCAACCATGGGTAAGCTCAACACCTTCCTTATTCCGATCCTATCAGTACTATTAAATCTAGGTTTCCAATTTTAAGCTTCCAATTCTTGATCATGTGTGTGTTGTGTGTGTTTTTTTATCTGTTTGATTAATGGGTTTGTGGTGAATAATTTTGCAGGAAAGGTTCACGGATCACTGGCTCGTGCCGGTAAGGTGAGAGGCCAGACCCCTAAAGTGGCCAAGCAGGACAAGCTACAAATCATAACCAAGACTCCAAGAAGATGCTTTGGAATTTTATAGAATTTCCAAGTCTAAGAATCTTAGCATCTTATTATATCTCACTAAAGCATCAACCCAAAAAAAAAAAAAAAAGCAATTCCGTTAATTATGATCAAACTAATTAGCTTAAAATAATGATCTTTGTAGTGAACAAACATCAAATTATCAATTTCTAATTGAAATAGCGATCCTCACATTTAAGGTTAACAAGCAGTACACACACAGTTCTCAATAGACAATTTGGTAAAAAAATAAAAAATTCAAACTTAACTGTAGCTATAAGGAAAACAACAAATCAAATAAGCATGACGAAAAGAAAAGTGAAACATGGTTTAAGCAGTATTGCCACGAATATCAATAAAATTCTGTAATTTTTTTCTGAATTGCACCCAATTAATAACAAATCATTTCTGATAAAATAGCAAATACATAAATACATATATATATATATATATATATATGTATATGTACATTACCGTATTGGTTCTGGGGCGAAGATGAACGTAATCCCTGAGAAACTCGAGGGTTAGCTTGGTCTTAGGTAAAGGGTACTTGGCCGGATCGACCAACCCCAAATCCAAAACCTTGTGAACCCTAAGCTCGATCCTCTGCTTCGACCCTTGAGGAGGGACCTTGAGTTCACCTTCCACGTGGACGCACGTGCCCGTGGGGACCAATTGGTCGAGTGGCGCCACGGCGGCGTCGACAATGACTTAGAGATTGGCCGGACACGACCCGTCGTTGATGATAAGTGCACAAAATAGAGTAATTTACCTAGCATAATGTCCTAATATGTATATATTTTTATTTCATGCAGGGGTTGATTTGCAAAAGAAAAGAAAAAAAAAGCAAGAAGGATGAAAATGAAGAAAAAAGAAAGAATTGGTGGGGGAGAATGTAATAAATGCATATATATATATATGTGTGTGAAAGTGTATGTGAACGTGTGTATTTGTGTAAAACAAAAGAAAAGAAAAAGTTATAATATATATATATATATATATATATATATATATATATATATGAGAGAGTTGGTGAGTTGGTGGGAATTAAATATGAGAGAGAGAGAGAGAGTTGGTGAGAGAAGTGATTGAGCATTTAAGGTAGAATTAAATGCAACAGTTATGCATTACGCCTATATATAATGACCATGTAGAAGCTGAAAGGGGCTACAAAGTGAAAAAGTGGAGGAAGGAGAACTTAGAATACTTTTGTACCATTTTCATATTTTGTGTAATTTTTGTTCTATCAATGGAATTTTATTCTATTGTCTTGTTTCATTTTTTTATCAACATGTTAGCTTAAAACTCTTCTCAAAGGGGTGATGAAGCCACCATGGGTAAGATATAAATAATTTTTATTTTATTTCGTATTGTTTAATTCTCGTCCCGAGAGTATTCATTTTATGAGTCTCAATGAACAAAAACCTTACAATAGAGGTTGAACACTAAAAAATAGAAGGAAGATTTTCCGTGATTACCAATTAATGGAAATACGGGGAATGCCTACTACTATTTACATTTTATTTAAACCAAAACATTAGAGGGAGGATTCTTCGTGATTACCAATTAATGGAAATACGGGGAATGCCTACCAATATCTATGTTTATGTTTAATAGGTTGGAGGAGAATTTGCAATAGAAATATATAATATTATTTATATAGACCCGGGTGGTGGATTCTTTTCCCTTGAGATTTTTTTCCACCATTTGATAATTTTATCTAGTTATTTTAGTTTACTATTAAAAAAATTCAAGAGTTGTTTTAAGTGATTTCTTTTTATCTCGAAAAGTAAAGTTTTGGATCTTTGTCTCAAACGAGTTCCAAGTTGAGAGTGGTTCGACCCTACTTATTGCTATACTATTTTAAGTAAAGTATTAGTATGTATAAATTCTTGTTGATCGGGGTGTGGTGAAACAACGACACAATATCATCAAATCTCAACCCGTCAAATGGCGCCGTTGCCGCTTCAACACTAGGAATTCGGAATCAAAGATCCTCCACTCTAATTCTTCGGGAACCCACCCGACCTTTCTATCCCTCCCTTTCTTTATTATTATTATTTTTTTTTTCTTTCTATTTTGTGACATTCTGTTAGTTTTTTCTAAAAAAAAAAAAAAAAAAAAAAAAAAAATTCACAGCCGTAGCATACTTTGGCATAATTTTCTTACACTTTCCTTTTCGTGGGCCCCTTTCTTAAAAAAAAAAAAAAAAAAAAAAAAATAAAAAAATAACTTTCTTTATTTTATAGTTTTGCTTTACTTTTGAAACTTTCGACAGTTAATTTTAGGTCCCTTTCCCATTCTGCTTGTCATTTTTGTATCTTATATGATAGTTTTGATAGTTGAATTTTTATATTATTATTTTATTGTCTTTCTTTCAAATTATGAAACGGCCCTGCAAGAACATTTGGTAATTAATGTCATAAATTTTGATTGAGTGAGATTCAGTGCAGAGTATATATTTTGTAACTACCGGACCATTATTTTGTGCTTCTATTAAAAAATAAAAAATAAAAAAATTTCAAAGCTGGAGCCGGAGCCTCACTTTTGCACCATTTTCTTTTCCTTTCATTTTCGTGGGCCCGTTTAAAATATATAATAAAAAAAAAAAAAAAAAACAACTTTCAAAAGTCAAAGTCGAAGCCTCACTTTTGCACCATTTTCTTCTCATTTCATTTTCGTGGGCCCGTTTCAAATATATATCTATATTAAAAAAAAAAAAAAAATACAATAAAATAAAATCCGCAGCCCTCAAGTAATTTTTTTGAAAATTACTTTTGACCCCCTACTCATTTTCAAAATAATCAAACTCACCCATAATATTAAATAAAAATAAAAAAAAAAATTAGATTAGTTTAATTCTTATTATTTTTATTATTCACTCAATTTTATTTTCATTTTTTTTTTACTTACTTGTTTTTTTTTTTGTTTTCTATTTGCAGGAGTTACCGTACCGGGTCGTCATCCAGGTTCCATATTTCTAAACCCTTGTTATTATTGTTATTATTTTCCCCTAGAATAGGTAAGAATTTTGCATGCGACCTCTAGGGTAGAATAACATTAGACGTTACCCTAGGCTCCCGTTATTTGTATTTAGTTTTTTTTCATATAAATATTATCTTAAAAAAAAAAAAAAAAAAAAAAAGAAGATTTTTTTTTTTGTATATTTCTTTCTTATTTTATTTTATTCTTGTCTTGCTTGTGCATATTTTAAATTAGCATTTTGCATAAGATACTTAAGGGCAAAAATTCCCACAAGATACGGTCGGGATTTCATCACCCGTCTCCGTGGCCCACAAATCACAAAAATTCCTTGCATTTGTTAAACCATGAGCCGGATTTGATTAAAATTCATTAGCAATCAGCCACTTTAGGGTTACGAGCTCATAGGCCCTCTAGGAAGGAAGCGGTTGGTAGTCACTCCAGTGAGTCATTATCAAATTGATAAACAGTAGGACAGTTCTGTCTAGGAAAGTGAGGTTGACTCGGCATTAAGCAGGCCACGAGCCTCGCCACACTTTCCTGGGAACTACTCCGTTGTTAGTTTGATGATCCTTAACTGGTAATTTATCGACTTAATCTGGAATAGAGTAGGAGCTGTCTAATTAGGAGAGCATTAATTTGGACATCATCCTATTAATTCTCTACAATATTAGATTTAAAAATTCACCACCTTTGAATTTAAGCTCAAGATAAAAAAAGCCAAAAATTTTGTGTGATTTGTCCCTCATCTAGCCCTTTTAGGTTTCTTTTTGTTTATGCCCCAGTGGTTGCGAGTTAACAAGCGTCTAGTTAGGTTTCCTAGTGATCTGTCACTCATTGATTTAGAAGAAAAATCAATTCCCTTGTTACATCTGTCAACCACCAATAATTCATCAATGGCTGCACCAAGAACTCTTAATGACTATTTTGCCCCAATCACAGCCAACCCACCCAATTGCATAGTTCTACCTGAGAATGATGCACCCCAGTTTGAGATTAGACCTGCCACAATCAATATGTTGCCAAAATTCCATGGACTCGAAAGTGAACAACCCTATATCCATTTAGGGAAGTTTTTGACAATATGCAACACATTCAAAAATCAAAATTTGAATGAAGAGGGTGTCAAACTGCGTCTTTTTCCCCTATCCTTAGAAGATAAAGCTGCTTCATGGCTAAACTCCATTCCACCCAACTCCATTAGATCATGGGATGAACTTGCAAGAAAATTCATGAGTAAATTTTATCCCATGCAAAAGACCGAATCAATGCGAGATGCCATTAGTACTTTTAGAGGGAAAATTGAAGAACAATTCCACCAAACTTGGGACCGATTTCATGACTTGCTCCTCAAATGCCCACATCATGGCTTTGATAAAGCACAGTTAGTTCATTTCTTCTATAAGGGACTTTCACCTATGAACCGAACCATGATTGAGTCAATGCACCAAGGAAAGTTCAATGCCCAAACCCCTGACCAAGCCTATATATTTTTGGAGGAACTAGCTGAAAATGCCCAAAATTGGAATTGGAACCAAAGTGAGAATGATTTTTCTAGGAATGATCAAATGAATAGAAAACCTGGTTTTTATGAGATCAAACCTGAAAATGAGTTAAAGTCTGTGATGCAAAATCTTGCTGATGGAGTGAAAGACTTAAGCAAAAAATTTGATGCATTTGCCCTAATCTCTACCCCTTCACAATGCAATGTTTGTTCTGGTTTATCTCATCCCATAGAGGAATGTCCGGTCTATTGTACATCTGAACCTTCGGATGCGCAAGTTTGTGCTTTCAATACCTTTAGGAGACCATTGCCTAACACATTTAGCCAAAGTTACCATCCTGATACTAGAAACCACCCTAATTTTTCATGGAGGCAAAATTTACCTCCACAAAACTTAGGTGGTCCATCCGGTTTTCAAGGTAACTCCAATAGGCCACCTCCACCTCAAGGACAAATCATTCCTCAAAATCAATTCCCCAGGAATAACCAGTTCAATCCAAGCCGAGATTTAGCCGTTGATCCCATGAACAACTATGCTGCTCCTGTCCCACCGGTCCATAATACTTCCAATTATGAGGACACTTTGAAAATGCTTGCCCTTAATCTTGATCAATCCAATAAGCATTCCAATCAGAGATTCCAAAAGTTAGAAAATAACTTTGATCTCTTGACTCAAAATCAACTGCAATTTCAGCAGTCTCTCCAAAATCAGTTGAGTCAACTCACTGCAGCTCTGTCTGAAAGACAAAGGGGTACATTACCGAGCCAACCCGAAATCAATCCAAAAGGCAAAGGAGTTAATCACATAGGGACCACTTCCAATTCTGACCACTCAAATGACCATGTAAATTCTATCACTACCTTGAGGTTAGGAAAGCAAATTGATAATAAGGTTGAGCCACCCATCAGTCATGAAAATGAACAATCCAAATCTCTTCGACCCAATTCCCCAAAATCCAAAAAGGATCAAGATCCTGAGCTTGATGAGGTTATTCCTAAGTCGGCTATTCCACGTGCACCCTTTCCCTCTAGACTAGTCAACAATAAGAAGGATTCTCAATACAGTGAAATCTTAGAGATTTTTCAAAATCTCCAGATTAACATTCCATTTCTCACTGCTATTAAGCAAATTCCTTCTTATGCAAAATTCATTAAAGACTTAGTCAAGAGGAAAACCAATATTCCTAAGGAAGCCTTCATGGCCCAACATTGTTCCTCTTTCCTACAAAACCAAGCTGTGGTTAAACATAAAGACCCTGGTAGTCCCACTATCACTTGTAGGATAGGAGAAAATTTTGAAGGTCAGGCTTTATTGGATCTTGGTGCCAGTGTCAATGTGCTACCGTATTCAGTCTACTTGGATTTGGGATTGACTGATTTGAAGAAAACTGATGTTAGAATTCAGTTAGCTGACCGATCCATAAAAATTCCAAGGGGTATCATTGAGGATGTGATAGTCAAAGTTAATGATTTTTATTACCCCGTAGACTTCATTGTGCTAGACACTCAGCCAACTCAAGGGAAGCAAATTCCAATCATTTTAGGTCGACCATTTTTAGCCACAGCCAATGCTTTGATCAACTATAGAAATGGTAGCATGACCTTGACCTTTGGGAACATGAAAGTGGAAGTCAATGTGTTTAATTTGATGAAACAACCCATTGAATCAGAATCTGTTGAGGAAGTTTGTCTTATTGATTCATTGACCACCCACACCTTTAACCACTTTTATCCTGAGGATCCACTTCAGCAGTGTTTAGCCCATTTTGGTGATAGTTTTGATGAGGCTAATTATATTAGCCAAATCAATGATTTGCTAAACTCTGCCCCACATTTTGAAGCCCCCAAGTATAAATCCAAATTTGAATCATTGTCCTTACCGGTTACCACTGAATCTGAACATGCAAAGAAACCACCTAAGATAGAATTAAAGCCTTTACCCGAGACTTTAAAATATTCGTATCTTGGTGAATTTGAGACTTTTCCAGTGGTAATATCTTCTGAGTTAACTGAGCAACAAGAGTCCCAATTACTTGAGGTTCTTAAGACAAATAGGGAAGCCATAGCATGGTCCATTGATGATATCAAAGGCATTAGTCCTCTAGTGGTGCAACATCGCATTCACTTACAAGATAATGCGAAAACCTGTAGGCAACCTCAAAGGAGACTTAACCCCAATATGAAGGAAGTTGTCCGCGGAGAAGTTATCAAACTTCTTGACGCTGATATCATCTACCCGATTTCTGATAGTCAGTGGGTGAGCCCAATCCAGGTCGTTCCAAAAAAGTCTGGCATCACTGTTGTGTCCAATGCCCACAATGAGCTAGTTCCTACTCGCATTCAAACTGGATGGCGAGTTTGCATAGACTACAGGAAACTGAATAGTGTGACTCGGAAAGACCATTTTCCACTTCCCTTCATCGACCAAATGTTAGAGAGGTTAGCTGGTCAGGCCTTCTATTGCTTTTTAGATGGCTATTCTGGTTATAATCAAATTCCTGTCCACCCAGATGACCAAGACAAGACAACTTTCACCTGTCCATTCGGTACATTCGCTTATCGTCGTATGCCATTCGGCTTGTGTAATGCCCCAGCTACATTTCAGCGGTGTATGATGAGTATATTTAGTGACATGGTTGAAAAGTTTTTAGAAATCTTCATGGATGACTTCTCTGTCTTTGGATCATCATTTGAGCAATGTATGGACCATCTTTCTCTCGTACTTCAACGTTGTCGTGACACTAACTTGGTACTTAACTGGGAAAAGTGTCATTTCATGGTTACAAAGGAAATTGTCCTAGGTCATAATATCTCTAGTGCAGGAATTGAGGTCGACAAAGCCAAAATTGATCTAATCTCCAATCTACCTATCCCTAAATCTGTTCGAGATATTAGAGCATTCCTAGGTCATGCCGGTTTCTACAGGCGCTTCATCAAAGATTTCAGTAAGATAGCTAGACCTTTGACCCATCTTCTCGCTAAAGATGCCCAATTTGAGTTTACTGATGCCTGTAAGTCCGCCTTTGAGCACTTGAAGTCCACACTCACTACTGCACCTATCATTCGCTCACCTGATTGGACCTTACCTTTTGAAATTATGTGTGATGCGTCTGATTATGCAGTAGGTGCTGTTTTAGGCCAGAAAGTGGATAGAGCACGACATGTCATATACTATGCTAGCAAAACCTTAAATGATGCCCAAATCAACTACTCAACCACTGAGAAAGAGTTGCTAGCCGTCGTGTTCTCCTTTGAGAAGTTTCGATCTTATTTGATTGGATCTAAGGTTATCATCTATACAGATCATGCAGCGTTAAGACATCTTTTGTCCAAATCTGATGCAAAACCTCGGTTGATACGCTGGATCTTACTCCTTCAAGAGTTTGACCTTGAGATTCGAGATAAGAAAGGTTCTGAGAATGTAGTCGCTGATCATTTGTCCCGTTTTGTTATTGAATCCACTAGTGACTCCATTCCAATCTCTGATTATTTTCCTGATGAGCAATTATTAGAGATATCTCATGCACCATGGTATGCTGATATTGTCAATTATATTGTGATTGGTCAAATTCCTTCCAACTGGTCCAAGCAAGAGAAAAATAAGTTTTTGGCCAAGGCTAAGGAATATTTTTGGGATGACCCCTACTTGTTTAAATATTGTCCAGATCAGATCATTCGTAGGTGTGTTCCTGAGGTAGACCAGGAGTCTGTCATTTCCTTCTGTCATGACCAGGCCTGTGGTGGCCATTTCAGTTCCAAACGAATTGCTGCAAAAATCTTGCAGTCAGGATTCTATTGGCCAACCCTTTTCAAAGACACACACACATACTGTCTAGCTTGTCATCGATGTCAATTGTTCGGTAAGATAACCAAAAGAAATGAATGGCCTCAACAATCAATTCTCGTCGTTGAAATCTTTGACGTCTGGGGTATTGATTTCATGGGACCATTTCCATCCTCGTTTGGAAATCTCTACATCCTTCTAGCAGTTGATTATGTGTCCAAATGGGTAGAAGCTTTAGCCACCAAAACAGCTGACCAAAGAGTTGTCGTGCAATTTTTCAAAAACCAGATTTTGCCTCGATTTGGAACACCTCGAGCCATAATCAGTGACAATGGTTCACATTTTTGCAATAAAGTCTTTGGCAACTTGTTGTCCAAATATGGAATCAACCATAAAGTGGCCCTATCATATCATCCTCAAACCAATGGTCAAGCTGAGGTATCCAATAGGGAGATTAAGCAGATTTTAGAGAAAACTGTTAACCCCACAAGGAAGGACTGGAGTCTTCGACTCCAGGATGCGTTATGGGCATACCGAACTGCTTACAAGACCCCTATAGGAATGTCCCCATATCGATTGGTCTATGGCAAAGCCTGTCACTTGCCTGTTGAACTCGAACACCGTGCTTATTGGGCTATCAAGGCCATGAACTTTGACTATGATAAAGCCGGCCAACGTAGGACCCTTCAACTTGATGAGTTAGAAGAAATTCGAAATGATGCCTATGAGAGTTCAAGACTTTATAAAGCTAAGACTAAAATGGAACATGACAAACACATTCTCAAAAATGAGTTTTTCATAGGACAAAAGGTTCTTTTGTATAACTCCCGTCTTCAATTGTTTCCTGGGAAGTTAAAGTCACGTTGGTCAGGCCCGTATTATGTCCATCACATTTCTAGTCATGGTGCCATTGAGTTACAAGACCTGAGACTGGACAGTTGTTTAAAGTCAATGCTCATCGCCTCAAGCCTTTCCTAGAACTTGAAGCTTCTGAAACTGAGGAAATTCTCCTCATTGATCCGATTTATTCGGATTGATCCATTTAGGGGTAGCACCTCCCTTACGTCTGGCTGATGACGTTAAACTTAGCGCTCCTGGGAGGCAACCCAGTTTGTTGTGTAAATATTTTCTACAAAATTTCTTTCTCACTCTATTTGGGTATGTTTCGATTTTGTTTGGGGGTCAAGTCTGTCATAATATTTCCAATCACTTGACTTTTCTTTTGCCAAGAATCTTTGCAGGGACTCTACTCCATAACCTCCACCTCAATTGCGGTAATTTGTTCCAATTTGTCTCTTAGATGTATTTTTAAACACTAGGGACAATGTTATTTTTGTTTGGGGGTGGATATCTATTTAATCAAAAAAAAAAAAAAAAAAATTCTTTATTTTTATGCATAAGTGTTTTGCATTATAAGTTGATTAAGTTTGTGTTTATAATGTATCAGTAGTATGTGATGCGATATTCCCGCTCATGAAAGTAATGATTAGATTGAGTTAGTGAAGTGATGTGGTTTTACATAGGTAAATGAATTAGTGAAATTGAAACCGAAAAGGACAACTTTGACCTATAAGCACATGCACACATTCACTATGGGAAAAACAGTTGATCTTTGACTATGAAGTTGAAAAAATAACTTTGCCGCTATAAAAAGGGGAGATAGAATGGAGAAATTTAAAAATTTATTTTGAAAGAAATGCAAAAAGTAGTTCTTCGATCTGAGTAACCGGGCCTTGGTATCACCAATATCACTGTTCGCGTAAAAAGGGGAGAAAACTAATGAGCATAAATCCTATGGAAGAAGCTCGGGCCCAGTTGGTCGGGACTAAAAATCCTCGCTGGAAAGTCCGGAGCTTAGAAAGATAAAGAATGAATTTTTATGAAAAAATGACAAAGTTTGATCAATAAAGTAGAAGAAGAGAAATTGACATACCAGAGTAGAATGTTCACAAAAACACGGAAGGTTGTCTAGTTTGGGAGTAGAGAGTAACGAAGTTATTTACTTTAGTGGGAACCGTTCATATCATTAACTTGAGATATTTATTGTTCGGTAGTGAGTGGGAGTATTTGCATTCATATTATCTTATATATTGTATCATGGCTTAATTAATGAGTGTGTGAATGCATGAATGCGTGAAAATGAAGACTAAAGAAGTTTATGGGTATCTTCACTGTAAACCTTCACGAGGCTATTGCTCGTCCACTAGGGTAACCTAGGGGTTTAAGGCCTTATTGCATACGGTAAATGCAATCGAATGCAGCCTGCGAAAGTGGCACATCTTTAGTTAAACTTCAATAATGTATCATTTTTGTGAACTTATATATTTTTTTTCCCTTAATTGCTAGAGGACTAGCAAAAGCTTGTTTGGGGGTAATTTGATAAGTGCACAAAATAGAGTAATTTACCTAGCATAATGTCCTAATATGTATATATTTTTATTTCATGCAGGGGTTGATTTGCAAAAGAAAAGAAAAAGAAAGCAAGAAGGATGAAAATGAAGAAAAAAGAAAGAATTGGTGGGGGAGAATGTAATAAATGCATATATATATATATATATGTGAAAGTGTATGTGAACGTGTGTATTTGTGTAAAACAAAAGAAAAGAAAAAGTTAAAATATATATATATATATATATATGAGAGAGTTGGTGAGTTGGTGGGAATTAAATATGAGAGAGAGAGAGAGAGTTGGTGAGAGAAGTGGTTGAGCATTTAAGGTAGAATTAAATGCAACAGTTATGCATTACGCCTATATATAATGACCATGTAGAAGCTGAAAGGGGCTGCAAAGTGAAAAAGTGGAGGAAGGAGAGCTTAGAATACTTTTGTACCATTTTCATATTTTGTGTAATTTTTGTTCTATCAATGGAATTTTATTCTATTGTCTTGTTTCATTTTTTTATCAACATGTTAGCTTAAAACTCTTCTCAAGGGGGTGATGAAGCCACCATGGGTAAGATATAAATAATTTTTATTTTATTTCGTATTGTTTAATTCTCGTCCCGAGAGTATTCATTTTATGAGTCTCAATGAACAAAAACCTTACAATAGAGGTTGGACACTAAAAAATAGAAGGAAGATTTTCCGTGATTACCAATTAATGGAAATACGGGGAATGCCTACTACTATTTACATTTTATTTAAACCAAAACATTAGAGGGAGGATTCTTCGTGATTACCAATTAATGGAAATACGGGGAATGCCTACCAATATCTATGTTTATGTTTAATAGGTTGGAGGAGAATTTGCAATAGAAATATATAATATTATTTATATAGACCCGGGTGGTGGATTCTTTTCCCTTGAGATTTTTTTCCACCATTTGATAATTTTATCTAGTTATTTTAGTTTACTATTAAAAAAATTCAAGAGTTGTTTTAAGTGATTTCTTTTTATCTCGAAAAGTAAAGTTTTGGATCTTTGTCTCAAACGAGTTCCAAGTTGAGAGTGGTTCGACCCTACTTATTGCTATACTATTTTAAGTAAAGTATTAGTAGGTATAAATTCTTGTTGATCGGGGTGTGGTGAAACAACGACACAATATCATCAAATCTCAACCCGTCAGTTGAGTTCCAAGAAGGCGAAGGACCCCTTGCCTTGCTCTCGGCCCGTCTTAACCCATCCCCCGACCCGAACCGTCTGGCCGGAAAGCCCAGCGTCGCCGTCGGACCTGCTCAGGATGGTCTTGATTAGGACTTGTTTCGAGAATTGGGCCTCCTCCACGGCGGCGGTGGCGGAGGTGTTGTTTAGGGTCAGGGCAGACATTTCTTCCCCCGGCGGCGCAGATTCGGCTGACATCTCCGGTGGTGGTGGTGGTGGCGTTCACACAATATGTGTGTGGTAGTTATTTGGTTTTCGACATAGAAAGTGAGGCTACCTTGAAAAACCCTAATATTGTGTGCTTTTGCGAGTCTTGATTCTTTCGGACTTTGGATGTTTATTGGGGGAATCGAATCCTCTGTCATGAGGTATCAAATTTCACATTGAGTAGGCCACATTGGATAATAAAATCCAGAGTTTCCACAAAATTTAAAAGCTTTCTATGGTCAATTTCTTTGTTACAATTCATTCAAAACGGCATACGAAATAACATAGCAGCAGTTGACAAAAATGAACACCACAGACTACATTTCTATTTACCATATAGGAATATATACATCATATATACAACACAATTCCTTCATACGCTGATCGGCCAAATTTCCATACATTTAACCTTCAAACATGAGAAGGTTATATTGCAATTCTTGCAGAACCAGCTATTATATAAAAGGGTGCCCAGCGAATAGGGATGGCAAAATGGTCTGACCCGGCGGGTTTCGACCCGTTCCAATCCGATTGGGGTGGGTTTGGTATCCAAAATTAAAACCCAAAGCGGGTTCGGGTCGGGTTTGGGTTTTTTGGAAAACCCGATGGTAACCCGATCCCGACCCGTTTATGATTTTAATTTTAATTAAATATATATATATATATATATATGCGTCTTTGTCTATATATAACTCATTAATCTGATTCTTGGTGTTGACATCTATATTTTTTTTTTTTGAAGAATTTCAGTCAATATGCGTATATATACATTTGTTTGTTTAAATATGTGGGATATTTGGTTTATAACGTAAAACATACTATATGCTTAGAATAAGAGAGAGATACTTGGTTTATAACTTAATTTGTTATCAAATGCATTATAACTTAATTTGTCATCAAATAATTTAGGAAATCAACTGTGCTTCTAATTTATTAGAAATAATTTAGTACAACCGATTAGGAATGGAATATGCCTATGATTTAATCTATTTTATTCGGATGAAAAATGAGAATGAAATCTTATTTTATCCCCACCATGCGCACCTTCTAAGCTTTTTATATATCTAACACTTGTATAAAGTTTATACTAATATCCTTTTGAAAATGACCCATGTAAAAACAAATCATGATGAGCCAAGTTTAGAGAAGACCATTTTTATCTTTATTTCCAACACTAAGGGGGTGTTTGGGAGAAGAATAATATGTGGAACGGGGGTGCAAAATTAAGTGAGAATTTGGCATACAAAAGTGGTTATGGTGCGTGATTCGTGGTCTGAAAAAATGAAAATTGTAGGTTAGCAAAATCATGTGGTGTGCCTATATTTTGAATTAGACGTATGTTTAGTGCTGATGGTTTTGATTTAAGAAAAATAAAAACTCAAGAAAGTAAAGCATATTTGGCGAAGTTGGTGATTCCACAAATTTAAACTATAATATTGGATCAAAATAAAATTTATTTAATTATTTTTATTCAAATTTATTTAATATTTTTAATTAATAAATAAAATTTTAAAGTAATTTAAATATTTATTTATTCATTGTTATTCAAATTTATTTAATATTTAAATATTTATTTAAATATTTTTATTTATTATTATTAATTATTCATTTCATTATTATTATGTTTATTTTATTTATTACTCTTTTTTTTTGTTTATTTATTTATTTCAAAGCATTATAAACCATGGGTTGCGTTTGTGGTTCCAAAATGTAGTCTTGGTCTTGGAGCGTCCAAACCATATGAGATCCAATTTTTTTTTTGAGTCTTATTTTAGCCCAAAACCAGACCAATGGTTTGAAATTTTAAAACCAGATCAAGCTAACCCAAATAGGCTTTGGTCTGATTTTTTAATGAACAATATTAGACCTAGATCACAAAACTCATACACAAACCACATACCAAACATGCACTAAAGGAAATTAAGATTAAGAGGCATTTTGATGTAAAAGTAAACTCTCCACTCAAACTAGATTTAACCAAAAATAATCAAATATTAATATGCATTGTTTTGAAAAAATATTCCAAAAAATTATAAAAATAAAATTATATCCTGAAAAAAACAAAAGACAATTTTTATTAAATTCGTTTTTTTATAACTAAGTGTTTTGAAGAGTTTATAATAATGTTTATATAGCAAAAAATAACTAGTATAGTCCACCACATCAGCTGAATAACGTGATGGACAATATCCACTAATAATTGCTCTTTATATAACTAAGTATTTTAAAAATTGTTTAAAAAAACTCAACCAATTACAACAATACTTTAATTCTATTCGGTATGTTACTCTCAAAACAAGTTTACATCTCTTCAAAACTCACGGGAAAATGATCTAAAATTATAAAAAGAACTTGCGGGGTTCAGCTTTTCAAAAACTGCATTTAGAAAGAAAAAAAAATCACAGAAAACTGTCTTCTAGTTAGGGCTACAAATTAACCGAGCCGTTCGTGAGCAGGCTTGGGCTCGACTCGATAAGAGCTTGTGTTCGTTTGTTTAGTAAACGAGCCTAACTTGAACATTACTAAGCTCGTTAACAAGCTCGTTTTAGTTAAATAGTAAAATTATCTCATATTTGACAAAAGAAAGTGTTCAAATTGAACAAATTATGATGATTGTTGTGAAAAAATTATAGGAATTATGCGGCCATAACATAAAAGTCATTAAAAAAAATTGGAATAATTTCATTTACATCCTGAGGTATGCTTTTATTTCAATCAACCCCCCCCTCCTACATTTGAGAATCTTCATTTACACTCCTGAAACATGACATTAGTTTGAAATTTTATTTTAATACATAAACTATCATTCATGTTGTGTTTGGAAACAAGGATTGAGTTTTTTAATCAATTTGACCACCTCATTTTATAATTTACCCAAATATTTTTATTTTTTATTTTTATCAGATAACATATATAAAAACTAATAAAAATATATTAAAATAATACAATAAATCTGAAAATTAAAAATTAAAATTTAGTAAATATATATATAATGATGTATTTATTCGATATAGAAAAAAAGTGAACAAATATACAATGCAGAAAAGGTTAAAAAAATAAAAATCAAAGATAAACACTTCAAAATAATTTAAATATACATTATTGAAAATTAGTATATATATATATATATATATATTAATTACCAAGTGATGTCAAAGTGAATTTCACATATTCAATATTATTTATATTGATGTATTTATTGACACTAAAATTGAAAAATAAAAGATTAAAAAAAATTAAAACTGAAAATTAAAAGATTAAATGAAATTAAAGCTGAAAAATAAAAATTAAAAATTAAGACTGAAAAAAAAAATTAAAAGAAATAAAAATTGAAAAATAAAAGATTAAATGAAATTAAAGCTGAAAAATAAAAACTTAAAAGAATTAAAGCTGAAAATAAAAAATAAAAAATAAAAATTAGATATGTTACTTTATGTGTGTGTGTGTATATATATATGTGTGTGTGGGGGTGGGATTTGGTGGTGGCGGCGCGGTGTGGTGGGGTGGCTCAAGAGAGTATTTCACTTGGCTATGCTGACTCATGAAGCAGTGGGTTTAGGTTTAAGGTTTGACTACTCTTGATTGCAGGCAATTCCTTGAGGGTGGGTGTGTTGATTCAACGATGAAATTTTTTTGATACTAAACTCATGTCACACAATATAGAAGGTAAATATAACTATAATGCAAAGATATGTGAGTAATATGTTATAGGGTAAATAGCATTAAACCCCTCTCAACTATACTGTCTCTTCCAACTAATCCCCCTCAACTAAGTGATGGTCCTTCAAATTATGAAATTGTGACAATTTAGTCCCTCCCGTTATAATGCCGATAGTTAAATTTAAGATAATTTGCACTCAGATCCCCTAAAGTTTTGATCAATTGCACTCACCCCCTGAGATTTCATTTTTCTTGCAATGACACCCCCTGAAGGGGTTAAGACCCCATGAAATAACTCTTGTGCCCTTGCTTTAGTGTAAAAGGCATGTTGGCTAAATAAATTGACCAAACAACCCTTGTATATTAAGCTCAATTTGAAAAAAAATTCAATTACTTTGGATACAAGGATTTTTGAAATAGGAATATCTACATATAGGTAGACATAAGGATCACTAATTACAAATAGGTAAATTTTTACCTTTCAATTACTAATACATCAACTTAACTAAACTAATTACAAATGGGTCAACTTTTTTGTTTAAAAACTCAAAAACCCCTAAAAAAATTCCAATCTTCTTTTTCTTCTTCTCTCCCATTCCAAAATCTCAAACACTCAAAAATAAAAATAAAATATATCAGAAAAATATAAATATTTTGAAAAAATTAAAATATTTTTGGAAAAATAAAATATTTCGAAAACAAAATGAGGAAAAAAATATTTTGGAAAAATAAAATATTTCAAAAAAATGAGGAAAAAAAATATTTCGAAAATATAAAATATTTCGTGAAAAATAAAATATTTTGAAATATTTTTGTTTATTTCTTTTTCACTTTTTTTCTTCTTCTTTTCAACGAAATGTGTTCAAGTCTTAAACCTCTTGGTGATTACAATGCAATATTTTGGAGTCAATTGTGTCAAGAAGTATCAAGAACAAGTTGATTGAGTTGAATTTATTTTGAAATTTGGTGTCTTAAAAAGTAATAAATCTTAGGTGAGTTATATTTAGATAATTTATTTCAATATGACAGTGGACATAATCTGAATCTTACTTGTTTAATATGAATTGCTTTGAATGCATGTCATAAATATTTCGGGAAAAATATTTTATTTCCCAAAATATTTTTTATTTTCCAAATTTTTTATTTTTCCTGAAATTTTTTATTTCCTAATTTTTTTTGAAATATTTTATTTTACCCAAAATAGTTATTTTTCCCGAAATAGTTTATTTTTTCAAAATATTTTATTTTTCCCGAAATATTTTATTTCCTCATTTTGTTTTCATTTTTTAAAAATATTTATAATTTTTCCGAAATATTTTATTTTTATTTTTGAGTGTTTGGGGATTTTGGAATGGGAGAGAAGAATAAAAAGAAAATTGGAATTTTTTTGGGGGTATTCGAGTATTTAAACAAAAAAGTTGACCCATTTGTAATTAGTTTAGTTAAGTTGATGTATTAGTAATTGAAAGGTAAAAGTTTACCTATTTGTAATTAGTGATCCTTATGTCTACCTATATGTAGATATTCCTATTTCAAAAATCTTTGTATCCAAAATACTTGATAAGTTTTTCAAATTAAGCTTAATATACAAGGGTTGTTTGGTTCATTAATTTAGTCAACATGCCTTTTACAGTAAAGCAATGGCACAAGAGTCATTTCATGGTGTCTTAACCCCTTCAGGGGTGTCATTGTAAAGAAAATGAAATATCAGGGGGTGAGTGCAATTGATCAAAACTTTATGGAATCTGAGTGCAAATTACTCTAAATTTAACTAACGGTGTTATGCCGGGAGGGATTGAATTGTAACAATCATGATAGTTTGGGGGGTTTACAGTCAAAAACCTAGTTGAGGGGGTTAGTTGGGAGAGATAGTATAGTTGAGGGGGGGTTTAATGCTATTTATCCTATGTTATATGATATAATATATTATATTCAATATTCAAATAGATTCATCTCTGAACTCAGGCCAGATTTGCCCCTCCACAGAAATCGTCTTCATAATTATCCAATGTAGCACAAGATGGACACATGAGGGACACCAGACCAGAAAACTGGAAAAAGATTGGCCAAGATTGACTTGCTATAATCTGTTCAAAGCTTGTGCACATTAGCCTTCATAGAAGAGAAGACAACCACAACCAAAAAAATATATATACCACATCAACATTACCGGAAGGGGAGTGTTTCGATATTGGGTGATGGTGGCGGCGGGGTGGGGTTTGGGGGTGGATGGTGGTGGCGGCTGGGGTGGTGGTGGAAGGGGATGTTTGGATATTGGGTTTAGGGTTCGGATATAAGATTAATATTATTTTAGGATTAAATTGATTTAAGAGTGTTTGGGTCAGAGTATTTTAGATATTTCATATCATGAGGGGGTGTGAATGAGAATTTTTAAATGTGGGGGGTCTGATTGAAATAAGAACAAATTTGAGAGGGGTAAATGAAAATAATCCTAAAAAATTATATTAGTGTAAATATGTTAAAAACAGAACTACTCAATCCAGACATTTATTGGTAAGAGTAATATATGTTGCAACTGAAACGAGTTGTTCGTGAGCAAACTCAGGTTCGACTCGTTAAATATAGCGTTCGGCTCAAGCTCATTCGTTAAGCAAATGAGCCAAACTTGAACACATTTTCTAAGCTCATTTATTAAATGAATCGATCTTAAACATTTCAAAATTCGTCTTGACTCGATTCGTTTGCAACCCTACTTCTATATATATATATATATATATCTCTTTTAAAAATTTGAGAACAGTCCCAAAAATTAGAATTAAGTTACAAAATAATTTTCGTTGCTAAATTTCATTTTCACAATTTATTTTTCGTGTGAGGAGTAAATTCTTCAGCCCAAATTCATGAATACCATAACTACATAAACCTATATTTTGTAGGGCGTCATAATAGTTTTTAATAATTGCTACCTACTAGACAGATTAAAATCAAGCTTACTCTATTCCTCTCTCACACTACAGAATCAAGTATGCCGCCAAGCAATACCAATCAATCATGATCAAAATCTCAGAGGATGGTCATCAAATCAGACGGTGATGCCCAAAAATCAATCCAAAACTGAAAAAGAAGACTCCATCATAGCTACTCTTTACTTGGTTGCGTGCAAGAAGGGATTCGATAGAATAATAAGTAAAGATTGACAATCCATGGTTTTTTCTGTCAGACCTTCTTTCTTTTATCATGCATTTAATTCTTTCTGTATCTCCCCCATCACTGGTTTGAACTAGAACACGAATTTTCTCACTTTCTAGCCTGCCTTATTTGGGGAAAGAAAATCTCAAACTATGTCCCAAATATAAGCTGCCTCTACCGCCACAGATTTTGCACCCTGGTCCGCCTTACCATACCATAAGTCAAATATTGATGTCATCTATTATGCAGTATCGATACTCATCATATTAATATATATTTTTTTTTTCGGTTTCTTATAAATCGGAACCGAAAATAAAAGAAATTATTGATTCGGTTCTTGTTCCTTCTATCATTTTTTTTATAAAAAAAAAATCTCAATATTAAAAAATAATATAATTATAAACTAGAGTATTTGAATTATTAAAATCCCAAAATCAAATATATAATTAGTAAAATGAAAATCAATATATCAAAATATTACATCCCTAAAATTACAAATTATAATTATAATTTGAAAATTACAAAAAATAATAATAATAATAATCACCGATTCAACCCTTCCATTAATACATATATAATATATTAATACATTAATATATGTATTAATGAATTTCTCATATACATTAATACATATACCAATAATCAATGAATTTGTGAATCCACTTACAGCATAGTATATAATAGGAGTACTGTATATTATATATAGTATATTATATAACACTACATAGAACCACTGATTTCAACATTCATGTGTTTTTATTATTATTTTTTAAAATAAAAAAAATGATTCCGGTTCCGCGGGTTAAGAATCGGAACTGAATCAAAATTTTGAAACCGGAACCGAACCACCGGTTCCATTCCTGAACACCCCTAATTATTATATAGTTTTGATACTCATTATATTCATACACACCATCGACGACATTGGTAGGGCTAGTAATTCATGTCGGTGGGTCGTGTTTGTGTCGGGTTGAGATCGTGTCGTGTCGAAAAAGACCTGATTAATATACGTGTCAAATATGTTCAACCCTAACCCAACCCACTAATTATTCGTGTCGACCCATGTAATTCATTTAGCCTATTTGTTATAATATATTAAATTAAATTTGACACAATACAACATGAAACGAACTATTTAACTTATTATCAGCAAAAATAAATTGAATTTGATACGATACAGTAATAGTTTATTGATATATTTCAACTTATGATCAATTAGAGAAGAAAAAAAATATATAAATATAATCGTGTCAAACGTGTCATGTTCAGATCGACCATTATATTATCGTATAATATTCGGGTCGATCCTTATACAATTTCAACCCTTTTATAATCAACTATACCTTTTTTAATTCATATATCGTATCGCATCTCATTTTGCCACGATAGTGTCAAATGTTAATATTCATCATCATACTAGTACATAACACCAATGTCAATACTGTTACAACTTACATACAATTGCGCAACACCAATGTCATGTCAATATTGTCACACACAACACCAATGCCGATGTCCATCCCAAAATAAATGTCCATTTTTCTTTGTCCCAAAATAAGTGTCCAATTTTAAAAAGTCAAATCACTTTATTTAATTAATTTACCAATTTAACATTTAACCATTAAAATTATAAAATATATGCATTATAAACCATCACATCACTATAGTAGGACCATGAATAAAATTGGTATTTCATTTACTCCCATTATAATAGAAATCATCCTCTAAGTGCTTGTTTGGTAGAGGGAGTGGTGCCCTTTTTTTGGGTTTGGTTTGAAAATTTTGCTCCACTCCATGTTTGGCAAGTATGGTGTTGGACAAAAAGTGTTTGAATAGTGTCACTCCATTGGACCAAAATCCATCAAATTCCACACCATCTCAATAGATGGTTTGATTGGAGTTGGGTCCAATGGTTTGACACTATTCATTTATAATATTATATATATATATATAAATTTGAAAAAAAAAATATTTATGAAAAAAAAAAATATTTCAAAAAAATCAAAAAAAAAAAAATATTTCATAAAAAATAAAATATTTTGGGAAAACAAATATTTCTAGAAAAAATAAAATATAATTATTATTTTTTAAAAAATATACAAATTATATGAATTTTTACTGAAATCTTTTATTTTTTCAAAATATTTTATTTTTTTGAAATATCTTATATAAAATATTTTATCTATAAATATTTCGAAAAAAATTAAATATTTATGAAAAATTAAATATTTCGAAAAAATTAAATATTTATATATTTTATTTTTTAAAACATATATATTTACAAAATGTTATTTTAAATAAATAAAATATCAAACTATTCCAAGTTATCAAATATGATTGGTTTCAGAATTTCAGCTCATACCAACTCTACCAAACATGGTTTGGTTTTTCAGTTTCACTTTTTCTCACACCAAAACCATCTGCACCAAACATGATTTGGAACCAAAATAAACCACACCAACTCCAACCAACCCAACTCCAACTCCAACCAAAACCAAAAACCAACACCACACCCTCTGCCAAAAAAACACTAAAAAATTGGATTCCCCAAAATATACCTATAATTTGGATTAACATTTATCATATCGTCAAGCAACACTACACTGATACTACTTTTTTTAAGACCAAAAACAAATACTGATCATATATTTCCTTTTTAAAAACAATATAAAAGATATTTACTTTTAGGGTAATTTGCACTAACACCCCCTCAGGTTTAGGTCAATTCCATATATTGGCCGGTCAACGCGATTGTAATCCCATTAGCCCCTGAGGTTTCATTTTAGTTTTGGTTCAGTACCCATGAGATATTGAGTAGCTCCTTATGAATGATTCCAGGGTCCAGAGATCATATGAAATTCATGTGATATTGTATGGCTATAGAAACCGGTACCGTTCATGTTGGATGGGATAAAGGCAAGGATGATGATGATGATGTATGTTTGTAAAAACTTTTAAAGTAAATGCATTATTCACCAAAAAGATAGTTGGAGTCTTGGCGGTTGCTATGAATTGATAAATTGGCTGAAATACTTTTTCCATATATCTCAAGGGTATATATACAGGATACACAATCCTATTTTAGGATAGTCAATCATACAATCAATCAGAATCAATTAAACAACTAATATAATCAATCTGACAACTAATTCCTAGCTAAATAAGGAAACACCAATATACATCATAATTACATAATATACGCTAACTCCCCCCCTCAAGTTGGTGCATAGATATCGCACATGCCCAACTTGGATAGTGATGTATAGAATGGACTGCTAGTAACAACATGGGTCATCATATCAGCTAGCTGATCTGCACTCTTAATGTAGGGAACCCTTATCATACCAGAATCTAGGTTATCTTTGATGTAGTTCATGTCAAGTTCAGTCGTGCTGTACCGGGTTATTCGCAATGTCAATAGCTGTTGTGTTATCACAGAAGAGCACCATAGATTTTTTTTAACCAAATCCGAGCTCGTCTAAGAGAATTCTTAGCTAAGTAAGTTCCGTAGTTGCATGATGGAGCGCACGGTATTCAGCTTCTGCACTAGACAATGACACCACATTTTGTTTCTTACACCAAATTATCTCCTACAAATAACACATACCTTGAAGTAGACTTCCTATCCAATCTGGATCCAGCAAAGTCACAGTCTGTGTAACCCACAATATCAAGATGTCCATGTTTGGAGAACATAATACCTTTGCCTGGAGAGGACTTCAGATAAGCCAGGATACTATTCACTACATTCATGTGTCGGTCACTCGGATTATGCATGAATTGACTTATAACACTGACTGCATATGATAAGTTAGGTCTAGTGTGAGTTAAGTAGATTAATTTTCCCACTAGTCTCTGATATCTCTCTTTTTTCGTTGGAATCTGATCAGGATAGATAGACAGGTTGTAATTCACCTCAATGGGAGTATCTACAGGTTCACAAATGGAATTACTAGTTTCAACCAAGAGATCTAATGTATACTTCCGTTGTAAGAGGAAGAGTCCTTGCTTGGACCGAGACACTTCAATGCCCAGGAAGTATTTTAGAGCCCCCAAGTCCTTCATTTCAAATTCCTTGGCCAAATATCTCCGAAGTTTCTCTATTTCACCAGAGTTATTACCTGTAACAATCATGTCGTCAACATAAACAATAAGCAAAGTAATGTCATCACCATCTCTCTTATAGAACAGGGTGTGGTCTGCCAAAGCTTACTTAAAACCATACTTCTTCATTGAGTAGCTTAGCTTGCCAAACCATGCCCTTGGCGACTGCTTCAACCCATACAAAGCCTTTTTTAGTTTGCATACCTTACCTCCTTTTGGTGTAAACCCCGGAGGGGGGTCCATGTACACCTCCTCTATCAAATCACTGTGGAGGAAGACATTTTTCACATCAAACTGTCTTAATGGCCAGTCCAGATTGACTGCAAGAGAGAGTATGGCTCTAACAGTGTTCATCTTGGCCACATGAGCAAAGGTCTCTTGGTAGTCAATCCTATAAGTTCGGGTGTATCCCTTGGCAACCAATCTAGCCTTATACCTGTCAATTGTCCCATTGGACTTGTATTTTACTGAGAACACCCACTTACATCCCACTGTCTTCTTTTCCTGAGGTAACTCGACCATCTCCCAAGTAGAGTTCTTCTGGAGAGCCTTCATTTCTTCTACCATAGCAGACTTCCACTTAGGATCTTCAAGGGCTTCTTGAAAATGACTAGGAATAGACACAGAAGACAACTTAAGGGTAAAAGCTAGGTGAGTCTTAGATAGACGATGATAAGAGACAAAATCAGAAATGGGATAGACAACATTAGAAGATGATTTTGAGAAACCCAACCTATCAGGTTCTTTACAATCACGAAGAGGATATCTCCTACCTTGATCACCAACTTGCGGATCCAAGGTAGTAGTTTCAGAAGTTAAAGGAGAAGGAACATGTACCTCAGGAGTAGTCTTGGAAGAGTCATCCGATGGCATGGTAGTATCATTAAGAGGAGTATTGGAGCTCGGAGGGGATATCACAATAGCCTCCTTGTTCTTCCTCGTATAACCCTGTTGGAACAACCAGTCTGGTCTTTCACCTCTTCTTTCCTCTGGTTCAAACTCAACTACCATAGTGTTGGAAACATCTAAAAACTCCCCCTTACCCAAATCAGTTGAATCCTCCCCCGGACCTGAAATCAATAACCTCTTCTCTTCTAACCATAACCGTTCCTCTTCCTTACTACTAATCTCCCCCTGAAGAAGAGCCTGAGACACATCCCCAAAAAAAAATAAGACTCCCGTTCACAGAACTGAACATCCATGGACATATAGTATTTTCCTGTAGGAGGATGAAAGCATTTATAGCCTTTTCGGGAATTAGAGTATCTAAGAAAGACATACTTAAGAGCACGAGGATCAAGCTTATCCCTTTGGTGAGAGTGCACATGAACATAACACACACAACCAAAAACCTTAGGACAAAGATTCAAAGCAGAAGGAATAGGGTGAAATCGTGATAACATTCTCAAAGGAATTTGATAGTCAATGATACGAGCAGGCATTCGGTTGATGAGAAAGACAACGGTCATAACAGCCTCGGCCCAGAAACATTTGGGAACACGCATAGTAAAGCATAAAGCCTGGGCCACCTCTAGAATGTGGCGGTTCTTACGCTCTGCTATGTCATTCTGTTGTGGCGTGTATGTACACGTTGTCTGGTGGAGAATGCCATGTTTTTTGAATAAATCAACAATAGATTGATTCACAAACTCACGACCATTATCAGAGTGAAAGACCTGAACTTGAGTATGAAATTGTGTGGTAATCATTTTGGAAAATTGAGGAATAATGTGTATAACATCACTCTTAGATTTCAATAAATATACCCAACTCACCCTAGTACAATCATCAATAAAAGACACAAAATATTTATAACCCGAAGCAGAAGGTGTAGAAAAATGACCCCAAACATCAGTATAAACACCGGTAAAAGGAATTGGACTTCTATTGAAGCTTATTATGAAAGGTACACGATGATTTTTCGCATAAATGCATTGTTCAGACCTTAAACTAGAAACAGAAACATTCCGAAACAATTGAGGAAATAAACGTTATAGATAATAAAAAGATGGATGACCCAAATGACAATGCCATAAAAGAATCTTCTCTCTATCAGACGTCTCTCTTGCTACTTGAAAACCACGGCTAGGTTCATATTGCAACTCCCCTGCCTCCTCCAAGTACTAAAGTCCTCCCCTTTCCTTATTAATGCCAATCGTCATCTTTGTAAGATTGTCCTGGAACACACAATGAGTAGAGTGAAAGGTTACAAAACAATTAAGATGTTTGATAATCTTGCTAATGGAAAGAAGACTATTAGAGAGATTAGGCACAAATAAGACAGAAGAGAGTGGGAGAAATTAAGACATTCTCGGCCCCTGAAATTGGCATAGGTGTCCCATTAGCAACTTAACAGGTGAGGGCATTAGAGAGTCAAACAAGGAAGATCTACTAGTCATATGATCAGTGACCCCTGAATCAATAACCCAAGTGTTAGAGGCAGCAAAAATAAAAACCGAACCATA
Source organism: Cornus suecica (assembly GCA_963922005.1). Lineage (NCBI taxonomy): Eukaryota > Viridiplantae > Streptophyta > Magnoliopsida > Cornales > Cornaceae > Cornus > Cornus suecica. Next base: position 55,292,961 of record OY998241.1, on the reverse strand, counting down.
ATTACCTTCTTGAGAAGACAATCGAGAAATATGAGAAATAGAAACAGGAATAGTGTCAAAGAGGGCAACCTTAGCTGAGTTTTTGTTTTTTTTCTCTTGGCTTGCTTAAGCTTATACCACTCTAGATAACCATGCTTCTTCCAGCAAATATCGGCTGTATGTTTGGTGTTGTTGTAGTGAGTGCAGAAGCGAGAAGAGGAGTTGGTAGAAGGAGCAAAAAATGTTGGCCGAATATTATTCCTTTGGACAACCAGTGCGGAGGCCTCAGAGTGATCTTCCGTTCCCATGGTGACTTTTCTCTGTGCTTCGCGACGAACAAGAGAATAAGCTTCCTCCAGACTTGGTAAATGAGAGGTGGCCAAGACACGACTGCTAACTTGATCCAAATTATGATCAAGTCCTGCAAGAAACATATAAACCCGATCCTCGGTAGTACGCCTCCTTTGTTTCTCAATATCATTTGGCCTATGATAATCGAGGTCCATGAATATTGAGTTTAACTAATTATAATATTCTGCAAGAGGACTACCACCCTGACGTGATTAAAAGGATTTCTTCATCAGTTCATAGACTTGAGAAGAATAAGAAACATAAAGATAGCTCCTCTTGACCGCATCCCAAACCTCCTTAGCTGTTCCACATTGCACGAAGTGTGACATCAACTTGTCAGCTATAAAATTGATGAGCCAAGATTTGACTAAAGCGTCTTCAGCCTCCTATTCATCATAGCTTGGATCACTCTCTGCGGGTGCAGCCTTTCTCCCTGTAATATAGCCCTTCTTCTTTCTGCCAACAATATGCATCTCTAAAATTTGAGACCAAACACGATAATTAGCACCATCCAATTTGATAGAAGGAATTGGAAATAAAGTCTCATGAATGGTCACCGTGGAAGGCTTCTTGCTATCAGAATCACGTGTATCTGTTCTTGCAGACATGATCGTGTAACGGAGTGGCGTCAAGGGTTGGAAAGATTGATAAGGTGACGGCTAAGGTTTAGAGTAGGGCAGTAATGAAAGATAAGCAGGCAACATGATATGAAAAACGACGGCAACTGCAGTTCTTCAGGATTAGGGTTTCAACTAGGAAAAAGAAGAGGTAGCAATGAAATTTTTCTGCCTAAGCTCTGATACCAAATTGATAAATTGGCCGAAATACTTTTTCCATATATCTCAAGGATATATATACATGATACACAATCCTATTTTAGGATAGTCAATCATACAATCAATTAGACAACTAATACAATCAATCTGACAACTAATTCCTAGCTAAATAAGGAAACACCAATATATAACATAATTCACCAACTCTATGCTTAGTGTAGTGATTGTTCCATGGTTCAAATGTTGCAACCACAAAATGCTTATATTTTTTTTGAAAAAAGGGGAGAAACTTAGCATTTCTTGCGTTATCATTTCTTTTCTTCCATAATTTATTTAACAGGAATTTCAGTTATTGCTATCTTTTCTTTTCATTTGTTTTCTCTCATAATTAATGTTATCATTTCTTTTCTTCTCTCTAATTAATCCAAATGAAGCCTAAAAGAAGTAGAAAATGAGTGATATCACAAGATTCTAAGGTGTATAGATGAAAATTGGATGCTAGGAGACTTTTTTTTTTTTATAAGAATATCAGGAGAGCTTTAATAGTTGCTGGAACACAATGAAAACAAGCTGTGGGCAACTGTACAACTTAAAGCTCCAAAAATATCCTCATTGGAAATAGGGACATTTGCGAAACCCCCCCTAGTTTGTAAATGTGTGCACTACCCCAAAAATTTAGTTTTGTGTATATAAATCCACCAGTTTGTAAAAATGTTGCATTTAGCTCCTTAACGATCACCGGACGACCACAATTGGCCTGAAAAATATCATGTGCCTGACATATATTAAAGATAAAAACCCTAGAATGCCCTTTAGTGTTGACAAAAATACTTTCTCCTTCTTCCTCTTCTCCTTTCCTTCTCTCTCTCACTACATATACATATACATATACTTACAGAGATATATATATACATATATTTACAGATATATATGAGATAATATATATACGCGTATATATATACTTACAGAGAACAAATATGCATATATATATATATGTATGAAAAATTACAATGAAATTCGAATTGAGTTATCAAAATTGGTGCAACCAAGTAATAACAAACCATCAGATTTAGCTCGCACAAGAATTGGAAATGGGAGTGACAATGAAGATATTTGGAGCAAAGAGATTGGATTAATGTGTTAAGATAAACATTAAAAGGAAACCCTAATGAAATGGGTATTCAAATCCCACTCCCAATTCTCAAATTCTCACGACATGGGTTTAATTGGAAACACACACACACACACACACATATATATATATGTATTTATGAAAAAAACTAGGGTTAGGGTTTTGGGGAGGGGGGAAGAAGGAGGGCTTTATTGTCATTTTGTAATTCTTATTTTTTATTAAAAATTAAAACAAAATTATACTAAGGGTATTTTAGAGATGTTACAACTCATGTCACCGGAAAATGTCAAATAGGGTCAATACGCACATTATTTAAAATATTGGGGTTCCAAAGAACAACAACGGTGTTATACGCACTATATCGATACTGTAGGGGGTTAATTGCTCGCGACCCTTGGAAATATATGGCTTCTAGAATCTGCTAATTTTGGTTATAGAGCGTTTTTTCCTTACGAAGAGTGGGAGGAGGCGGTGTCAGAAAAGATGCCTGAAAAATGTTTCACTTGGCTCGAATTTTCGAAAGCAGATCATTGCCCAACTTCTTTTTGTGTGAATCGCAATTTTTCTGTAAACAAACAAAAAATAAAAATTCCCCCTCTCTCTCTCTCTCTCAATGACTGAATTGCTACGAACTGTGACCGCCTCTTTGGGAGGGAAAGGAGATGCTCAGATGGCACCTCTGTTGGAAATAGTAATAAACTTGATTTAGTGGGTTTTGATGTTAGCTAAGTTATATTGTGTGTTTTAATGTGTGTGTTAGTGGAGGTGTGAGTGTAAGACAATAAAGGTAGAATAAGTGATAGGTATGATAGTGGGAGTTACACCACTAAATGTTATGTTAGTGAGTTAGTAAGTATTTATTTGCATTTAGATATGAGAGTTACATATGTATTTTGATGCCTATATAAGAGTATGTAGTTTACATATTTTAGTTAAGTTGAATAAGAGAAATAGAGTATTTTCTCTAATTCTTCTTCATACACTTCTCTTTCTAAACTCTAGGCCACTATTTCCAACAAAGTGGTATCAGAGCTAGTGTGAGAGAGAGAGAGGAAATGACAAATAATTCAATTCCATTTCAAATGCCTCGGTTCACCAAAGATAACTACGAAAATTGGTGTATCCGAATGAAGGCGATTTTGGGAGCACAAGATGTGTGGGATATTGTAGACAAAGGTTACAATGAGCCACCAGATGAGGCAGCCTTGTCTCAAGCCCAGAAAGATGCCCTCCAAGCCACAAGAAAGAAGAACCAAAAGGCAGTCATGATCATCCACCAATGTCTAGATGATGCAATGCTACAAAAAGTTGCTAGTGCTACTAATGCAAAACAACTATGGGTGATTCTTCAAAACTCCTTCCAAGGAGTTGAGAAAGTGAAGAAGGTTCGCCTCCAAAGATTACGAGGTGAATTTGAAGCATTGCAAATGAAGGAATCTGAATAAGTTTCAGATTATTTTTCTATGGTTTTAACTATTGTGAACCAACTAAGGCGATGTGAAATCGTCATGATGAACACAAGGGTCATTGAAAAGATCCTTAGGTCGTTGGATTCCAAATTCAACTTCATTGTTTTTGCCATTGAAGAATCAAAAGATTTGGATTCCATGACCGTTGATGAACTCATGGGTTCGTTGTAAGCCCATGAAGAGAAAGTAGTGAAGAAACAAGAAGTTTTGGAACAGGTGCTCCAAACAAGGCTTTCTTTAAAAAATGGAGATGGGATCGAAGTATGGTGGAAAACAAAGGAGTCAAAGACGTGGAAGTACACGTGGTCAAGGAAGAGAAAGAGGAGACAAAAGTGGTCATCACACAACCATTAATGAAGAAAAGTATCACGACTCATAAGAAGAAAGAGAAGATCGTGGAAGAGGAAACAATTCAAGGCCATATAGAAGGAGGTGAAACTCAAGTTCATGGAAAAAATAAAGTTGCTGATAATTTCACCAAACCCCTCAAGTTTAAAAGAATTTCAGAAGTTGACAAGTTTACTTGAAATAGGAAAATCAAGTTTAAGGGGGGTGTTGGAAATAGTAATAAACTTGATTTAGTGGGTTTTGATGTTAGCTAAGTTATATTGTGTGTTTTAATGTGTGTGTTAGTGGAGGTGTGAGTGTAAGACAATAAAGGTAGAATAAGTGATAGGTATGATAGTGGGAGTTACACCACTAAATGTTATGTTAGTAAGTTAGTGAGTTAGTAAGTATTTATTTGCATTTAGATATGAGAGTTACATATGTATTTTGATGCCTATATAAGAGTATGTAGTTTACATATTTTAGTTAAGTTGAATAAGAGAAATAAAGTATTTTCTCTAATTCTTCTTCATACACTTCTCTTCCTAAACTCTAGACCATTATTTCCAACAACCTCAACCTAATTAAATTTGATGAAAAATTATCTTCCTTCCTTGATGATTAGCCTCTTATGTTCACTTTCGGACACATTTGGCATGACCATAATCTACTTTGGGCAGCTAAGCTCTGTTTTTATTAATTTTAGAATTCTAAATCCTAGTTACATGTTTTGTTCAGGAATATAGTGCAGCAACTTGAATATTCAAACATTGGAGTTACGGAGTTAATTCTATCAAATGGCATGCGAATTTGCTACAAATGTTTTGCTACAAATGTACTGACTTCCTGGATGACCAGGTATATTTTATGCGGGCACTTTAATTTATATGGGTTTTCGCTACGATTTTATTTACTTCCTGATATTCATATAGAACTAGTTGAAGCTTCAAGTAAGATGGAAAAGGATCTAAAGTTTTGGCAATGTCAGTAGATTAGTTTTACATGCTTACATGCGGCTTATTGTTTTGTACTTGAGTATGTATAGTGCATGTGGTTCATTGTTCAGAGAATTTAATTCATTAAGGTCACTGTACAGCTAGTTAATGCCTTAAACATGGAATTGGAAATTTGGATTCAGTATGTACCAATCACCATGTTAATTAATGGTGACCAATTGGCCGAGTGGCGCCATGGCGGCGTCGACGATGACTTGGAGATTGGCCGGACACGACCCGTCGTTGAGTTCCAAGAAGGCGAAGGACCTCTTGCCTTGCTCTCGGCCCGTCTTGACCCATCCCCCGGCCCGCACCGTCTGGCCGGAAAGCCCAACACCGCCGTCGGACCTGCTCAAGATGTTCTTGATTAGGACTCGTTTCGGGAATTGGGCCTCCTCCACGGCGGCGGTGGCGGAGGTGTTGTTTAGGGTCAGGGCGGACATTTCTTCCACCGGCGGCGCAGATTCGGCTGACATCTCCGGTGGCGGTGGTGGCGGTGGCGTTCACACAGTATGTGTGTGGTAGTTATTTGGTTTTGGACATAGAGAGTGAGGCTACCTTGAAAAACCCTAATATTGTGTGCTTTTGCGAGTCGTGATTCTTTCGGACTTTGGATGTTTACTGGGCGAATCGAATCCTATATTTTACGCTCTGCAAATACGACGTGGATACATTGATATTATTGGGCCACGTAGGGAAAAGCAGCCAATGCCTACCCGACGCGTGGACTTACCGGACCATGTGTGACAACCTAAAAGATCTACTCCTTTAGGAACTCCACTTTGATGAATAAAGTATTTCAAAACTTTATTCATCAAAATTCTCTCCAAATTTACACTTCCAACTCTAATGGAGAATTAAGTTCGATTCTACTAGTGCAAATAATTTGTTAGAATCACGATTGCGGGCATAGTGCGATCATTAAATTGAACTGCATATAAATTAACTCGGACACAAGGTTATAAAAAAATAAAAAAAATATTATCTCTTCTTTTTAATAATGGAAATAAAAATGAGAATCATATACTTCAAATTACAAGATGTAATAAGAACTTTAGTTTGTCATATTTTTATTGGACAATGCATGTCTCATGCCACAGAAGAAGAAAGTTTATTCAATATTTGGAATGGTCTAAGTAAAAGAAACATGTAGCTTAAATCTCAACATATACTTTTCGGGTTTTATAAATGAATTTCTTAATTATAAAATTACTTTTTTTTAGTTTAAAAAAAAAGAGTAATCATGCAAACGTTTTATTAAAAGTTATGATAAATGTCAAATTTTCATTGCACCACACCATATTTGTTGAAGAATTATCTTTTTTGATATAAGGATCCATTTTAGAATTTTTAGAATTATCTTTTTCAATAGAAAAAAATAAGTCAAAACAGACCTTATGCGGAATAAAAATTTTCTTTTGGAAAAATATATTTACACCGTTACTTATCTAAACTTACTTGTTGCATTCAATTAAACCATAAGTTTTCTATGGCCCCTGAACATTTTGGTTATTGGGAACATCAAAAGACCTCATTGCTGTAGTTCTCAACACTAAAGTGATAAAAGGTGTCCCAAATTGTTAGGGCAGATGAATTTATTAGGCAGGGGAAATTGGTGATGCTGGGCTATTGTGTTGGTACTTCCACTAATATACGGACTGAAAATGCTTATGCTGTTGCAATGTTCTGAGATTATAATGACAAAAACACTTGCACTTTCTGGAGTCACATCTTTGGAGATGATGGCAATGCTAATTGGACATTGCACATATAAATTGAAAATCAAGCAAATTTTGATTGAACAAGATAATTTACATTACATGGTTATGACTATTAAGTAGGCAATGTTATAATTCAGAAAGAGTTGGCTAAATGCTCATTAGTAGGAAAAACAAGAGTACCAATTCCTAAAAACTACAAGCTGCAGCGCCAGATGCAGACGGCCAGCTCCCGCGTACTAGACAACCTTTCAAAATGAAAGCTTGTCTTCAAATATTATCTGATTCCTAGTCCGCTGCCATATCTATTAGTTGCCATAAGTAGATTGGAGAAAATCTATTAGCTAGCCTTGTAAGCATACATGTAGCCTCGTAGTTTTCTTACTTCTTTAGATGATTCGTCGAGTAAATGGTCCACATAAAGACAGAGACCCGCTCCACTGAAATACACATCAGAAAATTTTCTTTTGCCTTTAAGTCATAACCGTACTCTAACTAGTTATATACGTAGAAACATAGAAGTAGAACAAGGAATGTACCTCAGAGGCCCAAAGGGGAGCCAAATAACATCCCACCTGAATTTTGGCAATCTGCCATACATATAATTCAAGGTTAAGAAGGATCTTAAGATGTCTCATCTCTTACGTTCAAACTTTGATTAACGTTTGTTTTTCAAGTCATAATCAGACACGGGTATAAAGCCTCGGGCACAAAGACAAATACATAGGAAAGAGTTGGTTTACCTCAGCATATAATATAACCAGAAGACTGCCAGTAAAGCACCAGCGAAGAAAGAGTACCAAAGCCATTGCTTATGATTCTTCAAGCTATGGAGTACCCCCATGATGGCAACTGAACACACACAAACGGCTGCCCAATCTGTCAAAAATGATAGAACTAGTGTTACACCCAATCTGACAAGGGTTGCAACAGCAACAAGTAACAACCAGTTCAAATGAGAGAAGATGCATGTTCGACTTCCTGTTGGGTTGAGATTATTTTTTTCACTAAATAAATATAATAATCAATTCAAAATGGTTAAGTTCGACTAACCATGTAATTTAGTTAAAGGTTACAACCAAAATCTTACCCATGTAAAATATAAGATATGATACTATCTAACTCATTTAATCAATAATCTGAATTCATGTGCAATAGCAAGCTTCATATTCCAAATCATGCCGGAAATAAGACAAATCTAGCTGTCAAGTTCAAACAATTCCAAAACCCTGAATTTTGTAGTTTTTTCTGGACTATATATATATAGAAAGTATCGTAGGCAATTGTACAAATCTAGCTATCAAGTTCAAACAATTCCAAAACCCTGAATTTTGTAGTTTTTTTCTGGACTAGATATATAGAAGGTATGGTAGGCAATTGTATGAATTTCCGTGTAACATCATGCTTGACCTTCCTAATCATGCCATCAAAATAAAATAAAAAAATCCTCTATATATGCATACACACAGAGATACTGCAGAAATGAACATGATCATCGAAAATAACATGTAATTAGTTGATGATTTGATAGTAATGGAAAGCATCAGTAAATAGTTCATCATATAAGTACTAGGAAGTGTAGCTGAACAAACACATAATTCCCACACAGGTCCGACCTGGTGAAAAAATGATAAACAGATATATAATTGGAAGATTAAGATCGTATAATCTTCCAATTAATTTATAGCTGATGTGAACAAGTGTTAAAATAATTAGACTAATTCTTTTAGCATGCTGACGACACTGAATTTCTTCAAATGTTTTAATTTATTTTGCAGCATTCTAAGGCTGCGTCGTTTTCAATTCATTACACCTAGTACAGAAGTAGACCTGTCAATGGATTGGATTTTGATCCGAATCCGATCCAATTAGTCGGATTTGGATTGCAAAAAAAATCCGATAACCCGAATATGATCCGAATCCGATAATCCGATTCCTTAACAAATTGGATTTGGATTAGCCTAATCCGATCCGATAATAATCCGATCCGATAAAATATAAATATATATATGTGTATATATTTAATATTGTACATGTATATAAATGTTAGTTGTTAATTATTTTATTATTTATTAATAATGATTGATCATAAATACAATTATTAAAAGTGTGAATAATTTTAGTGTTTCAGTATTTATTGATTTTTGCATTTTTTTAATTAAATATTCGGATCAGATATTCTATAATGAAGAAATTCGAATATGAATTAATTAAGTGAAAATTTGTCGAATTATCGGATTCGGATCGCGGATCGGGAGTTTTTGTCATCCTTATCAATAGACTTATCAATAATCCGATTATAATCCGAATCCGATCCGAATCCGATATTAACCGGATATGGATTGAAAATAAAATCCGATAACCCGATTAGGATCCGAATCCGATAATCCGATTTCTTAACAAATTGGATTTGGATTTAACTGATCCGATCCGAATCCGATCCATTGACAGGTTTATACAGAAGCACTTGAATGTTAAGCAAATAAGAAGAATTAAGAAATGAACCTGCAGATATAACGATCCAGGAGTTGACCTCATCCATGAAATAAGCATGATAACGCTGCTCATCAAAGAGAAAGAAACATTGGTCACTAACATAGAAATTCACATGACTGATCTACATACAATGGCAAAGGATTAGGGAGCATGGGACCTCAGTTTCAAAATTCTCCTCTTGTACATATATATTTCATAATAATTTTAAATAGGACCTGCTTAAATAATATATAATTCCCCGATCAAAGTCCTCACATACATGGCAAGGGACTACTAGATTCAGTTCTTTGTCTCCCTCAAACTAAATTATCCTAAATCTGTCCTATTAGGTCAGAGTCAGAATGCGCACACCAACTCGTTACAGCATCCTATACGATCTCCTTTCTACAGAAAAGGACCTAAATAAACCAGAACTAAATAGATAGTTGTATCCTGTGATCTGAAATGTGCTGTCGGAAGATATCCCTTCAACCCTCTCCTTTACATAGTTTGGTCTTCAAATGGTTTTCTTGGACATTTTGTTTCACTAAAAAGATGTAACAGTCCATGAAAACAATATAAACACTAAGAAGTGAATAGTAATTAGTGAGTATAAAATATATTATTAGTCCGAACCTATCCACCAAAAAGCTTGAAGTTAAGACAACTTTTTATATGCCCAGTAGCTTGAGGGTATAATGAATTGACAAAACTTATTAAGTCTCCAAGGGAATCCTCCATCTGTTAAATACCAATTATCAGTCTCTGAGTGTGTGTTGATCCTCCTCGTTCCGAAAACAAAATTGGATAATAATATATACACTCAAACACGAGTAACTGAAGTCTACTAACAAAAAATTGAATACTCCTAAGCACCTTCTAAATCCCAAAAGAAATACATCCTTCATGTTTCATCCCAATCAAAAATACCAAACAGCTTCAAATGAACTCTGTGAGGGTGTGCAGTAGCATCCATTCTAATTCACTGGTCGCAATTAAATAAAGGGTTAGACATCAGCGCTAACTACAAATTTGTATATGTGGGTTTATATATATATATATATATATATATATATATAAATGTAGACACACACATATACCGACACTGTGTTTGTTTAATGGATAGTGTAGATGAAGAATACCAGTTCCCACGGAGACAAAGCCTGTTGATAGATTGAATAAACTAGAAACGCAGCAAAACACAAGAGAAGAGCAGCGAAAACTCTCTGCAGCACCAAAATTCGAAATCAAAGTCAAACAAACATTAATCAGAGAAAAAAAAAAAAAAGATTTCTTAAAAATAACTTAAGATTTTAAAATACCCTCCATAAAAGACTCTGTTGAGCTTGACTTCTCTCCAATGATCGGACCATCTCCTCTTGTTCTGTTCATCCAAAGAGCGGAGACAAAACCCCAATTAGTTTGATTCATACAATATACATATACATATATATATATAGGTATATATATAGAGAGAGAGAGAGTAATAGACCTTGAGAATCAATGGGTTGGAAATCGTCACGAGTTGGGAGAGAGAACTTATCGTCGTCTTCATAATAGTCATTCCCAGATCTCTTCAATTTTCTACTCAGCTTCTTCATCATCATCCCCATTCGCTTCTCTCTCTCTCTATAAATGTATGTATCAAACGTTTGAGCAAACACGACGTCGTTTATTATACTTTAATTCTATTCACGTTTAAATTACGCCGACCTCCTCAAAGATTTACGCAAATTACGCATGTATCCCCAATAATTTCTTTTCGTCAACGTCAGTGACCAAATAAATTGTCAATTTCTTCCTTCTCTTTGTATAAACTATAATATTATGTATTATTTTGATGCACAATAATATTGACAATTAACTTTTTTGACATTCAAGATCAACGTGTATATTTATTTAAATTTTTAATAAATCAATCAATGTCTGCAAAGGAAATTGTTTTTACACGGAAATGAAAGAGATCACGGAAATGAAAGAATTCAATTAACAAACAAAATATTGCAGAATCAAAAGTAACTCCTATTTAGTGTAATATTTTTCATATTTTATTGCCTGATGCCACAAAAATCATAAATAACAAACATGTTCTAAACAGAAACAGTTTCACAATATCTAACATCACCAAATCAGCAGACAGCGACTGGGAATAAAACTGCAGAATAAATCTTGTTTAAAAAAAACCCCCTAAAAATGGCATCACAAGGAACAAAAGGCTTTCCATAAAGTAACAAATTCACTATCATAGTTTTTTAATTCAATTTTGCGTAGAATGAGACACATCAATAATAATTATAATCTTTATAATCTTAACAAAAGCTATAAATAGATGCAAAACCCTAACATCCATGTATATCTAAGGATAACTGGAACACATTGTTACAGATCTGCTCTTCCTGGGTATCTGGGGAAGGGAATAACATCTCTTATATTGTCGATCCCCGTTGCAAATAGAATCATCCGTTCAAAGCCTAAACCAAACCCGCTATGTTTTACAGTCCCATAGCGCCGCAGATCAAGGTACCATTCATATGGCTCAAGAGGGAGGCCCATCTCCAGTTCCAGCAATAAAAGAACGCAATTTAGCCAAAGTTCCTTCATTGCCGCGCACAAGTGACTAAAGAGCAACTGAAATCACTAAAACTCCAACAACTGAAATCACTAGAACCCATAAATACAAAAGATTTTACAGAAGATGCTTCTTAATCCATTAGAAATGAATCTAAATCGAGCACAATAGCTTTTTATACCTGTCCCTAATGACCTCATAGCGTTTTTCCCTCTGGCTTCCTCCAATTAGTTCTCCCACCTTGAAAGAATGGAAGACAATATTGTTAAGTAAACGCAATATTGAGAAATTTTATAAGAGCGTGTGTAGAATAGCTATATCTAATTATATCCCAATGCAATGCATGTAGCAATAAGGATCTGGCATGTGACAAGAGGGAATAAACCTACCTTCGTTGTGTTGTGACAAATCACCACAAACAATATGACAACTAAGAAAAGAGCAACATATTAAAAATTCAGAAATCATTTAAGCAGTAGTAAATATAAGAATCTATATACCTCACTGTGTTGTGCCTATTTTTTGCATCATACAAGTTCTGGAAACTATTCTCCATTCTATTAGATATAGTACTTTGGGATACCCATTTTCTGTCACAATCACTATCATCCGGTTTCATAACCGGAATGGATCAAGTAGTGAACAATGAACATTTTTCCATTTTGGGGTAATTAATCAAGTAGAGCAATGCCTAGGCAAATAACTGATAAATTAGTAAATTACCATTTGTCAGCTAAACATCAAAGTTCAAATTATTTGTCTCACCACAAAAATTTTAATATCTAAATTTCTATATGCGAATGGGAGCAATTTATAGCATCAGTTTGTTGCCACAGTCATAATGTTCTCACATTGAGAGTGAGAAGTCCATTACAATTGTCAGCCGGGATCAAGCACGTATGCCTTAAGAGTAGCTACAAATCATAACCAAGACTCCAAGAGGATGCTTTGGAATTTTATAGAATTTCCAAGTCTAGGAATCTTAGCATCTTATTATATCTCACTAAAGCATCAACCCAAAAAAACTAATTAGCTTAAAATATTATCTCTTCTTTTTAATAATGGAAATTAAAATGAGAATCATATACTTCAAATTACAAGATGTAATAAGAACTTTAGTTTGTCATATTTTTATTGGACAATGCATGTCTCATGCCACAGAAGAAGAAAGTTTATTCAATATTTGGAATGGTCTAAGTAAAAGAAACATGTAGCTTAAATCTCAACATATACTTTTCGGGTTTTATAAATGAATTTCTTAATTATAAAATTACTTTTTTTTTAGTTTAAAAAAAAAGAGTAATCATGCAAACGTTTTATTAAAAGTTATGATAAATGTCAAATTTTCATTGCACCACACCATATTTGTTGAAGAATTATCTTTTTTGATATAAGGATCCATTTTAGAATTTTTAGAATTATCTTTTTCAATAGAAAAAAATAAGTCAAAACAGACCTTATACGGAATAAAAATTTTCTTTTGGAAAAATATATTTACACCGTTAGTTATCTAAACTTACTTGTTGCTTTCAATTAAACCAAACAATTATTTTTTATACTAATTCGACAATCTTAGTAAAATTTAATTTTGTAGGATGAATTTAATCTTTCTTTCTTTAAAAATTAATTCAACTTAATTTGTCCAAGAGGGCGAACCACAAATATAAAAGTTGATTTATTTAAGAAAATATTAATAACAACCACAATATTTAATTCGATTGTTTTTAATTTTATTTTTTACTCTCTCCTTTTAACCGGATAAAAGTGAGTCCATTTGTTCTACTTTTAATTCTTAACGGGTCTTCTGTGCATTACTGGGCCGGGCTAGATGAGTGTCCATGACTATGTTCTTAGTGGGCCTAAATCCAACTTGGGCCTCAAATCTTCCTCATATAACCCCCTCAAACCCTAACCCCAATTCCCAACTCTTTTTTGTTCGTCGCTCTCTCAAAAAAAGCCAGCAATCGAAGAAACTACATCCATCAGAGCTCAGGCAAGCAACAATCAACCATGGGTAAGCTCAACACCTTCCTTATTCCTATCCTATCAGTACTATTAAATCTAGGGTTTCCAATTTTAAGCTTCCAATTCTTCATCATGTGTGTGTTGTGTGTTTGTGTGTGTTTTTGATCTATTTGATTAATGGGTTTGTGGTGAATAATTTTGCAGGAAAGGTTCACGGATCACTGGCTCGTGCCGGTAAGGTGAGAGGCCAGACCCCCAAAGTGGCCAAGCAGGACAAGAAGAAGAAGCCCCGTGGCAGAGCTCACAAACGCATGCAGTACAATCGCCGATTCGTCACTGCCGGTATTTTTTTCTTTTATATATATATAATATAATATATATGTGTGTGTGTGCATATAGAAAAATGTTCTATTGCTCAACCGTGAACAAGAAAATAGATTTAGATCATTGGTTGTTGGATGTGACTGCTATATTGTTTTGTGGCTAATCACACAACTGCCAATTTACTTTTGTGTGAATGAATTTCTATAGTGAACTATACACAGAAATGTATATATATGTATGTATGTATGTACTGTAATTTCGTTTATGTGTAGAGATGGTCTTCTAGTTAAGCTTTTGCTGTTTGAGCTATATATATATATATATATATATGCTTGTTATATGCTTAGTACACTATTGAAGAAATCCCATAATACTCCTTTGTGTTCTCTCAAGGAGAGAACTTTGAACATGCTAAGATTGGATATGGCCCTTATTAGATTGATAGCTCGTAGTAATGACTAATGAGGGTTTTAGAAGTTCTCTTGTATCCAGATTGAAAATATTCATATTCAGTTTCATACTAGGTTTTTCTTTTCCTGATAAGTGAGAAGCTCATTGCAAATTTTCATATTCAGTTTCGCAGTGCGTTTTTCTTTTCCTAACAAGTGAGAAACTCACTGAAAATTTTCATATTCAGTTTCGCACAACATTTTTATTTTCCTAACAAGTGAGAAGCTCATACATTGCACTTCAAAAACTTGTACTTAAGAATGGCGTTTTTGCAGTTGTTGGCTTCGGAAAGAAGAGGGGTCCAAACTCATCAGAGAAGTAGGGCTTCGAACATACAAGCAGTTGGAGGACAATCGTGGTTGGATTTCTCATGAATCTTTTAACAATCAGTCTGATACTGCTTTTGTTTAGATATTGGAGTTTCTATTTTTGCAATTTCTATCTTGCTGAATGTTGGATTTGTGTTTTTTGGTAGGTAAGAATTAGAATTCTTGTTTCTCAATGTGTTGAATTATATAAGTGTTTGGAAATTCTTGTGATTGAAGTTAAAACTTCTTCGCCACTAAATTTGCATTTTTTACTGAATAGCGGGAATTTGGAACTTGGAAAACCATACAGAATAATCCACTGCAGTATTGAAAAAAAAAAAACTATCCATAAGCAAGTGTGTTGGAGATGTTATAACCTTTTCTTTGACATTGCCATAAATTCTAATGATTAGTGAGAATTGCTTCTTTATTGAACATGTGTAATCATGGATATTATCAGGAAATCCATAAAGAGTTGGTACAAATTGGTTATGATATGTAGAAGTTTGTGTTCCTAATTTTTTATTTTTTTCCAGGTCTTTTACTTGTAAAATGTTGTTGTGTTGTATATATACATACTAGTATGAATACTGACCTTATTACTATAAAATCAAATGTTGAATTAAAGACCCTTCGCCTGTACTAATCTGGATTTGTTCGTGTTCATATGTAACCAACTCATATGATTATAAAAATGCAGCTGAAAACGGAAACTACCAGGGTATATGGGTAAGACGAGGGAGAATCTAAAAATGGAGCACTGCATAAAATTTAGGTATAATTATGTTTATTCCTGATGGATTACCTTCTAAATTTATACAAATTAGCTGTCACTAATTGCTTGAGCCGTGTATTTGACGCCTGAAACGAAACGATGTTTTTTTGTCAACATGGCCCGTGAACACGAGTTCGGAACAAGTCCTCCCCATCGTCTCTATTTTTCGGAAATCACATTTTTACTTTGTATATCACTTCTTCAAGCATTGAAAATAAAATATACACATATTCATGTAGATTATGAAATGCAAAGATACACTGGAAGTGGAAGAGAACCATTTTTAATCAAATATCTCCCAAGTCTGCTCTCTGAAAAGAATGCTTGTATTCTAAAAACTTCACATGCAAAAAGATACAGAATTATGCAAAACCTTATCTCCAAAACTCTCCCTAAACTCTCATCAAAATTACACTATCTCGAAGAAAAGGAATCCATCCGCATTAATCTGTAGATTTGCGCCCCTGATGTTGATCATCCTGTATCAAATGATGATCTCATTTAGGTTCTACATCGAAAAGTTGATATTAAAGGGACTACTTTCAGATACAGATATATACATATATATATATATAGATATATATACACACACAGAGTTACCTGAGTCGTTGAATTCTTGCAGTAAATAATGGCTGATTCCAACTTCTCCTCTCGTTCTTCAGCATTCATCTGACAATAGTAGTTACAACTTTTTGGGAGACACTGAATACTCGGAATTGTCTCTATAGATGGATCATGAGCAATCTTGCTTGATCTACCCTTGTGTTTGATCTTTGATCTCGACTCCATTGGCCTGAAACATGTCAAATATTTTCTAACTCTTTGATGATTACATGTTGCCACATCGACAAGGTGAGAGGGACACGAAGAAGAAGAAGATGGTGATGAATATATTTTGGGGTTGTGATTCATGGTTGAGGAGGGTTTAAAGATTGAAATATAGGCTATAAATCTACAAATGCATTGTCTTATAGAAATCTTTTGCAGTTTGAGAGTGATAGTACTAGTAGGTAAGTTTGAAATGTTGCTCCTTTTAATGCTATAAAATCGTTTTTTTCTAAAAATAAATGGTTGATTCATAAAACAGGCTACTGTTTAGGCTTCCGAGCCTCCTCTTTCCTCCACTTTAGTAGGTGAACCGTGAATGCAATACCATAATCTCATATATATGTGTGTGTCTATATATATATGTGCACACCTGTAATTGCACAATCTCTCTCCCATATTCTGGTGTGAATGATATTTACAAGGACAATGAAACAAGCTTGTCTTGCTAAAAAAAAAAAAAAAATTTTGCTGATCGCTCGAATTCATAAGCATCAACGAGCCGAGCTCGAACATTTAAAAAGATCGGCTTTTATGATTCTACAGAATCAGTCCGATGATGTGAAGGACTTGAGGTCAATAGAATTGGGCCGATAGTATACTAATAGATTTTTATTGGGCTATTAGAGACTCAAAGCTTTGGGCTCTCCTCGGAGCTGTGAAACTGTATGGGGATGGGCCGGATGGCAAAGGGCTTATTCGGGTCAGGATCCACATTTGAAGTGGATTTAATATTATTTTAAAAACATTAAACATACTATATAGCAATTTACAAAGTGATCCAAGCGAAATTAAATACTAGTGTATTTAATTTACAACATAATCAGCCAATTGAAATTGAACATAATACCAAACATGATTTGGAACCAAAATAAAACCACACCAACTACAACCAAATCAAAACCAACACCGTCTACCAAACAAAATATTGCAGAATCAAAAGGAACTCCTGTTTAGTGTAATATTTTTCATATTTTATTGCCTGATGCCACAAAAATCATAAATAACAAACAAGTTCTTAACATAAACAATTCCACAATATCTAACATCACCAAATCAGCAGACAGCGACTGGGAATTAAACTGCAGAATAAATCTTGCTTAAAAAAAAACCCCCTAAAAATGGCATCACAAGGAACAAAAGGCTTTCCATAAAGTAACAAATTCACTATCATAGTTTTTTAATTCAATTTTGCGTAGAATGAGAGACATCAATAATAATTATAATCTTAACAAAAGCTATAAATAGATGTAAAACCCTAGCATCCATGTATATCTAAGGATTACTGGAACACATTGTTACATATCTGCTCTCCCTGGGTATCTGGGGAAGGGAATAACATCTCTTATATTGTCGATACCCGTTGCAAATAGAATCATCCGTTCAAAGCCTAAACCAAACCCGCTATATTTTACAGTGCCATAGCGCCGCAGATCAAGGTACCACTCATATGCCTCAAGAAGGAGGCCCATCTCCAGTATCCTGCAATAAAAGAACGCAATTTAGCCAAAGTTCCTTCATTGCCGCACAAGTCACTAAAGAGCAACTGAAATCACTAGAACTCCAACAACAAACTAGAATAAGAACCCATAAATACAAGATTTTATAGAAGATGCTTCTTGATCTATTAGATATGAATCTAAATCAAGCACAATAGCTTTTTATACCTATCCCTAATGACCTCATAGTGTTCTTCCTTCTGACTTCCTCCAATTAGTTCTCCCACCTTAAAAGGATAGAAGACAAAGTAAACGCAATATTGAGAAATTTTATAAGAGCGTGTGTAGAATTTTTCAAAAATAATATATTTTTCAAATTTTATAAATTATTTCAAAATTTTATATTATTTTTTGAATTTTATATATTATTTTTGATTTTTTATATTATTTTTCAAATTTTTTATATTTTCTCAAATATATATATATATATATATATATATATATATATCTAATTTTGTATATTAGTTTTGAATTTTATATTTTTTTCAAATTTTATACATTATTTCAAATTTTTTATATTATTTTTCAAAACTTATATATTATTTTTTAAATTATATATATATATATATATATTTAAAATTTTATATATTAATTTTTATATTTATATATTTTTTTCGAATTTAATACATTATTTTTTTTAAATTATATTATTTTTCAAATTTTATATATTATTTTCGAATTTTATACATTATTTTTGATTTTTTCTATTATTTTGGAATTTTTTTATTTTCCCAAATTTTAAATATATTTTTTGCATTTTATATATTAATTTTGAATTATATATATATATTTCAAATTTTATACATTATTTCAAAAAATTTATATTATTTTTTTAATTTTATATATTATTTTCAAATTATATATATTTTTTAATTTTATATATATATTTCAAATTTTATGGTCCCATGTGTTAAAACAATTGTATATAAAACCACTTGAAACCATCATTTTTTGTTGTCTCAAATTACCCCTTTTGGTTCCAAGTGGTCCTTGTTTTTTTGGAACCATGTTGTCAAACAGTGTCTGGTCCCAAAAAATTCATTATGAGACCGAACCAAATAGGACCGGACCGCGAACCAAACAGGGCCTTGTCATATTTTTATTGGACAATGCATGTCTCGTGCCACAGAAGAAGAAAGTTTATTCAATATTTGGAATGGTCTAAGTAAAAGAAACATATAGCTTAAATCTTAACATATACTTTTATAGTTTTTATAAATGAATTTCTTAATTATAAAATTACTTTTATTTAGTTTAAAAAAAGAGTAATCATGCAAACGTTTTATTACAATGTCAAATTTTCATTGAACCATACCATATTTGTTGAAGAATTTTCTTTTTTTATATAAGGATCCATTTTAGAATTTGCATTGATCTTTTTCAGTAGAAAAAAATAAATCAAAACAGACATTTTCTTTTGGAAAAATATATTTACATCGTTACTTATCTAAACTTACTTGTCGCATTCAACTAAACCAAACAATTATTTTTTATACTCATTCGACAATCTTAGTAAATTTATTTTTGTAGGATCGATTTAATCTTTCTTTCTTTAATAATTAATTCAACTTAATTTGTCCAAGAGGGCGAACCACAAATATAAAAGTTGAGTTATTTAAAGAAATATTAATAACAACCACAATATTTAATTCAATTGTTTTTAATTTTATATTTTACTCTCTCCTTTTAACCGGATAAAAGTTAGCCCATTTGTTTTACTTTTAATTCTTAACGGGTCTTCTGTACATTACTGGGCCGGGCTAGATGAGTGTCCATGACAATTTTCTTAGTGGGCCTAAATCCAACTTGGGCCTCAAATCTTCCTCATATAACCCCCTCAAACCCAAACCCTAATTCCCAACTCTTTTTTATTCGTCGCTCTCTCAAAAAAAGCCAGCAATCGAAGAAACTACACCCATCAGAGCTCAGGCAAGCAACAATCAACCATGGGTAAGCTCAACACCTTCCTTATTCCGATCCTATCAGTACTATTAAATCTAGGTTTCCAATTTTAAGCTTCCAATTCTTGATCATGTGTGTGTTGTGTGTGTTTTTTATCTGTTTGATTAATGGGTTTGTGGTGAATAATTTTGCAGGAAAGGTTCACGGATCACTGGCTCGTGCCGGTAAGGTGAGAGGCCAGACCCCTAAAGTGGCCAAGCAGGACAAGCTACAAATCATAACCAAGACTCCAAGAAGATGCTTTGGAATTTTATAGAATTTCCAAGTCTAAGAATCTTAGCATCTTATTATATCTCACTAAAGCATCAACCCAAAAAAAAAAAAAAAAGCAATTCCGTTAATTATGATCAAACTAATTAGCTTAAAATAATGATCTTTGTAGTGAACAAACATCAAATTATCAATTTCTAATTGAAATAGCGATCCTCACATTTAAGGTTAACAAGCAGTACACACACAGTTCTCAATAGACAATTTGGTAAAAAAATAAAAAATTCAAACTTAACTGTAGCTATAAGGAAAACAACAAATCAAATAAGCATGACGAAAAGAAAAGTGAAACATGGTTTAAGCAGTATTGCCACGAATATCAATAAAATTCTGTAATTTTTTTCTGAATTGCACCCAATTAATAACAAATCATTTCTGATAAAATAGCAAATACATAAATACATATATATATATATATATATATGTATATGTACATTACCGTATTGGTTCTGGGGCGAAGATGAACGTAATCCCTGAGAAACTCGAGGGTTAGCTTGGTCTTAGGTAAAGGGTACTTGGCCGGATCGACCAACCCCAAATCCAAAACCTTGTGAACCCTAAGCTCGATCCTCTGCTCCGTCCCTTGAGGAGGGACCTTGAGTTCACCCTCCACGTAGACGCACGTGTCGGTGGGGACCAATTGGCTGAGTGGCGCCACGGCGGCGTCGACGATGACCTGAAGATTGGCCGGACATGACCCGTCGTTGAGTTCCAAGAAGGCGAAGGACCCCTTGCCTTGCTCTCGGCCCGTCTTGACCCATCCGCCGACCCGCACCGTCTGGCCGGAAAGCCCAGCGCCGCCGTCGGACCTGCTCAGGATGGTCTTGATTAGGACTCGTTTCAAGAATTGAGCCTCCTCCACGGCGGCGGTGGCGGAGGTGTTGTTTAGGGTCAGGGCGGACATTTCTTCCACCGGCGATGCAGATTCGGCTGACATCTCCGGTGGTGGTGGTGGTGGTGGCGTTCACACAATATGTGTGTGGTAGTTATTTGGTTTTGGACATAGAGAGTGAGGCTACCTTGAAAAACCCTAATATTATGTGCTTTTGCGTGTCTTGATTCTTTCGGACTTTGGATGTTTATTGGGGGAATCGAATCCTCTGTCATGAGGTATCAAATTTCACATTGAGTAGGCCACATTGGATAATAAAATCCAGAGTTTCCACAAAATTTAAAAGCTTTATATGGTCAATTTCTTTGTTACAATTCATTCAAAACGGCATACGAAATAACATAGCAGCAGTTGACAAAAATGAACACCACAGACTACATTTCTATTGACCATATAGGAATATATACATCATATATACAACACAATTCCTTCATACGCTGATCAGCCAAATTTCCATACATTTAACCTTCAAACATGAGAAGGTTATATTACAATTCTTGCAGAACCAACTATTATATAAAAGGGTGCCCATCGAATAGGGATGGCAAAATGGTCCGACCCGTCGGGTTTCGACCCGTTCCAATAGGATTGGGGCTGGTTTGGTATCCAAAATTAAAACCCGAAGCGGATTCGGGTCGAGTTTGGGTTTTTTGGAAAACCCGATGGGAACCCGATCCCGACCCGTTTATGATTTTAATTTTAATTTTAATTTTAATTATATATATATATATATATAGTCTTTGTCTATATATAACTCATTAATCTAATTCTTGGTGTTGACATCTATATATTTTTTTTTTTTGAAGAATTTCAGTCAATATGCATATATATACATTTGTTTGTTTAAATATGTGAGATATTTGGTTTATAACGTAAAACATAATATATGCTTAGAATAAGAGAGAGATACTTGGTTTATAACCTAATTTGTTATCAAATGCATTATAACTTAATTTGTCATCAAATAATTTAGGAAATCAACTGTGCTTCTAATTTATTAGAAATAATGTAGTACAACCGATGGTAATCCGATGGAACCCATTTATACCGACGGGGTGGTAATGGTATTAGCCAAACCCGTCCCAAACCCGACCCGTTGCCATCCCTACCAGCGAATAACCCATGTAGTATTGATATAATGCGTATAACTCTATGTTTGGGACCCGGACCCCAATATTTCAAATAATATGTGCATTAAGATTATTAGTTGAATAATTAAATTATTTAGTTACTTCTTTTGATTATTAAAAAAAAAATATTAGTATAATATTTTTTGGCAAACATTTAGAGATGTTTTTAGAATAATTATTTGAAAACTTAAACAAATTTATTAATGTATTTCATATTATCTCACATTTTAAATTTATTATAAAAAAATATGATTATATATATTTTTATATTTTACATAGTCATACAGATATTTTAGTCAAGTATTTTTTGCTAATCGAACTTAAAAGGATATATTTTAAAAATAAAATAAAAAATTAAATTTTATCATAAAGAAATTGTTTTATATGACAAATATATATATGTACAAAGTGTTGTGATATATACATATATATGTATATATTTTCTTTTCTTTTTAAATATATATTGAGGGTATTTAAGACATTTGATTCTCCAGTGACCGATAAATGAAAAATATGGGCAATACAAACACTTTTTGAAATATTGGGGTTACAGTAAACAAGGGGGTTATACGCACTATATCGATATTACATGTCTAACACATGTGATAGAGGAATTTCATATTTATAAATGTCATGTGCACAAATGACATTTTCACAATCAAAGATGGTTGGCCAATGACTAGTAGGGGCAAAGTGCATTTTTTTTAAAAATTCGTGAATTTATGTACATAAAATTAAACTAGGAAGATTTTTCGCACAAAATCACAAACTAGAGTTGATTTTTCGCAGATATTCTTATTAATAATTTGCTAAACAAAAGAAAAATGAGAGAAACATTACTATATAATAATACTAAGGACCTGTTTGGCAACCCGGTTTTGGGCTTGGTTTTGGTCTTGATTTTGGATTTTAAGACCAAAACCATGTTTGGCAAGCCGGTTTTGGAGTTGGTTTTGAGCTTTTTAAAACCAACCACTAAAACCTGGTTTTGGCCCACCAATTTTGACTTCTCTCTCTCTCTATATATATATATGGCCAAAAATATGAATTATTTTGAATTTTTTTTTATATTTTTCGGAAAAATTATTTTCAGAAAAATTTATTTTTTCGGAGAAATTTATTTTTCAGAAAATATTTACTTTTTCGGAAAAAAATTAATATTTCGGAAAAAAATTAATTTTCGGAAAATAATATTTTTCGTAAAAAATATTTTTTGGAATTTATATTTTTCGGAAAAATTAATTTTGGGAATTTTTTTTTTTGCAAAAAAATCATAATTTAATATAAATTTTCAAAAAATAAATTTTCGGGAAAAAAATATTTTTCGGAAAATATTTATTTTTTCGGAAAAAATTATTTTTCAGAAAATATTTATTTTTTCGTGAAAAATAATTTTCGGAAAATAATATTTTTTCGGAAAAAATTAATTTTTGGAAAAAAATCATATTTTCGGAAAAAAATTAAATTTGGGAAAAAATTAATTTTTCAGAAAATATTTATTTTTTCAAAAATAATTATTTTTTCGGGAAAAAAATTAAATTTTGTGAAAAAATTATTTTTTCGACAAAAAATATTTTTTCGAAAAAATTTATTTTTCGGAAAAAATTAATTATTTTTCAAAAAATTATTTTTTATATTTTTCGGAAAAATAATTTTTCCCCGAAAATTAATTTTTTTCCAATTTTATATATATATATTTTTCATATTTATATATTTTTAATACATATTAGTATATATATATATAATTATACCAAGATCAAGACCAACTCCTTACCAAATATTATATATTGGTTTTAGATTTACCTAAAACCACCCAAGACCAAAACCAAGTTCCCAAACGGGTCCTGAATAACCTTTGTTATAGTATAAAAGTGATTGTCAAGTTTTCAAAGGGTAAAAGATAACATTGTCATTATGTACAGTTTAAAGCATAAAACTTCAAGACTTCTGCAAAATTAGCTGGAACAAAACGTCAAACTGACATTTAGTCCTGGCTTCCATTATTGCGGTTATTAATACTCCAGTTCACCACCATTTTTCATACTGTAATATAGATAGTGTCTCTCTTCTCCTGCAATAATAATTTTAAAAATAACAAAAATAATTTATTAATTAATTTCTTTTACAGATGAAAAAATTTACAAACTCAAATTGTCTCCTTAGTCCTTAATAATTAGAAACTTTTATAATTTACTTCCGCCGTCAGTTTTTAGTTTCTAAACAAGTTAAAACTAAAGATACTTGTAAGTGCTTTTTTTCACTCACACCAAAAAACATGCCTTATTCATACTCTCATGGCCATATTTATATTCCCACTTTGGTACAAACTTTTCCTATTTTAAAGGATCATGCTCCTCAAAATAGGGAGTCATGATCCACTTCAATGCTTACTTCCCACTACCTCTAGAGGTAGTGGGTCGTTAATTCCCATTTTCCTAGGGATGATGGGCCTGTTCTAATCAGTATTGGGCTAACTATTCATATATGGGCCATATCAATATTGGGCTTTGAAAGCATTTTTTGGGCCTATTGAATTTCCTTATTTACACTAGCCCCATTCGGGTCGGGTAGACGGATCCGTGGGCTTGACCCGAATTAAATTGAACTCATTGCTTTACAGCTGTGCCTGATGACGTCACCCTCATCATTGCGAGAAGGCGTGTGGATTTTAAATTTCAAAAAGGCGGCTGCCTGTTCCACTTTCACCGTATTTGTGGCCTTGGGAAACGGCGCGCCCCCTCTGTCATTTAATGTCGGTTGTTGGTATGACTGACCCTATATAAACCCTTTGTGGGCTTCCATTTTAACTATTCCTTGTTTCAATTTGTGTGATTTACAAGTGTACTTTGATCTTCACCGCCGTTCATCTCTTGGCTGCCGGAAGTTCCTCTTTCTTCCCGCCGATGTTTTCTGTGTAAGTTTCCATTCTACTCTCATCATGTCTGATACTAGTGCCTCAAAATCTACCAAAGGGATGATTCCTCAGGAGTATGGGGGGTCTGATGTTCCCAGCCCCCCTTCTGCAAATCCATCTTCTTCATCTTCTCCTTCTTCCTCTTTGCCCATACCTAGTCGTCGGGACCCATCTGGCTCGGGAGTAACTATTTCGGAGGTGAATAATCAGGCCGGTATCGCTGATACTGTTCTTGCTGGGACTTCTGTTATATCCAAACTGGTAGGGACCGATGCTCCTAGAGGCGTTCCTGTTGGACCCTCTACTGAATCAACCCCATTTGTGGCTGAACCACTCGAAGCTCATAAAAGAAAATCTGTGAACCTTAAAAGTCTGAGGAGGGACTGTAGGATCCCAAAAGATGTGATATTGATGGAGTATGATCCTTCTCATGATTTTAGATCGAGCGACGGAGTGGGTCCTGATGAAGTGTTATTGTCGGCCCTTCAGATAAAGATGCTTCGATTTCCTCTTCATCCTCTTTTTCATTTTATTTTCTTCACCTTGGGAATAGCCCCTCTGCAAGTCAATCCAAACTTCTTCAGGATAATTTCCATGTTAATCATGATTAACAGAGAGAAGAAGCTATCCTTGGGTCTGACAGATCTTCTGCCTGGCTACAAAATTGTGGGCCTGAAAGATTGTGAGGGGAGGTACAACTTCTACCCCTTCAAGGGTCGGGCGATCTGCCATGGGACTGAGAAAACAGAGAAGTACTGGAAGGAGAAGATGGTTTTGGTAAAGGGGGCTTGGTTTTACCCTTATTCCAGGAGATGGCCGATCCCTGCTGTTTTTAAGCATCTAGCCCTTCTTCCTTTTTCATTTATCCATAAGGAATCTTGCCTCTGTTCCGGGTGTGACCAGCTCAGAGCGGATTTTGTTTATAAGTCTTTAGGTTATAGGGATACAGATATAGTGGCTCAGGACGTAGAAGCCCGTATTTCTTTATTAAAGTCCAAGGTCTGGTCTAACCGTATGTCATGCGCTGATGTCACGCCCCGAATCCGAAAATCCGGATAATGACTTAAATTTAATTAAAATTCATAAAAATACCAAATGGTTAAACTGGTCAACCGACATTGTTTATAATTCACTAGCGCGAAAGCGAAATAGAAATAATAAAATCACATACAAATTCCGAAATCAAATCAAATTACAACACGAACACACTAGTCCAAAGCCAAAAAAAATACAAATCATAATAACCACGCAATCTCCATTATTACATAAAGATGTAATTATTATAGGTTCAAATTCCACAAATTTCCAATAGCTCACGCATCATCCACCAATGGTTCTTTTCCTGAAAAATGTTAAGGGGTGAGCACAAACGGCCCAGTAGAGAAAAATCATGAAGCGTAAGATTCCGCAAGTATGTAAATTAATGAATACGTATAGGGTCAAGTCTCTACCCTAGTCCAATGTCAAGATATAAATGCATAAGGAATCACAATATAAACTCATGTAGAACAATTTAAATAATACCATCAAGATAATTTAAAAGTTCTATAATCACGAAATTAAAACCAATACTCTCAATATGAACTCAAATCCACTATCACAACCGAAATAACATCAAATTCAAAATCATCAAATTAGAAAATTATGTCATGAAACAAACCCTAGGACATGAATTACCTGTTCATCTGCCTAGCCGTCTTGGGGCTACTAACCCTACGGTGACGTCAACCAATCGCGCGATAATTCGAGGACTTGCACCCCGGGAGCTCCTTCGTCCCCCCATTGCTCACACCACACGACCATTTCCCAAAATCAACAACCAATCCACCATTCACAATTCACAATTCATAAATGTCATTCACATGCGCACATAAGTAATAAATATATCCACACTCCATGATCCACCTAATAAAAATTCTAGCGTGGCATGAATCAATGCATTTAAACACATTAATACAATTTCACAACTCATGTCAAAAATAGCACAATATGATGATGAATCTATATATAAACATTAAAATGCATAAATGAAGATTCTTAAACTCACACGATACCCCAATAAATCCCTACCTCAAACTTGATAAAATATCCAGTAAAATAACTACAATCAAAACAATATGGTTGTGTAGAGAATGAAGAAACGAACGGTTCTCCCTTCACGCCTTCATTTGTACCCTGTTATGGTCGAAACCAATTAACACATATTGAATAATTTTTATATACATAACCATATTTATTTTTATAATAAGATTTGCCAATAAACATTATGATATATATAAATATCTACTCAAAAATAATCGGGATTAATAGACAAAATTTAGCAACTTAATTAAGAATCGAAAAGTTCGGTTTCGAATACTACCATAAAACGGACAGCAGGTAATCTATGATTTTTAGAAAAATCTACAGGTTTGATAAAAATATGGAATTTACAGGATACACTACAAACTTCTACATAGATCTACTGTAACATTTTCATAAGCTTTAATCAAAGGACAGTGGTCCAAAATAATTATAAAAGACAGCTTTCCTAACAGTTCCGAAAACTGAACACTCTTTACTCCAAGATTTTTACAAACCTATCCATGAATTATATGACTACCAAAATCTCCATATTTACATCATATACACTCAAGATCAGGTGATAAAATTATAAGTACAAAATTAGAATTATAGATAGCTCAAATTGGTAACACAAGTTCCGGTTTTAAACTACGATTGAAACTGAACAGTTACTACTCAACAATTTTTCTTACCAATATAAATTAACTTAAAATTCTTGATCTTTAATACATATGTCCTAGACATATACAAAATGTTATAATAAACGTTTCAAGATTTATAAGAATACGAAACCATATGAAACAATTGGCTAAACCGAAACCGAAATCGGATCAGCAAGCAGTAAAATATCACTGGACAGCCTACTTCTGTGATTTTTAGAAAATTAAATATTTATCTAAATGATCTGAAATTTTGAGAGATGATAATAGACATATACAAAAGCATACTGTAAAAGTTTCAAAAATTTATAAATAATTTAACATGGTCTATAAATTTCTCAAACCGAATAAAAAACAACGGTCTGCAGCAACAACAATATCCGAATAACATGTTTTTCCTAGATTTTTAATTAACTCTCTACTTATCTATAAATTCTGAAATTTTCAGGAACATATAATCACATACCTATATAGGATCTGTAAAATTTTCATAAACTAATTTTGATCCGTACATATATTATAAATTAGAGATCTAAAGTCTTGATTTTCACTAAACATGTAAACTAGCAATCTGGAATTTTTGAAAAATCAAATCAAATTAAATAATATAGATCACATACCGTAATTGGTATTAAACCGAATATCGGAACACGTAGAACAACTTCCTAGTTGAGCACAAAATTGAATCCCCACTCTAAGATGCCCAAAATGTAGAGAGAAGAAGATAGGAGAAAAATAGAGAATGATGGAAAAAATGGTTTTGCTTGATTGTTGAGAATATGCAAAAGCTAACCTCAACACATCAATATAATGGCTGAAAACTTTCATCAATAATGTCATAAAGTGGTGTCAATATAATAGATGTATGATTGCACCTTTAAATGATGGAGGAATATGCTTTTGGAAAGTTAAAGATAAAAATAAAAATAAACATGTGGAATTCGGTCACACATTTACACATAATGAATATATTGCAAAAGTTACCCTCATCTTTATCAAACTCAAAAGTAACCCCCACATTTAATTAAAATATCGAAACTACCCGATCAACGACAAAAATGAAAATTTTACAAAACATAGGAATGAACCAAAAAATTCAAATCATACAATCTTTAATGCACAAAAACACATGCAATGCCACATAATGCACAAGATAAAAAAAAAATTATAACCAAAGAAAAAGAAATTATTTAAATAAACCCGGTCATTATAGCTGACCTGCTTACTCCTGCCAATTTGCAGGGTATATCCAGGTTTGGAGCCAAGTACAAGATCATGATGGATCCGATCAGACCAGTGATTGAGGACGATGATGATGACATGGAGGAGATAGTTGCGCCTCCAACTAGTCAACGGTAAGTGCCTCTGGATTCTAATCCTCAGGCTGCGACCGTCGCCCTGACGGGCGATGCTTCTGGGTCTGCACTTGTGCAAACCACTATTCCTGAGATGTTTCATCCTTCCTCTGCCCGAACCAGACCGGTAGGGGAAGAGAGACCCAGTAAGAAAAGGAAGCATAAGGGTAAGGAGAAAAGTTCTGCTTCTTCTGACCAGTCCACCTCCAGCCTTACATCCATGGCTGCCATGATAACTCGGGCGTAGGGACTCTGGACGCCGGAGGAGCTCGAGGCATAGAGATATGCTGACCCCGACCGCATTGTGCGTAAAACTCCGGGGTTGTTATTAGGGGTACGTCTTTGCTTGATCCCATGTCTTATTCCTGTTTTTGTATATATTATTGACCCATTTTGCCTTGCATTTTTCCTTTTTAGGCTCTCTTCAGTGTCAATGCGTTATGCCTTGCCCACGAGGAGGGTGTGAAGGAGCTTGAACGCCTGAAAGCTGACCTAGCTGAGAAGGAGGATCATGAGAAAGAGCTGAAGGCTCAGCTAGGGGACCTTCCTTCCAGAGTTGCTCAACTGGAAGAACAGCTAGCATCAGATCATGAGGCTCTTGAAAACCAGTTCGGCATCTCCCAGTCTGCCCTGGAGATGTGCAAGAAAGGAGGGCTTGACATGCACCAGCACTATTCAAGGATGAATAATATAGTGGCTGGTGAATTCTGGAGGAAGGGCTTCAACGCTGGAGAGAAGGATCCAGCGAGGAGGAAGATCAAAGATCCTGATGCCATGGATAAGAAGTTAGGGGTTCAACCTCCATATGCCAGCCCCGAACCTAGCTATGCTCAGAATCTTTTCACTGAATTCCTCAAAGGGTATCTTCCAGTTGACCCTCTCAATCCTTCCATTGAGTTCTTCCCCCCGACCACACATGTAGATTCCTTGGGGAAGGACTTCAGTGGTCCAAGCCGTACTTAGGCTTTTATGTAATCATTTTGTAATGCTGTTTTTGTACAATGTCCTTCGGGCAATTTTGTAACACAACAACAATTTTGCTTATTAATGGAAGATGCCCCCCTTTTTATTATATATATATATATATATATATATATATATATTTATTTATTTGCCTCTGTTGATATGAATCAGGCTAGTTTGCCTCTACTTTTTGAATCTTATTCCTCTGAAAGACTGAGTCAGGCTTATAAGCCTCTGTCATCTCACTACTTGGGAAATTAATATTATTCCTCTGAAAGAGTGAGTCAGGCTTAGAAGCCTCTGTCATCTCACTACTTAGGAAATATTTTTAATATTCTTCCTCTGAAAGAGTGAATCAGGCTTATAAGCCTCTGTCATCTCACTACTTGGAAATATTTTTAATATTATTCCTCTGAAAGAGTGAGTCAGGCTTATAAGCCTCTGTCATCTCACTACTTAGGAAATTAATATTATTCCTCTGAAAGAGTGAGTCAGGCTTATAAGCCTCTGTCATCTCACTACTTGGGAAATATTTTTAATATTATTCCTCTGAAAGAGTGAGTCAGGAAATTATTTTTATTTCAGGCTATTTGATTGCAAGAAGGATGATCATCTTTTATTATAACCGAGAAATAACAACATCTGACTGAGTCAGGATAACAAACATGGAAAATTTTAAAGATATCAATAAAGCTAGGCTCGGATGCCTCTGTTTAATTATTCTGAAAACGAAATAAATATCAAGGATAATACCTCTTCAGTCGTGAGGCATTCTGTGAATTGGGTATCATATTGTCGTCATTATTCCTGAGGCGGTAAGCCCCACGTCCTATGATATCTGTGACTGTGTATGGTCCTTCCCAATTTTCCCTGAGCTTTCCTATTAAACCGATCTTCTTTCGTAATACCATATCGCCCACCTGGAATTCTCGTCTTTTGACTTTTTTGTTGAAGGTGTTCCTGACCCTCTGGTGGTAGGCTGCTAGCCTGATGGCAGCTTGTTCTCGTTTTTCTTCGAGCAGATCGAGTCCATCAACCAGCTGTTGGTCGTTCAGTTCTTCCTGATACAGCTCTGTTCTGGCTGTTGGCACTATTTGCTCTGTTGGAATGACTGCTTCTATCCCATACACCATTGAGAATGGTGTTTATCCTGTAGGGATTCTTGATGTTGTTCTGTAAGACCATAATACCTCTGGAAGCTTGTCTGGCCACACTCCCTTATGCTCTTCTAGCTTCTTCTTCAGGGTATTCAATATGGTTCTGTTGGATCTTTCGGCCTGGCCATTTCCTTGAGGGTATGCGACCGATGAGGTTCTCAACTGGATCCCATGTTCGTTACAGAATTGTCTGGTCCATTGATTATCCAGATTTAATCCGTTGTCGATCACTATCACCCTCGGCACTCCGAACCTACAGATGATATTGGTCCATATGAATTTGATTACGTGCTTGTGAGTGATGGTGGAATAAGATTCTGCCTCGACCCACTTTGTGAAATAATCAGTTGCTATTAGTGCTTGATTTACTGATCTGAGAGTCATGGGAAGTGGTCCAACTGCATCAATCCCCCATTGCGCAAATGGGTGGGGGCTGAATATGGGGTTAAGCAGCTCTGGTGGCGGATGGATGAAATCTCCATGGAACTGACACTTTCTGCATCTTCTGACAAAGGCTTCAGTATCATGGGAAAGATAAGGCCAAAAATATCCTTGGCTTAGTACTTTATGGGCCAAAGCTCGTCCCCCTGAGTGATTTCCACATGACCCTTCATAGATTTCCTTCATTATGGCCGATGCCTCTAAAGGTGTAAGGCATCGAAGGTAGGGTCCCCCAAAAGATCTTCTATATAGCTGGCCGTGTAGTAAGGCATATCTGGCCGACTTCATGCGAATTTTCCGAGCCTCTGCTTTATCATCAGGAAGTGTACCATTCCTGAGGTATTCTGCTATGGAGTCCATCCAGCTCGGCTCCCAAGGTATTGCGCACACCACATCTGACTGGTGGATGCTTGGGAGATCAAGATAGTCGATCGGGGCGACCTTGGTCAGGTCTTGATCATTGACTGAAGCCATGTTGGCCAATCGATCCGCATTTTCATTTTCCTCCCCGGGGATCTGACTGAGGGAATACTGCTCCAGTCTGTCTAGCTCCATCTGAGCCAACTTCTTATAGGGCTGCAGCTTTTCTCCTGCATCGTACTCGTCTTGAACTTGTTTTACCACCAGCTGTGAGTCACTGAAAATAAGGAGCTTCTTAATACAGAGACTCTGAGCTAGTCGCAGCCCAGCGAGGAGTGCCTCGTACTCAGCTTCGTTATTGGTGGCGGGAAACTCCAGGCGCACTGACTGCTGGATTCAGGTCCCATCTGGTGTTATAATTTTGAGCCCAATTCCCGAACCAGCTGAACCAACTGATCCGTCTACATAGAGCGTCCATTCGGGTTCGTCTGGATCTTGGAGGATTGACTCTGGCTCTGCCTCTAGGAGAAAATCAGCTAAGGCTTGACCTTTGATAGCTGTTCGTGGCACATATGTGATGTCAAATGTCCCGAGTTCCAACGCCCATCTGGTTATTCTTCCCGTCAGATCGGTTTTGGACATGATGGATCTCATCGGCATGGTGGTCGGCACCATGATTGGATGAGTTTCAAAATAGTGCCTCAGTCGTCTCTTTGCGTTGATTAGAGAAAGAACAGCTCGTTCCGCCATGGTGTATCTGGTTTCCGCATCAGATAGGGACTTGCTGCTGAAGAAGACTGGTTTCTGGCACTTTTTGTCATCTTTTACAAGTGTTGCGCTGGTTGAGGTTGCTGATATTGCAAGGTACAGATGCAATGGTTATCCTGGATTTGGTGAGGCGAGGATCAGTGGATTTTGGAGATACTGCTTCAATTTCCGGAGGGCCTCTGCCTGTTCTGGCCCCCATATGCTTCCTTTTCCGCCTTTAATTGCCTGAAAAAATGGTCTGCATCGGTCTGTCAGTCGGGATACGAACCTGCTCAGTGCGGCTACCCTTCCTGTCAGAATCTGGACCTCCTTTTGCGTTTTTGGCTCTTCGCAGCTTATCAGAGCCTTGACTTGCGATGGGCTGGCTTCGATTCCTGTTCGGTTGACGATATGTCCGAGGAACTGTCCGGATGAGACTCCGAAAGAACACTTGGCTGGATTGAGCTTTATCCCGTGCCTTCGGAGTGCATCGAACACTTCTTCCAGGTGCTTGAAGTGGTCGCCTTTCCCCCTGCTTTTTACCACCGTGTCATCTATGTAGGCTTCAACCGTTTTGCCCATCTGACTTTTGAATATCCTTCTGACAAGCCTTTGATAGGTTGCACCTGCATTTTTAAGTCCGAAAGGCATTACTCTGTAGCAGTACGTACCTTCTTCGGTAATGAAGGCTGTTTTCTCCTCATCAGCCTGATTCATCGGGATCTGATTGTAGCCGGAGTACGCATCAAGAAAAGAAAGTCTTTCATATCCCGAGGTGGCATCTACCATCTGATCAATTTTCGGCAGGGGGAAGCAATCCTTCGGGCAAGCTTTGTTTAAGTTGGTGAAGTCTACGCAGACTCTCCATTTCCCGTTCTTCTTTCTGACTACCACCATGTTTGACAACCATGATGGGTACTTCACTTCCCTTATGAATCCAGCTTCTAGCAGCTTTCCCACTTCCTCGGATATGATCTGGTTCCTTTCTACCCCGAACCTCCTCTGCTTCTGCTTTACCGGTCTGACATTTGGATCAACATTTAGGTTATGCTGAGCGACCAGAGGATCAATGCCCGGCATGTCGAGATGAGACCAGGCGAACATGTCTGAGTTTAGTTAGAGAAAATCAATCAACCTGTCCTTTTCTTCTTTCTGGAGGTATGAGCCGATGAATGTGACTCTGGTGTGATCCGTCAGACTAACTTTCACCTCTTCTAGGGGTTCCGTTGTTGCTTGAATCTCCTGACCCTCTGAAGAAGGGTCTGACTATAATTGCTATTTCTCGTTGTACAGGGACTCTTCTGGCGCTTCCAACACTTGTTTATTTTTCTAGTTCAGGTCCTTCATGGATACTTTATTTTTCTGGTTCAGGTCCTTCATGGATACTGAGTAGCATTCCTTCGCTGCTACCTGGTCTCCAGGAATATCTGTTACGTCCACTCCATTTGGGTCGAGACACCGCATGACCTAATGGAGTGTCGAAGGAACTCCTTGCATCCGATGGATCCACCCTTGTCCCATCAGCAGATTATACGATGGTTTGACGTCCACTATGACGAAAGCTTCTTTCAGAGTTCGGCGTGCCGCTGATACTGACAAATAGACTACGCCTATCGGCTCAACGCGTCGTCCGTCAAAACCGGCCAGAGGAATCCGAGCCGGGTGAAGCTGCGATACATCAATTCCGATTTTGTCGAAGGCCCATTTTGTCATGATATTGGTGCTGCTTCCTGGGTCAATCATTACACGTTTGATCAGAAAATTAGCTACCAGGAGAGTGATTACCAGAGGATCTTCGTGGGGCATCTGAATATTCTGCATATCGGCCTTCGAAAACATGATCATTGATTCTCCTTGAATGAGGGTTGCTTGGCAAACTTCGCCGACTCGTCTGAGTTTGTGTGTTTTTCTTAGCTTTGACCTTCTGCTTCCTTCGGCCTCCAACACCTCTTCACCTCCTTGGACCATGTGGATAACCCTCACCGGTTGTCCTGATACAGTGCTATTGGGCTGTGTCCTGTATGGTTTGTCTGGTCTCGGTTGATCCCTCATTATGTAATCTGCAAGCTCCCCTTTGGCGATCATTGCCTCTACCTGCCTTCGGAGATTTCTGCAGTCATTTTGTAATATGACCATACTCGCTGTGAAAGGCGCAGTGCTTGGTCATGTCCCTCAGCTCCATCGGTTGTCTGATCGGTGGAGGTGGTCTGAAAATCCCTTTGTTTTTGTTTTCTTGGAAGAGCTTTCCAAGGCTGGTTTTGAGCGGAGTGATTCTTTCTTCCGTCCGTTGACGCTTGTCTAAATTTCTGGATTATGAGGTTTGCCGAGGCGTATCGGGTCGTTGAGGCCTCTGATCCTTCATCCTTTCTTTGGATTTTGCCTCCACCGTTACCAGATAGGCTATTCTGTGTCTGACTGCTTCCTCCTCTTCTATTCTGAGATACCCTTGTGCTCTGGAGTTGAGCTCACCGATGTTGACAGGGGGTCGTTTTACTAGTGAATAGTGGAATTTCGTGCCCGGGATGACCGCCATACGGAATGCTTCTACCGCTGACAATTAATCGCAATCATCGATAGAAGACATTTCGACGTTGAATCTGGATAAGAAGTTTTTGAGGCTCTCCCCTTTTTCCTGGGTCATGGTGAAAAGGCTTGAAATCGTTTTCCTCTGCCTCCGGTTGCTGAAGTATTGACCGATAAAGCGTCTGCAGAGGTCATTCCAGCTGCTGATGGATCCGGGAGTCTGCTTCCTGAACCACAGAAGTGGTGCCTCCGTCAAACTGGTTGAAAAGACTTTGCACAAGAGTGTTTGGTTTCTCCCATAAACAGTCATTTTGGTCTGCACTTGGTAGATGTGATCGAGTGGATCTTTCGTACCATCATATAGCGTAAAAGTTGGCAGTACAAACTTCTTCGGGAATTCTGCTGCTTCAATTTCTTCTGTGAATGGAAATTGATTCATATCCGTTGTCGCATGGATGGCCAGATCATCAGGGGTCTGCAATTTCAAATCTTTCATCACGTCTCTCTGGATTTTGGCAGCCATTTCGTGCAGGTCATTCTGGGTCGGGACTTGCATCATTGGCATTCCCCTTGTTACGGGGTGAGAGGATTCTTCTTCTTCCCTCGGGACTTTATCTCTTCGGGCGGCGGATGCATCTTGCTCATGATGAGAGTTGAAGGGCTTTGGCTCATCTGCGCACTCTGCTGGATTGGGATTTTGGAGAGAAAAAGGACCCTGAGTCACTCGATGGAGCAATTCAGCATTTTGCTGCTCAAGGGCCGCATTTCTCTGCTCCACAGCCTCCAACCTCCTCATGACTTATTCGAACCTGACTTCATTGTTTGTTGACCGTGTGGACACCATTTTTTTTTTGTAAAAATAAAATAAATTTGTTGTAAATGAAAAAATATTCTCTTCCCACAGACGGCGCCAAATGTAAGTGCTTTTTTTCACTCACACCAAAAAACATGCCTTATTCAGGCTCCCATGACCATATTTATATTCCCACTTTGGTACAAGCTTTTCCTATTTTAAAGGATCATGCTCCTCAAAATAGGGAGTCATGATCCACTTCAATGCTAACTTCCCACTACCTCTAGGTAGTGGGTCGTTAATTCCCATTTTCCTAGGGATGATGGACATGTTCTAATTAGTATTGGGCTAACTATTCATACATGGGTCAGATCAATATTGGGCTTTGAAAGTATTTTTTGGGCCTATTAAATTTCCCTATTTACAATACTCTTTAAGAAAATTGAAATATTGTTTATTTGTCACACATGACATTATTTTTATTTTTAGTTCTCCAACATTCAATAGTAGATTCTGGATAAAATTTTAGGTCGACTAGGAATGGAATATGCCTATGATTTAATCTATTTTATTCGGATGAAAAATGAGAATGAAATCTTATTTTATCCCCACTATGCGCACCTTCTAAGCTTTTTATATATCTAACACTTGTATAAAGTTTATACTAATATCCTTTTGAAAATGACCCATCAGTAAAAACAAATCATGATGAGCCAAGTTTAGAGAAGACCATTTTTATCTTTATTTCCAACACTAAGGGGGTGTTTGGGAGAAGAATAATATGTGGAACGGGCGTGCAAAATTAAGTGAGAATTTGGCATACAAAAGTGGTTATGGTGCGTGATTCGCGGTCTGAAAAAATGAAAATTGTAGGTTAGCAAAATCATGTGGTGTGCCTATATTTTGAATTAGACATATGTTTGGTGTTGATGGTTTTGATTTAAGAAAAATAAAAACTCAAGAAAGTAAAGCATATTTGGCGAAGTTGGTGATTCCACAAATTTAAACTATAATATTGGATCAAAATAAAATTTATTTAATTATTTTTATTCAAATTTATTTAATATTTTTAATTAATAAATAAAATTTTAAAGTAATTTAAATATTTATTTATTCATTGCTATTCAAATTTATTTGATATTTAAATATTTTTATTTATTTATTATTAATTATTCATTTCAATATTATGTTGTTTATTTTATTTATTACTCTTTTTTTTGTTTATTTATTTATTTATTTTATTTTATTTATTTCAAAGCATTATAAACCATGGGTTGCGTTTGTGGTTCCAAAATGTAGTCTTGGTCTTGGAGCGTCCAAACCATATGAGATCCAATTTTTTTTTGAGTCTTATTTTAGCCCAAAACCAGACCAATGGCCTGAAATTTTAAAACCAGATCAAGCTAACCCAAATAGGCTTTGGTCTGATTTTTTAATGAACAATATCAGACCTAGACCACAAAACTCAGACACAAACCACATACCAAACATGCACTAAAGGAAATTAAGATTAAGGGGCATTTTGATGTAAAAGTAAACTCTCCACTGAAACTAGATTTAACCGAAAAGAATCAAATATTAATATGCATTATTTTGAAAAAATATTCCAAAAAATTATAAAAATAAAATTATATCCTGAAAAAAACAAAAGACAATTTTTATTAAATTCGTTTTTTATAACTAAGTGTTTTGAAGAGTTTATAATAATGTTTATATGGCAAAAAATAACTAGTATAGTCCACAACATCAGCTGAATAACGTGATGGACAATATCCACTAATAATTTCTCTTTATATAACTAAGTATTTTAAAAAAACTCAACCAATTACAACAATACTTTAATTCTATTCGGTATGTTACTCTCAAAACAAGTTTACATCTCTTCAAAACTCACGGGAAAATGATCTAAAATTATCAAAAGAACTTGCGGGGTTCAACTTTTCAAAAACTGCATTTAGAAAGAAAAAAAAATCACAGAAAACTGTCTTCTAGATAGGGCTACAAATTAACCGAGCTATTCGTGAGCAGACTTGAGCTCGACTCGATAAGAGCTTGTGTTCGTTTGTTTAGTAAACGAGCCTAGCTTAAACATTACTAAACTCGTTAACAAGCTCGTTTTAGTTAAATAGTAAAATTATCTCATATTTGACAAAAGAAAGTGTTCAAATTGAACAAATTATGATGATTGTTGTGAAAACATTATAGGAATTACGCGGCCATAACATAAAAGTCATTAAAAAAAAATTGGAATAATTTCATTTACATCCCGAGGTATGCTTTTATTTCAATCAACCCCCCCTACATTTGAGAATCTTCATTTACACTCCTGAAGTATGACATCAGTTTGAAATTTTATTTTAATACATAAACTATCATTCATGTTATTCATTTTGTGTTTGGAAACAAGGATTGAGTTTTTTAATCAATTTGACCACCTCATTTTATAATTTACCCAAATATTTTTTATTTTTATTTTTATCAGATAACATATATAAAAACTAATAAAAATATATTAAAATAATACAATAAATCTGAAAATTAAAAATTAAAATTTAGTAAATATATATATAATGATGTATTTATTCGATATAGAAAAAAAGTGAACAAATATACAATGCAGAAAAGGTTAAAAAAATAAAAATCAAAGATAAACACTTCAAAATAATTTAAATATACATTATTGAAAATTAGTATATATATATATATAATGATGTATCTATTGCATGTATATATACATATATATATATATATATATATATATATTAATTACCAAGTGATGTCAAAGTGAATTTCACATATTCAATATTATTTATATTATGATGTATTTATTGAAATTAAAATTGAAAAATAAAAGATTAAAAAAAATTAAAACTGAAAATTAAAATATTAAATGAAATTAAAGCTGAAAAATTAAAATTAAAAATTAAGACTGAAAAAAAAAATTAAAAGAAATAAAAATTGAAAAATAAAAGATTAAATGAAATTAAAGCTGAAAATTAAAAACTTAAAAGAATTAAAGCTGAAAATAAAAAATAAAAAATAAAAATTAGATATGTTACTTTATATGTGTGTGTGTATATATATATATATGTGTGTGTCGGGGGTGGGATTTGGTGGTGGCGGCGCGGTGTGGTGGGGTGGCTCAAGAGAGTATTTCACTTGGCTATGCTGACTCATGAAGCAGTGGGTTTAGGTTTAAGGTTTGACTACTCTTGATTGTAGGCAATTCCTTGAGGGTGGGTGTGTTGATTCAACGATGAAATTTTTTTGATACTAAACTCATGTCACACAATATAGAAGGTAAATATAATTATAATGACAAGATATGGGAGTAATATGTTATAGGGTAAATAGCATTAAACCCCCCTCAACTATACTTTATTCAATATCTGATAAATAATTCTCAATATAATTACGTTGGAGCCATAGATGGAACCACGCGAGTGCTATTGTTCCAAGTTCAAAACAAATTATTTATCGTGGAAGAAAATCAAACATGACACAAAATGCATTGGCTGTGTGTTCTTTTGATATGATGTTCACATTTGTGATGACGGGTTGGGAAGGTAGTACCCATGATTCATGCGTTAATATAGTGATGCTGAAAATCAATTTTCGTTACCACCCGAAGGTAATTTAAATTTTATTATGTTCTCTGATATCTTTTGGTTCTTTTGTAATTTCAATTGAATTGTAGTGTATTTATGTATTTGCATCTGATGATGGTAGGTAATTAACACAAATCCATAATAATGTTTTGTATTGTCTTTGTTTATGTCAGTAGTCAGTCATTAGATTCTGGGCTGCTATTTCATTATGCAGGCTACAATTGTCTGTGTAGGATTTTATTGTACTTTGTTTATGTCAATAGCTAGTCATTAGATTTTGGGCTGCTATTGTATGTTATTTAAATGAGCAGTTGCTGCAACATTGGAAATTTGCTACTGCTATGTTTCGGAGACTGCGAAATTGCATTATAGAAATATTGTTGATACGTTGATTTTATTTCATTATAAAGTCTAAGTTGATGCTATTGTACTGGATATAGGTAAGTATTATTTGGTTGACTCTGGTTATAACAACATGCCAGGGTTCCTATTACCCTATCGTGGGGAGACATATAATTTTCAAGAATATAGGAGAAATCGTAGAACATCAATGTGTCGTGAGGAACTTTATAACTTCAGGCATTCATCTCTTTGAAATGTTATTGAGCGCTGCTTTTGGATTTTAAATGCGAGATTTCCTATATTAAAATTGATGGCGCCGTATTCCCTAGATATGAAAATAGATATTGTGATTACGTGTTGTACAATTAATAATTTTATTAGGAGGGAAACACGTTTAGAAACCGTGTTTGAAATGTATGGAGAAGAAGACGTGGAACTTGAGGATATAGGAACAAGTAGTTCTCAAGCCCCCATTGAGGTCAATATTAATCAAAGTGAACTCCGACAAATGAATGAGTTTCATGATTTAATCGCAGATGAAATATGGATTGATCATAATCTGTAGTATGCTCCGGATCTATGTTTCTAAGTACATTTTTAGAGTTCTCTATATTAGTAATATCTTGTAATTTGGATTGATGGTTGTTGATATGTTTGGGTTTCACATACAGATGTAAGAGATGTAATTTTTTTTGTTTCCGGGGGTCTGCCCATTTGATCTTGTACAGGTTTTGCCTCTTGTAAGAATATATTGCTCTTTATCTTTCAAAAGAAAAGAAAAAATCGATTGTTGGTAAATTTTTTGATTGCTTTTAATCTGCTCCGGACTTGATATGGATTGTTTGTAAATTGCATAAATTTTAGCAATTGAACCCCAAAATTATCAATTCCCAGCTTAACACTCTAACTAAAGAAACAAGAAATGCTGGAGGTTTGGATATAATCCTATATACACTATTGTGGACCATTGAACTTTTTTTGTTGGGTTACTCTACAATGACTTCCTATGGAGGTGTATATTATTAAGTTGATGTAATGCTCTCTGGATTATTTTACAAGTTCCTCCAACAGGATTGTGATATGATGATTTCATATCCTTAACAATTCTTATAATTTTATGTTATATACTTGTGTTTTTGTTCCTAACTAGAAAGTCATCAATTTATGTTGGATGTGAAACAATGGGATAATGAGACTGACGTATAAAAGCTTGAGGAAGTTGTTAGAAGTGTTGACATGAAAAAACATTATGTAGTATTATCATTATTATTATCTATCTAATTTTATTTTTATTCATAGATAAATATAAATCAAAATGTTAACAAACATGTTTTTCTATTTAATTGTTTTTAAAAATAGTTATACGTTTTTACGTTAACAAACATGTTTTTCTATTTATTGTTTTTAAAAATAGTTAAAAGTTTTTACGTTATGAAACAATGTATCTATTTATCGAGAACCAAAAAATAAACATAATGACTGTTTATGTTTATCATAAACGATAAATAATAAATAAAAACAGTTACCAAACGGGCCCTAAGTGCATGCTTGGTTTATATTTCTGAAAATAATTTTCTGTTTTCTGAAAACTGAAAGTAAAAAAACAGTACAAAAAATATGCTTGGTTGGGTTTTTCAAAAAAATATTTTAAGAAAATTTAGTAATAAAAATGTCAGATTTTAGATAACTCATTTTTATTGTTCTCAGAAAATAGTATTCAGTTTTCATAATTCTTAAGAACAATATTTAGAGATATAAACCAAGCAATCTCTAAGATTTTGGTCCTTCAATTATTTTCTCATAAGTTTGGGCCATATACTGGGTGTAAATGCACAAAAATGCTCAACACATTCAAGAATGACTTTATTAATTTTTGATTTCCTCTAAATACATTTTCTTAATGGGCTTCATTATTGGGCTCACAAAAACCTTGCTGGGCCAGCAACCTGATGGGTCTGATGCCAAATGGGCTCAGTTGGGCTGGACATTTCCACTCTTACACTGGAATATTAGACTAAGACCCTATTTGAATTGGTTTTTCAAACATTGTTTTTCCAAATAGTTTTTGCTTCTCTTTTTCTTTTGCGTAAAGCCAGAAGCAAAAACTATGTCAAACATAACCTAAATCATTAAGATTTTGGATCTTTCATATGGGGGACCTAACCCTCAAATATTATTTCAGCTCAAAAAATTCTAAAATACATGTGGGTGCAATCGTGATAAAATAGTATATTTTATACGTACGATTTTACGAGTTAGGATCTTGATTTTGACAATTATGATGGTGAGCTTTCTCTCTGGGCTTTAGTGTAAGTTCCTTGTTAATGTGGGCTTTGCCTTTTGAGTTTTAGTTCAAGTTGAATGGTATATTGGGATTAGTTCAAGTTCCATATTATTGTGGGCTTTGGCTTTTGGGCTTTAGTTTCAAGTTCCATGTTTTTGTGGGCTTTGTCTTACGCCTTTGGTTCAAATCCATGTTATTATTGTTATATATATATGTAGGGATTTTGCCTTCTAGGCTTTAGGTTCATGTATCATGTGTTTGTAGGGCTTTGCATTTTTTTGAAGTGTTCTTGAAGTGCTGTTGTCAATAACAGATTCCCAACAAGAGCAAGAGATAGAAGTGATGAAATTATGGTGTCCAATTTTACTTTATTAGAGTTGAAATATTTTGCTCTGTTCAAAGTTCAAAATCTATTCAACTTAATTCATTTTGTATTGTTTACTAATTTGTTGGATATAGAAGTGCCTTTGACAAGATGGAAACCTTACATTTGAAATCCTAGACCTAATAAAGAGTTACTTTAAATCTTAGAGCCTCAAATCACATCTGAACTAAAGTAATAAAAATACTATTTATTACAAAAAAAAAAAAAAAAAAAAAACGGAAAAAGACTTAAGTTAGTCAGGTTGTTATTAGAAACATATGAAGTTGCTACCAAATATGAACTCCCTTTTTGTTATTGTTTTTGTTTGATGTTTTTTCGTATTTTTTTTGTTACTGTAGCTGTTTTTCAAATAAAAACATATTTGGCTCTCTAAATTCCACAATAACAAACACAAACAAAAACCAAACAAGGCGGAAATAAGGTTGAATTATAGACTTATAGTAGCTGAAATGAAATTTAGATCATCTTTTTTAAGTAGTACATTTTGTAAGGAAATTTTTTTGAAAAATACCTTTGAAAATAAAGCTGCTTGAAACAGAATAACAGAGATAAAATAATTTCTTTGAAAGTTTGAACTATTTTTAACAATTTTAATCCCAACTAATTGAGGGC
The DNA here is from genome assembly GCA_963922005.1 of Cornus suecica. NCBI lineage: Eukaryota > Viridiplantae > Streptophyta > Magnoliopsida > Cornales > Cornaceae > Cornus > Cornus suecica. The sequence continues at coordinate 55,249,563 of OY998241.1, read as the reverse complement.
AAAAATGCCCAAATAAAACTTGTTGTCTAGAATCTCTCAAGTTTTATGCTTCAAATTACATAAAAATGTGTGAACTATATTTGTCTTATATTTCATGTCAGGAAATTGGTGCCTTGGGATTAATTTTAAAAATTATGAGAAATCAAACTAGCATCATATTTTAACTACTCAAAAGATGAACACGCAAGACGGCAAGAACCAATACATTAGCTTTCAAGATAACCCCATCTTATCATTTAAGGCTAATATACACAAGTTACAAGTTTTGTTAACAAATATTCAGCATAAGACTTACTCTTCTGTTGTGATTTCTTTTAAATAAAAAAAATTAGAAGAAGTTTTTATTTAACATGACTTTATTATACACAAAAAAAAAAAAGCAAGAAAAATTTATGGTTGCAGATTCAAGCTATATAAAATTTGGAAAGTTAAGGGTGCGTTTGGATTTCCGTTTTTGTTCTTGTTTTTTCCACTATTAACGGGAACAAAAACACGTTTGAGAGCCTTTGATGGTTTTTGTTTTCGTGAACAGTAAAAAAACGTTTTCTCACCCTTAGTTCAAAATTTGATAACACCAAAATGGTGTTTTTTTGTTTTCGGCACTGTTTGTTCTCAACAAAAAAAAAAAAATTTGCTGCAGATTCCCTAACCTCTATCTTCAACTTCCAAACCCTAACCTCCAAAATTTTTTTTTATTTTTTTGTTCTCGAAAATTTTTTAGACAAAATTTCCAACCAAACATGTTTTTGTTTCCGGATTACCCTTAGGACAAGAACAAGAAATTTTTTTGTTCTCAAGAGATAAAAAACGAAAACGAAAACACTAATTTCCAAACGCATCCTAAATAAAAGATGATTATGTTAGCAATTAATTATCCCTTCCGTCCATACTAAAAGTTAATGGTCAAGTGGTAAGGGCATCAAGGGTTTCAAGTCTCAGTAGATGCAGTATGTGTGAGTTTTTAACCTATCAAAACAAAAACAAAAAACGTACATGATTTTCTTTCTAACCTTTTTAAAAAAATTAACTTTATTATATTGAACTTTCATTAATTTTCATCTTTGCTTTTTTTTTGAGTGGGCTCTATATAAAATATTTTCTTTAATATAAGAAAATTAATGTATAATTTATATTGTACTTTTTATCAAAACTATAACCCAACAATTATTTTGAAACAATTAAAATTTTAAAAAATAAAATATTAAGATGGTAAGGAGAAATTAAGGGTCCGTTTGGATGCCCTATTTTTTGTTTTTATTTTTTTACTGTTCACAATACTAAAAAAAAAACACGTTTGGCAAACGCGTTTACTGTTTACTGTTTTTTCCCCAAGAAAACTGTTTTTTGTGAATAGTGTGTAAAAGTGGTGAAAATACCGAATACAATTTTTAGTTATTTTTTGAGTTTTTTCACTATTTAGGTGGTAAAAATAGTGAAAACATTAAATCCATAAAATACATTTTTTACCAAATAAAAGTGGTAAAAACACCTTCATCCAAACGCTTTTTTGTTTTTAGTTTTTTCCTAAAAAAAATAAAAATAAATATAAAAACAATTTTTATATTTGAAAACAAAAACAGGTTTTCAATCCCACCAAATAAACACAACAAGCATTGCAAAAAGTGGCCTTTACTAGCCACAACTTTTGCACCCACTAGCTTCAAGTAGGACCCACCCTTTTTAAAAACACATTAATCATTACAATTTTTAAACTATTAACTTAATACGTGCCTCCCTAATTAGCCACTATTCTGCTGACACGTCACAGAGTAACATAACATAATTATATCCTGCTACTCAGATAAGATGCTCTTGCCACGTGGCCCACTCCAGCAGTGCCACTCATCTCATTTGTTAGCTTTTACAAGACATTTTGACTTTCAATCATGAATTGAAAGACCTTTGACTGTGATGGTTAGAATGTTAGATGAGAGTTTCAACCACAATTCAAAATCTGGTGGAATCAACGGATCAACATTTGTCTGTCACAGAAAAAGTGACGAAAAGCTGTAACTCTAGTGTGCCCCACAGAAGAAGATATTGTTGTATATATATATTCGTCTGCAGTGTTCACACGATCTATTCTAACGCTTCTTCTTCTCTCCCACTCTCTGGTAAACTCTTATCTCTCTCCCTGTGTGCAAATTTTTTTCTTATACATATATATATGCTGTATTGTTGCGTTGGTCTTGCTACTTTAAAGTTTTAATTTCGAAGTAAAGGCCTGTGATTATTATTATTAATTTTTTTTTTTGGCTCTCTTTTAATTTCCTTTGGGTGCTTAGAACAAGGGTGAGCTTGACTATGGCATTTTCGGAAAAATGTTTCACCCACAAATACCGATTTGTAATTATATATGAATGATGGGTTCTTTCTGCGGTTACTAGTTCTCTATGGGAGTTTGCAGTAACTAGCTCTTTCGCTATCACTAGGCTACAGCATTTGGTGGCCTTGCTAGTTTTGAGGTGGTCCAAAAATTTTGGAGACACATACTCACACACTATTATTATAAATTTGTTTGATCCTATTTAAATACTCTGTTCATTTTTTATGTATGTTCCTCTGTGTTTGTGCCCTCCACAAAATAAAATATATATGTTATTCTGATTGGGGATGAGTAGTTGTTTTCATAGAATTGTGGGTAGTGGGATTAACATTTTATTCTTTAATTGTAACATTTGAGAGGTGTTTATTAATTTTAGTTACGAGAATAGTAATTTCGTTATTCCCTTCCTCCCGGTTTATATTTTCCTTTTGGGGAATACTATGAATTTAGGTGAATAAATTATTTATTTATTTATTATTATTATTATTTGGAGAATTGAGCATACTCACACATTGCCTCCACCGAGACTCGAACCATTGACCTCCCATTTGAGAACAAGGGCAAGTACCGCTTGACCATATTATTCATAGTAGGTCCACATGATGAAATCGTCTATAGTTTAGTGGTTTGTTTAAGTACAATGCATAATGGTTAATGGTAACATCACACACAATGTAGTAGATTGACTTTAAAATGAGACACTTTAGGAGGACAAAGTTGGACACTTAAATTGCAACGGAGAGAGTGCGAGAGAATGGGAGTGCTAGATAATGGTATTTGAATTTAAGTGTTTCTTTTCAATAGTGTGATCTCTCCTCCCAATGGGGAGTTTGAGAGTTTGTGTCCACCATGGACATATTGTGGATAACAAGTGTGTCCGCGCTTCAACTTCGAAAAAGTTGAATCTCATCCTCATCTTGCAAGGATTTTGTTTTGTGAAATCCATTCATGTTTCACCAATTCCATAATTCCGATGATTTCGTATTGTTTATTCAGAATGAGGTTTAGGCTCATGCCACAAAACGTCGTGGAAAATTATGTGATTGAATATCAATTTATGTTTCGTTAGATATATAAGTGTAGATGATATGATATGATGATAATATAGTATACATGTTTTTGACACTGAACTTGTATCTTTTAATCAGGGTATTCACATATATTTGAAAATGGCTGAGGGTGCACCTGTTGTTCCAAGTGATGAGTTGTTGGAATGGCCAAAGAAGGACAGACACAGGATGCTACATGTTGTTTATCGTGTCGGTGACCTTGAACGCACCATCAAGTATGCCCGTTACTACATTCCCTTTACATACTCAAAATAAACAAATAAATGGTTTTGATCTAATTGTGATGTTCACATGTGAAATTCTTGAAGTTGCTCATTTTGCTTTGATGTGTATTCACCATCAGGTTTTACTCAGAATGTTTTGGGATGAAGCTGTTGAGGCAGAGAGACATTCCGGAAGAGAAATACTCGAATGCCTTCCTTGGATTTGGTCCAGAAGAGTCTCATTTTGTAGTGGAGTTAACATACAGTATGTTTAGTTTTTTATTTTTTTCTTATTTTCATGTTTATGATATTGAATGTTCTTGTTGGTACATTGAGCAGTTTGTCCACAATTGGTTCACTTAACAATTAATTTGTCTTTTTTTTAAGATGTGCGTGTGTAAAATCCCCTATTATTTTGTTTTATTGATAAATCTAGACCGCTAATTGACAGACTTCCTAGAGTACTGATGTCGAAAGTCGTGGTTCTTCTGTATTATGTACATAGAAGATAGTGTAACATGTAAATATAGGAGAGAATGAGTGGAGAACACGTCAACGTTAATTTGGGTAACTATGGTGTGACGGCTAAGTGAAACTCTAACCCTAACGTAAACATAGATGGTCCCTATCCTAGATGGACGGAACCCTAATATACTCTAGCAAGAATCATAGTGTCTTTTTAATCGGTTACTATTGTTCATTTGTTCACTCTTGGCCAGAGTGAATTCGCTGCATGTTTGATAGGCACCTCCTCAATCTCTCCATTTTGCATCCACCAAATACTTTGCCACTCTTTCCCTCGAAGGAACAGAATCTGTCTCTAACATTCGCAAATTCTGTTGATACGAAATGAAGTGAGCCACAGATAGGTTTTAATACATATTGAAAATAAACTCATCAGTGCTACCATCTCTAGCCTAGGAGCCAGCATAACACAAAATTTTACTTTTGAGGTTGTATCTTAGGTAAAAAAAGGTTGTGACTCGAATTTTTGTCTTCTCTCAATTGATGATTTCTTATATTTGTATCCGTATACTGAATCACAGACTATGGAGTGGACAAATATGACATTGGAACAGGCTTTGGACATTTTGCTATAGCTACTCCTGATGTAAGCTTTTATTTGCGGTTTAATTTTTTATCACTATTTAGCTTTCAGTCTCAATTCTGGTTTGCTCATCCCACCTGCTATCAGGTTTACAAATTGGTTGAAGAAATTAAGTCCAGGGGTGGGAATGTCACACGGGAACCCGGTCCTGTCAAAGGCGGAAAGACTGTCATTGCTTTTGTGAAAGATCCTGATGGCTACATTTTCGAGCTTATCCAAAGAGGTCCTACTCCTGAACCCCTTTGCCAAGTAATGTTGCGTGTGGGTGATCTTGATCGCTCTATCAAGTTCTACGAGAAGGTATAATTCTCTTAAGTTTATTTATGGTTTGAAGTTCATGTGCCATTTGAATTTAACCTTCCAGGTTATGTCGTTTTAGCAGTATAATGTGGGTTATATCTATTGTTTGTTGAATACATGCATGTTATGTCAGGAAAAATACCGCTCCAGTAGGGTTTTATTTTTCATGTGGATTGACCGAAAAATATAAAATATAACCTTGAATAATAAGGTTTGACCTAACTGCTATGGATGTGTTGCTGGGAAAATGTAGATTTGCTTCCATTGCACCTTAGCCATGAGCAAAGTTTTTGAAGAATTGTTGAACCTGACTGGTTTGGGAAACACCTAATTTTTGTTTTCTTGATCGTAATCCCATATATAGATTTATCCAACCTGCTATGGTTATCTTGCATTGCATCTGTATTGTTGTCTAACATTTGATAGTGACGTCAGTTATTAGAAAATATATGTTTTTGTTGTAGAGTGTTGTGAGTCAAAATTGGAAGCACGTTTGGTACTGATGTTTTTGACTTATGTTTTGGTCACTTGTTTCCTCCGTTACAGTATTATTTTTGTGAACAGTGCAAAAAACACAAAAAAAATTCATTTTGATACTTCCTAAAAATGACACTATTTGCTTTATGTTTTTCTATTGTAGAAAACAAAACATTGGTGCCAAACACAAGCATGGACCTAGAAAATTAGGTGAGTGGGGCAAAATTATTATAATTCTAAATTCAGTGGGGTCTTAGGGTGTTTTTGAAAATTTTCAGTGGGGGCATAATCACAATTATTCCAAATTTAAGTATAATAAACACAAAAAAAGGTAATTCCAGTGGGGGCCACCGCCCCCACTCGCCCCAGCATAGGTCTGTGCCTAGTCAAACATGTTTTTGTTGTGAAAAATGAAAAAATAAAAAAACAAAAAACAAAATAGAAAACCAAACAAGCCCCTAGTGATTTTCAGTTTGGAGTGCACATTATTGAACCTAGTATGCGTTTCATTCCAATTGTTTTTGTTCTTATTTTTCCTATGATTCAGTAGAAGTTTAGGGCCCGATTTCTGGATCAAAATAGAAACACCGTAGACAAGCACATGCCAAACGGGGCCTTAGTCTTTTCACCTGTTCCCACTTTTGAACGCATCAGAAGATACCATGTTCTAGAAAACAACGATACTGATTTAGAATTTTAGATCCACTACAGTGTGGAAAGGGTAAAATAGTCTTTTCACCTCTTTTTTTTTCCTAAAAAAAATAATTTACTGCTGCTGATGTGGCAATGATGTCAGCGATGACATGACGCTGAGGTGGCTTGATGATGTGGCACAATGACGTGGCAAGGGTGGTGATGTGGCACGTTTGCGTGGTAGATGAAGTCAGCGATGATATGGTGTGATGTCAGCGATGACTTGGCAGTGACGTCAGCGTCTTCTCTGTTTTCCCGTTGACCGGAACTGAAATTTCCGATGATTTTTGAAATTTTTTCGGCGAGGCGTATCTTGCTCGTACGACCTCCGTTTTTTACGCGGTTTTCACCGTTGGCTTTGTCTTGACTAGACAAACACAATGGAATGCTCAAAAACTAATTTCGAGCAACTTCAAATTTTTGGAAATTTGACCGTGAGCTAAAGAAACTCGATTTTTGGCGGAAAAATGCCTTCGGAAACTCTAACCGAGGCTCTGATACCACTTTGTTGTACCTATATCAACTCAAAGCACACACACAAGTAATATATACACCAAGATATATAGTGGTTCGGTCCAATTTGGTACCTACGTCCACTTGAGAGAGTTTCACTATAATTTGATGCAAATGGGATGAGGAGGATACAACTTCACTCAACTCACTCTTCTCTCTACCTCACACCACACTTAGAACTCACTTGGTCTTCTTGTTTTGTGATGTTTTTACAACAATGTTCAACACCACTATTTATAGGGTAGAGATGAAGGAATAATCAAAAGTTAGGTAAGTTAGGTCATGTTTGGCAAGTTTGGCATAATCCCATGACCATTGTGGAGGCTGACAAAGTTTGGCACCTCCATGGACATTCTTGCCAAGTTTGACACTTCAACTTTCTTGTCAAAGTTTCCTTCTCTATTTCATAGTTTGGTATGGATGAAAAGACTATTTTATCCTTTTCACAATTTTGGGCTTCTACAACTCATTTTAAGTTCGATTGAAGCCCAGTCAGAGGCGATCTTGAGGTTTTCAACCGTTCCGGACGCAACGGTGAAATCCATTTCGGGTGATTCAACTCCTAACATATGAAACAAGCCAAGTTGAGCTTAAAGACCAATCCTATTCATGGAGGAATCGGGGTCAGGAGCCATGATAAAATTGACAGCCTCAAATTACACCATTTGGAGACCCAGGATGGAGGATCTCCTTAATTGCAAGGATTTGGCAGACCCGTTAGAAAACGAAGGCGCAAAATTCACATTAATCGTGGCAAAAGATTGGACCAAGATGCACAGAAAGCCTATTAGCCAAATCAGACAGTGGATAGACCATAGTGTATTCCACCATGTTGCGCAAGAGACCAACGCCTACGAGCTCTGGAAGAAGCTCGAGGATATGTACCAGGCCAAGACTGCTCGAAACAAAGCTCTTCTAATGATGCGACTGGTAAATTTGAAGCTTAGGAGCGGAACTTTTGTAGCCGAGCACACCAGCGAGTTTCAGAACCTGGTGTACCAGCTTGCAGCTGTAGAGTTAAATCTTGGCGATAAAACTCAAGCCTTACTTCTACTCACCTCCTTACCACCCAATTGGGAGACACTGGTGGTTTCCCTCAGCACCGAACGACAAACTCACTATGGCGACAGTAAATGATGTGATATTCAGCGAGGAAGCCCGAAGAAAGGAGACCAGCATGAACCAATCACATGCCTTTGTCACAGAAGGCCAAGGAAAATCTTACGGAATAGAAGCAGAGGTAGAAGTAGAGGAAGGTCTCGAACCCGTGGCAGACCCAACAATGACAAAAATCAACAAAAGGGTAAATATGTTTGTTTTCATTGTGGTATCGCAGGACATTTAAAGAAGAATTGCCGCAAATTACAAAGGGAGCAAGGTTAAAGCAGCCACAGAAGGAAGATGGCGACTCCATGGTCACTGTTACAGGAGATATCGCTATATGCTCAGTCGATGAAGAGGTGTGCCTCCATGTAGGAAACAACGAAGCTGAGTGGGTAGTTGACAGAACATCATTTTACCATGCCACTCCCCACAGTGATTTCTTCACCTCGTACAAAGCTGGAGACTTTGGTATAGTGAGAAGGGGCAATACAAGTTTTTCGGAGATCGTGGGAATCGGCGATGTCCAGATCAAGACCAGTATTGGTTGCAGTATGGTGTTAAAAGATGTCAAACATGTGTCCGACCTTCGTCTCAATCTCATTTCCGGGACAACCTTAGATCGGGAAGGCTACAACAACTACTTCAGCAATGACACCTGGAAGCTGATAAAAGGAGCCATAGTTGTCGCCCGAGGACAAGTACACGGCACACTATACAAAATCCATATGAAAGTAATTTATGACAATCTCAATGCAGTTGAAGATGATACTTCACCAAATTTGTGGCACAAAAGACTCGGACACATAGGGAAAAAGGGTTGCTTACACTGGCAATGAATAAACTAATTGCAGTATCGAAAGGTATTCCATTAAACCCTTGTGATCACTATTTATTTGGAAAGCACTATAGAGTCTCTTTCAACTCAACTACCAAAAGAAGATCAGAGTTGTTGAGTTTAATACACACTGATGTTTGTGGTCCTATAGAAGTGAAGTCTTTAGGCGGTAACAAATATTTTCTCACATTCATTGACGATGCTTCACGAAAAATGTGGGTATATTTTTTGAAAACAAAGGACCAGGTGCTCGATTACTTCAAGGCATTCCACGCCATGGTAGAGCGGGAAACCGGAAAGAAGCTAAAGTGCCTCCGATCAGACAATGGAGGCTAGTACATTTCCAATGAGTTCCGAACATACTGCTTTGAATGAGGTATCCGACATGAGAAGATGGTCCCACGTACCCCACATCATAATGGTGTAGCCGAGAGGATGAACCGGACCATTATGGACAGAGTCAGAAATATGATTAGTATGGCTAAGTTTTTAAAGCCATTCTGGGGTGAAGCAGTTAGAGCCGCCGTCTACCTGATCAACAGATCACCATCAGTACCGTTGCAGTTCGAAATATCAGAAAATGTATGGACTGGAAGAGATCCTTCCTACTCTCACCTAAGAGTATTTGGGTGCAAGACATTTGCACACATATCCAAGGAGCAAAGACAGAAGCTCGATCTGAAATCAACTCCATGCATCTTCATCGGCTATGGAGATGAAGAATTTGGATACAGGCTATGGGATCCAGAATCAAAGAAGGTTATCAGAAGTAGGGATGTTGTGTTCCAAGAGAACCAGACATACAAAGACACTTTGTGTTCCAAGAGAACCAGACATACAAAGACACTGAAAAGACCACAAAGTCCAGTGGTACCAGTCCCAGTGTTACAGACATCATCCCAGATCCTGCACCAGTACAGTTGACCTCAGATAATGAAGAAATGCAAAATGAAATTCCAGAAGTAGGGGAGGAAGAGGAACATGAGGGTGTTGAGCAGGGGAAGCCACAAACCCCTCCACCAAAAGCTATGGAACCAGATGTAGCACCTCCAGTTGAAGAGCCTCAGCCAAGAAGATCTGAAAGAGGCCGACCACTGATTCCGTCGAGGAGATATCCAGAATCAGACTATATTCTGCTTACTGATAAGGGGGAGCCTAAATGCTTTCAGGAAGTAAAGACCCATATAGACAAAGGTAAATGGGTGCAAGTTATGCAAGAAGAGATGAGTTCCTTGCAGAAGAACCAGACTTATGAGTTGGTGAGACTTCCTAAAGACAAGAAAGTATTGAAAAACAAATGGGTGTTCAAGCTGAAGAAAGACGTCAACGGAAAGCCGATGAAGCACAAGGCCCGATTGGTCGTCAAAGGATTCCAATAGAAGAAAGGCATTGACTTTGACGAAATATTCTCACCAGTGGTGAAAATGACCTCAATCCGAGTGATACTCGGATTGACAGCTAGTCTGAACCTAGAGCTTGAACAAATGGACGTCAAGACAACATTCCTCCATGGAGATCTACAGGAGGAAATTTATATGGACCAATTAGAAGGTTTTAAAGTTACAGGAAAAGAGCATATGGTCTGCAAACTAAAAAAGAGTCTCTACGGCCTCAAGCAAGCAATGGTACATAAAGTTCGACTCATTCATGGTGGGTCATGGTTACAAGAGAACTGTTGCAGATCAATGCGTCTACATTCAGAAATTCCCGAATGGTAACTTTGTTATTCTATTGTTGTATGTTGACGACATGTTGATAGTTGGACAGAATGCTAGTATGATTAGCAAGCTAAAGCAAGAACTGTCCGAGTTCTTTGACATGAAGGAACTAGGCCTAGCTCAACGGATATTGGGCATGAAGATTGTTCGTGACAGGAAAGCCAAGAAATTGTGGTTGTCACAAGAGAAGTACATTGAACGGGTGATTGCAAAGTTCAATATGGGAAATGCCAAGCCAGTCAGTACTCCACTGGCTAATCACTTCAAACTGAGCAAGCGATCGTGTCCCTTTTTGACGAAAGAAAATGAAGAGATGGAAACAATCCCTTACTCTTCAGTCGTTAGTAGCTTGATGTATGCAATGGTTTGCACCAGATCGGATAGCTCACGCTGTAGGCGTTGTGAGCAGATTTCTTTCAAATCCAGGCAAAGACCATTGGGAAGCAATCAAGTGGATTCTTAGGTACCTGAAGAGTACATCAAAACTATGCTTGTGCTATGGGGGAGCAGAACTAGTCTTGGAGGGCTATACAGATTCAAACATGGCCGATGATGTGGATAGTAGAAAATCTACATCAGGGTTCCTATTTACTTTTGCAGGGGGGCTGTATCATGGCAATCCAAATTGCAGAAGTGTATCGCTTTATCTACAACAGAGACAGAGTACATTGCCGCAGCAGAAGCTAGGAAGGAAATGTTGTGGGTGAAGCGATTTCTCCAAGAACTGGGTGTTAGCCAGAAAGAATACAAAGTACATTGTGACAGTCAGAGTGCTCTGGACTTGAGCAAGAATTTAATGTACCATTCCCGTACGAAGCATATCGACATTCGCTATCACTGGTTACACGAAGTAATAGAGCTACAACTGTTGAAACTTGTGAAAATCCACACAGACGAGAACCCAACAGACATGTTGACAAAGGTAGTTACTCGTGAGAAGTTGAGCTATGCAGAGACATAACCAGGATGGACATCAAGTGAAGCGCAACAAAAGACACTATCCTCCGTTGGTATGGAGGGGGAGAATTGAAAGGATTCATACCAAACTATGAGATAGAGAAGAAAACTTTGACAAGAAAGTTAAAGTGTCAAACTTGGCAAGAAAGTCCATGGAGGTGCCAAACTTTGCCAACCTCCACAATGGCCATGGGATTATGCCAAACTTGCCAAACATGACCTAACTTGTCTAACATTTAATTATTCATTTATCTCCACCCTATAAATAGGGGTGTTGAGCATTGTTGTAAAAACATCACAAAACAAGAGAACCAAGTGAGTTCTAAGTGTGGTGTAAGGTAGAGAGAAGAGTGAGTTGAGTGAAGTTGTATCCTCCTCTCATTTTCATCAAATTATAGTGAATCTCTCTCAAGTGGACGTAGGTACCAAATTGGACCGAACCACTATATATCTTGGTGTATATATTACTTGTGTGTGTGCGCTTTGAGTTGATATAGGTACAACATACAGCATATAACAGAATTATGAAGCTTATCAACTTTTATACTCATTAATCATGTTGGCTCCCAGTTCTTGTGGATGATATAATTCAGTGTAACAAGTTTTACACTCCATTTTTGAGACATTATTTTTGAGGCATCCTTTTTTTCAATTAATTGTTATCAACACAGATGTCAAGTAGTGTTATGCAAGAATATATTCTGGAATTCAAAAGTTTTGTATTTAATAGGTCTATAAAATATATACTCCATTTTGCTTCATCCTGACATATTTATTGTATTGAATAAATAAATCTTCACATCCGAATCATTGGATTTCTCATTTGCACAGGCCTTGGGGATGAAACTGTTGAGGAAGATTGATAATCCAGAGTACAATGTAAAAATTGTTCTATTATATTTTTCCTTAGAATTCAGGTGCTACATTGCCTATCAGTGAGGTTTATTCTGTTGCATACTTCTCAGTACACCCTAGCAATGATGGGATATGCAGATGAAGATCAGACTACTGTTCTAGAGTTGACATATAACTATGGTGTCTCTGAATACACCAAAGGAAATGCATATGCCCAGGTTTCTTCAAAGCTTGACTAATTTTCTCATCGTTCAAATACATTTCTTCTAACTTCTTCGTGTATGTGTGTGTGTGCGTGTGTTTTTTTTTTTTTTTTGGTCTCTGAATTATGGGTGATACTACTGCTTGTAGATTGCTATCAGTACGGACGATGTGTACAAAAGCGCTGAAGTTGTCAACTTTGTTACCCAAGAGCTTGGAGGAAAGATAACTCGACAACCTGGACCGATTCCTGGACTCAACACTAAGATTACCTCCTTTTTAGATCCAGATGGCTGGAAAACTGTAAGTTCTTTCTACAAACAATTAGGTGTCTTTTTAGGTGCAATGCCAAATTCATGGTTCAACTAATCTTCCAAAGAGAACTAGTGGAGTGACTTTTCAGTGAACCTACATTTTCAACTCATAACAAACTATGTCATGCAAGAAGTATGCCTCAGTGATCTGTAATTTAATGCATTCATTGCACTATCATATCCATTTATTTGTGTCGGTAGAAATCTCGACAATCACTCTTTATATAATTGAGTCAGTTGTTTGTTGACTTGTGAAAATTCTGTATGGGTGGGCCCTTGGGATTCAAACTGGGAAAATAATCTTGGGATAATTTCATTTACACCCCCTGAGGTTTGTCCTATCATCATTTTGACCCCCTCAGGTTTGCATATCTTCATTTACACCCCTCATGGTGTGAAATGTCTAAAATACCCTTATACCAAACACCTCTTAAATCAATTTAATCCCTAAATCAATTTAAACCCTAAACCAAACACCCCCTTAGAATCAATCTAACCCTCAAACCAAACACCCCAATATCTATTCAATATTTATTCTCTCTCTCTCTCCTCTCTCTCTCTCTCTTTCTCTCTCTCTCTAACTCTCAGACACACACACACACACACACACACACACGCACATATATATATATACACACATATAGATCTATACATATATATATATATATAGACCCATCGGGGGATGGGGGAGGCGGTGGTGGGAGGGGGCGGCGCCGACGGGGAGGCGGTGGGAGTCGGCCGACGACTTATATATATATATATATATCTGTGTGTGTATATATATATAGATATATATATATACGTGTGTATATATATGTGTGTGTGTGTGTGTGTGCGCGCGCGCGTTTGAGAGAGAAAGAGAGAGAATTAATTTTTTTTTTAATTTTATATTTATTTTCAAATTTTGTATTTTTTTTGAAATTTATAATTATTTTCGAAATTTAATATATATTATTAGAATTTTATATGATTTTTTTTAATTTTATATATTTGTCTTGAATTTAATATGTTTTTAAAAAAAAATTCAAAATTTATATATATATTTTATTTTATATTTATTTTCGATTTTATAATTTTTTTTGAAATTTAATATATTTTTTTGAATTTTATATGTTTTTTTTAAAATTTTATATATTTGTTTCAAATTTTTTATGTTTTTTGTGATTTTTATATTTATTTTTGAAATTTAATATGTTTTTTTGAAAAAAAAAATAATTTCAAAATTTATATATATATTTTAATTTTATATTTATTTTCGAATTTATAATATTTTTCAAATTTTAATATATATTTTTTCAAATTTTATATATATTTTGAAATTTTAATACAAATTAAATTATTAAATGATGGGAGGGGGTCTAATTGATAAAAGCACTATCCTTGTTTCCAAACAGAATAAGGATAAGACATTGAGGGTAGTTTAGGGATTTTAAAAAAAAATCAGGCTGATGTCATCGTTCAGGGGGTCTAAGTGATGAGAATATTGAAAAGTAGGGGGTGTAAATGAAAATATGCAAACCTGAGGGGATCAAAATGAAGATAAGACAAACCTCAGGGGGTGTAAATGAAGTTATCCCAATAATCTTCTAATGTACCTAACATCAAGTGGGCCGGGCCCCACCTCAACCAATGGCCCAGATCATCTCGGGATGAACGCCGATGGCAGACCCACATCTCGAGATGATTTGGGCCATTGAATGGGATCGGCTGGCCCACTTGATGTAAGGTACTTGAGAGGATGAAGGTCCTTCAAACTATCAGTCTCGAATCAAACTATCAGTCTCGAATAGTGTAAACACCTTAAAATGTTCAACACTTCTTCGAATCCCTCTATTAATTTTTGGAATTTCTTTATATACATATCCTAAATGGACTTCATCCTGTACATATAATCAGGGTCCTTCATTACATACCTCCTCTGAATGGGCTTTATTATTGGGTTCATAAATATCTTGCTGGCCCATAAACTTGATGGGTCTGATGACAGATGGGCTCAATTGGGCTGGACATTTTCACTATTACACAGGCCCTATCCTTTGTGATGGGTTGTCGATCTTCCCGGCCCATTATAAAGGATACAGAGTGGGGACAAGATACATCACCCCTGATCGGGATGACGTGGCTGACACAATTAATACGACGGTTGTACAATCATTGTAACATTTGAAATTCGTGGTCCGGGTGGCCTTGGTTGGCGAGAAGGGAGGCGCACGTGAAGCGAGGTGACGTTTCAGTTCCCGAGCGCACGGCTTTTCAGGCGCCCCTGAGGCTTCTATAAATAATGCCTACAGTGCTATGGATTCATTCCGTTTCACAGTTTTAAAAATTTTTAGAGAGCTCCCTGCACTTGAGACCTTGACTTATCATTGCCAGAGTCTACCTCCACTCTCAGGAAAGCGTCAGAAATCCTTCGGGGTTCATCTTAGAGTAAGTTATTTATTTTCATCTTAGCGTCTTTCTTTTCGAAGTGTCTGATAGTGATGATACCCGGTCGGGTAGCGACCGTCTACCCTCCTCTGTAAACCCGGACGCATCCCTTAGTTCACCCTCAGTGGAGGTGGTTAGGACAATTGTGTCTAGCCCACCTGAAGTTAACCAGAATGTAGCAGCAGCCGGAAATCCGGTTGCAGGGGTTTCGGGGGATCAGTTCTATGCTGATCCCCTTCCCCCTATGAACAGGGTAGAGACAGTATTAAAAAGGTTAAGGGTTAAATGCGGGGTACCCGATGGGGTGATTATAAAAAATTACCCTAAAAAGTATGATTTTAGGAAGGGCGAGGGAATTTTGGACCATCAGATTTTGTTGTCGGCTTTTCACCTTCAGGTTATTAGATTCCCGATCCAGCCCTTCTTCCTTTATGCCTTAGCCACTTTAGGCTTGGCCCCACTTCAGGTGGGACCTAACTTCTTCCGGGTCCTGGCCATGATCTTGATGATCAATCGGGATCTGGGACTTGACCTTGGTCTGGCGGAACTTCTGTTCTGTTACAAGATACAGGCCCAGAAGGAGTGCAGGGGCCGGTACAACCTTTTTCCCATTAGTGGGAGGAAAATTTGTGATGGTACGGAAAAATCCAATAAAGGGTGGAAAGAGAGGATGGTCCTTGTGAGCGGGAGTTGGAGACTCCCGAGCTCATCTAGATTCAAAGTACCCAATGAGTTTAACCAACACCTTTTCCCCTCTTTCAAGCCATTCCATAGGGGGGTATGCAACTGTGATCAGTGCAATGATAAGTTGGGCCTCCATGTGCTTGAGTTTTTGGGAGCACCCGATGAATATAAAACCTCAAACTATATCAGAACCCGTTTTGAATTGCTTAAATCAAAAATTTGGGGACAACCTTTGAGGATGTGTACCAGTTTCTTGACAGGTTCTAATTTGCAGGCCCTATCCACAGAGATGCTGAGGATCCCGCAGGCGGTGTTGAAGAAGAAGACTAAGCGGGCAGTCGGGCCTCAAGCCTCAAATTCAGCCCCCGGTGAGATCCAGACCGGGCAGGGATCACAAAGTGTTCCAACCCCTCCGGCTGTTCCCGTTATCCCGCCCCCAGTAGAGAATATCCCGGTAGTTCCATCTCCACCGATGGGAAATGTGCAAACCGGCCAGGCTCCTACTCAAGGATCAGAGGAGGTTGTTCAATCCTCAGTGGATGTTCCCATCCCTGAATTCCGATTGGTTGAAGGGGAAACGAGCCTGACGGGGGCGCGACATCCCCGATCGGAGGAGAATCCACCCGAACGGTCCGTCAGGGCCCGAACGTCTACGCAGGAGTCTCCTATCGTTCTAGATGACAGTGGGGCCGCAACTGAAAAGGAGCTGCCCGTGCCCTGGGCGCCGAAGATTAGACTCCCGGGCGGCGACTTTCTGGTTGCAGGGCACGCAACAATTGACAACGACACTGCCCTTCGGGCTATGGGATCTCAGATCTGGACACCCATAGACCGAAAGAGATTGAGAAACATCGATCGGGAGGAGTTGGCACTGACAGGTCCAGAGGTTGCTATGAAGGTAGTGCTTGAATCTACAGACTCCTCCATTGCTTTTAATATTTTATTTATTTCCTTATCAGGCTAACACTTGATCTTTTGGCAGATGCTCTACCTGACGCAAGCTTATAATGCGAAACTGGAGGAGGACTCCAACTTGCTCAAGAAGTCCAACGAGCTCCTGAGACTGAAAGAGGAATCTCGAATGAAGGTCGCCACCAAACTGTCCATATCCAACGAAAAGTTGGATGTCCAGTCCCGAAGGGCAATCGCTGCAGAGCAACAGCTTCGGGCGGCTGAAGACAAAATTAAGGAAATGGAAGCAGTTCGGCGGGCTCTCTTTGCTGAGACGGAGGCCCTGAAGGCTGAGAATGGGAGCCTGAAAGCTAATATTGAGAACTTGACGGCTTCCAATTCGAAGCTCCTGGAGGAGAGGGCTGAGATTGAGAATCTCCTCGCTACGGAGAGGTCGGTGGTGGAGATGTGCCACCGGGGTGGGAACGAAATGTATAAGCGTTTCTGCGAAACCTCCCAATACCGGATCGGGTTTGGATGGAGGTCATGCTTTAGTGACATGCAGAAACCCGTCGAAGAAAGGACTTTTGCCTCGGTGGAAGAACTGGATGAGAGTTTGGGCATTTCCCCACCGTACGACGATCCGGTTGGTGGTCCAGACGACGTTCGTTTTTGCGAGTTCCTGACCAAGCCTCCCCCAGGAATGAGCATAACCGCCCCTCCTGATCCTCCGGCTCCCGATGGGGCCATCGTTTCAGTGAACCCAGATGTATCAGGCACCGGCGTCGTCCCTTAGCATTTACTGTTTATGAAATGCATTGTAAGCCTTGGCCACAGGGGCCCATTTTTAATGAAACATAATTGGTTTTGTCCCGTCGACTTTTGACTTTTACAGTTATAACGAATATTGGTTATTTTGTTTATTTTTGCAAAGTTTTACAGTTAATGCATCACTTAACCGGGATCCGTGTTGTGACTTCGGGCTCCTTAGGCCATGCGAAAGTCAATGCAACACTTGGTTTATTTTTGGAACAAGGATCACTTCAGGATCTGTGTTGTGACTTCGGGCTCTTCAGGCCATGCGAAAGTCAATGCAACACTTAGTTTATTTTTGGAACAAGGATCTCTTCAGGATCTGTGTTGTGACTTCGGGCTATTCAGGCCATGCGAAAGTCAATGCAACACTTGGTTTATTTTTGGAACAAGGATCACTTCAGGATCTGTGTTGTGACTTCGGGCTATTCAGGCCATGCGAAAGTCAATGCAACACTTGGTTTATTTTTGGAACAAGGATCTCTTCAGGATCTGTGTTGTGACTTCGGGCTCTTCAGGCCATGCGAAAGTCAATGCAACACTTGGTTTATTTTTGGAACAAGGATCTTCGGGCACACCAGCAGATTTTATGATTTACTTAATTGGCCATAATAATGATTTTTAATGACCAGTTGCTGTAGCCTTTTTACAAAAAGATCCAAGTAAAAATAGGACTTGGACCATCAAGGGTAGTACCTCTTGAGGCGAGAGGCGTTCTGGGAGTTTGGTTCCATTCCGCCATCAATATTCCTTCGGACTCGGTATGCTCCGCGACCGATGACTTCAGTGATGGTGTACGGGCCCTCCCAGGGCTCCCTGAGCTTGCCTACAAGCCCGATTTTGCGCCTAAGGACCATGTCCCCGATCTGGAACTCTCTTCTTTTGACTCTTTGATTGAAGTGGTTCCGGACTTGCTGTTGGTAAGCAGCCAGCCTGATCCCGGCAGCCTCCCTTCTTTCATCCAGAAGATCAAGATTCTGAGTCAAATGCTGGTTACTTGGTCCCTCGACCCAGGCCTCACTCCGGAGAGTTGGAACTCGGACCTCAGTCGGAATAACAGCTTCGACACCGTACGCCATGGCAAAAGGGGTCTCTCCCGTGGGTTGTCTGGGGGTCGTTCTGTATGACCAGAGAACTTCGGGCAGTTTCTCTAACCAGGCCCCTTTGGCTTCTTCAAGTTTTTTGGCCAGAGTGTTGAATATAGTTCGATTTGTCCTTTCCGCCTGCCCGTTCCCTTGCGGGTAGCCGACGGAAGACGTGTTCTGGTTGATACCATGTTCGGCAAAGAATGCTCTAACCTCCTTGTTGTCCAGGTTTGTTCCGTTGTCCATCATGATCGTTCTTGGTAGCCCGAATCTGCATATAATGTTGGTCCATACGAACTTGACGACGTGACTCCCTTTGACGGTGGGATAGGCTTCTGCTTCAACCCATTTGGTGAAATAGTCGGTTGCCAGAAGGACGTACGCATTCGACCGGATTGCTTTCGGTAAGGGTCCCACTATATCCATTCCCCACCGGGCGAATGGGTGCGGTACTATAGTGGGATGCAGGAACTCAGCTGGGCGATGGATTGCATCCCCGTGCATTTGACAGGGCTTGCACCTTCGGACGTATTCTTCGGTATCCCGAGAAAGGTAGGGCCAGAAGTACCCTTGAGACAACACCTTATGGGCGAGGGACCTGCTGCCGGAGTGGTTTCCACAAGCTCCACTGTGAATCTCGTGCATCACTGCTCTAGATTCTGACGGCGTGATACATCTCAGGTAGGGACCAGAAAAGGATTTTCGGTAGAGTTGCCCGTTTATTATTGAGTACCGAGCCGAATTCCTCCTGACCTTGTGAGCTTCAGCTTTACTTTCAGGAAGAGTTCCATTACGTAAGTAATTTACCAGGGGATCCATCCAACTGGGCTCCCATGGGATGAGCATTACTCGTTCAGGCTCTTGAATGCTGGGCCTCTGAATAAAATCCAACAGTGCAACCCGAGTTAGATCCTCTCCCGCTGAGGAAGCTTGATTAGCCAGGTGGTCAGCCTCAGAGTTTTCATTCCTGGGGATTTGGGTAAAGGTAACTTTGTGAAAACTTTCTGTCTCCTTCAAAACTAGCGCTCGATACAACTTCATTGTCGGGTCCTTTGTTTCGTATTCCCCGTTGATCTGACGAACAATTAGTTGAGAATCACTGTGTACTGCTAAGGACTGAATTTTGAGGCTTCTGGCTACCCTCAAACCGGATACGACGGCCTCGTACTCTGCCTCATTGTTTGTGGCTGGGAACTGCAACTGCACCGACATATGAAGGCGTGTCCCATCAGGTGTTAAAAATTCTAGGCCAATTCCTGATCCGGAAGAGCTGGCTGATCCATCCACAAAAATCTTCCATGTATCCAGTTCACTGCCCGGGTCTGGCTCCTCAGTCTCACTTTCGAGCAAAAAGTCCGCTACAGCCTGTCCTTTGATGGAGACCCTGGGTATGTATGTCAAATCATATATGCCCAACTCGATGGCCCACTTAGAGATTCGCCCTGAAAGGTCAGGCTTCGACATAATAACCCGTAGGGGTGTAGCTGTTGGGACAACGATCGGGTGGGCTTCAAAATAATGCCTTAGCCTTCTCTTGGCGTTCACCAGTGACAGAATCAGTTTTTCTTGCCTGCTGTATCTAGTTTCTGCCTCAGCCAAGGATTTACTGGTGTAGAATATTGGCATTTGAAGATTCCTGTCCTCTCTGATGAGGGCGGCGCTGGTTGAAGCGGAGGATACTGCCAAATAAAGGTATAAGACTTCATCGGGGGTTGGTGTAGACAAGACGGGGGGCATGGTCAAATATTCTTTTAGCCCCGCCAGGGCCTCCGATTGTTTGTGACCCCAGATCTCTCCCTTCTTTACCTTTATTGCCTGAAAGAATGGTCGGCAGCGATCAGTGAGTCGTGAGATGAATCTGCTAAGTGCTACCACTCTTCCCGTCAAGACTTGAACGTCTTTATGTGTTCGGGGCTCCTTAATCTCTAGCAGGGCTTTGACTTGTGTCGGGCTGGCTTGGATACCAGTCCGGTCCACGATGTGCCCCAGGAACTGCCCAGATGATACACAAAAAGAACACTTTGCTGGATTAAGCTTCATGCCATGGGACCTGAGGGTAGCGAACACTTGGCGCAGGTGAGTGATGTGGTCCTCCTTCTTTCTGCTCTTGACTACAGTATCATCAATGTAGGCTTCGATTACTGTGCCCATCATGCCTTTAAAGATCTTGTTGACCAATCTCTGGAAAGTAGCACCTGCATTTTTCAGTCCGAAAGGCATAACTTTAAAGCAGTATGTACCTGTTTCAGTAATGAAGGAAGTCTTTTCCTCATCCTTAGGGTTCATTTTTATTTGGTTGTAACCTGAATAGGCATCCAGGAAAGTTAGACGGTCATAGCCCGAGGTAGCGTCAACCATCTGGTCGATCTTTGGGAGTGGAAAACTATCCTTCGGGCATGCCTTGTTCAAGTTGGTGAAATCAACGCAAACTCTCCACTTGCCATTTTTCTTTTGGACAACCACGACGTTGGCAAGCCATTCGGGATACCTGACTTCCCGGATGAAGCCGGCCTGGAGCAGTCTGGATACCTCATCTGCTATAATTTGGTTCCGATGTGCACCCATTCGCCTTTGCTTTTGCCTGATTGGTTTGACGTTTGGGTCAACATGCAATGAGTGCTGTGAAACGTCGGGATCTATCCCCGGCATGTCTGTATGCTCCCATGCGAAGACGTCGGAGTTGTCCTGCAGCAATTGTGTTAGTTCTTCAAATTCAGAATCGGTGAGGGTTGTACCTGCAAAAGTAACTTTTTCCGGGCTGTTGGGCACAACACAGATCGGTTGTAGTGGTTCAACCACAATCGGGGTGCCCGGCTCCCCATTCTTTAATTGCTATTTGGAGCACGAACTTTGCTCCTTCGATCGAGGTACCCCTGGGGCCTGAGCCTTCCGGATCTCCTTCAGAGTGACCGAATAACATTCCTTGGCGGCCACCTGGTCACCCTTGACATCAATGGTGCCTGTACCGTCAGGGCTTAAGCATCTCATGACCTGGTGAAGAGTTGAAGGCACACCTTGCATTCGGTGAATCCATCCCCTTCCCATAAGCAGATTGTAGGAGGGTTTGGCGTCCACCACAACGAACGTCTCGTTCAGGGTCCTATGGGCGGCAAACACAGGTAACTGAACTTCACCGATCGGCTCGATCTGCCTGCCGTCAAAACCCGCGATGGGGCACCGGGATGTCATAATTTCAGAAGGGTTGATTTCGAGCTTTTCGAAAGCCCATTTGGTGATTATGTTGGCACTGCTCCCAGGATCGATCACGACTCTTTTCACAAGGCAGTTGGCCACCATTAGGGTCACAACCAGAGGGTCTTCATGCGGGGTTTGGACGCCTCGAAGGTCCGACACCGAGAAAGTGATGTGAGTTTCTTCAGCCTTGTACCGGGCTTCACTAATTTCGTTGACTTTTCTCATTTTGTGGGCTTTCCGTAGATAGCTTCGGCGCGATCCTTCGGTTTCTTTGGGTGGGGGGCCACCATGAATCATATTGATGATTTTAACCGGTTGTGCATCCGAGGGGTTTCGAGGGACGCCGGGGGCGCGTTGATCGGTTCTTGGCCTGTCTCGTTGTACGTAATCCCGGAGTACTCCGCGAAGTAGTAACGTCTCCACCTGTTGCCTTAGATTGCGGCATTCGTTAGTGATGTGCCCGAAATCACCATGGAAAGCGCAGTGTTTTGTCTTGTCTCTCTGGTCAAGTGGTTGTCGCATGGTAGGGGGTTGCTGGAAAATCCCTTTGGCCTTGTTCTCCTGGTAAAGCTTTGCAAGGCTCACCTTCAGGGGTGTTATCCTTTCTTCTAACCTGGGTCGTTTGGATGGCTTTGGGATTGATAATCCCGCTGGGGCAGACGATCCCGGTGGAGTTGATCGCTTCCGATCGGTCAATCGATCCTTGGACTGAATTTCAAGGCCGACAAAGGCTGATCTTCTCTGCCTGATAGTTTCTTCCTCTTCAATTCTCAAGTACCCCTGGGCCCTAGAGTTTAGTTCCCCAATTCCCGATGGAGGGCGCTTCACCAAGGATTGATGGAATTTTGTTCCAGAAATGAGGGCCATCCTGAATGCCTCGACCGCAGAGTGTTGGTCACAATTATCCACAGAAGAGGACTCGATGTTGAATCGGGATAGAAAGCTTTTCAGTGACTCTCCTTTCTCCTGGATCATGGTGAAGAGGCAGGATATGGTCTTCTTCTGTCTCTTGTTTCCATAATACTGGGCGATGAAGAGCCTGGTCAACTGTTGCCAGCTGCCAATGGATCGGGGTGGCTGCTTCCTAAACCATAATAGGGCAGCCTCAGCAAGGCTTGTGGAGAACACCTTACATAGCAGTGACTCGTTCTCGGCGTACATGGTCATTTTCTGATGAATTTGGTATATGTGCTCTTCGGGATCCCGCGTGCCATCATAAGGGGTGAACTGTGGCATAACGAACTTCTTTGGGAAAGGCTCTTGGGTTATTTCCTGAACGAAAGGCGACTGTATCAATTCAGTGGACGCCTGGATGGCCATGTCGTCCGTAGATCGAGACCTCAAATCTCCGAGAACTTTCCTTTGGAACTCGTCCATCATTGCTTGAAGTTTCTGGGGGGTTATAGACTCGTCGACTGCTGGAGCCTTTCGCGAGCGCTGAGAAGATTCGGCGTGCTCTTCAGGTTGGTTCAGAGAATGGTCGATCGCCGCCACCGGAGGGTTAGGTGTAACTGCCGGTGAGGCAGCTGCTGGTGGAGCCAACCTCTCCCTGAGCTCTGCATTCTGTTTCTCCAAGGCCATGCTACGTTCCTCTGCAGCCGCCAAGCGTTGAAGAATTTGCTCCATGGTCTGGGAGTCCTCTGCACGATTGTCCTCAGTGGGCAGAATGCCTGCCTGTGAACGGGTGACTGGCATTCTCGTCCGGGGAGGCGGTGAGTGGAGGTTTTTTGGAAGTGGAGGGTCTTTTGCCTGTCAAACAGACTTAGCTTTTCGAGATGGGAAGAAGGAGGCGATTTTACAGGTACCGAAGGGCATTTGAAAAATCAGGAACCTCCCTCGTTCCCACAGACGGCGCCAATGTGTAAACACCTTAAAATGTTCAACACTTCTTCGAATCCCTCTATTAATTTTTGGAATTTCTTTATATACATATCCTAAATGGACTTCATCCTGTACATTTAATCAGGGTCCTTCATTACATACCTCCTCTGAATGGGCTTTATTATTGGGTTCATAAATATCTTGCTGGCCCATAAACTTGATGGGCCTGATGACAGATGGGCTCAATTGGGCTGGACATTTTCACTATTACAAATAGGTGAGGTGAGGCGAGAGCTTTGCCATTAGGTTATCCCGGGGTTGAGTAACTTCATCATGTATCGTGTTTGTGTAGGCCTACTGTCAACTAGTTACAAGCTAAATTTATGGTTCTTTTGCTTTGACGTGTGTGTGGGTGGTCTTTGGATTCGAACTGTAGACCTCCACGAGGTGAGCCGAAAGCATTGCCAGTAAATTATCCCTTGGAGTTGAATAGCTTCATCATGTAATGTGTGTGTGTATTTCTTCCATCAACTAATTACAAGTTTAATTTTTGGTTCTTTTGCTTTTGCTGTCTAGGTTCTTGTTGACAATGAAGATTTTCTGAAGGAATTGCACAAGGAAGAGTAAAATAGCTGGAGTTCAAATGGTTTCTAGAGTGATGCTTCCAGCATGCAAATCTTAATGTCTATATCTAATATGAATAAGTAAAAGTGTGTCAGTATTAGCAACCATCATGGCTGTTCTGGACTTCACTTCTGACTACTTGCAAACTTTGGTGTGTTATTATCTAATATATTATGTTGAACTGGGTGTCATGAAAAAAGACATTTTTATAACTGAATTTTTTGAAGAAAAAAGTTTTCAGACAACCCAACCAAACAGGTTTTTTGTACAATATTCTGATTTTCACTATTTTAATAAATACAAACCAAACATGCCCATAATTTCTTATAGTCCCAATAAGCCTCCAAGCTTTTGATCAGATTGCAGAAAGCGTTCAGAGTATGTTATCACAAGTAAAGTTGATCTATTATTGGTTTGCCTGTGTTTACCTCATTGGGTGGTCCTGTCCTATGCTATGTAATACGTTGTACAAGGATCATGACACCTGCAAATATATACACTAAAAGCAAGTATCACCATGGTCGCCATTAAAATCAGGCTGGTATAACATGTAACCCAAATGGCGGTGGTGAGTGTTTCAAGTACCATAAGCAAATCTGTGTTTCGGGTGTGAGTTGATGATTTAACCAGGAAAGAGAGAAGAAAAAGAAAGGAAAGAGACAAATGCATATAGTACAGTCAAGGTTTACTGTCTTGCATGATACAAACAACAATGAGAGTTTATGCTCAAACTTACTGCTACATTTTGTACTTTTTTGAGACTTGGATTTCCCAATAAACCTCTGCCAGGATGGAGGGCAAAAGAACGAAAAAATTGCTAAGATCCTGCTGCAGGAGATTCTATCCTATTAGCAAAACTCTCGCGCAATGCTGGGAAGATTTTCCTCCCACCACCTGAATTCAATAGGACCAATGGTATGTACAAACGAAAAAGTTTGAACTGTTTATTTGTTGAAGCCCAACAACCCAAATAATGTATACGAAGATTGGTTATTTCTTGAGGGGTATATCCCTAGGATATGAACCAAGAACCCGAAGAAATCTTGCAAATTCCTGCGAAAAGAATAAATCAAAATCCTTATGTGCTCAAAGCAATGAGGTAAAGGATTGAGGAAACAAAAGAAATAATAGTATCTTTTTTATTTTATTTTTTCCTCAATCTCCCACTACATTTATCCCAAACTTAAAGAAAACAAAAGTTCCATTTGAATCCAACAAAATAATAGAATTGTTTAGTCCTAGATTTTTTTATTTCACATCTTGTATGTCTGGATAAGCATGCAATTCCATAACAACACAAATAGGCAAAGAGGAGTGAAAAAATGATAAGCTTAAGACAGAATCTGGCAAACACAGACATCGAGAACAAAGTACTTATGTTTAACTGTGTATGTCCAAATTACCAATATAATAAATCTTCCTCTTCGTTATATCACAGTCATGCCACTAAGAACTGGTTACACAAGTGGAGTACATATGGCCAAGCTACCGCGTGTCTAGAGTATTGAGAACATGCTGGCATAAGTTATGTACAGGTCATTTACACTTGAGGGGGTATAATTGTTTGATATACTCAAGATAAAGCGAGAAGAACCCATGAACTACGAATTGAGACACCAATGTACTAATTTAAATGATTGGGGGCCTTGAAAAGGGAGTGGTAGAACCTTGAAGATGAAGGTTTACCTGGCCAAAGGAACATACCATGGGACAGCTTTCTCTGCAGGCACATCCATGTATGTGTGCCTGCGCGCTTGTGTATATGTGCGTGCATATATGAAAATCTCTTCTACAAAAGATAAATCGCTAGCGTAGACTGTGGAGGACTTTCCTCTCTTACAGATAACCCATAAAGCCCTCTCCACAGCCATTTCTCACCATGAGGACTTCTCTCTCAGTGATGAGCCTCACAGACTTCTCCATAGGCATGCTTCATCTGGAGCGTTTCTCTATTGTCAAGATAAACCTCAGAAAAATATTTGAGAAGCGTAAGATAGCCCAAGTGCCTTAAAATGTATCCAATTGGGAGTAGGACTCATGTAACACCCCGTTTCATTTTCCCTTTTTTATGAATTATTCCTGATTTATTTTCGGTGATGACGTCACTTGTTCATGACGTCATTGTTACTCTGTGTATTTTACGAGTAAATTTTTCGCGTTTACGCTTGGATTCGATTGCGCAACTTGGCGATCATCACCTTAACGACTTTGTGGAGTATCGATGATGACTATGTGACTTGACAACAATGTTTAGTAGATTCGGACTTAATTAAACGTTGACGTGAGTTCAGGATTCGACAACACGATTATGCGATTTCTCTTCGTTGACTTCGTGGAATTCTGTGGCTATTACGTGGCTTGACGTGACGATAGTATTTTGAACCTAGTGAAACGTTTACATGTGTTCTTGTTATCGACTACGTGATTGAGTTGTGATGATTAACAGCCAGTGTTATCGACTAAATGGACTTGTTTCGACGCTTGACGCTTAGGGCTTCGACTCAGTAATTTGAGTTCGGTAGTTAGTGCTTTAGGGATTTGACGTTTTTGTTTCTCCTAATTATGGGGTTAGTACGTGTCATGTTTAGCTGGACGTGCTTAGGAGTATTGATAGTCCTTTCGCTCGTTTTATTTATGTTTGTATATACGTGCTCTGTGTGTTGATGCCTTGTGTGTTGATGTGAATGTATGTGCCTTAGTTGTTTGACTTACGTGCTTATGTGTATTTGTATTATCTGGATCGTTTTTCATGTTTATACGTACGTTTTTCAATATGAATCGGAGTTGTTAAGGATACGTTTGGTTCGTGGGCTTTATTGTTAGGGGATACGCAGTTTAGTTTCAACGATTGAGTTTAGTGCTTTGACTAGGCTACGATCAGTGATTTTAGGAGTCTCGGTGAGTTCAGACTTTATTCGGGGTTTCGGTGATTGGTTTCGTAACCCGGAGTATTTATTCGGGCTTATATTATTTAGTTGGCGTCCCGTGGACTTACGGGTTCACGTGTTATTATTTGGAGGCTTTTGATATATTTTGGGATTATCGGGTATCCCGTTTATTTTTCGAGTTCGCGTGAGATACGTTGCGAGTCGATTCGGGATTTATTTTAGTTTATATCCGACTATATAGCTGAATTATTTATTCCGGATTTTATTAGTAATTCAGAGACTGTGGGTCTTTCGGTGATTTAATTGGTGGAAGAGTTTCGTACCCGGAGTACTTGTTTAAGCTCGTATTATTATTTGGTGACTCGTGAATTTTATGGATTCACGTGGTATTATTTGGGAGTTCTCGGTATATTTAATGGGACATGGATATATTGGATTATTATTGCCTAATGGAAAATGAATATATATACATGGATATAATATATATCTTGGGGTTGAAAAGGTGAATTGACAAGAGATAAGAGTCACATTTGTAAATATGGAAAATTGGAGAGTTACTTTAGTAATTATGAAAAATGGAAAAGTCATTTGTGCAATTATGTAAAAAGTAAGAGTTGGTTTTGTAATTGGCCTAAATATAGATATATGTGATCGATTGTTGGGTGTCTGATTCAGAGCCCTTTTTCCTTCTCTTTGACGAACCATAGCACCAGCTTTTCTATTCCTTTCTAGTCGCCGCTTGAGAGAGAGAGAGAGAGAGAGAAGTCGGAGCAGTGGTGGAGATGGTTCGTGCAAGGTCATCGATTAGGAAGAGACGACGACCTGATGGTTGTGTAGTTCGCAGCTAAGCTGGGGTTGTCAGGCGGAGGAGCAACGGCAATCGGTGATGCGGTTGTGTGTGGTGGTCGTGCGACGATAGGGGGTGGTCGCAAGACGATAGCCAGTGGTCGGCACAACAGCGGTGGAGCAGATCGTTGGTAGTGATGATGAACAGTAGCGAGTTCGGACCGAGTTGGGTCGACTCAGTGGCGAGTCGGGCTCGGTTTGGGCTAATTTTTGGGGAGTAGCTCGGCCTCGGTACCGTGTACGTTATACCCGAATTTGGTACAAAAGCATTCACCGGTTTGACGGGAATTTATGAATTTCCGGTAAGAATTTTCGGTTGATATTCTTTAGATTTATTTGAAATTACTTATTGATAATTAATAAGCTTCGGGTATATTAATTAGGTTAACGAGGCGGATATTTTTCCGTATTCGAAATATTTTTCGGACAACTTTGGGCGGCGAGCACTATTCACGGCCGGTACTGTTCACGGCGGGACTGTTTGTAAGCGTTTAAATTAGATGGGGAATTTTATATATATGTTTATCTAACTCTCACTAATAGTGCGTAGAAAATGCTAAGTTGCCCCGTTGTATGTTTATGGATAATAAAAGCATGAAATTAAATTCCTAAGCGATAAATGGAATTTAAGAATTTTATAAAATTCACGAAAATACCCATAACTGAATAAATGAGGTCGGGAATAGAAATTCCCTGGGAAATTAAATAAATTAATTCCCTGAGAATTTTTAAGAAATTAAATCCTACTAAATTTGGATTAAACTAGGTGGTTTAGTACCCCTGGACTTAAAGTAGAATTGTGTAGAATTATGTGATTGAAATTGAGATACAGTACGGACATAATGGATATTGAGGAATGTAGAGCCGACGAATAAATTATCCCCTGCTATTTATGTTTTATCGAAATTGAAAATAAGATAGGGGATTCACGAGGACGAGGGACGTTAAAATTTAGACACAGCTTTAGTTCCCTTTCTAGTTTATTTTTCCCGTGAAATATGATTAAGGTAAATTGCGAATTAAATTGTCCCTGAAGTGGAATAGTTTAAAAATAATTACTGAAAATTAAATGAAGATCATGCGAGTTTATACGATTTTATTAATATCGGGAAATCGAGAATCAGGGTGATCTTGAGATAGATTGACGTGATTTACTGCTATAATTAAATTATAAGGCATGCTATTAAAAATGAAAATGTTTATATGTTATGGATTGGTTGTATAAAACAGATTGTGGGACATATACTTGTAAATTGATAAAAGTTATATTTCGATTGTTGACTCACTGTTGAGGCATGATGTACATATTTCATACACCATGAGCATTGATATTGCATTGGGTGTGGTTTCATGTCTCATACGTATATATATTGCATTGAGTCTTTCGGGTCGTCGCAACAACTGGCCAGGCGGTGTATCGCTACCGGCGGACTAGTAATCCGGGAACAGGGAGGCGTGGGAGGATGTGATCCGAACACGGTATGTTTTTCTCACGAGTTGATATGATCCTCGTGGTTGTGTTACTTTGGCGACATTATGCCCGGTTGTCCCATGTTAGATAGGGTGTTGTTGGCATTGGCATTGCATAACATTCACATTGAGTTTTCTTTCATTTATATAATTATGTATTGATCTTTTATTCGGTTAGTATTTGTTGTTATTGAGCTGATGGTATTTGTAAATTTATTAAAAATGGTGGAAATTAACTCAATGTGAATAAAAGTTATTGATTTTAAAATCTAATAATGTTAAAACCTGGATTAGTAGAGCCATGGTTGACATGTGTTCTAGATGGTTACGTGGATATAGATGAAAAGAGGTTTAGATAATTAATTGTTTTTCCCTTGGGTTGGAGTTGAGTTGAGTTAGCTAGTTGTATATTGAGACTTGGTTGTGATTGGTGATTAGTGTTATCACTGGATGATTATTAGACCATTTCGGTAGTGGGGGGAGTTGTTCAGGTTAAAGGTCGGGTAAGACTCGTTAGTCTGACCTTGTTTCTCTTGACTTGTGTATTTTGAGCTTGTCGCTCACCTTTCCACTTTAACAGTGTTTCGAGTAATTAATGGTTTTTAGCCGTGTGCCTTGAAAATCTTCTTTCCTATATGTTTTGGCAAAGTTAGTGAACTCTGGGCATGGTTTGTCTCGTTCTTGAGACTCGAGGTCAGTTCTGAGATCTAGATATGTTTTAGAGTTGATAGTTTCAGATTCCTCCTAGTTGTTCTGAGGAACACTTGAATCCCGATGTTGGTCTGGTAACCTTTGAGGATTTGTTTAGAGGTTCCTATATTAAGTTGAAGATCTTAGAACCTGTTTCGAAATAAGTTTGAATGTGACTTTAAGGTGATATTCAGTTGAACCCTAGTAGTTCTTTTTCCCGTGTTAAAGTTTCTCGGGTTTTAACCCGAACATGTGTTTCTGAGGTTTCATTCCTTAAGGTAAGAAATATGATCATTTGTGGTTGTCTGTGGATCTTCTCGGGTAAGAGAAGTGAGGTTAAGTTAAGCGCACATAGTGCGATTCTTAGTGTTTGGTTGGGTTAGGAGGCATTGGAACCAAATATGATTTGACTGGGCCCTAGCTTTTTCTTAAAAACCGGTTGAATCCTTCGGGGTTCAACATTTTTCTTTAAAAACCCGAGGGCCATGGCATCTGTTTGGGACTAAATGACTCCAGTAACCCTTTCTTGCGCCTCGATAGGCGGTATGAGTTAGAGGTGACCTTGTTGATCTGTACCCTTTTTAGTGCCTTGATAGGCAGTGTGAGTTAGAGATAGTTCGGTTGGTTACCGAATCCGATGTGGAGATAGGACCTTCCCTTTTTAGGTTTCTTCGAGTGAACGGGTTGGTTCATTGGTTGTTGTACGTAGAAGAATGGTTATTCCCTTTCGATAGTCCTAAGGAGGGACCTATATACATCCTAGGAACCTTGAGTAGCGTGTTAGGTGCACGGAATGGTAGACAACTAGTTCTGGTTGTATTTCTAGATGAGAGTGTGTATTCGACTGGGTGCCTTCCTACACCAGGTGTTAGGATTAGCTGTTTACGGGACTTTTATATATATATATATGTGTGTGTGTGTGTATGTATGATGATTTGACATGCGTATATACGAGTGGTAGATATATCTTATGAGCTGTTCTGTTTTACGACTTTTGAGTAGTTTCGAGATTAGTTGAGAGGTTATTATTGGGTATCTCGGATTAGCGGGGGTGCCATGGTAGACGATAACTTGACCTAGGATAGATGCATGCACACGGGATGGTTAACATTTTCTAGACAGCTATGAGTGTGATGTTTTGATATTACGGTGAGCACGTGGTTTTTTGCTCACCCCCCACACACAACATTTTCAGGTTTGCAGGTGGACGCAGCACGGCGCGTACGGCGGCGATGGTACGGGGGATTTGGGACGGTAGATTTATTCTTCCTTACGTAATCATATTTATTATTCTTTTATTCTCTTGGGAGCCAGGTTGTTGGCAGATTCCCTTATGTTGTATATTCAGTTCATGTATTTATTGTTTTGAGGTGCCATTGTATCTGTTCGGCACTACCATTTAATTTTATGTATTCTTATTTGAGCTTGATGGCTCAGTCGGTAGTTGTTGTTTTGGGGTGCCTTTATACCTTTTCGGCATCGCCATATAGTTTTCTTTATGTTTGTATTTGAGCATTTGGGGCTCTATTGATTTTAGAGGGGTTTGGAGAGGTATTGGTGTTCTTTTCCATTACCTCGGCCCTACTAGGTTTCTGGAATGTTGGGCTACGTGCCATTGTTTCTATTTCTGTTGTTATGGGCAGGTTCTTTCGTTGTGTTGTTGTTGGGTTGTCCGGATGTTCTATTTATAAACGGAACTTTGCCGGATTTTCGTTAGAATTCCTTAATTGAGTTTATATCACTCAGGTGACATGGAATACTTCATTTTCATTCATATTCCATGTATTTCGGTGTTATCGTTAATTTCGGTTGTCGTTTTCTGTGACGTCATACCCCGGTATTCACTGATTCTCCTGATTGGAGTCTCAGGAATACGGGGCGTGACAACTCACAAGACAATACATTACAGAATAGTAAGGTATAACCTCGTGGGAAACGCAATAAATATCAAAGGGACCCTGTCGGCCTGTCCCATGAGGATGAAACTTGTGGGAAAAAATTGGAAAAGAAGGGAACTTCATAATGTCTTGAGGAAGGCTGAGCTTTCACCTACCCTGTTTGACAGTATCAGATCATTTTTGATGAACTGTCCTCATTTGCGCCATCCCATACAACCACCATTTCAAAATACCACTTGTTATCTAAGTATCATCTTCCAAGAGTCAGTATATGCCTTGATACTATAAAAGGGCCAACCCCTTCATTTATCACATACACCAATCAACAAAAGGAACTCCTTAATCAAAACTAGAAGGTAAGGTACACAGAATCTCGGGAAACCCAGTTTTTGTATCGACCCCAAGAAATCAAAACTGCCACTTACTCTCTCCTTCTAGTTGTTTGGGTTATTCACCTAGGTCCACTAGTATCTCGGGCTCCCCTCGTTACATCCAGATCAACTCATTACAACAATAAGTAACTTGAGTAACCAGAAAACAGAAACTACTTAACATGCTATTGAAACTGTAAGAGGGTGGGATGTAGTCATAAACTATCCTAAATTAATATGACTGATAGCGAAGTGGTACGATGAGGATAGGGAGAAAATAACCCGATCCGGGAGTGAAATATAACATGAAATCATAAGCTTCCAAGCACTGACAGGGCCATGGGCCTCTGACCGCGTGTCTGTTGAAGAATGAAGAGGCGAGGCAGTGGCTTGGTTAAGAAAAACCACCAGAGATTTAGCCATCACCAATTTGAAGTAGGAAAGAAGAATGTGCCAATTTGCTCTCATAAATCAACTCCACCTCACACAAGCTAGACAAGCACATCGATTATCCAAGTAAGAGAAACTGAATTCAGAGGGATGGGATTGACATTCATGAATCTCGAAAACAGAATTTAAGGTATGCAGTACGTTTCAATAAATCATGAAAGTCTAATGGACTTACCTGTAGATGACTCAGAGCATATTGGGCACGAGGCTCTGCCATAGAAGCTTCAAAGTCGATGTAGAAGAGGTAGTCAAAGTACCTGCCAACATAATTCGGTCAATTATGCATATAGAACCGACAAATAATAAATTATCCTATCCCAACACATTCTGGGTTAAGAAGATGTGAAAACACTTTTGGTTTCTTATTTACCCAAAATAATATCCTTTCGGTTCTTATAAGAATGGTGCATCTAGAGGTGTGAAGCGGGAGAGAAGGATGTCATAAAATACTGTTTCC
This sequence comes from Cornus suecica, assembly GCA_963922005.1. NCBI lineage: Eukaryota > Viridiplantae > Streptophyta > Magnoliopsida > Cornales > Cornaceae > Cornus > Cornus suecica. The sequence goes on along the minus strand of OY998241.1, from coordinate 55,216,279 downwards.
CCATCGCAGTAATCCTCTGGAGGAATATCCATTTAAAGGATCTTCCATAGTGTGTCCAATCCCGAAGGTTTATGATATGACCCGTAGCGAGAATAATAAATGCAATAATTATATGGTCATGTGCTTTTAAGGGGAAAAGAAAGAATGCTGCTTTGATTTGAGGGAAATCATAAATTTTGGCAGTTTTTTAGATGTGTAGTTAAATATAATATCTAAGTATATGATGAAGTCAGCAAAGAAGATAAAGGCCGATCCACAACTGGTAATAAATAATGTAATGGATCAATTTGATGATATTTAAGGCAGATCAATGAACTGACATACACTTGATTTAAAGTTTCAAATCAAGTGTATTTGGTAGCCCTTGAACAAGGAACTGTATTTGGTAGGAGAAATGGCAGAAAGTGGGAGCAACAGCACCCTTTCAACTTACAGTAAGGGTGTCTCCACCACAACATCCCATGTTAGAGTTTCCAAGAAGTCGGCGAATCATCATGAACTACATGATGCCGCTGGAGATATTACAAAGAAGTCAAGAGATGGAACTCGCAGCACATGGACCACAACAATGCTGCCAAATGGTCGATCTGAACCATCTATCTCTAACATGGCTGATCTTGAAAGAAAGAGTACGAAGGTTAGTAAGGATAATGAGAAACTGTTTGACGATGAGACATACAACACTAAAGTTGAAGATAAAGATGGTTGGCACATCGCACTTTAGTGATGGTGATGGCTGCACAAGTGTTGTGTCTGCAACCATGGTTAAGCATCTCAAACTTTCCTTCCAACAATATCCACAGCCACTCAAAGTGGTTTGGGTTAATAGTACTTATATTCTGGGGAGAGGAAGTTTAATACTGTTATAATTCTTTCTCTTATTCGCCAAGACAGCAATACGTTTCGGAATACAGCATGCACATGGCAAAGCTAATTGCTGTTGGAAGAATAAAGCTACCACAGATTTTGCATCTCTATTCTCCAGACCATTTTGGTTGAGGACTCGGGGCAAGTATGTCAGAAGTTTCCAATTGGGATGATGCCATGGCAAAGCTGGCAAGCAGACCTAGATCTCCCCACGTCTTTACAACAGTTGATTGAGATTGCAAGAAATTGTGCAGCTAATGCTACAAGGATAGGGACAAGCAATCCACGAAAAAGAAAGGTTCGTACCTTTAACATCAATATAATCCCTGTAACTGATTAAATAGTTCGGGTTAAGTTTTCAAAGCCTAGGAGACTTGACGGAGATTAATGGCAGCAATCTTTAAACAAGCACAAAGTCCCAAAAAAGAGGTACCTAAGACTCAGCTAGCATGACGTAGGTCCAAAGGGTGTCTTTGGTGAACATTTATTTACTTTTATCATGCTATTTAGTTCTCAACAGATAATCCAATAGCGAAGTATTCATAGTCGCAATTCTGGGGTAACCCAAGAGTCAATTATTGGTTGCCTAAATTAAGGGAATTGTACTCCCAAAATGCTATAAAAAGGATAGGATGTAAACTTGGTGAGGGAGTAAATCAATAAGTAAAAATGTCTTAGGAAAATCCCTACGAAGTGATTCACAAGACATGAGTGTGAGGCCTTGAATTCTTGGTGTGATTCCCATCTTTCCTCTCCATTAACACATCTTGAACCATATCACTGTTTATTTAAATTCTCAGCCAATAAAGTTACCTTTATTTCAACTATTCAAGACTGCACTTGTCTAGAATAAACCTGGGCACTAAGGTCAATGTGAGTAGAATAGCTTTTCCATGCTTCATAATTGGGAAAAACGAGCTACGTTACATTGAATCTTCTAAAGTGAGTGTTGTACCCATGTGGGACACATATTAGTCGGACATGGGTATGGGATATGTGTTCGACACTTTTCCTAGGACCCTTACCTAAATTTAGATCCAAATGATTCCAAGTTGCTATATTATTACTTCAAATGGGTGAAATTTCTAGTTAAAACACTAAATTTAATCAAAACATCATTGTACACTTGAGAATAAAATAAATACATTAGATAAAATGAATATTTAGCCGTATCCCTGTGTCCTTCTATTAGATATTTGACACGTCTGACACCAGGATATATTCCCGTGCCGACACACGTACCCGAGTCCATGTAACATAGAAAATGAGCACAATGGAAATATGCCACTCGTCCAAAGAAAGATGACGGACACTCAAACTTTGATTCACAAGTGACTTCACAAATATTTTGTAAAGGAGAAAGGACCGTTGTCCATGTACTTTCCGAAAATGACAAAAAGTATACTCCAGTATCACAAAGGCGTTAACAACTTAGGTCGTTATTTTCAATGATTAAGTATAATCAAAGAATCCACAAAAGTAATTTAAGAGGCTCTAGGAGGAATTTTGGTGGGTCCTTTGAGAATTTAGAAACCTGACGCTTGGATAGAGTAAGGAATCCCAAAATCTTCCACAATTATTGATAATTGATAAGACAAAAGTTCAAGCTATCAATTATTTTCCAGATTGGAAATGTTTAAAGGGGTGCGAGATCATATGGATTGTTGTCCCTACTTCTAATCTTGTATTAGGAATCACATCAAAGGTACTAGTAAATGTTTGATTAGAAAGAGAAAAATCCCTAACGATACATCAAAGAATTGGACATGAATATGCTAGCATTTTGGAATTCTCAAGCTCTAGGAGATGGGACAAATTTACAGTTCAAAGAGAATCTTCTTCCACATAGAAATTCTCGTTTATTTGCTCGGACCACCCATAGTGGTTATATCAAGTTTACTAAGTTATTTACTGATTCTTTTAGGCCATCACCTTGTTCAGGGGTGGAGCCAGTAAAAGCTCGGGGGGACAGTTGCCCTATGTCCTCGCCCCTTTTAATGAAGTATATGGTTTTTTCTATTTATTACCGAAATCATATATAATGCTCCCAAAAGACTAGTCGATTGCAAAATTTCTCTCCTTGAATTAAATTGTAATTGTTTAATTTTCAAAATTGTTTGATTCTTTTTTTTTTTTATTATTTTTCTCTATTTTTTCCCTCTCTACATATTTTTATTATTAAGGTAAATTATAATTTGATCCCTCAAGATATGATATATTACACCCGCACCCCCTGTTGTTTGATAAATTACAGTTTGACCCCCTCTAGTTTGTAAGTAGTAACAAAACTCCCCCTCCAGTGAAACCTCGGGCACGATCAACACTAATATCAGCAGTTGACCAGGGGTGAATTGACTAAAATACGCTCATTTATTTGTAAAGACATCTTTCAAATGAAAAATAAGTATGAGTATATAAGTAATTTCACACCTTCGATCACCTGAATTGAATGTCGATCAACTAGAGGGGATCAAACTGTAATTTACCAAACGACAGGGGGTGCGGATGTAATATATCATATCTCGAGGGGTCAAACTGAAATTTACCCTTATTATTATTACTATAGTCATTATTCGTATGATTATTATTAGTATTGTTATTTTATTTTATTTCTAACATTGCGGCCCCCTAAATTAAAACCCTACCTCCGCCCCTGACCTTGTTCTAGCAAATATAATTATTGATGTATTGCTATGGATCGCCATTTCCAAGTATTGCTACTATTAGACATCTTATGTCCAGATTTGGATCAATAACATTCATTTTTAGGTGGTCTACAAGATCAACTACTAGTGAATAACATTAACCTTATTGTTGCATTTGGTTTGTAGGAAGAAATGGAAGGAAGATGAGAATGGAATGGTCATTCTTATTCAATTGTGTTAGAATAAAAGTACCCTGAAGACGCATTTGCAAGGATAGGGGGTGGTCGTACTTGAAGGGATGAGATAGATTAATGAAAGAAAGAATATAATAATCATATTAATCAATGTATTCTCTATCTATCGAATAAAGAAATTACATAAGTGATATTAACCCTAATATAGCAAGGAAATAAATTTCTAATATAATAAGGAATACACCAATAAGGCAATTCTAATATAGTAAGGAAAATATACAATTAAATATAATCCAACACCTACACGCAAACTCAAGATAGAATGATGAGTTTGGAGACAAAATCTTCAAGGTAGCTTAAGATTGTGTGCAGACGTGACTGCTGAGAAAGTCAATAAGGAGGTTAGCGAAAGAGTCATTAACATGGTAACCAACCGATTGGTTGCTTCTGTTTGCAACCTGGTTATTACGTCGATTTTAAGAAATAAGAATTAAACGATGATTTCGTGGCTATACCAGAACAAACACCATATTTGATCTTCGAAATTTGTGTCAAGCTGTAGATTTGAGATCACAATAAAGAGGCGACACGGAAGATGGTGATGAAGATCGTCATTGACGGGTTGAATTCAGCGAATGCATAGTCAGAGAGAGTAATGGATCGGTCATGGTTTGTTTTGAGTGTTAAAGTCTACTCATATAGCAGAGAAGGCTCAACGAACTTCGGTGGTGAAAGATAATGTTAACCACCCATTTACTCATAAAGCTTGAGCTGTGAGAGAGAGTGTAACTTAAGTAATTATATCATTCAACACGCTCCCTCACGTGTGGCCATTTTTTCCCAACACGTGAAATAACTTTTTGATTGGGTGAGATTGGCTTTGATACCATGTTAACCACCCATCTACTTTTAAAGCTTAAGTTGTCAATAGAGTGTGTAACTTGCGTATTTATATCCTTCAGCAGATAAATACCACCGAGAATATATAAATATATTATATATTAATTCAAGGCCGTCGCCAGGGATGGGAGATAAAGTTCCATCCCTTGCAGTGCCAATGACATTGATGGGTCGAATTCAGCAAATGCAAAGTCTGAGAGAATAATGGATCGGCCATGGTTTGTTATGAGCGTTAAAGTCTACTCATGGAGCAGAGAAGGCTCAACGAACTTCTGTGGTGAAAGATAATGTTAATCACCCATTTACTCGTAAAGCTTGAGTTGTTAGAGAGTGTAACTTAAGTAATTATATCCTTCAACACGCCCCCTCACGTGTGGCATTTGTTTTTCCCAACACGTGAAATAACTTTTTGATTGGGTGACAGTGTGGTTTGAACACCAGAGATTTGGTTCTGATATCATGTTAACCACTCATCTACTTTTAAAAGTTTAACTTACGTATTTATATCCTTCAACAGATAAATTCCACTAAAAATATATAAATATATTATATATTAATTGAAGGTCACCACTAGGGATGGGAGATAGAGTTCCATCCCTGGCAGTGACAATGATAAGCAAAAAAGGACTGACAAGAATCGGTAGGCTCTGATACCATGTTTAAATAGAAGTATGATCGTATGAGATAGATTAATGAAAAAGACAATGTAGTAATTGTCTAAATCATTGTATTCTCTGTCTATCGAATAAAGAAAATACATAAGTCCTATTTATAGAAGAGAAAAAAGTGGTAAATGGAAACCTTAATGTAATAAGAAAATAATCATAATAGGAAATTCTAATATAATAAGGAATAGACCGATAAGGCAAATTTAATATAATAAGGAAAACAAAAAAATATGTGTAATCTAACATATTGTTTGGTGAATGCATTACTAAATATAGAATGTAATGAATTTTTAAAAGAGATATTATCACTAAACCCCCCTATAGTTTTATTTTTTATCAACTAACCCCCCTCCAGTTCAGAAAACTCCCATATGATTACCAAAATGTATCAACTTGCCCCCCTCCCTATAATTTTGGACAAAAATACCCCTGCAATTTAATTAAATTAAAAAAAACATATAAAATTCAAAATATATATACATAATTCGTAAAAAATATATAAAAATTCAAAAATATATATAAAATTCAAATATATATATATAATTCATTAAAAATATATAAAATTCAAAATATATATATACATAATTCGTAAAAAATATATAAAAATTAAAAAAAAACATATAAATTTGTAAAATATATATAAAAATTAAAAAAACATATAAAATTTGAATATATATATATATAATTCATAAAAAATATATAAAATTCGAAAAATTATATAAAATAAACTAAAAACATATAAAATTCAAAATATATATATACATAATTCGTAAAAAATATATAAAAATTTGTAAAATATATATATATATAATTCATAAAAAATATATATAAAATATATAAAATTCGTAAAAAAAACATATAAAATTCGTAAAAAATATATATAATTCGTAAAATATATAAATAATTCGTAAAAAACATATAAAATTCGATATAAATATATAAAATTCATAAAAATCATATAAAATAAAAAACAATCATATAAAATTTTAAACAAATATATAAAATTCAAAAAAAACAAATAAAATTCGTAAAAAATATATAAAATTCAAAATATATATATATAATCCTTTGGCACACTACAATAGTATATTCAAACAAAATTATCCAAAAAACAATGGGTAGGAAAATCATAATACAATCCAAGAAAGTGGTCTTCCATTATATTTGATTTTTTTTTTCAAAAAAATTTAAACGTCACAATAGAGTATAGTCATAGTTTTAAAATAATTTGTGGTGTTAAAATTGCTTTTTTAGAAGTCAATTGTTTTTTTCCATTTCCATGCAATAAACAAATTGCGGATTTAACTAACCCTTTTTTAATAGGGAGGGTCCAACATAATCTACTCATTCATGTGATTTAATAATAAAGTTATATGATTTTATTCCTAATTAAAATTAAAATGATATTTATGTTTTCAAGATATTTTATTTGATTGGTAATATGGTGTTTTCGAATGTTATATATTTTTTACGAATTTTAAATATTTTTTTGAATTTTATATATTTTCTCGAATTTTATATATATTTTTTATGAAATATGTATATATATCTTTTGAATTTTATATGTTTTTTTAATTTAATTAAACTATAGGGGTATTTTGGTCCAAGATTATAGGGAGGGGGGCAAGTTGATACATTTTGGTAACCATAGGGGGGTTTTCTAAACTGGAGGGGGGTTAGTTGATCAAAAATGAAACTACATGGGGGTTTACTGATAATATCCCTTTTTAAAATTATGATGAGGAATGAAATGCCAATTCCATACATTTAGCTATGGAATGGATTTTCAGTCTTTCATTCCAAGGGACAATTCTCAATTTTAAATCCACATTGAAAGAAGGAATGGTTGAAATGGGCATTCCATTCCGTTCATGCGTACCAACGCAACCTATATGTGCTATTGTTATCTTCAAGCGTGATTCGTTGAGACAAAATCTTTTCCTATCTTCTTTCCTCATAGGAAGTAAGTTAAATGAATTGAATTTGAGTTTTCATGTTTCTTTATTGATCATTTTGGTTTATAAACTAAACGAGAATATTATATGACTGAGAGAAAGGTATTACAAATTCGCAATAAATGATTGATTCTCATTCCTAACGATCAATTGTATGGTGTTTTTAATATTTATTTCATACATGTATTAGAATAGGGGATTCTGAGTGGATGGTTAAGAACATCAAGGCACACCAAGGATTAGTAATAGAGATTATGTAAGTTATCCACACGATTTTTCGGCACACAAGGAATTCTAATTAGAGAATTATGTTCGTAGAAATGATCAAGCCATATTATCCACGATTCTGATCCAACTACTCCCCTAATTGCTTATTAATAGTTGCAAAAAATTCATTCACTCCTAAACCCTCATTGAGCCTATGTTCTCTCGCCATCTTGTTCGTGTCAGTTCATTTTTTATGGCCATCGTTTGCTTACTCGATAAGAAACCACAGTTAATTTAACACATCAAGCTTTACTAGGGATCCTAATAGGGAACTTCCATTCCCAGTATATATCCAGGAGATGACAGTTTTTCCATTTTACAACTCAGTATTGCGGAGGAGTATTTGCACATGAGGTATGATTTGATGAAAATTCCGTGGTCTATAAAATGCTTCCACAAAGAATTAGATATGAATTCTCTTCCATTTCTATTAATTTGGCAGAGGCAGAATGACGCTATGAAGCTTTACTATTCCCTGGTATTGGCTTTTGGCCTTTCCTGTGCAGCTTGGACCAGGGGTGAAGAAGGTTCTTCAGAAGGTGTCGACCCATCAATAAGATACCGCTCTAGAATATCTAGAATTTAAACCTTGTGTCAGAGCCTACGACCAAAGGACAGTCTCAGGTAGATAGTTTCAAAGGGGTGAAGGCCTCCCAAAAGGTAACTGAGGCATGCAAAGGTCTTCTTGCCGGACTAAGATTGGCCCTCAAGTACAAAGGAAGAAGGGAGGCTGACTGCAAGACTCACCCGTCGCAGATACTTTCCCCAAAGACGTGATTTTGTAGGTCCTATAGGGAACTGGATTGTTTGGAAAGAAACATACACCACAACCCGATATCATTGTTCGTCGCTTTGCTTCTATTTGTGTAGATGTGATCTAAGTGGGTTCAAGTGCCAGAAGAGCGCATCTACCAGTAGATATATAATTACCTCGATAGAAATATGGCATCACAATGATTGGCAAGGTTCCTTGTTATAGTATTGGAGCTCAAAAGGGCTAGTTTGAGGGTAGGGGGAGCGGTGATATGAAAAAGGAAGAAATATTGATGTAGAAGATGGCATTACCGAGCCCAAAATGTAATAAGGCTGCCTATGTATTTCATCTATAGGTACCATGATGGGAATCAGGTCGAATGTAGTTCCAGCTATAATTAGCACAGTGGGAATCAAATCAAACGTAGTTCGGTCCTTAGAAGAGGATCTTGGAGGAGATGACATGTTTAACAAAAGAGGCAGCCAACTTACGGGCAGCATTCATCCCACCTTCTCCATCCAATGCTTGATCAAGTGGCAGCATTCATCCCGTATATTATTCCTTTAAGCATTAAACAATGTCTTGTTGAGCCTCCTCGATTAACATGTCATTGTTGACCAAAGAGGATTTTCATCAGGACAATATTGTGGCTTAGGTGAAGTGGTTTGAGAAAGAAAGGTCACAGTAGGCTCAAATATTGTACTCGGACTTGGTGATGAACTGAGGCGCTCAACAACAGGCCGGTTTGGTGGAGTGGCGACAAATATAGCTCATTCACGTACTAGAAACCTCAGGCCCAAACCATTCCCTGAATTTAAAACCCTCCATGGAACGGCTCCTCGGTACACGATTGATCTTTTGGGTGCCACTCACAGCTATAATTCGTTATTTTAACATACAAATGGAAATATAGTCATGAGTTGTTTTGCACATTAACCATGAACTTTCACAAAAAATACAAAGTCATCAAATAGACCCCACTAAATGTTTGGTGTGAACTCATTGATGAGTCATCCGCAAAACCATCTGTATCTCCATGAGCCAGTGGATAATACACCGTTTCCACCTCATGATAAAGAAGAAAATCTAAATCATATCATACTGACCTACGCAAACATGCAAGATAAGTGCTACAAGTAATACACAGTTTGCAATTGTTATTTTACTTTAGGGCTAGCAGCTATCGGGTTTTTTCAGTCATTCATGGCCTATATGCCAACAATTATTTACATTGCACTAAATACTTTTACATCTGATAATATACACAAAGTTATCAAAAGCCCCAAATACACAGTCACTGCATGCTTCCTTGCTTCCAATCACTATTCACTAATATCCACACATATAACCACAGTGCACCAATCCATGAAAAATCATGTCCTATACACTATGAAGCATGGATACTTCTACAAGAGTGACGTATCCGATATGGATACAAGTCGGATACCGATACTCCTTGGATACTCGCGGATACGTGTCCGATACTTCTTAAAACGTATCCATAATTCTAAATTATATTATTCAATTTATAACCCATATCCGATCCGTCTCAGATACTTCGATCACGAATCCGGTACTTCTCAAATACCAAAAAATATTTTTTCAACAAGTTTTAAACATTAAAATGTAAATTTTTCAGCAATATTATCATAATATAATAGCTCAAAAATAATAATTTTTATAGAGTGTTGATTACATATTCTTGTTTTAAGTGTTGCGAAAGGAACTCCTTTGTTATATTAATGAGTGTATGTAGTTTCATAATATTTTAATAAAAAAATCAAAAATTAGTATTTTACAAATAAAAGAAAACATTTTTTTTGCCGTATCCCCCGGTACCCATATCATTTTTAAAAAAACATTGACGTATCCCCGTGTCCATATCGTATCGTATTTGCACGCCGTATCCGTATCATTACTACATAGCCTATACATACATATATGTATAGGTTTGGAGTAATCGGTGTATTTTTGGTGGTCGGACATATTGATTAGACATGATTTTTCATGGATTAGTGCACTGCGGCTATACATGTGAGTATTAGTATGTATGCATAGAAAAAGGAGATTGGAAGCAAGGAAACATGCAAGTGACTGTGGTGACTTTGATATCTTAACCCAAAAAAAACAAAACAAAAAAAATAAAGGACTTTGGTATATAACTCCAATGTAGAAAATCTATCATAGAAATCAAATGCACTCACTTGGCACTCCCTTTATTAGAGTCATCAACGACCCTTAATGGTCGCTTTTTCTGCGGTCGGCTCTCTATCTGAACTTGCATGGGAAGAGAAGAAAAGAAAAGAAAAAGACAATGATCAAAAACTTTTGATACAGAAAAATGGTAATGGATCCACTAAGTAGAGCACAATGAAAACATGATTCATGTAGCAAACCCAATACACGTACAGTTTCATTGAGTTTAAGTTATAGTAACCAATTAGAACTCTTTAATACCTTGGACAAATTAATATCCCTCAGAGAAAATACTGCCAAGGCTTTGAACAATACTCCAGGCCCTTCTTCAAGAGTGAAGACAATGCTAGTCTGCAAGGGTAAGAAAATAAAAATTAAGGAGGAAATAATGAATTAACAACAATTTACAGTAAGTGTATTTGACTAGATAAAAAAGGACTACCTTGTAGGGCCTGTCAGTTCCAGGAATTATAGGTTCCCTTGCAAGTATCAGAAAACGGGAAATATTATCGGAATCATCCTGCCAGTTCATTGGGAAAAAGAAAATGGATAAGAATAGTTACTAATCATATTGACTACATTTGTCAAAAGCAAAAGTAAAATGATAAAAGTAATATTTCACAGGAAGGAAGTTGAATTTTCTATCTATCTTCCTTGTATAAGTCACTAGTCAAGGTTATATTTACAGACATGCATATATGTACACATGTTACCTATCAGAAACATAAAGAGATGCGAGTCACTTGCATATACAATCTTCCAAAGCAGATATATCAAGATTGAGGTACTTAACATGCAGAAATTCAATGCATGTGCCTTGTACAAACATTTATATGCTGGTTGCAGCGATAACAAAACTCTGCCTCGAAAGTTATAAGTAACCATTCACCCAGCAAGGTACACATCCCACAAAAGGAGTACAGTGATACATAAGAGAAAAGTTCTACATCTAATCAATTGTTTGCTTTGTCGGCACTACCATTTCTTGGTTTCTATCTACAAGGAAATATTTGGTTTTTTAAAGTGAAAATGAAAACAAGAAATAAAGAGGAGCTGTATATTTTTCTATTCTTTTGCAAAACAGAAGTGCGTGCGTTATCTTTCTTTTTCAGTAAGTAGCTTCTTCGTCATGATTTCTACATGTTGCCTTAGACAGTCAAAAAATAAAAGACTACCTCCCTAGTCATTTTACTTTATCCCTAATAAAAGCCAATACACAAGAAATGGGAGGAAAAGAAAATTATGACATCAAAAATAAAAATAAAAATAAAAACCTTTTCTCATATCATTTTTTCATTTCCATGTTACAGATTTCCTGGAAGAATTAATTTGCTTCAAGGAGAACAATGTAGGTGCAAAACGTACTATATAATGGATGTCTAAATTTTGATGCGCTAGTGGATGCATGTGCATCACATTTAGTTGATCCTATCATGTGAGAAAATAAACAAATGGAGCATGGATAAACAGACACATTTATGCTGTAACGGAGCATACTGGTAGAAACTGAGGACCACAACTACCAAGATCGGATATTTACCTGGATTCTTTCTGCAAGAATGTCAAGCCCATAGATTCCTGCAGCTCTAGCACTTGCAACTGCTCCAGTGTCTCTTAGGCCATCTGAGGCTACAATCTGCCCGAAAATACATTAATTCAAATAGACCCCCTACAGTTATAAGTTACAGACTAAACAGTAAGCTAAGAAGAACTTCGATAGATCACCTGAGCAGCACCAGCAGTATCGTCAGCAGTAACTCTGACAACACCTAGCCGGTTCAGTGTCATTTCACATTGATCAAGTGCCTACAAGTGGTAAGAGATGCATTCATTAATATTCCATGTGGCCCATAACCCACCAGTCCCAGGTTCGGCCGGAATTGAGTGTGGGAGCGTGCACAAGCCCATGGGTAACACCAACGAGGACGTTGGGTCCCAAGAGGGGGTGATTGTGACGTCCCACATCGCTTGGATATAAGTCTGGGGATGTGCTTATATATACAGTATTGTCTCCAATTGGTATGAGGCCTTTTGGGGAGGAGTCCAAGAACAAAACCATGCGGGTTGGGCCCAAAGCGGACAATATCGTACCAAATGCTGGAGTGGAGTGTTACAATTTCTTTATTGAGTGAGAAAAAAATATATAAAAAAAGGCACCAGCCTTTTTAACCATGGTTATGCATCTGTGGTAAATCGAATACCAAGCAGCTGAAATAATCTATTAGAATTTTTTTATTTTGGTCCAAAGATAATAAGGGGATACAAAACAGTTCTCTATATTATTGCTTTTGTTTTCCAAATATTATCCACTGCATATGCAGAATTTGTTGTAGTCTATATATCTTTCATTCTACTCTTTTCACATACTGGATGTATCAAGAAGCAGCTACAGTTACCAGATGAGACACATTCTAGAGATATGGCATAAAGAGAGTTCCCTTATAATTTTACCCCACATTGATGAGCATCAATACTTTACACCAAAAAGGTCATATATCACACCCATAAGCTTTAATATTAATAAAGAAACAAAATAACACATGAAAAAAGAAAAAGAGAAGGTCCACCTGAGGGTGGCTTAGCACACGTTTTAGCTCCTCCTTTCTGACACCAGGCAACCCCAAAAGGCAGTGGTTGACAACCATCTGCACCTCCCCTACGATATGCAGCCTATGGCGAAGAAGCAAGTCATAATTCCGATGGATGCTTCCACCTACAGAATTCTCAATGGGTAGTACTGCTTTGTCAACCAACCACAGTTCAACTGCCTGTGAAATGAAAATCAACATTTTGAGTTGCAACGAAGGACAAGTCTATTTTAAAATTTGAAGTAGATATTAAGAACGTATTGGACCTTAAATGTGGCTTCAAATTGATCACAGGGGACAGTCTCGCACTTAGGGTATGCTTTAAGTGCAGCAGCCTCACTGTATGCCCCTGGTATCCCCTACATAAGGCAATTAAACCAAAATCAGATAAAAAAAAATAAAAAATAAAAAAAGGAAAGCAGAAGTTGTTCAGGATAAAAGAATAAAAATTCTAAGATTGATATACCTGATACGCAACCCGCACATTTGAGCCATCGCCTGGAGAGGAGGAAAGATCTGCTGCAGACAAGGGTCCTGCAATTTATACATGTATCTAAGTTGTGAAACAGTACAAGATGAGAAAGGAAGCAAAAAAAAAAAATAAGGGATAGCATAGTCCTTATAGCAAAATAGGATGTTGTAGGCCATGATCATCATTGCGAATTTTTTTTTTTTTTTTTGAAAGGTAAGGAACCCATTTTGTCTCCAAGGAGGCTCGAACCCCTCACCTTCCCCATTGGAAGGAGAGGTTATACCATTGGGCCAAGAGAAGACAAAAAGATTATCCTCAATTATTACCACCAGGTGGTCATTTGTAATCCAATTACACTGCAAGAACCATTACTTACTAACATGTCTTCAAATGAGACAAATTGTTCATTTTAAACCTAAGATTGTCAAATGCATCCATATGCTTACTGCCATTGGATCCAAAATTGTGGAATGACCAGTTTGCACCCCAATTGCAATGCAGCAACATCATCTTAGCAATATACATACGTGATACGACAAGTTCATGTTTCCTAAACCAAAACTTTTGAAATCATGCACATGATGGTTGCACAATCGGATAACAATAGGCATCCGAAAGAATACAGTACAGGCCTTCATGAGACCTGCTTTAATATTCACAACCACACCACCAAATGGCAATGGAGAACTCAATGGGAAATGCCAATCATGATAAAAGTCCATTGCCCCTGAATGAGACCATCCGGATCTAGTGAAATATAGAGGCTAAAAGATAATAAACTATAAGCATTAAAAATCTCTACGCGGAATCAATCTATCAATAGTCTACCAACTAAATCTCATTCCGAAAACGTATTCAGGCTAAATGAATCATGCAACAGTAAAAAATCCAACCTTTGTAAGCATCAAACAACAATTTAGCAGTGTTAAGCCTATAACCCTGCAAATTACAATCAATGATAGCATGCGTAGAAAAATGTAATTCCAAAAACCCAATTGAACTAACTCAGAATGAACAATACCATATCTGGAATTCCAAGAACCCAATTGAATCAACTCAGAATCAACACTAGCATATACATATATATAAATCTAATTCCAACAACCCAATTGAAGAGACTCACAATCAACAACATATATATATATATAATTGATTCTAAAAACCCAATTGATTTAACTCACTAGGAAGAGAGTTTAAGTCCTTATGATAACCCCTGGACTCGGTGATATGAGTCTGGTCAGTCTCTCCCGGTGACTCCAAGCCAAGTGGTGTCGCTGGCTTCTCATCCTCCACAGGACTAATTGCTCTCTGAGCCAACAACCACCCAGAAGCCTCCAATTTCCGATAACCCCCACAATGATCGAACCTCAGATTTGAAGCAGACCCATATCGCTTTAACCCCAATTCAGAAAAACCCAATTGGACACGAGAGTCCTTGGCACAAACCCAGATGGGAACAACCTTGAGAGCCATGAATGGTACCAATCTCTGTGAATTGTTGGTGAGTTTTGGCAACACCCATTACGACATTGTGAAGAAGGAGGTCAGAGTGTGGTGTGGGAGTGCCCAAGTGGACCCCACAACTCGTACGTTTCGCTGAATTTGAGGGATAAAGGAGAGAATCCTTTGAACCAAGGCAGACTGGTTAGAGAGAGAAAGAGAGAGGGAGAGATATTGAGAGAGAGAGAGTTAGGTGAGCCAAAATTTGTTGGCAGCACGTTTTCAGAGAGAGAAAGAGGGTGTATTTATGTGCAGTGTTGTAACGGATGCAAATGGCAGAGTGAGAGAAACAGATGAATGTGTATTTGTGTGTGTGTTTGTGTGTGTTTGAGAGAGAGAGAGAGAGATGAGATTTAAGAGGAGCCGTCAAATAAGGTTGTATCAAAGTCCAATTTGAAATAGAGATTATGGTAATCTCAAGGGTCGTTGATGTAATTTGCTAGTCATGTTTAATGCAAGGGACAAAATTAAAAGCGCAAGAACTATTTTTTTATCAAAAGTCTCAGTTTATTTTACTGTTTTTACAGTCTTTATAGTTTATACCATATTTATCTCTAATGTAATGATTTAATGTAAATCGTGGTACATCCTAACTACATTAAATGAGACAGAAATTTTCAAAGTTTGAGTTTAATTTATTCTTTTAAGTATTACTTTTTCTTCTTTTTTTTGATAAGCAATACTTTTGTACACCCAATTACATTTATTGTGACATAATCAGGTTTCTTTTATTTGTTTAATATTTATTGTCCATCAGAAGTGCAATAAATGAGAAAGATATTATTAATTGGGGCTTTAATTTACTTTTTAAGTATTATTATTACATTTATTATAAGTTAAATTGGATTTATTTATTATTTAATAAAAGTAAAGAGAAACGTCATAATCTGGTCTCTTTTATTCTTTTAAGTAATATTAGTTTTTCCAAATTGTAATTAATGAGAAAGATATTTTTAATGGGGAGTTTAATTTATTCTTCTAAGTACTATTTTTGCATTATGGTTATATTTAGGGTTAATTTCAATAAATTTCCCTATATTATCCAGTTTAATCAACTAATTCCTACTGTGTTCACTTTGCCCCCTATACTATTCAATTTCATCATTATGCCCCCTTACCTCACATTTTGAGTCAAAATGCCTAAACTACCCTCAATAGTATAATGGGGTTTAGTGAAATCAACAATTTAAAAAATTATTTTTCAAAAATCAATTATATTTTTCGCAAAAATTATAAATTAAAATTATTATATATATATTTCACAAAAAAAATATTTTTTGGAGGGAGTATATTATTTTCCAAAATATGAATTATTTCCGAAAATATAATATATATTTTTTGCAAAAAAATTATTTTTCGGAAAAAAATCATATTTTGGAAAATAATAGTATATATTTTTTGCAAAAAAAAATATTTTTCGGAAAAGATCATATTTTGAAACATAATAGTATATATTTTTTGCAAAAAAAATCATATTTTGGAACATAATAAATATTTTTTCGCAAAAAAAAATATTTTTCAGGAAAAAATCATATTTTGGAACATAATATATATTTTTTGAAAAAAATTTATTTTTCGGTAAAAAATTCATATTTTGGAACATAATATATACTTTTTACCAAAAAAATTATATATTACACAAAATATTTTTTTTGTGAAAAAGTATATATTATGTTCCAAAATAAGATTTTTTTCCGAAAAATATATATTATGTTCCAAAATATGATTTTTTTTGCGAAAAAGTATTTATTATGTTCCAAAATATGAATTGTTTTGCGAAAAATATATATTATGTTCAAAAATATGATCTTTTTCGAGAAATATTTTTTTTTGCGAAAAATATACACTATTATGTTTCAAAATATAATCTTTTCCGAAAAATAATTTTTTTGCAAAAAGTATATATTATTTTTTCCGAAATAATTCATATTTTGGAAAATAATATTCTCCCTCCGAAAAATATTTTTTTGCGAAAAATATATATATATATTTCTAAATTTATAATTTTTACGAAAAATATATTTGATTTTTGAAAAATAATTTTTTTAAATGGTTGATTTCACTGAACCCCCTTATACTATTGAGGGTAATTTAGACATTTTGACTCAAAATGTGAGGTGAGGGGGCATAATGATGAAATTGAATAGTATAGGGGGCAAAGTGGACACAGTGAAAATTAATTGATTAAACTGGATAGTATAGGGGGTTTTTTGAAATTAACCCTTATATTTTTGTATGTTAAATCGAGTTTATTTACTTTTTTATAATATAACTAAAGAGAAACGTTTGTATAGGAAGTATGTTTTCTTTTACTCTTAAGACTATGACAAATTCATTGACTCACTTAAACTTCTGTTTTTTCAAATGATATTTAAATTTTTTTTAAAAGTAAAATACATTGAACAATAACCTTTATACATGAGGATATATTGTTATTTATTATACTATGTAGCCCAAAGGTTTGATGTATGTCCTCTTCTGTCATATTATAATATGATAGCTTAGAAATTTTTTGCACAAAGACTTGAATATAAGAAAAAAAAAATTGAATAACATATTTACAAAAATGTTATTTGGGTAGATAAGGTGAATTTCGATATTATCCTGGAATCAACACTCGAATGAGAGAATGGACTTCTTATTATTGTGTTGGGTCTTCTCGACGATGTTGAAGTGGAGAAGTCAACGCTATTTTTTGGGGAATAAATGGTGACTGAAATGTCGTTCAAGTTCGGAGGTGTTGAAAATATTTATCATACATAAAATATATTATACTTCAAAAGAATTATTTATTTAAGGGACATGTCATAACATAACTTAATTCTTTTAGTTTATTAATTTTTTTCCAACTTTTAATTTATTAATGATAATAATAGTACTCAATGGAATAAAGTAATTGACCAAATCTTAAGAGAAATTAATGTATTTTACTCGAACGAAGATAAATATAATCTCATAATAGTTGTTTAAACTATATTTATTTGAACTCTATTTCAAGAAACTTTACGCATGTTAAGTATGAATGTATGAAAAAGTACAACTCCTTATATGTATTAGTAAAATGCATGTGTTTTGCACGTAGTAAATTTTGTTTCACAATAAATATAAATAAAAATTATGCTTATAATATAAAAACTAAAATATTAATAATTATTCTATAATTAGGTTAAACTTAAATTAGACTACAATTACAATTAAATTTTTACATTTATAGTTAAATTATAATTGCATTGTAGTAGAATAACATAAATATAATTTGTTTAAAAATAATATATAATTTCAAAATTAAAAATAAAATACAGTTTAAAATCTTAATCTAATTGTACTATAATTAATATTACTAATTTACAACTAAATTTTAGTAATAGAGTTTAAGTAGAATTGGTTTACAACTCATATATGTAAATATATTACACTACAACTACTATTAGGATTTTGAATTTATAATAAATTGTAGTAGTAGAACTTAAGTACAATTGGTTTGAAAATTAATAAAAAATTACAATTAAGTTTAAACTAAGATTAGACTACAATTCCATTTTGGATTTCAAATTTATAATCAAATTACAATTGCAATGTTGTAGAAGAACGTAAGTATAAATTTTTTGGAAATAATATATAATTTGAGAAATTAAAATAAAATAAAATTTAACATCTTAGTTCCATGGCACTACAATTAGGATTACTAATTTATAAGTAAAGTTTAGTAATAGAATTTAAATATAATATTTTCTAACTCATTGTTGATAATTTTATTTTATTTTAATTTTGTGCTTTTATCAATACCTAACGATTTCATAAATTTTGTGTATATTAGTCAATCAATAGACCATAATTTTTATTTTTTTATTTTTAATTGGTAATTTTAATAAATACCTCCCGATTTCTATACTTTTAAATATCCTGTTTTTTAAAAAAAATATTTTTTGTATATTTGTTTTCCTTTACACTTATTTTCTTTCTTTATTATTATTTTTTTTGTATTCTTTTAAATTTTATTTATTCTTAATTTCCCTTGCATTTTGATATTTAGTTTTGTGAGTTAATCTAATCATCTTTTATTTTATTTACTTATTTTTCAATATGAATTTGATTACATATAAATTCACATAGTAGAGTTGCTAAAATAATTTTAATTCTTTTTAAATACCATTAGATCATCGCACAGTAGATTGGACCTTTATCACAATCACAATTGTATCAGACTCCATTACTATGACTAAATTGTCAACAATTTAAATTGGATAACTATAGGATTGACTCTTTCACATACTTCATTTTGGTTTTTGTGTTTTTTAACACTTCTTTTTAATAAATATAAATTACGTTTATTTCACATGTAAAATTTTAGATATAAATACTGAAATACTGAAACATTAAAATTCTTCACATTATTTTAATTTTGTGATTTTATCAATACCTAACAATTTCATAAAATTTGTGTATATTGGTTAATCAATACATCATAATTTTTCTTTTTTTTTTATTTTTTATTGTTAATTTTAATAAATACCTCCCGATTTCTATACTTTTAAATATCATCTTTTTTTTCATATTTTTTGTATATTGGTTTTTCTTTACACTTATTTTCTCTCTTTATTGTTTTTTGTATTCTTTTAAATTTTATTTATTTTTAATTTCCCTTGCATTTTGATATTTATTTTCGTGAGTTAATCTAATCATCTTTTATTTTATTTACTTATTTTTCAATGTGAATTTATATTTAATTTAAAAGATCATAAATTTGAATGTAAATAATTTTAGAGTATTTCAATTCCACAAATGCAATTCTAAATGTATTGTTTGAATAAAATTTGGAATTCAAGTGTAATTGAATTTCAATCTCAAACCCAATTTAAATGTAAAATATCATAAATTTGAAATTTGAAATTTGATTAGACAATATCTATATATGTAGGTATAAGTATGTATATATAAGTAAGTCTATGTATACGTGTGTACGTATGTGTGTGTGTATGTTTGCGTGCATGTGTGTATATATGCATGTATGTATGTGGATGTGTTTATGTATGTGGATATGTTTGTTTGTGTGGCTATATATTTGTGTGTATGTACGTGTATTTATATTTGTATATATATGTGTATATTTGTGTGTATGTACATGTATATATATAGATGTGTGTATATATATATATATGTGTGTGTAAGAATGTTTGTGATTGTAAATAGTTAGTTATTAGAGAAATAGTATTTATACTATGTTTGGAAGGTAGGAATTTGAGGGGAATTGGAATTGGATTTGAGTTATTTGAAAAAAATGGGATTTTTTTCAAATAAAAAAAAAAAGGATTTCAAGGGATTCGACTGAAAAATATAATACCTATATGAAATCCGTGGAAATATAGTCGGATTTCATGGAATTTGGATTTGTTAATTCACCATGTAATAAAATAATAATAATTTTTCATAAATGACCTTATGTTTTTAGGTTAAAGTGTAAGCGTTTGACTTTTCCTATTTCGTTTATATTTTTATATCATTTACTTTTATATGTAATTCGATTGCATGCACTATTGTTAGCAGTGGCGGAGCCAGGATTCCGTTTCAGGAGGGGCGTAATTCAACAAAAAAAATCAATCAAAAAACTTATTCAACATTTGTTTTAGAGGGTAAATCAAATTTATTAAAGGAAATAAAAAAGGGGGAGTCAAAGATTCAAAACAAGGGAAACATTCTCAAATAAGAGAAAGGGATACAACAAACAACAACAATGCTAACTAAACAAAACATAATCAGTAGTGAGGAAACTGATTAAGGAACATCAATGTGAAGACCTCATTGTTCAGCAAATTCCCTTGATTTCTTGGTATTCTTGAGCTTGATAGAAGCTTGATTAACTCAATATACCATTGATGACGATTACAGTTGCCCTCGACGATTTTTCATCTTTTGAAAGCGTTGAATGATAGCCTCGTTATTAATGCCCCGAAATATATCTTTTTCAATGTATACAACCAAGCTATCATTAAGAAATTGATCCCCCATTCGATTACGCAAATCAGTTTTCACAATATTCATAGCAGAAAATGCCCTCTCCACTGTGGCAGTCGCAACTGGTAAGATCAACGCCAATGATACAAGCAAATAAACCAATGGATAAACCTTATCTTTTCTTGTCTCAACCAATTTTTTTGCAACAGCGGAAATTCCTTTCAATCCTTCAAAGCTATTATTAGATCGCATATCAAGAATATAAGTCTCAAGTTGAGTATCAAGTTCAACTAGCTTAACTGCAGAAAATTCTTTTGAATAAAAATTTGCAAAATGATAGATCCTTTGCTTATCAAAAGCACAAAAGGCATCATCCGGAGAGAGACAAGCAACACAAAGAAGTAGCTCCGTATTTGCCTCACTGAAACGATTATTTAACTCTTGAAGTTGCATATCAATGACTGAATAAAACAACTCAACACGATAATAATGCAAGTTTGTCATTTCTTGCATATTACGTCGTCGTCGTCCGTGAGCAAGGTACATATCATCCATGTTGGGAACTTGTATCTCATGTCTTTCACAAAAAGAATAAACTTCATCAAGTAAGGAATTCCATCCACTCTCCCTCATCATTTGTAGTCGCTGCTTACATACTTTGACTAAACACATGGCATTTACGATATCCTGATCTTTTCTTTGTAAGGCCTTTGATAATTCATTTGTCATTCCCAACAACGTCTTCATCAAATGGAGAGTGAGCACAAAATCAAAGGATTGTATCAACCCAAGTAGGATAGCTGCTTCACCTCTTTTTTCTGATTTAGAACCATCAATTTCAATGAACTCAAGTACAATAATTACTGATGAGAACATTATAAGCAAATTAACTAAAGTACCATAATGTGAGCCCCAACGAGTGTCTCCCGCACGTATAAGAGAAGTACTTTGATTTAAACCTTGTCCACTTGAGAGCTCACCATTATTAAGTGTCTCAATAACTTCAGCAATTTGTTTCTCTCGAAGCATATCACGACGTTTACATGAGGCTCCAACTATATTCACCACATTGGAAACAACTACAAAAAAAGTGGAAATTTGACCATGATTGTTGGCCACAGCAATAAGAGCCAATTGAAGTTGGTGAGTAAAACAGTGAACATAAAAGGCAAATTCATTCTCTTGAAGGATAAGTGTTTTAAGACCATTGAACTGACCTTGCATATTGCTAGCCCCATCATACCCCTGTCCACGCAATCTAGAAATGCTCAATCCATGTGTAGAAAATATATTGTCTATCGCTCTTTTTAGTGAGAGAGCAGATGTATCTTTTACATGCACTACACCAATAAAGCGTTCAATGATATTCCCATTCTTGACAAAACGTAATACAATTGCCATTTGCTCCTTTACCGATACATCACGAGCCTCGTCAATTAGAATAGAAAAAAATCCATCTCCAATATCACTAATGATAGAATTGGTGATTTCTGTTGCAATGGCATTAACAATTTCTTTTTGAATCTCAGGAGATGTTAATTTCAGATTTTCAGGAGCATTTTCCAATACAACAACTTTGACATCAACATTGTGACAAGCATGAAATCTCAACAGTTCCAGAAAGTTCCCTTGATTATTCGAATCTTCAGATTCATCATGGCCACGAAAGGCAAGTCCTTGGTGTAAAAGATATCTAATACATTCAATTGATGCAGTCAAACGAGTTCGATACTCATATTTTGTTTGGTCAGATTGTTTGCATATCAACGTTTGAATGTGTTGCTTTTGATTCACCAAAGCTTCACAAGCTCTCAAAGCATTGTTGTGGGCACTACTAGGGCCTCCAACATGAATGTCCAATTTTTCTTTTTTCTTCCAATTTGTGAATCCCTCAATCACAAAGGAGTCGCCTCCTGATTGTTCTCTAATATCTGGCTTGAAAAGGTAACAACATAAACAAAATGCTGCATCTTTAATTATGCTATATTCAAGCCAAGGAGAAAATTCATTAAACCAAGCAGAGTTGAAACGACGTAATGATTTTCCAAAATTTTTACGAGGAAATTTATGCTTTTTAGGCTGACAAGGACCCTTTAACCAATATGCCCTACGAATTTCATCCCGAATATTAGGATTGTAGTCCAAGATTTTAGTTCGTAGTCCCGGATCAGCTTGAAGACCCTCAAAATTAATATCTGACCGACTTTGCTTTACAATTTCATCCATTTTCTCTATAGGGGTAGTCAATTCTGATTTTCTTTTGAAATAGCTATCGATTCTCTCCATAACTGTTTTTTTTTATTTTAAAAAAATCATTTATATATATGAGATTCAAATAGCAGCAACACATAAAAACATAATCATACCATTCATTCTTGATACATAAATTAGCATACCTTTTTTCTCTATAGCATATAAATTAACCCTTCCTGATTTATTCTTGATACGGTCAAAAACTTTGTCTGATAACTTTCTTATTTGTTTTTGCCTCCACTCCTTACCTGCACAAGTAAATAGATCTTCGCAGTTCAGTGCAATCCCACAAGTAAAGGAGATTTTTTTGAAACAAAAAAAATCTTTCAATACTTATTTCCTTTTGCCCTATTAATAAATCAAACATAGCGTCAAGGAATGAGAATTTGTTGCTCAGAGTAAGTGGGGGAAACAAAATGGTCAACATCTAATCTTTCAAAGGCTCTGTTGAATACAAGTAAATACTAATTAAAGAAATTGAAAAACAAGTCCAATTAACAAACCGTGAAACAAATTTTCTCCCTAGCATCATAGGGCTCACAATTTCAAAATTAACAACATCAAGAGATTTCGTACCATTTCAAATCATGATTTTAAAAAAGCAAAAATCAGAAATAAACACAAAAGTGAAGAGAAATTTGTCAAAAAACAATTTTCAAAATAGAAAGACAGTAAGAGATTTCGTACCAGATCGGAGCTTGTATAATTGTATTCTCCTCTTTCAAAATACAATGCTTTTGTTGACTGTAGACAAAAAATGAAGAGAAGATTAAGAATTGGCACTCTCAAAACTCAGACATTCGTCTATGAAAACAACCCATGCTCCATTAAAAAAAATCAGGCATTAAAAAAAGTGCACATGCTACATGCTGTAAAGTTGTAAAGTATAGACAACATAACAGATGCTCCATGTTTTGGGGCTTTTGCCAATTAAAAAATATCAAATGGCCCATAATATGAAATATACATATATATATATATATATATATATATATATATATATTAGTAAAAAAAATTTTTTTTTTTTTGAGGAGGGGCATGTGCCCCCCCTGGGCATGAGCTGGCTCCGCCACTGATTGTTAGTGATGGAAATATTATGTGCATTTTATTTTAATGATGAATAGTATTAAATATTATTTACCGTATTTTTCTTGTTCACACATTAGGAGTGAAAATTAATATTGTCTCCATAACTAAATATTATTTACGTATTTTAAATATATTTTTACGTAATTATTAGTAAAAAAAAAATCAATTTCTCACCAAACCTATATATATACATATATAAAAGTGTTTTCAGAAATTGTAGAATTTGTTTCCCAAAAGTAATTTCTCTTTTACGTGATGTTTTTAGAATAAATTTTTTTTTATTATAAATCAAATCTAATTGCATGTGAAGTTTTTAGAATAAATCACTATAAACTAAATTGACTTGTTATTGTACGTCTTTTTACACGTAAAATAGTAAAAAAGTATAAGTCTTTCCAATTCCTAATAATATCCAAGCACAAAAAAGAAATTCAATTCATTTGAATCACTGTTTATTCCAAACACACAAATGATATTATATTTCATTAATAATTCTATTCCAATTCAAATTCCAAATATTTTTATTCCAAACACGGTGTTAGTGGATTCAATATTTAGAATTGAAAATCATAACTTCTCCTATGAAAATAATGTTGTGGAATTAGTGGATCTAGAATTGGAATGCAATTCCAATTCCAATTCCAAAATATATTGTTACTCTGAACAGTGAATTTAGAATTGGAGCTCCCAATTCCAAATTCAAGACTCTAATTCCGTGTTGCCGAATGGACCATTAATCTAAATTAAGTTAACCACTATTATCCTGCCTATGTTTCTCACGTCTTCAAGTTTCCCAATCAAACTTATGCTTCTCCTAACTATGCGACTCTGCCATCAACGACCATGCGACTCCTCCGACCATTTCTGATTGTCAGCTTGGAAGCTTCTTGTATAACTTACTCTTCAATTTTGTAAGTATTTCTTTGTGTCATGTGAGTGTATGTATATGCATACATATATATATATATATATATATATGTGTATGTGTGTGTGTGTGTGTGTGTGTGAGAGAGAGAGAGAGAGAGCGAGAGAGATTTGTTTTATTAATCATTTATAGTTTACTATGTGGCTATAGAAGAATCTATTTAGTGCTATTTTGGGATTAAATCTGAATTAACGTTGAACTCTTCAAAAAAAAATTATCTGCACAATAGGTTAAAGTTTTCAATTGTGCTTAGTTTATGTATGAAATTTGGGTTAGGATTTTTACTTTTGGTAATTTATGTATGAGATTGAGATGATAATGGTCAATTTTGCTAATTCATGCATGAAATTAGGATTATGATTTATAAATTTGTTAAGTTATCCTTGAAATTTAAGATTTTTTATTTATGCTAAATTAGGTATGAGATTACGATAGGTGTTTGTAAGTGGTCTTATATCTCGGTCCACGTGGCTACGCCACATCATCAAAATGGTCCACTCAGCTTGTTTCAAATGGTTAGTGTTCAACGAACAAGTGGCATACGCTACGTCAGTAAAGAGAAGACTGAAGACTGAGTTGGAAGCATGACTCAGGCATTACTAGGATCCGAGGAGTCCAGGGTTCATCGAGTTCATTCTCGACCTGACTCAAGAGATATATTTACCATTTTGACTCCCGCACATCACTTTATGATTAATTGAGAGATTAATCTCTTTAATTAATTTTAACTCCAAGGATGATGTCACGATGACATCACTAACTCTTTTACTTGGCCTATAAAAGGAGACCAAGGGAAGAGGAAATGATGACTCTTCTCTTGAGACATGAGGGTCCAAGTCTCACACACACTCACATACTTTATAAGCACTACACAAAAAGGCATCACTGGTATTTGCAACAGTACTGCATGTTCATTCTCTCTGCTTTCGAGTTTGAATGGGCTTCCACCTCGGATCATATTATGTTGAGAGTTATTTTCATATTCATCATATTGTTGTGTGGTATCATCTTTATTTATATATTTGTTAAAGAACCCCTCAAACAATGTTTCTGCTTAAAAATAAATAGGGATAATTTGATTTTCTACGTCCAACTTAGGTGGAATATATATTATTTTCTTCAATACTAATGGAGAAATTTTACCCACGAATATTGTCATATTTCGGTCCCTCCATAGGAAGAGACGATGAATCTTCAAAGCATAGGGATGTAGAGATAAACCTCGAGGATCTTTTTGTAGTTTATGGACTACAAACTCCGATACTAGACTACAATCCCAATATTCGAGATCAAATTCGTAAGACATATTTACTAATGGGTTCTTACCAACCCATTAATGATACTTGGAAAATATAAACAATATGGAAAATTCCTCACAATGATTCAACCTGGTGTGGTTTAATGATACTTGGTTAGAATATAACATAACTAAAGATGTAACATATTGTTTATCTATTTAAACTAAGTATTGAAGAACAATCGGGTGATGATTATTTCATTAGTGAAGGATTTTCAAATTAGAAGAGGATAGAAAGATTAGATATTCACATTGGAAGTCCAAGTAGTACCAATAACCGAGCTTCTAGTATGTGTCAAACATTATTAAATAAAAAAGAACACATCGATTCATTTTATAAAAACAATCAAATAAGATGTGTTCGATAATATTATTGTATAAGCGATTAAAGCCTTAAATCACTCATTGACTTGATATTGGCTGGGGAGATTCATGGAGTAATTCTAAAAATCCTCACTTGATATTGTTTCTATATTTATTATATTATTTCACCAATAAATAGAGGTGGCGATTGTAATAAAAAATAAGAGAGAATTTAATGAAAGAAATATAGCCCTTTGGGCTTTGTGTATTATAGTTGAACCACGTATGTTTTATGTTCTTCTTATTTCGCCAACTCTCCCTTCAAATATTCAACAAGACGCGAATTGAATATCGAATACGATTGACTCCATTAATCAATTATCTTCGACATCTTTTACGATAAGGATTTTCATTTTGTGGTGATGATGAATCTGAAGATTTAATTTACCAAATAAATTTTCTTGAGACATTTTGGTTTCTTGGGGATCATAATGAGGAGATTCGTTCGGTGACCTTGAAAAACACTCTTGAAAATCATAAATTAATGACACTCAATATTCAAAAGAAGATTTGTTATTGCTATTGCATTGAAGACTTGTAATGTCATCATTAAAAGTATTTGAAATGGATTTTATTCCATGACATATCAACGAAGGAACAAATGACTTGTGTTTTGCGTTATGCAAACAATAATGGGCATATAGTTGAACGTTTTATAGGTCTTGTGCATGTTAGTGATATAACTTCCATATCACTTTAGAAAGCAATTGACAGTTTACTTTTAAGACATGGATTAAGTATTTCTAGATTGTACGAGCAAGATTATGATAGGGCAAGTAATATGCGAGATAGATTCAATGGTCTAAAATCATTTATCTTGAAGAAGAATGAATGTGTTAATAATATCTAGTTTTGCCCATCAACTTCAATTGACTCTCGTAGGGGTGGCAAAAAAATTTGAGGATGTTTCTCTTTTCAATTTTGTTGCCAATCTTGTCAATGTTGTTGGTATTTCGTGTAAACGTCGTAAAATTCTTCAAGAGAAACAAACTTACATATTTATGAGGCACTGGGCAATGGTGAGATTTCAAGTGGACAAGGTTTAGATCAAAATACTTCTTTTAAATGGTCTAGTGATACACGTTGGGGTTTACATTATGACATTTTGGTTAGTTGTGACTACAATGTTTGACACGGTGGTTAGTGTACTTGAGATAATTGCAATTGGATCATCCAAACAAAAATTTGAAGTAAATATTTATTGGACTTCATGCAATATTTTAGATTTATCCTTAGTTTTCATTTGATGAGAACTCTTTCTTGGAAATTATAAATGAATTATCCAAGGCACTTCAAAGAAAATATCAAGATATCGTGGTTCCTATGTCGTTAGTTAAAGTAGCAAAAAAAGAATTACAAAGAATGAGGGGAAGTGGAGTGGATTCTTTACTGAATGAAGTTTCTTCCTTTTGTGTCAAACATGAGAATGGTACATTTTTAGTTCAAGTAATACCACGACGTAATGCACATGAAAAGTCAAACTTGCATCATTATCGTGTTAAGTTATTTTATGTCATACTTGATATGCAACTCCAAGAGCTTAATAATCTTTTTACTAAAATGAATACGAAGTTGTTGCTTTGTGTGGCATGCTTGTGTCCGGATGATTCATTTTTTAGCTTTTGAGAATCAAATGCAAATATGTCTTGCTCAATTTTATCCAAAATAATTTTCTTCAATTGCTCTCGTGAAATTTCAGCATGAACTTGAGAATTATATTGCGGAGTACGCACAAGTACCGAGTTTGATGGATTAAAATGGATTAGTGATCTTGCAAAAAAATTATTGAAACCAAGAACGATAAGGTGTATTCACTAGTTTATTTGCTTGTGACATTGACATTAATTCTTCTGTTGCAATTACAATGGTATATAGGGCATTTTCAGCTATGAATACTGTGAAGAATCAATTTTGCAATAAGATGAGAGATGAATGGACTAGAAATATCTTGATTTTGTATATTGAAAAGGAGATATCAATGGGTATTGATAATAAAGTTATCATACAATGTTTTCAAAATATGAAAAATCATCACGAACAATTATAAATGTACTTAATAGTATTATCAATGAGCGTGGAAGTTCGTTTTGCTTATTTTACTTAAACTAATATAAAAGTTTAATTTGTTTATAGGTTTGAACTTTCAGTTGTATTGATAATTTTTGTAAATATACTTAATAAAATTATCAATGACAGTAATTCTTTGTCTTATTATGATTGTTTAATTATTTAGTCTCCGTGTTGATAAAGTTCGCCCTCACTCACATAAATTTCTAGATCTGTCACTGCTCATGACGAGCTCAAAAGACTGAGCTTAGACTCGTCTTGATTTTTAATATGGTCGGGCTGGGCTCGTGTAAGAATTTATATTTATATATATTTTTCCTTTCTTACAAACAAAAACTTAAAGTGGATTACATTTATAATAGTTATGAACTTAACCTTATGACAAGCTGGGATTGAAATATTTATCAGTTTATACTAGACTTAATGACATTGTGGACATAAAGTTTTAAATTCGTAAAACAAAGTGACTATTATTTAGAAGTATAACAAGCTTTATAGGAGTCTATGTCATGAACGTAAACGAGCTCATGCTGCCGAATATATACGACCTGATCCCACCACCGTTAAGAGTCAGTTAATTACATAATGAGTCTACAAATTGATCGCGAACTCGACTCGTTTACTTAATGAACAAACTCGAATCGAGCCCCTATTGACGAACATAGCTCTATTAATTTGCAAGACCTATGAAAAATTTATGAGGTTATGTTAGGTGTCAAATATGATGTATTTTAGGCCCCTAACTTAGCATTGCTAGCTTTATTATTTCCTTACTTGGATGTTTTTATGTGATTTATTATGTTTAGTGTGTTTCAGGTGCATTAACAGGAAAATGAATTAATTTCGGTGAACTAACTGGAACATGGATTCATGAAGATTAAAAAGTGATGAAACCACTAAAGAATGTGGTCTTTCTTAACCAGAGATACAAAGAAAAAGTCCAAAGCAGAGCAGAACTGAAGCGGAAACTGAACAACAAAATAGTAGAGCTGGGCACATTTCCCCAGTTCCATGCGATCGATCGCATGGACCTGCAATTGCTCGCACACGTGGTCGGTTGGACCCAAAAGTGGGGTCCACTTGTTGACTTGCCGGGAACTTCTAAGCCTATTTAGCAGCTGTATATGGATATTTTTGGAAACATTAGGCCAAATTTGATCCCTTTGACAATAAAGCTAATCAAAGAAGAATTCCAAGCTAAAAAAATAAAGGAAATCAATAAAAAAAGAGAAGGCTTGGTCCTTATAAAAGAGGTCCAAAATCCAGAATTGAAGGAGGTCGCAAGTCTTGCAATTAACCAGAGAGACAAGTTCTTGGACTAGAGAAGAAATAAAGAAAATGATTGCTACATCAACAATGCGGATTCTATCTACCATGAGCGGCTAAATAGGTATCTAAGGTTTTTGACAAAATCGTAGCCAAATAATGTAGGATTTGTTTTATTTAATTATAAAGAGAAAGCTAAAGAACACATGTTTGATGATTGTGTAGTTAGAGACCGAACGAAGTGTTTTAAACATTAATTTTATACAAGGTTTTATTTTTATTCTCTTCTTGTCTTAGATTAAATGAAAATACTATCTTACTCAATCATGTTTTCCTATGATGGGTTGGAACTCTAGTTTGATTACGTGATTTCTACACAATGGTATCTCATAAACATGAAATCTAGGTTTTGATAAGTCATGCTAAAGAGAGGTGGAATTGACATGCTTTAGTTATTAGTTTAATTTAGTTTAATGTAGTTAAATTATAGTAGTTTCATGCACAAGTCACGCTCAGTCCGAAAATGGGTTGTAGCTTAGCCGGAGGAATTGTCTAATATTTGGGGACTAGGCACTAGCTTGTAGTGATACTAGTCTGATTCATACATGTTGTATCTCCCTTTACAATTAAATGAATATTTTCTCATTACGAGGCTAGTAGTAGAGTTAAAATACCTTAAACTTTATCTCTAGTGTTTCTTTCTCACTATTTTAATTGCTTTACTCTAATTGAGTTTTTAATTTGGTTGAAGTAACAAAAACCCAAATCAACCCTTTTTCATTTGAAGAATAGTATTTCATTAGATTCGGAATACACTTAGTCTCTGTGAGATACGATAACCCTTTCAACCTAACTATTCTACAATTCGACTCGTGCGCTTAAAACAAGGTCGTGTTAATTCTATTTTTAAAATATATTTTCTAAACACCTCTGACACCGATTATTTTATGTAATAATCATATTTACTTTCACCTATTAAAACTATGATTATTGCTAACGATTTAAAGATTAAACATTATGAATGTGATGTAACCCTTTAAATTTTATGTGGTGTGAATGTAGAGCCTAGTTTTTAAATCACATGTATCACCTTATCTTCTTTTTCAGTTGTTTACTTTTTTCTTTTTTTTTTTTAATATTATCTTTTAAAATTTTAATACGATACCAGACATGTTATTTTTATCATTAATATTTTTTTTTATGTCAATTGCTTTTATTTTCTCTATTCAATTTATGTATTTTCTCATAACAAATTGTAATTAGAATGATAACAGAAAATCAACAGAAAATATTGAATAAACATTTCCTCTATTGTTGTGAGCTTGTAGTCATAGCTGGTGACGTTGGACCAACTACATTTGAATCTTTTCAAATTAAATTATTCTAAATCATCATAATTACTCATGTTTGGGTGTATAATCCACTGGAACTATTAAGTCAAAGAAAAATATGAGAAAAAAACTATAAAATATGCCATAATTTCAAAACAGCTATTTGTGTTAAAGTGATCATTACCTGTTATTAGTAGTAGGTGTCCTGTTAATTGGGTGTGAGAAAATTCCTCTCAATTGTGCTGTCGGCTTTTCCTTGGAAAATGATTGATTTGTTTTGTTTAGAATTTATTGGATGATAGTTGGTGGAAGATGCTCAACGAAAATCACCCATTAACCAACTTTATACATACAAAGAAAAATATAAGTATATGCGTGTATATACACACACAGAGATATATATGGCTATTATTAGATAGGATAAAGGGAAATGGATTTAAATTACTAAATTTTATTATTAAATGCCTCAATTCCTTGAGTTTTTTAATAAATAACTACGATATTATTTTTTATTGAATTACTTGTAATGTATTTTCTTATTAAAATAAATTATAAAAAAATCACCATTGATTTGATACAGATTTTTATTTGAATTTGCATAAATTCATACAGATTTTTTTAACCTTTTTAATTAAATAATAATTTAAAGTATCTATCTGTACTTAGGATAAAAAATATTATTTCTAAATTAAATTTTTAATAAGAAGTTAATTATTTTAAAACTAAAATAATTACAAACATAGAACTCCAATTTTTTATTGGAGGATATATATTTTAATAAAATCAAGATAACTGATAAATAATATTTTTTAATAATTTGGGACTTATTACAATAAATTAATAGTTTGGGTGAGTTGAAAAAGTACTATAATTACGGAGATTTGTACATTTTACACATACCGCAAATAAGCATAACTTGTGTAGCCATTTTTTTTGGAATATGATTGTTGGAAAAGAGAACCGCATAATTGGAAAGGCACATAGCTAACTACCCAAAAACAACTTTAAACAATCTTACAATAATGGGGTGTTCTTTGGAAAAAGTACACATTTTCACTTATTAGACTATTTGTGTCTACTAGGACTTGGAATATGGAGCTAGAATCAGATTTGTCGGTGTCCAAAACGTATCTACAAGAAGATTATATCTTAGACATGATTTTGTGTACCCGTTTTGTACAATATTAATTTTAAAAATAAATATTTAACAAGTAATGATAATTGCATAACAATATAAAAAATTTACAAAAATATTACGAAGTAAGTGATACCTAACATATCAAAATGTATCAAATAATACAACAAATCATGATAGACAACACAACAAACCATATATGATCTTCAATAAAAAGTTCAACATGAGATATTATTGTGTTACTCCCTTCGTCCCGAAATACATGTCCAATTTAAACTTTTAACATAAATATTTTATGGATTGAGGTTAACTAATGTGCAATTTTCAATTTTGTTCTTAATAATATAGTATTATTGTGGGGTCCAGTATTTGTTTGAAGTTAATGAAAAGAAAGGTAGTTGGGGAAAATGAGAGATTAAATTGCATTAAAATTCGAAATTAAACAAGTAATTTGAGACAAGTAAAATTGCAATAGTGGACAACTAATATGAGATAATATTATATACAATATGTTCTAAAAGAGATTCAAGACCGAACACTACACTATGTATAGGGCCGGCCTTGACCTAAGGCGGTTGCCTTGGGCCTCAGGTCTGGGTGGCCTCAAAATAATTATTTTTTTCTCTTTTAGTAGTATAGGCCCAAAACTTAAATAACCAATTCTGGCCCAGAAAAAAAATTAATATTCAAAGTTCAAATAAGATGAAACTCAACAAGCCAACCCAATTTTTATAAACTTCTTTAAGTAGTATAAGCCCAAAGAAATAAAATATGTATTTATAACTCTAACAAGAGGGGCCCAAAAAAATAATTAAAACAAAACTACACTATTTTGTTTTGGTATACTAAATTAACCTCAGGTGAGCATGAGCCTTTGGAATATATTTATAAAAATCATTTTTTTCTTTAAATTCAAAATTTCAATTTTGGTCCTAAACTTAGGTTGATCATAAGCTTAGGTTTAAAATAATTATTTAGGACTATATATATATATATATATATATATATATAAGAGCTTGTGGTTGGATGATCAGAAAAAATTGGGAACCTTTACTCCAATATCGACATATACAACCTCTACTGTCTGTTTGGTAGCAGTGTTTTTGTGTTTATTTATGTGTTTTGTGTTTATAAATTTGTTTGGTTAGTGTTTTTGGGATATCTATGTTAAAAAATACCTTTTTACTTTAGGCAAATTTTAAGCATATTCCAATAAACATGAATTTGGTGTTTATTGTGGTGTTTCTCACTTACATTTTCTTCACTTTATAATATATTTTATTATTTTATTATTTATATTATTAAATTATTATTTATTAATTTATATATTAATTTATAAATATATTCTATTTATTTATTTATTATTATTTCATTATTTAATTCATTTTTTTTTATAAATTATTTATTCATTTTTAATTATTTAAAAATATATTTTATTAATTTAATATTAATTTATTATTATTATACTCATTTTTATTATTATTATGAAGTATTTATTTGTTATTATATTTACTTATTATTTATTATTTATTATTATATTTATTTATTATTATTATTTATTTTATTTTGTTTATTATTTATTATTTATATTATCTCTTTAAATATGTTTTATGTAATTTATTATTTATTTTATTAATTTATTATTATTATTTATTATTTAGTCCATTTTTTATTATTATATTTATTTATTATTATTGTATTCATTTATTATTATTATTATTTATATTATTAAATTATTAATTTATAAATATATTATATTATATTATATTTATTATTATTTATTCATTTTTAATTATTTAAAAATATATTTTATTAATTTATTATTATTATACTCATTTTTTATTATTATTATGAAGTTTTTATTTGTTATTATATTTACTTATTATTTATTATTATATTTATTTATTATTATTTTTTATTATTTATT
Organism: Cornus suecica; assembly: GCA_963922005.1. Lineage (NCBI taxonomy): Eukaryota > Viridiplantae > Streptophyta > Magnoliopsida > Cornales > Cornaceae > Cornus > Cornus suecica. Next base: position 55,181,668 of record OY998241.1, on the reverse strand, counting down.
TAATTTTGTTCATTATTTATTATTTTTATTATATTTTTAAATATGTTTTATGTAATTTATTATTTATTATTTAGTCCATTTTTTATTATTATATTTATTTTTTATTATTGTATTCATTTATTATTATTATTATTATATTATATTATATTATATTTATTATTTATATTATTAAATTATTATTTATTAATTTATATATTAATTTATAAATATATTATATTTATTTATTATTATTATTTCATTATTTAATTCATTTTATTTATAAATTATTTATTCATTTTAATTATTTAAAAATATATTTTATTAATTTAATATTAATTTATCATTATTATACTAATTTTTTATTATTATTATGAAGTATTTATTTGTTATTAAATTTACTTATTATTTATTATTAAATTTATTTATTATTTATTATTTTTATTATATTTTTAAATATGTTTTATGTAATTTATTATTTATTTTATGAATTTATTATTATTATTTAGTCCATTTTTTATTATTATTATATTTATTTATTATTATTGTATTCATTTTTTATTATTATTATATTATATTTTATTTATTATTTATATTATTAATTTTTAATTATTGAATTTTAATTTTTTATTTCAACCCAAAAAATATCCTTACCAAACATACTTATGTTTTTGGATGAATAAACAAAAAACAAAAAACGTGTTTTTGTTTATTTCAACACAAACACAAACACAAACACAGTTCTACCAAACATGAGAGTGTAAATGATTTCCATTCCCTCCGTCCCAATTTAAGTGTCAATTTTGAAGAATCTAACTTTTTGAGATGATGGTTTTTATTGATGTGAGAGTGAATGAAAAATCAATTTTACCCTTGATCAATTGATGTGATGTTTGTAATTTACATATTTTATAATTTAAATAATTGAATGGTAAATTAGTAAATTGATCAAATAAAATAATATTTATATTTTTTATTTTGAAATGAATTAAACAGTGAATGTGAATACTCAAATTGAGACAATGAAAGTAGTACATTATATATGTGACAACAATGATTGATTTCTAAAACTTTATAAACATATAATTCAATGATGGAATGACCCCTTTTATAGAAGAAGTTTTCAAACTTTCAAGAGTATTGTCGTCCTAACATCATTTGCTCTTTCACTTTTGGTGGCAGGTGGATTCCTTACTTTATTAATTATTACCTAATTATTATTTTTGATTTATTAACATTGTTGCTATAATCGTGACGGCAGGACTCCAAAATGATTTAAATGACATGAAAAATATCAAGTGTAGAATTTGCATATAATCATATAATTGTAAAATTTAACTGGATTTATAAGAGCATATTTTGTAGGAGTTTTTGGGCTAAAATAACTTTTTTAGGGGCTCTTCATATAAAATATCAAAAGTCTAATAATTAATTTAGTTCAATAACCCAAAATATGGCCCAGTCTTAAGAGAACAAGAAAGGCTTTGATTTAGCTAATTTATTTTATTTTATTTGTGTAATCGAAGTATCTAATAGGTTGACATGTTGGAATTTTAAAATTATAAAGTTATGTGGTGAACAATTAATTTTTCTTTTTCAAATTGGTGATTGTTTATTATTTTGGTTTAGCATGGTACATGAAAGTTAATATTGTTTGTTGGGTATTAAGCAATTAAGTTTAGTTTGATTGTATTCTATTTATACTTTAAGAATGTTGTGTTTCATTTTTATCTTTATTTTGTTAATCTATTACATTTTTTTAGCAAGAAGTTATGCGAGGGAATTCAAAAATTTGCACCTTGATTGAATTTTAGAGTGTCGTTTCTGTTTATTTTTTGTGTTTGGAGTATATTTTTATTGTATCGAAATATCATTGTTTAAAAAGTTAAACTCAATTTTTTTTTTTATAACAATCTTATAGAATCTTACAATTCTAGTTAAGATTTTACGATATTAATGATACAGATTTCACAACAATTCTACTTAAACTCCCATTTTAACAACCAAAAAAACAAAAACAAAAAAGCTTTAAAAGTATGTAGTATGTACCAAGTGGCCCAAAGGCTTTATAGAACGATAGAAATCAGCCCAATGTGCATCATTAGCGCAACAGAAACAAAACAGGTGCAAAGGCCCAATGAGTCACTATTATCCGGATGCATGGTTGTTAAAATGGTGATCCTAATACGATTTTACAATTGTAACACAATTCTACTCAACTATTAATGGTTTGAGGGTTTGGTCCCCAAAATCTTAATCCTCACATTAAATTCTTTTAGGTTATAGTGACAACAAAACTACCGTTATACATTAAATTCTGAACATTAAAAAAATTCATTATTTGTGTTATAGAGACAAACAATTTTTATCCGCCACTAAATATTTATCAATATAGACACAATTTATTATTATTATTTTTTTTAGTGACTTGAACTTGTATAGTTCTGTATAGCACCATTTTATTTATTTTATTTTATTGTTCGTGCATGAATATTATGATCTCGCACTTGCATACTAGTGCCTTTTCAAGTTCAATGAAAAATTCCCAGATCGATGTTGGATTTTATCAGGTCAATGTTTCTTTGATAAATTATCGAACATATCTGGACAAAGTTGAGTCACCCACTATATAAAACAATATAAAACCAGTCTACCAAACAACAACTTTCCTCTCCCTCTCTCTCTACACACACGTTGTGTATAGTATTCGAAAAATCTTGATGATGATTAATAAATAAAGCTTTACAGCACCAGCATAAGAACCCAATTTGCCTCCTATTATCCTATACATCCCTTAAAAGAAAGAATAAAAAAATAGAACAATAACAACAACAAAAAAACCACACAAAACATTTTATTTTATTATTTATTTGTTTTATTTAACTTTTAAATAATTGTAAGAAACAAATTCACAGATTATTCACAATATATTTCTAGTGGAAATTAAACTTTCAACTTTCATTTCCGGAAATAAAGATCTGCTAACCCTATTAAATAACACGGCAATACAAAATTGGTGAAATGAAAAAAAATGTACGTACATACGTACATTAGGGCTATGTGGCGTTACAGAAGAAGATTAAAAAAAAAGTGATTTCATAGAAGCAAAAATTTAATTTTATCCTTTCATAGAACTGAAATCCGTGTTCCAGCAGGAAAATAGGTCACTAAAATGGGAGGGCTTCTCTTTGAATATTTGTTCTTCGGTTTGGTATCAACATGAATATTTTGGACATGGCTCGATTTAGTTTGAACACGACTAGATTTGTTCTTCATTTTGTCGTCAACATGAATAGTTTGGACTTGGCTCGATTTACATTGAAAACGATCATCATCCTCACATGTCACGTACACCTTGCTAGAATTTGATGAACAAGTGAAGAAACTGAGAAAGAAAGCCATGACAATGTTGGAAGAGTTCTCACAGAGTTCTTGAAATCTTTTCTTCAACAACAAGCAAGAATGGTTTGTTTGTTTGGTTCACAGTTGAAAGTAGTCTAGGTGAAATTAGTGTTGATAAATTTATATTCCTTCATATTGTGTTTGTCGTCTAAAATTAAACTTGAAATTTCAACAGCGACCACAAATGAAACAATCATTTACGCAGAATTCGCTTTCCGAAAACAATGGTACCAAATGAGCCCGCAACTATTAATAACATGTGGTCCAAGTAAATTCATTTGATAAGTGACCATTGTCAAAATTTGACCCCTTCATGGTTTAGGGGTTTGTGTGGACGCATTTTCTTTTTTGACCTTTTTTTAGTTGAAATAAATCAAATGTTTTTGCAATAGGGTTTTATTTTTAATGGTAATCGTGTTTGATAACGTGAATTTAAATCTATTTTAAGTTTGATGAAAATATATTTTAACTACAGTGTTAAAACAAACAATGTAAAAACAAGAGAAACACCAAATTGGTGTTCTTATTTTATTTTCTGAATAGTTTAAACTATTTACGTTATTATACAAAACAAAATAAACCGTGTCAAACATACTTCAGCTAAAAACAAATGCATTAGTTTCCGACCGAAAAAAAACACTTTTCAAACATAGCCTTAGTCAAATATGTCTAAAATATACTTGAATCAAGGAATAATGATTAATGAATTATGTTACACTTCAATAATGAATAAATGAATAAAACCTAACAAGCTCCTGGGATTAAAGTGCATGAATGAACTGTTTCATAACCGAGAAAATGTTGATCCAATGGGGAAGTAGGAGACGGGAATTGGAGGACTTTTCGACTTAGCTTCATGGTCTGTTCGGACCTTGATTGAAGCTTCTTCTCGAGTCCTCACACTCTCTCCTTGGGCTCCGACTCGACTGGAATCAGTAACGCAACCGAACAAGGTGGAAAAGAAAGCCATGAACAAGTGCTGAATATATAGGCTTAAAAGTTCTTTAGCAAGCAGATATATATATATATATATATATATATATATATATATATATATATATAGAAATGCCTCTTCAATCTGTAACAAACTCTATTACTCCCTCTCTATTTATATAGGAACAAAAATGTTTGGGAACAGCCAAGATTACTTGAGTCGCACGGCTTGGACATTTTCAGATGAGGACCAAGTGCAGTTTCTCCTACAATTCCTAGCAAATTTTACTAACCTAACTATAGTGACATCTGAAGAAGTTTCAATGAGGCTGACATTGTCTTGCTTAAGACTTGGGGCGGGGTATGGTATAGTTGAACACGTGATATAGAGATGATTTCGTCCAACAGTCCAACTCAATATTCTATGGTGTCCACTCATTTTTAAGAAGAAAATATATATAATATTAGGGTTAATTTCATTTACATCCCCTCAAACATCAATTACACTTTTTAGGTTTGTCAAAATTCATTTACACCCCTTCTCATTAACACAAATCATTTACACTCTCATAGGTTTGAGATTCTCATCATTTACCCCCCTTAACGATGACATTATCCTAATTTTTTTTATAAATACATAAATTACTCTCAATAAGATAACCTAGTGTTATTTGGAAACAAGAATATAGTATTTTATCAATTTGACCCCCTCCAATAATTTAATTATTTAATTTTTTATTCAAAAAGTTTCACTTTATCATTATCATTTGTATTAAATTTTGAAAAAATATATAAAATTCGAAATATATATATATATAAAATTCGAAAAAATATATAAAATTTGAAAAAAATATATAAAATTCAAAACAAATATATAAAATTTGTACAAAATATATAAAATTCAAAAATAAAATATAAAATTCAAAAAACAAATTTAAAATTCCAAAAAACATATAAATTTCGAAACAAATATATAAAATTCGTAAAAATATATAAAATTCAAAAAACAATATAAAATTCAAATTTTTTTTTTGAAATTTATATATAAATATAAAATATTTCAAAATTTCAAAAAAATATAAAATATATAAATTTTGAAAAAAACTATATTTCAAAATTTATATATTTTTTGAAATTTATATTAATTTTAAAAATTTATATGTTTTATGAAATTTAATATTGTAAGTGTCAAAAAATGCACAACAAAAAAATCTCCCCCTTTATTAAATTTTGACTTTCCTTATATACATTTTCTCTTTGGGCTTTAGGCCCATTAGGACAATATCACCTTGATTACATCACCCTGACATCACTATTTTTATTTTCCAAAGAAATACAAACTGAAATAGGCTTAGTTATCGGACCATTAGCCTGATGGACCCGATGTTTGATGGGCTTGGACATTTCCACATTTACACAGGCCCGCTTCTTTGTGATGGGCCTTCGGGCGGTTAGGCCCATTAGAGAGAAGAAAGGGTGGAAAGCAAGATACATTACCCCTGTCGGGGTGACGTGGCAGAGCTAATTAATGGGACGACCGTACCATCATTCGAATGTTTGAAACTCATGGCTCGGGTGGCCTCGATTGGCGAGAAGGGGACTGAGGAGGCGCACGTGAAACGATGTGACACTTCGCTTCCCGAGCGTACGACTTTTCTAGCATTTCAGAGACCTCTATAAATACCCAATGCATTTGGTGGACACTCATTGTATTTCAAAGCCAATAGCTCTCAGAAAACTCTCTGCAACTTGAGTTCTTCGCTTATCATTACCAGAATCCGTTCACTCTTCCAGGAAAACGTCCGAAAACTATAGTGTTAAAACAAACAATGTTTTTGCAATAGGGTTTTATTTTTAATGGTAATCGTGTTTGATAGCGTGAATTTAAATATGTTTTAAGTTTGATGAAAATATATTTTAACTATAGTGTTAAAACAAACAATGTAAAAGCAAGAGAAACACCAAATTGGTGTTCTTATTTTTTTTCTGAATAGTTTAAACTATTTACGTTACTGTGCAAAACAAAATAAACCGCATCAACCCTACTTCAACTAAAAACAAATGCATTAGTTTTCTACTGAAAAAAGAAAGCACTTTTCAAACAGAGCCTTAGTCAAATATGTCTAAAACATACTCGTCACGAATCAAGGAATAATGATTAATGAATTATGTTACACTTCAATAATGAATAAATGAATAAAACCTAACAAGCTCCTGGGATTAAAGTGCATGAATGAACTGTTTCATAACCGAGAAAATATTGATCCAATGGGGAAGTAGGAGACGGGAATTGGAGGACTTTTCAACTTGGTTTTCGACTTAGCTTCATGGTCTGTTCGGACCTTTATTGAAGCTTCTTCTCGAGTCCTCACACTCTCTCCTTCGGCTCCGACTCGCCTGGAATCAGTAACGCAACCGAACAAGGTGGAAAAGAAAGCCATGAACAAGTGCTGAATATATATGCTTAAAAGTTCTTTAGCAAGCAGAGATATATATATATATATATATATAGAAATGCCTCTTCAATCTGTAACAACCTCTATTACTCCCTCTCTATTTATATAGGAACAAAAATGTTTGGGAACAACCAAGATTACTTGAGTCGCACGGCTTGGACATTTTCAGATGATTTAGAGGACCAAGTGCAGTTTCTCCCACAATTCCTAGAAATGTCTACCAAATTTTACTAACCTAATTATAGTGACATCTGAAGAAGTTTCACTGGGGCTGACATTGTCTTGCTTAAGACTTGTGGTGGGGTATAGTATAGTTGAACACATGATATATAGATGATTGGTCCAACAGTCCAACTCAATATTCTATGGTGTCCACTCATTTCTAACAAGAAGCAATAAAGCATTAATATATATAATTCAAATTTAACCATATTAATCTATGTTTACTTAGATAAACATATATATAGATATGTATATTTAAAAATATTGCACGTAATGTTCTCTTCTCACAAGAAATTCTTTCCCATACTGATTGTTGCATGCAATTATTGTAAAAACAAATAAAAATAATAATAATAAATATTATTATACATGCTAACATATATAGAATTCACATTCACTAGTCATTAGTGGTTTGGACGATCCTAGAACAAGAAACACTCACATTCAATAATTATTATTTGTTTTTGGGTAATTTTTTTCAATAAATCAATAATCATTTTCTTTTGTGTTGATAATTAAATAACAAATTTTTTTTTTTTTGCATATGTATATATCATATATGTTGTTATATATATAGATGAACATATATACATGTATATAAAAGAAAGGAATTCCTTTTCTAGCCGGAGAAAGTAGGTCACTAAAATGGGATGGATTCTCTTGGATTTGTTTTTGACTTGTCATCAACATGAATAGTTTGGGATTTTGGCTTGATTTATTTGAACATACGAACATCATCTTGAAGATTTTGAAAGAGCTCTTGCAAAGTTATCAAATTGCATGTTTCCCTCGCTTTAGGAACATATATAGTAGTGGACACTTCCCTTTGGCTTCTATTGTCAATTGAAACTCGGATCGATCGGTTCACAAGTCTAAGAAATGTCTAGGTGAGATGAATATTGATAAAATTGATATTTTTGTGTGACGACACTCACACCTGTTGTGTTTGTGCTATACAATTGCAATACGTGGAGATTTCAATAGAGACCACAAATGAATCAATCATTCACACGGACTTGGCTTTACAAAAGCAATAGATAGTCAAATGAGTAAGTGATAAACACGCGATAAATACCAAATTCATGTTTATTCTCATATGCCTAAAATTTGCCTAAAGTAAAAAAGTGTTTTTAAACACACATATTCCAAAAACACTAACCAAACAAGTTTATAAACACAAAATACATAAACAAACACAAAAACACCCCAACCAAACAAACCCTTAACAATCAGCCATAACTAGGGGTGGCAAAAAAACCCGCCCCGGCGGTGCCCCGCCCCGCCCCGCCCCGTTTATTCCGGGTTTGGGGCCCCGATTAAGCTAAGCGGGGCGGGGATGGGGCAAAAAAACAAACCCCGATTTTATTCGGGGCGGGGACGGGGCACCCCTGCCCCGCCCCGATTATCTGCCCCGCCCCGCCCCGAACCCCGCCCCGATTATCTGCCCCGAACCCCACCCCGATTATCTGCCCCGCCCCGCCTAGCTATTTGCTAAATTAACCCTACACATCTTTACACATTTAAAATTTAACTAGGGAATTAAAAATAACAATCTTTATTCACTAATTTCCATAAAGTAATGTAATTTTTTTAAATAAATAAAATTTATTATCTAACTTAAAATTATTTAAAATTTCAATAACATTATATCAATAGACAACACAACAGAGAAAAAGAGAGAAAAATAGGAGAAAAATGAATTGAAAACCAAAATACACATATGTATGTATAATATCAAAATAATAAATAATAAATTTACAAAGTCGCACAATAAAGTAATTACCATATGTTGAATCGGTGAAAAACTCAATTTTAGAATAGTGAAAATCATCTAATTCAAATAATTAGAAAAAAAATAAATTTCAATAAATTGATCATGGACTTATTTCAATCTTAGTAATAAAAATTAAACAAAATTACTCAATTGAAGTCAATTTCACTACTTTGAATTGAGAATTTTGTCAATTGAACTTAATTTCACTAAAATTTTACTATTTTGAATTGAGGACTTGATCAATTTCACTCAATTTAATTCAATTAAACTACTTTGAATTGAGAATTTACTTAATTGAACTCAATTGCACTACCTTGAATTGAGGATTTTATCAATTCTACTCAATTGAATTACTTTGAATTGGGAATTTACTGAATTTCACTCAATTGAAGTCAATTTCATTACTTTGAATTGAAGATTTTGTCAATTAAACTCAATTTTACTCAATTTTCACTACTTTAAATTGGAAATTTTATCAATTTCACTCAATTTAATTCAATTAAACTATTTTGAATTGGGGATTTACTCATTTGAACTCAATTTCATTATCTTAAATTGAGAATTTTATCAATTTCACTTAATTATATTCAATTAAATTACTTTGAATTGAGGATTTACTGAATTTCACTCAATTGAAGTCAAAATCACTGCTTTAAATTGGAGAATTACTCAATTAATTACATTACTTTGAATTGATAATTTACTCAATTAATTACACTACTTTGAATTGAGAAATATATCAATTCCACTCAATTTTACTCAATTAAAGTCAATTAAACTAATATTATTTTGTTGTAATGTAACAAAAAAGAAAATATAATTGAATTATATGAATTTTTTATAATATTATTCAATAAAGTTTTATTATCCTTTTTCAAACAAAAAAAAATGAAGTTAAATTAATCATTCTTTTTAAAATAATAATTTATTTAATACTTTAAAATATAATAAAAATAAATGAATATATATATATATATATATATATATAATAGATATTCATATAATTTAAAACAAAAGAATAAAAATAAATTCTAATTAACTACATTATCTCTAAAGACACTTGTCAACTATATACCAAACCTTATCTCAATGTAATCTACATTTTCTTATCTCAATGTAATTCATTCATTCAGGACATTGTCGGCAAAAGCAGTCTTCTCCTCAGTCCTCACTTTCATCTCCAAATTATACAAAGAGCCATAGCTCTTGAGCTGGACGTCAGCGCCCATCCTACCACCGATGAAGCCTCTGTACAAACTGCTTGGAATGCTTTTGGCCGCATCGATGCTTTGATCAATAACGCTGGTGTTAGAGGTATCTCCATCTCTCTGTACCCCCTTTTCAATACCTAATCTCTTGTCTTGCGTTACTTGGTCGGATGCACCTTGATTTACTAAATCATCAATATTTTCTTTAGGAAGATTTAGAAAATATGTTTTGTTTTCTATACCGTATAGAGTGAAAGGTGAGGGTTTGAGTCCCTATGGAAGCAAATGGATGTGTGAGTCTCTCCCAAGGGGGAAAAAGTAACTGCCTAAGAAATCAAGGAAAACAAGCCATTTTTAGGCAAAGTCATTAAATTTCCTTTCTCTGTTTAGGATTTCCTTCAAACTATAACATGAGCATAAACATTGTATTCTCAAATGTTCTTGCTGTTCTCAGCAAACGTGTTTCAGAAACATTTCTAAAACCTTGAGTGTTGTCCTATATATATATATATATATGTTCATCAAAATTCATCAATCATCATGATGACAAATTAAGAATCTTAATCAGGATTACTATAGTATGGGAGCTCAACTCATTATATGTATCAATCTATATATATATGTATATATATATATATATATTGTTTGATTTATGTTGTGGAAGTGTTGTTTATATAGGTTTTTTGATAAATGTTTTTAGTGATTTGTATTATGAATCTATTTTTTATTTAATTTTTTTTTTGGGGAGTTTGATAGATTGTTCCAACATAAACACAAATTATGCAGCCCCATGTCACTTCCCAAAGAAGACAACAATATTGATACTTATGGACTATACATGATTGAGAACTCATGAATAACGGCTCAAGTATATGATCACTGACATGTTAAAAATTAAGATGCAACACAAATAGCAAGTATATATTATCTATGACAACAGTATTGATACTTTTGTTGATGGTTAGCAGCAGGATGAAATATATATGACTGAAAAATAGGATCAAATGGTTTATTCTTTTTGTTTTTCCCCATTAATATATGTTGATTGTAACTGTAATAGTATTTGGATATTTTATTTTCTAGAAAAAAAAATGTTTCAAGGCGCATTCAAACCGGACTATAAAATTATAGGTGTATTCTAAAACACTTATAAATAGTTAAATCATGTAGGGGGAATATAAATATGCATATATATGAACTTCATGATTTTTTATGTGCAATTTTGTTGTAGGTATTAGGGTAATGGAAGATGTCAGAGAAAGAATCAAATAGTCCAAATGTAGTTAGAGAGCCTATAAATGATATTGAATCTCCTGCTACCTCTGAGGCTCCCACTTCAAACCCTACCCCTGAAATTCCTAAAGATAGTGAAGACCCAACTAGTGTTCCAACTATTAATGAAAAAAAAAGAAAATTAACATCAACTGTTTGGAATTATTTTAGCAAAATCACAGAGAGTGGAATGGTGTATGGCGTGTGTCATCATTGTAATAAGAAATTGAAAGCTCCTAGTAGTTATGGAACTAAGAGCTTGCTTGATCATATAAAGAGGTGTCCTAGAATAAAGAGGGATAGTAGTGGTTTGAGACAATCGGTTTTGCAAAGCTCATATAAAAGAAATGTGGATACACTTGAAGGACAAGTTTCATATCGCAATCATGTGTTTGATCAAACTGTCTCAAGACATGAGCTTGCATGTATGATAATAGTGCACGAGTATCCTCTTTCCATGGTCAACCATTGTCGTTTCCGAAAATTCGTGAATAGCCTTCAACCGATGTTTAAGATGGTTTCTCGAAATACAATTAAAAGTGATATCTTAAAGATTTACAACATGGAAAAGGCTAGAACGTGCAGATTTTTGGAGGAAGTTAATGGTAGAGTCGCTCTCACTTCGGATATGTGGACTTGTAATCATTCAAGGAAGGGTTTCATGGCAGTAACAGTTCACTTCATTGATGATTCGTGGAAACTACAAAGAAGACTTTTGAGGTATGAAATTTATATTCTGAAATTTATATTCTGATTTTTTTTTTGAAATTCTATTATGAAATTTATATTCTGAAATTTTATATTGAAATTTATATTCTGAAATTTTATGTTGAAATTCATATTCTGAAATTTTATGTTGAAATTCATATTCTGAATTTTATTTTGAATTTCTATTATGAAATTTTATGTTGAAATTTATATTCTGAAATTTTATATTGAAATTTATATTCTGAAATTTTATGTTGAATTGATATTATGAATTTTCTTTTGAAATTCTATTCTGAAATTTTAAACTTTCTCTCCAGAGGAGTCCAACCTGCACAATCATTCAACTAAAGCTATATTTTGAGTTCACAAACTTGATTTGGTTGAAATAGTTGCTAGATTTGTATTCATTGTCCATTGAAGTAATCATGTGGACAACACCAATTGGAGGTACATAATATCAATCTTTTGCATTAAATATATATAGCCAAGTAGGTACTGAATTATCATTAGCAGCCTTCAAACATGTTGCTGATTAGCTCAGGGAAGGTTAACAATACCTGTCACCTACAGAGTTTACTGCTCTGTGATATAGTTAGACCACCTAAAACAATGATGCTCTCTCTTTGTTGAATTTACAGAATGGATTCATACTGAAATTATTTGGAATTACTTTTTGGTAAAACATATTTTCATATTTTATTTTTTAATTGTGGATGAGTTGGTTTCATGTTACTCCCAGAAGGCTATGCTACAAATATATTGTCTTTGATGATAATAAGATATGCTTGTTGATTTTTGAGTGTTGTTTTCAGTTTCAGTATGACATTTAATATAGACTTGGATAATTCAATGGGTAGCAGGGACCTTAAGTACTTTAAAAATCTCTTAGGAATTTCTATACATATGTGTGTATTATGTATATATTTTGAGGAATGTATATTCATAGCTTTTCAGAGAAGGCAGAACAAGTGGTCCTAGGAAATTATAAGCGGTTAGGTTAGGTTTGGTTAGGTTTTGGTCATTACTGAATAAAATATTTTTCTGCTTAACTTTTTAAATTTTAATCAGTGTACTAAAAAACTTTGTGGAAACACAATGCTGACCTATTCTGAAATTCTATTCTGAAATTTTAGGTTTCGCATATGTTCCTGCTCCACATAATAAAGAAGTTTTAACTGAAGTGCTACTTGATACCATGTTGGATTGGAACATTGATAGAAAATTATCCACGATTACATTGGATAATTATTCTGTCAATGATGCCTTGATAGATTGTCTCATTGACAAGGTTGATGTGAGTTCACTTTTACTAGGTGGGAGAATTGTTCATATGAGATGTTGTGCTCATGTTTTGAATTTGGTTGTGAAAGATGGTCTAGAATTAATACGGGATTCAATTGAAAAAATACGTGATAGCGTTTACTTTTGGAGTGCAAGCCCGAGTAGAACTGAAAAGTTTGAAGAAGCGGCTCGTCAATTAAAAGTTTCATGTACCAAAAAATTAGCCATGGATTGCAAAACTCGTTGGAACTCTACATATCTCATGCTTGTAACTGCTATAGAATATAAAGATGTGTTCCCACGGTTGAAGCAAAAGCAACGTGAGAAACTTTACAAAACATCACCAAGCAATGAGGATTGGGAAATGGGAAAAGAAATTTGTAACAAGTTGGAGTTGTTTTACACTGCCACGGGGTTATTTTCTGGGTCACAATATCCTACTGCCAATTTATTTTTTGGTACTATTTGTGAAATTAGAATTGCATTGAATGATTGGCTTAATGACAACAGCCTTTTAATTCATGAGATGGCAACCAACATGTTGGCAAAATATGTGAAATATTGGGATGTTTGTCATGAGGCATTGGTAGTGGCGGTAGTATTAGATCCACAATATAAGATGCGATTGATTGAATTCTTCTATCCTCAAATCTATGGAGCTGATTGGATGGAGCAAGCTCAAAAAGTGCGAGAAAGTTGTGTTGATATGTTTTTTGAGTATGCAAGAAAGTTCAAAATAGGTAAAGTTGGTGCAAATGGCTCATCTTCTAATCTTACTAGTGTGAGTGAAGTTAGGGGGGGTGTGCTGAGGTATAAGTCGAATTTTGATAAATTTATTATCCAAACTGCACCTGAAGATGGGGAGAAGACTGAGTTTGACGCATACTTGGAAGAGAAATTATTGCCTCAGAGTGATAATTTTGATATTTTGGGGTGGTGGAAGACGGCAGGAGTGAAATATCCTACCTTACAGAAGATGGCCCGAGATATATTAGCGATTCCCGTCTCTACTGTTGCCTCAGAGTCTGCTTTCAGTACTGGTGGTAGGGTGGTTAGTCCACATCGTAGCAGTCTTCATCCAACTACGTTGGAGGCTTTGATGTGTTCCCAAAGTTGGCTTTTGGCTGAAGAATATGGTAATTGTTGATTTACATTTTTTTCTCATTTCTTTTTAACGCCATGACTTATTGTTTTAAAAAAATTATGTTTTTTGTTTTGTAGGAATTCCATCCGAGATGAATGCAACAAATGAAAATATATTTTGTGACTGTGATGATAAAAATTCTATTTCCGAGGTTCTTCAATAAAGGTATAACACATGTTCTATTAGTTTTATTTGGTAATGATTTCAATTTTTTCACATTTTGATAATATATTTTCTGTTTTATTTGGCACAGATTTTAGACCTCTCGCGTGCTGACAATGACATGCATCTTTTGGAGGAAGCTGATGCTGGGAGCAAGATGGAGGAAGTCGACTAAATGAAGATTTTTTGGAAATTAAGATTTCTCTGTTGGGTGTTGTTTATTGAACTTCTTTAGTTTTTTTTGGAATGAATTCAGTGGAGCTGAGATTGAACTTAAACATGTTATATTAGTTTTATTGTTTATTTTATGTTTTTTTTCAGTTTATTGTTTATTGAACTTCTAAATGAAGAGTTTGATACTGAGTTTGAATTTAGACTCCAGTGTGTATGTGCATTTTGAAGAATAAGCAACACTGACATAAAAAATGGACAAACATAGAATTATTGTTTGCTCATTTAAAAATAAAATAAAATAATATTATATAATCGGGGTACGGGGCGGGGTGCGGGGCAGTCCAAACCGGGGTACGGGGCGGGGCGGGGTGGAAAAAAATAAAAATTACCGGGACCGGGGCGGGGCGGGGAAATTAAGCCGGGTTCGGGGATGGGGAATGCGATCCCCGCCCCGCCCCATTGCCACCCCTAGCCATAACAAGTTTAGAATGGGTCCCTTACCTGATAATAACCGCCCGTAATTACCCGACCAAACCTGCCAGTTTGCCTCCCCTAATTTAGAGTCAAAATTGGAGTTCTTTGAGCTCTGAAAGAGCCATCATAGATTTTTGTGCCTAATTTTAGAATTAAAGGTAAAAGATTTTGGCAAAGAGAGTTTTAATACAAATTTTTAGAGAGATAACAATTATATAACGACGGAATTTGAAACCTAACAGACTCCAGCGTATTGCTATGATCCGGAACGGACTCCACCATATTGCTTTGAACAGACTCCACTGTACTCCTCTGATCCGAACTCTGATTACAAAAGCTCTCCTTCTTCATCATCGCCATCATCATCGCATCAACCTTCTCACCACCGCCGCCGCCGTCCTCCGCCACGGGAAAATTAGTCTTCGCCTTGTTCCCGCGAAACTCCCTAGCGGCGGCGTCGTACGCCCTGGCCGCCTCCTCCGGCGTGTCGAACGTCCCCAACCACACGCGGCTCTTCTTCCCTGGATCTCGGATCTCCGCCGCGTACCGCCCCCACGGCCGCTTCCTTACCCCGCGAAAATGAACCTCCTTAACGGCGCCGTTAATTTTGCCGCCCACTGCCGTCCTCTCCCTCGGCGCCATCTCAATCAATCAACTCCGTTTGTTTTAACAGTTACACACACTTACACGAACAAGTGCGTGGATATTGTCACCGCATGTGTGTATATATAGGGGATACAAAAGGAGTACTGGGGCGAGGTCTAGAGAGAGAAAAAAAAATCGTCTCCAGGAAGCATCTTACCGGATCCGTCCGGTTTGGGCCCCACTTGGTGAAAAACTGAAAGTTACCACGGGACTTTAGGCTTCGTTTGGATTGTGAGAATTGGAAGGATAGAGTTTTTCATGTTTGGTTTATTAATGATGAGAGAAAAAAAAATATTTAGGAGATAACTTATCACTCCTTCTCCCTCCAAATTCCTAAAATGTTATCCTTCTAAAAATGAAAAAATTTAGAGAAAAATAAAAGAATTTAAGTAATATTTTTATAATATTAAATATAACCTTAATATTTTGATAATAGAAACTCAAAATATTTAGTTATTAGAATATAATAGTAAATTGGTTATAATAGTTTCTTTTCTTTTCTCTCTTCTTCCCTATCCAAACAAAAATGTTATTCTTTCTTTTCTTTTCCATCATAATTTATTCAAACATGAATTTTAAACATTGCTATATTTTTCTTTTTTTTCTTTTTTCTCATAAATAATATTATCATTTCTTTTCTTTTCTCTCTAGTTAATCCAAACGTAAACTCAGATAATTTACAACAATACACAATTATATATACATATATAAATATGATTCGGCTTGCATCCTTAGAAGCCCCAAAATTCAAAATTCAGTAACAATTTTCGACCTTCCTGTGAAACTAATTCTACAAGTTCCATGCATGTCATGCATGTTAATGACTCGAGGTGATGAAACAATGATGTAATGAAGAGGATGATGCATGCAATGACTTACATGAAGGAGTGATGCATGCAATGACCATTAAAATGGAAGCTTCCATGGAGTGTTCTACTTGATAACATCTTTGACAACTTGCAAAAAGAATTCAAGATAGAATTCTCCTCCTTCATTTACAGAGCCTATAAATAGAGGCATACACTTGTTGTATAATTTTAAGCTCAATTTCAGTGATAGAGCAAGTGTGAGGGTTGAGAGAAAATCTGAAATATATTGAGCTACCCCTCCGTGGACGTACCCGATTTTGGGGAACCACGTAAATATCATTGTGTCTATGTGTTTGTGTGTGTTTGAGTAGTATTTAGATCCAACAATTGGTATCAGAGCCATTTTTGTTCAAAATAGAGTCGTTCCTTTCGACTCTATTTCGAAGCAAACCAAGCCTTAACATCAAACACCAAATACACTGGGAGCTTGCCCATTAAGAGAGGAAGCTTTTCCCGTTAATTTCAGGCCAAAAAAGCCATCCACGCGCCCTCACGCGCCTCCAGAAGAACGGCGCGTCAAGGGGCATCGGCGACACGCGCCCACGCGCCTTCTTCCTCCAGTGCGCGTGAGGCCCACGCGCGGACACGCGCCTTCTCCGGCGAACCTGGTTTTTCCGGCGGGGATTCCGACAACTGTTCCGGCGACTGGTTATTTTTCCCGGCAATGACGTCAGCATCCACGTGTGCCAGTAATATGATGACACGTGTCACCAACCAGTGATTGACACGTGTCACCATCCAGAAGCTGCCACGTGTGCCCAATAAGGGGCTGCCACGTGTCATTTTTGTCAGCTGCCACGTCATCAAATTTCTGATATTTACAGTTTTGCCCTTCTACACTGTTTTGGTCATTCCGAGCTCGTTTTAAGTCCGTTTTGAGTGAACGAAAGGTCGATCCTAACTAAATCGATCGTTCCGGATTCAACGGTGGACTCCGTTTTTCGAAATTAGTACTCTAATTTTGGGAAAAATCGGTTTGAAGTTTTATTGCTCCTAGTTGGTGAGTTAATTTCATCAATCTTTTAATATCTGTTATTTCAAGTCATGACTGAAGTACAGGATACCGAGCAATCAGAGGCCAGAGATACTGGAGGGAATACTGTTGGGATGAGCGGTTCTATGAGGAGAACCATGTTGTCAAATGCAAAGTTTGAGGTGGAGAAATTCGACGGCACCAATAACTTTGGCATGTGGCAATGCGAAGTCCAGGATCTTCTATTTCGAGATGGTTCCCAGATTGCCTTGGATGCTAAACCCAAGGATATCTCGGATGAAGATTGGACGTTTGTGAATCGTCAAGCTTGCAGCACAATCCGATTGTGTTTAGCAAAAGATCAGAAGTACTTTGTGATGAAAGAAAATATGGCGGCAGATCTGTGGAAGAAACTGGAGGACAAATTTATGACGAAAAGTCCAGAAAATCGCCTTTATCTGAAGTCAAAGCTCTTCAGATTCCAGTACAAGAAAGGTACCCCTATGATCGAACACTCAAACAATTTCAACAAACTAATTGCAGATTTACAGAATTTAGATGTTTAAATTCTTGATGAAGATAAAGCTTTGATTTTATTAAATTCCCTGCCTGAAAGCTATGATCATTTATCCACAACTTTAATGTATGGAAAAGATGAGGTTAAATACATAGATGTTGCTAACGCTTTGGTAAACAATGAGTACCGGAAGAAGGATCAACATGATCACCGGGACAATACATCAAAGGCGTTGACTGTAGACAGAGGCAGGTCAAATAACAGATCAAAAGGAAAGGGGAGATGGCGGTCCAAATCCAGATCACAACCAAATAGATCTGAATCATCCAGAAGACGGCAAGAGAAGGATGAGTGTTTCCAGTGTCACCAGAAAGGGCACTGGAAGAGAGACTGTCCAAACAAGGACAAGTCACATGCCAATATTGCCAGAAAGAAGGAAGACGGAGATGAATCAGTCTTTACTGTTTCATCGTCAGACACTGATCAGTCTGATATATGGATTCTTGATTCAGGTTGTTCTTATCATATGTGTCCAAACAGGAATTGGTTCTCTAGCTTCGAGGAGCTTGATGGAGGAGTTGTGATAATGGGCAACAACAATACCTGTCAGACCAAAGGGATCGGAACAATACGTCTGAAGATGCACGACGGTACAATCAGAAAACTCTCTGATGTCAGGTATATTCCAGACCTGAAGAAAAACCTCATTTCATTAGGGGTTTTAGATTCCAGTGGTTACAAGATGACCATGGAAGATGGAGTTCTGAAAGTAGTTCGAGGTGCATTCGTGGCAATGAGAGGTATTTTGAAGAAAAATCTGTATTACCTAGATGGGTATACAGTAACCGGAAGAGCAGCTGTGACAAGCAGTTCTGAAAACAAGTCAGCCGATCTTACCCGACTCTGGCACATGCGTTTAGGGCATGCGGGTGAGAAGGCGTTGCAAGGCTTGGTGAGGCAAGGCAGACTAAAAGGTGCCAAAACTGGCAAACTTGACTTCTGTGAGCACTGTGTGCTAAGCAAACAGACAAGGGTCAAGTTTGGCACGGCGATTCATCGAACGAAGGCAACACTGGACTATGTTCACACAGACGTCTGGGGGCCATCCAGAATCGCTTCATTGGGAGGTAAACGTTGGTTTGTAACGTTTATTGATGATTTTTCTAGATATGTCTGAGTTTATACTATGAAGCATAAAGATGAAGTGCTAGATATCTTTCTTAAATGGAAGAAAATGATAGAGACCCAGACAGGCAGGAAGCTCAAAAGGCTCAGATCAGACAACGGTGGCGAGTACAAATCAGATCCCTTCCTGGAAATCTGTCAGAATGAAGGGATAATTAGACACTTCACAGTGCCTAGAACGCCACAGCAAAATGGAGTAGCAGAAAGAATGAATCGCACTTTGGTGGAAAAAGTACGATGTATGCTATCTCAATCTGAGCTAAGCAAGGCATTTTGGGCAGAGACGTTGGTATACTCCACTCACATTGTCAACCGACTTCCTACAACTGCCCTAGATGGGAAAACTCCCAAGGAGGTATGGTCCGGATATCCAGTTTCTGATTATGATTCTTTTCATATATTTGGGTGTCCAGCATACTTTCATGTTGTAGAATCTAAACTGGATCCTAGAGCCAATAAAGCTCTCTTCATGGGACATAGTGAAGGAGTTAAAAGGATTCCGGTTGTGGTGCACTGAAACAAAGAAGATCATCTGTAGCAGAGATGTTACTTTTGATGAGTCTGTCATGCTGAGACAGATAACTCCAGCTAAAGAAGAAGTGAATCCAAATCTTCAGAAGCAGGTGGAGTTTGAGAGTCTTGAAGATACTGAGCCACCAGTTGATAGTTCTGAAGATGATTCTGATAGTCAGGACGATGACTCAGTTGAGGTGGAGACTCCATCTCCAGTACAGATGATTCATCAGCAACCAGACTCTATTGCAGCCAGCAGACCCAGAAGGGTCATTCAGAAGCCAGCCCGATTTATTGACATGGTGTCATTTGCACTTCCAGCGACAGAAGATGATGTCCCTAACACTTACAAAGAAGCAGTACACAGTACTAATAGTAAGAAATGGAAGGCAGCTATGGATAAAGAGATGAAGTCTCTACATCAAAATCAGACTTGGAAGCTAGTTCAACTTCCAAAGGGCAAGAAAGCTATTGGCTGTAAATGGGTTTATGCTCAGAAATAAGGTGATCCCGACATAAACCAGATCAGATACAAAGCCAGACTCGTAGCTAAAGGCTATGCTAAAAGGGAAGGAATAGACTACAACGAGGTATTTTCGCCTGTTGTTAAACATTCCTCTATTCGGATACTTTTGGCTTTAGTAGCACAGTTTGATCTTGAGTTAGCTCAACTTGATGTCAAAACTGCATTTCTGACGCCGGACAGAATAGAGATTATTCTGTAGGCTAGCGCAACGGGTAATTTGCAAGAAAGAAAAGGGAGAAATTCGACCCAAAATTCAGAGAACACTCTGGAATTTTATATAATTATGTATAATCAAGAATGAATAAAAACAACCCACAAGCCGGGTATAAATAGCTGAAAATCGACCCCTAATGGGATTTTTGCCAAAAATAGCAAAACCCTAAAAGTCCTACCAAAACAAAACATGGAAAAAAATAAAAAGATTGCCAAAAATCTGGCCCAAATCGGGTTCAGAATCATCTCCTAATTGACAAATAAAAAATTACCATAAGTAGCAAAAAATAACTAAAAATAAAGAATCGAAAAGGAAAACAGCGGATTTGGGGCTCGAAACGATGTGCACCGAGCGTAGCTCGGTGGCCACGACGTCCGCGCCGAGATTAGCTTTCCGAATTGGGGTCACGGGCGCGAATCCGACACTCGTAGCTCCAGTTATGGCCAAAAAACCAACACGTGCACGGAAACTGCCCCAATTAGGCTGGATTACGATTTCTTGCCATTCTTGCGCTGATCCTCCCGCTCCAGGTAATCCAGCGCCATTAATGAGCAATCTGACAGCTCGGCATCGTCTGACTCGGACCCCCCTGCATCAATTTCTCCATGGCACTTTGAACGAAGAGATCTACATGACTCAGCCCGATGGGTTCAAAGTTCCAGGACATGAGAACTGGGCATGTAAATTGAGCAAGTCACTGTATGGCTTGAAACAGTCCCCGAGACAATGGTACAAAAGGTTTGACTACTTTATGAAGCAACAAAAGTATACCAGAAGCCATTTTAATCATTGTGTATACCTTTGAAAACTCCCAGATGGTACATTTGTATATTTGCTCTTATATGTAGATGATATGTTGATAGCATCTAAGAGCAAGGTGGAGATCAATAGACTGAAGACTCAACTGAGCTCAGAGTTCGAGATGAAGGATCTTGGCGAAGCTAAGAAGATACTTGGGATGGAGATCAAGCGAGACAGACAGAAAGGCACAGTGTGTTTAACTCAAACGAAGTATTTGAAGAAAGTGCTTCAGACATTTGCCATTGATGGCAACACCAAATCCGTAAGCACCCCGCTGGCCTTACACTTCAAACTAAGTGCAAAGATGTCACCAACCACAGATGATCAGAAAAGGCAAATGGAACATGTTCCATATGCAAATGCAGTTGGTGCCCTTATGTATGCAATGGTATGTACCAGACCCGACATTTCACATGCTGTAAGTATGGTGAGTCGATACATGCACAATCCTGGTAAAGGCCATTGGCAAGTAGTAAAGTGGATTCTACGGTACATTCATGGTACTTTGGATATCGGTTTAAAGTTCGAGAAAGCGAAGACAGCGGGTAAGCATCTAGTTGGATATGTTGATTTTGACTATGCTGGAGATCTTGATAAAAGAAGATCTACTACCGGTTATGTCTTCACTATGGCAGGCGGACCAGTATGCTGGAGGTCAACATTACAGTCAACGGTGGCTTTGTCTACTACAGAGGCAGAATATATGGCTATAACTGAAGCTTTCAAGGAAGCTATTTGGCTTCAAGGGTTGACTACAGACTTGGGTATTTTTCAAGAAACCGTGAAGGTTTTTTGTGACAGTCAAAGTGCCATTTGTTTGGCAAAGAACCAGGTCCATCACAGTCGTACCAAGCATATTGATGTTCGGTTCCACTTTGTTCGAGACATAGTAGATAATGGGAACATTCTACTACAGAAGATAGGAACTGCAGATAATCCTGCAGACATGCTTACCAAAGTGGTTACAGGGATCAAGTTTCAATACTGTTTGGACTTGATCAATATCTCTCGGACTTATAGCGCTTAAATGCGCATTGGGGGGTAGCTCAATCAGAAGACTTAGTCAGTGAACTCTTTCGTCATGGTGGAGATTTGTGAAACTTATTCTACAAGTTCCATGCATGTTAATGACTCAAGATGATGAAACAATGATGTAATGAAGAGGATGATGCATGCAATGACCTACATGAAGGAGTGATGCATGCAATGACCATTAAAATGGAAGCTTCCATGGAGTGTTCAACTTGATAACATCTTTGACAACTTGCAAAAAGAATTCAAGATAGAATTCTCCTCCTTCATTTACAGAGCCTATAAATAGAGGCATACACTTGTTGTATAATTTTAAGCTCAATTTCAGTGATAGAGCAAGTGTGAGGGTTGAGAGAAAATCCGAAATATATTGAGCTACCCCTCCGTGAACGTACCCGATTTTGGGGAACCACGTAAATATCATTGTGTCTATGTGTTTGTGTGTGTTTGAGTAGTATTTAGATCCAACACTTCCCTCCAAACTTCAATTCTCATTTTAAATTTAGCTTATATGTTTTTCTTTGTCCTAAAATCTGTATTTTTATTTTCAGAGAGAGAAAAGGAAAAGTAAAGAAAGAGGCCACCATTATTGGAATATTTTGAAGAAGGTATGGGTATATTGAGCCCTAATTTGAATCAGCTCAGCATATTCAAATTACTACTCTATTCATCTTTTCTTTACAAAATCCCAATTGGGTCATCTTCCAATTCTCTCTAAAATTGCAAGCTAGATCGCTCGAATAGAAATAAATAATATGCTTCTGAATTGATTATTGCAAAATACTGATTTTGTGTTTCATCCTTTCTAACTTACTTAGTTTTCCATTTGGAAAGTGTGTACCCTATTTCTTTTGTTCTTCTGTTTCAATTGGTTCAATTTTTATTTTCACTGTCTTATTATTGGATAATGAAAAGAGATAGAGTAGTTCTTTTTTTTTTTTGATAGAGAATTGAAAGTTAAATAAAAAAAAAACTGTAGTAGTAAATGCTCATAGACATTGTATTTTAAATTGTTTCATGTCTTTTAATTTTCTTGAGCAAAAAATTTTAAAAGTTCCACATTCATGATCATTTTTCATTTTGTGTTCTAGTTTTTATTCAATAAGTTTAAAAATTTAGTCAATGGGTAGAATATTGCAGTATTTTAATTAGCTAGATATGCAACTGATCAAAACTTGCATTTAAGTCTGTGGTCTAATTTGAGTTCATTTATGATGACTAGTGAATATAGTCGGACACATCCTTTGAGTGAGACACTTTAAATATAACTATCATTGTGTTGTCATATATGTAATTGTGTTGCATTACTAGATTATATTATTATTAATTTATAGGTAGTATGACCATATTAAATTACAATTTGTTTAGCAAATTGCATGATTATATTATTAGATTTTCTTTTTTCCTAGTTGGATGATTTTAACTTTGTTTTGTGTCATTTTTGCTATTTGTAATATTTATTTTTATATTATTATCTTATCTTTTTCATTGCTTATTTTTATCTAAAAATTCTCTTTTTATCCAATTTTAATGTACATATAAGGCAGTTGACTAAATGAAAATTAGTTTCTTATATTTTTGTTTGCTATTAAGTGAATATGCTTCTACGGCTCTTCCTTTGGATGGTAAATTTTATACCTAAATTCTTTTTAGATGAATTTCAAATTTATTATAATTTTTATCTGTTTTGTGAAATGGACCCATTTCGGAATTCGACCCATTGGTCGGAGCTGAGCAACATGATTTGGTTGTTTGATGATGAAAACCCAAATGGCGAATTTGACCCATTGGTCTAGCGATCAGTTGGTAGTGGTTGTGGTGGATATAGATGGAGGTATAAAGATACTAGTGAAGTTAGAGTCAATATATATTTTTGTTTATACCCATTTTGATGGCGAATTCAAGGGTAGTATTTCTTATTGTGGTGTTTCTTACTACAAAAATGATGGAAGTCTATTATAATGAAGTTGGAGTATTGATATATGTATTTTTTTATTATATCCATTTTGGTGACGAATCCAAGTTATTCGAGTGAAATGTATTTTTTATTACAAAATTGATAAAATTTTATTACAGTTAAGTTGAAGTGATATATGTATTTTCCACTATACTCATTTTGATGTTAAATACAAGGCTTGTAAGTTTTAAATTGTGTTTCTTACCACAAAAATGAAATTGAAGTGATGATAATGTGTATATTATACCCATTTTGATGACAAATACAAGAGTTTCATTTTTTATTAGTGTATGTTTCATACTACATATTATCTTTCTTATTACAGAAATGATGGAACTCTATTACCGTGAATTGTGTTTCTTATTACAAAAATGATAAAATTTTATTACACTAAAGTTGAAGTGATATATATATATATTTTCCAGTATACTCGTTTTGATGGTAAATCCAAGGGTGATACTTTTTTATTGTGTTTCTTACTAAAAAAAGGAAGTTGGAGTGATGATATATGTGTTTTATATTATATTCATTTTGATGGCGAATCCAAGAATTGTAGTTTTTATCATTGTACTTTCATACTACGTATTGTGTTTTTATTACAAAAATGATGAAATTCTATTACAGTGAATTATATTTGTTATTACAAAAAATATAAAATTTTATTACAGTGAAATTGAAGTGATATATGTATTTTCCACTATACTCATTTTGATGGAGTGGTGATATATGTGTTTTATATTATACCCATTTTGATGGCTAATCCAAGAGTTGTAGTTTTATTATTGTACTTTTCATATCACGTATTGTATTTTTATTACAAAAATAATGGAACTTCATTACAGTGAATTATGTTTGTTATTACAAAAAATATAAAATTTTATTACAGTGAAGTTGAAGTGATATATGTATTTTTCACTATACTCATTTTTTATGGTAAATCCAAGGGTTATACTTTTTTATTATATTTCTTACTAAAAAAAAGAAGTTGGAGTGATGATATATGTGTTTTATATTATACTCATTTTAATGGTGAATCCAAGAGTTGTAGTTTTCATTATTGTACTTTTTATACCACGTATTGTGTTTTTATTACAAAAATTATGGAACTCTATTACAGTGAATTATATTTCTTATTACAAGAAATAAATTTTTTTATTCATTTATGACCAACAAAAATGTGATCTTTATTCTTCTAATCCTAATCCTAACTAGGTAGAAAATTATTTAGCGTTCATCGACAGTAGATTAATGAACCCGTACAAGACTCCAACACTAAAAAATTTAAACTCTTGGAAGGGGGAACAAACACGAACGTCTGAAACAAACAAGATAATGGAAGCCACACTTTTCTTGGATACCTTCCCAGACTTCCTTAGAGCAAGGGCAGTGATGAAAAATGTGATCATGAGTTTCTATTGCCTTAAGACAAAGTATGAATACATTAGGTTGCATAGTGAAGAGTAGGTCAGGCTTATCTTTAGTGAGCAATTTCTCTTGAATAGCTAACCATAAATAAAATGAGTGTTTTGGGATAGAATTGTTGAACTAAACTAGTTTATGCCAGTGAACATGATGGGGGTTAGTTGATAGGTAGAATGGTGTGTTTAGTAGTAAATTTTTTTTAGGGATACAATGTCCATTGGATTCTGTCCTTGGAGGTGGTTTTAGGTAAGGGTAATGTGGAGACATCAAGTTAGAGAGGTACCTAGGCCAGGACCACTGCCCATTAACTAGAAGTGAGGATACCTTCATATGCTTATTGTGAAGCCATTTTTGCCCAAGAGTAGAGTCAGAAAACACCTTGTGTAATGGCCCAAATGGAAGCCAGTTTTCAAAGTACACCATAGTAGCTGCTCCATTGCAAATCTTGTGTTTAATAAGGGGTTGTGCAAGGTGTTTAAGTTGGAGTAACTTTTTCCAGAACCATGAACAGTATCCAAACACTTTGATCTCCCAAATATTCTTCTCTTTAATCAAGCTCTTCATAACCCACTCCTTCCAAAATCTGTCACCCTCATTTGAGCATAAAGTCCACAATTGTCTGAGAATTGATGCCTTGTTTCTCATATGAAACTCCTGAATTCCCAACCCTCCAGCAATCTTTGTGGAGCAAACTTGTTCCCAGTTAACTTTAGCTCTAACCTTCACCGTAGCTTGGCCAGACCAAAGGAACTTTTGTAGCACACCATTAATCATCTTGCACACTTTTTTAGGAAGAATGTAACATCTTACTCTAACATTTGGTACGATATTGTTTGCTTTGACCTATCTCGCACGATTTTGCTCTCGGGCTCCTCCCAAAATGACTCGTAACAATTGGAAACACATATGCACATATAAGCACATCACCAGACCTATTCCCGAGTGATGTGGGACATCACAATCCCCCCTCTTGGGACCCAGCGGGGTGATTTTTCTTGATTAAAACTGATGTTGTATAATTTCACCTAATAAGTCAAGTAAAAGGATTATTGAAATGCGTCCTAATGAGAAAAAAAAAAATATATATATATAAAATCTGTTTACTGAACTCAAGGACAGTTAACAGTTTGTCACGAACGCCTAAACGCTTTTGGGAAAATAATACCAACACATTCCTTTTAAAGAAAAATAAATGTTCTCATCACTCAACTGAACTCAAGGAACAGTGTAGCAGAACAACAGTGACTACTTCAAGAGGGATGTTCTTAATTATAACTAATCTTTTTGGAACACGTGAATACCCTAATTCCACTTATCAGTTTTAATCAAGAAAAATTAATTTAGACTAATAACGTTTATAATTTAAGGCACACATTGTATATATTTAGTTTCCATTTTTATTTAAGGAAATACCTTTTTTAAATTCATACTAGTGGTATTAAAAGAATCGAATATAGATTGAGTGGTTTTGATTATATATTAAAAATGAGTATAATTTATCTTGATCCTTGGGAGTAAGAGAACACTACTGTGTATATATATATTAGTAGACATTTCCCTTTAGCTTCTGTGGTCAAAAGTCATTTCAAACTCGATTTGGTTCACAATTCTAAGAAATATCTAGGTTAAATTAGTAATATTGATAAAATTCATACTTGGTGTGACACCTTGTTCTTGTTATGGGGTGCTATAAAAATGCAACATGTCGAAATTTCAACAGAGACCACACATAATAAAATCATTCACACGGACTTCGCTTTCCATAAACAATGATAGCCAGATGAGCCCGCAACAATTAGTAACACTTGATCCAAGTATTTCAGTGAATTGATAACTTTTTATGACCATTGTCAAAAACCAACACCTCATACATATTATTTATTCATCGATCAAACAATGATGATGAAAAATATTATATACCGAATGTGTGAGTTTAATTTCTATAAGGGCAAAATATACATGTTATTTGTTAATAATCCCACAACTATTCGAAGTTTAAGACCATCCAAGAGTTTAAGGTGAGTTGATTGTTCATTATTCAAATAAATAAATTTTTTGTTGCACTAACCAACATACCATTATCGATGACCAAAGTGTGAGAATAAACTAAATTGTACTCATTGATAGAGGATCTACTTGGCCCATTTTGACGCAAATATATTAGTTTCAGGGATTAGATATTAGGGTATGTTTTTGTGAATATAGATCTTGAAGGAGTTTGTAAGGTTTTTATTTCTAGGTTTTGTTATTAATTCTCCTATTAGTAAATTATTTTCAAATTTTGAAAACCCAATCAAATCAATAATTATTAAAAGATTTTAAAATTTATGAAAATGTTTCAAAATTTTAGGATACTTTGAGTTTTTTATTGGACCACACCACATGTAAGTAGGAAGTTTCTCCTTACATGGCTTGATGCAAACATTGCCTAAAGAGACTCGTAGTGTTAAAACAACTATGTAACTTAATGAAGGACTATGACAGAAAATCCTTGGGCGTTTTTAAGCCCTCTTGGCAGACTATGACCAATTCCAGATCATAAAAGAAAATCAGCTCTATGTGAAAATTTTTGCTCCACCCGAGATTTTATTTCAAAAAGCGCTTTGAATAAAAAAATTGTAAGAAACAAGACGTCCTGTTTGACAGAGCTTCTTCTTATAATTTTACGCAAAAACAAAAAGAAAAGCATAAGTTGTTTTGAAAAGATGGTACTCTCTTATTTCTTTAAAACGCTCTTCCAAAACCGAGAATCTCTTCAAAAACTTTTGTCAAATGTTGTTGTAGACAACTTTTCATTCTAAGAAGCCAAAAATAACATTTGAAAAGTCAATCCAAATATAGCCATAAATTGGAGGAAAATCATGTAGATGTAGTGAAAGATCTTTTCTTAAATGATTTGGAGTCATCTGTGTTGAATTAAATGAAGGCTTAGAAGAGTTATCTTGGTAATTGTCCCTTGGGATGAGAGAGATGAGTGTGGTGAGAGGGATGAACAGTATACATAGGCTTATGATACAAAATTCTGATGGTGGAGGCCAGTCAAGTTGTGGTTATTTACCCAAAAGTTGGCCATACTATTCAAGAGATAATTAACTTAATCTACCGTAAATTAGTTTAATTACACACTAAAAAAAAGAGAAGGTAAAAAACCGAGGCAGAAATTAATTAAATTTGCGACAATCACTCTACCAGAAATTAGTTAGATAAAGGAACATGGAATATCACTTACATCCTCAATAGTCAATACCAACTCCACACACAACGCACTTAAATAGATACACTTTTATCCACTTTTTTGTTTTTTAGGTAAATCACCTTTATCCATTTTTTTTAGGTAAATCGCTTTTATCCACTTGAACAAAAAATAGTTGAAATATAATAGTAGGAGAATGACATCAAAACAAGTGGTGAACTACACCACTATACAACACAAATTTTAATATATAAATATAAATAAAAAAGTAAAAAGAGTACAAACTCTTATAACACATCAATAGTTCAGTTCAATAACTACAAGAATAAATAAATAAAACCTAAAAAGTTGCAACCAATTAAGATGCAACAAGCTCATGAATGAAGCTCAATGTTTTATAAGCGAGAAAGTAGGTTAAATTTAGTTGATAATAGGTTAAGTACGTTAAATTTAGTTGATAATAGGTTAAATAGTGGGATTGTGCCAAATTTAATTTAATATATTATAATAATTAGGTTAAATGGATTACATGAGTCGACACAGATAATTTGTGGGTTGGGTTATGATTGAGCATATTTGACACATATATTAACCAGCTATTTTTCGACAATACACAATCTCAACCTAACACAAACACAATCCACTAACACGACACGATCTCAACATGATACCAACCCAATCAATGAATTAGTCTGCATTCCTTTTTATAACGGAACAAAAATGTTTGGGAACAACCAAGATTACTTGACTCGAACGGCTTGGACATTTTTAGATGAGGACCAAGTGTAGTTTCTCCCACAATTCCTAGAAACATCTGGGGAGACTAATTCTAGAAAATTTAGTAACATGTAGGTCCTTTGCACCATATTAATATATTTTAATATATATTAATAAATAAAATGTGATATTTATTAATATTCAGAATTTTAACAAACATGGTTTGATTTTTCAGCATCACTTTTTCTCACACCATGGTTTGGAACCAAAATAAAACAACATCAACTCCAACCAAACCAAAACCAAAAACCAACACCACACCATCTACCAAACAAGCACTAAGTTTCAAGGCGGTTGCAATTTATTTATTTTGACTGTGGTGGGGTATAATTGAAACATGGTATTCAAATGGCAGGTGGGATCGGGTTAAACCTGTCTCGGGTTCGGGTTCGGGTTGGGCGTCCCAACTTGCACCCTTAATTGTAGGGTGTCCACTTATTTAAGTGATTGGGAATGAGCTGTGGTGTTGAATTTGAACCGTTAAAGTATGCTTCTTTACTTCGTGCATGTTTGGCACATGGAGTGGAGCCAAAATTTTGGGTTTGGTTTGAAAATTTTGCTCCACTCCATGTTTGGCAAATGGTATGGAAATTTGGAGTAGACACTGTAGCAATTCCATGGTGCAACTTTTGTGAAGGAATGAGCCAAAATTTGGAACCATCATTTTTTATGGTTCATGGTTTTGATTTTGGTACCAACACTGTAGCAAATTCATTTTTGATATTAATAAATTTCGAAAAATTAAATATTCTGAAAAATTAAATATTTATGAAAAATTAAATATTTCGAAAATTAAATATATTAATATATTATAATATTAATATATTAAAAAATATTAATATTAATATATTTTAATATTATAATATTAATATATTTTAATATATTAATATTAATATTTATTAATAAATAAAATGTGAAACCCATATATTAATATATTAATATTAATATATTAATATATTAATATTAATATTTATTAATAAATAAAATGTGAAACTCATATATTAATATATTAATATTATTTAATATATTAATATTAATATTTATTAATATATTAATATTCAGAATTTCAACCCATACCAACTCTACCAAACATGGTTTGGTTTTTCAGCATCACTTTTTCTCACACCAAAACCATCTATATCAAACATGGTTTGGAACCAAAATAAAACCACACCAACTCCAACCAAACCAAAACCAAAAACCAACTCCACACCGTCTACCAAACAAGCACTTCTTTGCTCGACCTTCAGGGCCAGTTTGGTAGTGATTTATGTTTATCGTTTATATAAACAGATTTAGAGAAAAATTCGTTTGTGAAAAATTATGTTTTGTTTATGTAAGTAAACTTGTTATTTTTGGCATGTTCTAGTCAATAATTATGTTGAGTGAATTGTGAAATCGGGTAGGTTTAGAAAAATTAAAGTGCCCAACCGAAAATGTCAAAAGACATCGACAAGCTTCTTCAAACTCAAATCAAGCTTAAAATAGAAAGAATGCAAGAGAAAAAAAACGAAAGCGAATTTGAACCATGAAATGCATTGCAAAGATCAAAACCAATATTATTCAAGTCTTATATATTGATATACGTGTCACAAGAGCAAACGGCGTTCGAAAATACAAAATATTGCAAAAACTCAAAATCGAACTTTTTGGTGCGCAAAGGTACGCTTATAGTTGCTAAAAACATACTAGAAAGTTCATTTTTACGTAAAGCTATGTAAAGCACTACACTTAAGCATAAGCGTAGGGCCACCAACCTGCAGTATTCAGTTTAGCGCAATTCAACTTGTTGTGACCTATTATGACGCACTTCAAGATATCTTAACACGTGTATAAAGTATATTTACATCAAAATTGGGGTAATCAAAAGATGATCTCTCAAGGAAGAATCCTAGTTCAAGAAGGAAACAAGTCTACTCAAAGTAGGATTTCTCTCTTTATAAATAAGAGAGGTTAATACAGATCTTGGTGTGGCTTTTGTGAGAGTTTTGCGATTCTATCATAGATCAGATCCGTTTGCAGAGAAAGAGATTGTTTGATCATCATATATCAAGGTTCTCTCTAATTGTTTTAGAGGATATTCAATTGTGCTTCAATGTTTGAGATCTTTATACACAATTAAATGATATAGTTGCTGAAAAATCATCACACCACCTAGTGCAACTTGTTTGTATCGATCCGTTGAGAAGCAGAGCTGTTGGAGTACAGAGGTCGGAGCGAGAAGCTTCGTGAAACTTTAATCCATTGAGAAGCGACTACCGTCAACTACCGTTATCAGCCACCCCCACCACCACGCCTTCACATATTGCCACCGCCGACCATCATCATTGTCATAAACAAAAAATTGTGGCAAACATGATTTTGTGTCTATTATTTATAAAAAGGTAAAACATAAACGATTATAAAAAAACAGACATTTTATCCATAAACAAAACAACACATAAACACTAATTATGTTTTTCTTAAATAATAAATGAAAAACATAAATGGTTACCAAACACTTCAATTATTTATGAGTACTAGGGAAAAGAGGGTGTAAATTCAAAGTGTCTACTATAAATAGAATATGAAAAATTATCTTATAAATTTATAATTTGTTTATTATAAATTTAAAATTAATAAACATTAAGCTATGTTGATAAGTTTGTTTCAATATGTTTTTAGCAATTATAAATGTATTTAAGTTATCGAGGAATATATCAAATTAAACAATAACACTGGAAACTATTTAGATTGAGATATTGGTTGATATTTTTGTGTAACTGTTAAAATATTTATCAAAATTAAAAAAGAGATGAATAATATAGAGTTGTAACTCTTCAAATAAATATGTACAATTAAATAAAGAGATGGAAAATGAAGAGTTGTAATTCTTACAAGAAATATGTAAAACTAAGTTGAGACATGGAATTCAAGAATGGAGAATTAGTATATAAAATGTGTATAAATAACGAAATTTTAATAATAAAAGAATGACGTAATTTTGTACAATATTTGGGTCATCGAGGATGAAGAAGTTTGTGTATGTGTGGTCTATTACAATGTCGACATGCGTCTAACCTTTTTAAAACATAAAATTGGGATCAATTTATCATTTGATGAATTTCATGCACATCTACTTTTTTTAATGATGAAGATTTAAGAATATTTATGTTGGAGGAAGAATATAATTCTCTAGAATTTTTATCTTATACAATCTTACTTAACTACCCTACAAATAAAGCACTGGTTTAACTTCTTATATAATGATAAAATTTCATTCGCTAACAACCAATTTTTTTCACCTTCACTGCATTTTAAAAAGCATTTTGATTTTTATTGTTATTCGTATGTTAAATAAAAATCATACTCAAACCTTATAATTTTAAATAAAAATCATACTCAAACCTTATAATTTTATTAAAAGAATTGAGACATCATTCTTATATAAATTTTGGTTAGATTTCAACTGTGTTTATGGTATTCTCGAAATTACACGAGTATTATCGAAGTACAGTATTTTTCCACAATCTTCCTATTTAATTTTTTAATATTAGAACACGAGTTCCTGAAAGAGCAGACCTGTGTACACTTTTTACTTTTTTAAATTTTGCATGTGTATATATATATATATGTTCTTATATACCCATGCCTAGAGACCAAAGTAATGGTCTCTTGCATTTCGGTGAATAAGAAAATTTATATTCACATATTACAATAATTATAAAAAATTAAAACAAAAGTAAACATGTATACACTATTTACTTTTTTTTTTTAATTTTGCATGTGTATGTATGTTCTTATATACCTATGCCTATAGACTAGAGTAATGTTCTCTTGCTTTTCGGTGAGCAAAAAAATTCATAATGTTCTCTTGTTTTTCGGTGAGCAAGAAAATTCATATTCACCTATCACAATAACTGTTAAATATTATTTTAAAATTTTTAAATGGTAACTTTTATATTATGTCAATCACATCCAACGATCATTATCATAAGTGAGTATAAAATTCTTACTCACCGAGAAGTAAGAGATCATTTTCGCTTATGTCTATATACATATAAGGGTTAATTTCATTTACATTCCCTGAACTTTGTTCAAAATGCATTTTGACCCTCCAACTCTGCATAATTACAGTCAGACCCCCTCATTAGGCAAACTTTCATCATTTCGACTCCCTTTATGTACTTTTAACACATTTTCAGACCTAACAGTGTGTGAAATGACTAAAATACCCTTATCCCTATTCCTATGCTTCCCCCCTTATATGTGCAATTTTGGTGCCATATATGTAAAGTTAATGAAATTAATTAAAAAAATTGTTTACATACTTAACTAAAGTATTTACTAAATTATTTGCATTTTCAAAAATAATAATAAAGTACACACATAAATAGCAATATTTGGTCCAAAAATAATTTTAATTTAATTATTTATGTAAATGAAAATATTTAATTTGTCCATTGTAATATTCAAACATACAACTTTCTATTTTAATAAGGAAATAAAATATAAAAACACTTTATTCATATAGAATTAATAATAAATTTATATTTTTTAATACATTATTCAATTCAATTAATCTAATTTTCTCTCTCCACCGGCACCACCTCCAAAAAATAAAAATATATATATTATATTTTAAATCAAAATAAAAACATAAAATATTTGCATTTTTCAAAAAAAAAATATTAAATTACACACATAAATAGTAATTTTTTGGTCCAAAATAAATTTTATTTTACTATTTATGTAAATGAAATATTTAATTTGTCCATTGTAATATTCAAACATACAAATTTCTATTTTAATATGGAAATAAAATATAAAAAACACTTTATTCATATAAAATTAATAATAAATTTATATTTTTAATTCACTATTCAATTCAATTAATTTTTTTTTCTCATTACCACCACCACCCGATCTGTTTGATTACCATTTTTATTGCACAAACTCAATTCCAATTTCATGTGTATATATATGTATATGTGTGTGTGTGTATAGAGACGAAGAGGAGGGGCAACTATGACTGCCACTGTGTGTATATGTGTGTGTGTGTGTGTGTGTGTGTATGTGCATGTGTGTGTGTAGGTAGGAGCCAGGAGGTACAGGCAGAGGTGGGAGGTGGTGGAGGTAGAGGCGCTCCAATTGGTGGTGGTGGTGGTAGATGTGGGTGGAGGCAGTGTGTGTGAAAATTAGGGTTAGAGTTTGGTTTGGAAGAGGGGGGTTGAAGGAGATGGGTTGAGTGTTTGGGTATATGATTAGTGGGTGTTAATTTGGGTAGGGTTTAAGCTATTCCACTTATCCCTATTGAGGATAACTTTATAATGGGAAATATGGGTGTTTGGCAAAGGGCAATATAATCTTTTCCTTCTAAGTCAACATCCAAAAGTGGGCAGGGGGTCCAAATGATAAAAGTTTGCCTAATTAGGGGATGAAAATGCAATTATGTAGAGTTGGGGTCAAAATGTATTTTGAACAAAGTTCAGGGGATGTAAATGAAATTAACCCTATATATAAACATACAAATGGTTATTTCCAACAATGCAAAGAACCGAAGAATTAGACCGGACCGAACGTGAACTGAAAAATCGGTTCGCTTCCAAAGTGGTTTGATTCCGATTCCAAAAACTAAAGAACCGAAATTTTAGGTTTGAATCCGGTTCTTAATCATGTGGAACCAAACCAGACCGGGACCAAACAAATTTATATATGTGTTTTTTGTTATTATAATATTCTTGCTTATATTTATAAATTTTGTTTATATTTATAAATTATATATATATATTAAACTTATAAGTTATAACTTTATAAGGATATAATATCAATATGTATATTAGAGATATAATATAAATATTAAACATGTTAGTATTGCAAATAGAATGGGATTCTCTTTCGTTTTGAGATGATATCAAGACTTGGCAGTCTAATAGTTTAAATATTATAATTTATAATTATATTATCTAAAAGTCTAATAGTTTAAATATTTTAGTTTATAATTATATTATTTTTTTATATTTGGTATTTTTATCTTTTTGAAATGCAATTGTAGGAACCGAAATCAAACCAGAAAGTTCGGTTAGGTTCCTTGCACTAACGGTTCGGTTCCAGTTAACAGCTCAAAACCGAACCGGACCGGATGCACTCCTATTTCCAACAGTAACACTTCATATGTAAAGATTAGTGCATTCCCATTTTCCAAATGCCAAAAAGCTATGCTGATGGATATTTATATTTTCTGTTAAAACTACCTCCTCTGCACTTAAAAAATCAATTGATAAAATTAAATGTGACTCCAAAACTAGTAAAAACGCATTCATTCCCATGTCATCCTCCAACAATGCATTCATATAGGACAGAATAATTCAGGTCGGACAACTGCAACAAATCATTTCCTCACCACCAACCAAAAAACTACCATTGTAATAACTCAAAAATGAAAAAATAAAAAAGAACTAAAAAAGCATCCAACAAGAATCATAACACAAATTAGACTAAAAACATTAATTCAACCCAATTATGTACATATAATAGAACTTTTTAAGCATTAGATTAAAGCCATTGATCCAATTAAGAGTGACAAATTTCTGATAAAAGGGAGTTCAATCATTGACTGAAAGGATAGTAGAGAACTTATAAGGAGAAGCTCTATTTACACAACTGGACATATTTTCACTTTAGAACGATCCAAACGTGTTCTCGCCACTGTAAGTCATGTAAAGAAACCCATCTTCATCCTTATTTTCCTCGTAAATTGCCGACATCAAGGCAGCTGAAACACCAAAAAATATATGTATTATAAACACAGCTTCGCATACATTATACGAAAAACATTACTTAGACCTATTTTTCCCGAACTGAGGTTTAGGTAATATCCACCGCATCCAAGGGGGAAAAAAAAAACAGAACAAATGCTAAACCCCAACAAGGTTTGGATAATACAGTAATGTAATGTTGATGAGCTGGCGCGTCAACGAGCACGATTTGTTTCATGAGAAATCATGCTCCAAGTGTGATCTAGTCTGAATCTCAGGGGTAACTACTGTAGCGAGTTTCAATCAAGGGAAACAGTTTGAAACTCAACCTAGTGCCTTTGAAGGTAAATCAGCCCTTATTTTGCAGGAAACAACGTCAAACTCAGTCGTGCGAATTTTTGCATAGACCGATATTATTACACTAATAATGTTTCAAGTAAAGAGCTCCACTCACCAGTTGGTGGAAGCATGTTCTTCACAAAGACGAAAATAGCCTTTTCAGCACTGAGCTTAATCCTCTTTCGAACCACGTAAACAAATTGCCCAACAGTCAGATCAGCGGGGACAAGATATCTGCATTCAAAATAAGAGAGACACTTCATTAGAAACTAGAAGCATTCAATCCAAATATTTTCTCCGTATTCTATGCTCTGCCAACACTTGAATCACGTTGAGAGTAGCCATTTTATGTACAACCAAGAGCAAAAACACAAACTCACATAGTTAAAGCACTCAAAAAAAGATATTATAGCATTGTGAACATTCACAATCAAGTATAAAATCCAAAATTAGAGCAGTCATATCCATAAAAACATCTGTCATTAGAAACATGACTTCAGTAACAATTCTGAATGCAAATATTCTGTAAAAAGAAATGAGATGCACTAGTCCCGAAACCAACAGTCTGAGAAACATCATATACCTCCATTTTGAGCAATATATCCAGAATCAATGAAATTAATTATACTTTGTCTCCACAGAAAAAGAAAATTTTGCAGATATATTCAGAATCATTGAAGTTAATGTCTCCAAATAAAAAGGAAATACATATTTTGCAGATCACTTCATAAGGCTTTTAACAAGATTCATATTGCAAAAAGTAGTTGATGTCCTTTCTACAGGCAACTGTGGTAACCCAAAATCAAGAGAATAGTTTCCATCTTGCTAAAAAATCTACATTGTTTGCTCTCATAGCAGGGTGATATTCTAGGGTGAGAATAATTAAGGGCTTAGTATAACATTATAAAAGAAAAAGCAGGTCGGCAAGCCCTCATGATATAGTACGCACCAGATGCAAAGTCGAGCCCTCTACCGAATCACTTCAACTCCCTATGGGGAAGCACATGAACCAAGTACGTTTGCTTGCCGTGATTAACTTTTATCATATACCACACATTATAAAAATTTAAAAAATAAAAAAACTACTATTTTCAGAATTTTATAAGCTGAATCCACTATTTTGAAGCTAATCTCACAAAGGCCCCAGCTTAGCTCTAATTGAGCCAACGAACATATGAGCCAATTATGAATGATAAACTCCACTTGGATGTCGTTTCAGGACAAATTTATGTACCGCCATGGCGCTATCAACTCTCTTGCCAACACAGATCGGGAAAGAAATATGTAGGCATCTGTTTGGGAGGTATGTTAATAATAGGAATTCCTAAGTGACAGCATGAGAAGGCAGGTTATGCCAATGGGACTAAAGACAGCCCCAAGTATTTTCCAAGACTAAGGCCGTTGCTGTTGCTGTTGGGAAGGTTTACCATACCGCTGAAAATTCACCTGCAGCTTCTAGGATCAGTCTCACGAAGTATCTCCCTCAAAGCCCACAATTTGTCTCTCAAGAAGTCCCATTCCTTGAGACAGAAAAGTCTACACTGTTTTCTTTTTTATCATGTTATTTAACTGATATGATATGTTCTCATGTCATCTTTCATACTTGTGAATTCTGAAATTTAAAAAGAACACCTTTGAAGAAAACAACTTCATGGAAACAAAGTACCTTGGATAAGCCGCCTAGGCAGGATTGGCAGGGCCTAGAGACTTGTATTTTATCAGGTTGGGATCTCGGAGCTTAGGGGAGTAACACCCTGTGTTATTTTCCCTTTTCCTGAAATTATTTCCGATTTAATTTCGGTTATGACGTCACTTGTTCATAACGTGTTGTTTATTCTTGGTATTTAGTGTGTAAATTTTTCGCGTTTTTGTTTAAAGTCAACTAGATGACTTTATGGTTTTTCCTTGCAACTTCGTGGACTGTTTATTGTCGACTACGTGGTTTAGTTTAAACAATTGCATTTGGTACTTCGACTGGGTGGCGACACGTTTGTTTGGCCGATGTTTAAGAGTTTCAATGTTTGGGTTCATAACCCGGTGTATTTATTTCATTGGCGTCCCGTGAACTTTTCGGTGTTTTGTTTAGAGATTGTTTAGACGTTTTGGTAAAATATTGGTATTATTCTGTAATTTTGGATAATAGGAAGGTTACTTGTACAATTTCGCATATATATGTATATGCATATACACATATATACAGAGTCTTCTTCTTCCTCCTTCACGCGTCTCAACCTCCATCTTCTCCTTCTCTGCAGCAACCGCGTCCTTCTTCTCCACCATTATCATCATCTTGTCGATTGAGAGAGAGACTGATCGAGAGAGAGGGGTCGCGCTCTACAGATCGCAGCTGGGCAAGAGCGTCGGCATGGGGTGGCATTTGTCGCCGGGGGGGGGGGGGGGGGGGGGGGCTGGTGAAGCTGGGCTAGGTCGCACGGTGGTGGCCGACGCGCGGTGGTCGGCGAAGCAGCGCAGTGACAACGCACGAACAGGGCCAGAACTTCGGCCTAGAATTCGGGCGACTTCCCAAGCTTCGTTTGGGCTGATTTTCTGAGGGTAGCTTCATCTCGACGCTAGGTACGACATACAAAAATTTCGTATTTTTTTATTGAGCAATTTTTCCGGAAATTCAATTTGTAGTTTCGAATTTTCGTTTGAGTTATTTTAGATTTGTTCATATTTATTAACCTATTGCTAATGAGATTCGTATATATCGTATAGGTCGTCGAGACAGACGTTTTGGTATGTTCGAAATAGTATTCAGGCAACTTTGGTCGGCAGGTCCCATATTCGGGCACTAGTACTGTTCACGGTGGGCCCCACTTAGGGCGTGAACATGTTGGGCTAGAAATTAACGTGCGTCTTAAGCGACGTGTCGGTGTATCCGGTTCAATCACGGGCGCGATGGTTAGTCAGTAGGCACGCATCGAGAGGTAGAGAAAAATTTATTATCGGTACAGATAACTCTAGGCTATTATGTGATATTTATTTGAGCATGCTAATTATATAAAATGAATTAGAAATCCTGTTTAGGATTAATTAACATGTTTGTGGGTTTTTATATATACATATACGAGTAAAATATATATATATATATATATATCTATATATAGGAGTTGTGTTGTGACCATGTATAGGGGATTAAACTAGTTCCATCTAGGTGATTGGAATTAGTAGCGCTAGACGTAGTTTAGTGATACGGATAGGCGCGGTTATGTACGGTTTCATGTTATATGATTAGTGGGACCGTATATATGATTTTGGTGATTTATGTGACGTGAAAATTCGTGAACTTAGAACGTTATTATAGTTCTCCTATCTTTATTTATAAATATTTTAAGTGAATTAAAAAGCATGTTTAAAGGAATGAAATTATTTCCTTGTGATTTAAATGCTTTAATTGAAATAAAATCATGTTAAAAGAAATAAAATTGATATTCTCATGGATTATTGCTTTAGTGATTTAAAAGCATGTTGGAGAATATTTTCATAAATATGATGTATTACATATTTATGTTGAGACGTGATTTTTATTGAGGCCCTGTATGCATATTGAGTACAGTGTCGTGTCGAGTACATGGGTGTTGGTCTATACGGGTCATGTAATCATGTGTGGGTTTGACTAGTGTCGGATAGTCGAATGTTTTCATAGATATGATGTGATAAATATTTATGTTGGCACATGGGTCTTTTGAGACATAGTGCATAGGATGTTCATCTTTTGTAGTAAGAATTCAATTGGTGTTGGTCTATGTCCATTTGTGTAATTATACGTGATTAGACTTGTTTCGGATCGTCGTAACAACTGGTCAGGGAGGCTTCTCGCTCCACGGAACTAATCTTCCGAGAAATAGAGACAGTAGGGGGAAGACTTGTTCCAAATCCTATTTCACAACCGCGTCGTGTTTGACGATCTTCCTTATTAAAAGTGAAAAAAGAGAAAAATCACTTGGAAAGAATCGGTACGATAAATCTACCTTCATTCATGAGAAAAAATTAAGTGTTAGAGAATGATCTCGTTGACCCTTAGAGTAAGGTGTGTGGTCGTGTGTGTACTACGGGTGGTATTGAGTCACATTGCATTCATGTTACATTTATGTGATTCTATTTGACACGTAAATCATAATAGTATGATATGTGGGTTTTGGAACAGGTTTATTATGTGATATTATTATCTGTGGATTGTGGAGCATGTTGATTATGAATATTGCGAAATAAATTCATATTTTTATAAAATGTTCAACTGAAAATGGATAACGTGAAAATATGATTACATGCAATAATTATTAAAGTATAATGAAATGTAAATTCTTATACTTGTGATTATTTACTTTTATGCCCTTTGAGGGGTAAGTATGTGGGATTAGTGACCTCTTTAGAGAGTTGAGGTCAGTGGTGAATTTTTGTATTAACTGTGAGTTGAGGCCTTAGAGAAGGCGAGTGATAGTTTTGTGGTCTTGGCTGGTTGTGTAGTATTGACCAAATAGATGTTTCTTTCACACTTAGAGGAATGTATCATCTATCATACTTTTGAAGCTTTTGAGTTGGTTAGACGAGATTATGATTGAACCTATTTGGTGATGTGGTAATAGTCTCTTGATTCCGTTGGTAATCTATAGAGTTGTATCAAATGTGAATTTGAGGTTCGAATGAATCGGAAGAGGTATTGATTGAAACTAGTTAGTTCTGTGGTATCGGCCACTAGTTTTCCCTTTTTATAATCTGGAGGGGTCGAAGTGATTTTATTAAGTATTTGGGGTACTATAGTGTTGCATTCGTGGTTAGGTCTTTCTCCTAGGCATTTCTTTCACTGTCCTTGGTATACTAGTGTATATTTTAACTTATAAGTCATTCCTTGAGCCGTCGGTTACGGCGTGGTGCCGAACCTCTTCCTCGGGCTGTCATTTGATTTTGTGGAGCTGGAAACATTTGGTTATGTTCCGTGAGTCTAATGCATTGTTTTTCCTTCATTGTCCTCTTGGTCATTATAAGAATTCTTGGAGTGGTATTCACTCTTATCTGGCTGTCTTTCGGAAACGATGTTTTCAAGTTTTGAAAATAAACTCTTTCGTATTTAAAAGAAAAACCCGTTTTCAACTACCACCGTAGCCACGACATGTTTTCGTACTTTAAAAAGTGATCTTAAGATCTTCTTTAAAAAGATTTTTAACTTCTAAAGGTCGGTGATGGCGAATGACGAAGACCGGGGGCAAAACGGTCATTTTCATTGTGTAGATTCTTAAAAGAACCTACTTTTTATAATTCTCGAGATTTCGAGGCTTCTTTCTCAAGATCTCGAGTTGTAGTGTTTTGAAATGTGTTTTCTTGTTTCACTTTTACTTACGATCATTTCTAGTTATCAGGTATGAGACTTGTTGTTTAGTGCACACACATAGTGTTGTCTTCCCTCTGCTTTTGGTTTCTTTTGTCCAGGTGTTTTCCCTAAACACTTGTGGTGTTTGTAACCTTGACATTGTTGTCTCAGTTATCCGTTGGTTAGCATTGGAACCTCTTTTCCCTTACTTTGTTTCTTGACCCTTATGTGGTTGTTCATGAGGGTAGTGTTCACGTACTCTCCGTGTCATGATTTGGTTAGCTTTTCTCACCTATAGT
This sequence comes from Cornus suecica, assembly GCA_963922005.1. Classification (NCBI taxonomy): domain Eukaryota; kingdom Viridiplantae; phylum Streptophyta; class Magnoliopsida; order Cornales; family Cornaceae; genus Cornus; species Cornus suecica. The sequence goes on along the minus strand of OY998241.1, from coordinate 55,139,172 downwards.
GAGAGCGTTGGTGATTTATTGATCGTATTGGAGATAGTATTATGAGATTCATATGGTGATATGATTGAGGTGATTCATTACTTGAGGTGTATAGTTTCTCTATGAATGGAATTTATGGTTCGTATATATATATATATATATATTATATATATATATTGTTGATGACTGTGTTAGTATGCAAGGAAGTGGGTGATTTCCCTCCTGTGTTCTCGGGGAGTGGGTTGTGATCATTCCTTAGTACTATTTGTGGATTTATATTCCTGTGGATATTAGAGGTGGGTGTGATTCTCCCTGGTTGGATTATCTGGTTAGCGTTGTGAGCGCATGATGATTGTTAGTTTGAACTTGAGTGTCGTGTACTTGGTGTACATTTATGTGAGTAGTGTAGACTACTGGCATTGGATTGATAGGTACAAGACGTAGTGTTCTCTTGTGTATCCGTACTACGTGTCTTGTACTTATTTGTTATATATATATATATACGTATACATATATATATAGGTATGCGTTTGCCATATGATAGAGATTTGTCGTTAGTATTGTATTCTATGCTTTGTGACATTGTGCTTCTCTGAGCTATGTGGGGTTATTTGGGTTATTGCATTGTTGTGAGTGTCATGTGGGACGATGGACTGACCTAAGGTAGATGCATGTACACTTATTGGTTAGTACTACTTAAACGGTCAGAGGATGTAACAGTTATGATTTCTTTTCTCCTACAGGGCTCGATGAGCTCACCCCGGTGTGGTTTGCCCTGATGGTTTACACCAGTTTGCAGGAAATGTTTTGGCTACGGACAACATACGGTGGAACGACACCTTTTCTTTGTTTTCCTCGTTACAGGTTTGGAGTTGCGCAGGGTGACGCGGTTACGGTTGCAACGTGACTAGATTGGGGACGATAGCTATCTACTGTTTTTCTCATCATTTAGTTCCTTTACCCATGTTGTATGGGATTTCCATGTATTTCTCTGGGGAGCCAGTCTGTTGGCATATTCCCTTTCGATGTATCTTTTATTTTGGACATTTATTGTTTCGGGATGCCATTATACCTTTTTGGCATCGCCATGTGGCTTTATTTGTAATTTCATTTGAGCATTTGGGGCTCTGCTGATTTTAGAAGGGTTGTGTAGAGGTAGTGGTTTCTTTTCCCTACCTCGGCCCTAGTAGGATTGATGAATGTTGGGTTGTGAACCATTGATATTACTGCATTTATTATTGGCAAGTTTTCTATTGAGTTGTGTTTCCGGGATGTTCCATTTATAGACAGAACTCTGCCGGATTTTCGTTGAATTCCATTGTGTATTTCTATCATTCAATTGAGTATGAAATATACCACTTTTATGAGTATTCCATACGTTTTAATGGTTATTGATATCTTAGTTGGTCGCTCATTTTATGGATCACACCCCGGAGTCCTTAGATATCCCGGTTCGGGAGTCTTAGGATTTTAGGGGCGTGACAAGGGATGTTTTGGCTTGGCAAATGGAGTTCAGGGATGCTGAGAAGTGAATACCCCTTAAAAAAGGCACTCTTGGAGTCAGGCCCAAAGACAAGTGAGAGTATCCTATACACCAAAACCTCAAACACAACCTTCTCCAGCACTACGAGCACAACCTTTCTGTAGACACAACATTTCTCAGGATCCCTAGCTCCTCGAATATCATTGTCTGTAGCTATCTATTCACATATAATGTGTTGACAAATCCATGGCAGCAAGGCTGCCATACAATTAGTATATGGTGACCCATGACAACTTTCTTGAATTGACATCCTCCTTTTCCATCACAACTATTAGAACATTAAGGCATTCACTCCCTTTCTCTTTCTAGGCTAGACACTTTCTATTTTAAAAAGCACACAACCTTCTCAAGCTTCTAGTCACAGAGCACAAACCTACCCCAGCACTTTAGACCTAACCTTCCCCAGGGCACTAGTTCCTCGAATATCCCCGTCTCTAGTTGTTTAATAACATCTAATGTGCTCTGACAACTCCATGGTAAGCCTTACACACTAAGATTACCTTGACCTCATGATGACTTTCTTGATTTGGCACTCGTAAACCCCAAGTACCTAAGCGTTCCTCCCTTTTCCACCATTATACCTAGGGCTTCCAGTGTTGAGGAAACTTGACAACCACTGAAAGATGAGGCATAAACATACACTCTTTCTGAACTAGGCACTTCTTTAAATTAGCTTTCCTCACCCTCCACTTGTTAGTATTCACACTTCTACTACTTGGGGTCACTTTCAAGGTCCAAGACCAACTTCTAAGTGCATTACTCCTACAGTTCCCTAGGCCCCCACATTTACTCTAGTTCAGGGCTTGAAGAGAAACCCGTTTACTGCCTGTTCTCGCACCTGTGGACCTCACCCTAGCTTCATCATTTGCACTCTTGCGGTAGCAGCGGTACATCCAAGTAACTCCTCGTTGGAGACAGCAAACCCACACAAGAAATTAAAGGTTCCAATCATCCACGACCACAACCAGTAAATGATGCACCAATGCATCTACATGTGCAAATGCACCATAAGGACCATAATACCCATAACGACAGCATGCTCTGTAGTCAGCATCAAATTTTGTTGTCAACAATGGTGACTACAAATCACCAATTCCATTGGTGCGCTTCAACAATGGGGCTTGCAAATAACCATTTTCATTGATAAACTATTTAAATGGTGGCCTCAATAATGGAGGCCATCTACACACTCTTTTGTGGTGCATGTTCACTTGCTTTTGGCTTAAATAGGAGAAGCCACTTTGCCTCAAAGGTGTGCAAGGATAGTCGTGGAAAGCTCATTTCAGCATTTGGAGTTTGTGAGATTTGTGAGACTCCTCTTAGATTATTGGGTGTATTCGGGTTTTGTGTGTGAACCAATATTTGTATACCCTTCTGATCTCTTTAGTGAAATACTTTGTTCTGACTTCACCTGTGAATGTAGGCAAACCCGAAGCATGTTAAATCCTTGTCTCTAGTGTTGCGTGTGTATTTTGTGGTAATGTTAAAAAGTATAATGTCTACGAAACTTTTGTCGAACGGCAACATCATTGCCTAGGAGATAGGATTTTAAGTGGGACCGTTGTGGTCCCCTCCAATCTTTCCTTGGATGTATTTTTTCCCATTCGGTCTTGTTTTCCGCAACATGTTCGAAGAAAACCAACCAGCTATTACAAGTAAATCTATTTTGGCGAAAAGAAGTGCTACAACATGCAGCAAAGAAACTAGCAACAACTGCTTCAAAAACTAGAAAAACGAAATATTAAACCAAGAAGCAGATTAAACACACCACCAGCACCTACATCAAAAGGAAAATAGGCAGGACTGGAGGTGTTTCCAAAAATAAAAACAAAAATAGCCAACCTTATTTAAGGCACTCTAAATATAGATAGAAAAGAACGATAGTTTTATTTATAAATTTTGCAGAAGGAACACAATCATTGGGCAACAAAAATATATAGCAAAAAAAAGTAAAGAATCCATCGTGATAGCTGAAACAAGAATGAAAACAATTCAAATTTAACTTAAGACTATCTAACAAAATGATCATCTTTTAGCGGATAATTGCAGAAAGATGTTAAAAGAGAAGAATAGGTGCAACATACTTCTTCTTATCAATGTCCGGAATATCGGTCCTTTCAGCCCTTTCCACTATAACCTGCAAGAAAAATTGGAGAAGCCCATCAAATTAGTAAATTACGCAACAAAAACTGCACTTCATCAATGCTCCATCTACAGAAAAACAAAAATCTTACTGGTATTCTATCAGGATACTTCTCTCTGATGCGAGCAGATTCAGCTTGCCTCCTTTCTGACATGTGGAAAGCAAAAAACTTAACAAGAACATAACTATGTATGCAACGTAATGTTTTTAAATAATTTTTTTTAAGAACACGCAAGCTTTTCTTGATAACATTTTATATAGACTACAACCAATGAATTTAGACATCTGTGCATTCATGATTCAGGAATTCTGGATTGACTATATGGTTTAAATGCACAACTATGATGTTTAATAAATGAAAGAATTGTCCAAAGTGACCGTTTTTATAGTCATGATCATTGCTATACAAGGAAAGCTAAATGGTGAAATAAATGGACAAGTTGAACAAAATGGAGACAAAAATAATATCATTCATGCAATAAGAGTATTACAAACATAGTCTATTTCTTGTAGAACTTTCATCAGGACAATGACATCCGGTACAAAGTATATTGACAAATAAAAAAATAATAAGAAGAACACAATATTGTCAAAGGCATCTAGGCTACGCATTCCTCCAGGCACAAGACTTGCAATACTTGTGTCATCTGCGCCGTTATTCATATTTATAGCAGGAAATTACCTTAACTTCCAGAGGTTTCAGCTTTAGTCTAAAATTAAACTTTTAGAACAATTACTCTGATCCCCTTGCCAGAGTTTAGGACTATTAACCATTACGAAGATTTACCCTTTTACGCTCACAATGGATATTTGTTTACATTTCACTGATTTAATGATGATTTGCTGAATTTACAACTTTAACCCGTCAATCATATTTGTCGTGTATTGTATTATATAAATTAACTTCCCCTTCGAATTTAATTGGAGAAATACTTCAAATTTCTCTATTTAAATACATATACTAAGATAAAGCCTTAGAATTTGCAATTAAATCAAGCAATCATAATTTATGTTTTTATATTTTGAAAAAAGACAATTATGCCGTTAATTATATTAAAAAAAATATTAAAAGCATTTGGATAACCAAACAGAATATATGTGTGACATCACAACCCCGACCTCTCTCTCATCAAGTTTGAACTGAGATTTACTAGACTCCATGCCACCACCATACCTCTATTAGACCCATGCCGCTACCCCACCGCCACATACATCACAACCAATGACCGAATTTTTTTAATCATCCACATATTCATTCTCAATTTTTTATTATGCATCACCTTCTTCATTCATTATTCTATTGGATATCATTTTTTTTTCTAAATCAAGTAATCTAAATGAACCTTCTGTAAATGGTCTTCATCTATTCGATTGTATAGAAGAACTCTTTATAGATGTTAAAATCAAAGATTTAGGAAATATGGTTAAGATTAATTAATCGCTCCTCAAAAACTTGAGAAACTGATAACCATATAAACATGATAAATTGTCCCACTGCCACCTCATATTAAATGCCAACCAGTTAACCAAACACTTAATTCTCACAGGAAACCAGCAAAATAAGAAAATAACCATTTCAATTCATGCATTTAAGCATACAAATTTTTCAATAATTAACATTCTACCGCAAGGGTCAAACAAAGTGACTTCACACTACAAACTCATGAAGTACCTTCCATATTCTGATAAAAGATAATCATTCACAAGTTAAATACTAGCAAACATATTCTTCAATACAGAAACCTAAAATGAAAGTACCAGAAACGACAAAAAATCAAGATATACTCTTCTAAAATTCTCCAAAGTTCCATACTAGTGAATGATGATACAAAACTGGCGTATTTAATGGACCCGACAATAACATAGTCAAATGTGGATCGCATCAAAAGACACACGTGTAAATAAACGAAAACCTCCAAAATATTAGTAATAAAATTTGATGAGAACACAATAAACATTAAATATGCTTCCACGAAATCCCATTTTTCCCCATATAAATTACTTTCCAATAAAAAAATGCACCAGATAACTTCAACAAAGTCCAGAAAAACTAATAAAAATATTCCAAATATCAAATAATCCCAGCATGCACAAATCACGTATACTTCATGAGTACAAAAGGTTGCCCATTAATCATAACTAATATGAATACATATGTATGTGTATATATATATAAATCAAAGACTACAATGCAACCATAACCAATTCAACTATTCACAAAATCAAATAAAATCAAGATCTTTTTCTAAAGAACCCAAAAAAAAAAAAATACCATGAGTACAAAAAGGTGCACATTAATCAAAACTAACACTAATATATATATATATATATATATATATATATATATATATATAATATAAAGATCGAAGACTACAATTCAACCATAACCAATCCAATTATTCACAAAATCAAACAAAATCAAGGTATTTCTCTATCGAGTACCAAAAAAGAACACACCACAACACCCACAAACACGCAGAAAAAATTCATACAATAAAAAGCCCATAAAAAGAAAACAAACCTAAGGGGTGTTCCATCTTGAAGGAGCTTTTTGCCATGCCAAGATTCACGCTACCACCCTTGCTTTCTACAAAATTCAAACATAGAAAACAACATCACAAAATATACAAACGTGCATATAATAAGTTTATAAAGACACATACAAATTCGCCTGCATAAATTTGAATATCCGTCAGTGAAGAGAAAAAAAAAAAAACACCATTAACGAAAGACGGTTGCTTTGAACAATAACAAACAATTACCAACCATAAAACCAAGAAATTCGAATTGGGTATCTAAGATTTCTGAATAAATTGAAGAAAAACCAATAGATCTAGAGAGAGATACCGTTTTCTGCAACGAGACAAATGAAATTAGGGTTTGAGAATGGAACACGAAAGAAGAAAGAAGAAAGTTGAAGCTGTCCCGTTTCGCAAGGAAACTGTGATTGATTACGCCAAGACAAATTTGGGACGGATTTTATGCAACATTACACGCATATAACATATATTTTACATGCATATATGCGTGTATGTATATATATATATATATATATGAGATTTTATTATCTGTATTTACTATTATGCTTTGGCGTGTGGCAATCATTTGCTTATATAGGGGACAACCGTCCGATTACACATATTCTAAGATCAAAAGCAATATTTATTGTTGTGAGCGCATAACTTTCGGTGCTCTCAGGACCATAGGATTTTTATTTCCAGTATTGAGATTTTTAGTGTTATTTTAATAATTTTTCGAAAATTTATGACGAGGTAGAAAAGAAAAAGCAAAATGGGTTGGTGCAAGGAAATTAATTACAAGATAACTTTGTTAAAGACAAAACCAGTATACTCTATCCAATTTACAACTATTAATGAGGGAAAATACAGAGTAAAAATAAGAATATGGCACAACAACTTGTTTAAGTACAATTTTACTAAATCATTTTTAAAAGTTAAATTAAAAATATTAAATTTATTTTAATTTTTTTGAAAATATATTTTTTCCAAATACATGAAAATAATATTTTTAAAAATTAAAATAAAGAAAGCTTTTCGTTTTATCTGCTCTAAGAAAGAGATGTGCACGATTACAGTTAAGGTTTCACAAAAAACAGATAGAACCGAACCGAACTGAATCAGAACTTTCTTGATATTGCGAAATTGAATCACACTGGTTCTTAATTTTATTTTATTTTTAGATGCAAGTAAATTGATTATTAATTAAGTAATTTAAAATTTCTCTGAGTTAAAGTTTACATCATAGACATGTGGTGATTGGAAAATGTATTTTTGTCATTTTCAAATACCCTCTCTTATTCGGTTACGAGACAAAAGAGATTCAATTTATAGGATGTAATATTAAAATAGTCGAACTCTCTTAAAGTAATTGAATTTACTTTACTGGGAGTTTGTAGGGGTTGCAAATGAATGAAGCTGAACAGTTCGGGCTCGGCTCGTTAAGGGTTCAGCTCAGACTCGTTCGTAAAACAAAAGAGTCGAGCCTATGTCTATTTTCGGGCTCGTTTAACAAATGAATCGAGCTTGAACAATGATTGGCTCAACTCGTATATATATAGGCTCGCTTGAACTCATGAATATATGATCATATAAAGCTCGTATTAGTTAGTAATTACACATTTAAATTGAGTTTTTTGTCTAATAATATTTTAAATGTTGCTTTTATATTTTATTTTATTGCAAGTGATTGAAAATTTTGGAGTTCAGTAATTTTATATTATGTTTTGTTATTTAACATTTGATGCGGCCTAAAAGTGTTAGTGTGTTTAAAATTTTGAAACCTGAAAGAGAAACTTGGAACTAAACCGTATTTTGACAATTTTGTTCTTTTTCCATTTAACTAATGCAAAGGGTATGCATTCCCATACAAACTACGTATGATTTTATTTTAGGGTAAAATGATAAACCCCTGAACTATTATCATACTTGCTAATAATCTAATAATCCCCATGAACTATAAAAAATGCAACAAACTCCCTAAACTATATCAATTTGTTGCAAAATGCTTCCATTGTCTTCAATTTTTTTCATAAATGACCAAAACACAATTTTCTTATTGAATTAAGTTTAATGCATTTTTTATTAACATAGATTATGAACTAATTAACACTAATTTGATAGCATATTCTTCACTCAAATATTCATAAACAAATACATAATTTTTTAATTAATTAATTAAATCACACTTTTAGGTAATTTTAATATAAAGTTTTAAAAAATGATTAAGTCTTAAGTTAACACACTTTGTGAATATAACATGAGAAAAAAAGGTGTCTACTATTTAAGTAATTTAAGGTCTTATGGATTTTTTTTATGAAAAGATAATTTTATTTTACGGTAAAAAAATTTAAACTTAAGATGATATGTTTTATTGTTTAAATAAAACTAGATACTATCAACTTAATTATTTACAAAAATAGTTACAAGTTATAATTTTTTATTTTTCATTTTTCATTTGAGGAGGTATTTACTCTAATATAGTTAAGGTGAAAGGTATTATTAATATATTAAATAAGAGAAAATAATATTGTTATAATTCAAACAATAGATAAATCTAAGAAGAAGGGTAAAATAGTCTTTTAGTATAAAATCGGAGTTATTTGCAATAAATTAATAGTTCAAAGATGTTAATTGCAAAAGAATGATAGTTCAGGGGGTTTATGCATTTTACCCTTTATTTTATGTTATGTAATATTTTGTTGTTAGTATACCTTTTGGTTCGTATTAGTTATTGGGCCAACATCCTCTGCATTGCGCAGTGCGCTCATAAGGCCGTGTTTGGATTTCATTCTCATTTTTGCTGTAATAAGCAAGTGGGAGCAAAGCAACTATTACATCAACTGTACATCAAGTACACTTCAATAAAATATAAAAAAAAAAGTACACTTTCAATTGTTCATGACGCATTTGAAACCCAAATATCTCTTTCCAATTTTTTCCTTGGGGGTTGAAAACCTAAGGCCGGTTTGGGAATTTGGTTTTGGTCTTTATTTTGGTTTTGATCTTTTGATTTTGGTTTTGGTCGTCTTGGGTGATTTTAGGTAAATCTAAAACCTATATATAATGTTTGGTAAGGAGTTGATCTTGGTCTTGGTATAATTATATATATATACTAATATGTATTAAAAATATATAAATATGAAAAATATATATATAAAATTGGAAAAAAAATATTAAAATGAAAAAATATATATAATTAAAAAATATTTAAAATTCCCGAAAATATTTGACATTTTTATTTATTTTTATTCCAAAAAATATATATATAATCGAAAAAAATATTTTAAAATGTGAAAATTATTTATAAAATTCAAATAATATATCTTAAATTCGAAAAAATATATATAATTCAAAAAAAAATATAAAATTTTGAATAATTTTATTATATACTAAAAAAATTTAAAAATTTAGAAACAAAAGGATATAAAATGGGGAAAAATAATTTTTTTCGGAAAAATAATTTTATTCCCAAAAAATAATTTTTTTCCGAAAATTAATTTTTTTCCGGAATAAATTTATTTTTTCCAAATATTATATATTATTTTGAAAAAAATAATTCATATTTTCACCCATATATATATATATAGAGAGAGAGAAAAAAGTCATAATTGATAGACCAAAATCATGATTTTAGTGGTTGGTTTTAAAAAATCCAAAACCAAGTCCAAAACCCACCAACCAAACATGATTTGGTCTTGAAATCAAAGACCAAAATCAAAACCAAACCCAAAACCACCTATCCAAACAAGCCCTAAATATCTCTTTCCCCTATTTTCCTTACCTCCTAAAACCCTCACTTCGCCACCAACTCCACTTCCAATTGGTTCGCCGCCAACAACACTTCCACCTCCAAGACAAAACCTTCTTCTTATGTTTACTAATTTTGAACCTCCATTTCTTCAATCTTAGTATTTGAAATTTGCTCGAGAAAGTTGGTTTTTTCCTTTAGATTCGCAGTTCGTGTGCAGGTTATCTCTCTGTCTCTCCATAGTTTTAGTGCATGTTTGGGAAATGATGTGATTTTGATTTTTCATTTCGGTTTGATTTGTTTTTATTCTGAACTAAGGCTATGTTTGGCTAAGGAGTGGAGCCATGGTTTTGGGTTTGGTTTCAAAAAATTGGCACCAAACCCATGTTTGGCAAATGGAGTCAAAATTTGGAGCCGACACTGTAGCTGAACCATGGTGCAACTTTTGTGAAGGAATGAGCCAAAATTTGGAACCAAATTTTTGAAGGTTCATGGTTTTGGTTTTGGTACCAACACTGTAGCAAATTTATTTTTGATATTAATAAATTTCGAAAAATTAAATATTCTGAAAAATTAAATATTTATGAAAAATAAATATTTCGAAAAATTAAATATATTAATATATTAATATTAATATTTATGAAAAATTAAATATTTCGAAAAATTAAATATATTAATATATTAAAAAATATTAATATTAATATTAATATATTTTAATATATTGTTGATAATGGAATGGTACACCAATGATGAATTTGGGATTGTGGGTTGGTTTTAATTTGATGATTATGGGTTGTGAACAATAGGAAAATCATACTAAAATCACATCCTCATATGGTTTCTAAATTCCACAAATCATACACCATGGGCTGACACTATTAACCCAACCCAAATGATGTCAAACATGGTTTGGTCTGAATTTCACAGCCCATAACCACATTTTCTAGCTCAAAACCATCTACTAAACAGGCATTTTTTTACTAATTTGTTTTGCTTCTGAATCTATTTTATCTAATTTTTGCCCATAGAAAGCCCTAATTCAGCCTCCTTTTTTGAATTTTTCAAACTATATTTTCTGCAATTGCAAATGTGTAGTTATCTTATTGTTGAGTCTGAAATTGGGTAAATTTGAGAATTCTTAATATATTTTATTTATGTATGTCTATTTTTCAGAATCAGGAATGGCAAAGCTTAAAAGTATTGTCCGTCATGAATTATCGAAGTCTACAACAAAGAAAGTCACTAAACAATCAGAAAACCAACCCAACACGTCAGGGTCAGGAGAACATCTCAAAGATTCAAACTAGACTCATTTTAGGTAAATATTTCATGGTACTTTGGTAATGTTTCTGTATACACTATGGTACTTCTACTATATATACACATACATATAAAAAGTCTAAGAAAATTCAAATAAAGGCATTGGCTGCTATGGAGAGTAAGTTTTTATTACAGCGCGCCCCCCCCCCCCCCCCCCCCCCAAAAAATAAAGAAAAACTGTTTAAACATATGTTAAACTCTTCCCCCCCCCCCCCCAAAAAAAAAATTCCAATTTAATCCTTACTGACATATAAAGAAAAACTGTTTAAACATATGTTAAACTCTTGTTTATTCTTGATTGGCAATAGTGGTCTGTATAACACTAAAACTCTGATGTATAAAGTTGTTATCTGATAAAATATTTCGGCTATATCCAAATTCTATGATTAAAAACAATGATTTGGAATAGATTCATGATCACAGTAAAGATGAACATATTGGGCATAATATGTGATATGGATTTTCAGTTGGTGACATTAGCAGTTATTAAACCTTTGGGCATATGTATATTGGACTGCATGTGATTTAATTTATACTTTTGACATGATGTTAACATTTAGTCTTCATCAAACGTATGAATTTCCTAATTGTGTCTTATTTCTCCGAATTTGTGCCTATGATAAGTAAAAATTAGTAAGTTATATTTGGGTATCATCATCTTGGATTCTTAGTGATTTGTGCTTGAACTGTATTATTACTTTTAAGTTATAGTGAGATTGCCACTTAGGTTGCGTTTGGTAATGGTGCGGTGCGGTGTTAGTTTTTGGTTTTGGTTTGGGTTGGGTTGAATTTGGTTTGGTGTGGTTTTATTTTGATTCCAAACCATGCTTGGTGCAGATGGTTTTGGTATGAGAAAAAGTGATGCTAAAAAACCAAACCATGTTTGGTAGAGTTGGTATGTGTTGAAATTCTGAAACCAAACCATGTTTGGTAACTTGGAATGGTTTCACATTTTATTTATAAATATTAAAATTTATAATATTAAAATATATTTAATATTAATATTAATATATTATTTTTTAGGAAAGATAATAAAACTATAATATTAAAATATATTAAATTTCCAAAAATATATTTTAATATTAAAATATTAAAAATATATTAATATTAATATATTAATTTTTAGGAAAGATAATAAAATTATAATATTAAAATAACTTCCAAAAATATATTTTAATATTAATATATTAAAATATATTAATATTAATATATTAATTTTTAGGAAAGATAATAAAACTATAATATTAAAATATATTAAATTTCCAAAAATATATTTTAATATTAATATATTAAAATATATTAATATTAATATATTAATTTTTAGGAAAGATAATAAAACTATAATATTAAAATAACTTCCAAAAATATTTTTTAATATTAATATATTAATATATTAATTTTTAGGAAAGATAATAAAACTATAATATTAAAATATATTAAATTTCCAAAAATATATTTTAATTTTAATATTAATATATTTCCATATATATTTTAATATTAATATAATTTCCAAAAATATATTTTAATATTAATATAAATATATTAATATGGTGCAACTATTTGGTTTTGGTTTTGGGTGAGATGGTGCAACTATTTGATTTTGGTTTGGGTTGTTACAGTACTGCACCACCAAAAACCATCTCATTAGATGGTTCCAAAATCATGGGTTGGTATCACCATTTGGTACCATTGGTTTGGTACTGTTGAACCAACACCAATCCTAACAAACATGGATTGGTACCACTATTTCGTACTAAAATCAAAAAATTGGTACCAAAACCAGTTACAAAACAGGGCCTTAGAGTCCTGGTTATTGGTTTGAACTTTATAATTATCTCAGTTTGAAACTTATTTCGCTTAATTATATATATATTATGTTATGCAATAATGACCAAATTATATATATTATGTGATGTGGTATCAGATCCCAATTCATGATGGAATACAAAAAAGAGCATGGATTTGCTAGAAAGCTAGATGAGAAGCAAAATAAATTAATCCACACTGCTGTAAAAGAAAAATGGTGTTCCCTGTCTAAAGGTGGTAAGTCAGAGTATATAAAAAAATACAATCAACGAATGGAAGAGTCCAACAAGCTTCAAGAGGAACATCAAAAAAAGAAATTGAAGAAGGTACAAACCTATAACTTGGAATTCATTAGAATATATTATTTCATTTATGCTGAATTTGTCCATTAGTTGAATTAATGTCCTTTTTTTTTATGTTTGAAGAAGAATAAAAAAAAAAGAATGCTGATAGGAGTGAGAAACGAAAAGGCAAGTTCCACAGATGCTCACTACCTAAGTTCATAGAAGCAATTTCAAAGCTTGATGCTGAAAACACAAAGAGTATCGAAGAGCCAGGATTTGAGATGTTGTTGAACCTGAAGTGTTCCTACTTGTCCGGGAATTTATGCATGTATATGATTTATAACTTTGATCCTAATAAATTAAGATTTAAAATTATGGATAAATGTTACATTTTCTTCAATGGAGAAGATGTGCGAGTCATCCTTTGAATACTAGTTGTGGGACCCAAAGTGCCGACAAATGTGCACTATTTTGATGCCGAATGGATTGATGAAGCTAGGTACGACCAATGAGGGATTTCACTGGATGTTTTGTATAAGTAGGTGTGTGATTTGCCTACCAGTGATGAATTTAAGCAGGCATTTATTTTGTATGCTTGTGCAGTTGTACTTAATTCAATTAACACATACCTGGGCCACTAGGGGGTGCTCAAAGCTGTTGAAAATGTGGAAGAAATCTAGAATTACAATTGGTGTGCCTATGTCCGAGTTTGTTTGCTGAAGATAATGAAACAGCCCGAACGGGGTAAGGAAAAATATTCTTATGGTGGTTGTATGATTTTGCCGCAGGTATTTATTTTTTAAAAATTTGGTTAATAGTTATTATAAATATGATTTAGCAATTAACAAGTATAATTTTAAAATTGAGCAGCTTCTTTATTTAATGCGTTGTGACGTGGAATTCCGTTATCCTGACGGTTGAAGAGGTGCCCAAGATATATCTTTTTGGGACAATGATTTGATACCGTCACACATTAAATAGAAGAATCAATCGGGAGATTTTGGCCAAGGGGAAGTGATAGTCCTCTTTCATTTTTTCCATTACTTATTGAGGGTATCGTTTTTTGTATTATTTTGCAAAACTTCGTTGTCCGAGTTGTAACACCCCGTGTTATTTTCCTTTTTCCTGAAATTATTTTCGATTTAATTTCGGTTATAACGTCATTCGTTCATGACGTTTTGGTTATCTTAGTAATTCGTGCGTGTAAATTTTTCGCGTTTAGTTTTAAAGTCGACTGGACGACATTACGATTCCTCTTTGACGAGTTCGAGAATTATTGTTACCGACTATGCGGTTTAGTTTCGACGTTTAGCATTAGTGCTACGACTGGATGGCGACACGTTTAAATCGATCGGGCTTGTTAGGTGTTTCGACGTTTGGGTTTTTACCCCGGTGTATTTATTCCGGACTATTTTAGTTATTTGGCGTTCCGTGGACTTACGGGGTCACGCGATATTATTTGGAGGCTACCGGTATTTATTGGAATTTATTGTATATATATATTTAATTGTAATTATATATATATTATTGTGGGGTTAGTTTGTAATTATGGATATTAAGAGGGCCACTTTCGCAATATAGAGATATATGTATATAAGGTGTTGCAATTATTTATTTTGGTCACATGGTAAGTCACATGGAACCATTAGAATTAAGTTGTACAAATTTTTAATGGAATTAAGGCTAATATAGATATATGTATATATCTGTGTAGCTGAGAGAGGGAAACTCACGACCTAGCTCCTTATTCCTCTTCTCTCGCACGCCTCTCTTCTCCTTCCTTTCACGCGAGACTGAACTATCAGCTCCTTCTTCAACTTTTCATCGCCGATCATGGAGAGAGTGTGTGTGTGTGAGAGAGAGAGAGAGTCGAGCCGAGAGAGAGTACATGATTCGCTGCTGGAAGCGCGACTTGGAAGAGTTGCGGCTGGAGCAGCGACGGCGAGCAGCGGCGAGTAGCGGCGGCGTCGTGAGCGGTGAGGGCCGTAGCTGGTGGGTCTAGTTCGCGCAGAGGGCTGGGCGCAGCTAGGTCGCGCAGTTCGCGCGATAGAGGAGTTTCTGGCCGGGACTTTGGCCAATTGTTCCGACGACTTCCCGACCTCGGTTTGGGCTGATTTTCGGAGGGTAGTTTCATCTTGAAGTCAGATACGACCTGTAAAAATTTCGTATTTTCCCGTTAAGCGATTTGTCTGAAAATTGAGTTTATAGATTATAATTTTCGTTTGGGTTATTTTAGATTTACCTAAATTGATTAACCTATTGCTAATGGGTTTCGTATATATCGTATAGGTTGTCGAGGCGGACGCTTTGGTATATTCGAAATATTATTTGGGTGACTTTGATCGGCGGGCTCCATATACGGGCGCCGGTACTGTTCATGGTGGGCCGTTTCGGGCTATTCTGTAAGCGTACATTAAGGTGGGAAATTTTATTCTCACTTCCGTATCGTTGACGTGGTTTGGGTGTGCAAACCTGTATTTATTTTAATATAGATATATTAAATTATGAATTTAAATATCTATATTTGGGTTAGAATCGAAGTATGACTTAAGAATTAATTTGATAAATTAATTAAATTATTTTCCTATAAAATTAAATAAATTCCTATTTAAATTGAAAAAGAATAGGTGGCTTAGTTCCCTTTTTAAATGTGTTGGGGAATACGTGAACGAGAGGGACTTTGAAAACTTAGACGTTATGCTAAGTTCCCTTTATAATACGTGGACTATTTACTTTAAGGGAATTAAAAATATGTTTAAATGAATGAACTTGTATACTTGTGAATTAAAGTATAAGTTGACGAATTGCAAGCATGATTATGTGATATAATTGTTTGTCGTGGTTTATTGCTTTATTGTTTTAAAAGCATGTGAAAGAGGTTATGAGATTCATGTGGTAGCATGTGGATATTTTCATAAATATGATGCATTACATATTTATGTTGAGATATGATTATTATTGAGGCCCTGGATGCATATTGAGAACATCATGTAGTGTCAAATCACGGTGTTGATATATGCGGGTTGTGAAGTCATGTGAGGGTGTCTTTGTGTCGGATCATCCCAACAACTGGCCAGGAGGTATCACGCCTACGGAATTAAAAAGCCGGCAAATGTGAGTTAGGAGTCCAGGTAGAGGCTCATTTTCTTGACTCTTGTAGTCATGGCGCACGGAGTTGCAAGTTGGGCTCTCGTGCAACCGTCTTCCTTGTTGAAGTGATAGAGAAAAAAATTACTTGGGAAGAGTCGGTGTGGTAACTCTACATTACTTGATGAGCTTATATCCTCAAAAGTAATTGGACAGAGTATGTATCCATTACCCTTGGGAAGGGTGTGTTTTGTGTCAGTATCACGGGGAATGTTGAGTCACATTACATTGCATACCATTTATGTGATCCCATTTGACATGTATATGTGTTATATTACATGTGATGTTGGAGCAGGTTATTATGTGTTATTATTGCCTATTGTATTTTGGAGCATGTTATGTATGAATATTGCGAATTAAATTCATATTTTATAAATGCTCAACTGGAAATGAATACTGTGAAAACATAAATTAAATGAGGAAATTATTAAAGTATAAATGAAACGTATATCTTTATACTTGTGGTTATATACTTTGTGCCCTTAGGGGATGTTAAGTATATTGGCATAGCGACCTCTTTGGATAGTTGAGGTTAGTATTGGACTATAGAGTTGGTTTTATGTTGAGGCCTCAGAGAAGGCGGTTAATGGCTTTGTGATTGTGATTAGTCGTGTGACCTCTTTGGAGATTTGAGGTTAGGGATTGATTCTAGTATCAATTGAGATTTGAGGCCTTAGAGAAGGTAGGTGATGAGATTGTGAACTTAGTGAGTGTTGTTGTATAGGCATTTAGGTGCCTTTCACCGTTTGAGGAATGAGTTATCAATTGTATTCGAGGTTTTGATTGGGTTAGAAGAGGTTATGGTTGAGGTGATTTTATTAAGTACTTGGGGTACTGTAGTGTTGTTTCTTATGCTCAGTTAATCCTCCTAAGCATTCCTTGTACTGTATTTTGTACTCTGGCACATGATTGTTGACTTATATGTCACTCCTTGAGTCGTCGGTTATGGTGTGGTGTCGAACCTCTTCCATGTGTTGTCATTTGATTTCGTGGGATTGGAAACGGATAGTTATGTTCCGTGAACCCAATGTAGTACTCTTCTTTCCTTATCCTCTTGGACATTATAGGAATTCGTAGAGTTGTGTTCACTCTTATTTGGTTGTCTCTTGGAAACGGAGTTTTTCTAAGTTTTGAAATAAACTATTTGTTTTTAAAAGGAAAAACCCGTTTTCGCCTACCCCCGTAGCAACTAAAAGTTTTAGTACTTTATAAAATGATCTTAGGATCTTCTTTAAAAAGAATTTTAACTTCTAAAAGCCGGTGATGGCGATTGACGGAGACCGGGGGCAAGACGGTCATTTTTACTGTGTGATTTCTT
The DNA here is from genome assembly GCA_963922005.1 of Cornus suecica. NCBI lineage: Eukaryota > Viridiplantae > Streptophyta > Magnoliopsida > Cornales > Cornaceae > Cornus > Cornus suecica. The sequence goes on along the minus strand of OY998241.1, from coordinate 55,121,365 downwards.
AAAGGAAAGCTATTTTATTACTTTTCTTGGGATTATGAGATTTCAAGACTTCTTTCTCAATATCTCATCCTGTAGAGTTTTGAAAGGTGGTTTCTTGTTTTACCTTTGATTCTAAGTCTCGGGCATGATGCTTGGTGTTGTTCAGTGCACACATATAGTGTTGTCTTTCACTTCTTCTCGGTTGTCGATGTCACCACCTAGGTGATTTGAGTTGTTACACGTGTTAGGGGCATGGATACTAAGTGGATTGGGTTCCTTGTCCAGGTGTTCTCCCTAAACACTTGTGGTGTTTTAATCTTGACATTGTTGTATCGGTTATCCGTTAGTTTAGCATTGTGACTTCTTTTCCCTTGCTTTGGTTCCTTAACTCTTATGTGGTGGTCATGAGAGTAGTGTTCAGGTACTCTCCGAGATTCGACTATTTAGCGTTCCTTATCTACAGTGAGAGTATTGGTGATTTATTGACCTTGTTGGAGATGATATTTTGAGATTTTCGCATAGTGATATGATGAGGTGATTCCATCATTGAGGTATAGATTTTCTCTAGGAATGAGATGAAGTTTCTTATATATATATTGTACATATATATATATATATATAGATGACGATTGTGTTAGTACGCAAGGACGTGAGTGCTTTTCCTCCTGTGTTCTCGGGGAGTGAGTTATGAGTATTCCTTGGTACTAGTTGTGGATTTGATTCTTGTGGATATTAGAGGTGAGTTTGCTTCCCTCTGTTTAGATTTTCTGGTTAGCGTTGTGAGCGCTGGATGATTTGTTAGATTGGATCAGGGTATCGTGTACCTAGTGTACGTTTTGAGAGTAGTGTAGACTACCGGTGTTGGTGCTGGAGTACGAGTCTTAGTTGTACATTATAGACTTTTGTTGTGTACTTATATATATATTTACATATATATATATACCCCGATATATATTCATTTACGATAGCATGTGAGCACGTACCTTGGGTCTTCGTGGCTGGGTTATGTTGTGGGCTATGTATCTCACTGGGTGGTTTAGAATTACCTAAACTATTAGAGGATATGGTAGTTAGAGCATCTTTTCCCACTGAGCTTATTTGCTCACAGGGGTATTTCATTAGCCCTCTAGTATTCCCACGCCAGGTTGTAGGAAATGTTATGGTTATGGGCAGCATGCGGTGCAACGGCAGTTCCCTTTTGTTTTTCTTGTTACAGGTTTTGGAGTTGCGCAGGGTGATGCGGTTACGGATGCAGCGCAACTGATTTGGGGACGATAGTTATCTGCTGTCAGTTTCTTTACCCATTTTGTATGGGATTGCCATATATTCTCTTGGGAGCCAGTCTGTTGGCAGATCCCTATTGATGTATCGTTTATTTCCTGTATTTATTATTTCAGGATGGTATTGTATCTATTCTGTACTGTGATGTGTATTTCTGTATTCTTATTCGAGCATTTGTGGCTCTGTTGATTATAGAGGGTTGTGTAGGGGTTTTGGTTTCTTTCCACTACCTCGGCCCTAGTAGGATTGATGAATGTTGGGTCTGTGAGCCATAGTTATTATCGAAATGTTATTGGCAGGTTATTCCGTTGTGGTTGTGTGTCCGGATGTTCCATTTACAAATGGAACTCTGCCGAATTTTCGTTAGATTCCGCTGCTTTGTTTTATCATTCATTTGGGTATGAAATATACCATTGTCATCATTGTTCCATACATTTTCACGGTTGATGATATCTTAGTTAGTCATTCGCATTAAGGATCACATCCTGGATTCCTCAGATGTCCTTGTTTGGGAGTCTTAGGAATTTTAAGGGCGTGACAACATGGTATCAGAGCATGATGACTGAAGGTCATTTTTTGTAGGGGGTGAAATGACATTTTTACCCTTTTGTGAGTGTTTGATGACTGAAGGTTATTTGTTCTCGTTTCTTTTTACTTCCGCATTCACTCCCTTAGCTCTTAGGCTCGGGTTTCGGAGTCCTAGGAATTCGGGGCGTGACACGAGTGTTTCCAAATGTCTTATTCTTTAATACTTTTCTGATTAGTTGATCCCACTAAGAGTGAAGTCACAAAGGTGTGATGTGAACAAGGTTTCAATGGATCTTAAGTAATCCCTCTATACGTCCGGATGTTTTGAAGGTTTTGATAATGAAGTTGGGGACTCGAAGGTGGAGGTAAGAAATTATTTCAATGGTAATTACTATTTTTTCACCTTTTGAATTAAGGTAAGATCTTCAATTTCTTTTATTAGTAATATAGAGTTTGTGTCCAAGCAAGACCCGTGAATATTTAACATAGACACAATAATAAAAATATTTTTTTATCACTAAATAAACATGTTTTTCAGTGTTGTTTGAAGGAAAAAAGGAATAAGGCTGTTAAAACGGAAGTATGCAAAATTGGTTTTCGTTCTTAAGGCCCGAGAGATGCGAAGAAGGGGAGGTGTGTCTAAGGACAAAAGAGTTGGCAACCCATGTGAAGTGGATGAGGAGAAAGGTCCATAAAATCATGATATTGGAACTAGTCTTCTGAAAAATAAAGATTGTAATGACCGGGAATTTTTTTTGTTTTTATTATTAATTTTCTTATCTAAAAGGAATTGTAAATAAAGAAAATTGATTATATTTAATCATCTTTTTAACTTATCACACACACACATAGAGACACACGCGTACATCTTCTTCCACTTATCCATCTTTGCGCCCCCATTTCTTCTTCTTCTCCTTCGTCTTCTTCATGCGATTTATGAGGGGGAAAGAGAGAGAGGATTGGAGCTGCGGGAGAGAAGAGTTGCGGCTGAGGGAGAGTCGCCGGAGACGAGCAGCGGCAACGGCGGTGGCGTGGCGGTGTGCAGGTGGCGCAACAACGGGGTGGTGGCGCGACGGCAACTGGGCGCGACAGCGGTAGTGCCGAGTTCAGCCGGAGTTTGCGACGCCGTTTCGGCAGCAATCGTTGCTCCATTTTGCATGAAATTCGGAGGATAGTTAGGTAATTGCCTCATGTACGTTATATCCGAATTTGGGATGATTTTGTTGAACGATTTAACGTAGATCGCATTTTCAAGAGGTGAGTCAATTTTTGGTTTTGTGTTGATTTGCATGCCTTAACGTGTAAAGATTTTAATCGCATTTTAGTATGTTGTTCTAGGCGTCGTGGCAATCGTTTTGGCACATCGTGGGATCCGATTGGATTAACGGTGAAAAAAACTATTTTTCGGGGTTGCGGTTCGGGAACCGGTGTTGGTTCGTTGCTGTTTTTGTGCATGCTTGTAGAGGTAGGGAAACTGTTATTTTATATACAAGTTCACGCATTGTGGGGCGTGTGAAATTATAATTGTGATATTCGGAAATTATGATGGCTTCAAAAATTATGTTTAAATTTAAAAGAATGAAAATAAATAAATTAATTAATTAAATTAATTGAAAAATAAATAAAATAAATAAATTGAAATAAATGAATGAATGACTTAAATGGGAATTATTGAGAGTTGATGTGTTCCGTGCTTATATGATTTTATTAGAGCATGATGTGTATGTATTAAATTGATTATATTATTTGGAAGTGATATAAGTAATAAGTTGGTATTACTGGAAATTGACGATAGGATGATGCGTACATACCTATGTGATTTTATTCGAACATGTTATGTGTGTATTAAATTAAATTGATTTGGAAATCAAGCTTGTATGCCTAGGGTGCTAGGGATTGCATGATGACACTATTATATGGCATATTCATCTCATGAGCATGTAGTATGTGAGAGATGCATGATTGCATTGAACACCAGACGTTGGGGTACGACCATCTTGGTATAGGGATTTTGGGGTACGGAGATTTCGCTGGTTCTTACGACTCCAGGGTACGGACATCCTAAATGAGTCACGTACGCAGTTGGTCGTACATGTTGACTGCAGGGTAGCAGTGAGAGTTATGTCTGTGATTTTATTTTTGCGTTATGTTATGGATTTTGGGGTACGGAATGCCCGCTTGTTCCTAGGACTCCGGGTTACGGATATCCTAGATGAGTCACGTACAAGATGACTACAGGGTACAGAAAAAGCTACGTTTGAGACTTATGTTTGGAAATATAGGTAGACATGGACATGCATCACATTCTCACATCATTTCATGATATCAGTTAGTTGGGACGTTTGTATATATAAACTTGCTCTACAATTTTCTTACTGTTGTTATAGCTGGACTGATGGGTATTCAGTGTGTCGAGTTGTGGATATCACGGGTAGGTAGACCGAGATGAGATGTGTATTTTATTTTTGTTCCAGGATGGGATCCAGTTTTGGTGTTGGGAAGAGCTAGTTAGTCTCGCCATTTAGGGCAGAGATAGAAGACGTTTTCCTGCTGAGCATTGTGAGTTCATTCCCCTTGTGTTTATTATTTTCAGGTTATGTGACCGGACATGGTCGGATGTAGTTGCGGTGATGCTGTGGGCATGTTGGGACCTACTATTACATTATGCTGTTCATGTCATGTTTAGGGCTAGTTTGCGTTTACCATGCCCTTTTGGATTAATATATTATTCTTTTGGCACATACGGGTGTCGGGTTGACACGTATTTCATTTGTATTTGATATTATCGTGTATATTTTTAGACTATGCTTATGTTGTGGGGCTTGGAGGGGTGGCGACTCTGTTGTGTCGTCGATCCCGGTCCCTTGTGAAGTATTTGGAATGGTTTTTCCTATTGTTTAGGATATTTATATTGTATTACAGGGTGTATGGAGTGGACCTTATCCACCGAAAGGTTATAATTTTATCATATGAATAATAATAATCTTCTTTGTTTATTTGTATGCTTTAGTGAATAAAATTCATGAAATAGATAATGATGATGAATTTGGTAAGATGAACTTCCAAGGTGTTGATAATGAGAAGGATAGCAGTAATGATGTTGGCGATGATAATTTTGACGGTGATTGTGAATTGGATGAAGACTTTGATCATAACAATGATCTTATTTAGTAGTGATGTTGTGTACGAGTAACTTTTTGTTCTAAGTTGGTGGTTATTTATTATTTTGAATTAGTATAATACATTAATGGAATTTATATTAAGTTTGTTAAATGATATTTGTTTAGGCTACTAGAATTGTGTTTTAATTTTAATTTTATATTTTTAATTAGTTTTAAAGCTTTTAAGGAAACAGTAACGTGACATAATTCAACTATTTGCACATTGCTATGACTTTAAGGTAGTGTTTTTATTTATATAAATTATTTTGAGTATTTTTTATTGTATTATAGAGATATTATTGTTTAAGAAGAGAAATTGAATTATTTTTATGATAATTTGGTAGAATCTTACGATTTGCGATTCTATGAATTATTTTTATGAATTATTCTACGATTTGCGATTCTACGAACCCAAAACAATCCTACCTAGACTCCCAATTTTGACAGTTTTGACGAGTAGTATATAGTATACTTGGGTTGAGAGGGTTATCGAACTACAGAGATCAAAGTCGTATTCCAAATTATCACAATTAAGCAAATTGAATTATATTATAAAATTGATTTGATTTGGTTTGTTTCTATTACTAATAAATTAAAGAGCAACGATAACTATTTTGTGTTAAATTTAAGATAAACAAGTCTAGGGTATTTCCAACTCCACCACTAGCTTCATAATATAGTCCTTTAATCATTAAATTGCAAGAGGGAGATACAACTTATGTGAATCATATTAGTAACACTACAAGCAATTGCCTAATCCCTAAAGAGATGCAATCGGTCCGATTCGCTATAACTCATCTTCGATTAAAGTATGACTAGTGCATGCATCTATTCTAAACTACTCCTACTAACATAAATTAAAAGCTTGTCTATACCATATTCTCTTAGCATGAATTGTGTAAATACAAGACTTTATCATACCCATGAAGAACCATTATGTAGAAACCATTATTAAATCTCCAGAGTTCTAGCTCCTAGTGATAAAACATGGTTGGTTAAGATTAATTGTTAATTCAATATAAGATAAGAAGAGAATCAATAAAGAATCTTGTTTAATTAATCAAATTCGTTATCTCACTACATAATCATCACATAAGTACTCTTTAACTTCCCCTTTTTGCAATAAAAATAATTAAAGTTCTATATTACTTAGCTAGGGTTTCGAGATACCGATTTAGCCACTTATGTTAGGAGAAGACTGCATCACTGATATAGAAATCATCTCCATGATTGAGTTAATTTGTTCTTGGGTTCTTGAATTGTAGAGAGAAGTCTTGAGGGAATATTTTCTTAGAGAGAGAATTCTGAATTGTGAATTCTTCAAAAGATGTCTTTTTCTCACGTAGGCTTCACATATTTATTGACAAAAGTTGATGTAATCATGACATGTGTTTTCTTGGTCTCGAAGATGACTTGGAATGGGGACCAATGATCAGCTGAATTGTCCAAATTATCCATTAACTTTGCTTACATAAGGAGACAGAAATTGGAGACTGTTTTTGCACTTTTTTTGAGGCAGAGTCGGTGTCCGCCGATCGATCGCTAGGAACGGTCGATTGATCAGTAATTCCTAACTTTAAATTTTTATTGTTTTGAGAAATTGTGTTTTGTTGACTTATTCTCTATTCTCAGCTAACTTGTACTTTGTTCTGAATTGAGTAATTTGATGCTTCTAAGTACCGTTCTGAATCCGGATTTTTGCTAAATCCTTATAATTAACTTATATTCTTATTAAAACCCCTGTAATATGCTTAAACACACAACTCGGGTAAAAATACCAAAATGATAAAATAAATAGACTAATAATAGGTCAATTAACGCAAAAAATATGCAATATTCTGGTCTCAACAAATGTTATAGGAATCATTGTATTGTTGTCTCGAATGGTTTAAGAGTGTGTTCCAATGGTATGATCGTTTCATACCTTCTTTTATTTCTAAGTCTTGGGTATGAGATGTATTGTTTGTGCACACACATAGTGTTGCCTTTCCTATCCTCCTTGGTTGCATTGATGTTTCCATCTTGGTATTCTGGGTCCTCGCACATATTAGGGACATAGAAGCCGAACGGATTAGGCAGGGTATTAAAACCCTTTTTCTTATAACTATTGAATCCTTAAGATTCATCTTTTATGACTTTTACTCTCGGCCATCTGCTTTTAGTTTCTTTTGTATGGGTGCCTTCCTAGTCATGAGTTGATGTCTTTCATTTTGACGCTTTACTTCGGTTATCCGTTGTTTAATATTGGGACTCTTTTCCCTTTCTATGGTTCATGACCCTTATGTGATTGTTCATGAGATAAGTATTCACGTGTTCTCCGTGATTTGTTTAGTTGACTTCCTGGGTCTTAGTGGTTGAATTGACCTCGCCGCGTATAACGTTATGATGTTGATGTGGTGATATGATTGAGGTAATTAGTTGATGGGAGTGGACCTCTTTTTAAGAATGGATTGACGGTTCATATTTATATATATTGTTGATGGTTATGTTGGTACGTAAGTATGTGAGTGATTCAATTCTTATGTTCTACGGGAGTGGGTTGTGAGTCTCATTGGTACCGGTTATAGACGTTTTTTTCCTATGGATATTGGGAGTGATCTCGATCCCTTTTTGAAGCCTTAGCGTTGTGATCACTAGAGTGATTGGCTATGTTGGAGTAGGGTATTGTGTACATGGTGCACGTTTATGTGAGTAGTGTAAACTATTGGCATTGGATTGATAGATGTGAGTCATATTGATCTCTTGTATGGTTCGTACTACGTGCCTTGTACTTATTTATCTCTCTCTCTCTCTCTATATATATATCGGTGTGCTTGTGCCATATGTTATTATGAGATGATTTTATTATGTGCTAGTTGCCTTGTCTGTTGATGCATAGTAGGGGACTAGGGGGATGTGTCTCAGGGGTCTCGTATTGGTGTGAGTGCCATGTGGGACGACCGACCAACCTAGGATAGATGCATGTTCACGGGTTGGTTAGCGCTACTTGGATGGTCGAGGGATGTGGAAGTTAGGATTTCTCCTGCTGGGCCGTCGTGCTCACCCCTTTTCCCCCTTTTCTTAGTTGTAGGTTATAGTTCTTCTAGCAGGTTGGCTTGCGGCGCGGATGCTGCTGCGGGACTGGGACGTTTATGCGTAGTGTTTCTCCTATTAGTTTTTTATTTTCTCGTCCCCTTGTTTTGGGACTATTATTTTATTTCCTAAGAGCCAGTCTGTTGTTGTACTCCTTCCATGTATTTTATATCCATGCATCGTTGTAAGAGATGTATTCTTTCGGCACCTTAATGTGCCTTGTGTATCATTTGGTATTAACTTCTGCTCAGTTGTATGGAATCATTGTTATTAGCATTATTCCATTCGATTTATTGTTGTTAATGTTCTTAGTTGGTCGTTCTATGTATAGATCACACATCGAAGTCCTCGGATGTCCCGATTCAGGAGTCTTAGGATTTTAGGGGCGTGACACAACATTTGACATATAGATATAGATATATTGTATATATATCATCGGCTACGAGGAGAAGCCTGAAAAACGGATTTTCTTGGGCCTTGAACGTTTCATCCTCAAGATGATGTGAACGCGATCGAGGCCATCCATCCTGGCACTGCAGGGAATGGCTGGGATACGCACCGCAGATGATGGGCGCCCTTATCTATTTGCTTAATAATTAATCTCATTGCAAACTAGACTAACTTGGACTATATATGGTGTATATGGGTATATAGCATAAAATCATATTTAGAAGAGTATTCTAACATGTTTGAGGTGCCCATTTGTCCCACATGGAATCTGGATGAGAAAAGTGATTGAGTATATAATGGGTGAATGTTAGCTTACCCATCAACCTAACCTTTTGAGTCAAACTGCGAAACAATAAACTCGTTACACGTCTTATATTTTGCACATTCTCATAAAATTAAGAAACAACCATGAATATATCTATTTACTTCCTAAACACCAGTAGATAATGATCTTCCAAATTTTAAATCATGGCTAATGGGTTAAGACCATCTTTTGTAGGATCTAATAGTTAATAAGTATCCACATCACTTCTCGAAATTATAAATACATTCTTTTTATGATACACTTGTAAAAAAAAAAATTGATTAAATGATGTAGACTATCTTTGACCATAGAGCTCGAGAAAAGAAATCTAAGGAGATGATCCTAATTCCATGGGTAATATGCAATGAATGATTCAAAACCAGTGATTACTTGATGATTGTGGGAGAGAGATTATTATTATATGGTCAAATGAAGAAGTTATTAGGCTATCAATTTGATGAAGAACTCTGTTATTTAGAGCCGGAAACACTCACACTCACACTCATATGCTACTCCCCACTCCCGATCATGGTATCCATATTCACAGAAATTATCATGTTTCCTTTTTCACTGGACATGATAATATCCTAGTCTATGAATTACCCATCCATTTTGATATGTTCAGAACTCAAATTTGCCATCATAATGGCATTTCCCCTCAGTCCATTTCCCCATTTCTATTTTATCCAGATACTGCAAATTGGCGTACCTCAGACTTCTACCCCTCCGATTGGCGTCAGAAGATTCTCCAGACTCTTGCAGACCATGAGGGCCAATATTCATGGGATCTTCTCGATCCAGACCATCCTATCTATCGGGTGCACCTTCATGCCTATCCAATTGACATAGCCCCCAGCGGGTACAATTCAGAGGACCTGCACTCAGATGATTGGAGTCCTCCTGGTGACTGAGACAGCAACTACCTTCGATGATGTCAGCTTTTCTGTCTGATTTGTAATCAACCCCATTTGCTTCCCCATGATCTCTTGCTTTGATCCCTTACCATTACCTATCCATCTCCAAATTCTTCTCCTTGAGAAAACCCTCATTTCCCGAAATTGTGACATGGTCCATTCTCTTCAGCTCCTATATATCAACCGTTATGGCCTTGAATCTGGACCAATCCGAACCATGCCTTTTCACCCTGTTTACCCTTTCTTAACCCATTTTGAGCTTAACCCTTTATTCTATTTTCATTTCTCCTCTGAGCTTTATCTCCTCTTATGGTACCTTGTGGACACATATCATATCGGGCTCATTCTTGATAAGTCCCAATTACTCAGATACCTTGCCCAATGCCTCTTTAACAACCTTCCTTCCGCCCAAATGAAATTTTGTTCATGGCTCACCCTCTTCGGCGATATTTCTTATTGGCAAACCCAACTTCGCCGTACCCCTTTCCAAAATCCCATGTTTGTATTTTGGACTTCTTCCCAAGCTATGTAGTTGTCATTGCTTTGCTCGATTGTGGAAATTATCTTTCTTCAGGTGGATTGTTCATCAGTTCATCAGTTGGACACAATAATTTGCTGAAATAGTAGGCAAAGCAATTAAATATATGAGATACAATTGAAAATCATATGGATTTCAAAGGACTAGTTGCATATATTTGTTGGTAGATTTGGAATTGGAAGGTTCATAATGCATGGGTATTTGAAGGCAGGTGATGGGTGGAGTCTTATATTGCTTTTAAGGCTGCAATCTCATATTGTTTGCTCCGTAAAGAAAATATTGACATGTTAAACGCCAATTAAATTTGGTGCGAAGAAATTCACATATTGTGACTTCTAAAATCATGAATGCTATAAGGTATAAAATGCAAGGACATACTTGAATTAATAGAATTTCACTTGCGTGTCCTTTAAATCTTTGTTTTGTTTAAATCTTTGATATTTATTTATCTTTCTTTAGCTTCCGTTACGTAACTTGCTTTATATTATACAATTGGATGGGCTCCATATTAAACATAGGGTTGAGAGTTTAATCCCCTATAGTATGCATATAGTGCGTATAATATCCTATGATTATTTGACATTTTATTATTAAAAAATATGTGCGTTTTGCACCTATTGTGACATGAATTGTTTAAAATACTCTAAGAATAAGTTTTTTTTAAAATAAAATAAAACAAATTACAAAAACAAAAACAAAAACAGAAACAGAAAATATGTTTATAAAAAATATATTTAAGAAAATCATCAACAAAACAATTACATTTGTTTTCAAAAATATTAAAATTATTTTGAAAACCTATTTTTTTAAAAAAACTTTTTATTTTTCTTCATTTAACATTTGATTAAAAAAATTAATCCATATTAGTTTTTTTTTTTGGAAAATATAAAACAAAATTACAAAAACAAAAAAAAAAAAAACTGAAAATATGTTTATAAAAAATATATTTAAGAATATCATCAACAAAAGAATTACAATTTTATTTTAAAAAATATTAAAAAAATAAGCATATATTTTTAAAACTCTTTATTTTATTTATTTATTTATGATAAAAAAATTAAGCCAATTTTATTTTTATTTAATTATCATTTTATTATAGAATATTTATTATTAATTTAATATTTATTATTTTTATTAGGTTAGAAGGGTTATTTTAAAAAAATTCTATTATTTTAAAGCATAATGGAATAAGTTACAACATTTTGAAAACATGATGAATTTATACACATATTTTCTAACTAATGGGATGTTGCGCACCTAGATGAAACTACAACAGGTTTTTCGCAAATAACCCTCAAACATATACAACAAAATATAAGATTCTAGTCCAGGTCAGGGCCGGGGCACCCGAATCTTTTAGTTAGTGCATGTATAAGCCCAAATTTAAATAGTTGCTTAAAAAGTCCAGAAATACTTAACCAATCCAATGCACATTAAGATAATATTTTAAGTATTTTAGTAAGTCAAAATTTAAATAGTTACTTATAGGCCCAGAAAACTTAAACCAACCCAATACAAATCTAACCCAAGGCTTCTTTTGTATTTTATGAGAGCTCACTTTGTGTGGGTTAGTCGAATTTTAAAAATATATATTATACATGTTATTCTTTGTTTTTCAGGTTAATATATTAAAGTGAAAATCTCCTAAAAGGTCCTTTTTTTTTTCTTTTTTTTTTAATCAAAAGAAAAATAAATCCTATGTTTTTTTTTCCTGAGACCAATAAATTATACTCTTGAAATTTATTTTCCTATAAGTCCTAAACTACTCATATTTTCATTTATATTCTTTCTAAATAGAAGTAAAACTTTTAAATAACAAATTTATTTAATAAATATTGTATAATAAATATATTTTTTTATAAAATTGCATTATGAGTTTAGATAATAATTAACTTAATTAGAATTCCACAAAAAAATATTATTTATTTTGTAAAAAGAAAAAAAATAATTTTATTTTATTTTAATCTTACAATTTATTTGTAAACTTTCATATCAAAAGTTTGATTTTATTTTTTATCTTACATTAAATTTAATTTAACAAGAGGATAAATAAAAGATTTTGAGTGATTTAGGACTTTAATGGAAATTGTTTTCACCTCGTAAGATAAACAAAAATTAGGACCTATTTGTCTTTTGACAAAAAAAAAAAAGCAAAGGTAGGACTTATAGGAAAAATTTCTTAAATTATGTGTGTCATTTTAATGAAAATACTTCAATCTAATATTTTTTGAAGCATACTAAATCGCATGTATAAAAGAGCCTCCTATTTGATTTCGCCCAAGGCTATGAGAATTTGGTTAGTCCCATGGTCCACGACCCACACCTGTAGAATACCAATATATGGGCGGAGCCAAAACCAAATCAAGGAGGCCATGGCACCTCCTAATTTAAATTATTATTTTTTTAGTACCCTAAAAAAAAAAATATTTTATAGATAAACTTATAAAAAATTGCATATGAACCCTTTCAAAATTTTAAAAACTTTTTTTACTATCTCAAAATATATGTATTTTATCGATAAATTTATAAAAAATTACATATAACCCCTCAATTTTTTTTACTAACCTACTAATATATATATATTTTATAAATATTACATATGACCCCTTCCTAATCTATTTCCTGGATCCACCCTCAATACATGTAACATAAAACAGGCGCCCCTAATCGCATGCACCTTGGGCTCCGTGCCTGAGAGAGAAGTGTCCTCCTGATAAAAGTGACCTCGCTGGAACATATACAAGGCACAATAATTGCGCCTTTATGTGCCCCGCGCAACCTTGGATGCCTTAAACAACTATGCTCATGACATAATCGATGCATATGTAAAATACAACATAATCAAAACATTCAAAAAATTTAAAACAATGTTCAAAATCACATACCCATGAAGATTTTTGTAATCTACAAAGCTTTAGCATGAAAGAAATATCAAAGAGAACAAACTCTCTCTGAAATCAAGAAAACTAACAACTGATAAAGCAAAAAATTACTCTTACTAGATAGACAAAAAGTAAGCGAAGAGTTGCCCAAACCATTACAACTCATAACACGCCCTCATAGCCATGGCAGATAAACCAAAATTGAAGCACCCTAACTATTTGACGAATGGGTTGCAGGCTTCCCAGGGTTGGCTTCCCCTCGTCGTCTCATTTTTATTTAGACTATTTTTTCTGAGATATATTATTTCGAATTCTAGCATTACATATATGCTATATATATATACCAGTATGCATGTGCATTGAATTTATGTTTCATAGCTCAAAACATTGAAGTCCACAAAGCATTTTCGTCCTCGCGACACAGCCCATGAACTACCTTGATCCTCTCAGAAGGATTGCAAATCCCACTGCAGCTCCAATCATATGTAGCAATGCAGGTGTGGCCAAATATAGCATTCCACTGGCAAGCTGTAGTAACAAGTTACATCACCATACTCTATATTCCTCCATAAGAGCAATTACTTTATACGTACCTATATATATAATCGAATTTTCGACAATTTTTTTATTTATTTATTTTGTTCGGTCGATATATTTTTTATGGAATTAGTAACCAAATAACAGTTCAAAACTATAACTTTGAGCTTTACCAGGTGGGGTACCGCAACAAAATCGCTTATCATCAACATGCTCCACATCCAATCCGATAAACCAAGCTCCTAATGAAACATCTTCATTCATGTACTTGTGCAGCACATTCCTAAGATGAAAAAAAAAAAAAAGACTCATTAGAAGAGGAATGAAATGCCTTAAAGCACTAAAACCAGCCATTGTTCAATAAAAATCGAATTGTAGACCGAGCAAAAAAAGGTCTGCGACTCTCTTCTAACTCGAAAAGAAAACATACAGCACCAGACACAACTTATATAAGTTGTTGAGCCTAATTTAGAAAGACTAGTGGGAACTTACTGGTTTTTGGCTATATAAGCTGCTAACTCTTTTGAAATAGCATATGTTTGTCCTGCAGCATGGCGGAAATATTTGTTTCCTACATCACCGAACTTCCAGAACTCCGGTTCATGATATTTCACTCCCCTATAAAATAAGATCCTTTCAGAAACTAAATACTCATAACAATAAAAATAGTATGTTGCTAAATATTAGAGTACAGAGCTTACTTTTGAAACAGTACCGGGCCAGACTTCATGCAACCGATATATACCAGAGGTTTGTTATGGTGACTAACTAAAGTCCTTGCCAGTGTCGCTGTTGTAAATTAAGAGTGAATGAGCTCAGTCAGACCAAAATAGTTGAGTATGAGACAACAGGCACTCTTCAATTAAGAGTAACATTAAAATGAATACTCAATTGTAACCGGTGACTCCTAGTAACGGTGAAGGTTATAATCTACAAGCTTGTGATACGAACAAACATTACTATGTCTCAAAATGCAGTTGGAATCTAACATGTAGCGATGCCACGTAACAATTGTGCTCAAATAATGAGCCATTCAATCATAAGACAGTATGGTGAGTGTCTAAGATATGTGTTGTACCTATATCAACTTCAAACACACACACACACAAGAAATATAGACACCAAGATATATAGTGGTTCGGTCCAATTGGTACTTACGTCCACTTTAGAGAGAGTTTCACTATCTTTGGAAGAAAAATGGGGGAGGAGGAGAATACAAGTTATTCTCTCCACTCAACTCAATCTCACAATCTATCTCTCTACCTCACAAGAACTCTCTTGGTTCTTTACAATTCTCTTTGTTGATGCACACAACTCTCAACTCTACTTGGTTTCTTGAATTGGTGATATCTACAACAATGACAAGCTTCCCTATTTATAGGATGAAGGGAAGGGAAAAATCAAAGAAAGTTTGGCCATGGTTAGGCCATGTTTGGCACCTCTTTTGACTATGTGAGTTAGGCACCTCCCATTGAAGTTGCTTGTCAACCTTTGCTTCATAATTTGGTATGGAACCATCAATTCTCCCCCTCCCATACCTATCGAAGGAGAACGTCTTCTGCTGCACTTCAGTTTATGTCCATCTTGGCTATGTCTCTGCATAGCTCTAGCTTCTCTCGAGTAACAACCTTTGTCAACATATCTGCTAGGTTCTCCTCTGTATGGATCTTCACAAGTTTCAACAGTTGTAACTCCATTACTTCGCATATCCAGTGATAGCGAATGTCGATATGCTTCGTGCGGGAATGGTACATTGAATTCTTGCTCAAGTCTAATGCACTCTGACTGTCACAATGTACTTTGTATTCTTTCTGGCTAACACCTAGTTGTTGGAGAAATCGCTTCACCCATAACATTTCCTTCCCAGCTTCTGTTGCGGCAATGTACTCTGCCTCTGTTGTAGATAAGACGATACACTTCTGCAATTTGGATTGCCATGATACAGCTCCCCCTGCAAAAGTAAATAGGAATCCTGATGTAGATTTTCTGCTATCCACATCATCGGCCATGTCTGAATCTGTATAGCCTTCCAAAACTGTTCTGCTCCCCCATAACATAAGCATAGTTTTGATGTACTCTTCAGGTACCTAAGAATCCACTTGACTGCTTCCCAATGGTCTTTGCCTGGATTTGAAAGAAATCTGCTCACAACGCCTACAGCGTGGGCAATATCTGGTCTTGTACAAACCATTGCATACATCAAACTACCAACTGCTGAAGAGTAAGGGATTGCTTCCATCTCTTCCTTCTCTTTCGTCGAAGAGGGACACGATCGCTTGCTTAGTTTGAAGTGATTAGCCAGTGGAGAATTGACTGGCTTGGCATTTCCCATGTTGAACTTTGCAATCACCCGTTCAACGTACTTTTCTTGTGACAACCATAATTTCTTGGCTTTCCTGTCACGAACAATCTTTATGCCCAATATCTGTTGAGCTGGGCCTAGGTCCTTCATGTCAAAGGACTTGGACAATTCTTGCTTCAGCTTACTGATCATACTAGCATCCTGTCCAACTATCAACATGTCGTCAACATACAACAATAGAATAACAAAGTTACCATTCGGGAATTTCTGAATATAGACGCATTGATCTGCAGCAGTTCTCTTATAACCATGACCCACCATAAATGAGTCAAACTTTATGTACCATTGCCTCGGTGCTTGCTTGAGGCCGTAGAGACTCTTATTCAGTTTGCAGACCATATGCTCTTTCCCTGTAACTTTAAAACCTTCTGGTTGGTCCATATAAATTTCCTCCTGTAGATCTCCATGGAGGAATGCTGTCTTAACGTCCATTTGTTCAAGCTCTAGGTTCAGACTAGCTGTTAATCCGAGTATCACTCGGATTGAAGTCATTTTCACTACTGGTGAGAATATCTCATCAAAGTCAATGCCTTTCTTCTGTTGGAATCCTTTGACGACCAATCGGGCCTTGTGCTTCATCGGCTTTCCGTTAGCGTCTTTCTTCAGCTTGAACACCTATTTGTTTTTCAATGCTTTCTTGCCTTTGGGAAGTCTTACCAAATCATAAGTCTGGTTCTTCTGCAAGGAACTCATCTCTTCTTGCATAGCTTGCACCCATTTACCTTTGTCTGTATGGGTCTTTACTTCCTGAAAGCATTCTGGCTCCTCTTCATCAGTAAGCAGAATATAGTCTGACTCTGGATATCTCCTCGACGGAATCAGCGGTCGGCCTCTTTCAGATCTTCTTGGCTGAGGCTCTTCAAATGGAGGAACTACTTCTGATTCTGTAGCTTCTGGTGGAGGGGTTTGTGGCTCCCCCTGCTCAACACCCTCATGTTCTTCTTCCTCCCCTGCTTCTGGAATTTCATCCTGCATTTCTTCATTATCTGGGGTCAACTGTACTGGTGCAGGATCTGGGATGATGTCTGTAACACTGGGACTGGTACCACTGGACTTTGTGGTCTTTTCAGTGTCTTTATATGTCTGGTTCTCTTGGAACATAACATCCCTGCTTCTGATAACCTTATTTGATTCTGGATCCCATAGTCTGTATCCGAATTCTTCGTCTCCATAACAGATGAAGATGCATGGAGTTGACTTCAGGTCGAGCTTCTGTCTTTGCTCCTTGGATGCGTGTGCAAATGCCTTGCACCCAAATACTCTTAGGTGAGAGTAGGAGGGATCTCTTCCAGTCCATACCTTTTCTGGTACTTCAAACTGCAGCGGTACTGATGGTGATCTGTTGATCAGATAGACGGCGGCTCTAACTGCTTCACCCCAGAATGGCTTTGATAACTTAGCCATATTGATCATACTTCTGACTCTGTCCATAATGGTCCGATTCATTCTCTCGGCTACACCATTATGTTGTGGGGTACGTGGGACCGTCTTCTCATGTCGGATACCGCGTTCAAAGCAGTATGCTCGGAACTCGTTGGAAGTGTACTCGCCTCCATTGTCTGATCGAATGCACTTTAGCTTCTTTCCAGTTTCCCGCTCTACCATGGCGTGGAATGCCTTGAAGTAATCAAGCACCTGGTCCTTTATTTTCAAAAAATATACCCACACCTTTCGTGAAGTATCGTCAATGAATGTGAGAAAATATTTATTACCGCCTACAGACTCCACTTCTATAGGACCACAAACATCAGTGTGTATTAAACTCAACAACTCTGATCTTCTTTTGGTAGCTGAGTTGAATGAGACTCTATGATGCTTTCCAAATAAACAGTGATCACAAGGGTTTAATGGAATACCTTTTGATACTGCAATTAGTTTCTTCCTTGCTAGTGTAAGTAATCCTTTCTCCCTCATGTGTCCGAGTCTTTTATGCCACAAATTTGGTGAAGTCTCATCTTCAACTGCATTGAGACTTTCTGAAATTACCTTCACATGGGTCTTGTATAGTGTGCCATTTATCTGTCCTCGGGCGATTACCATGGCTCCTTTTATCAGCTTCCAGGTGCCATTGCTGAAGTAATTGTCGTAGCCTTCCCAATCTAAGGTTGTCCCGGAAATGAGATTGAGACGAAGGTCGGACACATGTCTGACATCTTTTAACACCATACTGCAACCAATACTGGTCTTGATATGGACATTGCCGATTCCCACGATCTTCGAGAAACTTGTATTGCCCATTCTCACTATACCAGAGTCTCCAGCTTTGTATGAGGTGAAGAAATCACTGTGGGGAGTGGCGTGGTAAGATGCTGCCGTGTCAACCACCCACTCGGCTTCATTGTTTCCTACGTGGAGGCATACCTCTTCATCAACTGAGCATATAGTGATATCTCCATTAACAGTGACCATGGAGTCGCCATCTTCCTTTTGTGGTTGGTGGCTATTTTGACCTTGCTCTCTTTGTAATTTGCGGCAATTCTTCTTTAAATGTCCCGCGATGCCACAATGAAAACAAACATATTTACCCTTTTGTGGATTTCTGTCATCGCTGGGCCTGCCGCGAGTTCGAGACATTCCTTTACTTCTGCCTGTAACTAGGGCATGTGTCTGGTTCATGCCGGCCTCCTTTCTTCTGGCTTCCTCGCTGAATATGGCATCCTTTACTGTCGCCATAGTGAGTTTTCCGTTTGGTGCTGAGTTGCCGAGGAAACCACCAGTGTCTCCCAATTTGGTGGTAAGGAGCTGAGTAGAAGTAGGGCTTGAGTTTCATCGCCAAGATTTAACTCTACAGCTGCAAGCTGGTTTACCAAGTTCTGAAACTCGCTGGTGTGCTCGGCTACAGAGTTTCCGCTCCTCAACTTCAAATTTACCAGTCGCATTATTAAAAGAGCTTTGTTTCGAGCAGTCTTGGCCTGGTACATATCCTCGAGCTTCTCCCAGAGCTCGTAGGCATTGGTCTCTTGCGCAACATGGTGGAATACACTATGGTCTATCCATTGTCTGATTTGGCCAATAGTTTTTTTGTGCATCTTGGTCCAATCTTTCTCTGTGATGGCCTTGGGTTTTGCGCCTTCATTTTCTAACGGATCCGCCAAATCCTTGTAATTAAGGAGATCCTCCATCCTTGGTCTCCATATGGTATAATTCGATGCCGTCAATTTAATCATAGCTCCTGACCCCGATTCCTCCATGAATAGGATCGGTCTTTAAGCTCAACTTGGCTTATTTGATATTTTAGGAGTTGAATCACCCAAAATGGATTTCACCGTTGCGTCCGGAACGGTTGAAAACCTCAAGATCGCCTCTGACTGGGCTTCAATCGGACTTAAAATAAGTTGTAAAAGCCCAAAACTGTGAAAAAGGGTAAAATAGTCTTTTCACCTTTTTTTCTTTTCCAAAAAAAATTTACTGCTGCTGATGTGGCAGTGATGTCAGCGATGACGTGGCGTTGAGGTGGCTTGATGATGTGGCACGCTTGCGTGGCGATGACGTGGTAGAGTCAACAAGGATAATGGGCAGCAGCTGAGTGGTCTCACGCACAGCAACTTCAGGGGATGCGTGAGGGCGCGTCCGTCGTCAGAATGAACTGAATTTTATACCGACGCGTTTGTCTTCGAACGAGCTTTCCAACGATATATTATACGTTGTGGTGTGAATGAGTTTACAGGTTCGAAATAGGCTCGAAAGTGCGGAATGATTGTGAACCCGAGCTCTGATACCACTTGTTGTACCTATATCAACTTCAAACACACACACACACAAGAAATATAGACACCAAGATATATAGTGGTTCGGTCCAATTGGTACCTACGTCCACTTTAGAGAGAGTTTCACTATCTTTGGAAGAAAAATGGGGGAGGAGGAGAATACAAGTTATTCTCTCCACTCAACTCAACCTCACAATCTATCTCTCTACCTCACAAGAACTCTCTTGGTTCTTTACAATTCTCTTTGTTGATGCACACAACTCTCAACTCTACTTGGTTTCTTGAATTGGTGATATCTACAACAATGACAAGCTTCCCTATTTATAGGGTGAAGGGAAGGGAAAAATCAAAGAAAGTTTGGCCATGGTTAGGCCATGTTTGGCACCTCTTTTGACTATGTGAGTTAGGCACCTCCCATTGAAGTTGCTTGTCAACCTTTGCTTCATAATTTGGTATGGAACCATCAATATGGAAGAAATTATTGCACTTAAAAAAAATTTCCCTATCAAATCTCAATGGAAGAGGGAGTAAAAATCATCCATCCATTGCAATTTTGGGCTTAGATATGATTTATTGGATCTGTCAATGATGATAGTCTTCATGCATGGAGCTGCATAATGCAATCTAGGAGATAATCAAGTAGAACTCCCTGTGCATTCAATATATGTATTCACAATCTCATACTCATCTTCTCTACCGCATTTCACAATTATATATGGGCGGATATGAAGAGCAAAACTTCAAATTCTTTTTTAGCTTTACTTGCAAGTTGCAACTTATTTTCTCTCTCCTTTTGTAGTATCTCTTCGATATATAACTTTATTCAACATATGTTCAAAGCACAAAACCATAGTAAAATATAAAAAAGGATCTCTAATGTACGTAACGGAGTAAAACAAATGAAAATTCCTTTTACCTATGTTAACATGAACATCATCATCAACTTTGACATAGAAATCTGCATCCCACAATGCAACAGCAGTAACGAAATACATTTTCGTCTTGGCTGACAATTCTTCGTAGCCCTCAACATGGTCCTGCTCACGGCATATACACAAACAAAACAAGAAAGTAGCTATGAAATACCCTAATTTGATCCTCGATTGTAACAGTCATGCTGTTAAACTATAAATAAAAACTAAAAATTGCGTTGTGTAGTAAAATGGGAATATTATATAGAAACAAGAAAGAAACATCACCAGCCTCAAAAAGTCTCCATGCCTTTTGTCTTCTGATTCAATAGCTTTGTCAAGAATACCACCAGGTGATGAACTAGTTATATCGTTTGTATGAGGACAAAATAGACAGAAAATAGACAGTTACTTCATTTCAGTTCGCTAATCTAAAACAACAACTAGAATAGCAAGGAAAAAAAAGCAGACCAGATCACTATATATGTACGTATGCCAAGGCATCAAATTGAACTAAATTGAAGAATGCATTATTACACCCTAAACGCTCAAGGTACGTATATAAAGTCGTACCTGTGACCAATAACGAAGCGTATGACAATGCCCTTCTCTTCCTCTAGCTTCCTTCTCTTTTCACCTTATTATATATAGCAAAAAGAATCCCTCAATGACAAAAAAGGGAATAAGCAACTAGTATACCGTAAAAACGAATGAATCTTCAAAGCCAGCTTATGTACCTTGGGGCATCCAAGTTTCCCGAACTGAGTCTCTTCGTTTTCTGCTACTAAAAGCAGTATTGATTCCAATGACCATTAGATATTTCGTTTTAGCATTTGACTGAGCACTCTTTGGGCTTACTGAGATGGTAAAATTCTTTGGTAGAGTCTCATGTTTTGTCTTTGCAGCAACTGAGCCACTCCCAATATTGCTGACTCTTCCATATAGTGTTCTACATTTCCATTTAAGCACACTACGAATCATACATATTAAAGAGCATGGTAACACATTAAGCCAAATTCAACTAAAATAAGTTTCTGTTGGCCTACCGGACAGCATGAGGCACCTTTGAAGTTTCTGTTGGAATGCCAGTTGATTCATGGAGTACAACCTTTGGCTTAACACAAACAAAATCACCAAAATTACTACAAAAATGTCAATATTAGAGATAAAGTAACAAAAAAAAAAAAAAAATCTAAACTAAAGGAAATAGTGTGAGTGGTTTAAGGATGGCTTTTGGGGAGGGTATACATGGACTGGGCAATTGGGCATAAGCCCCACTTAGCAGCGGTAGCTTTTGGATCGGATCTCGAAGTACCCAATCCGTGACAAGTGGTATCAGAGCAGATTCAATCATTGATCAGGTCATGCCAAATGCCCACGCGGAGGTGTCCAGTCCCCGCAGTTAGGGCTGACAGGTAGGCAGGTTGGACCAACCGCAACATGGGCGTTACGGTCTTAAGTGGGGCAGTAGGACTGGAGCAAAATACTTTTAATGTAGGATTAAACTCAACTTGTTTCTGTTTGTTGAGTCAGTACAGGATTTAAGCTAAGCTTGTTTTAGCTCACGAATGATTTCATATTTATCATTCTTACGAAGTTCGTGCTGAATGCAATAATCTTAGTTTTGCTAAAATGGAAGTATATAGATTCTCTTACTAGCTTTCGATTACAATCCACAGAAGTTAAGTTTCTTCTTTCATCTTTGGGTTCATTTGTCCTTGCAACATCATTAGCTTCAGGCACCATCCAGTACCTGAGACCGAAAAAGCTCTTGATTAATCCACCATGTAAATAAGTTCACCTAAATATATAATCCGAACAATTTAATCCCCTCTTGACCCACAAAGGTATAAATAGAAAGAAAGAAAGACGGCCGAAAAGAAGAAGAAATTATTTAGCAATTATCGACGCATAGACCATATAAATAACAATGATGATGATAGAACGCAAAAAGTTCGAAGAAAGAAGAATTTGGAGGGAACCATAAATAGCCCCTACTGTAAAACCACCACTAACCAAACTCAAGAACTACATTGACAAGCACAGTGAAAACTAAAATGCCAATTTTGATGACAGAAATAAAAACACTACCCTTAGAATGACAAAAACACACACACATTACTTATCCAACAAATCCCAAATTACTCATCAAACAACATATTATACCATCACTCGCGTTACTCATCCAACAAAATTATATCATACTTTAATAACCCCCCTTGCTCATGATCCAACAAAATTATACAATATACCAAAACATCATAAAACAGCCTCTCCCCATATGGCAGTAATACTGCATACATCTGAGACACACGAACAAAATTACAAGTTTTAAAAGACTGTGGGTTTGGTGACTCGGGAGTATCAGGTCTCATATTTGATTCGTGCAAAAAATTTGCTCGGATCATGACCTCGGACATAATCCAAACCTTACTGTAATCCTCGTCAGGTCCTTTGCAAATAATAATAATGCATAAACTAAGCCATCAAAATCCCATAAAGTAAAAAAAGGCATAAAAGTGCACTAAATCTTCCATATAAAGTAAATAGAAGATAGCAATGACAGAAAAAGTACCTGTCAGAGAATAACATTCCAACACAAAAGCTAGCAATCCAAAGAAAGAAAGCCCATTTCCTAGTTACAGCACCTTTTGAAGGCATGTCTCCTCCAAATCCTCTGCTCTTCAAAGACATCTTTTAGTGTAATGAAATCTAGAGAAAAGCAACTTGCACAAAATATTAAGAGAAAAACAAAAACTTAGTACAGAATTAAGAGAGAGCTCAGTCACTAATTAAAAAGAGAACCAGAAAAATTAAGAAGCAAATAATGTTAGGAGTGAGAGATACCTACTAACTGCTCTTTCTTAAATTCATAATTGTCCGAATTAGTGAATATGTCTTTTTGTAACCAACATTCATAACTTAAATGAGTGGAAACAGTAACGGTATCAATTATGGGTCATATTCAACCTAATATTAGGTGAAAGCTTCCATTAAAGTAGAATGAGAAGAAAATCAATCTTGTTTGTTTCAATTATTTTAAAAATAATTTTTGAAAACCTAGAATAGAGTAATGAGTTTTGAAGAAGTCAATTCTCAAAAATTGTTAATTTTACAGAATATTTTCCATTTATTTGATTTTCAATTTTCCCTAAATATAAAAAAAGTTTTAGAAAAATCAAGCTAAAAAACAGAGGTCTAACCAAGTAATTCTTTACAACATGTGGCCACCCAAGCCAACTGGTAGGGTGCTACTCAATTTTTTTTATTTTAATATTTATATTTGGTCATATATATATTGGCCAAATCTCCTGATGTGAAAATAGGTATAAATATATAAACATATATTTATATATGTTTATTTATTTTCTTTCCATTCAATGGATCATTAATAACTGTATTCATTAATTTATACATTTTGAATACTTAATATATTAATAAAAAAATGTCTCCGATATTTATTTCAAAATTAATGCTATAAAAAAAAAAAACATACAAAAGTTATAGAACAAGCCATGCTTTTTCCTCTCTTCTCTCTTTTGTCGGTATTAAATGTTTATGACCAAGGATATTTCCATAATTCATAGAAATTGCATGTGCAAGACTATGTTTATAATAAATAAATAAGAGAAAATTTCAGGTACCTCCTTGAGGTTTGGCTAGCCAAGGACTTCCCCTCTTGTTTCAACTTTGTCACATACCCCCTAAAGTTTGCAAAGGTTTTCAAAGACACCCTCTACTTCTAACTTGTTGTTAAATCATCTAACGGAAGAGATAAAATTACGTTATTGTCCTTAAGCTTTGAAGTGAGATTATAAAATTACCCCCATTAATAAGATGGGTAAATTTCAGGTACCTATCCTACTTTTTATTTTTTTTTAGTTCTTCGATTTCTACTTTCCCCTCAAATTAGCAATGACTTTGCTTCCATGAAATTAGTATATATTCATATATATATATATATGTATATGCATATATATGTATATGCATATATTAGAAGATAGTGATCGCTTCGAGATTTCAATCGCTTCCAAAGATCGCTTTGAGGTTTCAATCGCAAAGATCGCTTCGAGATTTCAAGATTGCAGACAATGATCGACAATCCTTTCAATCGTATAAATTGTTTATATGGATAGATTTACTCATATATAGGTTTATATGTATAGCTTTGGTTTCTGTACTCACCCTTAGTACTAGGGTTTTTGAATCCTTTATTTTAATTTCTTTATTTCTACAGAAGCAAAGAATTTAATGGCAATAAAAAGAGAAGTGTATGACAAGTTCAAAGGTGCAAAAAATTATGATTCAATTGTTGTTGATGATGCTTCCAAATCAGTCTTTAATTTGGAATCAAAGATATCTAACTCCAAATGGAATCAAGGTCATTTAGGGTTTCTGATTGGTAATGTTTATTTTTTTTATTGCAATCCCCAAATCCCAATCTCTTCAATTTCTCAAATCGGAGTCCATAACCAATCACCCTAAAGAAACATATATGAATGGCAGTGCAATGGAGTGGCGTTTTGTAGGCGATCGAAAGAGGAGAGTGGAGGGTCGTGGTCTGGTGCGCGGGTGGTGGTTCAATGTGGTTGGGGGTGTGGCTGTGGCGGCTTGGTTGTAGAGGGAGGGGTGAATTTGGTGGTCTTGTAGCATTTCCTCAATTTCTTCACATGAATCCCCAAATTGGAAACACAGAGACGAACCCTAAAAAATGAACAAAAGCTTTCTTTCTAACGACTATAAATGGGAAAGAATAGCTGAGGGGCACATATGTAACTACACATTATTAAAGAAGGATAGTAAAGTCATTTAACCCTTAGAAGAGTATTTTAGAGATATCATATATTTTTTGCCAATGACATCATCCATTTTAACAACTAGTTAGTCATAAAGGAGGTTTGTGGTGACGGAAGTAAACCTCAGAAGAGGTATGTGACAGTTGAAACAAGAGGGGAGGTCCTTGGCTTTTTGCCAAACCTCATGGGAGGTATCTGAAATTTTCCCAATAAATAAAGAATAGACAAAACTGCATAATACCCCCTATGCTTTTGAAAAGTTACAAAATACCCTCTTTTTTAGCTCCAAATTACTCCCTCACCTTTATAAAAGCTAACAAATTATTCCCTTAGATATTTTATCACTCTATTTTTCTGGTTGACTTCTATGCAATTGACTTGATTAATTTTTAATATTACCAAAGTACAACCAAAATATGACCATTGTACCCTTTTGCTTTGTAATAATTCATTTTTAGTATTATTTAGTCTTTTTTCTCTCTTTTAATAATATAATTAATAACTTAAAACTCCACACACATATACTTATTTTAGGCACAAAACCTACGATTCTGCTAGTCATAATTCCTTCCCAGGCTCGGTTCCTAGTTGTGATATTTAAAATCTATTTAAGAAATTATTATTATTTAAAAATATATTTTTTGTGATAAATATAATAAAAATTAAAGTATAATCTATGAACTTAAAACATGTCTAAAATTTTCTTTTGTAATCCGTTTTCACTATGGAGAAAAACTAACACCAACTGATTTATTTTTAACATAAGTAAACAATCTTTATCTAGTCTAGATCTATGTATTTACTTGAGAAAATAAAAACTTTGTTGAATTCGCAATGCAACTGATGTAAAATTCTAGTACCTTTTTAAAAAAGTAATTGTAATATATAATAAATGCTTAAATTTGCCCCTATAAAATTATAAAAAACACTTTTGTATTGTCCTTCATAAATTCGCATAATTTTGTTATTAAAGACTCCCCTTCCATCATATTTTTTTTTTCTGGATCCGTTCTTGGCTCTCATGTAATATTTAAAAGATAATTTCTTTGTCATACATTAAGACTATGACAGTATGCATCAATATGACACATTGTTGTAAAATAATAATATTTTTTAATCATATTTTTAATACCATATTTTAGGCCTAAAATTAGTATGTGTGTTGAGTTTTGAATTACTAATTACATTATTGAAAGAAGAGGAAAAAAATGCTAAATAATAGTAAAAATGGGTTATTACAAGGCAAGATGGAACAATGGTCATATTAAAAATTAATCAAGTCAATTGCATAAATGTCAAGGGTAAAAATGGATTAAAAATATTAAAGGGGTAATTTACTTCATTATACAAAGGTGAGGGTGTGATTTAGATCTAAAAATAGCACAAGGGGCATTTTGCAATTTTTTAAAAATATATGGGGTATTATGCACTTTTATCTAAAAAATATGCAAGTATGGGTATGGCTACATCATTTTTTTTTTGGGTAATTAAATAAATATATTAAAAAAGAACCTTCACAAGAAAAGGAAAGTCGGCATATAGCCATTTAGTCCTACAAAGGGGCAAAACACATTTAGCCCTAAAATAGAACCAACAAAACCCTAGAAAGCAAATCGCACAATACAAGGGTTGCCAATCGCGTCTTCATCATCTGCATATACCCAACAAAAAGGAAAAGAAAAAAAATGGTGGATTGCTTGGAGAAGGTGATGATACCATATTTGGTTCACTCTCACCATTAAGCTCAGGTTGTGAGGATCCTTCTTTTTGTTTTGGTAGCATTCCCTTAAAATTAAGAGCACTGTTGATAGTTTTTAGTTTTTATTTTAAATAAATCAACAAATAAAAATGAAGTGGAATAATCCAGATTCCAAATGAACAAATTCAAACTTGAATTTTTTTTTTGTGATTCTCGAAGAATGAGGTGAAAATCTCATGTACGGTTTAATTGGGCGGTTATGGGGGATATTGTTTGCACAAATCATCTCCAAATTTAGTAAAGTGCGGGCGTGCCAGATTCAAATTGAATCAAAGAGAAATTCCTAGGAAACTGGAGACTATTCTCTTGGAAGATGATTGATATTAAGCGATTGTTTTTGGTTCTTTTTGCCTTAGTTAAAAAGACTTTAATATTGAAGTTGTAAAGGAAAGATAATTGAACTAGATAATCAAAGTAAAGAAACTGGAATTGAAATGTAACTAAAGAATTGGATTGAAATCGAAATTGCATTAAAGAGCAGTTGTTTCCCTTTGCCAACTGTCCACCAACCCCAGAATGGTTACTTCCTCCTGAGGATGATACTGACCCACCTTCGGATGAATTCTCTTCTTTAATGGCTCATTTTCTAATTTGTAGAGATTTGCACTACGAGGTTAGCCCCATAAGTTCCCAAAATAACAAATGTGGTGTAGAGTTTTACAACCCCACACATTTTGCCAAATAATTTGGATTAACACAAATGATCCCACTCCCTCATTTCCAATCATACAATCACCATTTTTGCCAACGAGTGAAGTTTATTGATAATGAGGTTGTTCATGATGTCAGTAGAATGTTCCAACATTTTAAAAAAGGTCTTTGTTTTGTCCCCCTATAAACCTTATCCTGATGCGAGCCAAACCTTTGAATTTTGGTAGGAAGCGTATGTGACAAAGACTAGACTGATGAAAGGGTCAACACTAGTATTGCAACAGATAAATTCCTTCAAGTTTATATCTCTCCCTTTCATGGTGATCTACCCCTACTGGTAATCCTTCCTTCCAAGAAGTTAAAGAAAACATCCTCAAAAGCAACCTCAAAAGCATCCTCACAGCCACCTTCTGGAGCTGAGAAGCAAGGTCAAAAATATTTTTTTTTCTCAAAGTGGTAAGCATCCATTTTATCATTCTTTAAAAGTTTCTTTCCTGGACATTTTTCATATATATCTCTTCTTTTCAGAAAAATCCAAAGATTCAATTCCTCAAATGGTTACTAACATTGATATCTACAAATACCCTGCTGAAATAGTGAGGAATGATGTAGCTGAGCTCATTGTTGTTCAGAAACAAGTGGTTGCTAAGCGAGATGAAAAGGAAGTTATTGCTGCAAGGACTAAGGTATCTTTCCTTATCATTTTCTTTCTAACTGCTCCTTTTTTATTATATATATATTTTTAATATTCTTCATTCCTCTATTAACTCATGGCAAGACAAACGACAATCTCAACGCCAATTGGGTAAGAGAACTTCTCACATCCCTCATGGCACCACAATTGAAGTTCCTAGTGACTCGGAAGTTCAATAATCTTCTCTGAAAAAGAAGAAGAAAGATGTAATAGGAAACACCCCGACCAAGAAGGCAAGCACAACAAGAAGCGGCAAGACCAACACCCTTAATCTTAAATCACACCAAAAAATTACCAAAGAAACTGGTACATCTCATGATCAGAAGTTGAAAGGAAAGATTGAAGATGAAAGAATGGAAGATGCTGGAAGTATTGAGGAAACCGAAAGTGAAGATGAGGAAACCGTGGAAGAAACGGAAGAAAAATCCCTCCAGGAAGAGGTAAAGGATAGAAAAGGAAAGGATATTAAAACAATTGTCACAGTAAAGAGAGAAAAGATCAAGGCAATGGAAAATGAAGAAGACTCTGCCAAGGTAGAATCTATCATTTTTCTCCTATTATTTCCCTTCTCATTTTTCTCTAAAACCATTAAATTTTATTTCAGGACTCCTCCTCCATGGACGGAACCCAATTTCATGAACCTCCAGTGATACAAGTGCCTACTTCTTCCAAGAAAAAGACTATCACGCTCCAAATTTCCTAGGACTCCGAAATTCGAGCCTAAGAGTTAAGGGAGTGAATGCGGAAATGAAAAGAAACAAAAGTAAAATATCCTTAAGTCATCAAATATTCGTACAAGGGTAAAATAGTCATTTTCACGTCTAAAAGATGTGAAGAAAATAACTAGGGATCAAAAGGGAAGTGAAACGACTCAACCGACCCTCCAAACGGATCATCCCCACACCCCATGTTTACCCAAGTATAAAATGGTCATTTCAGGGGGTAAAATAATAATTTCAAAGTACACATACAAAGTTTAGACCTAGCACAAGCCTTAGAAACAAACGGAACCTAAATCAAAGCCATGATGCGAGAGATATGAATTTTGAAAAATGGTATCGAACAACGTCGACCCAAAACAAAATGTTGAAGTACCCCTTTTTTAACCAAGGTTAAAAAAGTCCTTTTAAGGGCAAATTAGTAAATTTAAATTTTATCTCAATTTTTTGGACATAGGGGAGACCATAGAAACAAACGGGACCAAAATCGGAATAACGAAACAGGAAATACGGATTTTTGAAAATGGACCGTCGCAACCCAACTGCAGGCTTCAACATCTCGCAATTTTGCAAATTACGAGATGTTGCCTAACAAAAATGGGTGAATCCCATTTACAAGCAGCGACATCTCCCTTTTTTGGGAGATGTCCCCCAGCCAGAATTGGTAATTCGCCCAAAGACCCCAAAATGTTTCAAAAAATATAATTTTCTCATACGGTGTCCGATTTTGACGTTTTCAGTCCCAAAAAATCAAAAATATTTGAAAAGTGAGTTTTTCACCTTCGGGTTTCAAAAATAGTCACTGAGACCTCGGGAAATGTGAAAAATGCAAACTTTTTGTAAAAGAGATTTCCTAAAATCTCGTAAAATTATCCGTCTTTCCCCTCGTCTCCGTTTTAACTACAATCGGCTTCTAAAAATCAAAATCTTTTTAAAAGTGAGTTTAAAACCATTTCTAAAACAAGTTATTTTGTCGGGGCTACGGGGGTGGGCGAAAACGGGTTTTTCCATTCAAATAAAAAAGAGTTGTTTGAAAACCTAGAAAAACGCCATTTTTGGCCAAACTCCTAATAATCACATCGATATAAAAAATCCACTACACCACACTAAATGAAAGAATTTGTAGATTAATATTTAAATACCATAAGGCGATACATGTCAAAAGAATAAAGTCCCCGCGTATAACGCTCCAAGGGACATACATTAATGAAAGCTACTCGGCTAACACGCTAGCCGACCAATGATAACTATTTAATCATTTGTTTACATGTTTAAAAAAAGAGGAGCATGTGTATACATGTAAATTACACTAATACTCTACAAAATAAGTACTCCACATTCTTATGCACAAAAGGGCGAAATCACCACCGTACCTCTACCAAGAGACTACGGACCTCCCAAAAAGGGATAATCACCTAAAAAATATATATGTCGTGGGGTGAGCTCACAACCCAGTAGAGGAAACGTCATTGCCTCAATCTCAGTAGTCTGAGTGGTACAACTCACCTAAGGTACATGCTACTAATCCTAGTTCGGTCTCTTGTCCCACATGACTCTCACACCAATCCGGAACCCCCTCGAACCCAACAAACAATTCCTCAACATGCTCACATCATAATTATACAAATATAGCATGCTTCAACATCAAAACCCCAATCACATATATAGTAGTTTAGATGCAATGTGACCAAACACACACATGGTGCGCACACGGACACACTCCCTAACTCGAAGGGTCAATGGGATAATTCTCAAACACTTTCCCTTTTTCTCATGAAGGAAGGTAGATTTATCGTACTGTTTCTTCTCAAGTGATTTTTGACACTTTCATTTTTAATAAGGAAGACGTCAAACACGATGCAGTCGTGGAATAGGATTTGGACAAGTCCTCCCCCTATTGTCTGCGTTTCTCGGAAGATTAGTTCCGTGGGAGAAAGAAACAGCCCTTGGCCAATTGTTACGACAATCCGAACACAAGACAACTCATATGTAGTTTACGCAAACCGTAGAAACCAACACCCATCTTTTGACACTACATGGTGTACTCAAAATGCATCAAGGTTCTCAATCACAACCATATGCCATCACAATACATGTTTATTTCTTTATACAATATATTTTACTCAAATTATCACAATGCTTATAATTGCACATTTATAAGCAATAAACCACCATAAGCATTTATATCACAAAATCATGCTTTCAAGGGCCTAATTCATCACCTAAGTTGTCAATACTCAACTCGTATATATATATATATATATATATATATATATATATATATATATATATATATATATATATATACACACATAGACGCACACACCCTCGTATAAAGATGAACATAATTCATTTTTCCCCTACCTCAATTCCAAGCAAGCTACACAATAATGCCCAAAAGAGGTCCAAGCCATTACCAAGTCAAGTGCTCAATAGGATAGCTCTCAACACTAGCAACACACCGTATGAACAACACAATTACTATGGTGTCAACAATAAACTGAAAATTTACTCACAAGTGGCTCCAATCACAAAAATTAACCAAACCCCAATGATAACTAATTAGGGTTTCATAGAGAAATGAAAGCTTAAGATTACATGGTAGGAAACTTACCACTAGATCTTCACAAGATGAAAACCAAGAGCTACTACCAATGAGACTCACTTGGTAGATGAAAGCCAAAACAACCTTCCATGAACATGAATAGAATGAAGGAAAAATCAATACTAACTAAAAGAATTCATAAACATGAAGACTAGGTTTCTTGCAATCAAACCCTAAAGTAAAGTAGAAGACTTACCAAAGTGGTTCAAGAACACTTCCAAAAGCTATCCCAAACAAGCAAGAAGAGGAAGAGAGAACAAAAGTTTGTGAGAGATGAAAGTCTTGAAAAGTGGCTAACCCTAAAGGTTGTAGAGATTCTCCACTCACCTTCTCACCATCCAAGGGCTGAGAATAAAGTCATAAAAATGAATAAACCATCCAAGGGTTGACAAAAAGTCTTCCCATGTGAAAGACCAACAATAATGCATTCCTGTATTTAAGTGTCAATCAAACAAGACCTTATGATCCAAGGGTTGAGAACAAAGAAGGGAAAAGAAGATCAATGGCTAGAATTTAGATAACACCCCAAAAGTGGGAAATGACCAATATCTTCTCAACTTAGGGTTATTCACAAGAGTGCCATCATGCCTCTTAATTAGCCTTCCACCCCTTGTCATCCTCTCTAATTACCAACATGCCACTCATGCCTCAATACTTAGCCAAAATCTCTACACTTTCCACTAAGTGCTCAAAATGTGAAATTACTCATTTACCCTTTGGTCATTTCTTTCCCGAAATCGTTTTCAATAATTTTCATTATTCTCAAAATGAAAATACAACATGCAACTTACAATTTTTAATATCATATTAAATATGCAAGTCATGCTAAGTAAATAAACACATTAAGTAGATAAACACATAAACACTTAAGTGTTAATAAAATTTTAAATTAGTACGTAAAAATACCGGACGTTACAACCTTCACACCTTAGGAAATTTCGTCATTGAAATCAAGATGTACTTATAGTAAAAAACAAGTCCGGGTATTTCTCCCAAACTTCACGCTCACGCTCCCAAGTTACCTCCTCGACTCAGCGATGGTGCCATAAGAGCTTAACTAATGGAATAGTTTTGCCTCGTAAAACTTGCTCTCGAGCATCCGAGATCCTCATAAGTCGCTCCTCGTAGGACACGTCCTCGACAACATCGACATCGACCCAACTCAAGACATGAGATGGATCCGACTTGTATTTGCGAAACATAAAGACATGAAAAACATATTATGAACCTGCGATAAATCCGGTGGCAACGCTAAACAATACGCTACATCACCGATACGGTCAAGAATCTCAAAAGGTCCAATAAATCATGGGGAAAGCTTGCCACTCTTCCCAAATCACATCAAGCCCTTCTGAGGTGAGACCTTTAGAAACACATGATCACCAACCTCAAAGAATAAAGGATGTCTAGGCTGATTCGTATAGCTCTTCTGTCGGCTCTGTGCCGTAACCAAATGTTGTCGCGCAATCCTAATCTCTTCGGTTGCCTCATGAACCATATCGAGTCCCAAAAGCACAACATCACCAATCTCAGCCCAACAAGTCGGTGAATGACACGGTTTACCGTAAAACACCTCGTAAGGTGCTATCTGAATACTGGATTGATAACTATTATTGTACGCAAACTCTGCCAAATGAAGATGATCCTCCCAACTGCCCCTGAAATCAATAGCACAGGCACAAAACATGTCCTCAAGGATCTGAATAGTACGCTCTGACTGTCCGTTCATCTTAGGATGGAAAGCGGTACTAAATCGTAGCTGTGTATCCAAGACTTTCTGAAAAACCTCCTAAAACTGTGACGTGAATCGCGGATCTTGATCAGAAACAATAGTAACTGGAACCTTGTGAAGCTTAACAATCTCCTTCACGTATAACTTACTAAGAACCTCCACATTATCCATCTCACGGATAGGTAGAAAATATGTAGTATTCGTCAATTGATCAACGATTACCCACACTGCGTCCTTCTGATTCTTCGCCTTTGGTAACCCTGTCACGAAGTCCATGTAAATATGCTCCCATTTCCACTCAAGAATCGGTAACGGATTCAATAACTCGCCAGGTCCTTGGTGCTCAACCTTAACTTGCTGATAAGTAAGACAATAACTCACAAAATCTGCAACTGATTTCTTCATTCCCTGCCACCAATAGTGACGCCGAAGATTATGATACATCTTTATGCCACCCGGGTGAACAGCAAGTCTGGAACTATGAAATTCTTGCAAAACCTCCTCACGGCAAGTCTGCGGTACATAAAGTAAACCCCTGAAACGATAACCTCCGTCAGAGTGCAAAACCCAATCCTCGACAACCTCGCCACTAGCAATGTGAGTGCGAACCGAAACAATACTGTCATCCTGTCCCTGAGTCTCAATCGCATAACTCACAAGTGAAGGTTGTGCCACCATACTAAATAAAGTCACTAGTGACTCCCCACTATTACTGGAACTATAGACCCAACTCTCTGTGATGTCCTCCATCATTTGCTACTCACGTACAAAGATACTAGATAACAATATCTGTGACTTGCGACTTAACACATCTGCCACTACATTAGCTTTCCCGGGGTGATACTGAAGTGTAAAATCATAGTCCTCCATGTACTCGACCCATCTACGCTGTCGCAAATTCAAGTCTTGCTGCGTAAAGATATACTGCAAACTCTTGTGATCGGAGAAAACCTTAAATCTCTCACCATACAAGTAATGCCGCCATCCCTTAAGTGTAAAAAGAACCGCTACAAGCTCTACGTCATGCGTAGGATAATTCTGCTCGTGAGTCTTCAACTTTCGAGACCCATAAGCCACAACTTTCTCGGACTGTATAAGTACATATCCTAGTCCCTCGCAAGAAACATCACAATAGACCACGTAACCGACGCCTCGCTTGGGAATAATCAACACCGGAGCCGTAGTCAATCGTGTCTTCAACTCAATAAAGGCCTCTTCATACTTGTCATCCCACACAAACTTGATACCCTTTCGTGTGAGACGAGTCATAGGAACCGCCAAATGAGAAAAGTCCTTCCCAAATTGCTGAAAGTAACCCGCTAAGCCAAGGAAAATACGAACCTCAAAAACGTTAGTCGGCCTCTTCCAACTCATCACTGCCTCTATTTTCAAAGGATCAACTGAAATGCCACATTCGGAAACAACATGCCACAAAATTCTAACTTCTTGAAGCCAAAACTCACATTTACTATACTTAACATACAATTGGTGTTCTCTTAGGATTTGAAGAACGGTCCTGAGATGAACTTGGTGGGCATCAGGTGTGTACAAAATATGTAGTTAAAAACAACACCTTAACGACACTTTAGGTTTTACCCTTCTGCAAGCGCATAGATCAATTGTGTATAATTTTACTTGAGTAGGAGAATATAGATCACACAGAAATGAGGATTGTTCACTTTAATAATCTAAAAACATTGAATTATAGTTTTCCAAAAATGTGCATGTGAGCTAGTTGCCACAGTCTCATCAAAGATGTAAGACTACTTGTAGTGCTTACACGACTTCTTCTTGAATTTTTTGCAATTCTTAATGACCTACAAAGTTATAAATATTTAGTTTTAACATTGATTATGACAATTATATATACATATATCTTTATTTAAATTGGCTAGTAATTGATACTAACCTTTGATAACCTTTCCCATTTCTCATCACTTAAAATTATCATCCTAGTGGTTTGATTAAACCTGACACCTGTCTCTTGCAAAAGTCTTTTGAAAATCTTATGTCCAGTCCTCATAAGATTGTATTTGTTTTTAAGTTGCACCATCTCCCAATCATATTGAATTCTTTTAATCATCTCCGCAAGTATGTTATTCCACCCCTGTGTCGTGAAGGTCGTCTCATTCCGACTTCCATTTTTCACTTCCTCATCTAGTATAAAAATGAATGTTTCTTCATATAGTTTCCACAATAAATTTCCACATTTACCTAACTGAGTAGGTTCTACCTCAACCACATCTAATGTGATGGAGGAGAAATCTATAACGATCTGGAATGACATCGTATCCTGCAAGATAAGTTAAAGTCAATTGGTGGTACCGGTGTGGTGCTGGCCAAAGACCCTCCGATGGTCAAGTTAGAGTTTGACTTTAATACTTGAAGTGAATGATTATGGAAGTGGAATAATTTTCTTATACCTCTTCTTTTGGATGACCATCTATATATACTGGTCTTTGAGCCAAGTTGTTGCGATTGCTAGTCCGTAGATATCTCAGCTGAGTTTCTCCGTATAAATCTCACATGCAATTTAAATTCTAACCGCTATTTTACCAGGTCAGCCAGTCAAAGTTAATATGTCAAGGGTCTTCAGGTCATTTAGAGTTATAGATAAACCCTAACTTATCACATTCCATCAGTTGCCTCATATTTTATGATTTGGAGCAAATAAGAAAATACAACAAAATATCTATAGATTCTATTTTAAACATATAGTTTTTATTTAGTATTTGATATACACTTATATATATATACATATAGTGTACGTATATATATATAAGTTCTTGGGTTGCTAATATATGTACTTATAGGATTAGATATAAAAAATGATCTATAATTTATTTATTTTTACCACTATTATTTTGCCATACTTATTGATGATTAGTGATAAAATTTAATGAAGTGGTGTGTGTACCTTGACTAGTGGTCTACGGGTACTTTCCTTCCTTTGGGAGTTGGGCCCATTCTTGTCTACTTTACACACAATAATGATAAATACTTCTACATCACCTAAAGTCTCAATTTTGTTTTAGTTTTTTTTAACAAAAAGAATCCCAATTGATTTGGGAGTCCATGAGGACTCTTTTTGA
The DNA here is from genome assembly GCA_963922005.1 of Cornus suecica. Classification (NCBI taxonomy): domain Eukaryota; kingdom Viridiplantae; phylum Streptophyta; class Magnoliopsida; order Cornales; family Cornaceae; genus Cornus; species Cornus suecica. Next base: position 55,084,691 of record OY998241.1, on the reverse strand, counting down.
CTGACAACTCCTCATCATCTACCTCGGGAATATCCCGAGGCAACCTATTAATAATATATATATTTTTTAAAAAACAAGAATCCCAATTGGTTTGGGAATCTTCATGACATGCAGCCACTATCAATTGCTACGGGATTTTCCCGAGGCCATCTACTAAAGATGTATCTACTAATATCAAATTTTTACACTTACATATTCCTGTTGGAAAATATTATTTTTCAACTACTTCATCTTAATATATTACTCTTATATATAATACATCGCACAAATTTTATTTCATATAGAGAAATAGTAGAGCAGGACAATATCTCAAGATTGTTTTTCGTCACCATGTCAGTGAACTCACAAAATTTGGGTTCGAAAAACATGGATTCTGATGAATCTGAATCAAATAGTATGATTTTTTTATCAAAGAGGCCTGATCAACCGCGATAATCGACCATCGTCCAAGGTGACTTGGCATATATCCGTGAGAAATACTCATTCCCTGCCACTATTTGTCTACGTGTTCCCTCCCAAGACGAAAAATTTTCGCCCTAGAGAGGTTTGCTTTTTCGAATATGCTTTTGTATGTGGCTTGAGCTATCCTTTACATCCCTTTGTAAGGGACTTGCTTTATTATATTGGTATTGTCCCTTGTCAACTCACTCCTATTGCTTGGAGGGTCGTTATTGGATGTATAGGTCTTTGGGGAACTTGTGGAAACAGTAGTATAACTGTCGGCCAATTTATGTCTTGGTACTCTCCTCTATTGTGAGGAAATTTATGGTCCTTTGCGCGTAGGAAGAGAGACCGAGATCTTATAATTGGAAAATTAGATAATAATAAGCACTGGAAAAACAGATTCTTTTTTGTTTCTGGTAACTGTTGGGAATTTTCTTCTGATAGTAATCCTTCCCCAAGCCCTTTGGTTCCCCAAGCTCAGACCACCTCGGATCCTTCCGGTGAGTACCATTTTTGTTCTTTCACAATAATCTTCTGTGTGTGTATGTATATTTATTACTCACTTACTTTGGATTTGCCCTGTACGTAGATTTTAAGCACACACCGACTCTTACTAAGGCAGAAAGTTGTGTTACAAATGCATTCCTCTATCTGGAATTGAAAAGGAAAATCGAGATACTCCTGACATATCAGAATGTGAATTCATATGGTTCAAAATTGAAACCTCGATCCAATCCTAGTTCATCCAAAAAGGGTACGCATATATATACATACATATATATATATATATATTTATTTAAGTTATTATTTTGTTAAAAATTATTCAATTTTATTTATTTTGTAAATAAATAATATATATATTATTTTATTATATATATTATATAATAATATTTACAAAAATAATATAATAATATATATTTGTAAATAATATAATATATATATAATTTTGTACCTTTTACCATCATTCATGTCCTTTGCAGGCATGAATAAGGAAGGAAACAATCTCCTTTTCGGAAGTTTAAGCAAGTCAATCGACAAAAGAATTCTTGCTCAAGTAAAGAGCGGTAACCTTTCATTGGGGAGTTTGGGTAAAACAATTGAAAAAGGGATCCTTGCTCAAGATCGAAATAATATCTCCCTTTCTAAATCGGCTTCAAAAAAGCAAAAAGTGGGGGAAGTTAGTCTAACCTAGTATTAAACATTATCACACTCACACAACTCCCACTGACCTCCAGTTGTGTGTAGCAGTACTGCAGTGGTGTGTAACAGTAGTGTGTAAGCACAGGGGCGGAGCCACATGTAAGCTAGGGGGGTCATGGCCCCTGCCGAGATATATTTTTTGATTTTTTTTAAAATAATTAAAGCTACACTTGTATTGTCTGACCATGGCCCCTGCCCATTATAAATTACTTGGTAAAGAGAAAAAACATGTGGGGCTCCCTTGTCCCCCATTATCACATATATTATGATATTGGGAATTAGCATACATATGCTTAACTTCTGAATTTCTAAACCAAACAGTCAGGTTATAAAAAAAAAAAAAAAAAAAACCAAAACAGTCAAACAAGATTTCCTGTGCCCTTCTTCTAGCGCGAGAAGGGGAAAAACACTCTCTGGTCATGGATACAGGTATATACCCCTTATCTCTCTCAGAATTAATTTTAAATTTGTAGATTAGATCAATTTTTATCCAATATTAGATAGTAAACGTATATAAATACGATCTTGGATTCTTGGTGGTTTAAGTTTTAGGGCTTTTATTTAGTGGTTTAAGATTTCTATTTAGTAAGAGACTAGAGTAATCGCATAGTTAATGTTGCAGGAGATTTCTATTTAGCAGGAGTAATCGCTTAGTTAATATCTTATTTGGTTATTTTATTTTAAATTGTTTTACACTATTGATTAAAATAGTTTTTTTTCCTTTGAATCCAAGTTTGCAAATAAGTTCTATCCTCTAGATTTCGATGATCAAGAAAGGATAGATTTGGGATATCAATTGCAGCATTATGAAGAAAACATACTTAAACGTCCACATTTTCAGAATATGTCAACGTTCCTTGAATTATGTAGAGGATTAGTCGAAACAGAGAAGTTAAATGCATAATATTTGATTGATAGGTTGATTCGTCTTGTTTTGACTCTTCCCGTTTCCAGGGTAACTACGGAAAGAACATTTTCGACTATGAAAATTGTCAAAACTGAACTTCAGAACAAAATGGAAGATGAATTTCTTGTAGACTACTTGAGTGTCAATATAGAAAAAGAAATTGCTCTCACTTTTAGTTCTGATTCGATAATAGATGACTTTTATTCTCTAAAATATCGACGAGCTCAACTTTTGTAGACATTTTGATTATTTTTGTGCATATCTAAGTCAAATTTGACTAGATATAGGCCAAAATGTGTTTGCTTATATATTTTTTGAAATTCGTATAATGGATAATGAAATACTTTTTGCATTAATTTATATATGAATTGGAATGAATTTGTTTTTATAATCCGGCCCCTGTCACGATTGAATCCTGGCTCCGCCCTTGTGTAAGCATATTTAAATAATTAGTGTAAGATGTAATTTTGAACGACATACTTCCATTCCACCTGTGTTTGTAATAGTTGAAACATAAACTATTCCATGTAATTTTGTTTATACTTTTAATTATATTATCTTTGCAGTTATGTCGTTATTTTTTTGAAACGCAATTATTAATACCGAAACCGAATCGAAAAGTTTTCATTTTTAAGAATCGAAAATAACGGTTCGGTTTCAGTTTCGATCGAAACGAAACCGAACCGAACCGTGTGCACCCCTTGTGTACACCCTTAATTTCATTCTTAACACGCTATCAATACCTCTGCTTTTAGTCCAACCCTTCAGCACAAGAAATTTTGGATTTGGCCCCAAAGATTAATTTGGGCTTAAATTGAATAGTTTTTGGTATTGCGAGAATTTTTTATCAATACATAATTAGTTGAAGAATTGTATTTCGTGACTTCTGTTGCATAAAATATATTTCGAATCACAAATTTATTTTATTGTAAAAAAAGTGGGAAAATCCTACTTCTCATCTGTTTAGTAAAATATTAATAATGGTAAATATTGGTCTGGACATACAAGTGGTTGAAAAATGGTGGTGAATTAAGCTTTAAATATTAGTATTTGTGGAGAAATGCTGAAATTTTCATTTTACCCTTTTTAAGTGAAAAACTATACAAAGAAAAACTGATTTAACTAATAGACTTATGTTTATGGTATGTTAGTGATATGAAAACATAATGTTCATTTAATATATATATATACATAATGTATAGCAGGAAAGTACTATAGGATATTGAACTTTTAATATATTGGCAGACAATAGAAGTTTCTACTTTTTTTTTTCAATAGTAGAGAGTTTAACAGGTGGTAAGTAACCAAATTATTTATATAAAATGTTATAGAGACTATATAGAATGAATTTTTGAATGGTAGAGAGCTTCCTAGAGTATTTATGTAACGAGTAGTTATAATATTAAATAAGGTGCCTATATAAAGAGGACATATATGGGTTCAGAAAATATGATAAGACAAATGAAAGAATGGGCTTCTCAAAACTTATCGAATAGATAAATAGGGAATAAGAATGAAAGGACGAATGATCATAAACTTACTTTTAGTTATAAAATTATCAAAATACATAAAAATTCAAATGAGCAAATATCAAATATGAGTTTTTCAAAGGTGGTATAACTATAGTTTATGCCTACATTTTAATGATATGATGTATTGCAAAAATAATATTTTTTTTGAATTAAATAATTTACTATTATTATTCATTCATTTATAAAATGTGTTTTAAATATTTTCCATTTTAAAATAAATATAATCATAAAACACATTTTTATTTTAACTAAAACCCTTCCCCACATGTGTATAACATAAAAGTAGAAATTCTTTCAATATATTTATTAGCAACCAAAAAGTATTACAATGCTCAACCAACTAAATGAAGGTGACATAGGAAGCAATTTGATGAACTAACTCAATTCCATACAGATATGAAAAATAGAAGCAGGTGGCTAGTGAAATTTGATCAAGATTAGTATAACCAATATGAGTTACTGAGTTAGCTTTTATTCAAATCTTTAGCAGTCACAGTCGGAATAAGCCTAGACACAGAAGCACCAATTCGAATGCCAGGAGTGAAATCTTCAAAACCATACAAGTATTATATATATGAGGGAGTGGGAAAAAGTAACATGCATAGATGAATGGAATGCCCTTAGACTTGGTTCCAAGACACAAATTGATTCTCCTTGTCCATTATGAAGTTTGTAGAAGTTGGGAATTACAAGTAAAATGTATCTATTAACTCAAAATTGTAAAAAGTAACATACAATGAATACAGAAAACACCCACAAAAAAATACCTCCAGAGAGAAAGCACGACCATGGGGGCAGTAGCTACACAGGACTCTACTATACTCAAACCAGAGCATTAGCTCCGGCAACAATCTCCAATATCTCCCCTGTGATCTTGGCTTGGCGCTGCCGATTATATTTCATCGAAAGCGACTTCTTCAACTCGCTTGCATTGTCAGTGGCGCTGCTCATCGCACTCATCCTAGCCGCGAGCTCACTCGCCAGCGACTCCTGCAATGCTCTCAGAATCTGGCTGTTCAAATACAGAGGCAGCAGAGCATCGAGTATCTGAACAGGGTCCTGCTCAAACTGCAAGATAGGCGAAAAGTCCGCCGTCTGAGTCCTCATAACCTCTCTCTCCACCGTCAACTTCCCTTCCTTCGTCGTCAGCCGGAAGAATTCGTCATCGGCTGCATCCACACAGTTGCCGTTCAGATCGCATATCTCGCCCTTGGGAGACAAGGGAAGCAATGTATGGATCACGGGCTCGGACTTCACCAACGACACGAATTTCGTGTAGAGCATCTCCACTTTGTCGACCTCTTGGCTTATGAAAAGCGAAAAGACGTCGTCTGCGATAGCTTGAGCTTCTTTAGCAGTGGGAAGAGTGCCTCCTTCGAGAAATTTGTCTACCGGAATGTAAGGCCTACGGAGGAAGTAAGAGTTGCCCTTTTTGCCACAGCTAATGATAACGTATTCGAGGCCGAGGTCCTTCAATTGTTTGATTCTGGCTTCGGCTTTTTTGAGGATGAAATTGTTGAAACCGCCGCAGAGACCGCGATCGCCGGTGATGACCACCAGAGCTACTTTCTTGACTGGCCTAACATTGGTGAGAGGCACGTCTACGTCCTCGATTTGGAGCTGCTCATTGATGTTGTAGAGGACTTCCACTAGAGTTTCCGAGAAGGGCCTCCCATTGACCACGGCTTCCTGCGCTCTACGGACTTTGGCAGCAGCCACGAGCTTCATTGCTTCCGTGATTTTCTGGGTGTTTTTGACGGAATCAATGCGGTCGCGGAGCTCGCGAAGGTTACACTGAATAGGGGAGGACGAGGATGATGGTCGGGAGGGGTTGGACGTGAGCGATGAACTATGATTTGGAAGCTGGAATGGGCTGATGAAGGAGCGAAAGGAGAGTGAGGAGTAGTCGGAGAGAGATGGTTTTGAAGAGAGTAAAAGTCCGAGGTTTGAGGAAGACATGGTTGCAGTGTGGAGGTGTTGTCTATGAAGGATTGAGGAAGAGAATGGATGTGTTTGTATTGAAATCTTATCTGTTGTGTGGTGGTGTTTTGGGGGTGTGGAGGCAAGGAGAGGAGAGGAATGAGAGGTAGAGAGGGGGGTGTTTGGATGAGGTTTGGGATAAGGATTTTGACCACTCAGATTGTGTTAGGAGGAAAATTTTGGTATGGAAGCAGTTTGATGGATATGCGCATTTGTTACTACTAACACTGCAGAATAAAGAATATACTTATAAATTGACTAAAACATAAGATTTTACCAAAATTTTATGTTTAAGTCTCTAATTCAAAACCGAACATGAAACTTACGGTATTTTCTCCTATTTAATATATAAATTTCAAAACCCTTTGTTCACTAGGTTGGAATTTATAAAACACGGATACTTTGTTTAGAGATGTTGTACCTGTGTTAGTCACGTAGACACTATACATTAATAGATGACCCCTTTATTCATGAGGTTGGAATTTATTAATCACGGACACTTTGTTTAGAGGTATTGTACATAGGTGTTGTACACATGTTAGACACACAAAGATTATTAAAATTACACCCTCTTCTAATTCAATACTACAAAATCCATGTGTGTGAGTCCTTTGATTGTCTCTAATTTTTTTGATAAATAAAAGGGTAAATGGCAACCCCCCCCCCCCCCCCCCCCCCCCAACGGTGCATAATTCAAAAAAGCAATTTTACTAACTACACTTTTATCCCTTATTACAAAATATATATATTATGAAAATTACAATTTGATTTTTTTTTTATAAAATTCAAAACAAACATATAAAATCCAAAAATATATATATAATTCGTAAAAAATATACAAAATTTGAAAAAACATATATTAAATTTGAAACAATATTGTAATGGTCAAAATAATTCATGGACCAGCTAGGACGGGCCACAAGACTGTTGGGCTGAAGGCTGATGGGCCGAAGACGGATGGACCGAAGAAATAAATGGGCCCATAAGAATTCTCTAGAAGATGAGTGATCCATAAGTCAGAGAGTTGTCCTACTTATGGAATAAAGAGTTCAAAAAAGAAAAGAGTTTATCAAATCCCCTGATTTAAGGGATTGATAAACTTGGGTAAATGAGCTTGACCCATTTACTAGAATTGTGTATAAATACATGGCCAAAGATTGAATAAAGGATCCAATTTTTAACTTAATTATTATTGTGTATTTTTCTGCATCTACACAATTGACGCTGTCTGTGGGAAACACTATTATTGAATTTTTTTTAATAGTTTCCCATTCTCTACAAAAAGTTAAGATTCATAATATCAATGGCGGTGATCACACGTTCACAACAAACTGAATTACCTCCGAACGAAGGCCAACAAGCTAAGGATCCGATAAGGCGAACCCTGGAGGAGAGGACAACCGAATTGGAGAAACAGAACGCTGAATTGGTGGCAAAATTGGCTCTGCTTTAGAACCCTCAAGAAGTCCAGAACGACGAGCAGTCCAGCCAGCAGGGGCGGTCTGTAGGCCACCAGTCAGAAAGGGACAACCAACGCGCAAAGACCAACATCGACTGGGAGGAACACGCGGAGTCATCCCTGTAGGTGCTCGATGGGCGCAATCCCGAGGAGATTCTGACCATGAAGAAATTGGAGGAAGTCATGTCCAGATTCCAAAAGGAGGTGCTTAAGGATTTGAAGGTGCAGACCCCTATCGATCTGGCCTCCGAGGCGTCCATCGACGCCGTGCAGACTCCATTCACCGTGACAATCACCAGTGTGCCCTACCCGGAAAGGTTCAGACTACCGAAGTTCACCCTGTTCGATGGCACAAAAGATCCAAAGATGAATGTCTACAAAGAAAACGAAGCCTTACTCTACAAAGTCTTCCCCACCAGCCTAACCGAAGCAGCCCTGCTCTGGTTCAGAAAACAACCACCCCGATCCATTGGAAGCTGGCTCAGACTCTGTGAATTATTCATTGCCCAGTACTTCGGCAATAAATACCAAGATGAATGTCTACAATGAAAACGAAGCCTTACTCTACAAAGTCTTCCCCACCAGCCTAACCGAAGCAGCCCTGCTCTGGTTCAGAAAACAACCACCCCGATCCATTGGAAGCTGGCTCAGACTCTGTGAATTATTCATTGCCCAGTACTTCGGCAATAAAAGACAAAAGAAGACCATCTCTAGCCTATTCACCATGATCCAGGAGAAAGGCGAATCCCTGAAAAGTTTTGTCTCGCGATTCAATGTCGAGATGTCCTCAATTGATAATTGTGACCAGCATTCGGTTGTCGAGGCCTTCAGAATGGCCCTAATCCCTGGAACCAAGTTTCATCAGTCCTTGGTCAAGAGGCCACCAGCAGACATCGGAGAACTCAATTCCAGGGCACAAGGGCATCTCCGAATAGAAGAAGAGTTGGCTATACGCCAAAGACGGACAACCTTTGCAAGCATAGACGCAAGGATAACCAAACCTTCCAGGGTAAAGGATCGGGCACTAGATCGGAAGCGACTGAGCGCTCCTCCTGCACCCTCCCCAGTCCCAGAGAAACGCCAAAGATTTGAGGACGAAGTCACCCTATTGAAGGTTACCTTGGCCAAGTTGTACCAAGAGACCAAGGGTAAAGGAATCTTTCGATCACCACCTCCCATTAGACAACCAATGGACCAGAGGGACATGTCAAGGCACTGTGCCTTCCATGGCGAGTACGGGCATCACACCAACGAGTGTAGAAGCCTTGGGGAACATAGTTGATCGGACGGGGATACAAGCTAGCCCAGCACAAGTCAAAGCTCTTATGGAGTCAGCAGAGCCAAGGTTCCGGAAGAAAATCCAAGTGCTAACCGGAAGAGTGGCAGCCCTCAGCCGTTTCATCTCTCGTTTAACCGATCGGTGTAGGCCATTCTTTCAAGCTATAAAGGCGGCAAAATGAGAGGTCTGAGGGCCGGAGCAATCTGAAGCCCTGAAAAATCTTAAAAGCTACATGGCAAAGCCTCCTATACTGGCAATCCCAGAAGCGGACGAGCCATTACACTTATATCTAGCCATATCTGCAACATCTACCAGCGTTGCTCTGGTCAAGGAGGGCAAGGGGTACCAGATACCAGTCTTCTACACTAGCAAAGCTCTTACTGATGCAGAAACCCAATATTCGAAGAAAGAAACGCTGGTACTATCACTGATCAATGCAAAACGACGTCTTCGACATTATTTTGAAGCACAACCGATCGTAGTGCCAACTGCCACCCCGATTAGGTCCATAATGGCGAAACCGGAGTTATCGGGGAGAGTGTCCAAATGGGCAATAGAACTCGGGATTTTTGACATAACCTATGTCCCCCGAACTGCCATCAAAGGACAAGCGGTAGCTGACTTTCTATTGGAGACAGAGACTACAGACTCTTTAGAAGAAAGTGAACCTGGCTTATGGGTTGTGTTCGTGGACGGATCATCAAATGTCAATGGAGCAGGGATCGGCGTAGAGCTCGTGACGCCGGATGGCACTAAAATTCAGCAGTCTGTTCGATTGGAGTTTCCTACCTCCAATAACGAAGCTGAATATGAGACCCTTCTTGCAGGAATTAGGTTGGCCCGAAGCCTTCAAGTACAGAAAGCAGAGATACGGAGTGATTCCCAGTTGGTCGTACGACAGTTGAATGGGGAGTATGAAACCTGAGAGCCGAAAATGGAAGCGTACAAGAATTTGGTGTTAAAGGAGACCGAAGGGTTCCAGCAGTTAACCTTTGAACAGATCCCCAGAAGGGATAATTTCATAGCAGATCATTTGGCTAACCAGGTCTCCGCAGCAGAGGAAATTATGACTCGCGTTGTACCAATAGAGTTCATCGTCCGATCAAGCTTGGAGTCCCCCGAAGACATAATGATCATTCCATGGGAGCCAAGCTAGATGGACCCTATAGCAGATTATTTGAGGACCGGTGCATTACCTGAGTCGAAACTTGAGGCCCGAAAGATAAGAATGAAGGCAGCCAGATATGCTCTGTACAACGGCTAACTATACCGCAAGTCTTTCTCCGGACCATACTTGAGATGTCTCACGGCCTCCGAAGCCTCTGCGGTCATGGAAAAAATTCATGCAGGATCATGTGGCAATCATTCCGGAGGGAGGTCCTTAGCCCATAAAGTTCTCAACCAGGGATACTTCTGGCCCTATCTGTCAAGGGATGCTGAGGTCTACACCCGACACTATAAAAAGTGTCAATTTCATGGAGATGTCATTCATCCACCGTTGGAGTTGCTGAACCCAACAATTATTCCTCACCCATTTGCCCGATGGGTTAGGGATATTGTAGGTCCTCTTCTGCAAACTATACGATCTACCACTCATGTTCTTCTGGCTACGGATTACTTCACCAAGTGGGTAGAAGCCAAGGCATACCCTACCATCAAGAGCATCCATGTTATAAACTTTATCTGGAGTCACATCATTTGTAGATTCGGTCTACCCCGAACTATAATGATGGATAATGGCACTAATTTGGATAATAGGAAGGTTCAAGCGTTCTTGGCAAAATATGAGATCAATCAAAACACTTCTTATGTTGGCTATCCACAAGGAAACGGGCAGACTGAAAGAACGAACAGAACAATTTTTGATACACTCAGGAAAAAGCTTGAAAAGGGAAAAGGGGCCTGGTTGGAGAAATTGCCCGAAGTGTTATGGTCCTATCGGACTATTCCAAGGCAACCCATAGGAGAGACCGCTTTCGTCATGGCTTATGGGGCCGAAGCTATTATCCCGACCGAGTTGAGAGTGCCTACTTTAAGAAGTCAAGCCTGGGAGGAAGGTCTAAACAATCAGCACCTGGCCCATGATTTGGACCTGCTGGAGGAGAGAAGGGAAGTTGCCGGGATAAGGCTGGCTGTCTATCAGCAACAAATCAGGGCACGGTTCAATAAAAAAGTCAAGAGAAGAGAGTTCCAGGTTGGCGATATGGTACTCAGAAGAAAAATTGGGATTGTTGGCAAATTACGAGAGACATGGGAATGACCTTACACCATAATTGAGGTCATCGAGCGTGGAACATATCGGGTACGGAAGAACGAAACAGGCAGCATTGAGCCCAACTCTTAGAACGCCTATCGGCTGAAGAGGTATTATTCTTAGGCAATTTCTTTTTCTTGTTAAGAGTAATAAAATTATGTCTCACGTATGACACCTTTTACTGATTAGAATAAAGCATTTGTGCCTAATGTTCGGCACCTCTACTTCATGATTCTCGAGTTCATTTCAATAAAAATACATTCTATTTTGTGCGATTGTTCCATTTTTAAAATGAAAATATTTCTAAGTGTTGAGTTCAAACCTGATTTGAACTAACCATATAACAAAAACAAGCCTCAGGGGCCATATGCCCGAAGGCTCCATTTTGTAAATATTTCAAAGTGTTGAGTTCAAACCTGATTTGAACTAACCAAATGACAAAAACAAGCCTCAAGGGCCATATGCCCGAAGGCTCAATTTTGTAAATATTCCTAAGTGTTGAGTTTAAACCTGATTTGAACTAACCAGAGGACAAAAACAAGCCTCAGGGGCCATATGCCCGAAGGCTCCATTTTTAAAATTAAAATATTTCTAAGTGTTGAGTCCAAATCTGATTTGAACTAACTAGAGGACAAAAACAAGCCTCAGGGGCCATATGCTCGAAGGCTCCTTTTTTAAATTTTCCTAAAGTGCTGAAATTCAAACATCATATGAACTAGCCAGAGGACAAGAAACAAGTATCATGGGCTATATGCCCGAAGACTAGATATTGCAGGAAATCAAGAACAAAATAAACAATGAGATAAGAAAAATTCTTTTTCATTAAATAAAAGGAGAAACTACAAAAACACCCTTCTGAGAGGGGTAAGTATAAAGAAGTTAAAAAGCCTATTCTACTCAGGAGGACGATAGTCTTCTCCTTTCATAATAGCGGCAAACCGCTTCTCATTTTTAGAAGCTGGAAGGTCCTTGTAAGGAAGAGATACTCCCATAAAAGCATCAAACTCCTCTACAGTCTTGAACTCACGAGCTGCCAAAGGAATGTGCTCCATTTCGTGGCTTTCTCGCCATGTTCTGACCGATCGGATATTGCAGATAGTGGTGTACCGACTGTGCATGTCCAGACCCCCCAAGCGGCACACCTCAACCTTGGATCGCTCAAGAGCCAGAAGGTTATCTGACTCTGCCTTTTCGGTAGCAATCTTCTGGTAAGCTGTCTTCACTTCTTTAAGCTCAGCGACTAAAGCTTCCTTTTCGACAGCTAAGGCTCTCTTCTTCGCCTCACCGGTCTCCAGAAGGTTTTTGTGTTCAAAGACGCTCTGGCGAAGGCCATCTACCTCTTTAACCAGAGCGACCCGATGCTCATTATTCTGCTTGAGTTGGGCCTGCATATTAGCCATTTCCTTGACATCAGACTCCACAACATTGTTGTAGGCCTGAAACCCCATAAAGAAGCTGTACAGAAAGGACATGTTAGTACATAAGGTGGTAATAATAATAAACCAAGTTACAAAAGAAAGAACAAGTTGTATACCTCTATGACCATTGTGGAAGTCTTCTTCCGAAGATCAGTCCTGGAAATTTTTGACTGAGCAGCCCTATCGGGTGGAGCCCAAATCCCTTTTGCCATAGCCCGGAGAGCTTCTGGCTGGGTGATGGTGAACTGATCGGCACAGACCGGAGTCCCATCAGGAAGAAGGAACTTTGTCTCCCAGGTAATAGAAGTGTGGGGAGCCTCCTGAGCCTGGGGAGTTGCACTTGTCGAAGCATCGGTAGCTTGGGTCCTGGGCCTCTTATTAGCCGCTCCACCGCTTGTACCAGATCGGGTTCTCGTGAGTGGAGGATTTACAGGAGGAGACTGAGGTGGAGCTACCGGGTTTTGTGCTGGTGGGGGTACCGGAGGCACGGGGGGTGTTGTCGAGAGCGGCACAACATCGACCAGGTCGACCCCTTCAGGAACTTGAGGGCGTCTGGCACAAAGAGGTATGACTGGCAAGTCCATCCTGTCAACAACAACGCCAAAGTTAGAAATCGACTCCAGGTTTGCCGGATTCAGAAGGTCTGTAACAGATCAGACATTGTCCCAAATCTTGGTTTTCAAGAGGGCTATACGTCCTTTTATGAGGGACAGGGGGATTTCTCTATCCTTATAACCTAGGAACCTATATACATACTCCCCCCGATATAGATCACAGAACCCACAGAAACAAAAGGCCTTATGGAGGGGACGGTAGATAGGTAAACGAATGGCACCGAACGTGTGTGGGATTGGGAATGTACGAGAAAACGGGTAAGACCAACTGCTGCTCACAACTACCATTCTCTCTTTCCACCCCTTGTCAAACTTTTCAGTACCAAAGCATATACTCCGACCATGGAAGGGAAAGAGGTTGTATCTACCCTTACTTTCTCTGGCATTTTGAAAAAAATAACAAAGAAGTAAGTCGGCTAAACCTAGGTTAAGGTCCAGATCCCTATTGTATAATAGGAGCATGGACATAATCCTGAGGCTGTTCAGGTTAAGTTGGAGGGGGTGTAAACCTAACATGAAGAATACGTAATGGAAGAAAGGGTAAAGGGGAAACCTTAAGACCTTAAGGTGAATTGTTGATAGCAGAATGCTACCGGGTTGGAGTCCCTCAGTCTTGGTGAAATCTAAGTAACCTGGGTAAGGGTCCACGTCTATGTCCCCAGGTACATGGGTCTCAGCCCGAAGATGTCTTACATCTACTTCAGGGCGGGTTTTCTTAAGTGGGGCCACTATGAATGGTTCGGAAGACTTGGGATCCACAGATTCGTTGGGACCCCTTGAAATGGGTGTTCCCGGATTCATTGACGAACCCGGAAGATCGGTGTTTTGGGGAACTGTTCCTGGGGCCCCTTGGCGGGTAGACGGAGGGCTATCACTACTGGTAGGATCGGTGCCAGTAGTAGAGGACAGAACGACCTCTTCTACTGACCGGGTGTCGTCACTGTCAGACATAGTGCCAAGAAAGGTAGAAGAGACAGATGGGGGGCAGAGGTGAAAATTAAAGAAAAGGAAATGATTGTCCGACTTACTTAGATGAAAATGAAGAGTCAGGGAAAGCTTCGGGTAGAAACAGACTTCTGTTTTGCTGAGAGATCTGAACTGACCGACGAAAAGGAATGCAGGGATGAGGGAGAGACGAGTTCCAGAGACGAAAGCTGAGAGAGAAGAACAAGAAAGAAAAAGCTGTGAATGAAAAGAATGAAGAAATGAAATGACTTGGGGTGGATTTTATAGAAGAAGCATGCTAAAAGACTGCACAAAATCCGAAGGTCACACAACCCACGAGAAGTCGTCATGGTGCGAAGATTAAGGGAGTAGTGGCCTTGTATTTTGAAATGCCATTAAATGCCCAATAATGACATGACAACTCATCTTCATCATTTCCAATAAGATATATATGTATATATGAATGTATTAATTCGGTCATGCGCTATGAATTAGCACATAACCTCAGGGGATTGTGTAATGGTCAAAATAATTCATGGATCAGCTAGGACGGGCCACAAGACTGTTGGGTTGAAGGCTGATGGGCCGAAGACAGATGGGCCGAAGACGGATGGGCCGAAGAAATAAATGGGCCTATAAGAATTCTCTAGAAGATGAGTGATCCATAAGTTAAGGAGTTGTCCTACTTATGGAATAAAGAATTCAAAAAAGAAAAGAGTTTTATCAAATCTCTTGATTTAAGGGATTGATAAACTTGGGTAAATGGGCTTGACCCATTTACTAGAATTGTGTATAAATACATGGCCAAAGATTGAATAAAGGATCCAATTTTTAACTTAATTATTATTGTGTATTTTTCTGCATCTACAAATATATAAAATTCGAAACAAATATATAAAATTCGAAAACAAACATATAAAATTTGTAAACAATATATAAAATTCGAAAAAATATATAAAATTCTAAAAATAGATATAAAATTCAAATATATATATATATAAAAATTGTGACTGAAGTTTAACTGAACAAATCTCAGAGTCATTAGCCACGGTAACGAATCATTTCCAATTCTCTGCAGAGCTATTTCAAGGGTTACGATGGTGACACATGCCCCACTAATTTCCTCTCACAATTTCTTAGTCAACACTTATTTCTTTCTTTCTCTACCATTTTCTTCTCTCCATCACTATCACTTTTCCTCTCTACAAATAAATATAAAATAAATTTTTTATAAATAATATTTTAATCAAAATTAAATACATTAATATTTTAATCAAAATTATATAAAATAAAATTCAAAATAAAAAATTTAATCGACTAACTATACCGATTAAAGGGTCATTTGGTACCTAAATCTAGGGGTGCACACGGTCCGGTTCACTTCCGATTCTGACCGAAACCGGAATCGAACAGATACTTTCGGTTCCTTAAAAATGAGAACCGGAATCGAACCGTTAATTTTGATTCAAATATTAATATATTCACGGTGCGGTTCGCTTTCGATTCTGACCAAAATCGGAATCGAACTGATACTTTCGGTTCTTTAAAAATGAGAACCGGAACCGAACCGTTAATTTTGATCCAAATATTAATATATTTAATTTCGATTAAAATATTTTAATAAAGTATCGGTTCGATTCCGATTTCAGTTACCATCGTGGGGCATGTGTCGCCATCGTGACCCTTGAAATAACTCGGCAGAGAGCTGGAGAGGATCCGTTACCTTGGCTAATGACTCTAAGGTTTGTTCACTTAAACTTCAGTCACATTTTTTATATATATATTTGAATTTTATAATTTTTTTATAATTTTATATGTTTTTTAAATTTTAAATATTGTTTACGAATTTTATATATTTGTTTCGAATTTTATGTTTTTTTCGAATTTTATATGTTTCTTTCGAATTTTATATATTTATTCAAATTTTTTATATTTTTTCTAATTTTATATGTTTTTTCAAATTTTATATATATTTTTACGAATTATATACATTTTTTTGAATTTTATATGTTTGTTTCGAATTTTATATGTTTATTTCAAATTTTATAAAAAAAAAAATCAAATTGTAATTTTCATAATATATATATTTTGTAATAAAGAGTGGAAGTGTAATTAATAAAATAGGAGGGGATGAAATTATATTTTCATATTACAACTATGGGGTAAAGTGCATGCTTTAAATAATTTGGGGTTCCTTGCCCTTTACCCTAAATAAAAAGTAAAAAAATAATATGGCAATATGATTTGTAGAAAGGAATATTGTACAGTATTATATATGCAACTAATATAACATGTGGCCTTGTTAGGGATGGCAAAAAAACCTGCCTTGACTGGAACCTGTCCCGTTTATCCCGCCACGTTAAACTAATCGGGGCGGGTATGGGGCAAAAACAAATACCCGATTATAAACGGGGCGGGTATGGGTCACCCCCACCCCGCCCCGATTAACTGACCCGTCCCGCCCTGCTTAATTAGTTATTTACTAAACTAATCTTATATATTTAACATATTACAAACATAACCCATATATATATATATATATCTTATCTATTATTTTTGCTATGAATTAAGTTCATAAACTGTTTTTTATATTTTTTTTACATTTCAAAGTTAATGATTTTAATTTTTTACATTTCATCTATTATTTTTGCAATGAACGAATTTCAGAAATTAGTTTTTATAAAAACAAATTATATAAAAAAAAAGAAAAAAATTATATATAACCGAATCGCGGGACAGGGATAACCGGATACGAGGCGAGACGAGACGGAAAATAAAAATAATAATAAAAAACGGGGCGGGAAAATTAAACCCGCCCCATTGCCACCACTAAGCCTTGTGTTGACAATATTGTACAGTATTATATATGCAACTTGTGGCCTTGTGTTGACAAGGGCTCACATAGACCCTGTCTTATTGTGGACCTATTATTGTATGCTGACTGATGCGATATGCGGCTATATGAATCTGATTTCTTATGCCTTCCGTTTTTAAGCATCTGTATTGATCTTTCCATCATTGTGGAAGAAGGGTAACAAATATTTTAATTTCTCAATAATGTCAAAAAATTGAGAAATAAAAGAAGATTGTAAGTTGTGACAAACAAAATTGCTCATTTGGGGTGGGGACCAAAATTAGATTTTAAAGACAATCTAACAAATCCAAGAGAAAAATGCAGTTTGGCAGATGCCGAAAATTACGAGGAATATTCCATAAATGTGTACGTGAAATTTTATGCTTCTCAACCCGAACGGGTGACAGTTGAGAAAAGGCAAGACCTAGGTTCCAGGTAGGGATGACAATGGGGCGGGTAAGAAACAAGTTCTCCTATATCCATTCCCGTCCCATTTAATTTTTTAAAATACCATACCCTTTATAGGTTTGTCACATGTTACATTTCTATAAACCATACCCGCCCCGCCCCAAACCCACTAACACTTGATTATTGGTGTCATCTCCACCATCGACAGAAGAATTTAGAGCAAAGAAAACTAAAAAAATAATAAAATCCTAAATACATACAAAAAAATCGAGAGAATAAACTAAACCTATTAACTTTCTTCTAATCATCCAACAATATAATTCACTTTTTTTTTTCTTTCCATATATGCGGCTACTCGTTTCTCCTTGATTTGAGATATTGAGTCCTATGAAAAAAAATAGAGTAATAACTAATAAAAATTTTGATTTTTAGTTTTGTATATATATATAAATAGATAAAAAGTTAAAGTTAGTGTAAACGGGGTGGGACAGGGCGGGTCCTTACCATAATCCGTCCCCGTCCAATAACCCGTGATGGTTTCAATTTCTTGTACCAAACCCGCCCATACGAAATAAAAAACGCTCCCAAACCCTTGAATAAATGGGCGGAACGGGCCGGAACGGGGCGGTACAAATTGTCATCCCTAGTTCCAGGTTGGGAAAAGCGAGAAGTATTAGGTTCCAAATGATTCCCGCTGACTACAATTCCGTTTGAGCCACTTGAGGTTTTTCCGGTCTTTAATTTCAGAACCCCGAGGATTAGTCAAGGTGCATGTAAGTTGACCCGGATACCACGGTTACTGAAGAAAAAAAAATTATACTTCTCAAAAAGTCCATAGCTTTCAGTTGTTCTTCTCTCATTCCTACCACTTCTCTGAGGATGTTCCAAAGAAAGTAAAACAACCCATCATGAACAAATGTAAGAGGAATTTGGCGAACGCAGGAAATCCTTCTTTCAGTCTGAAGCACATATCCCAAATCACAGGAACAAACTTCAGTCTAAGGAGGGTCATGATGCAAAAATAAAAATAAAAAAAATAAAAAAAATAAAAGGAGTTAAATCTCAGTTATACATGTATCTGGAATAATCGACTTCACCGAAGAAAGATGTGAGCTAAGTCTATAGCATCCAAAACAGAACATCGTGTCAAAGATGAAAGCCTAAACACTGCTACGAACTAAAGTCGCCCGTTCTGAGAAAAATGCCACCTATTTTTCGGCTACAGACACAACTGAGTAAGTATGTTAATCCATGTATTCAGTAATTTTCCTCCATTGGCTTTTTCACTTGATTCCTATGTTCTTTATTCATCATGACATGGCAAATGAGGACAATGTAGGAATTTTCCTTCTAAAATGGGGTGATCTGATACAATTCAAGGCACAAGAACAAGAATGAGCTAATGTTCTAAAAGACAGAATACAAACATGGAAACTCAACCTTAGAACCACCTCCCAAATCTCTGAGTAGAGCACATTGATACCATGAATGCAATACATTTTTCTCTAACAGAAACAAATATTTTCTTTGATTTAATCAGAACTTGGAAAATATGAAAATGATGCCTTTTGAGAGAAGAAAAGGCACATGCTCGACCAAGAAAGGATATAGAAAACTAGATAAAGGAAAAGAATATAAATACATCATACAGTGTTGGTGAGCAGTTAGTCCGTCCTGTGGTATGCCTGTACACTCTTTGGTATCGAAGATTACTCCTCACTTCCTTCGCTAAGAAGCGGCCTAACAATGGCATTGTATGTTCGAGTATCAGGAATTGTTCCATTAAGCACCAGATGGTCATGCATTTCGACTACTTCCTTTGAACTTCTTTTCTTGCTGATATTTGTAAGAAGAGTTGTGTATGTAATAAAATCTGGAACCAAACCCTGAAGAACCATCATATCCGTAAGCTCCTTTGCTTGTTCAATACACCCAAACTTGCACAAAACATTGATCATAATGTTACAAGTAACTCTATTCATTGAAATCCTTTCCTTCCTCATTTCTGAAAACAAATCCAACGCATTTTCTATCTTTCCACTTACACAATATCCATTTAACAAAGTGTTGTAAGTTATGCTATCTAATGATACACTCATCCTCCGTAATGCATCAACCAACAGTTTAGCTACATCTACTGATACCTCTTTGCATAGACCGTCTACAATCGAATTGTATATTACTAAGTTGGATCTTTTCTCCACCTTTATCATATCATCATAAGCTTGAACTGCATTTTCTATGTTTCCTTCTTTGCAGTGCCCATCAATCAAAGTACCATATGTGACAAGGTCAGGAATCAAACCCCGAATGAACATGCTGCCCAAAAGTTGGCTTGCTCCGGCTATATTCTTGTCTTGTAAAAGATAATTTATAAGAATATTGTGTGTAAAAGCATCATCGACAAGATTCCTTTCTGCAATCCACTTGTGATATTCAATAGCTTCGTTGATGTAACCATTTTCGCAAAGGCCCTTCATGACAATAGAGTAAGTGAATCGATCAGGGCATACATTATTATAAATCATGTCAGACAATAAAAATGAAGCTCCTGTCACATCTCTTTCCATGTAAAGCTGATGGATTAGTGTATTATAAACCACAGAATTTGGCACCACGCCCCTTCCCACCATATCATCACACAACTTGTATGCCTCCTCCAAAATACCATTTCTCGAATACCCATCAATCAAAGTTGCATAAGTCCTTAAATTGGGCTCGATACCTGCCTTAACCATTTCATTTCGAATTTCCACTGCAGGTTCTAGTCTTCCTAATTTGCAACACCCGTTGATAAGACAATTGTAAGTAACTTGATTGGGCATAACACAACCCCCTGACATGACTCCCATCTTCCGAACAAGCTTCAAAGCAAGATCAATGACCCCCATCTTGCAGGCTCCATCTATGAGCATGTTGAAAGAAACAATATTTGGTACAATTCCATTCTTCAACATCCCATAAAACACTGTAAGTGCTTCATCTAATTTAAATTCCTTACAAAGAGCATAAATAACCAAATTAAAAGTATTCAAATTTTCAAAATATCCAAATGAAATCATTTCCTTGTACAACTTCCAAAACCTCCCAACCTCATCCACCTTCAAAAGATGATTCAAAAAGTTGTTCCATGCATGAATAGAAACCCAATAGCCGTCCGCTCTCAACTTCTTAATCACTTCAAACGCACCATCAGTCGCCCCAATCTGAGTACAAGCCCTAATAAGAGCATCATACACCGCCGAACTCGACCCACATGCCTCATAACAACAAACCAAACCATCCAAAACCTCAAATGGAGAATAACCCATTGCTTGCATCAATTTTTTCATCAAAGACAAGGCCTCATCGAATCTCCTACAATTCACCATCACATGAACAAAAGTACAACAACCCTCCAAGGAATATGAAAACCGTTTGCACTCTCCAATCCAAGTCACAAATTCTAGAGCTAGCTCCGGCGTGGTTCGGAACTCACGAACAACGCGATTCACGATTGTATTTGTGAGACTTGGTGATAATTGATTCAGTAATTTCCATTTTCTTTGCCTTAAATTAACACAAATTGCTTTAAAAACAATATCTTCAGTGTTTGGCTTCGAAAATTGCTTACCCACGTGAAACCCCCGAGCTGAAAGATGACTTCTTTTTGGAAGCAAGCTCAGAAACATCAAACGAACAAAACCCACTTCATCAAATTAGATTAATTCCTGAAAATTTTACCAAAGCACGAAAAATCCAAATCAGTGTAAAATCATATAAACCCTACATAAACCTCGAACGAAAATATGACTTCTTTTTTATGAAAAGAGGGTCAAAAACATCAATAGCACAAAACCCAATTCACCAAATTTGATTATTTGTTCAGAAATGCTACGGAAAACCCCAAATCAGTGCAACATCTAAAAGACCCTACTGTCCAAGAAAATGTGTATATATAACATATACAAAATATAATCTATATATGTGAACACAAATTGGGAAAATACATACTCCTTTCAGTGCTTTAATCCTACAAGTTTAATTCCCCGAACCAAAAACACTATGAAACAAGAAGACTATACAAACCAAAATTTCAAAAACAACTATCAATTTCCACAACCATATTTCATCATATCAGATATTAAAAAATATCACTCCAAAATCAGAAACCAAGAGATTCTGAGAACCAAGTCCCCAAACCTAAAGAATTTACACGAAAAACCAACCCAAATTGAGACAAAAGTTGAACATGTTCAAATCAGAGGCGTGAAAAGTTAAGAGTGTAGCGAGCAAGACAGACAGAGAGACTCACCTTTGTGGTTGCGGGTGGCGCGAGTGTTAGCGATTCTAGGGGTTTAAGAAACTATTATGTGTAATATCAGTACATTGTAGGAAAATAACAAAATGTATTGTATTCGAGAGACAGTATTAGGTGGCAAACCGGCGGGTTAGTACCGGGTCGTTAACGGGCGGGTCGTTAGTTTCGTTATGACGGTTCATAACGGATCGGGTCGTGAATGAATCAGGTTATATCGCGGGTCAATCCAACCCATATATATATATATTTTAGAATAGTTATATGCATATATTTATTGGAAAAAAAAATTCAACTAAAAATAAAATATAATCAAACAAAAAAATATCAATACACATATTTATTAAGCCACACGTGACTAATTTTGAGTCATTGTATAGATAACATTCAATATTGTTCCAAATACTCAATTATTTATATATATATATATATATTAATATAGTTCAAAATTTTAAAAAATTACAAACCAACTTTAATACTCAATTATCAACTTTAATGTAGTTAGTGGCTCATCGGTCGCATTCTTTATCGGAACAATTATAACGAGGCGAAATCTAGCTATTACTGGTTATTTACAATTTTTTCGTAGTATGGTATATCTAGAAACTGACTAATTGCTTTGAAAATTGAAGGACTTGTTCCATGCATTGTCTTGCTTGTGGGGCTGTTTTTCATTCCAGAGTCCCCTAGATGGCTGCTGAGTGAAATAAATAAATAAAAAAGGTCTTTATAATTATGGTTCGCAGTGACAAAAATGAAACTAAAATTGAAAAATGCAGGCAAAGGTAGGCCTGGTGAAAGAATCTGAGATTGCACTACGTAGGCTTCGTGGCAAAAATGCAAACATTTCTCGCGAATTTGCTTATATCCAAGTACATTTCTTTTCACAAATTACTATTCCAACATCCGTTTGCTAGCTTGCGCCTCAAGGTATGTGGCTTAACGGGTTGACATGGGTATCCTCACTTGACTCGTTAATAACCTGCATGTTAAACCACTCACTCATTACCCAATCCATTAGCAATGCACATGTTAAATCACTCAGCCACAACCCAATTTTAACAGGCAGGTTGATGGGTTTAGGTAATTTTTGTCACCTCTAATTTAATATTCAAAACGTATTTATAAAAAATAGTTAAATTTATAAAAATTAAATAAAATTAGTATAATTACTTATAAAATTGAAAAATAAATTTCTTCTATTGACAATAATAGCCCTTAACTCCAATGGGGATATGGTTTGTAATTTTTTAAACAAACAAAGTTCAAAGAGTATTGTGGTTAGGGACGGAGTCAGAAAATTATTGAAAAGGGGCAAAATAATTTTTTTGATAATTTTATAGGGGACAAAATTATTTTTTTATTCATAGATTACCATTTTTTATAAAACACTAATAGAGTTTTTATATAAAACAATATCTTATGGGGTCAAGTGCCCTTATCTCATGGCAGTGGCTCCGTGTGTGATTGTGGTAAAAAAAAAAAAGGATATTATCAGGAAATCCACATGTGATTTTCAAAAATAATCAACTAACCCCTCCAGTTCAGGAAATCCCCTTGTGATTTTAATTTTGATCAATTTGTCATATTCCCTCTAATTTAAGATAAAAATGCCCCTAATGAAACCAAAGTGGGCTTACTAATATGAAACTGTAGGGGGGTTTACTGATAGAAATAAATGAGTTAACTTTATTTACACCCCCTGAGGTTTATTTTATCTTCAATCAAACGATTTGTTTTCTATATTTTTTATGATAAATAATATATTTTTTTATTTATGACTAAATAAAAGATTAATGCCAAAATAATTTTTTTGAACTTTCAATTAGGGTAAAATATAAAAAATTAAATCTGAAATATAAAAAGGAAATATTTCGAATTACGAATTAGATTTTTTTTTCTTTTATATATATATTTACTATAAACCAAAAAAAATTAACTTATCGGAAAAACAAATTTCTCCAAAATTGTTTTTGAACTTAATATAAAAAATAAATTCGGTAAAAATATATATTTTATGCTGAAATAAAATATTAATTTTTTACCAAAAATTTAATATTTTATGCCAAAAGTTCAGTAAATTTAATATTTTATGCCGAATTTTTTTTTACTGAACTTAATATAAAACAAATTCTATAAAAAATATATATTTTATGCCAAAATAAAATAAATTAATTTTTTATTTCGGCATAAAAACATTACCGAATTATTTTTTATATTAAGTTCCAAATAAAAAATCGGGAGTATTTTTTTAACCGATATTAAGTTCAACATAAAATATTTCTTTTTTAATTTGTTTTCAGCATAAATCAATTTTTCGGCATTAATTTTTTATTTTACCCTAATTGGTAGTTCAAAAAATATATATTTTGGCTTTAATTTTTTATTTTGGCGTAAATAAATAGAAAATATTGTTTATCATAAAATATATATAAAAAATTCGTTTGATTGAAGATAAAACAAAACTCAGGGTTGGAAATAAAGTTAACTCATTTATTTCGATCTGTAAACCCCTCTCGGTTTCATATCAGTAAACTCCCCTCTAGTTTTATCAGGGTTAATTTTGTCTTAAATTAGAGGGAATGTGACAAGTTGATCAAAATTGAAACCACAAGGGGTTTTTTTGAATTGGAGGTTGGTTAGTTAATTATTTTTGAAAACCACAGGGGGGTTTCCAGATAATATTCCTAAAAATGTTTATACTTGGTTTATTATGTAACTCTTTCTTGTAAATATTTTTTAATTCGGGTCTTTTAAAAATATTACAATCCTAAAACTATGTTTAGTACCGCTTCCAAAAATGAAGAACGGTTATTGTTCGATTAATTTCAATTCGAGATGATATAATATTGTAGATGTGATGAGACCATAATATTTGGTATTCTGGGCGTTAATAAATCATTCATAAGTCTCTTTATTTTATTAATCGTATAATTTTACTTGAATTGTGTGTGTTAAGCGTGTTTTAGGGGTCTTAACGTAAATCCGAGTTAATTTCAGGTTTTTAGCAATTATGCCTGATCCGGAACAACATTTGGAGAATAAATGCACTCAGTTCAGAGCAAGGTACAAGTCAGAGAAGCAGAGTACAAGCAGCTGAAGCACAAAAACGTGGAATAAAAATAAATATTAAATTTTAGGAGCCATCAATTGATCGGTGGACTCTCCCGATCGATCGACAGACACTGACATTGGGAACTCTGTGTGAATATTCTGCAATAATTCTGACTTTGTAACCAAGCATATCGGAGGGCAGATTGGTATATTCATAGTTGTTACTTAGTCCTCATAACAAGTCCTTGGAGTGCACACAAAGAACATACCTTATTTACACCGGTTTTTGTCTATAAATATATAAAGATGTCATGAAGAGAAGATATTCAGGATCCTTTGGATAAAAAATATAATATATCATCGTTCATACAAAAAGTCTCTCTCAAGGGATAGGCTTTCCTCAAGAACCAACTATCCAACTGTGAAGATGGTGGCTTCATCGACGATGCAGTCTCCTCCCTCCATGAGCGGCTAGTCGGTATCTAAGGTTTCCAACGAAACCCTAGTTAAGTAATGTAGACTTTTATTTGATTTTATTGCAATGAGGGGAAGCTAAAGGGTACTTACATGATAATTATGTAGTGAGAGACATAACAAATAAACAAAAAAGATTTATTTATTGATTATTTATTTAAGTTGAGATTGAGTCAATGATTTATCTTACACAACCATGTTTTTACAAAGGGCAAGAAATCCAAGGTTTAAATATCGGTTTTTACATAATGGTTCGTGAACGGCATGATAAGTTCTTAGGTACACACATTCAATCGGAAGAACGGATGACCGTTATATGCTTTTAATTTCTTGTTTTAGGAGTAGTTGTAGTATAGATGTATATAATGGGTCTTGACCAATCTATGATGAATGATGCCACACTAAAACTTAATTGCATCTGTTTGAGGATTAGGCAACTGCTTGTAGCATTACTAATCTGATTCATGTAAGTTGTATCGCCCTCTTGCAATAATAAGAATAAAATGTTGTATTATGTGACTAGTGGTGGAGTTGGATTACAAAATAGACTTGTTTATCTTGAGTCTCACAAAACAAAAATTATATTATTTTATTTTATGTTCTTTAGTTTAGAAAACAACCAATCAAATCAATGTTTATAAAATAGTTTAATTTTCGGCTTTACAATTGTTTGAAATACGACTTTGAACTATGTGGTTCGATACCCTCTCTACCCAACTATACTATATACTGCTCGTGTACTTGCGACTGAGAGGTAAAACTAGATCGTGCTATTTATTCATTTTTAACCACTTTTATTTTCATACATCTAGAACTGATCAAGATGCCAAAAATTGCACAACACAAGAATGAATACTTTATTCAAGTTTTTATTTTCCTTATATACATTTCTTCCCTTGGGCTTTTTGTCCCATTAGGGTTACCTTGCTTGTTTCCACCACAATTTATCTTTTGCCCATGTCCTTTGCTTGATCCTCAAGTTTGTTATAGAATATTTCGGAATGTGGGCCTGAAATAGGCTTTTATTTTTGGGCTTGGAATGGGCATTTTGCTTTCGGAGCTTTAATTATCCTTGTTGGGCTATTAGACTTGTAGGGAGGAGTGCTTGGTGGGCTTGAAGAATTCCACATGTACACATGGCCCTTCTTGGTTTCGGGCTTTCAAATGTTTAAGGCCCACAACCGAGAATAACGTGTGGTAGATGTATACATATCCCCTGTCGGGTGGCGTGGCGTGGCAAGGGCATTTAATAGGGCAACTGTACTCATCATTTGAAATTCAAATACATGGCCCTTGTGGACTTGATTCTTGCAAAGGGGACTGAAAGGGCGGCTCAATGCCCCGTTCTTTGTGCAAAGGATTTTTGGTCTTCACGCATAACCTCTATAAATACTCTCAGTATATACTTTAAAACATTTCTTACTTTGCAATTTGTTCTCCCAACAAAACTTATCTCTACAAATCCCCTTTACCTCAAAACTCTTCGCCAGAATTTGCAATTATTTCTCAAAAAACTCACAAACTTTCACTGGAATCCACCTTAAAGTAACTTTCTTCTTCTAACTCTTCTACCTTTTTATTAATATGTCCGAGACTGATGATACCCGATCAGTTAGTGACAGAGTCCCACTTTCTGTTGACCTTGACGCTTCCCTTAGTTCACCATCGGTTAAGGTGATCAAGACCGTAAGGTCTAGTCCTCCTCAGGTCACCCAAAATCAGGCCGGTGGAAGTTCTTCAGAGCAATTTTACGCTGACCATCTTCTTGCTCGGTATAGAGTTGATGCCGTGTTAGACAAATACGATATACCCAATGACATGATCGTCAGTCATTATCCCCATAACTTAGATTTTAGGAGGGGTAAGGGAGTGGAGGATGACCAGATCTTACTTTCTTCTTATCATCTAAGAGTTCTTCGTTTTTCCATCCACCATTTCTTCCTCCTTGCTTTGTCCGTCCTTGGCTTGGCCCCACTTCAAGTAGGGCCAAACTTCTTCAGGATTTTAGCCATGACCCTATTACTCAATAGGGACCTCGGTCTGGATCTAGGCATGGCTGAAGTCCTTTTTTCCTTATAAGCTGGAAGACCTTAGGGATTATAAGGGTCGTTATAATCTTTTTCCCTTTCAAGGGAAAAAGATTTGTGATGGTTTGGAAAAATCCAATAAGGGTTGGAAAGAGATGATGATCTTGGTGAGTGGAAACTGGAGACATCCTTACTCCTCTAATATCCCGATCCCCAAAGTATTTAATAAACACTTGTTTCCTTTCTTTAGGCCCTTTCATAAAGGGGCCTGCTTCCGTGAGCTGTGTGATGACAAGAGAGGGAAGTATGTCTATGAGATTCTGAAAGCGCCCGATAGTTATAGATCCCCTTTTCACATTCTATCCCGCTTTGATCTCCTCCAATCTAAAGTTTGAGGTAAATATTTGAGAATGTGCCCTGAGTTCCTAACTGGTAGTGCTTTGTAAGAAATATCATTATCTGATGCAGCAATCATGTTGAGGATTCCCCATATCAACTTGAAAAGGAACCGGGCTCTCAGATCGGGCTCATCTACCAGCTCAGCCACTCCTGTCAGCGCAGTCCCTTATGTTATGGGGGATGTTCCCCCATAGCCCTCTTCCGGGGAGCCTTCAATCATCCCTCCACCTCCCCCTTCCGAGGGTGTTCCCGTCATTCCTCTTCAATCAATCAAAGAAAATCTTGTTACTTTTTCAGGTATTGAGGGTACCCGGAGGTCTTTGGTCTCACACCCAAGACCTTTGGGTGACAGGAAATCCGAGCATCGGGTTCAGATGAAGATATCTGCATCTCCCAGTGTCTTCGAAGAGGCAAATGCTACTGCCAAGGCCCTCGTTTGGCACCCAACCCTAGTACTGCCCGAGAACAAGATATTGGTTGTCGGGCAGTAAACCATCGAGAACGGTGACATCCTTCGAACAATGGGCTTGGAGATCTGGACTCCTGGCGATCGCAATGCTATTTTCAAGATGGATTTGGACCACATGGCTATGACTAGTCCAGAGATAACCATGAAGGTTAGAAACTTTGTTAATTAGTCTTATAATTTCCTTGCCCCTTTCTTGTATAAACCTGATCACTGATCAGTTGATACTTGAAAATTTATGCAGATGTTGTATTACGCTCAAGCTTACAATGCTAAGCTCGAGAGTGATAGTAGAAAACCTTGGCATCAGGTTGATCTGCTCCAGAAGAAAGAAGACATCAAACAGAAGTTGTACAAGCAGGTGGAGCTTCTGAAGAATGAGCTGGCTAAGCAGACTCTCCAGGATGAGACTGCGGAGAAGTCCCTTCAGGAGACCCTGACTGATCATCAGGCCTTGAAAGCTCAGCACTTCCAACTTCCGGATCGGATATGGGTGGAGGACATGTATGGATGAGTCTCAGCTCCTCCTTGAAGAGCAACAGTTCAAGTCCATCGTGGAGCTAGATGTTTTCCTTGGTATAACTCATCCCTACTATGATCCGACTGCAGGCCCGAACGATATTCTCTTCAGGGAGTTTTTGTCAAGGCTTTTGCCTGGCTCTGCTCCTCCCCCTGAGCTCGATCAAGCTATGGCTCAACCTACTAGAGCTAGTTCTGATGGGGCTGATGATAGGATTGTAGATAGGTTTGAAACCTGTGTTTGATAAGCAGGTTCACAAGACTTAGTTTAGATTTTTCTTTTCTTCTTTTGTAAGCCTTGGCCACCTGGGCCTTTTACTTAATGAAAGCTTGAATCTATGAATACTTAGATTGCTTTGTGAAACTTGATGAGTTTAGCTTTGTGAAATTTTTACATTTTAATCTCGTGTGGATCGGTATTGTATTCCTCGGGCACTTGTGGTTTTGAGAAAGATGTCCCAACACTTAGCTTATTGTTGTGAGATTTTTCTATCTCGAACACATATGGGTCGGTGTTGAGTCTTTCAGGCACTTGTGGCCTCGAGAAAGAAGTCACAACACTTGGTTAATTTTTGTGAAACTTTGACATTTTTATCATACATGGATCGGTGTTGAGTCTTTCGGGCACTTGTGGCCTCGAGAAAGAAGTCACAACACTTGGTTAATTTTTGTGAAACTTTGACATTTTTATCATACATGGATCGGTGTTGAGTCTTTCGGGCACTTGTGGCCTCGAGAAATAAGTCACAACACTTGGTTAATTTTTGTGAAACTTTGACATTTTGATCATACATGGATCGATGTTGAGTCTTTCGGGCACTTGTGGCCTCGAGAAAGAAGTCACAACACTTGGTTAATTTTTGTGAAACTTTGACATTTTGATCATACATGGATCGATGTTGAGTCTTTCGGGCACTTATGGCCTTGAGAGAGAAGTCACAACACTTGGTTTATCTTTGTAGCCACAATCATTAACTACAAAATTATATTGAATTCTATAATTCCAATCGGTTTTCTATTTGAATTATAACAACAAAATTTAATTGAATTTTATAGCTCCAATTTAAGTATAATCCTATTTCGAAATACCAACACTTATTTATGTATGAATTTTGTATTTAACTTCTATCACTAAAAGTCAATTAAAATTTAATTATATTGAATATATAAATTAAAAATCTGATTGATATCGAATACTAAAATTTTTTTATTCCATTCTCTTACTATAATTTAGTTGTAATTAAAAATCCTAATAAAAAAAGTAGTGAATCCATCTACAATTATATTTAATAATTTCACGCCCCAAATTTCCTAGGACTCCGAAACCCGAGCCTAAGAGCTAAGGGAGTGAATGCGGAAGTAAAAAGAAACGAGAACAAGTGACCTTCAATCATTAAACACCCACAAAAGGGTAAAATGGTCATCACAGGGATAAAGTAGTGATTCCAAGGTATAAATACAAGGTTTGTACCTAAAAGAATTTATAGGAACAAACGGAATAGAAATCCAAGGTGTGAGGTGAAAACTACAACGTTTTGAAATCGGCATTCCTACGTTTAGAGTCAGAAATCTACTGTCAACTTCAATCGACCATTGCGCCCTCAAAAACGACTCAAATGAGGCCCTTCAAAATCCTAACATCAAGATCTTTAAGTCAGATTTCTAAAAAGCTAAAGAACACCTCAATCCGACACCCGTAGCTTGAGATATGAGCGAAATAGTGGAACAGGTCAGAGCAGGGCTGAACCACCCAGTCGACTGGCTGATGACCCAGTCGACTGGCTGAACCCGAGACCTCCAGTTTTGAAGAAAAATGAGGACCCAGTCGACTGGCTAAGGACCCAGTCGACTGGCTGAACCAGTGACCTCCAGTTTTGAAGAAAAATGAGGACCCAGTCGACTGGCTAAGGACCCAGTCGACTGGCTGAACCAGTGACCTCCAGTTTTGAAGAAAAATTTTCCTCCGTTACACCCAGTCGACTGCCCGAAAGGGGCCAGTCGACTGCCTGGACTAGAAAACCTCACAACTGACTCCCATACAGCTCTAAACACTTAGGAACATACAAGAAAGATCTAAACTTGTTCTTGAGACTCTAGAAATGAGGAAAAGTCCCCTAACTTAGGAATGAGAAGAAAAATGGTTATTTTTATCAAGACGCTTCATAAAAATCCGTAAAAATAACCGTCTTGCCCCCGGTCTCCGTTTTAACGACCACCGATTTGTAAAGATCAAAATATTCTTAATATGAGTTTAAAATCATTTCTAAAACAAGAAATTTCATCGGGGCCACGGGGGTAGGCGAAAACGGGTTTTTCCATTTAAATCGAAAAGGGTTGGTTTGAAAACCTAGAAAAACGCCATTTTCGGCCAAATACCTAATACACATATTTCATGGCAAGTAATTCATTTCACATTCACAAATCCAAGGAGAAGATTCAATAAATACATTTAAAGCGCTCTAAGGCGAAACATGTTATAGTTTTACATTTCAAGCACCGGAGTGCTCCCAAAAGAATAAAGTCCCCGCGCATAGCGCTCCAAGGGATGTACATCAATTTAAGCTACCCGACTAACATACTAGCCGGCAAAAGAGTAGGTTTAACTTAATTGAAGCATTAAACAAAATAAGCACATGTCTACAATGTCTATCAAGGCTCTACAAAAGTACTCCGCCTCCATATGCGTAAAAAGGACGGAACCAACACCGAGTCTCTACCGGAAGACTACGGGCCTCCCAAATGGGAATCATCACCTGAAAAAAATGTATATAACGTGGGGTGAGCTCACTAGCCCAGTAGAGGAAGCGTCATTGCCTCAATCTCTGTAGTCCGAGTGGTACAACCCACCCAAGGTGCATGCAACTAGTCCTAGGCCGGTCTCTTGTTCCACATGGCTCTCATGCCAATCCGGAACCCCATCAAACCCCAACAATCAAGCTCCCTAACATGCTCACAACATAATTTATCACAATTATAACATGCTTTCATTATTAAAATCACAATCACATATGTATAATCATTAAGATGGAAGGTGACCGACACTCCCATTACACGCACACAAAAACACACCCTTCCCAAGGATGAACGGATCATTCTCCACTATTCCCCTGAGGATACAAGCTCACTAGGGAATAGTAGACTCATCGAACCGTCATTCCCAAGTGCTTTTGACACTTACACTTTTAACGGGAAGACGTGATCCACGACCTAGTCGCGCACATAGGGCCTTGGACGATATGTCCTCCCCCTATCGTCTGCGTTTCTCAGCTTTTTAGTTCTGTGGGAGCAAGAAGCACCCCCTGGCCAGTTGTTTCGACGATCCAAACACAAGACGACTCCCACAAAATGTACGCAAAATGTAGGAACCAATACCCACGTTTTCACACTACGTGCCACACTCAACGGAAATCAAGGTTCACAATTTCCATCACAATACATACTCATTCCTTTATGCAATATATATTGTAATCAATTTAACATCATGCTCATATTTCACAATTTTAAGCAATAAACACAATAAGCATAAAAATCACATACTCATGCTTTTCAAGGGGCCTAGTTCTTCGTCTAAGTTGTCAAGACTCACTCGCATATATATATTCGGCATATATACACATAGACGCACACACCCTCGTACACAAACTAAAGTAACTCGTTTTTCCCCTACCTCAATCCAAGCAATTTATAAGCAATAGGTGCAAGCAATCCGTCCAAGACGCCAACAACAATCGAGTCAAGAATTTCCAAGAGAGCTTCAAGGAGGTGATTTTCGGAAATTTGAGTAAAAGGTCTCCCAAGCCTTCAAGCAACATTAAAACAAATATGGATTCTTAACTAGTGATTTTTAATAGCAACAACCGATTAAAAATCAAGAATTCAAAGTAAAGCTAAAAACCCCAAAATGGCTAAACTAGGTTTCATGGAAAATAATTCAAAGGAGTTGGAATTTGTGAACTCACCAATGAGTTCTTCCCAAAACGAAATTAGAATTCACCACAAGCCAATCCACTTGATGGTTGGAGACAACTCATAACCTTCCACAAGAATGAACAATGGAAGAGCAAAAATTCAATACTAGCACATGAATTTCTAGAATTTGGAAGTTAGGATTTCTTATAACAAAACCTTAGAAATAGAGAGGAAGCTTACCACCATGAGCTCAAGAACACCACACCAAGAGACCACCCCAAGTGCTCACCATCCATCAAGCATGAAGAGTAGGAGAGAGTAAAACTTGAAGCCAAATTTTCAAGGAGGACATGGTGGCCGAAATTTAGGGTGTAGAGAATTGTGTGTGTAAAGAGTGTGTGTTCTTGGTGAGAAATGAGAGAAGAAGAAGACAATGATAGAGTTAGAGATAGGGTTGGTGTGTAGAGAATCCTATCCAAAGGCTAGGAATGAAGATGGCAAGATAGATTTGATCCAAGGGCCACAATGATGACAACATTAAAGGTAGTGGTGAAATGTCCAAGTTTCCCACTCCTTTATCACTTATTCACAACCCTTGCCATTATGAACCAAATTTACAAATTTGTCCAAGTCTTCAACACAATTACAATATTGCCACTCATCATCTTCCCAACACTTAGTAAATAAATCTCTACAAAACCCACTAACTCAATACATGTAAATTTTCTAATTTACCATTTGTCGCTTATTTATTTTTCCCAACATTTCAATATTTTCAATTTTTCACGTAAGCATATAAACATGTTAGGCACATAAGCACATAAGCACATAATCGTTTAATAAATAAATAAATAAATAAAATTTTAAATTAACACATAAAAATACCGGACGTTACAAATAATGTTAATTCTAAATAGACTATAATATTCAATCCAATCTACAATTGTAATCATGCTCCTAATTGTATAGAAGATAACTGTAGACACCCAATCCTAGTCCTAATTGAATAAAAAATAATAATATTGAAATCCTATTTACAATTGTATTTAACAATCCTAATCCGACTATAATACTCAATCTCATCAACAATTATAATTATAATTATAATCATATTGTATATGGGATAACTTTTGACACGTAAACCTAATTGTAATGTAATTAAATGTCATTATATCAACCCTATATATATGGAATGCAATGCAATGCCTCTCCCTCTCTACAAAACCCTACTATCAACTCCTCTCCCTCCCCATAGTATTCTTCTATTATAATTTAATTTTCTCTATTTTGTATTTATTGTATTTGTGTTATTCCATTATATTATTTTTTTGTGACTTTGTTCCAGAACAATTGTACCACCTATGTTAATATTGGTTTTTCATTTTTCTTTTATTGTAATTCAATATTGTTTTTCTATTTTTCTTTCTATTGTAATTCAATATTTATTTATTAGATTCTATATATATTATTTTTATATTACTTTTAGTTCCCGTAACTATCTCATTTGTTTATGCCTCATTCTATATTAATTTTGCTTTAAATATGTTTTTTATGTCATCTTTTTAGTTACACCTATTTTGAATTTTCCCTCTCATTTTGGCACTTATATTTGCAAGTAACTCTGATTATTATTCTATTTTTCTAAATATATCTTGATAAGTATTGTGATTTGATCAAGCTTAATTTATTTATTTTTTAATTTTTTAATGCTTGAATTTATATGAATATCTCTACAACACTGTTTCAATAAAATTTTATTATCCATTCTTCTTTATTTAATTTTTATAATGTTGAATAATCGTTGTATGGTTAATTTTATTGTCCAGTTATAATAATTTTTTTATAGTAGTATATATATATATTTTTTTATGTCAATTTTAAATTATGTGAAAAACACGTGTAGAGGATACATAGAGAGTGTATGTAGGGGGCAACAGCGATGTGACGGCAATGAAGGGCTTAGAGGGGGAGAGAAGGGGGCATGGAGAAGACAAAATGTAGGGTTTCAGGTTTATATGAAAATATAGGTCGGGTTCAGGTTTAAAATCGAACCTAACCCAATGTGCGATGGGTTAAGCCTAAGCCCCGCCCGAGATGGGACAAGCTTAACCAGAATGAACCCTAAATAGGGATTTTAGGGTATTTTGTGTTTCCAATTTTGCCATTTGAAAATATAGTATAGTTTTATTTTGATACTCCACCTGTATCAAAATAAGTGTCTACATTTGACTTTTTAAAAGAAATTGGGGTATTTTGTGTTTCCAATTTTGCCATTTGAAAATATAGTATAGTTTTAATTTTTAGTGGGGCCCATTATTTTTTGAAGTTAATGAATGAGGATAAGTTGGGAAAGTACAATATTATATTGTATTGGGATCTAAAACTGTTGGGGTCGCAACGGAAGCAACAACTGACAACGAAAAATATAAAAGAGCACTCACAAAGAACAAACACAAGATTTACATGGTTCACCCGAAATCGGGCTACGTCCATGGATGAGAAAGATATTCCACTATGATTCGTATAAAAATTACAATAGTAGAAAATTTCCAACATTTGAGACAATACACAAAACTCCCATAGAGTTTTCTTCCGTGTATCCCACGAGACCCTCTCTCGCTATCAGTGTTCACTTTACCCCACATGTAAATCCATCTCTACCCACGATCTCCCTCATGAGGCTACATCTCTCTCAATCTCATTAGTCTCAACCCAAAACCTAGGCATCTATTTATAGAGCTAAAACCCAATTCCTTATAGGACAAGAAAACCCAATTCCTTGTTAGACAAGAAATACAACTCCTTGAAGAATAAGACATCTCTCTAAAATGAAATTTCCTTACATAATACAACTCTATAATATAATCCTAATTAGAATAGGAATTCAAGGCACAATTTCTAACAATCTCCACATTGACTTTAATTCATTCCCGCCAATCATCGTTTTCCATGTCATTCATCAAGACAATCTGTTGCAGCTCCAATCTTGACGATTTCTGTAATATTACTTGACATTACTCGATTGGTCTTCTGGGGGCTACCATAACTATTTGAGCTCCATGCCATGCAACCATCACAATTTTTGGATAATTGTGACCAACAAATCCGATTGACTCCACCTGGAACTAAAACTATTACAACACCGGTTGAGACTCCTTGTGTTTTCTGGATCTTCTTCAAAACGTCCCAATACGAACCATCAGCTCATACCACTGGTTGGGGTCACAGCAGAAGCAACAAGCGACAACGAAGAATATAAAAGAACACTCACAAAGAACAAATACAAGATTTACATGGTTCACCCGAAATCGGGCTACGTCCATGGATGAGAAAGAGATTCCACTATGATTCGTAGAAAAATTACAACAGTAGATAATTTCCAACACCTGAAATCATACACAAAACTCCCCTAGAGTTTTCTTTCGTTTATCCCACAAGACTTTCTCTTATCATCAGTGTTCACTTTACCCCACATGTAAATCCATCTCTACCCATGATCTCCCTCAATAGGGTACATCTCTCTTAATCTCATTAGTCTCAACCCAAAATATAGGTATCTATTTATAGAGCTAAATTCAATTCCTTGTTGGACAAGAAAATCCAATGTCACACATCGAATTTCCTAGGACTCCGAAACACGAGCCTAAAACTTAAGGGAATGACGCGAAAGTGAAAAAAAAGATAGAAAATAATATATAGCCATCAAACACCCACACAAAGGTAAAAATGTCATTTTATGCCTAAAAGATATCAAAAAGATCACTCGGGATCGAAAAGAAGGTGAAACGAATCAATTGACACCTTAAACGAATCATTTGAACACCTCATGTTCACCCAAGGGAAAAATAGTCATTCCAGGGGTAAAATAGTAATTTTGAAGTTTCAACTACAAATTTTGGACCTAGAATAAGCCGTAGGAACAAACGAGACTCAATTCGGAGCAATGAAACTCAAAATATGGAAGTTGGAAAACGGTGTCGGACAATGACAACAAAAACTAAAAGTTGAAGTGCCCCACTTTCATCAAGGGTAAAATAGTTATTTCAGGGAAAAAATGGTCATTTCAAAGTGTAAATACGTAATTTGGACTTAGGACACGCCATAGAAACAAACGGGGCTCAATTCGGAGTTGCGAAGTGGGAGAAAAAGATTTTAAAAAATCGGATGTTAGACGCCACTGCAGCAGGCCATGGCATGCCATGCCGCGCACGCTTGCGTCGCAGGGTTGCGCGACATAGGCTGTGACATGCCCAAAAAAAATCTCAAAAAAAATTTGATTTTTTAAAAACCCCAAAAAAGTTCTATCTCTTTTGAGCCTTAGCTACTAGTTTTTCAACAAAGTTTCAAAATATGCAAAATTTAACATTTTGCAATACGGCTCTGTTTTTCGCGTTGTTAGTCCCGAAAAATCACAAATATTTGAAAAGCGTGTTTTTCATTCGCGGATCTCAAAAATAGTCATCTAAACCTCGGGAAACGTGCAAAATGCAAATTTTGAGTAAAAGTGATTCTTTAAAATCTCGTAAAATTTTCCATCTTGCCCCCGGTCTCCATTTTAACTACCGTCGG
The DNA here is from genome assembly GCA_963922005.1 of Cornus suecica. Taxonomy (NCBI): domain Eukaryota; kingdom Viridiplantae; phylum Streptophyta; class Magnoliopsida; order Cornales; family Cornaceae; genus Cornus; species Cornus suecica. The sequence goes on along the minus strand of OY998241.1, from coordinate 55,047,683 downwards.
TTTCTAAAAGTTGAAATATTTATAAAAATGAATTTGAAACCATTTATAAAATAAGATAATTTGTCGGGGCTACGTGGGTGGGTGAAAACAGGTTTTTCCATTCAAAACGAAAAGAGTTTGATTGAAAACTTAGAAAAATGATATTTTCGGTCAATTCCCTAATGACCACACTCAATAGCTATTATCAACCTCACAAGTCAAAATGAAAAGATTTGAAGTCTACATTAAAGCGCACAAAGGTGAAACATGTCATAGTTTTATCAAAGTATATAGTTTTACATTTCCGGCACTGAAGTGCACCAAAAGAATAGAACCCCCGCGCATAGCACTCCGAGGGACATACATAAAATGTAAACTACTCGGCTACCATGCTAACCGACAAAAGAAGTTTTTAAACATTTGATTGCAAGTTCACAAATAGGAAGCATGTGTACACAAGTCTATCATATTAATGCTCCACAAAAGTAATACGGTCCGCCACCCAAGCACAAAAGGGCGGACAAGGTGTCACACACCCACGGAGAGACTACGGAACTCTCCCAATGGGTTTATCACCTGAAAAATATATAAAGTCGTGGGGTGAGTTCACTAGCCCAATAGAGGAAGCGTTATCACCTCAATCTCGATAGTCCGAGTGGTATAACCCACCCAAGACACATGCTACTAATCTTAGGTCGGTCTTTTGTCCCACATGGCTCTCACGCCAATTCGGGACCCCATCGAATCCAACAAGCAATTTCCCCAACATGATCACATTATAGTCATTCAAATATAGCATGCTTCAATATCAAAATCATAATCACATATAAAATAATTCAACGCAATGTGACACAACACCACCCGTGGTACACACACGACCACACACCCTAACTTTAAGGGTCAACGGGATCATGCTATAACCAAGGAAGGTAGAGTGTCGTACAGATCATTCACTTGAGAGATATATAGACTCAACAAGGAATATCGAAAACATGAAACACGGTCCGTGAAAAAAAGTTCAGAACTAGTCCTTCCCCACGTCTCTATTTTTCAAAATATTAGTTCCGTAAGGAGTAAGAAGCACCTCCTGACCGGTTGTTACGACGATCCGACACAAAACAACTCACACATGATTACATGACAGACATAGACCAACACCGATGTACTCAATACGACAAGGTGTACTCAATATGCAAAAGTCTCAATTTTAACTATGTCTCATCATAATACAAGCTTTACATCATTATGGATTATATTATGTCTACATTATCAACATGCTCATAATTTCACATATATGAGCAATAATCACAACGAGCATTATTATCACACAATCATGCTTTTCAAGGGCCTAGTTCATCGTCTAAGTTGTCAAGACTCAACTCGCATATATATATATATATATATATATATATATATATATATATACACATAGACGCATACACCCTCGTACAAAAACTAAAACAACTCATTTTTGCCCTACCTCAAGTCCAAGCAAAGAGTGAGCAAGAGGGTGCAAGCAATCCATCAAAATGACGCCAACAACAAACCGAGCCAAGAATTACCAAGAGAGCTTCAAAGGGGGTGATTTTGAGAATTTGAGTTAAAGAAATCCCAAGCCTTCAAACAACATTAAAACAAGCAAGGATCCTTAATTAAGGGCTTTTAGTAGTAACAACCCATTTATAATCAAGAATTCAAAGTGAAGCTAAAAACCCTAAAAATGGTGAAACTAGGGATTTGAGAAAAAAATGAACTAAGAGGAAAGGAGACTCACCAATCAATCCAACACAAGATGAACTAAGGGAACATCAAGCAAGCTTGAACCAATGTTTTCCCCAAGTCACAATATCAAGTCTCTTCAAGTTAAACAACAATTTCAATGGAGAGAAGAGTCACAAGAATGACTCAACACAATCATCACCATGGAATTCCAAGAATCCATGAGAATAAAAGAAAGCCTTCCCAAAAATGGAAGATAGGTTTTCAATTCAAAGAGAAATAAAAGAAAGTGATGGAAGGAGCTTACCAATCTTAAACACCAATTAGAGACAAGGAAACACCAACAAGACACAAGCTTTGAGCTACCATCAACAAGGCTAGAGGAGGGAGCCTTCTGCATCAATGGAGGAATAAAGAAGCAACAAAAATGGGGGAGAAGAGAGAACCGTATGAAGAAGAGATGGAAAAGAAATGGGTTTGTGAGTTAGCAAGACAAGTCTTGTAAATGATTTACCAATGTGTAGAGATTCCTAATCCAATGATTGGGAAGAGAGATGAGAGAATGATAGAGATCCAAGGGCCATAAGTGTGACAACACACATATGTACCATCATTCAACACTCACCTTCCAAGTTTACCCCTAGGGTTAACCTTTATTCACAAGAGTGCCATGCATTGTGCCACCAATTTACCAACTTACCCATGTCTTCCTATCATATTTATCACAATGCCACACACACAGCAACATTTAACCAATTATTTACAAATCCCACTAAGTCTTCAAAATATGAAAATACCGATTTACCCTCTGATCATTTATTTTCCGAAATCGTTTTCAATACTTTTCATTATTCACGAAATGAAAATACAACATGCAACTTACAAATTTAATTACACATAATTCACGTAAGTCATGTTGAGCACATAAACACATTAAGTACATAATCACATAAGCACTTAATTGATAATTAAAATTTTTAGTTATGACGTAAAAATACCGGACATTACACCCAATTCCTTGTTGGACAAAAAATACAACTCATTGGAGAATAAGACATCTTTCTAACAAGAAATTTCCTTACATAATATAACTCTAAAATAGAATCCTAATTAGAATAGGAATTCAAGGCACAATTTCTAACAGAAACTGGATACTTATTTTAGGACGGATAAAGTTATGAAAATGAACACTTATTTTGAGACAGATGGAGTATTTATAATTAATATTCTAAAACAAAATTGAATTAATGCTCTTTTTCCAATGAAAGACAATAAAACTTTGCCTATCAAAAACAAAATAAAGAACTTTAGGAAATAATATTGCCCATAAAAACATGTATTTACATTATAATAAAGTTGTCCAAATAAATCCAGGTCACATCTCAAGTTGATAAAAACATACAATTTATTAGGTGACACATTCCATCAATCAAGTTGAAGAAACAAGAAACAAGAAACATTATGAGTCTGCTTGGTTTATATTTTTGAAAATATTATTGAGAATTCTGAAAAATGAAAACTGTTTTATGAGAACAATAAAAAAGAATTCTCTGAAAAATAAGGGTGCGTTTGGAAACTGGTGTTTTCGTTTTTGTTCTTGTTTTTTTCCACTGTTCACGGGAACAAAAACGCGTTTGGGAGCCTTTGATGGTTTTTGTTTTCGTGAACAGTAAAAAAACTTTTTCTCACCCTTAGTTCAAAATTTGAGAACACCAAAATGGTGTTTTTTATATATATATTCCTGTATGCTAATCTTTTGAACAACAACAAAGTGGTCATGTTCATTGTTGTATGGAAGACTTGGAAGTGTACATTGTAGCTGGTTTGTAAAAGGGATGTCAATCAAGTCAAACTTAATCTCACATTTTGACAATTTGTTTTTTACTTTTTATTCCAAATAAATCTTAAAAATGTGTTTTTTTTTTGTTCCCGAAAATTTTTTAGACAAAATTTTCAACCAAATATGTTTTTGTTTCCGGATTACCTTTAGGACAAGAACAAGAAAATTTTTTGTTCTCAAGAGATAAAAAATGAAAACGAAAACACTAGTTTCCAAATGCACCCTAAGTACTTTATAACTGATTTTTTTGAAAACTGTTTTCAGGAATCCAAGCAGATTTTTTATATAATTTTCTAATTTTTCAATTTTTTTTAAAAAAAAATTATTTTCAAAAATATAAATCAAGCATGCCTATATCTCTTGAATACATGAACAGCTTAATTTCCTTGCGTTTATCATCAGAAAACACTATACAAGTTGATTAAATAATATTAGTTTTGAGGAGCAATAAAACAGAATGATGCTGTGGGGTCCCAGAACTATCTACAATCCATGGATAAGATAGAATGTTTTAAAAAAATTATTTTCAAAAATACAAATCCTATATCTCTTGAATACATGAACAGCTTAATTTTCCTTGCGTTTATCATCAGAAAACACTATACAAGTTGATTAAATAATATTAGTTTTGAGGAGCAATAAAACAGAATGATGTTGTGGGGTCCCAGAATTATCTACAATCCATGGATAAGATAGAATGTGCTGGCATTGATTCTCCACAGGATTGAGAGAGAGTAGTATGCAAAGATAAGATATAGATAATGACTAGGAAAATAACACTATACTAAATAAAGAAAGTGCATTGCATTGGTTTATGTTTGTCTTTTAGACATAAAAGGCCAACTCAACCAAATCTATACTTCCAACGACTAATCACAACTGAGAACTACCAGTCCTTAGTTTTTACTCTCTTTTCAACACCGATTCAATTCAATATCTATATAAATGCACTCATTTTATATAATCAAATGTACAAACTAGTAGAGACCTTCAAGACTTGCATAGTGTTCTTGTGAAGAAATGGGAGGCTTGGATGATCACCACACCTCTAAGGACAGTATTGAGGATACAAAAGGTATCACTAAATACCCATCTCCGTTTTTATTGTTTTTTCGGGTATAATGTTCTTGATTTTGCTCTGTTTCAGAAGTATCAAGTCAGGATTCAAAGCCAGAATTCTCTGAAGATGAAGAAATGCTCATAGCTAGGATGTTCAGATTGGTAGGAGAGAGGTTTGTGACCGTTATATTATAGCAAAATTTGTGACTGTTATCAATAGACATTAATTCAGATGGTATAATCACTATTTTTATGGAAGGCATAGGCCCGGATCCACGTGCCTTCCCCGGCCCGCTAATTTAATTTGTTATTACTATTTTTAACTTTTAATTTTTGTAGTCTATACATCTTATCTTATAGAATTTGCACCCTACACATTTGGTTTTCTTTCCAAAAAAATAAATCTCTCTTAAATACTTCGGGCGTTTGGAAACCAGTGTTTTCGTTTGTGTTTTTGCTAAATATATATATATATATATAGAAATTATTCAAACTACATGAATAACAATGCACACACATCAGAAGAACTTGGGGAAGTATCCAAGGAGGTTTTGTTGAACTATTTGAAAGCTTCGAAGGCCTCTAGATCCGTTCGATACAGAAGAAACGTGAATCGCCTAATGATTTCTGAAATTACTTAGACGATAGTGAAAACAACCTGGAGGTGAATAGGTTTTTTTGTCGATTTTATGATCAATTAAAATTATTTAGCGAAAATTTAATTTTAATTAGTCACAAACCCTAATTCTCAATTCAATTCTCAAAAACAGATCAATCAATCAAATATGAATATAAGTGCAGAAATTTAAATCATGAGAAGATAGAGATTTTTAGGTGGAAAACCTTAAAGTAAAAACCACAAATACACTCAGGTATCGATGTACTATGAATTAGAGAAATTGTACAAACTCTATGAAAACAGAACTTACAACCACTGTAATTTGTTGTTATTCACTCGACGTCTGAAAATTTAGATCCACTTGCGCTCCACGAAACTCTCGCTCTGATCTCCGTACTCTGACGACTCTGTTTCTCAACATATCAAAATCACTATGAAGCCTCCTGCTTCGATTTTCGCACACAGACCGCTCCATTCTTCAACAGATCAACGCAACCACGTTGCTATAAACGGTGAGTGAATTTTTCAACAACTATACCATTCAATAGTGCAAAGAAATTGTTGATATAAAAGCATGATTGAAGACGTCCAATAACAAGAGAACTTTGTATCTCTAATCACTCAATAATATTCTTTCTCCATATGTATATCTCTGTAGAAGAAGATGAAGTTGTAGAAAAGTTGCAGAGAATTCTTAAAGACTTGTCTCCTCTTGATGTAGACTTGGGTATTTATAGACAATGATGATCCAAATCCTAAGTTTGCCCTTTCTCGTAATTTGACGCCGGACAGAATAGAGATTATTCTGCAGGCTAGTGCAATAGGTACTTTGCAAGGAAAAACAGGAGAATTTCGACCCCAAAATTCAGAGAACACTCTGGAATTTAATAAAATTGTTTATAATCAAGAATCAATAAAAACAACCCACAAGCCGGGTTTAAATAGCTGAAAATCAAGGATTTTACCAAAAATAGCAAAACCCTAAAAGTCTTACCAAAACGAAATACGGAAAGAAATCAAAAGATTGCTAAAAATCTGGCCCAAATTGGGTTCATAATCAATTCCTAATTGACAAATAGAAAATTACCATAAGTAGTAAAAATTAACTAAAAATAGAGATTTGAAAAGGAAAACAGCAGAGCACGATTTCCTGTCATCCTTGTGCTGATCCTCCTGCATCATAATTTCACATCCAAATCCTATATTCTGGTGAATATAATGTATATAACACGTACTTTGATATATATAAGTCGTGAACAAATCATAAAACTAACCAATGGATAAATCAGACATCGTAGCAAAATTTACCCAAAATCTTGCCGCAATTATGCTTCAAGCGTAGATGACCTACGCGTCAAGCGTAGGTCCAAAGCGTAAAAATATATTTTTCAGCCACTTTTTGAAACTGAAAGTGTAGGCTTAAGCGTAGGCATTTTTGTTAAAAATCACTTTTCTTCGCAACTGTACCAAAATGACCCTCTTGAACCCACGATACTGTTTGCTTGAAGTGACGGCTTCGGAAAATGTCATTTTCGCCCTCCCAGAGACATTTTTCCTCAATATGCTCACTTTTGTGCTTCACTTGTATTCTTCATTACTACAACACTTGATTCTGCCTTTGACGAAACTTATCGATATCATTAAACCCAAACCAATCTATCTAACACTAAACATGGTTATTGTCTAGAACATGCCATAAATAAACAATACACAAAAATGTTCTTATAATTCACTTTCTAAACAATTCAAAAATCAATCATTCATCAATACTCCCAACAAGTTTAATAATACACCACATATATACACATACATACATATATATATATATATAAAGGGAAGGTATGATACATAGTACAGATGTGCTTGGCGTCGGTGACTTCTCCTTTCCGAGAAACGAATTCTATGAGGCGATCTTCGGAGACGTATTTGGGCAAACCCTTCACAAGGATTTGAGACCTTCGCGCACCAAATTATATACTCAAATTTAGAAAGAAAGAAAAATTATGATTTTACTCTAGGGTTTGAGAATTGAAGAACTGAAAAGGTCAATATTCGATGAAGAAGGAAAGTACCCACATCGATGCTCGTTCTGGTCAGGGTTAGGGTTCGAGAAGCTCTTCAATCACTACGAATGTTGATAACGGGGGACTTGGAGACGAGGATGGTTTTTTTTTGTCTGAAGAGAGTTTTTTTTTTTTTTCATTTGATGGAGAATAATTGAAAGTGTACAGTGTTCAAGAACAAAAAAAAAAAAGACCCGTGTTTCCTCCATTGTTTTTTTACTGTTCATCAGAACATTTGGACTAAAAAAATGACCCAAACATGTTTTGTTCTTATTTTTTTGCCTCAAAAAAAAAAAACAAGAACAAAAATAGGGTTCCCAAACGGGCCCTTCCAAATTCTTCTTTATTTTTTATCATTCACTTTCAAATGTTTTCATTTCCTTTCTTCAAATCCGGGGCTCAATCCGACTCCTAATTGTTTGAACTTTCGCGAAAAAAATAAAATAAAATAAAGGTTACAGTTGAAGCTAGGTATTTGAATGTTATATACGTGATCATGTGTCATATATGGTGCAGGTGGCCTCTGATTGCTGGACGAATTCCAGGAAGAACAGCGGAAGAGATTGAGAAATACTGGACTTCAAGGCCAAGTGAAGGATTGTGACTTAGCTGTGCATGCATATATAGTTTGTTTTAGCATGCATGGGATAGTTATTTTAGTTGTACATGCATATCATTCAAGGGATGTGTTTAGATGACTTGGATGTGCGTGGTGTGTTTTGCATGATTGGGCCATTGTAGATATAATTTGTATTATGGCTTGAGTAAAAATTTTAAAATTATAATTTTGTAATTGGTCGAGAGGATACGGACACTTATCGAAAACTTTAAGATGTGATGAAATATTCAAAGGGTGTGCCAACTCATATTCGCTTCCTTGATAAAAATATAAAATCAAAATAAATTCAGAGACAACCATTGAAAACATTATGTAAGCATTTATATTTGTCGTCTAACAAATATTAATCATGTTCATATACAATTAAAAAGTGTGTAGTGAAGAAGTGTGTTGGTTAATGAAACTAACATGTATGTTCTCTCACAATCATTCAAGGAACGGTTCCAGCCTTCTATAAATATGTGGTTACAAGTCCGAAATTCATCGTTCAGTATCACAATAAAAATAAAGGGTTGAAGAGTATTCCTATAATAAATTATCTTCTACATATCACAAATCATTTCCGTTGTATTATCTACCTAAGGAGTTTTTGTTAGAGAAAAGTTTTTAAAACTATTATATAATCATTAAATGAGTATTATATGTATAGCCGTTACAATTCTAATATTTATTTACAATGAATGTCATTAATTATGTAACGGTTATAATTATAATAAAAGATAATAATCATTATTGATAATGATTATTTATTAGTGTCTACTAAAAGTCTATATATAGAGAGGATCTATAATATAACTATATATATACATCAAAAGATAGACAAATTCTCCTCTTCCTCTAAATACCTATCATATCATATATACAGGGACGGAGCCACATATGCTCCAATGGGGCAGTTGCCCCCAAACAATTATTATTATTTTTTGGTTTTTTTAAGGGTAATTTGAGTAATTTGAAGAAAATATAGGAAAAAAATGAGATTATCGATAAGATTTCTGGCTCTGTCCCTCCATATATACCATTTCCTATATACTTATGTTTTATAGTTGGACAACTTGAGATAAAAATTTGGTAATTAGTTTTCTATGATTGTGCGCATACAGGGCATTGGAGTTGTATCTTGAAGCTTTCACAGTCCGTTGGAACCTGCACATAGGGAGGTTGTAAAGGCTTTAGGATAGCGCATCTGCCTTCCTCTCCATTAACAGATCAGAAATTTCTAACACTTTTACTATTATATTTTTATTGATGTTTATACTAGCCGGCTTTTTATTTCTTTATTTTTATGATATATTTGATCTATGCCATGATCTCACATTGCTTTGTCTATATGATATTATGAGTAGATTTCTACGCAAATAACTAACATGTCTAATGCATTTAATCTAACATCCCTAACAATCTAAAGCTTTAATCTAAATATTTCTCAACAGTCTAAAGCCTTCAATCTAAATATTTCTCAACAGTCTAAAGCCTTCAATCTAAATATTTCTCAACAGTCTAAAGCCTTTATACTTCTTGACGTGTATGGGATGTTTTTATTTATTTGTGTGTATATGTTCTGAAAATTCTTTGTGATTGATCACGTCTATGTGAACTACGGTGTGATATGAGAAAAACTCAATAATAGATGATGTTTTGGAATTGTACTGTTGTAGAACAGTAGAAGGGTGTACAGATATGGTAAAAAGAGGTTTGATACACCCAACTTTATTATATGGATATTGTGCTAGATGGGACCTAAGATTCTCAGGACGGTTGAGAATGCCTGTGCATATTTCAATTGTAGTTGTAACCATGTGTATGACTAATATATTACAACCCCACTGTATATAGGAACCAAAGGATTAATTTGCAGGGAAAAAAAATTGGTTGTCAATTGTCAGGAAACTTTAAACAATGAAAAGATGTGCTAGTTGTGTATATCTACGTTGTTGATCATATTTAATGAATTTTGTTGTGACTATATACAATTTATTGCAAATAATTTGTATATTTGTTTGAAAAGTCTTTTAAGCAAAGAAAAACAACATACTAAGTCGTTTTGACTCTTATTAATTTTGTGAATTCAAATATGCTTAAAATATTTGAACTAGCGTGATTTGCTACGGCTACAAAATACTTGACAAGTTGATTATTTCAAATGGTATTTCAGTGAATATGTATATATTTGATATTGGGACACCTCTCCTTGAAATATTAATTTATTTGAGTAAAAATATATTATTGTGAATGGTGGAGAATTGCTTCGTTGACTTAATTTAATTTTAGTCTATTACAATAACAAATGGATGTGAGAAAACCAAGGAGTAAGATTGATTCATTAAACTAAGTTTAAATCAGTCTCATTGTTTTCTTTCTCACACAGACATACATATATCTATTATTACTGTAGTTCTTTGATTTCGTATGGGTGTTAAATATTTGATTGCTCACTGTCTACTGTTTAGATTTACAGTGTTGATATGATTTGATTTGGGCACTTGAGTTTTGAGTAAAACTTGACAAGTTCAAAAGCCCTGATTTATAAAATGTGTAACTATAACCCTTTCGACCATTTGATATGGAACTATTAATTAGTTGATATGGAACTACTATTTATTATTACTAATGTTCTTAGTCCATCTTGATGTACTGCAAGGAGTGTTACTGCTGAGGTGAAAGATGTTTTGTCATATATTATAAAGTTTCCACCCAGGTTCAAATTGGTCTGTTAAATTTACTCTGCTTCAAACTTTAAAGTCTCCTCTACCAAGGGGTCTCAATCTTTTACAGCATCATAACCACTAAGACCTCAGTTTCATTGTTCTTGTAGCTTCATATACATTTTGCTACTATCATATAACATTAAAAATATTTTTTGAGGTGAACTTACTATTAGTTTCTATCTGTTATTCAACTTTATTTGAATTATTTACTTCATTACTGAAGTGCATACAAGGATAATATTTCTAAATTTTAGGTATGAAATTATAGAGAAGGTTATTGTTTGATATAATCCTAAAATGTGGGGGTAAATTTTAGATACAATAGTACGAGAAGAAAAGAGGAAAACATTTCGAATGTATTTTGTAATACGACATGAAGTACAGATTTGTTACTTTGACGTGTTTCTTATTATTATGAGAAAAAGTGATTACATCTAAGGTGATTATTTATGTCATTTTTATCCTCTTTAAAAATGTCACTTGAAAAATAATATGAGATTACTTGATGAATGCAATAGCAAACATAAACAAATTCTCTGAGTTAAACATCTACATTGTTTCAGCATATATGAGTTAACATCTTTAATTTATTGTTTTAGTCTATGAGGCAGGCAAATAATCTCATGCGAAAAGTTAAGTGTTCATTTATCCACATTTTTATATTCTGACAATTAAAGAATTTAACTCACTGCTATTTTGAGAAGTGTGTGTGTGATGAGTATCATGGGAGAAGTCAGTGATTGTTGAAATCAGTCAATATTCACGTGTGCAGAAAAGATTGTGGAGGAAAAAAAATGTTAAAAGACTAAATATCTTTTCTTCTAAGAGTGTAGTCCTAGAATTTCTCCAGAAAATTATAATAAGACCACAAATCTTTATTTTCTAGGAGTGTAGTCCTAAAAGTGTCGAGATGGATAGTGTTAGATCCGCAAGGGAGTCACCTTCGGAAGTAACCCGTTCTATGTGATTGGAGATCCCATGAATTAGGTTCAACGAGTACCAACAATCCGTATTGCGTGACTCATTACAATACTAAAATTTGGAGATTTCTCATGAAAATTTTCTCCTATCTATCCCTATGACACATGTGTTGTTTTAATATGACGTTAGGTAGGGTATTCTCCTAAATGACCCCGAGGCAGGCATTCTTCTGCAAGGTATGGTCATATGTACCTTTGGAGGACTCACTTAAGTGAGAGTCGTCGTGAAGCCGCGACTATGATAATTGGGTTGTTCTCTAGTAACTCTCATGAGAATTAAGATATCAGTGCATGGCCATTAATAACATTAAACCGTGTACCAAGTGTAATTAATACTATGTGTGTGACATGTTAAAGTTTGGTTCAAGAGCCGAGTTCAAGACTTGGTCTCTCAGGACCCTCAAATTGAAACTGTCAACACTAAGTGCAAGTTCAAGTCCCAAAGACTCTTGCACCTATTACATAGCATAGAGTTGCCCATTGCACCTATTACATAGCATAGAGTTGCCCAGCTATATTATCTTGTATATGTGTTATGTATATGATTTTATTTTGAAGTTTTAAAAACTTGTGGGGGACTGTGAGAGAAAAGTATTTGAAACTATTATATAATCATTAAATGAATATTATATGCATAGCCATTACAATTCCAATATTTATTTACAATGAATGTCATTAATTATGTAACTGTTATAATTATAATAAAATATAATAATCAAAAGTTTTAATAATGATTATTTATTAGTGTCTACTAAAAGTCTATATATAGAGAGGATCTTAAATATAACTATATATATATACATCAAAAGATAGACAAATTCTCCTCTCCCTCTGAATTCCTATGATATCATATATACCATTTCCTATATACTTGTATTTTATAGTTGAGCAACTTGATATAAAAACTTGGTAATTAGTTCTGTGTGATTGTGCGCATAAAAGACATTGGAGTTGTATCTTGGAGCATTCACAGTCCATTGGAACCTGCATGTAGGGAGGCTGTAAAAACGCTTTAGGACAGCGCATCTGCGTGCCTCTCCATTAACAAGCAAGAAGTTTCTAACACTTTTACTATTATATTTTTATTGATATTTATATTGGCCTTCTATTTTTTTTATTTTTATGATATATTTGATCTATGCCATGATCTCACATTGCTTTGTCTATATGATATTATGAGTAGATTTCTATGTGAATAACTAACATGTCTAAAGCATTTAATCTAACATCCCTAACAATCTAAAGCTTTAATATAAATTCCATAACAATCTAAAGCCTTAATCTAAATATTTCTCAACAGTTTTCATATACGTGTATGTCTTGTTTTTATCAAGATTTATGTATTTAGAGCCATGCATTATTTAGCCATGCATTATTTAATTTTTTATGTGGTATCAGAGCCAATATGAACTCTAATGCATAAATAATTTTTTTGTGAGAAATTATCTACTAGGTGTTTTGCAAATAGATGAACATTGATACTTGTACATAATTAGGACATGGATTCATATATGCAAACATTGATATATATATTTTCATAAGCATGCAGTATGGATATGTAAGAAAGGTTAATTTTGTAGCACATTATGACATGAATTTAAATATGACAAAGAAGTTTGTAATTGCACCTAATGGTAATTGAAACTGTTATGAAAGGACAGTTTAATTTTTTGGTCATATCTGAAGCAACGTTTCATGTGTTTTGACACAGTGGTAGTCATCAATAAAAAGAATTATAATTTTTTCTTATTTGTTTTGTTTTTGGTAGGTAAATAATCACACACCACACACACCCTTGTAGCTTAAATGCTATCACATTCCTCCCGAAAACACTCACATTTTCGGGAGGAATGTGATAGCATTAGGCTACAAAGGTGGGTGAGTGTGGGGTGTGTAGCACACTCACATTTTCGGGAGGAATGTGATATCATTAGGGTACAAGACCTTTGTAAAAATTGTAGTTAAAATAAACAACTTCAATTTTGATGAGAATTTTAAATCCAATTCCATTAATTATATTCAGATTTTCATGCATGCTGTAATGATAAAAGAGTTCACACTTATTTACATATAAATGCATATTTATATATATATATTTATGTCTGTAACTATGCATGAATGCATAATCATGCATTAATATACAATTCATATGCTTGAGTTAAGATATGTTTGCCACCATGTAATGCGTGAATTTCAGGGTTGGAATTTTTTTGTCATTGTTGTAATATATGGGTAGGTAAGGTACTGTTAAACAGAGTAAAAAATAAATAAATCGAATGGTAAATTTGGATCCAATTGATGCCTGTCTCTCTTTGGAAAGATTACGTTAGAGTGTGTGAAATTATATTGAATATGAGTGGTATTTTAACCCATATAGAGAGAGAACGCGCAAAGCTAAGTGACATCTATTTCATGAAAACAAAAACTTTAACCTGCTTGTTGTTGTGTTATTATGTTGGGTTGCACGTTTGAAATCTATATTTTTCTATACCTTTATTTGCTTATCTAGAAATATGTATAGTAATGTAATTATCTCTTTTTTACAAAATACCCATATGAGTTGTCTTAAAACAAAACCCTAACTTTGAGTTATTTTTTATAGTAACCTAACTTTTTTATTAGTGTTAAACAGGTTAAAAAATAAATAAATTGGGAAAATTGCATAAACTATCCCTGAACTATGACTTAATTGCACACGGTGCCCCTTACGTTTCAATAATATCATAAATTACCCTTAAAACCACCTCAGTTGTAACACTTAGCCCCTTCTGTTCAAAGTCAATGCTGGAAACTTTGTGTATTGATCAATAAAGGCTATTTTTGTAGTCAATTTCCATTTTTGCCTTCATATAATTGCATGTTCTAATTTTGCATACAAAATTACTTAAATACCCTAATTTTTTTGAATTTATATATAATGTTCCAAAATATGAATTTTTTTTTGAAAAATAATTTTTTTGCGAAAAAGTATATATTATGTTCAAAAATATGATTTTTTTCCGAAAAATATATATTATGTTCCAAAATATGATTTTTTGCAAAAAAATACTTATTATGTTCCAAAATATGAAAAAAAATTTCGAAAAATATTTTTTTTGCGAAAAAGTATATATTATGTTCCAAAACATGAATTTTTTCCGAAAAATATATATTATGTTCCAAAATATGATTTTTTTTGCAAAAAAATACTTATTATGTTCCAAAATTTAAATTTTTTCCGAAAAATATATATTATGTTCCAAAATATATTTTGTTTGCAAAAAATTACTTATTATGTTTCAAAATATGATTTTTTTGCGAAAAATATATAATATATTCCAAAATATGATTTTTTTTGCAAAAAAGTACTTATTATGTTCCAAAATATGAATTTTTTTGCGAAAAATATAGATTATGTTCCAAAATATGATTTTTTCCGAAATATATATACTATTATGTTCCAAAATATGATTTTTCTAAAAAATATTTTTTTTCGAAAAATATATACTATATTCCAAAATATGATTTTTTTCTTAAAATAATTTTTTTTCAAAAAATATATATTATTTTTTCCGAAATAATTCATATTTTGGAAAATAATATTCTCCCTCCGAAAAATATTTTTTTTGCGAAAAATATATATATATATTTGAATTTATAATTTTTGGGGCAAAGTGAACACCGTGGGGGTTAGTTGATAAAACTGGATAGTATAGGGGGTTTTTTGAAATTAACCCTAAAATATAATATAAAACAAGAGTTTTTAAGTAAATTCACGCACAAATCTGACTGAGGCTATTCTAAGGGGTAGTAATTGATATTATTCAAACGTTAGGGGTACTCTCTGAAATTATGTCATAGTTTAGGGATAGTTTGTATAATTTTTCCTAAATAAATTTAACTGTAAATTTGGATCCAATTGATACCCATCTCTCTTTGGAAAGATTACGTTAAAGTGTGTCAAATTATATTGAATATGAGAGGTATTTTAACCCAGAGAGAGAGAGAGAGCACTAAGATAAGTGACATCTATTTCATAAAAACAAAAGCTTTAACCCGCTTCTTATTGTGTTGGGTTGGAGGTTTGAAATCTATATTTTCTATACCTTTATTTGCTTATCTAGAAATATGTACAGTAATGTAATTATCTCCTTTTACGTTAAAGCGTGTAAAATTATATTGGATATGAGTGGTATTTTTATCTAGAGAGAGAGAGCGCTAAGCTAAGTGAAATCTATTTCGTAGAAACAAAAGCTTTAATCTGCTTGTTACTGTGTTGCTATGTTGGGTTGCAAGATTGAAATCTATATTTTTCTATACCTTTATTTGCTTATCTAGAAATATCTATAGTAATGTAATTATCTTCTTTTTAAGAAATATTCATTTTAGTTGTCTTAAAATAAAACACTAATTTTGAGTTGCTTTTTACGGTAACCTACTTTTAATTGTTAAACAAATTAAAAAATAAGTAAATCTAATGGTACACTTGGATCCAATTGATGCCCATCTCTCTTCAGAAAGATTAAGTGAAAGTGTGTCAAATTATATTGAATATGAGTGGAATTTTAACCCAGAGTGAGAGAGAGCGTGCTAAGCTAAGTGAGATCTATTTTATAGAAACAAAAGCTTTAACCTGCTTGTTGTTGTGTTGGGTTGCAGGTTTGAAATATATATTTTCTATACCTTTATTTGCTTATCTAAAAATATGTATAGTAATATAATTATATATTTTTTAATAAATACCCATTTAAGTTGTCTTAAAATAAAACACTAACTTTGAGTTGTTTTTTACAGTAACCTAACTTTTTACTAGTGTTAAATAGATTAAAAAATAAATAAATCTAACAGTAAATTTGGATCCAATTGATGCCCATCTCTCTTTGGAAAGATTACGTTAAAGTGTGTCATATTATATTGAATATGAGTGGTATTTTAACCCAGAGAGAGAAAGAAAGCGCTAAGTTAAGTGAGATCTAATTCATAGAAACAAAAGCTTTAACCTGATTGTTGTTGTGTTGGGTTGCAGGTTTGAAATCTATATTTTTCTATACCGGTATTTTTTTATCTAGAAATATGTATAGTAATGTAATTATCTCCTTTTAAAGTAATACCCATTTAAGTTGTCTTAAAATAAAACCCTAACTTTGAGTTTTTTTTTACTATAACCCAACTTTTTACTGTTAAATAGATTAAAAAATAAATAAATCTAACGGTACATTTGGATCCAATTGATGTCCATCTCTCTTTGGAAAGATTAGGTTAAAGTGTTTCAAATTATATTGAATATGAGTGGTATTTTGATACAGAAAGAAAGAGAGCGCGCTAAGCTAAGTGAGATCTATTTCATAGAAACAAAAGCTTTAACCTGTTTGTTGTTGGGTTGCAGGTTTGAAATCTATATTTTTCTATAACTTTATTTGCTTATCTAAAAATCTAGAAATATGTATATTAATGTAATTATCTCATTTTTAGGAAATACCCATTTGAGTTGTCTTAAAATAAAACCCTAATTTTGAGTTGTCTTAAAATAAAACCCTAACTTTGAGTTGTTTTTTTTTACAGTAACCTAACTTTTTACTGTTAGCCTAACTTTGAGTCAATTCATGTTGGTTTTCATGAGTCACTACCACCATTGTCACCTAGGGTTGACTTAGATGATGATGAAGTTGTTGGGATTGAAGATAGCTTAAATAATCTTAATATCTCCAACTCATCAAATGACCAAACGACAAAAGGATGAAGTCAAGGATGTAAAGGTGGTAACTCGCGACAAGGTTAATCCGCGAGGATCTATTTATTTGGGATCATGGCCCAAGGATTAAATTATCCGGGATATGGCCAAGGTTATATATATATATATTTGGGGAAACCGGCCCAAGTAAAAGATTATTTGGAAGATTGGCCCAAATAATTGATTACTTGGGGAAATGGCCCAAATAAGGTTTTCACGCGAAAACTTGCATTATACAGAGGGAGGTATACGGGACTGATGTGTTTTATAGCTCGCATCAGTAACTCATAACCCTATATGCTGCTCGCGTAGCGAGTATTACTCGGAATCTAAGGGAAATGCTTGGGATGAGTAAATAGTGGGTCGCGACCTTATTTACACAATCCTAAGCAAGAGTACTTTAGAGAGGCCGATAGTATTCAGGGTCATGACCAAAACATGCATGCAAAAGGGGTCATGATCCAGCAAAGCTATAACAGCATCCTTGGCTAAGGATAAATCAGATCCGCGATGAAACATGCGCGAATCATAGCTCACGGAGCACAGTATGATCCGCGCAAGGGATTACGCGAATCCGTTTCACGTAGTCAGGGGCGCGAGATGATACTGTGCAGGGTATTTATGGCACGGATTGGTATGGCAGGATTCATGTCGCGAGACAGGTGCTGACGTGGCAATAAAATCCGCGAGGACTACTGGATTCTCACGTCTATAAATAGAAGTGCGAGAGCTCACTTAAAAGGGGGTCTTTTTGGAAACAAAATGAGAGAAATTTCTAGAGAGAGAAAGTATTTCGCAACCACTTTTAGCTCCTCCGATTGTAGAGCCAGTACAGAGTTCTGCAGAATTGCCATCAGCTTTGCTGCAAGCTTTTATCAGCATCCAAGAAACGCAAAAGGCTATACTTCATTTTATGGAGGCCTCGCGCGTTTCATCACCAAATCTTGAATCACCACGGATGGATAATCAAGCCATACCATAATTATTAGCACATGAGCTTTTTCGGGAGGCACCACGGGCGCGATCAGAGGCGCTGGAGAAAGAATCATATATCACTAAGGAGCAGCTGCAGGCTATCTTGAACGAGAAGTCTGATATAGAGGAAGTGGAAATTGCCCCACTGTACCATTCCAACATTATGGCTTTGCCTTATCCGGAAGATTATGGAACACCAAGTTTCCTTTCACTGAAGAGCATGTCAAGAGATCTGAACCACCTCATTTACCTTTCACTGAAAAAGAGGCAGTTGTTTTACTGAATCAATGGATCGCAGATCATGTAATATCGTTACCTCCAGTGCAAAGGGTGCCGCCAAGAGAGGAAAGGATGAAGAACAACTATTGTCCCTATCACAGGACTGTGCGGCATTCCCTGATGAGCTGTTGGGCGTTTCGCGGATCGGTACACCAGAAAATAACATCGAGAGACTTGGAAGTGGCAAAGAATGTAGTTCATGAGCCTTTCCCTGCACATGTGGCTGTGGTGACCGCCAGAGACAGTACTAAGAACATGTCCAATGCCGCCAAGTATGAATGCCCGCCAGTGCGTGAAGCCAAGGAAAATGCTAAGATAGACGTCTTCTTCAATGAACTCCCAATACAGGAACATATGAAGGAATTCTTGAAAGAGCAAACAGTTGTTGCACTCAATCATACCATTGTGATTCCGCAGCATGAGAAAGCCTCCAGTAAGATCACATTTTCTGAAGCAGACATACAAGTGCCTTTCCTCCACAATCGGCCCCTATATGTACCAGCCACTGTAAATGGTCAGGAGATGAAACGAGCTTTCTTGGATGGAGGAGCGTCAGTCAATTTGATCCCATTGGCCACTTTGCGAATGATCAACTTTCCTGAAAGCAAAATCGTGAATCATACTATTGCAATTACTGATTTTAATGGAGACTAGCAGGCCACTATAGGATTCGCGACATTAGACCTCAAAATTGGGAAGATCAGGGGGCCCACCAAATTTCATCTCATCAAAGGGGAACCCTCATATCAATTATTGCAGGGCAGACCGTGGCTGCATGCATATGGCGTAGTGCCGTCATCCTATCATCAAGTGATGAAGGCCAATTGGGGAGAAGGGATAATGACTGTAAAGGCATCTAAGAGCCCTTTCTGTGCATCAAATGCCCATTTTGCAGATGCAATGAACTGGAAGATGGAAGTTTAGCTAAACGGAATCTCAAAGAGTTAAGCTGGTCACGGGTCAAAATGCCCGATGGACAAGTAGTGTACAAATTATGACGGGATTGGGGGTCAGAAGCTTGCATAATTGGCACTGACCCCGGGACAGATGAGGCTATACAAAGAAAACTTGACACTGATCCTGAAGTACTGAAAGTGAATCCGCAACCAGAACATGGTTTGTGTGAAGTGGACATAGGCGACGGCACGGATCTACGACCTACTTTCATAAGCAGTACGTTGTCTGAAGATACTAAGAATGCTCTGATAGAATTGCTTAAAGAGTTTTGAGATGTCTTTGCTTGGGACTATAATCAAATGCCGGGACTCAATGTTGGATTGGTAAGCCACCATCTTCATGTACATCCCGCATCAGAACCAAAGAAGCAAAAGCAGCGAGTATTTTATCCCGATTTAGAGTTACAAATTAAGGCAGAGGTGGAGAAGTTGCTGAAAGCACGGTTCATCAAGCCAACCTAACATCCGACCTGGCTCGCGAACATTGTGCCTATGAAGAAGAAGACTGGGTAGATCCGCGTATGTGTAGATTATCGCGATCTCAATAAAGCCTTCCCAAAAGATGATTTCCATCTACCCAACATTGACACCATGGTGGATGCAACCTCAGGACACGAGATTTTCTCGTTAATGGATGGATTCAGCAGGTATAACCAGATTAAGATAGCGTCGGAAGATGCTGAAAAAACTGATTTTCACACCCCGATGGGGAATTTCCATTATACGATCATGCCATTTGGACTTAAAAATGCCAGAGCTACGTATCAACGCGCCATGACAGCTATATTTCATGACTTGATGCATAAAACTGTGGAGGATTATGTGGATGACTTGGTGGTAAAGTCCAAAGCCGTGCAGGATCAGGTGGGTGATTTGAGAAAGGTACTGCAATGATGTCGCGAGAATAATTTAAAAATGAATCCCCTCAAATGTGCCTTTGGAGTACCAGAAGGAAAGTTCTTGGGGTGTGTTGTACATCGGCAGGGCATTGATATGGACCCGACAAAGGCTAAGGCAGTATTAGAAATGGCTCCACCCATAACTCGCAAAATGTTGAAAACATTTATGGGGAAGATATTTTATCTGAGGAGGTTTATTCCGGCACTGACAGAGGTAACTCACCCACTCATGCCTTTGTTGAAAGAAAAGTTTGTATATAGCTGGGGAGAAAAACATCAAGAGGCCTTTGAGAAAATCAAGAGGATTTTGACATCGCCAAAAACAATGGTAACGCCCGAGTCAGGAAAACCGTTGATAATGTATCTCACTTATACGAGATTCGCGATACACATAATTGGAAAAACACTGTCTCGCTTTAGTATTCGCGGCCCAGAAATTCAGATATTATTTACTGGCACATCCATTAGAGCAAATCACCAAAAGTGACCCCATACGGTATTTGCTCACGAAGCCTATACTCAGTGGAAGAATTGCTCGGTGGTTATTAGCACTATCTAAATATGAGATCACATACTCTAGACCGAAAGCAGTAAAAAGTCAGGCCTTGTCAGATTTGCTAGCTTTGTTTCTTGGGGGAGTTGAGCCCAATGTGGAAGAGATAGGAGTGGCAAGTGTGGCACATAGCGCATAATTCACTTTAGAGTTCGATGGTTCATCCACGGAAAAAGGAGGTGGAACTGGTTTCGTACTGAGGAATGAAGAAACAAAAGAGGAATTAGTCATAGCCTACAAACTTGACTTTCCTTGTACCAACAACATTGCCGAGTATGAAGGATTGGCACTGGGGTTGATGATGGCTCAGTAGTTGGGGGCAAGAATACTTCATGTTAAAGGAGATTCTAAACTGGTCATTAAGCAAGTAAAATGGGAGTATGCTGTCAAGGAACCTCATCTAGTTTTTTTACAGAACCTTTATCCATCAGATGATAGAAGGCTTTGAGACTGTGAGCTTTCAGCACGAGCTGCGAGAAGGTAACCGACGATCCGATGCATTGGCCACATTGGGCTCGTGACTACATTTCCAAGGATCAGAGTCTTCTGTGCAAGTAGTGCGAAGAACCAACTCTATAAGTAATAGCAGGAGAAAATCAGAAGTGTATGAAGAGCATGATTGGAGAGCGCAAATAGTACAGGCTTTACTAAGAAATGATAACAATGCCTTGAGATGAGAATACCAGATCATAAAAGCGTGTTATATTACAGAGCGCCTGGAGGAATTCTAGCCAGATGCGTGGCAATAAACGAGACAGGAGAACTGCTACAGAAAGCTCACAAGAAAATATGTGGTCAAACAGATGTCAGTCTCTATCGAGTTTTGCAGCGAGAAGGTTTCTTTTGGTCAAGTATGAAGGATGATGCAGTGAAGTTACAAAGTAGCTGTCAGAACTATAATGCATATCCATTCGCGAGCGAAGGTAATATAGCAGATATGATAGACTGGCGGGATAAATATGTGTATTATCTGAAAGAAGGGTTTTGCCTGAAAAAGATCAACCGTGGTTCAGAAAATTGGCCTCGCGATTTTTCTTACAAGAAGGAAAATTGTTCCGAAAGATTTTGAAGGAAAACTGATGAAGTGTGTAAGTGAAGAAGAGGCAGGGGAAGTATTGAAACAGGTCCACGTATTTGGTCACCAAGGGCCTAGAAAAATGTTTCAACAGATACTATCATCCGGGTATTACTGGCCAACAATGGAAATGGACTGCAGTGATTTTGTCAGGAAATGTCATGTGTGTCAAGTGCACGGGGATCTCTTCCATGCTCCGGGAGCTGAATTGCACAGTTTAGCTACACCCTGGCCTTTCCATACTTGGGCACTGGACACAGTCGGGCCAATCACACCACAAGCTCAGGGACATGCATGGATTTTAGTGGCAATTGAATTATTCACAAAATGGGTAGAAGCTATCCCGCTGCGACGGACGAGAGCAGACAATGTGGTTCGATTCATAAAGGAAAATATAATTTGTTAATTTGGGATACTGTAAACCCGTTCAGAGTGTTCGAACGAATCTCAACTTTTGAAAAATAAACAGAAGCTATGAAAAAGATTAATGGTCAGAAGAAAACAGAAAATTCAAGAATCAGCAAATACTGGAGCAATCTCGGATCCCTTTCTCTTTTTCTTTTTCTTTCTTTTATACATGAAAACTGGTCTCTCACCCATAAATGGGTTTTAATACATATTAAATACAATATCTACTTTAATGTTTCATAAAAAACTGTCATAATAAATTTTATGTCAGTTTTGATTCTATATTTTTAAAACCATCATTTCCTTAATGGCTTTAATCTGAAATGGGCCTATATCCTTGGATTTTATTTTCCAATTGGGCTTTTAAAATGGGTATACTGATCCAATGTAATTTGTACGATGGGCCTGATGAAAAATGGGCCTACACTTTGCCCCCAATTCCCAAGCCCATTTCATTTTTTGAAATAGGGTGGGAATTCGAAGAGCCATGTGTAACTGCTATTTTCCCTATTTCCTGCGTTTCCTTCAATATTTCTTCACAGTTTACAAGAGCAGATTCACTCCATTTGAAGACGATTCCCAGCAAGGAACTCCTAGAGGTTAGTTTTTCTCTTCCATCCTTCATATTTCTTTCATTAATCAAAGAGTATTATGAGTAGTGATAGCAGCCGAACCCCCTCTCTGGAGGTGGTTGTCGATGATGCCCCAGATATTTCTTCCTCTGAAGTTGCCCCCAATTTGATTGAACCAAGATCCCAAAAATTTTCCCGAAAACAATTACGAAAATTGCCTTTAGCCGCTCGGTGTCGAATTGAGTTTGACATACCAAAAGATGTTTCGATTTCTGAATATTCTTCTGATTTGAACTTCAAAGCTTACGAAGAAGTTGAACCGGGCGAGGTTTTGTTTTCTGCACATCACTTGGCCGTTCTTAGATTTCCTTTGCATCCGTTCTATCATTATATCCTTTTTTCTTTAGGACTTGCCCCTTTGCAAGTAAACCCTAATTTCTTCAGAGTTCTATCTGTTATGCTCGTTCTGAATCACGAACGAGGTTTGAACCTAAGTTTAGATGATCTTTTGCTTTGTTACAAAGTCGATCAAATCAGAAAAAACCCCGGACGATACCATCTGCACCCCCATTCAACTCTAAAACTTTGTGAAGGCAATCCTTCTTCTGAGAAGGAGTGGAAAGATAAGGTGGTGAAAATTGGGGGAAAATGGAGGGTGGATGCGTCCGGCCCGTATCCTCTGCCAAGGGCCTTCGGTATATGTAAGAAACTGAAGTGTGGATTCAAAAATCCTGGCAAGTGTATTTTTCATACTTTATAAATTTCGCCTGCTTTATTTTGATCTTCGTACTTGCTTGTTTGTTGATCGTATGCCAATGTTTTATATGCAGTTGAACGGGTTGAATATCTGAACGAGAAAGTATTTTCGTCTCTTCCATTCAGCAAGTCACTTTTGACTTCCAAAAATTTGAAATTGATCGCTGCCAGTGCTTCAGAGGCGACTATTATGGAAATTCCGGTCACCGCCTCCAAGCGTGCTGCTGCACAAAAATCTACTCCCCCTACCAGCTCGACAGTTGAGAAAGGCAAGGGCCAAGTGGTCGATCTGACTGAAGATCCGAAGAAGACCAGGGGGCATTTGAAGAGGACGAACACCGAAGTCAGTGGTAATGCTTCGAAAAAGCTGCTGCTGGGCCCTCCTTCTGAACATGCGAAAAAAATTGATTCTGACAAGCATGAAAAGCTTGTTAAGAAGGCCAGATCTATGAGCGGCTACACTATCCCAGACTGCTGTTTTCCTCCATCGTTTGATCCTGAAGGTGAATGGATCCCCAAGTTCGAAAAGGGCGATGGCAGTGTTCTGAATCGCCGAACGTTGGCAATGTCTGATCCTGATTCTTTGTTGGCTCTTGCTCGTGGCATGTGGCCTCCTAAAGATGAACTTTTTCAACAGCACGTAGACCAGAAGTTGCTTCTTGCTTGGGCTCCTGTTTCTATTCTAGAGGTACAAATGTTTGTTTGTTTTTTTTTTTTTTTTTTTTTTTGACAAACATTTCTTCTCTTTTTAGTATGTGTTCAATGTTCTAGCTCTCTGTAAGGCTATGGAGATGGGTGAGTACAAGAGAAAGAGCATTGATGATGCATACCTTCGAGCCGATAAATGTGTCATGTTGGCTGAAAAGCAGAATAAGATCCTGGAGCTTGAGGTGGAGAGTTTAAAGAAACTCCATAAGAAAGAATCCGATCGTAATGCTGAGCTGACAAAGCAGATCCATAACCTTGAAACTTCTAATGCCTATCTGAAGACGGGTTTAGAAATTTGCCGAAGGGGAGGTATGGACATGCATCGGCGGTATGTGAACATCTTTGACATAAAGTTCTGTGATGGGTTCAGATTTTGCTTTGATCAAATGTCATCAGATCCATCTGCCCGTTCGTATGATAATCCGTCCGCCCATGATGCCGCTTGTGGAGTCGTTCATCCATATCAAGAGCCTGAGTCTTCCCATGATGAAAAAGATTTAGCTCAATTCATTTTGCATGGGATCATTCCGGTCGAACGGCCAAAGCCTGTGGCGGATGACAATAGAGTGCCAGCTGAGCCTTCCGTTCCAGCTTCAGAGAGCCAGCATCCTCCTATTGATGATAGCAATCCTCCACTTTCTTGATTTAGAAGTTTCTCTCATTGAACAATTTTTTGGGTCTGTATATTTTAGATGCTCCTGTGATGAGCGTTTTTTCAGACAAGTTTTTGGAACAGCACTGACGTGTTTTAATGTTTTTCGAACAGGATTGCACCAAGGTGCATAGCTATTTTATAAACAGATAGCATTTTTTGAACAGGATTGCACCAAAGTGCATATAGTTTTTCTGAACGATGGCACTGAGGTGCATAGATGTTTTTCTGAACGGATGGCACCGAGGTGCATAGATGTTTTTCTGAACGGATGGCACTGATATGCCTCTTGGAATGTATCCATCTGGCATGATTACTGGCTCCCTAGTAGATTACTGGTTCTTTAAATTACTGGTTCTTTAGATTAAGGGAACGGATGGCAAGCCACACAATAAAGAACATCTTGGAATGTGATTAGGAAACCAGAGGCAGTGATACCTATGGCATTTAGATGAGGGAGGTAGCATGGCATGATAAGTGTGTTTCAAACTGAAATTTCCATTAGGAGAGAGTGTCCAACAACACCAGTCCTTTATACCATGATGAATGGGAGGGAGGTGGTCAAAACAGTGGGGGGGAGAGATGTTAATAAGAGCTCTGGGAATTCTCCAGCATCCTCCTTTCAGAATTCTGCAAACTTTGGGGTTTCCTGTCATGTGAGTGTTGTTTAGGCTATGGTTCAGGAGGTTATCAATGCTTCTACTAGGGAGCCAGTAATCATGCCAGATGTTTTTCTGAACGGATGGCACTGTTGCAAACAGGAACTTGGTGCCATCTTCATGATGGTCTTTTGCCTAATAGGCATATGTATTTTGGCCAAGTACTTTGAACAGAAATATGAGAAGACATGAATAACATCTTTATTGATTCGACATGGATCTTTATCATACAAAATGATCAATTTAAATTTTATTGAAAATACCTTTTGAGGTGTATAGCATTCCAAGCTCGTTCGATCTGTTTTCCATCCTGATCAGCCAATCGGTAGGCACCTTTCCCGATCACTTCTGTTACTGTGTATGGCCCATCCCACGTGGGATCCAGCTTATTTGATCTGCTAGCCAATATCCTTAGTACTTGATCGCCAACTTGGAATGATCTTGGCTTCACTTTCTTGTTATAACTCCTCATCAACCTTTGTTGATACTCTGCCAATCTTATTGAGGCCATTTCTCTCTTTTCATCTATGAGGTCACCTTCGATTTTTAAGATTTCTTCGTTCTGCTCAGGATCGAATAGATGAGTTCTTGTTGTGGGGATATCCAACTCAATTGGGATCACCGCCTCAACTCCGTACGCCATAGCGAACGGAGTCATTCCGGTTGGCTTGCGTGGAGTCGTTCGGTAGCTCCATAGGACTCTCGGTAATTCATCTAACCATCGTCATTTTCCTTCGATCCCTTCCAATTTTCTTTTTATCCCGGCGAAAATCGTTCTGTTTGTTATTTCAGCTTGTCCATTTGCTTGCGGGTAACTGACAGATGATAAATTCTGATTGATCCCGTACTCATCCAGCAATGCCCGAACGTATTGATTGTCCAGATTTTTGCCGTTGTCCATCATTATGTACTTTGGTACTCCAAATCTGTAGATTATACGATTCAAAATAAAATCTATCACTTGAGTGTGAGTGATTCTTACATAAGCCTTTGCTTCCACCCATTTAGTGAAATAATCTGTGGCCAAAAGTACATGCTTTTGATTCGAAGCTGCCCGAGTTAATGGTCCGACCGCATCCATCCCCCATCGTGCGAACGGAACAGGGGAGGCCATTGCTGTGAGAAGCTCGGCCGGTTGATGAATTATATGCGAATGTCTTTGACACTTGTCACATCTTCTTGCGTATTCCTCTGCGTCCCGTATCATGTACGGCCAGAAATATCCTTGTGTTATTGCTCTATGAGATAATGATCTACCTCCGATATGACTTCCACAAGTCCCATCGTGTAACTGCTTGAGTACCTCTTGTGCTTCTGAAGGTGTCAAACATTGCAGATAGGGCCCACTTGACGATCGGCGATATAGATAGCCATCGATCACTGAATACTTGGTAGAGGTTGCTCTTATTTTCCCTGCTTCTCGTCGATCCTCAGGTAGAACGCCGATCAATAAATACTCAAGGATTGGATCGATCCAACTTGGCTCGTACGGAATCACGCATACCTCCTTCATTTTACCGATCGAAGGGGTGAATAGTTCATCCACCGGGATTATTCTGACCATATCGTCTCCTGCTGAGGATGCTTGATTTGCTATATGATCGGCCACATGATTCTCTGTCCTTGGAATTTGTTTAAAAGTGATGACCTGAAAGTTCCTCATTTCTTCCTGGACGATATTTTTATACTGCAACATTCTTTCCTCGCTAGTATTATAACTCCCTGTGATCTGATTTACAACTAACTGCGAATCGTTGAACACAGTTAGCTCTTTAATCTGGAGCTCCCTTGCAAGTCTTAACCCTGCCAACACGGCTTCGTACTCAGCTTCATTGTTTGAACTGTCAAAGGATAATTTGATCGACTGCTGTAACTTGGTGCCTTCTGGGGATATTAATTCGATCCCCACACCTGCCCCCAGACTATTTACTGATCCGTCTACATAAAGTAGCCACCTTGGATTTATGCCGCAGACCTCATCTGCGGCTGCTTCATATTCTAGGAGGAAGTCCGCCACAGCTTGACCTTTTAAAGATGTTCGTGGCTCATAAGTAATGTCGAACATGCTCAGTTCTATCGACCACTTTGTCGTTCTTCCTGAGAAGTCCGGTTTTGACAGAATTGCTTTGATCGGAAATGTAGTTGGAATTCTGATCGGATGGGACTCGAAATAATGCCGAAGCTTTCGTTTTGCCTGGACCACTGCCAAGATGATCTTCTCTGTCTTTGAATATCTTCTCTCGGCGTCAAGCAATGTCTTGCTCGCGTAATAGATCGGGTACTGTCTGCTCCCATCATCTCTTACCAACGCTAAACTGACAGCGTTCGGAGAAACCGCCAAGTATAAAATTAAGGATTCATGATTCTTGGGCGCCATAAGGATTGGTGGTTTTGCCATATAGAGTTTCAGTTGGTCAAAAGCTTCTTGTTGTTTTTCCCCCCAAGCAACCGTTTTCTTAGACTTCAAGACGTCGAAGAACGGTTTGCATCTATCTGATAATTTGGATATGAACCGACTCAGAGCTGCTAATCTTCCTGTGAGTACCTGGATTTCCTTTGGGGACTCAGGCGCCTTCATCTGAATCAAAGCTTGAACTTGTGCTGGACTTGCTTTGATTCCATCTTTATTAACTATGTGACCCAAGAATTGTCCGGAAGAAACACCGAAAGTGCATTTTTCCGGGTTTAGTTTCATTTTGTGCGATCGCAGGGCTGCGAACACATCTTCTAAGTGCTTCAAATGATCATTCTTTTGCTGACTTTTAACCACCATATCATCAATGTATGCCTCCACCGTGTCTCCTATCTGGGTCTTGAAAATCCGATCAATTAATCGTTGATAAGTCGCACCTGCATTTTTTAGACCGAACGGCATGACTTTGTAACAATAAGTCCCCCGTTCGGTGATGAACGCCGTTTTGTCTTCATCCTTTGGATTCATTGGGATTTGATTGTACCCTGAATAAGCATCCAGGAAGGTAAGACGTTCGAACCCTGTAGTCGCGTCGATCATGCGGTCAATCTTCGGCAGAGGAAAACTATCCTTCGGACAAGCTTTATTTAGGTTGGTGAAGTCCACACACATTCGGAACTTCCCGTTCTTCTTTTGTACAACGACAACATTGGACAACCACATAGGATAGTGAACTTCTCTGATAAAACCAACATCTAGCAAACGGCTAACCTCTTCAGCTACAAACCTTCCTCGTTCGGTTCCGATCCTTCTGGGTCGTTGCCGTACGGGCTGGGCATTGGAATAAACATTTAGTGTGTGCATCATGGTTCCCGGGTCGACCCCAGGCATATCGCTATGCTCCCAAGCGAAAACATCAATGTTCGCTCGCAACATAGAAACCAAGCTGTTTCTTTCATCAGGGTTCAATCCCCTTCCAATTCGGGTGGTATTTCCCTTGTCTCCGTCGATCAGATCTACTGTGATGGTATCCTCTGCGGCTTTCTCAGCATCATCAGTCTGATCATGGAGGCTCGGTAATTGCTACATGCTTCGTTCGGAACTTTCGCCTTTCATACCTTTGGTAACGATGGCATAGCATTCCTTCTCCACCACTTGATCGCCTTGAATATCAACAAACCCTTTCCCTGAAGGGTCAGCACATCGCATCACCTGATGTAGAGTGGAAGGAACTCCTTGCATTCGGTGAATCCAACCTCTTCCCATGATCAGATTGTAAGAAGGTTGTATGTCAACTAACATGAAGTTTTCTGTCAAAGTTCGCTTCGTGGCCGTCACTGGTAAATTCAGCACCCCGATTGGACAAATCCTTTTTCCATCAAAGCCTGCCAGCGGACTGGCTGTTGGTCTGATCAACTCCAGGCTGATGCCGATCTTCTCGAAAGCTGATTTAGTTAGGATGTTCGTGCTGCTACCTGGATCAACTAACACCCTTTTAACTAAACAATTTGAAACTATGATCGAAATTACCAGTGGATCATCATGTGGAATCTGTACACGTCTTAAATCTTCTTGTGTAAATGATATTGTGGGCATTGGGTAGTTCCGAATGACATTCACCTCCCCAACCCTTTGAATCTTGTTGGCATTGCGCATGCGTGAACGCTGAACCGAACGGCTTTCCTCGTCCTCCTCGGGTTTCCCATGGATTGTGTCAATAATTTTTATCGGCTGCCCACCTACAATTTTGTTAGGCTTCGGCCGATCAAAATTCTTGACTCCATTGTCCACGTATTCCTTCAAATCTCCTCTGGCTATCAAAGTCTCAACCTGCCTCCTCAATTGTCTGCACTCATTGGTCAGATGACCAAAGTCATTGTGGAACGCACAATGCCTTGTACGGTCCTGCAACTCTGGTGGTGTTTTCAATTGAAATGGAGGTCGAAAAATACCCTTCAACTTACTCTCGTTGTACAACTTTGCTAAAGTTGTTCGGAGTGGAGTTTCAGGTATGTCAAACCTTGGTCTCCTCTCCTGCTGTCTATATGGAGCCGATCGGTGATTGTTCGTATTATCTGCCTTCTTGATTATCCTTTCCTTTGATTTGCTTTCGACACTGACTAATGCCGAACGATGGCCTCTTTCTTGCTCATCCTCCTCTAATCTCAGATATCCCTGCGCCCGTGAATTCAACTGACCCATGTTGAGGGGTGTTGATTTCACCAAAGATCTATGGAAGCTGGTCCCTTGTTCGACAGCTACCTTGAAAGCTTCCACTGCTGCTGGTTGATCACAACTGGGTATCATTCCCATTTCCAAATTGAATCTGGAAAGGAAATTCTTCAATGTTTCACCTTTCGCTTGCCTCATCGTAAACAGGTTAGAAATGGTCCTCTTCTGCTTCCGATTCCCGAAATATTGTGCCAGGAATTTTTCCATCAGTGTTTGGAAATAATCGATTGAACCTCCTGGCAATTTCCTAAACCATAACAGAGCAGGGCCCGTTAGGCTTGTAGAGAAAGCTTTGCACATTAGTGCATCATCAGCCATATCGAGCGTCATCATCTGCTCCACATGAAACAGGTGCTCGATTGGGTCCTGTGTCCCATCGAACATAATGAATTTAGGCATCCGGAATTTATCTGGCCTTCTCGCCTGCTGAATTTCGGGGCTGAACGGAGATCTAATCATTTTAGCTGTCATTTCGATAGCTAGATCGGCTGGCGACTGTGTTCTGAGATCTTTTACTTGTTCATCTACGATCTTTTGAAGTCGAGTTACCATATCGAGCGGAACTGCATGATTATTGATATTTGCTTCATCTGCGATCGGTTGGGTGTGAGCAGGATCTGCTGTGCGATTTGCTGAACTTGCCTCATTATGATTGTCTTCTTCTTCAACACCAGGGCCATTACGGCGCCCTACTATTGGCAATTCTGGGTGTTCGGATTGATCTAACCTTTGTTTTAATTCTCGATTTTCTTTCTCGAGTGCTTCCAAGCGCTGAAGGATAGCAGCTGTATCACCTAGCTGAGTAGTGATTTCTTCCGCCATTGATCAAATAACCTCTGTCTGGATATCGAATTTCCCACAGACGGCGCCAAAAAGTGTAAACCCGTTCAGAGTGTTCGAACGAATCTCAACTTTTGAAAAATAAACAGAAGCTATGAAAAAGATTAATGGTCAGAAGAAAACAGAAAATTCAAGAATCAGCAAATACTGGAGCAATCTCGGATCCCTTTCTCGTTTTCTTTTTCTTTCTTTTATACATGAAAACTGGTCTCTCACCCATAAATGGGTTTTAATACATATTAAATACAATATCTACTTTAATGTTTCATAAAAAACTGTCATAATAAATTTATGTCAGTTTTGATTCTATATTTTTAAAACCATCATTTCCTTAATGGCTTTAATCTGAAATGGGCCTATATCCTTGGATTTTATTTTCTAATTGGGCTTTTAAAATGGGTATACTGATCCAATGTAATTTGTACGATGGGCCTGATGAAAAATGGGCCTACAGATACCAAAGGTGATACTGTCAGATAATAGGACTCCTATTGTCAATAGTAAGGTCGC
This sequence comes from Cornus suecica, assembly GCA_963922005.1. Classification (NCBI taxonomy): domain Eukaryota; kingdom Viridiplantae; phylum Streptophyta; class Magnoliopsida; order Cornales; family Cornaceae; genus Cornus; species Cornus suecica. The sequence goes on along the minus strand of OY998241.1, from coordinate 55,015,900 downwards.
GGATTTGTTGGGGATATACTCAGTCATTCATTACAAGTCCATGCCTTACTATCCCAAAGGAAATGGACAGGCTGAAGCCTCTAATAAAGCGTTAATTTAAATCTTGTCCAAGCTGGTGCATGATAATAAAAATAAATGGGTGGAGGAGCTTCCAATAGTACTGTGGGCGCATCGAACCGCATACCGAAGTGCGACAAACATGACCCCTTATGCATTAGTCTACAGAGCATAGGTTGTGCTACTTGCAGAACTAGAGGTGGCTGCTAAAATGCTGGCAGCTAAAAGCAACTTGGAGGACAGGCTACTGGAGATAGAAAAATTGGAGGAAACAAGAGCATAAGCCTTTACAAATCAGAAAGAGTACAATAAGAAACAAGTAAAGAGCTACAACAAAAGGGTACGGTATAGATGGTTCAAGGAGGGGGATAGAGTGTTGAAAGTGGTACTGGCAATCATGAGGGGACAAAGGGTAAGAAAATTTGAAGCTAAGTGGGAAGGTCCATATGTGATTATAAGTGAAGGCAGCAGTGGGTATTACAGGATGGAGCATGAGGTCACTCGCGAAAGGGTTGGACCTATGAATGTGAAATGGATTAAATTGTATCAAGCATGAAGGCATTACGGATTATGGTGTTATGAAAATATGTTTCAAATAAGGATAAAGCATCAGACAAAACATCCCATGTGTATAAAGCATGTCAAAGTTACTATCACAATACAAGGATATACAGCAAAACTGTGGTTACAATTAGAGGACAGTCTAAAAAAAATGGGCTAGAAAAGGTTTCGAGTGATGGGATCTGATAACTTGAAACCCTCATGCTCTTGTAAGTAAAGACGGGCCTGCTCAAGATGCTCAGCTGAATCCTGAAGTTTCTTCTCATCCTCCTCGAGCAGTGCTAACTGTCTACGAGTCTCTGCAATCTCTGCCTATTTTCTTTGAAGAGCATCGCGACCCCTCAACTCGACAAGATAGTGATCATAGAGTCTCTGAATGACAGCCAGACGGGTCTCCCACCAGGACACATCCATCCCTACCTCCTTCCAGTCCTTTATGCGGGCATGGCATCTCGGAAGGGTATCAAAAACAAGGTCCTGAATGGCAGTCTCTGAAAGGGTCCTGAACACATCTGCAACAAGCTGGAGGTGGACCGTCTGCAAAAGTGGCTTATGAACTTCTATATGAGCAAAAGTCTCTGAATGAGCTGCCTCTATCAGATCTAGCACCGGAATGTCATGCGGATAGAAAAACCACTGATGCCAAGGTGTTGGCACTGAAGAAGCAGCATCATAGACAGGTGCAATAGCAGGCATGCGCATAGTGGATGCATGGTCGCGAATAGACTTGGGAGAATCAGAGGTAGAGGCGTGAGTAGGCTCGCGAGGATCCGGTACAATGACGCGAGATGGGGATGGAAATGCCTCTGTGTGCTCCTCAACAAGAGTGTCCGAAGGGAATACTGTCTGACCCTCTGAAATCCTCTGAGCATCATGGAATAACTCATTAATCATCTCTTGAGTTTCGGAGTTTGTACCTAAAAAAGAAGGAAATGACACATGTTAAAATCACATTTTGGCATTAAGATTCAAATAGAAGGACAAAGTGATAAAAGCATGTTACATCCCTCAACCTCTGGGATAGGGGTGCCAAAAATGGATCTCTCAATACTAGGATGGTCTGCGAAGGTTGCAGCAACCTCGGATGCAAGATCACCATCAAAAGGCTGCAAATGTCTATCATCAAAATCTGGATCCTCTGCTCTATCATCAACGACCTTTGGGGAAACAGGGATGGAAGGCAATTTGGGAGAGGCCTCGTGAGACACTGTGGTCTCCTCAACCTCGCGATTTGAGGATATCTCGCGATCAGCTTCGGGAGTTGAAGTCGCGGAAATGACACTATCACGAGATGAAGAAGAAGTGTCATCATCTCATTCCTCTTCAAGAGTGGGCTGAGAGGCCTTGCTGAATAAAGAGTTGATGGTGAGGTGGTCTTCGTCATCTGATGAAGCTGCGACAGAATGAAGACCATCTCCTGGAGAGGCTGGAGCATGGGAGATAAAGTCTCGCGAGGGCCTAAACAAAGTATAAATGCGAAGTATTAGAAATAAGGAATCGGAAGCAAAATTAGAAATAAGTGCGAAGTATTATAGTAAGAGTTGGAAGCTTACTATGGGAGAGAGTTGTCCTGGGTAAATCAGAAAGTATACTGGTGACTTTTGTCTCCTCTGCATCATCTCCAGTCCTCATCTCCTCGACCACACGAGCAACAGTTTCCAGTAATTAGGAGGTTGCATCAGCCTTCTTTTTGTTCATTAACTTGGCTAAAGCAAGCCTGCGCCTTTCGGCCAAGGAGGCCTCTTCTGAGGCAAGGTCCGAAACACCAGGAGGTGGAATGTCAGAGGAAGATTTGTGTTTTCGCACCAAAGGGGCCTCCTCTGAGCTAGGAGCATCTTCTGCTACATGAGTCTGCGAAACCTTGGAAAGCTTCATTTTCCTCTTCGCAAGAGGAACACTGTCAAATATTGCTACATCAGAAAGATTTTTCAGTCGAGTAGACAAAGGAACATGGTCCAGTAAATCAGTAGAAGCGTTGGTAGTACGTGCAGCCTGGGCACTGGAACGCTGAAGAAGAATATGGAAGTTAGTAACAACACATGAAAATACATAACACATCAAAGGAAAAAGGAGTTAGAAATTTACTAGACGCCTCGCGATAGGCTCCTCGCGGATGGCCTTCTTGCGGTTAGGCTCCTCGCGAATAGGTTGTCTCACGAGAGGAATCTCCTCGCGGAGAGACTGTTTGCGAGTCGCTGCCTTAGGTTTCTGAGGCTGTGACAGTTGAGCATGCTGTTTTGGCGTAGACTTGGCCCAAACCTTGCGAAGCTTCAGAGAAGGGTTTGCAATGAAGACTGGAACTGGAATGGGGACAGGGGAGCTTCGGACATGAAAATCTGGAACCTCGCCAACTGCTCTGTCCAAAACTCACTATAGGCCACGGTCACTCTGCCCCTGCGAGTGCCTGGCTGAATAAAGATAACTGTGGAAAATATACGAACATTCCTCTCAATGGATTCGTGAAATGCGATAAAGCACCTGTCAAAATTATCCTCACGATATAGAGGAAGAGGAGTGGGAATGGCCTGATCAAAGCCTAACTGCCTTGATACACGCGAAGGGTTATAAGATGTGATAGTATCAAAAGTTTCGCTGAAAATGAGAAGGTGACACTTATGGGAAATGGCCGAGAAGATAAGATGATCATCTACCACTATGTCATATGAAACTATCTCCTCATTTGGGTAAAAATCGGGATAATAGAAACCCTCAAGAGGAGTTGCGTATGGACACCAAGAAAATTTAGAAAAAGTGTCAATGAAAGAAGAAAGTGTTTGTGAAGACGAGAGAGAAGTCCAGCAGGTAGCTCGCGATTTCAAAGTGATAGGGGCGTTGGCTACTAAAGTTTGAGGAGAAAGAGAAGCAGGAATGGGAGCATAATTAGGGAAACGCTCAAAAAGGAAAAGGGTAAGGAATGTACCTGAAATATGAGTACTAATCTCGTACCTACCCAAAGAACGGGAAAAGTCATTTGCATGGGTATCTAGCTTTGAGTACAGGGTGCCAAGAAAGAGGGGCGCTAAGGCAATGCGCACACCTCGCGACAGCATGCCAACCAGTAAGAACACCATGCGAATGGGACCATCCTTTGGCTTGCCTTGAAAGATGTAACGGTCGAGCCAATATGCGAGGAAGCCTGCCAGCTCTAAGGGGCCATTGAATTGAGGCCCAGCAGCAGACTCGCGATCTTCACCAGGAGCTGGCTTTCACGAAGAGTACTCGCGAAAGAAGTGGTGACACCAAGCAGACTAGGACAACTTCAGGCGACTGGATATGGCTTGCTCAGGAAGAAGTACACCCTTGTCAAACCAACTTCCTTGCTTGCAAGCATACCTGCCACAATCGCGAAGTTGGTTAAGGATCTTCTTATCCTCTGGCTCAACTAAGGGCGCCTTGATGGGGCGCGAGTCCAGGACAGGGAGCCGAAATAAAAATACCACATCCTCCAAAGTGGGTGTGAACTCACCCCAGGATGCAATGAACGTATGAGAGAAAGTGCTCCAATGCGAAACTAATGTATTCAGTGCATCCACATCGCGACGGACATAGAAGTCCAAAAATAGCTCAATGGACTCAAGAATTCCAGCCTGTGCAAGAGTGGCGCGGTGATGGTCTTGGCTGAGAATGTGGCTAAACCACATCTTCCAGTCTGTAATTGGGGCTACATGTCCCTCGTACTCAATAAAAGAGAAAGGTACATCACCTCTTTCGATAACAAAGCGAGGCACAAAAAGAGGAGGGACAAAGGCAGATTCTGCTTCATTTTCCGGGTCAAGTGTAAGGGGTTGGCTCGCGATGAGGGGAGAAGGAAGTGCTTTCACAGTTTCCCAGAAAGAATCTTGAGCATCAAGAAATGGTGCTTTCTTCCACTCTGAAGCATCAGGAACAGAGGAAGCAACACCAGAAGAAGGTGCAAGAAGTTTTGGTGTGGAAGCCTTTGTCATGGTGGGACAAAACATGCGAATAGTTTTGAAGCAAGGGGGTATGTGCGAAAAGGAATGGGATGCGAGAAAATGGGTGCAAAAATAAAAGGCTTGAAAATAGTGCTCTGAGGAAAATATAAGTTGTGAGATGTGAAGATGACATGAGAAAAATATATAAGTGTTGGGCGCGGAAACCGAAACGGCGTATTAAATGCGCGAGGAAGGCGAAAAGTCGCGGATCCGAAGATATGGGCAGTTTGGGGAAAACATGAAGGAGATGGGGAAAAGCGAAATATGTACATACACAAGGCTAGCTGAAAAGCAGAAAAACTGAGAAGGGAAGGTCGCGGATTTGATAGAAGGTCGCGAGATGTGGTAGACATGCTTCATCCGCGAAAGAAAAAGGAAAAGCAGTATGGGGAAAAAGCAGCTCACAAATGATAGTACAAGGTACATTGATTCGCGAGGCAAAGATTATTGCACTTTAATACTTGGCCAAGTATGAAAGCACAATGGGGAAAAATGTAAAGGTGGTAACTCGCAACAAGGTTAATCCGCGAGGATCTATTTATTTGGGATAATGGCCCAAGGTTATATATATATTTGGGGAAATCGGCCCAAGTAAAAGATTATTTGGGAGATTGGCCCAAATAATTGATTACTTGTGGAAATGGCCCAAATAAGGTTTTCACGTGAGATCTTGCATTATACATATGGAGGTATGCGGGACTGATGTGTTTTATAGCTCGCATCAGTAACTCATAACCCTATATGCTGCTCGCGTAGCGAGTACTACTCGGAATCTAGGGGAAATGCTTGGGATGAGTAAATAGTGGGTCGCGATCTTATTTACACCATCCTAAGCAAGAGTACTTTATAGAGGCCGATAGTATTCAGGGTCATGACCAAAGCATGCATGCAAAAGGGGTCATGACTCAGCAAAGCTATAACAGCATCCTTGGCTAAGGATAAATCAGATTCGCAATGAAACAGGCGCGGATCATAGCTCACAGAGCACAGTATGATCCACGCAATCGATTACGCGAATTCGTTTTGCGTAGTCAGGGGCGCGAGATGATACCATGCAAGGTATTTATGGCGTGGATTAGTATAGCAGGATTCATGTTGCGAGACAGGTGCTGACGTGGAAATAAAATCTGCGGGGACTACTAGATTCTCACGTCTATAAATAGAAGTGCGAGAGCTCGCTTAAAAGGGGGTCTTTTTGGAAACAAAATGAGAGAAATTTCTAGAGAGAGAAAGTATTTCACAAACACTTGTTGCTACTATTTTCTCTTTCATTTCTCTGTAAAGCAAATAAAAAAGCAATAAAAGCATCATTGTCGTTGTTTCACTGACGAACTTGTGTAGAAACTATCTTCGTATCACTTAATCAATCTGAACCCCTACAAAGGATCAATCTAATGATGACTTGACAAACTCATTTCCAAAATCATGTAAGGTTATTCACAACCATCCAATTGACAAAGGATTAGGTGATCCATCTAAAGGGGTTGGCACAAGATCTCAACTTCGAGATTTGTGTAACTATTTGGATTTTGTGTCTCAAATTGAGCCCAATATTATTTTTGAAGCTAAAGGCGATGATTCATGGATTGTAGCCATGCAAGAATAACTAAATCAATTTGAACGCAATCAAGTTTGACATTTAGTTACTAAACCCAAGGATCAAACTATTATAGGAACAAAATGGGTTTTTTGAAATAAAAAGGATGAAAATAGAGTGATCATTCATAATAAAGCAAGATTAGTGGCCCAAGGGTATAATTAAGAAGAAGGCATTGACTATGATGAAACATTTGCATATGTAGCTAGATTAGAAGCTATTAGAATGTTTCTTGTATTTTCATCATCTAGAAATTTCACTCTTTATAAAATGGATGTCAAAATTTGCATTTTTAAATGGTGTCATAGAAAAAGAATTGTTTTTCAAGCAACCACTCAGTTTTGAAAATGAACTTTTTTCAAATTATTTAAGGTCTTAAATGGTTTAAAGCATTCTTCTAGAGCTTGTATGAAAGGCTTAGTGGAATTTTACTTTAAAATGATTTTACAAGAGGAAAAATTGATAACCCTCTTTTTACCAAAATCGTCAAAAGTAATTTATTGCTTGTTCAAATATATGTTGATGATATTATATTTGGAACAACCAATGAATCATTTTGCCAAGAGTTTGTTTCAAACATGCAAAAAGAATTTGAAATGAGTATGATGGGTGAGTTGAACTACTTCCCAGGGTTGCAAATCAAGCAAAACTTGGATGATATATTTGTTTGTCAATCTAAGTACACTAAAGACTGCTAAAGCGTTTTGGTATGGAGGATGTCAAACATGTCAAAACTCCCATGAGTACCATTACTAAGTTAGATAAAGATGAGCATGGTAAAAGTGTTAATATTACTCAATATAGAGGCATGATTGGTAGCTTGTTATATTTGACCACTAGTAGACTGGATAAGGCGCTCAATGAGCTACTCAGGGCTCGGCTCACTAAGAGCTTTGTTTGTGTTCGTTTGTTTTATATATGAACAAAGCTCAAACAAAAAATATAGGCTCGTTAATTAAACGAGCCAAGCTCAAACATCTTTATGTTTGGCTCGTTTGTTCGTGAACAAGCTCGCTTAAATACTCGTTTGAAGCTCGTAATAAATTAATAATTTTTAAAATTTTATATAATTATATATATATATAACATACACACAGAGAGTCTAGTGAAATTGTGGAAAACTTTATAAGCTTATACAGAAATTAGTAACTAAGCATGATAAAAATATACTTTGAAAGTGCTTCCTTATAGAATAAATTGTAACTGATGTTATAACTTACATATTAAAAATCAAAGCTAAGCTAGAGGGCTGAACTTGAAAGACATGAAACCAATTTTAATTGAAAAGCATACCTTGAAATTTCAAAGCACCAAGAGCTTTCAGAGTTTAGTTTTGCCTTATATCATGCATGAGTTGAATTCAATGTGTTTACAAAATACAAATGACTCTACTCTAAACATCACAAATAGAAAATGATGGAATATAGTTGTGTGTGAGAGAGCTAGAGAATGAGGGAATGAGTCTTTAGTGGAAAGAAAATAGTAGGTAAATTTTTGTCCCATATCGGTTAGCTTTGGAAAGTGGGGGGGCAAGGCACCTCTATGAATATCCCACATTACCTAGTGTTGAAGTAGCTTGTGTATAAACATTTTTATATACAAGGCATAACAAATAATATACATTAAATACTGTAGTATGTTGGGCCAAAAAGCCCATTTTAACTTGAGCTAAGATTCAACTCACTCAATATTAGTTCAAAAGTTTTTGGTTGACAAGTTACAAACTACCTTGTCGAGCCGCACGGTTTTGTTTTTGGCTAACGAGCAACGAGCCAACTTGTTGAGCTACTCGAGCTCGATCAAGCTATGAGCGAGCGAGTTCGATCGACGGCTTCAACGAGTTCGACCCGAGCTCGAGCTTATCTTTGAAGGAGCCGAGTAGAGCTCGAACACTTCAATACTCGGCTCGACTTGACTCGTTTACAACCCTAAGACCAGATAACATATTTAGTGTGTGATTTTTGTTATAACAGACCATTTACCTTACAAACAGATAATAAGGCAGTTATAGGATTTCTTAAATCAACTAGACTTCTATTCATGATTATTCTGCTAAAGTGTGTAGGGATAAGTGGAAGATTCTTTCTATAGGCTTAAAATAAAGTTAGCACAACTTGAGATTGAGATTGCCCAAACAAGAATGAATCAAGAGAGTGTTAATGTGCTCGTTTTTAAGCATGTCCTAAAAAATCTCATTTATGTGTCGTTAAATGTATCTTCCATTATTTATGTGTCACAATCAACTTAGGACTATGGTATCCACGTGACACTTCACTTGATCTTATAGGGTATTCGAATGCCGACTTTGTCGGATGCAAAGTGGATCAAAAAAGCACTAGTGGCACATTTCACTTTCTAGGACACTCACTTGTTTCATGGTCTAGTAGAAAGTAAAATTTCATTGCTTTGTCTGCTGCGGAAGCTGAATGTATTGAGACCAATAGTTGTTGTGCTCAAATGCTTTATATTAAGCAACAATTGCTTGATTATGGTCTTTTATTCAATCATGTATCTATTAAATGTAATAACACTAGTGCCATTTGCTTATCTAAGAATCCTATTCAACACTAACGCACTAAGCACATTGAAATTAGACATCATTTCAAACGTGATCATTAGGTAAAGGCGATGTAGAATTGGTTTTTGTGAACACAAATGACCCATTAACTGTTATTTTTACCAAACCTCTCCAAGAAGATTCATTTTTGAAAATTTGTAGGGAAATTGGAATGACTTTTGATGTTGAAGTTTTAACTTGATGCTATGTATTATTTGCCTAAATTTCTTGTACTTAAATTTTTATACTTGCCAAATTTATCTTAAGTGCTTATTGTCAATATATTCCTCATTTGTTAATTTTTTGTTCATTTCATAGACTAATTTCCTTGTTTATTCTTCACTATTTATTTATTTAACTCATGTATTTTTATTTTTTATTTTTATTTTTGGTTATTTTTACTTTATTTTATTTTATTTTAGTTCTGCATATGTTTAATTTTCTAGAACGGCCAGTCGACTGATGGGGACATTTAGTTGACTTTCTTTTCTAAATAGTTACGCCTTGTTTGCTTCAGGATGCACCAGTCAACTGATCCTTTGGCTTGAGTCGACTGGTCCATCCAGTGAACTTATGGTTTTGGAGTGAAGCATGTTTAGTCGACTGCCCTTTGATTTCAGCCGACTAAATGCATGTTTAATCGACTGACTCCAGATCTTTTCTTGGAGTATGTCATTCCAGTCGACTGTCCCTATTGTTTCAGTTGATTGGTTACCCTATTTATGCGTATTTATTTTTTCGTCAAGTTCTTTCCCCATCTTCCTTCTTTCTCCCCTCTACCTCTTCACGTTCCAACTCTCTCACCATATACCTTTATATTGCCTTTCTTTATTCTTCTTCTCATCTTATCACCTATCCTTATTCACTTGTCTCTCACCACTAACCATGGCTCCCAAAACTGTCGGTGTTTCCTCATCACGCCGTAAGAGAGGTCGTTCTCAGCCCATCGCTTATCCTCCTCCCTAGATTGAGGAAGAGTTTGACGAAGATGAGTTTGTTCCCATTCCCGCTTCTCAAAATATGCTTTTTAGGAACTCTGAAGCCCGTAATCAATATGAATTGTTGTTTGCCTAGCGCAAAATCAATAAAAATTGTGTGGTTAACTGGGACCTCTGTGCCCAACTCGGTCTTAATGTTTATGATTTATTCGATAGAATCAATTGGGGATAGATTATTTCTCTCGACATACCTTATTATCCTCATTTTGTGAAGGTTTTCTATACCCACTTGAAGTATCTTTAACCCTCTCAGCAGCTTGTATCCTATGTGAATCATCAGGAACTCATATTCGATAAGCATGATTTCTGATGCGGTTAAACTAGGGTTTAAAATAATGATTAAGAACAGACCCTTACAGTGACTTAGTTTTACCTCTCGCAAGTGCACAAATTGAACTATAGTATAATTCGGCTTGAAAAAGGTTATCGAACCCAAGGGACTAAGTCGTACACTGAACTCTAGCAAAGTAATACTCTTGAATTGCTATGATAGTATGATTTTTTGTTTGTAATCTATTAACTAAATTTACTACACTAATGACATAAAAGTAAGATAGTTATGATTCAAGGTAGAGAAAATATAGGATTTTTCATAACTCCACCACTAATCTCATAATGTAGTTATTCATTCATTCAATTGTAAACGGGCGTACAACACTTGTAAATCATATTAGAGTCGCAAATAGTCAACTCTAATCCCCAAAGAAATATAATCAACCAAATTCTCTACAACCCATCTCTGGACTGAGTGTGATTAGTGCATCAAACTATTTTACTCTAATCTACTCCTATATCATGAAATTAAACTAAAGCATGTCTATGCCACCTCGCTGAGGCATGGCCTGTGTAAACCTGGGGTTTCATGTGTTAAGATCCATTGTGTATAACATCATGATTTAAGCATCCGAGTTCTAGCCAATATTGAATAAACATGATTGGTTAAGATAAAATATTCATTTAATCTAAGACAAGGGTAGAATAAATGTAGAGTTTTGTTTCAAGAACAAAATCGATCACTCATCTACACAATCATCACATGTCTGTTATTTAGTTTCCCCTATTTACAATTGAACTATATAAATAAATCTACATTACTTTTCTAGGGTTCTATCCCTAGATACCGAATTAGTTGATCATGGTGGAAGAGATCTGCATCGTTGATGCAGCATCACCCTCCATGGTCTTTTTCTTCGGATATCTAGGTCTTGAATGACTCCCTCATTTGAATAATGAAAATCTCTAGCAATATATGATATGAGAGCTCTTAAAATTATGTATTGGGAGTCCCTTTAATTATGGTTCAGACGTTGATATTTATAGCCAATGATGTGAAAAATCCTAGTTCAACTATACTCACGTCCTTCTCCAACTAAGATTCATCTTTGTGTGTTCCTCTTGCAATTCGGAGTGAATCTACCCAATGCTGCTGAAAATATACATCCTACACATTCTAGGATGTCTTGGAGTGCACACAAAGTCAACCTGGGTCAAAAAGGATGAATTTGGGTCAAACTGGGAAAATCTGGCCGAATCTGCAGTTTTCTGATTTTTCCTGCAGACACGTCTGACTCTTTTGGTTATAAGTTATAACGTTTGTTACACAACTCAGATTGAGGCATTCTTTAGCTCTTTGGAAAGCTGACTTCAAGATCTTGAGTTTAGACTCGAGAATTACTCAATTTGAAGTTGTTTTGACCGAGTTATGGCCGTTTGAAGTTGGCTGAAATTTTTCCTTTCGGGTGCACATGGGTGTGCTTAAGCGCCCTCTTGTGAGCCAAAATGCAGTTTCCAAACACTTTTCTTTCTGTGGCATGCGCCCAACTTCACCCCAAAATATAAAAATCCGAATTTTTACAAATATTCATATTTTCATATGTCATTTGTTCCTGTGGCACACATATCGATTTATAAACACATATTTTATGCCCATTTTGCCTTTCGAAATGCATCTCTTGGTTCAAAACTCCATTTTTCTTCATTTTTTTCTCTAATAAATAGGTAACAAACACGACTTCAGTTAATTCATCGAAATTAGCTCATTTTTCTCATTCAGCTACTGAAACACACTTAAACACACAAACCGCATAAAAATATCAAGTAATGTGATGATAAGACTTAACAATAATGAGTTAGAGGCCTAGAATGTACAACATTCGGCTCCTATCACACCCCCGAACTTAAATATTACTAGTCCCTTAGCAATCAGCTCAAGAGAGAAATTGAAAACACCTAACGATTATTGTGGAACCTAACCATTCTACACTAATCCCTTGCTTTTGTGAGGATCAACGATTACACTTAGTATATGTAACAAGCCTTTTAAACCCTAAGATAACACCTAGTGGACGAGTGATGTCTCGTGAGGGTTAATTATACTACCCACAACTTCTTCATCCTTCATTATTCGCACATTCATCCCTTCAAATACTCATCAATAAAGCCATGCTACAATATACAAGATAGTATAAGCACAAGTATCCCCACTTACTACCGAATAACAACTATCTCAAACCAATGTTGAGAATGGTCCCCACTAGAGTACACAACTTCATTAATTTCTACTTCCAATTCGGACAACATTCCATGTTTAAGTAAACTTTCTCTATGACAAACTAGTCTACCTTTCATATCTCATCTTCATTTATTCCTTTTGCTATGTTTTCCATTTTTTTTTCTCTTTTTTTTTTCCTTCTTTTTTTCATGGACTTTCTAGTGGTCCTTAGCGGACGTAGGGCCAATGAATCCTAAGGTAGATAGCTTTAGGGCACTATGTGATAAAGCACCCCTCGGACTTAATAATCCAAACCATCTAGACTCGACTTTTTTCCCAATTCAACTTTTTATTTCATAAATATTTTATTTTTTTTATAACATTCGAAACTTTTTTTGACAAAGTACTCAAAGATGAACTCATCAACCCATAGAGATCATGTGCATGGCTTATAGGTCAAAGTCATTCTTTTCATTTTCGATTTCACTAATTCATTCACCTATGTCAAACCACAATCTCTCCACTAACTCAATCTAATCATTACTCTCATGAGCAGGAACTTTGCATCACATACTACTCATAAATCATAAACATATACTCCACCAACTTGTAATGCAAAACATTCATGTATAAAAACGAAGAATTTTCTCAAAAAAATTCAATTGTTTTTCATTTTTCAAAATCTTTTTTTTTCATTCATTCCTTATCATAACAGTACCATCCCCCCAAACTTAAATGAAACCATGTTCTCATGGTTCTTACTTACACACATGAAAAAGAATATAGTTACCCTTGAAGTGTAATTCCGGAATTCCAACTCTTTGCGCTTGACTTCTCCCCCAAACTTGAATTGTGGTACCTATAAAAATATGCAATAAAGCACAAATACCCGATATCATAGCAAGGGAAAATAAACATAACTCGATCAAAATTTCAAGAACTAGTACCCAACATGTAACAAGGAATAAATTTTTTTCTTCTTTTTTTCTTTTTTATTTTTTTTTATGAAAGAATTTTGATTTAGCCTTAAGGGTCTACAATCCTATGAATTGAAATTACATAAATCAAATGACATCCGATTCTACAAACTGAGGCTCGAAAATAAATATCATAGCCTACGACCAATGTTTAACGTCGTTGGCGAGACATCTTCACAGAGCTCTATCCAACACCCTTCCTCTCCGCCAAACTTTCCCTAATTGTAGAACAAAATGTAGGAAGTGATTCTCTAAGTGCTCTCACCTCTGAACAATTAAACTAAAGCATGTCTATGTCACCTCGCCTAGGCATGGCCTGTGTAAACCTAGGATTTCATGTGTTAAGATCCATTATGTAAAAAATCATGATTTAAACATTCAAGTTCTAGCCCATATTGCACTAATATGATTGTTTAAGATAAAACATTCATTTAGTCTAAGACAGGAGTATAATAAACGTAGAATATTGTTTCAAGGATAAAATCGATCATTCATCTAAACAATCATCACATGTGTGTTCTTTAGTTTCCCCTCTTTACAATTAAACTAAATATGTAAATTTGCATTACTTGGCTAGGGTTTTGTTTGAAAACCCTAGATACCAAATTAGTTGCTCATGGTGGAAGAGATCAGCATCGTTGATGTAGAATTGTCTTCCATGGTCTTTTTCTCCCAATCTCTAGGTCTTGAATGGGTCCTTCCTTTGAATGATGAAAATTTGCAGCAATTTATGCTATGAGAGGTCTGAAAATTATGTATTAGGAGTCCCTTTAATTCTGGTTTAGACCTTGGTATTAATAGCCAAGGATATGAAGAATCCTAGTTTAACTAACTTACGGCCTTCTCCAACTAGGATTCCTCTTTGTGTGTTCATCTTGCAATTCGGAGTAAATCTACCCAACTTTGGTGAAAATATACATCCTAAACGTTCTAGAATGTCTTGGAATGCACAGAAAGTCAATCCGGGTCAAAACGGATGAATTCGGGTCAAATAGGGAAAATATGGTTGAATTTGCAGTTTTATTTAGCTCATTGGAAATCTGACTTCAAGTTCTTGAGTTTAGACTCAAGAACCACTCAATTTGAAGATGTTTTGACCGAGTTATGGCCGTTTGAAGTTGGCTGAAAGTTTCCCTTTAAGGCGCACATGGGTTAAGCGCAACGCAACCCTCTTGTGCTCCAAAATACACTTTCTAGGCATTTTTCTTTCTATGGCATGCGCCCAACTTTGCTCAAAAATACTAAAATATGAATTTTTGCAATTCTTCGTATTTTTAAACGTTGTTAAATCATGTTGCACGGATATCGATATATATAAGACATATTTCATGCCTGTTTTGCCCTCCGAAATGCGTCTTTCGGTTCAAAATCCATTTTTTTCTTGTTTTCCTCTCCATTTGATAGGTGACAAACACAACTGCGGTTAATTCACCAAATTTAGTTCATTTTTCTCATTATACTCCTGAAACACACTTAAACCCAAAAACCACATAAAAATATTAAGTAATGTAATGCCAAGACTTAACAATACCGAATTAGGGGCCTAGAATGTATAACATTCGGCTCCTATCAATTTCTGTAATTGGTTTGATCTTCCTTCCGATGGTATCCGTCACTACAATCTTAAAGTTTGGTATCGTGCCGAGGACTTTGATCCCCTCAAGGATGTTCGCACCATTTGTATCAACAAAAACACCATTCAGGTTTCCGGTCTTAAATCGAGTCACCTTATGTTGAAAGCTTGTATCGTGCACAATATCATCATGCACTATATTCTTTCGAAGTCCGGTAGCCATGACAATGTCTCTATCATGGAAGCCATCGTCATCTATTGTGTTCTCGCTGGCCGTAATTTTGATCTTACCTATCTTGTTCGCTCTCACTTGTTCGACTGTAAGGATAAGCCCAACACCAATCTATACTATACTATGCCTATTTTCTTCATTCTTGGGAAGCTCGGTGTAGAGTGCTCTGGCGAAGGTGTTATCTCCAAAAACACTAAACTGAATAGAACCATCATCTCTCAGATAGGGTTGGCAAAGGATGAGAATGGCATGTGGTTTGATCCCATGGTAACTATCCATCTTGTTGCGTCAGTGCTAACCTTGTCAACCATGTCCATGACTTTAATCTTGGTGATGAGCCCGCTTTTGATATTCCTCCCTTTTACGTCAATAAACAAACCACCTTTCTTCGTAAGTTTTCCGCGAAGTTTGATAGCTATATTTAGATTGCTCATTCCACTGCTACTACCATTAAGGGTTTGGCCATGAATATTGATTGTCTAGATCAAGACATGGCTGAAGTTCGTGCTCACATAGGTATCCCACGTCCTTCTTGATGATGGCAAAGGGGGAGAATGTTTTTCTTTGTGGTTGTTTTTGTTTCATTGTCTCTGTGGTTCCTTGTCCTTGTCATGTCATTTTATGTTAGTTATTTTCAGATTGAGTCATGTGGTTCTATGTTTTCACTTTCATGTTTTTTGTCATACCACCGTTGTATCTAATGCCTAATGCCTTAAATGCAAATGAAAATGTTGTATTTATTTAATATGCATTGTGTTTATTTAATATGCATTTTTTTTATTATCTGTTAAATGAATGCATAATCTCAGGGGATCTTATATAATTCTATTATGCAAATTTGTGAGGGGGAGCATAAAAAATGTTACTCCATTTCTCCAACAAACACGTAATGTTTTGTCATCATCAAAAAGGGGGAGATTATTGGCCAAATGTTTTCTTAAGGGAAATAAGGTATATTTTGATGATAACAAACCATTAAGGGGTGTTTGGTACTAATGCAAAATTAAGTTTAGCATTTCAAGTGAACATAAAATGGTTCCGAAATCAATCTCAAGTACAAGCACGAAAAAGGGCAAAATGGTCAAGATTGTCTTGAAAATTCTAAAGATCAAAGATTCAAGAATTGGGATAGTTAGAATGGTGTGCGAACATTGTAAAAAGGTATTTTATGAGTGAAAATACCGTATATGCTCAAGTTCTAAAATTCGGAATTAAAATTGATAGTGTTCGCCAAAGTCTGTTTGGCCTGACTAGGAAGACCAACAGTCGACTAGTGTTTCCAGAGAGTTTCAGCTCTCTGGATCACTTGGTTCCCAGTCGACTGGTTCAGAGACCAGTCGACTAAAACTCACATTTCACGTTTCAGTCGACTGATGTCTTGGCTTTAGTCGACTACTATGTCTAAAGACTTTCGAACGTTTATCCTTCTCTTAGTTCAGTCGACTAATGGTGAGTGGTAGTCGACTAATTTTTTAATTTCAATCGACTAAAGGTTCATGCCAGTCGACTAGTTTGTCCAGCAACAACCTTTGAACTTCATTTATGGCTCTTCAACCACCACCACTTTTCCCCACTCTCAGCAAAAGGTTTGCCCACTCTCCTTTGAGTGTAACTCATTCTCCTAACCCTAACCCTTGGTATATATACTTAGAGATGAGTTTTGAGAAGAGATATCTTTTGTGTGAGTGAAAGAAATCCCAAGTCTTATACTCTTCATCTTCAACAATAAAAGTCTCTCTCATTGAAAGTCATTAAAGGTTCAGAGCAAACAAGCACATTTATTGAGTGTAGCTTTATTTATTGCAAATTATTTGAAGTTTGTTCTCTTGATCATTCCTTTATTCTCTTGAATAAATCTTTGGACCCACTTGTTAAAGAATCTTGATCTAGAGTTCATATTAAATCCCCAAACAAACACTTGAGCTTGTATTGGTATTTCATCCATAAAACCTTATGCTATGTTTGGTACGCATGAATGGAATGGAATACAAGTAAGAATGGAATAGAATGCAAGTACGAATGGAATGGAATAACCATTCTCATTATATTGTTTGGTTCTAAATATGAAGTACTTTAGGAATGGAATGAATTTAAAAGAACATATCTCAAAAATACCCCTATTAGTGATAAATATATAATTTTAATTAAATAATATTATTTTCATAATTGTTTTACCAAAAAATTATGAAATGTAACAAAAATAGTAGTGGCAAACAATGTAGGCGGTGGCGGTAGTGATAGAAGTTGATGGCATAGTGATGAAGGTGGTTTGCTTATTTGAAACGTGAAAGTGTTGTTTTAGAAATTTTATGCTTTAAAAGCATTCCTTAATGAATAGAATGACTATTCCATATGTTTACTAATGGAATGAAAATTCATTCATTGGAATGAAATTTCATTCCTTGGGAATGGTCATTCTCATTCAATGTGTCATACTAAATCAAATAATGGATAGAGTGGGCATTCCATTCCACCAAACCAAATATGACATTAGGGTTTTGAGTGTTTCTTGAGTGATTTATCTTTTCTTCAAGATTATAATCTAGGATGCCCTAGATTCTTCAAGAGAAGGTTGTTCTCTTGTTTGTGAGACAAGTTAGTTAGCTTGTGTGTAAAGGTTTGTTTTTCCACCTTTGAAGGAAAAGCCATAGTGAAAGGTTTGGGAAAAGTCTTGTTATATATAAAGGGTGACTACTTTGTATTGAAAGTTGTCCCACATCGACTAAAAGGCAAAACCACATCTATATTATTTCCAATAAATATAGGGTCTCTCCTATTATGTTGTGTGCACAAATAAAGAGAGAGAATAGAAGAAATATAGGCTGGTATTCTTCTTGGAAAGAGTTAGAAATAATATAAGTTTATATTATTTTGGTGATATAGGCGTGAGTATACACTGTGTATGTGCGTGTGTTTGATCTGTTGATTAACCCCTTATAATCTTCTCTTTGATCGTTAATGAAACGGTGCTCTCAGTGGACGTAGGCTTATTTTGGCCGAACCACTATAAATCTTTGTGTCCATTGTTTGGTGTGGGTTTGTGTGCGTTTTTTGATTTACAGGTATTCGTGGCTTGGCTAATAGGGTTAGCAAATCCTAGTTTTGTTCTTGGGCGGGTGTAAAAATCCTAACAAATGGTATCAGAGCTTTAGGTTGAAGTAGAGAAGAAACCTGTTCGTTCTGGTCCAGAATCGAATTTTAAAAGTGCCTGAAATCATAAATCAACTATACCAAAAGCTTCGTATCGACGAAACGAAGTCAATAGTGTCAAGTGTATCGCCGAAAAGTTTCGCACGCGCTCCCTCACGCCACCTGAAGCTCCGGCCAGATTTTCAACTCCGATGGGCAACAGTTTCGGTTCGGGGCTATTTTATTGAGCATCGTTGATCTATACAAGGATTATAATATATCGACGAAAATCTATTTTGAAGATGAACATTTTGACACAAAAATCATCCCATAAGTACAGGAACACGCTGGCACGCGCACCGAGAAAGTACTGACGTTGTTAGTAATTTTCTATCTTTTGTGCATATTTGTTTTTTTACCCGTTTGGAGTCATTCTTGACCCATTTTTAACGTTGTCAGAGGCATTCTTAAGGTTTTGGACCACTTCGGACGCAATCGTATGATCAATTTTGCATAATTTGACTCTGAACACCTTGAATAGGCTTAGTGGGAGCTATGGGAGAAGAAAATGCTGCAATGATCGACAAGTTTGATGGTTCAAACTTTGCCTATTGGAAGATGCAAATTGAGGATGTGTTATTCCAGAAGAATTTGTTCTTACCATTAGAAGGGAAGAAGCCAGAATCGATGAAAGACGAGGATTGAACAATCCTATATCGAAAGGCTCTTGGTACAATCAAACTGACATTGTCAAAGTCCGTCGCCTTCAACATCAAGAATGAGAAGACAACAAAGTCTCTCATGGATGCTCTTTCGAGCATGTACGAACAGCCGTCTAGAGCAAATGTGGTACATCTCATCACTAGATTGGCAAATCTAAAGATGTCCGGGAATGGGAAGGTCAGTGAACATATCAATGTTCTTAATGAAATTATTGAGCAGTTGGAATCAGTTGAGATGCCAATCACTAGCAAAATCAAAGCGGATTTTCTTATAAGCCAATTGCTAGAGAGTTGGAGCGCTACAAAGGCTACAATCAGTAATTGTTCAAGGGTGGAACCGTTGCAGTGTGATTCCGTAGTGAGTATGATACTCACAAAAATGATCAGAAGACAAAGTGAGTCAGAATCTTCTAATAGTGGCTCAGCATTGAATGTCGACATCAGAGGCAAAGGTTCAAACAAGAAGAAAGGCAAAAACAATAGGCATAGTCGTTCCAAGTTGAGACAGGAGTCTCAAAATTCCATTGAGTGTTGGAATTGTGGCAAACTTGGTCATTACAGAAGCCATTGCAGATCCCCGCAGAGTGTAGCAGATGACAAGACTGAAGTGATTTTTGTCTCTAAAGATGATGCATTAATATGCTCTTTGGAGAGCAAAACGGAGTTTTGGGTCTTAGACTCTGGAGCATCATTTCATGCTACCTTAAGTCGAGAACTCTTCGAGAGCTATACACCTAAAAACCTTGGCAAGGTTTATTTAAGTGATGATCAGCCCTGTAGTGTTATTGGCAAGGGTGAAGTACATATCAGACTCAGTGGATCGATGTGGAAGCTGAGGGATGTCAGACACATTCCAAACTTGAGGAAGAACCTGATCTTAGTAGGCCAGTTAGCGAGTGAAGGTTATGTGACCATTTTCAGTGAAGATAAGTGGAAGATTTCCAGAGGGGCTATGACTATAGCACGAGGGAAGAAATAAGATACGCTCTACACAACCACCAATTTTAGCACAGTGATTGCAGTTGCAAAAGGTAAAGAGGATCACAACTTGTGGCACCAAAGGACTGGTCACATGAGTGAAAAGGAGCTCACAGTTATGTTCTCGAAGGGGAAACTATGAGTGAAATCAATTGACATCGACTTCTCTGAGTGTAAGCAGAAGAGGGTTAGTTTCAAGAGCAACAACAGAAGTCTCACAATGGAGAAGCTTGAGCTAGTTCACATGGGTATCTGGGGGCCAACAACTGTCTCATCTCTTGGCCAAAAGTCTTACTTCGTGACTTTTATTGATGACCATTCCCGGAGGATATGGATTTACTTCTTGAAACATAAAAGTGAAGTGTACGATGTGTTCAAGAAATGGAGAGTCATGGTAAAGAAGGAGACAAGGTTGAAAGTAAAGAAACTGAGATCTGACTTTGGTGGAGAAAACGAAGACTCCGAGTTCAAGATTTTTTGCTATGAGAACAGTATCAGATTAGGGAAAACTGTTCCATGTACACTACAGCAGAATGGCATAGCAGAATGTATGAACCGGAAAGTGACTAAGATAGCCAGAAGCATCCACATTCATGAAGGGTTGCCAGAACAGTTCTAGGCAGAAGCAGTTAGTACATCAGCGTATCTTATGAATCGTGGTCCATCAGTACCATTGGAGCACAAAATACCAGAAGAGATATGGAGCGGTAAGGCACAGAGTGATCTTGTGTATGTTGAGATAGAAGATGTTCTAGACAGTGAGAGTCCTCAGTCAGAAGAACATGTTGCAGATAACAAGACTCAACAGGTTGATACACCGCATAATTTGTTGCTTACAGATGGAGATGAACCAGATGATGATGAAGCATACATTAGTGACTTACACATACCAAAATTAAAGAACGATGGAATGAGTATTCCATTTCTAAGTATCAAATCTACCATTAAAGTGGGAGTGGAACGGAATGTCATTCCAACCATTCTCTTGTTCGGTATGTATTTTAAAGTGGGAATGACCATTCTCTTCGAATAAAAAACCATTTCACAACTAAATCTATGGAATGGACATTCCATTCCCTAACAAAACTAAAAAAAAAAATTATTTCATTATTTTGTTAGGAATACTAAAACCAAACAAAAGAATGAGAATAACCATTTCATTACATTCTCACATTCATTTCATTCTATTAATGCGTACCACGGGAATGAAATCCATTCTAAAGCCACACATTTTGATTGTAGTTGCTTGTTGTGATTGCATACAATTTCAAACATGTGTGTGAATATATGAATGCATGCAAGTGATTTATTGATGATTAGTTTAGAAAAATCACATATCTTATATTTCTTTTTATCCAATGTGATAAAAATAATTATGCATGCAACTAAATATTAATACATTATTTATTAAATTAGAAATTGTAAGTAGGCTATTAGCATACCCAATTTGTCTGGTACTACATCTCTATATTTTATTTTATTTTTAAGAAATTTATTTATAATGAAAATAAATAGTGGAAAACCCAATTTGTCTGTCATAACATCTTTATTCTCCATTTTTAACAATGTATTTATTCTTATAATCTAAGATACCTTTTATTTTCACAGAACAAATAATAATGACTCTTTCTCTCTCTATCGCACAACCCCTCTCTCCCAAAATTCCCAAACGCTCTGTAAGGTTTCCAATATCTTCAGGGTGATTAATAAAACCTTGAAGAAGATCGGAAATGGAGTTCGCAAGTATGATTACATCGAGAAGACCATGAAGAATCAGGAGAATTGGGAACGGTTTGTTGTTGTCGAAGAAGAATTATAATTGCATTAAATGATCCTTTAAGATTCAGTAAAAAAATTTCATTTTTAATGAAAGTTCATATTATGTTGTACGAAATTTAATATCGATGCATTTTGAACTTCATGTGCGACTTTAAATAAATTTACTAGTGTAATAACTGATTTCGTTACATATGAACGGACCTATATGGACACTACACTAGTGGGGGGAATTTTTCTTTTTTACTTTATATATCCCAAAATCTATTATATTTATGGTTTTGCCCCCACTGAAATTCTTTTTTTATGATTATGTCCTTACTCAAAGTTAGTATATTTCTTATTTGCCCCTACTATAATTTTGTTTTTCAAAATACGCCCTCACTAGTATAAACTTCTAGGTCCGTGCCGATATAGATTCAATCCCGCTATACCGCGACCACAACCAACATCGGTGAACCTTTATATATATATATTTATTTATTTAATTTACTACTTATATATCTGCATAGTTTTTTTATTTTTTGAGAATCAGTGTAAAATTTAGGTACGCATGGTTTTGGATTATCTACCAGAGTTTGGAAATAAAGAATTTAGTAAAGAGTGTTCTTAAAATTCTTTAGCTATGTGGTCGGAAATTTAAACACATGGTGAAGAAAATTGGAAAACTTTAAATTAATTAATGAATATCCCTAAATTCTTTTTGAAAAATGAAAATCACACATAAGATTGAAAATCAACTTCAAAACCAGGCCTTCAATCCATCACGTCAAACATCAAATATCCATATTAGGTGGATACCCAGCCCCACGCCCATTTCAATCAACCCCCAACCATCTAGGACTCAATAATTGAGTGGTGCATCACTTTCGCAAGCATTAGTATTTCAGTGGATCACAGTTGAAATTGCATACTCCAATTGCATACTCCAAATAAAAAGTGATAAAATTTTACTGTTTGTCATACACCTCCAAATATAATTAATTTAAAATACCTTGGACTATAATTTTAAAATACAATTTATATTTTTTTAAAATTTTAAATTTTTTTTAAAGCACAAATACTCTACTACTGCATTAGACTGCAATCATTTCCCAAGGATCAAATTCCAATCGAGTCCACCAGCACAGTAGGTGCTCGTTTGATGTTTGCTACTGAACAGTACATAGAATTTTGTATCTGTCTGTCTATCTATCTATATATGTATATATATATATATACATTTTGTATTTTGCATCAATGTTAATTGTATGAGCACCTTACTAATCTGAGATGGTTATTTATTACTCATTTCGTTCCAAAATAAGTTTTTTTTTTTTATTATTGTCTCAAATTAAGTGTTCACTTTTGAAATGTCAAAACACTTTATTTGATCAATTTATCAATTTAACATTCAATTATTAAAATTATAAAATATATACACTATAAACCATCGCATTACTATAATAATACCATAAATAAAGTTGATATTTCATTTACTAACACTACAACAAAAATTATCATCTTAAAAAATGGAATTTCCCAAAATGAACAATATAAGTTGGAATGAGGGAATATTTTTTTGGATCACTGTTCGGATGTGGAGGCCAAGCATCTAATCAGGCCACATATTATAAAAATTTCTAAGTTTTTTAAAAAGGTTTTTATGATGTTGTATACAATAACGTTAAAATTCTATTATTATGAGAATATCGATCACCCTCTTACTAATTGGATTCCTTCTTTTATATTCCTATTCAAATCAAGCATTATTTGAAGTAAATAATTATGTTGGACGTAGTTTTGAGAAAATTTTCAACACGTTTAGGACAAGATACTTTAATAATTTGCCCTTCTACTATTCAGTAATTTGGAGGTGTAACACTTAGTGCTTGTTTGGCAACATGGAGTGGAGCTAAAATTTTGGGTTTGGTTTGAAAATTTTGCTCCACTCCATGTTTAGCAAATGGTGTAGAAATTTGGAGTAGACACTGTAGCAATTCCATGGTGCAACTTTTGTGAAGGAATGAGCCAAAATTTGGAACCATCATTTTTGATGGTTCATGGTTTTGGTTTTGGTACCAACACTGTAGCAAATTCATTTTTGATATTAATAAAATTTGAAAAATTAAATATTCTGAAAAATTAAATATTTATGAAAAATTAAATATTTTGAAAAATTAAATATATTAATATATTATAATATTAATATATTAAAAAATATTAATATTAATATATTTTAATATATTAATATTAATATTTATTAATAAATAAAATGTGAAACCCATATATTAATATATTTTAATATATATTAATAAATAAAATGTGAAACCCATATATTAATATTAATATATTAATATTTATTAATAAATAAAATTAATATATATTAACAAATAAAATGTGAAACTCATATATTAATATATTTTAATATATTAATATTAATATATTAATATGTTTTAAAATATATTAATATATTTTAATATATTAATATATTTTAATATATTAATATTAATATTTATTAATATATTAATATTCAGAATTTCAATCCATACCAACTCTACCAAACATGGTTTAGTTTTTCAGCATCACTTTTTCACACACCAAAACCATCTGCACCAAACATGGTTTGGAACCAAAATAAAACCACACCAACTCCAACCAACCCAACTCCAACCAAACCAAAATCAAAAACCAACTCCACACCGTCTACCAAACAAGCACTAAATATCAGTACTTTGAAGCAAGGGAAAAATCTTACATATTCTAAAAGTACGAGGCCTAGGAATTTTTCTATACATTTTTTTTATTTTATTAAAAAAAATACCCACTAATTAGATCACTTTAATTTAATGTCTTTCCAAAATTCTTCATTTAAGAATGAAATTTAATGATGAAAACTTTTAAAGATTACTCTAAATTAAACATGACAAAATTAAAATTAAATATATTAGTTACATATATAATGCACACAAAAGAACACGATATATATATATATATATATATATATATATATATATATATATATATATATATATATATATATATATCGAGTTTGATAGATATGTAAATCTAAATCTAAATACAAATCTAAACTAAAACTATTATAAAAGTACAATACCAGCCTTATTATTTCTATACCTTTTCAAGTATATATATTTTATTTATTTACGTATTATAATTGTTATATATATATATATATATATAATATACACATTTTAAATGGCCTTTTCAATTGCCTATTTGATACAAGAATTTGAATAGTCTCCGATAGTTACATAATAATAAAGAATTAATGGAGAATTTAATATTAAAACATAGTTCATGGCTATAAATTTCACAACAACAACGTGAAAATTTGTGTAGTGATTAAATTTACTTTAGGAGTTATACTAACCCTTTCATTACCTTGTGTTTGAAATATATATTCTCTTCTTCAACTCTTTTCCACAATGCATGTGTATTATAAAAAAGAACATTTCAGAGCTCAAACCTTTCATTTCCTCCGTTACCTCTAATGCAATTTCGTCATGTTTTGCTGGATGAGTTTCAGTAATAGATTGGAAAATGAGTTTTTCATGTAAGTTGGATCTGAGTATTCCAAATAATTTATTTTTTTCGCTTTTGAAAAGATGAGATGAAAAATCACAAATATTTTGTATTTTTTTAATTTCTCTTTTTCTTATTTCTTAGGTGCTAACATTATAAATATAGATATAAGATGAGTAAAAAACGATATTATGAGATATTTGATGAGAGACATTGACACAAGACACAAGCGAATACTTAAGGAGTGGAACAAACATTTGATATATCACAATAGTGAAAGGTGATTTTTTTTCCTTTCATTTTATTATTTGTATTTATTTATTTGAGTTAATATGCATTTATTCTTCACATAAGTAAGGTGTCATTGTTGTGACCTTTATATATATATATAATAATTTTTTAAGATGAACATCATTTTTTTTCCAGACAACACAACAACTAAGATGGTATTTGCTCATAAGATATCTAATACATATCAATCTTATAGGCCATGTTTGGTAGGGGTTTCGGTTCCAGCTGGTCTGGTCTAGTCTTGTGTTTTATGGGATCAGACCATGTTTGATAGCATTGGTCCCAAATTTTTTGTTAGACCAAGTAAGACCAAATCACACCAAAATCACATCATTTCAGACAAAAAAAAAAAAGGTGGTTCCTGGTGGTCCGGTCTGGTCTTATTAATAAAATATTTTTATAAATAATTAAAAATTAATAAATAATAATAAAAAATTAATAATAATAATAATAAATTAAATAAAACATATTTTAAAAATAAAATATAAATAATAAATAATAAACAAAATGAAATAAATAATACTTAATAATAATAAAAAATGAATATAATAATAATCAATAAATATAATAATAAATAATAAAATATATTTATAAATAATTAAAAATGAATAATTAATAATATAAATAATAAGTTAAATAAAACATAATAATAATAAATAAATATAATAATAAAAAATGGATTAAATAATAAATAATAATAATAAATTAATAAAATAAATAATAAATTACATAAAACATATTTAAAAATATAATAAAAATAATAAATAATAAACAAAAGGAAATAAATAATAATAATAATAAATAATAAATAATAAGTAAATATAATAATGAATAAATACTTCATAATAATAATTAAAAATGAATAAATAATTTATAAATTAAATGAATTAAATAATTAAATAATAATAAATTAATAGAATATATTTATAAATTAATATATAAATTAATAAATAATAATATAAATAATAATTTATTAATATAAATAATAAAATAATAAAATATATTATAAAGTGATGAAATAATAAAGAAAGAAAGAAATAATACATAAATAAATATTATAATAAATAATAAATAAATAGTAAGATCAGACCGCTTACCAAACAGACTTTTCCAGATCAGATTAGACTAGATCAGACAGGACCAGACCGGATCGGACCAGACCATACCAGAAAGACCGCCTACCAAACATGGCCATAGTGTTTCTCTTTATGTTGGACATATTGGGATTTTGTTTGTTGTGTATTTTAGTTTAGTTTTTAAAGTGTATTCTCTTTTATTAGTTTAAAATTTTAATAATGTATAATGTTTATATTTATAAATTAATAAATTTTGAATTTAAGACACGTGCACTCCTAAAAGTGTGAAGGGGTAGGAATATTTTCAAACATTTTCTTTCTTAAAAAAAATAAAAAGAAAAATAATAATTAATATGCATTAATTGAAGGATAACTCTAATGAGTATTTCAAAAGACCTATAGAGTAAAGAAATAAAAGTACAAGCACTCTTGAATATTTTTATACGTTTTATTTATTTTATTAATTAGAAAAATACTTACTAATTAAACCATCTTTAATTTTGTAACGCCCTGCATTTCCTTTCTCCTTTTCTGGAATTTTCTTCCAAGTGTTAACGTTTTATGACGTCACTTATTCTTGACGTCCTGTGTAATCTCGGTACGTGTAAATTTTTCGCGTTTAAGTTTTGGACTTAGCGGGACGACGTTGTGAACTTTCGTTTCCAGCTTCGTGATTTATTGTTCATTGGCTACTACGTGGGTTCATTGCAACGTTTTGTCGTTGGAGCTTCGGCAATCTTGTTGCATTCCCGAACGTGTTACCCTAGTTTAGTGTAGACGTTCCGATGTAACATATTTAATGAGTGTGTTTTGATAGGTGTAATTACGTGAATTGTTTGGTGTGTTTTCATTTTGAGAATAATGAAAATAGTTAGAAATGATTTTGAAAAAGAAATGACCGAGGGGTAAATGAGTATTTTCATATTTAAAGTACTTAGTGAAAAGTGTAGAGATTTGGCTAAGTGTTGGGGTATGAATGACATAGTGGTAAATAGAAAGGATGACAAGGGGTAGAAGGGTAATTAAAAGGCATGATGACACTCTTGTAATTAACCCTAAGTTGGGAATAAATTGGTCATTTCCCATTTTCAAGTGATGTCTCACTTATAACCATTGATCTTCTTCTCTCATCTTTGTTCTAAACCCTTGGATCATAGGGCGTTGTTTGGATGACACTTAAATGCAAGAATCCATTATTCTTAGTCTTTCACTTAGCAAGACTTCATGTCAACCCTTGGATCCTTAATTCATTTTCATTGCCTTATTCTCAACCCTTGGTTGTTAAGGCCTTGTTTGGCAAGTTAATGAGTTTTGTGTGTGGTGTATTTAGTCTTTCATGGCAAGACTATTTTGTTGCCCTTGGATTAAGTTTTTATTTTCTAGCTTTATTATTGGTCATTGGATGGTGAGAATTGTGAGTGGAGAATCTCTATAACTCTTAGGGTTAACACACATTGCAAGACTTTTCCATTGTCATCTCTTGCTCTCTCTTTTCTCCTTCTTGCTTCTTCTCCACTTATGAGTTGATTTGATCACCCTAAGTTGAGAGTTTGATGTGGCCATCAACATAGAAGTTGTTATGTTGTTCTTCTCTTTGGTTTGAGCCAATAATTGGTAAGTATTCTTCCTCCTTGTGTGTTTTCCATTCAAACCCTAGTTTTGGGGTTCTTATTAAACCACTTGATGATTATTGTTCTCCTCTTGTGATGGAGATTGAATCATTGTTAGGGGACTATGGTGAAGCTTTCCACCGAATTGCTCCTTTAATTTCGGTGTTGGGGAAGAGCTAGGGTTTCTTTGGCCTTGCTTAGTGGTTTGAGTTTCTCTTCACTTGAGGTATGGAAAAACTTTTTAACTATCTCATATTTTGATTGTGTAGGTGTGAGAATTTGATTCTAGGATTCCTAAACTTACAAGAAATTGCTAAGTGTATCCTTGAAAATTTGAAGTTAGGGTTTGAACATATTTATGTAAATGAACCCTTGTGTATGGAGTACTTGGTGATGATATTGATAAGACTATGATGCATGCTAGTTGGGTGGTTGTTCTTGAGAATTCCCATATTAAAGTATGCTTGTATGCCGATATATATGTGTATATGTATATGGGTATAGTTGTGTATATGTGTAAGTGTGAGATTAGGCTAGCACCTTTGGTTAGCACCTTTGAGGTTATACTATGTGATTGGGGTAACTCGACATCTCAACGTAGAATAACTATCTAGTTTCCCTTTTGTGAATGATATTACTATTTTGGGAAGTGATGTTATGGTTGAGATGTGATTTGTGATAAACTTGTTTTAATTGAACTAAGAGCATGTTTAAAAGAATGAAATTGTTATCCTTACGAATTAAATGACAACTTGATGACTTGGAACATTAATTGTGCATGAGAATGTATCATTGTGATTTAAATGCTTTAATTCAGATATAAGCATGTTAAATGAATGAAAATATTATCCTTGTGAATGAAATGACAACTTGATGATTTGGATCATGAATGGTGCATGAGAAAGCATCCTTGTTGATTATTGCTTATAAATGTGAAATTGTAAGCATTGTGTTAAATGGAGTCCAATATATTGAAAATGAGAAAAACATGTATTGTGATTGAGCATGTTGTGGACCATTGTTTATAAATGTGAAATTGCAAACATGATGGTTTTATTGAGTACAATATTTTACAAAAGAGAAAATCATATATATTGTAATGGGATATGATTGTTGTTGAGAACCTGGATGCATATTGAGTACATCATGTAGTGTCAAATCATGGTGTTGGTATATGCGAGTTGTGTAATCATGTGTGAGTAGTCTTGTGTCGAATCGTCGCAACAACTGGCCAGGGGGTGCTTCACACCTACGGAACTAGTAAGTCCGGAGACATGATAAGGGATTGGGAGTCATAAAAGAGGCTCATATTCTTGACTTTGGTGGTCATGGCACACGGAGTCGCAAGCTGGGCTCTTGTGCAACCGTCTTCCTTGTTGAAAGTATGAAGTTTCAAAATCACTTGGAAAACATCGGTGCGATACTCTACATTACTTGATGAACTTGTATCCTCAAAAGTAACTGGACAGAGTGCATATTCGTTAACTTGTGTTGGGCAAAATGTGTATCATAAGGTGTGTGAGTCACATTACATTTGAGTTGCTATTATGTGATTGCCTCTATATGTGAATCATGATATTATTCAATGTGGTTGATGAGCATGTTTATGTGAATTTAGAAATATAATTCATATGTTATCGAAATGCTCAAGTAAAATTTGATAATGTGAGAATACGATTTGCATGCCTTGGTTTAAATTATAATGTGAGATAAATGTTTATACTTGTTGTTATGTGTTTATAGTCACTTGTTTGGTGATATGAGTTGGTTTAATGACTTTCTTGTGATAAGTAAAGTCGGTATAGGACTATGGAGTTGAATATGAATTGAAGCCTTGAAAAGGCAGGTAATGGTTTCGTAGTCTAAGCTGGCATTGGTGTAGCAACGTGGCATCAATGGTGATATTGAGGTTTTGGTTATGATAGACGAGGTTATAAGTAAACCAAGTCGATTTTGTATTCATGGTCATATGACCTTGTTAGAACCCTAAGTGATATGGTTTCGAATGTGAAATTGAGGTTTGAAAGAATCGGAAGAGGTTGTGATTGAAACTAATTGGTTCCATGGCAACGGCCACTAGGTTCCCTTTGCGATATTAAGGATTGGAATGTCATCAGAGGTGTGGTCGTTCTTGGTTAAGTCATTGTAGGGTTTATAGGTTTGAATGTGGAGCTAAGTCTGGTTGGAATAGGGTTAGTGTTAGTACGTATAACCATTTACTTTTCCTTTGAAATGCCATTCACTTCCGTTTCTCGATTCTCTTACTCCATTAAGCGTCTACGAATTTGCTTTGGTTTTTCTGTCGGTGTTTCGGTTTGTTTCCCCGAAAATGGATTTTTCATAAAACTTGTATTTGAGTCCATTCAGTCTTTAAGTGAAAACCCCATTTTTTCCTACCCCCTTGATTCCCACAAAAATTTTAAGTTTTGAAATGGTTTTAAAGTTATGCTATAAAAGATTTTGACTTTTGAAAGTCGGCGGTGTACAAAACGGAGACCGGTGGCAAGACGGTTAGTTTTACGGATTTTCAATGAAGTGTTTTTTTATCAAACTAAACCGAGATTAAATGTTATTTTTATCATTTCAAAAGTTCCCTAATAGTTTTGAGGCTATCATTCATGTTTCATAAGGGTTTAAAGTAGTTTGAGGTCATTTTTGTAATTTTCTGGACCATGTCAGTCGACTGGGCACATTGGCAGTCGATTGGGTCTTCAAAAATTCCATTTCAGTATTTTTTGGGTGAGTTTCAACCTTGTGCAGTCGATTGGCCCTTCAGTGCAGTCGACTGCGACCCTAGGTAGTCGACTGGGCGTTTCAGCCCTGTTTCGACAATTTTCATAAATTCATTTATCTCGCCTCGGAATTAGGTCCCGTTTGTTCCTATGGCTTATGTTAGGTACAAATTTTGTATTAAATATTTGAAATAATTATTTTGAAATTGAAATGACTGTTTTACCCTTGGTGAAAGAGGGGTACTTCAGCTTTCTGTTTTTTTATCGGCGTTATCCGATATCGTTTTCAAAAATGCATATCTCTCGCCTCGTGGCTTTTATTTAGGTCCCGTTTGTTTATAGGGTCTGTTCTATGTCCAAATATTTGATACAAAATTTGAAATCATTTATTTTAACTTGAAATGATTGTTTGACCCTTGGAGAAATAGGGGTACTTTAACTTCTATTTGGGTTGGCGTTATCCAATGTCATTTTCAAAAATTCATATCTCTCACGTCAGGGCTTTGAATTCATTTACGTTTGTTTCTTTGGTTTGAACTATGTCCAAATAGGTGGGGTAACCTTTGAAAGTACATTTTTGCCCCTGAAATGACCATTTTACCCTTGGGAAAACATGTGACATTTGAGTAGTTGGTGTGATAGGTTGTTTAATCCGTTTCACTTTCTTTTTGGTGTTCGGTAATCTTTGTGACTTTCCTTAGGTTGAAGTGACTATTTTACCCCTGAGTTGGGTTTACGGTTGTCGGGTAGTGACTTATGAGGTGATTATTAGTATGGTTTAATACTGATTAAAGATTTTAGAGCTCGGTATGCTCATGATCTAGGAAGTGTGATTGTTATCCTTCCTGCGTGTTATGAATAGGAGTGTTGCTCCCGTGATTTGGTGTTAGTGTTGTGGTGATTGTTAGTGTGCGACTGGTGGGTACGAGTCGTAGTGATATATGAGGTGGTCTATACTACATGACTTGTATTCGTTGTATATCTCTCTCTATATATATGTGTGTGTGTGTATATATATATATATAGGTGTGCGTTATTATATGTTGTTATGTTATGACTTCATTACGTGCTAGTTGCCCTATTTGTTGATACATGGTAGGAACTAGGGGGATGCGTTTTTGGGGTCTCATATTGGCATGAGTGCCATGTGAGACATTTGAATGAGCTAGGGTAGATACATGTACACAGGTTGGTTCGCACTCGACTTGGATGGTCGTAGGATATGATAGTTACGATTTCTTTCTCCTACGGATCTTCGATGATCTCACCCCGGCATTCTATTGCCTGGCGTCCAAAACGCCAGTTTGGAGGAAAGCTTTCGGCTACGGAGAGCATGGAATACAACGACACTTTTTTTTGTTTCATCATTACAGGATAGCTCGTGGCATGGATGTTGTTGCAAGATTTTGGACGTTTATATATAAAGTTGTTTCTTTTCCTTTCCTTTCCTTGTCTCCTGTATTGGGAATGTTGTTGTATATTTCTTGAGAGCCAGTCTATTGGCATATCCCTTGTATTCGGTATCAGTGCATCATTGTATAGATGTATTCTTTTGGCACCTTAATGTGCCTTATGTATCATTTGGTTTAGCTTCCGCTTAGTTTTGTATGGAATTATTGTTATTAATAATATTCCATTTGTTTTATGGCTGTTTAGGATCTTAATTGGTCACTCCTTGTATGGATCATACCCCGGATTTCTTGGATGTCCCGGTTTGGGAGTCATTGGAATTTAGGGGCATGACAAATTTCATCTTTCTATTTATTTACACACAAGCATATCTATATTTATATCTATATCTATAATCTATTCTAAAAGTCTAAACCCCCATATTATTTCTATATACTTTCTCTATTTTTTAAATGTATAAAAAGATTAATCTTTTATTAAATAATTAGTTTAAACTTTTAGTATTCTTGAATGTTATCGATTATATAATTAATGTTTTAACTTCAATCTCATCAAAGTCAAAAGCCCCTATATTAATTGTCACGTCCCTAATTTCCTAGGACTCCGGAACCCGAGCCTAAAAGCTCAAGGAGTGAATGCGGAAGTGAAAAGAAATAAAATAAAATCTCCTTAAGTCTTCAAGTACCCGTTCAAGGGTAAAATAGTTATTTCACATCCCAAAGATGTCAAAAAGATCACTCGGGATTGAAAAGGAAATGAAATGACTCAAACGACACTTTAAACGGATCATTCCAACACCCCAGGTTTACCCAAGGGTAAAATGGTCAATTTAGGTGTAAAATGATAATTTCCAAGTACAACTACAAGGTTTGGACCTAGAACAAGTCTTACGAATAAACGGAACCTAAATCAAATCCACAAGGCGAGAGATATGAATTTTAGAAAACGGTATCGGACAACGCTGACCAAAACCAAACAAAAATGGGTAAAACACGAGTTCGGGTGCCAAAACCGAGGCTCTTGGACCACCACTCAAAAACTGAATATATATGATAAAGGAAGCTCTAAGAATCCTATATAAAGAAACATAAATTAATTCCGATAAGCGAGCTGAAAAATATAAATTTCTAAAGAAAGGTCGCGACATGTAAAAGTTTAAAATATACCATCATCTTCAAACGAACATAAATCACTCAAACATATGTTAACTTGAGTGATTAAAAATCCTAAACATAAGTTCAAGATGTCAGTGTTCCAACGCAACAAAAATAACCTCAATTCAAGCTCCGTAGCTCCAGATATGAGGTTTTGAAAACGGTCGCGCACGTGCTGGCTGCGCCCAGCAGCATAGGTGCGGGTGCTACAATAATCACTGTAGCACCAAAACTCTCTGCCATATTTTTTAGTTTCAAAAAATAACCCTTAACCCTTATAAAATGATTCTATATTACATTAATAAGCTTAGAAAAAGTTTGTTTCGTGAAAAATTACGATAAAATGACTGTTTTGCCCCCGGTTTTCGTTTTAGCATCCTACCGACTTTTTAAGTGCCAAAATCTTTTCAAATAACTCAAAATCATTTTCTAAAGCCCAAAGTTTTAGTTGGGATCACGAGGGTAGGCGAAAACGGGTTTTTCATTCAAAACAAGAAGGGTTTGTTTGAAAACTTAGAAAAACGCCGTTTTCGGCCAATTTCCTAATAACGTCATTCTATAGCAAAAATCCACTATACAACTCTAAATAAAAGAATTCAAAAACTACATTCAAGCGCCCAAAGGCGAAACATGTCACAGTTTAATTGAAATACGCCATAATCCATCGAGTGGCTACGAACATCCCGTAACGGGATCATCACCTGAAAAATATAATATGTCGTGGGGTGAGCTCACTAGCCCAGTAGAGGAAGCATCATCGCTTCAATCTCGGTAGTCCGAGTGGTACAACCCACCCAAGGTTCATGATACTAATCCTAGGTCGGTCTCTTGTTCCACATGACTCTCATGTCAATCTGGAACCCCATCGAACCCAACAAATAATTCTCCCAACATGCTCACATCATAATTATTCATAATTATAGCATGTTTCAACATCAAAACCACAATCACATATATATAGCAGTTTATATGCAATGCAACTCAACACACCTCATGATACCCACTTGCCCAACACAGGTTAATGAATACATACTCTGTTTAGTTACTTTTGAGGATACAAGCTCATCAAGTAATGTAGAGTACCGCACCGGTTTTTTCCAAGTGAATTTTCTCTCTTTCACTTTCAACAAGGAAGACGGTTGCACGAGAGCCCCGTTTCCAACTCCGTGTGCCAAGGTTCCAAAGGTCAAGAATACGAGAGGAGCCCACTTGCGACTCCTAACCCGGTATCACATTTTCGGACCTACTAATTTCGTAGGTGTGCAACACCCACTGGCCAGTTGTTGCGACGATCCGACACAAGACTACCCACACATGATTACACGACTCGCATATTCCAACACCATGATTTTGACACAACACGATGTACTCAATATGCATCAAGGTTTTCAATAACAATCATGTTCCATCACAATATATGTTTTTCTCATTTGTAATATATTGTGTTTAATATAACCATCATGCTTACAATTTCACACTTACAAGCAATGGTTCACAACATGCTCAATCACAATACATGTTTTTCTCATTAGGCAATATATTGTACTCCATTTATCACAATACTTACAATTTCACATTTATAAGCAATAAATCACAACAAGCATTTATATCACACAATCACGCTTTCAATGGCCTAGTTCATTGTCTAAGTTGTCAAGACTCAACTTGCATATATATATATACGACATATATACACATAGACGCACATACTCTCGTACAAAGACGAAAACAATTCATTTTTTCCCTACCTCAATTCCAAGCAAACCGACTCAAGAATGCCCAAGAGAGGTCCAGCCCAAGCTACCACTCCAAGTATTCAATAGAATAGCTTTGAACTAGCAATACACCATTCATGAACCACAAGATTACTATGGTGTCAACAATAACTGAAATTTTCAAAAAAGGCTCCAACCACAAGAATAGAGTCAAAACCCTAATGAATGAATTTCTAGGCTTCATAAAAGGGAGTACTCAAAAGAAATGAGATAGTTAAGACACTTACCAAAATCCCCAATCCAAAAGTGAGCTCAAAACTACAAGATGAACTCCAAACTTTCAATAACCAAATATCGGTGACAAGGTTCAACTTATGGTCCTTATCAAGATTCAAGAGAAAAGGAAACCAAAAATCAATAGTTGAACATAATACTTCAAGAATGGAAAATCTAGGGTTTGAAGTTCAAAACCTCAAGAGAGCTAGAAACTTACCCCAATACTTAGAGCAAATGGAAGAGGAGGGCAACCCTAGCAATTCCCATGTTGAACACTTCTTCAAACTCTAAGTGAAAGGAGATGAAATCAAATGAGGAAGTGATGAAAAGCAAGAGGGAAGGAGAAATGTAGAGAGAAAATAGTCTTCTAGAGAATGAGAGAAGTCTTGCAATGAAAGACTTATGAGTTGTAGAGATTTTTCACTATCTCTCACACTCATCCAATGGTCTACAATCAATATGAAAGAAAAGAGAGGAGATCCAAGGGCCACAAAGTGGTCTTGCAAGAAGAATAAAACTCAAAACCCATAAAGCTAACTCAATGCCAAACAAGGCCTTAGCATCTAAGGGTTGAGAATAAAGCAAGAAAAATGAATAGATGATCCAAGGGTTAACATGAAGTCTTGCCAAGTGAAAAACTAAGAATAATGCATTCTTGCATTTAAGTGTCATCCAAACATGGCCCTATGATCCAAGGGTTGGGAACAAAGATGGGAGAAGAATATCAATGGCTAGAACTTAGACAACACCCAAAAGTGTAAAATGACAACTTTCTTCTCAACTTAGGGTTAATTACAAAAGTGTCATCATGCATCTTAATTATCCTTGAACCCCTTGTCATTCTCTCTAATTACCAACATGTCACTCATACCCCAACACTTAGCCAAATCTCTATACTTTCCACTAAGTGCTCTAAATATGAAAATACCAATTTACCCTTCGGTCATTTCTTTTCCGAAATCAATCTCAACAATTTTCATTATTCTCAAAATGAAAATAAAACATGCAACTTACAATTTTTAATATCACTTAAAACATGTAAGTCATGCTAAGCACATCAATACATTTAGCACAAAATCACATTAAACACATAATCACGTATGCATTTATTCATTAATAAAAAAAAATTAATTAGCACGTAAAAATACCGGACGCTACGTTACTTCCATACATTTTTTCTAAAAAAAAGGAAAATATGCAATGGAATTTACAATGACTTTTTAGATCCTTACATTTTTCTATTCTAAAAGTCTAAAGCCCCCAAATTATTTCTATATATTTTCTCTATTTTTTAAATGTATAAAAAGATTAATCTTTTATTAAATATTTAGTTTAAACTTTTTTAGTTACTATTTCTTTCATGATATGTTTTAGTTAGTAGAAATCATGTACCTTAAATACGTAATTAAATGTTAATAATTTTCTAATATTTCAATTTCTCAAGCTATAATCACTTCTATATATATTTTAAAGTTGTTTTATATTTAGAGTATATAATTGTAGAACCAAAACAATTTCTTGCTACAACCTCTCTATGGTTACGTCTACAAGACAAAATTATTTAAAGAACTATTTGACACCATTTGAAGAACCTAAATTCTAAACATCTTGTCAAAGGTATGAAAGAAAATTTAAATTTTCTTTTTTGTAGTCAAATTTTTTGTCTCCTTTTGTTTTCACTTTTTTTTGGTCTCAAATTTATTATTTGAACACAAACGGTATAATGGTAGAAAATAGAATATCAGCGTTTTGAATAATCATCAATAGAAAATAAAGAAATTCAAAACAATTTTAATTGATTACACATGGAGAATCATGAAAACTTGGAATACACATTGAAGTATTTTAGTATACTAGCACGGAGAAACACTTGATTTAGAGATTTTTTTGTTGTAGATAATTGATGCTTATAGAGATTTAGGGCCCGTTTGTTAGGTGGTCCGGTCTGGTCTTATCAGATCTGGTCTGGTCTTATCTAGTCCGGTCTGATCTGATCTTATCTGGGTGGTGTTCTGAAAGTCTGTTTGGTAAAGTTGTCTGGTTTTATGGTCTTATTCAAGCTGTTTGGTCTTATCTTTGGAAAATAATACAAAAAATAAAAAAATAATATATAAAATTCAAAAAATATATTAAGTATCAAAAATATATAAAATTTGAAAATAATATAAGAAATTCAAAAATAATATATTTTTCAAATTTTATAAATTATTTCGAATTTTTATATTATTTTTTGAATTTTATATATTATTTTTGAATTTTTATATTATTTTCAATTTTTTTATATTTTCTCAAAAATATATATATATCTAATTTTGTATATTATTTTTGAATTTTATATTTTTTTCAAATTTTATACATTATGTCAAATGTTTTATATTATTTTTCAAAACTTATATATTATTTTTTAAATTATATATATATTTAAAATTTTATATATTAATTTTGATTTTTATATATTTTTTTCGAATTTAAAAAAATTATATTATTTTTCAAATTTTATGTATTATTTTCGAATTTTATACATTATTTTTTATTTTTTCTATTATTTTGGAATTTTTTTATTTTCCCAAATTTTAAATATATTTTTTGCATTTTATATATTAATTTTTAATTTTATATATATATTTCAAAATTTATACATTATTTCAAAAAAAATAGATTATTTTTTTAATTTTATATATTATTATCAAATTATATATATATTTTTAATTTTATATATATATTTCAAATTTTATGGTCTCATGTGTTAAAACAATTGTATATAAGACCACTTGAGACCATCATTTTTTGTTGTCTCAAATTACCCTTTTTGGTCCCAAGTGGTCCTTATTTTTTTGGAACCGTGTTGCCAAACAGTATCCGATCCCAAAAAAATATTATGAAACTGGACTACATGGGACCGGACCGCAAGCCAAACATGACCTTAATGATCGTGTTGATGTAGTTTGTTCTATAGTAGAGTTC
Organism: Cornus suecica; assembly: GCA_963922005.1. NCBI lineage: Eukaryota > Viridiplantae > Streptophyta > Magnoliopsida > Cornales > Cornaceae > Cornus > Cornus suecica. The sequence continues at coordinate 54,977,546 of OY998241.1, read as the reverse complement.
AACACAAAACTGAGCCCACAAAGTACTTGATTATATTCCAGAAAGTTAACTGTATTTGAAATGTATTGTTCTTTTTTGCATTTGAAAAGTGTTGTTCTCTTTATTAATATTATTTATACCTTAAAATTTTAGGTTTACATTTCATATAATCTACTATCCAAAATCACATAAGCTAAGAACTTTCAAATCACTGCATCACACATGCTTTATGCTAGGAAAACTTACAATAAAGTGTAATTATTTCTTTTCCTATTGAAAATAAGAAGTATTCCACATAGAAAATTATCGAAAAAACAAATAAAATAATCCACATGGAAGGAACTTCTTTGTTTTTCTTTTTTTAAAATAAATTAATGCTAGTAGATTGTTTTTTCCTCCTTTTTTGAATATGGATTCATATCAATAATTTCATTCCTAACCAAAGTAATACTACCTCAGTCTAGGGATCAACATAAAACCCACCCTGTCCGGAACGGCCCAAACCACTCCATTTTTTTACGATTTTTAACCGCATCACTAAAAAAGCAGGTGGTTATGGGGGTGAGAAAAAAAAAACTGACGGTTATGGGGCGAGAGACGGTTTGAGGAGTTCCCCAAATGGGGAACCGCCCCGCCCCAAATCGCATAATATAATTATAAGTTTTTTAATTAAATTTATAGAATTATATACTCCCTCCGTCCATTTTTAGTTGTCCACTTTGCCTACTTTACTTGTCCATTTTTAGTTGTTCAGTTTCAAATCCCAATACAATATTATCATATATTTTCCCAAATTATTCCTCTTCATTAACTTCAAAAACCAATTGACCCCACTAAAAACTACAACTATACTACATTATCAAGGGCAAAATAGGAAAGAAAACAGTGTCAAAAAAATGTTCACTTTTCAATAGTGGACAATTAATGTTGGACGGAGGGAGTATATATTTTTATAGCTTTTTATATTGAAATTACCTTGTACTCCTTTAATAAAATACATATTTACTTGTACACACACACACATATGTATATATACTAGCAAAGAGCACGTGTTATGCACGTGGTTTAAAAATGATAGAATTTACTTGATAAATAGGGAAAAGCAAGCATATAATTTCTTCATTTTTTTTGGTACTATAAAATAATGAAGTATTGCCACATGTTCATAACTATTATTAATTCGAGATTTTTGGGGAAAATAAATAAATAAAACATATTTATTTAAGAATTTTTTAATGGATCTTTCATTCTAATATAAATCATACATCTATACAAATAAGTACGATTAACATAAATTTGTTTGGAGAATTTGTGTCCTAATGTCATTGTTTAAAGTACAAATAGGATTTAACCATACAAGAAAAATAAATCATTTGATTGATACTCTTCGGTTACTATCATTATAAACTTTCATTAAAAAAACACCAAGAGATCACAAAAGTATCATTCTAAATACACAATATATCACACGGTTTCACATATATAACTTTAAATACAGTAAGCATGTTACACATAATTATCATTAGAAGTTTAAGAGAGTAGAAAAGCTCAAGTAGTACACGACTTATTTCCTTTGCTCACCCAATAATGACAACAAATGTGATATCATTTCAATTAACAAAATATATGGAATAGTTTATTTTGTTGTGATTATGAAATGCAATAAGAGATCATCTACGCATACTTTCAGAAAATCGTAATTTTATATTGTCTCGCATGAATAAAAAAATATGGAAGTGCATAAACTTAATAAATTCGATCATGCAATTATATCTATGTGGGGTGTCATCTTGCATGGGTTGCGTGGATTAGTCAAATGCGCATAAGCTTGTCCGGACACTAAGGTTAACAAACAAAAGAGTAAATAATTGAAAAAAAAAAAAATAGATTGCATGTATGACTATAATGAACAAGTAAAAGTGAAGGAGACTCATATAATATTGTCAAACATATCAACAACAACTGGTGATGAAAATCTTCAGTTGGTATGTTGCATGGTAAAATTCTTGTATAGTAAGTAGCAATTATAGGTGTCACATGTAACATTTTGACCCCTTAATTCATTATAGTTACGTCCTTTCATTTCATTATTTGGTATTTTTATGTCGTTTGTGTGTTTAAGTATGTTTCAGGAGCTTAATGAAGAAATAGGGCTAATTTTGGTGAATTAAACAAGTACACGTTCGTTTTTATCCAAGATGAGAGTCAAATAGGTGTTTTCAAGACAAAAATGTCTCCCGGAGGGCAAAAACGGCATTTTCCAAAGTTGTCACATAAAGCAAAAGGTCTCGTGGAATCAAGACGGTCATTTTGGTACAGTTGCAGAGAAAAGTGGTTTTCATGAAGAATCTATGCTCAAGCCTACGCCTACAGAAGCAAAAAGTGGCCAAAAAGCTCAAATCTACGCTCAGGCCATACGCCTAAGGCATAGCTGTAGCAGGAAAAGTTAATTCCTGTTCCAATGTCTATTCTGCCCCTATTTTAATTCCATGATGCGTCCATGACTCCCATGCCTCGAAGTACGTGCAAAACACATATTATTCATCAAATAGTATGGTTTGGATTGATTGATGGTGAAATTACCAAAAAAGTGCGAACTTAGGGTTTGCCTCTAACTTTTTCTATAAATATCAAGCTTCATATCAGTTGGAAGGAGCTTAGTTCATATAATTTTCAGTGCAATCTCTGGAGATTCATCCCGAGGAGGAGTCATTCAAGACCTAGAGATCTGGAGAAAAAGGCCATGGCGAGTGATTCTACATCAACGATGTAGTCTCCATCAGTCTTGATCAACTAATTCGGTATCTATGATTTTCTAGCAAAACCCTAGCTAAGTAATGTAGTTCTTAATTTGTTTTCAATTGTAACGAGGGGAAGTTGTGACTATACTGTGATGATTATTGTAGATGAGAGACAGTTTTTATTCTTGATACAAAATTCTATATTTATTCTAAATTCTTATCTCAGATGAAATGAATATATTGTTTTATACAATCATGATTATTCTAAACAAATTGTGATTTTCTACAACAATGGTGCTTAATACTTGAAATCCTAGGTTTACACAGGCCATGCCTCGACGAGGTATCCTAGACATGCTTTAGTTTAATTTCATGCAGTAGGAGTAGATTAGAGTAAAGTAAATAGCATGCACTAGATACACTCTGTCCGGAGATGGGTTGTAGCGAATCCGGTTAACATTACTCTTTTTGGGATTGTATTCGACTATTTATGGTATAACCTGATTTACAGTTATAGATCGCCCTCTTGCAATTAAGCAAAGAGATAACTATGTTATGCGGTCAGTGGTGGAGCAATGAAAACCCTAGTTTTCTCTCTCTCTTGATCACAATCACAATTTATTTCCTGTTTTAGTTAATTTAGTTATAAATCACAAACCATTTCAAAACTATTTTTCAAACAGAATTCAAGTCTCTGTGGGATCGATAACCCTTCTCAAGCCGTTTATGTACTACAATAGGCTCATGCGCTAGCGAGAGGTAAAACCTAGATCGTCTTAAGGGTGTGTTTTTAACACATATTTTAAGCCACCCAGACAGGTCATCAAACAACACAACCCTTTGGGTCAATTATCATCTTTCAATCTGCGTATTATTTGATGGATAAATGAATCAAATCATATCCCAAAGAAGAAAAATATATATTTGAAAAGAGAGGTGTCTTGCAAATGTTATGCTTAACTCAAAAATTGTATCCATACATTTTGTTGTTCGTCAAATTTAAAGAGCAAAACCCAAAGGAAGATGAATCGGTTGATATGGTATATGTTGTAATTTAATTGGTTGAATAAGTAGAAAGTTTGAGTCGTTTGGAATTTTCTTAAATAAGAATAGCATTCAATAGGTATTCTATAATATTAGAAGTTGTATAGGAAACTTTTTGGCTTCTTAAAATTCACACACTAAATTCAAATAAGAATAGTAATAATAATACCAGCAAATATAAAGGATTTTCAATGCATTATTTGTGTGTGGAGCATTTAATAAAAAGCACTTTAAATGCAATTTTTTTAGTCTTTTGGGAATTTCTGTAAAATTATATCATTCCAATACTGTACAGCTTTTGGTGGATATTAGTGATTGTGGAAATTGTACACGAAACGTTTTAACTTCTTAATATTAAATTATTTTTAATGCATTATTTGTGTGGAGCATTTAAAAGCACTTTTAATGCAAGTTTTTGAGTTGTTTAGGAAAATATGTAAGATTATATCATTCTAATACTAATTAGCACAATTATAATAATTATAACTTATAGTCCTTTAGTTTTTCACACCCTCTTAATAAATTTATTACCTATATATATATATTCAATGTTTCTAACTTATAACTCTTTAGCTTCCCAACACTATTATTATATTTATTATATGGGAAAAATACCTTAATTATTTAAGTGTTACAATGATTGGTGGTTATTTGAGGGTTATAAATTATCATAATTTATAACCTTTCATTTTTACTGCATTATTTTAAGTATGGAGCTCTTAATAAAAATAAATTTTAATGAAATTTTATTATTTAACACTTCAATTATAATACTTTTAAAAAAACTAATCACTTATTACCTCTATAATGCATTTTTTTTTGTTCTAAACATTAAAAAATAATTAACAGCTGTAAAGGCCCAAAATTAAAGCCCAATGAAGTAAAGATCCAACAACAAATTGCCCAACAGACAAGCAGATTTAGGTAGAGAGAAGAAGAATGAGAGCCCATTAGGGTGATATATATAGGCACAGTTATAAAGCTCAACTTGGGGCTTAAGCTAAAGATCCTATCAGATAAGGAATGATATAAGTTTAAATTGTATAAGGGAAATCAAATCCCTAGAATAAAGGGATTTGATCCCAATCATAATGGGCCAAAGACCCATCACCTTTTGTATAAATAAGGCCATAGAGCCTCAATAAAGGTATTTGAGTGTTTGAGCAAAAAAAAGCACTTACGCATTAGCGCCGTCTGTGGGAAACGAAGGTTAGTAATATTCTTTCTCACCTACGATTCTCGCTCTTCTTCATTCTTTTCCTTCCATGCTCCTTCCCTTACAAAAACTCTCCAAAGAATAGTTGTGGTAGACACAAGAACCTCTGCGTTGGCCGAAGCAGGCAACGCCCAAGCCGCCCAGATCCAAGTCATCATGGAAAGATTAGCGGCGTTGGAAAGGAGGAACGAAGAACTGGAACAGTAGAATGCCAAACTCCGCCAGAGGCAAGCTCAGGCTCCAAATCCAGCTAACCCAGTAAATCCGAATAATGCTATCAATAACGAGGCGGTTAACCGGGATCCACCGAGGAACGAAGGAAACAAGAACATCAATAATCATGAAGGAACAGGTAGCAGAGCAGTCGACCACCAACGAGAAGAGAACTCTGCCCTTCTAGCCCAAATTCATCTGCCTCAACAACCTCCAACTATGAAGGATTTGGAGGATATTGCCAAGAGGATCCAGAGGCAAGTGCTCGAGAACATGAAGAGCCAGACTCCCTCCATGAAGGACCTAGCAGCCCACGTTGTTGTTGATATGATTAGATCACCCTTCACGGACAAGATAGATCAGACAGAGTACCTGAAGAAGTTTCAATTGCCAACTTTCACCTTATATGATGAGACAAAGGGCCTGTTTGGGAACTTGGTTTTGGTCTTGGTTTTTGTCTTGGTCTTGGTTTTTTCGTTTTGGTGGTTTTAGGTAAATCTAAAACCTTTATATAATGTTTGGTAAGGAGTTGGTCTTGGTATAATTATATATATATATATATATTAATATGTATTAAAAATATATAAATATGAAAAATATATATATATAAAATTGGAAAAAAATTAATTTTCGGGAAAAAATTATTTTTCCGAAAAATATAAAAAATAATTTTTCGGAAAATAATTAATTTTCGGAAAAATAATTAATTAATTTTTTCCGAAAAATAAATTTTTTCCAAAAAATAATTTTTGTCGAAAAAATAATTTTTTCCCGAAAAAATAATTATTTTCCAAAAAATAAATATTTTCTGAAAAATAAATTTTTTGGGAAAAATAATTATTTTCCAAAATTAATTTTTTTCTGAAAATTAATTTTTTCCCGAAAATATGATTTTTTTCGAAAAAATAATTTTTTTCCGAAAAATTAATTATTTTTCGAAAAACTATTTTTTTTCTGAAAATTAATTTTTTTTCCGAAAATATGATTTTTTTTCCGAAAAAATAATTATTTACTGAAAATTAATTTTTTTCCGAAAAATAAAATATTTTCTGAAAAATAAATTTCTCCGAAAAAATATTTTTTTTCCGAAAATTAATTTTTTTAAAAATTACATTAAATTATGATTTTTTTGCAAAAAAAAATTTTCCCGTAATTTTTCCGAAAAATTTCAAAATATTTATTATTTTCGGCTATATATATATAGAGAGAGAGAAAAAAAAAAGTCAAAATTGGTAGGCTAAAACCAGGTTTTAGTGGTTAGTTTTAAAAAGTCCAAAACCAACTCCAAAAATAGCCAACCAAACATGGTTTGGTCTTAAAATCCAAAACCAAGACCAAAATCGGCTTCCCAAACAGGCCCAATGGATCCATCAGACCATATCTACCAGTACCAGACGAAGATGACCGCCTGGAAGAAGGACAAAGCCCTTTTGTGCAATGTATTCCCCACCAGCTTGACAAAGGCACCACTCCTATGGTTCAGGAAGTAACCGCCTGGATCAATTGGGAGTTGGAGCAAGTTGTGCGAGCTTTTTATAGCACAGTACTATGGTAACTAGAGGCAAAAGAAGACTATCTCCAGCCTATTCACAATGACCCAGGAGAAAGAGGAAAGCCTCCAGAGCTTCTTATTCAGGTTTATGAGGGAGATGTCTTCCATTGACCAGTGTGATCAACTATCGGCAGTTGAGACCTGCAGAATGGCCTTAATCCCAGGCACCAAGTTTCATGCATCTCTGGTGAAAAGGCCCCTCAGCAACATCGGGGAGTTGAATTCCAGAGCCCAAGGTTACCTCGGAATCAAAGAAGAGGAAGTAGTTTGACGAAAGAGAACAGTTATGGTTACTGTTGAAGCCCGCACAAAGGATAGTATCAAGGGTCAGAAGCTAGCTCGTCCAACACCTCCCTCCTAATCAAACAAGCCAGCTGACAAAAAACAGAGGGTGGAGGAAAAAATAACTCCCCTTAAGACGAGTCTCAATAAGCTTTACCTTGATAAGAAAGGGAAGGGAATATTCAGACCCCCTCTGCCAATGAGGCAACCCATGGAGCAGAGAGTAGATTTGTCAATGGATTGGATTTTGATCCGAATTTGATCCGATTAGCCGGATATGGATTGAAAATAAAATCCGATAACCCGATTAGGATCCTAATCCAATAATCCGATTTCTTAGCAAATTGGATTTGGATTTATGCTAATCCGATCCGATAATAATTCGATCCAATTAATTTTATATATACACATATATATTATGTTATTAATATGTAAATATTAAATAGTATACTTAATTATGTTTCAATTTTTTTTTCGCTTTTTCATTTTTATGTTTTTATAGTCATATATTATAAGCATTGATTATAAAATATATAATTTAGTGTTTAATATTCTTAAAAAATAACATAAAAATAAAAAAAATTAATAGTTTTTTGTAATTTTTTTTACCTACTCTGATCGGGTTATCGGATCGGATATCCGAAAATAAAAAAATCGGATTTGGATCAATTAAGTGAAAATCCATCGAGTTATCGGATCGGATATAAGCTTATCGGATTCGGATCGGATCAGGACAGATCCGATCCGAATCCTACCCGTTTACAAGTCTAGCAGAGAGACATGACCAAGCATTGGGCATTCCATAGCGAGTATGGCCATCATATCAACAATTACCGAAACCTGCGCAAGTAGGTAGATGCGACGATTACAAATGGAGAATTAACTGAGTATATGGTAAAAGACCAGACCCGTGCAGAACTTCAAATGAATCCTCCTCAGAATAACATCCAGACAGGTCATCCAGTACGGGTGATCCATATGGTACAGGGCAGATGCATCAAAAAAAAGATAGATGAAGTCAGGAGATCCCAGATCCGTCTGGCACACAAACTTAGAAGAATCGGTGAAGTGTATCAGACGTCCAACAGGAAGGAGGAATCTTATATCAGCTTCAATAAGGCCGACCTGAGAAATATGCAAGTCCCTCACGAAGACCCTCTAGTTATTTCACTTATAGCAGCTAACTATTTGGTCAAAAGAGTCATGGTAGACCCTGGTAGCAACACAAACATCATGACCAAATGGGCATTTGATAAACTTAGGGTAGACATCAACCAGATGCATCCCGTTAGAGTCCCCCTCGCTAGATTTTATGGGTGGAGGGTGGAGCTGATTGGGGTCATCCAGTTTATCCGTGTCAGTCGTCAGAAGAACGTTGAAGGAAAACTTCGTCGTGGTGGATGTAAATTCATCATACAATCTCCTGATAGGCATAGGCTGGATTCACATAATGCAGGGGGTGCCTTCAACCTTCCATCAAGTCATGAGATGTATTGACCCCAGCAGGGTAGACATAGTAGATATCCCAGGGGATCAGGTGGCAGCAAAAGAGTGCTACGCAGTGACCATGAAGAACCTAAATACCTGGAATAAGCCAGAGGAAGCGAGGCAAGAAAGCTCCAAGCAAATAGAGAAATAACAATTATAGATTGACCCTTGTGAGGAAGGTCAGGAGTGTCAGGTTACGATAGAGCCACTCCAGGAGGTGGATATCAACCCCTCTAGGGATGGCGGAACCATATTCATTGGGTCTACCCTTTCAACCATTGAGAAAGTAGATATGATCAAACTACTACAGGACAACATGGACATATTTTCTTGGTCACACTTGGACATGCCAGGCATAGACCCCTCCATCGCTCAGCACAACCTCAACATCGATCCTGAGGCCAGACTAGTGAAACAGAAGCAGAGGCGATTTGGAATGGAAAGAAACCAAATCATAGCTGAGAAAGTCAGCAAATTACTGCAAGCTGGGTTTATTAGGGAAGTCAGCTACCCCACCTGGCTCTCTAATGTGGTCGTCATAAAAAAGAAGAACGGGAAATGGAGGGTCTGTATTGACTTCACTAACCTAAACAAGGCATGTCCTAAAGACTGCTTCCCCTTGCAAAAATTGACCAGATGGTGGACGGTATAGCAGGATACAAGCGACTCTCATTCCTAGATGCATATTCTATATACAACCAGATCCCCATGAATTCAGCCGACGAGGAGAAAACATCCTTCTTCACAGAAAAAATGTACTTTTTGTTATAAAGTAATTACTTTTGGACTCAAAAATGCAGCTGCTACCTATCAAAGGATGGTGAAAAGAGTTTTTGGTCACCTGATGGGCCAAATAGTAGAGGCATACATTGATGATGCGGTGGTCAAAAGTAAGAAAAAGGAAGACCACCTCTAGCACCAGGGGGAGGTATTTGAAATGGTCAGACTCTATGGGATGAGGCTCAACCCCTCCAAGTGTTCATTTGGGGTCTCATATGGTTAATATTTGGGCCATATCATGAACATAATGGGGATAGAGGCCAGTCCGGCTTAGGTCAAATCCCTAATGTACACAGAAGAGCCCAGAACCCAAAAAGAAATCTAGACCCTCGCGGGAAGGGTGGCCGCACTAAGCAGATTCATTTCCAGACTCACAAACAAGTGCAGACCTTTCTTCCAGGCCATCAGAGCAGGAAAGGGCAACGTCTGGGGACCCGAGCAGACCCGTGCACTCTGAAAGCTAAAGGAGTACCTAGTAAGCCCTCCAGTCCTAATTTCTCCTGAACTAGGGGAGACGCTACACCTCTACCTAGCAGTTTCAACCGCCTCAACCAGCGTTGCACTGGTTAAGGAGGAAAAAGCATGTCAGATCCCGGTATTCTACACTAGCAAGTCCCTGTCTGATCCGAAAACAAAATACACTACCACTGAGCGGGTAATCATATCCTTAGTCAACGCCAAAAGGAGGCTCAAACATTACTTTGAGACACATCCCATAATTGTCCCAACAATATTCCCCACCAGAGCGATAATTTCTAAACCTAACCTGACGGGGAGAATTACCAAATGGGCGATTGAGTTGGGAGCCTTTGACATTACTTATGTACCGAGAATAGCTATCAAGGGGCAGGCCCTAGCAGACTTCCTTTTAGAAGTAGAACCAAAGCTGGAGCATTAGGAATCAAGGGAGCCAAAATGGAGTTTGTTTGTCGATGGATCAGTTGGAGCATCAGGGGCTGGAGAAGGCCTGGAAGTTATAACGCCTAACGGTACCAGAATCCAGCAATCAGTCCGTCTGGAATTTCCAACCTCCAACAATAAAACCGGGTATGAGGCACTACTAGCAGGGCTTAGACCATACCAGAGTCTACCTATCAAACGTCTCAAAATTTACAGCGACTCTTAACTCATAGTTAGAAAAGTCAACAGAGAGTATAAAGCTGGTGAAAAGATGGAACCTTATAGGACTCTAGCTCTGGCAGAGTTGAGTCACTTTGATCAATTCAGTCTTGAGCAAAATGAGAGTACGGACAGGTTGGCCAATATTTCATCATCTAACACTCAGGACCTGACCAGAGTGACCCCGATTGATTATCTTTAGATTCCAAGTATTAAATAATCAGTCAGTGTCTGCATAATACCCTGGTAGCCCAACTGGATGGACCCCATCGTATCTTATTTGAGGGACGGAACCTTACCTGAGAACAAGCCTAAGGCATGCAAAATTCGTATGAAGTCTGCCAGATATTCACTAATCAATGAAAAGTTATACAAAAGGTCCTTTGGAGGACCATACCTCAGGTGCTTGACCCCATCAAAAGCCAGAGCCATTATGAAGGAGATACATGATGGGACATATGGAAATCACTCAGGAGGAAGGTCCATTTCTCATAAAGTGCCCAATCAGGGCTATTTTTGGCCGTATCTTTCCCAAGATACGAAAACCTATGTTAGAAGATGCCACAAATGTCAAATACATGGAGATAGTATTCATCATCCTCCAGAGCTTTTCAATCCCACACTCAGTCCATATCCTTTTGCCCAGTGGGGGATTGATATAGTGGGACCACTCTCGAAAGCTTTGAGGGAAGTTAAGCTAGCAATAATAGCCACATATTACTTTACCAAGTGGGTAGAGGCAGAGCCATATGCAACAATCACACATAGGCATGTGATCAAGTTCATATGGATGAATATTATATGTCACTTTGGAGCACCAAGGGTGATAATGATAGACAACGGGTTGAACTTGGACAACAAATGGACCATAGAATTTTGTGAACAACACGGCATCCAGCTCAAAATGTCATCAGTTGCCTACCCACAGGGCAATGGGCAAGCTGAAAAGTCAAATAGAACAATCCTGAATAACCTCAAGAAGAAATTGGAAGATGCCAAAGGGGTCTAACTAGACAAATTACCAGAGGTCCTGTGGGCGTATAGGACCACTCCAAAGTTTCCCACTGGAGAAACTCCATTCTCCATGACCTATGGGGCGGAAGTTGTCATCCTTACGGAAAATGTAGTGCCAACCATAAGAACTAAAGCCTATCAAGAATATCAAAATAATTAAAATTTGGTGTATGCATTTGATACCCTGGAGGAAAAACGTGACAGAACAACTATCAGACTAGCTGAGTACCACCAGAGGATCAGGAGAAAGCTAAAACCAGAAAGTGAGAAGGCGAGAATTCTAGGTTGGGGACATGGTCCTCCGGAAGAAGATTGGCATCATAAGCAAGCTTCGTGAAAATTGGGAAGGACCCTACACCGTGACTGAAGTCATTGGCAAATGAGCATACCACCTAAGAAAGTCAAATGGGTGCATGGAGACCCATTCACAAAATGCCTCCAGACTGAAGAGGTACTATCCTTAGTTAAAATTTTGTTTTACGATCCCGACATATGTTATTTATGCTCAAATGCAATTTCTTACATTATCAATAAAAGAGGCTGAAGCTTATTATTTACAAGTCAAACAGTTGATTTCCAATATCCACTTTTAAATATATATATATATATATATATATAAATACATGCAAGAGGAATTTATTCCTAAGGTACAAAAGTGGTAAAGGCATGTGCCTGAGCCAACCCAAGAGGAATTCATTCCTAAAGTACAAAAGTGGCAGAGGCATGTACCTGAGCCAACCCAAGAGGAATTCATTCCTAAAGTACAAAAGTGGCAGAGGCATGTGCCTAAGCCAACCCAAGAGGAATTCATTCCTAAAGTACAAAAGTGGCAAAGGCATGTGCCTGAGCCAACCCAAGAGGAATTCATTCCTAAAGTACAAAAGTGGCAAATGCATGTGCCTAAACAATTCACTCCTAAATTTGAATTTATACCAAAAGTTAAAGGCCTAAGGCATACACTGGTAAAATAAGTATCAGTAGAGGCATACAAATTGGTATATTCAAAACTATGAAAGATGAGACAAAACATTGAGAAAAAAAATATTTCATTAAAATAAAACATGTATTACAAAATTTGCCCAAAGGGCTACAAATGTCCAAAGGCAAAAAGGGCATTAGGAAAATCAAGATGGACAAGTTGTGGAGGTGATAGTGCCACGGATGAGATACATTGCAACTCAAGACAAGAACAAGATCCGTATTGTGGCTCTATCAACATCCATTGCTCATCTCCCCCTAAACTCGGGCCTAAAGGCATCCACAATTTATATATGAGAAGGGGGTGAAACCTCTGAATTCAGAGGGTCAGTAGAAGGGCTCCCAGCAAGGAACTTGGCGAAGAGCTCCTCAACTGGGCTCAGGTTAGGAGCATTATAAGGAGCCAAAACACCAAGATGAGCATCCATGGCCTCAGGGTCTGTAGGGTTCCTCTACCCAGGCTCTTTCAGAGCGTTGTCAAAACCATTGCGTCAGAACTGAATGAGTGAGGGATAGGCGATACTAAAGATCTCTAATCAAAGCATTCGTCTTAACCCTATTTTCCTTTAAAGTTGTATTCTCCTCTTTTAGAGCAGCAACCTCATTGACCAAGAGAGTCTCCCTCTCATCCGCCAAAGCCAGGGAAGCTTTAAGGCATGCCACCTCATCAGCTTGATGGTACAATTTATTGTTATGGGTCTAACGCATATAACACAGAGTCCCCACGGTGTAAAAAGCCAGTAAAAATAATGCAAGGCAAAAATTGTCAAAGATCGAAAGTGATGCTCAATTAAAAAGCAGAGCACAAAGAAAGACCAATGAAGGCATACCCTCATCATCATGCCCATAACCCTGTCTGGTAGCTCAGGACCATCAAGGGCCTTGAAGGCATCCAAATCCTCCGTACTCCAGAGGGACTTGGCCCTGTCAGTCATAGCCTCCATGGTGGTGGGGATAGAGGCTTCCCTACCTTCCTCTCCAGCCTTTCTTTTTAACTTCTGCCTCTTGGAAGACCTCTCTTCAACAGAAGGGCGAGTGTAAGATATAAGAGGCTAAAGCAGGGAAGGGGCAGTGGTCAAGGCTACAACAGACCCAGATACTGCAACAGGTCCAGAAGTTAGGGTTGCAGTTGTGACTCAAGAAGAAGCCCCCTAAGTGGCAGGGTTTGAAGTAACCTTCAGGTCAACATAAAAAATATTGGGACGGGTCAAGCGAAGCATATCTGTTGTGGCACCTAGCCTGGATTTGTCCTTCAAATTAGCAAGAGTCAAAAGGTCAGTAAATTTCAGACGCTTTGACCAAAGTGTATTCTTCAAAAGCTTGACCCTTTTGTAAACTTTAGTGGAAGAATACCCTTTGTTACTGACACCAAAAGACTCATAAATATATTCAGCCTTGTGAGGGTCACAATCACGGCCGAGGCAATAAATTGAATGGCCAGGATGAAGCTTGTAAGGGTTAAATTTGCCAGGGCCAAAAACACTGGGGATAGGAAATGAGGCAGAGTGAGGATAGAACCAGGGGCCCTTGACTAAAACCATCTTTTTTTTCCACCCCTTCTCATAATCGTTTGTGCCTCCGCAAATGCCTCTTTCCTTGAAGGGATAGAACATGAACCTCCCTACATTATAAGAGATCTCCAGGATCTAATAGCACATCAAGAGATCATCAAAACCCAGGTGTAAGTCGTGGTCCCGATTTTCCAGAATAAGCATCGAAATAATTTGGAAGAAATTGGGATTGAATTGGAGTGGTGTTATCCCTATAGTGAAGAAAATAAAATGAAAAAGAGGGTGAAGGGGAAATTTGACCAATTTGGACTGATTATAAGATAGGAAAATGTCATGGGGGCCAACGCCATCCCATTGTGTAAAATCTAACTTCGGGTCATAGGCCTCAAATTTTACCCTTTGAGGAGGCCTCAACAATTTCCTAAGTGATTTGATACTGGGGTTTCTATGCTGCTCAACCGGGATTCTATCAAGGTTATACGGGGGAAGCTCTTCAATGTCATCGGCCCGTTTGTCCTCTTGGGGAAGAACATGAACTTCCTCAGTATGACTCTCAACGGACTCACCGCGAGAAAGAGGGACTTGCTCCCCACTAGCAGAACTGGCATGTGATTCGGACATTTTGTAGAATAAGAGAAAGTTTTGAAGCACTTACAAAAATAAAAGAAGGATTGCCGGATAAAATCACCAGAGAATAAAAAAAATCCTATAAAGAAAATAAGGATGTGATAAGCACAAGCTAATGCAAGGGAAGATTGATAGCAGAAGGTTCAGGAAAACAAAAGTTTTTAAGAGATTCCAAGTGTTTGGTAAGGTAGGGTATTTATAATGAATTAGGGGGTGCGTCCAAAGGGTGCATTAAATGAAATAAGGCATTGCGGCTTTCCAAGGTAGACCAACACATCAATCCAGGGAATCAATCCATCAAAATTCAATTTAAAACTCACACGTAAATCAAGTAATGATTGCGGTGACGTCATCAACCCATGATTGTATACATGTATTTGTATACATATGTGCATACAGAAACAAAAAGGCATGAAGAAAAATATTCAACATTTGGGTCAGACCCATGTCACATTAGATCTAACCCAAATGGGCTAGTGAAAGGCCCAAAATTGAAGCCCAGTGAAGCAAAGGCCCCAACAGACAAGCAGATTTGGGCCCAGCGAAGAAGAATGAGAGCCCATTAGGGTGATATATATAGGCTCAGTTATAAAGCCCAACTTGGGGCTTAAGCCAAAGATCCTATCAAATAAGGAATGATATAAGTTTAAATTGTGTAAGGGAAATCAAACCCCTAGAATAAAGGGATTTGATCCCAATCATAATGGGCCATAGACCCATTACCTTTTGTATAAATAAGGCCATAGAGCCTCAATAAAGGTATTCAAGTGTTTGAGCAAAAAAGAGCACTTACAACAACAATCAAATTTTCTCTTAGTTTTATTAGTAAGATATAATATATATTATATAAATTTCAAAATATATATAATTTTCAAAATAATTATTATATTAAATTGGAAAGTTGGAACATGTAAATGAATAATTTTTATAAGTATATGAGATTTAGAAACATATTATCACTTTATTAGAATGAATAATCCAATGGTCACACTTCTTTAATGAAACAGATTTAATATTTTTTAAATTTAAAATATTATATTAAAGTGGGGAGAAATAATCCAAGGGTCGCACTTCTTTAATGAAACAGATTTAATACACTTCTTTAATGAAATAGATTTAATAAATAATTAAACACATATTTTTTTTATTTAAAATATCATATTAAAGTGGGGAGAAATAATTCAAGGGGCTTACACTTTTAGAATAGTATATATATATATACATAAACCCTAAAAGCTTGTATTGGTTTTGTTTTTAAATCATATGATATAGAGTTTGAATGCATAAATTTATATATTTATAATGAACTGAAAATGGGGTTGAAGTTTATTTTTGACAGAAGCAATAGTTTAAAGATAGTTTAAGGTTAAGTTTATTTTTGACAAGAACAATTGTAGATTGAAAGTCAAATTCATATTAATACATATCTCACCTTTCAAAGAAAAAAAAATGGGGTTTTATTTTTAGTTCCTAAAATTTATAGTGTCATTTATGCAGGGTTTCAGAATCGTATATTAGAATAGCATGTTGACTTAATTGGTAAACATTGTTTATATGACAATTTTCTTTGTTTTTATTTTCATCTGAATGAGAATTAAATTATAACTGTGTATGACTTAACAGTAAGTAAATACGAGTATATATTGACAGTTTTTTTTTTTCAATCACAAAATAGTGAGTTGGAATTGTGAAAGATGTCAGAGTCTCCATTGTGATTTGAGTTATTAAATTTGTTTTTGTGTTAGAAATTATTACGAGTAAATTGGATCCTTTATTGTTTTCTGTATAGGTCAAAATCTTATAATTAATTTTCTTTTTTTTTTATTTTCTCCTAAAAAAAAGGTTTAGTGGCGCGGTTTGAGACGGTTTTGGGGGATACGGTGAATGGTTTGGGGCGGTTTGGGGAGAAGAGGTGAAATTTTTAAACTATTTTAGTTTGGTTATGAGGGATGAAAATTTTCACATTTTTGGTTATTGGTTTTGAGAAAACTGCCTCATGCTCATCCATACCTCTATCCCAAATAAGTTGTCAAAGTCTGACTTTTCAATATTTTTTTGTTATTTTATGTTTTCAATTTTGTCCTTATATAGTTTAGTTATAGTTTTTAGTGGGGATTATTGTTTTTTAAAGTTAATGAAGAGGGATAATTTAAGAAAGTATAAAATTATATTTATTAAAATTTATTTGAGATAAATAAAGTTAAAAAAGTGGACAACCTAGACCGAATGAGTACAACATAACACAATTTGTATACAATTACAATTAGTATCCTAGTACCATTTAATTTAATTTGTTTTATCAAGAAAACATCAATTTAAAAAAAAAATGATTACTACTACCCAATCGCATATCTATTGTATTTAGCAGTCCTCAATAATTAAATTTAGGTTATTTCCTAAACAATCCGGGAGGTTTATCATATTCTTATAAACATTCATTCGAAGTTGAATATTCCCACTTACAACTCTTGAAATTTGAATTTTGCTTCACTTTTACTCCTTCCGTGTTGACGACGTTAGGAGATAAAGTTACTTTGTTAATGAGAACCACTAACTCTAGAGTAAAATGTCCATATTGTCCATAAATTGTACGAAATGACATATATATCCTTATTTGTTAAATTTGATTTACTTTTTGTCCCCTCATTTAAAGGTGTGGATTTAGCTAAATGTCATTTGCCTTAGATATTAATATATATATACACAAAGTTATATATACCAACTTATATGTATTGATGATTTGTTTGAGAAGTTGGGGATTTCATTTCATATTGTTGACACATTAAATGAGCCAACACATGGAAAAATAAGATGGGCGAATTTGGGTCGAAAATTGACCAGAAGTTGGCCGAAAATTGGGCCAAAAACTAGCCAGCAAATGGGTCATAATATGGCTAGAACTAGGCTGGAAAATTGGAGCAAAATGGGCCGGCGAACTGGGCCAGAAAAGGAGCCGAAATGGGCCAAAAACATACCATAATTTGGGCCCAAATTGGGCTGCGGAAATGGCCATACACTGGGCCAAAAGCTTGGCCGAAATTGGGCCAGTAAATGGGCTAAAATTGGGTTTAGTGTTGGACAAAGAATAAAGCTAATAAGTTGAGTGGAATTTGACCAAACAAGCTTTGGCCTTTAGTTGAAGGAGAATACCAAATCAATCTTTGATAAAGATTGGATGACCAAAAATTCTTGCGGACCAAGATTATTGACTTTTTGGAATATTGACTTTTTGGAGTATTGGACACTTTAGAGAAATTTGAATTAAAGTTGGTATTCGTGTTTAGGTAGAATTAGGATTTAAGTTATTTATCTTTTATTGTATTAGTTATTTATTTCTAGATTATATTTCACAGGGTTATAAATAATGTACGTATACCTCTGTTACAGAGTTTTACGATCAAATACAAATTGTCCATGCTACAATAACAGTTTTTCATTCTATTTTATTTTAATAATTTCTTTTACATTCCATGCAACCTGCACTTTCAATACCAATTTATTTTCCATGTCCTATTCTAATTACAAGTCCTTTTCAATTCCATGCAATTGTACTTTTCAATTCTTTTTGCGATTTCTTTTGATTACCCAAAAGTCTCTTTGTTGAGACAATCAAAACTCATTCGTGTGAGTTAAGTTATCTCTCGCACAAATCGTTCCTTTTGAATCGGTTGAACTCCCTTACCGATTCTCGGACCTACGAATATTATTTTTCGGAGCAATCACATATAAATCCTCTTAAATTGAAATGAGGCCACTACAATGGAAGAATGGACAATCAAATATCCTGCTACAAAATGATCTGTGTGTATATATCTGTATATATATATCTGTGTATATATATCTATATTATGTGTATATAGACATAGGGAGAGAATATGTATCCAGAGAGCTTTGGATGCAATCGGCACCGGATAACAACCAGCGGAGGAACGGTTGATCCACGGCACTGGCCTATATATATATATATGTGTATGGGTAAATTACACAAACCACCCCTCAACTTTGACCTAATAATAGACACTATCCTAACGTTTCATTAATATCAATTACCACCCTTAACTTTTGCTCCGTTGTAACATATCCCCCTCCGGTAGAAGTCAACGCCAGAAAATTCAAATATTGGTCAAAGTTGAATTTTTTGGAACTGAAAACCCTATTTTACCCATACATTTACATTTTAACCATTACTTTTATAATGATAATTACTAGAATACCCCTACTTAATTTGTTAATTTGATAAAACAAAAATAATGTATAAAAATATACAAAATTATATATTTATAATTCTGAAAAAATATTTTGTATATACTTTTTATAAAAATATATAATTTCGGAAAAAAATATAAAAATATAAAAGTATTTTTATATATTCGGAATATTTCCGATTTTTTTTTTTCGAATATATAAATTCCGGAAATTTCCGATTTTTTTTTCCGAATATATAAAAATATATAATTTCGGAAAAAACATATAAATTCCGGAAAAAAATATAAAATTATAAAAATGTATATAAATTCGTAAACAAATATAAAAATATAAAAGTATTTTTTGAATTTATATATTTTTCCGAATTTTATATACTTTTTATAATTTTATATTTTTTTTTCGAATTTATATTTTTTTTTCCAAAATTATATATATTTTCGGAATTTTAAATACTTTTTATAATTTTATATTTTTTTCCGAATTTATATATATTTTTATATTTTTTCCGAAATTATATATTTTTATATATTTGGAAATTTCTGGAATTTATATATTTGGGAAAAAAAAATATTCCGAAATATTCCGAATATTTTTTTCCGAAATTATATATTTTTATAAAAAGTATATAAAAAGTATTTTTTTTCGAATTATAAATATATAATTTTATATATATTTATATATTATTTTTGTTTTTTTAATTTGAGGGTAATTATGTAAATTCACATGGCTATAGAAACTCTTGAAATATCTTCATATATGTGAGGGTATATTAGTCATTACCTTATTACTAACAACTGAATCACTGTTCCGATTTTGTTCAGGGGGATAATTGTTATTAACGAAACGTTAGGAATAATGCCTGTTATTAGGTCAAAGTTGAAGGGTAATTTATGTAATTTACCCATATGTGTATATATAAACTCACTCTCAAACTTAGATTGAGGTTTCCGAGAAAGCAAAAGAGAACTGTAAAGATAAAAGGGACAAAATGATCTTAACATAAATCTGATTTTTATTTGCAATTATAATATTCGGGGGTAAAATTGTAACTTCACATATGACCATTAATTAGGTTAACGATCGTATGGTTTAAGGAATTAAAGTGAGAATATTCAACTCAGGTTTGTTGAAAATAACCCTTAAATTTAGGGTTAATTTTATTTACATTTCCTAAGTTTGTTCTAACATCAATCATATTTTTTCAAGTTTGTCAAACTTCAATTACACTCTTTATTTTTTTTAAAAACAAATCATTTGCACCCCCTCATCCATTTATGGTAAATGACTTAGTATGAAATGTCCATTCTATCTTTACTCAAACAAATTTATTTTTAAATAATGTAATATCCTTAATGGGGATAGCTAATTCCCATACCCAAACATCTTAATCCTTACTTAAACATCAAAAAACAATATATATACTCACACTTCTTATATTTTTAAAAATTTATAATATATAAAATTCGAAAATATATATAATATTCAAAAATAATATATAAAATTTGAATTTTTTTTTTATAAAATTCGAAAATAATATATAAAATTCAAAAATATAAAAAAAATCAAAAAAAATATTTAAAATTCGAAAAAATATATAAAATTTGAAAAATATATAATAAATTTGAAAATAATACATAAAACTCGAAAAAAAAATAGAATTCGAAAAAATATATATAATTCAAAAATAATATAATTTTGAAGAATATAAATTTATGTGAAGATTAAAACATCATTGTAATGAAAAATTGGAATTTAATGTCATTAATAAATGTTAGGGTTCACAACAACTATAACACATACCCAAAAGGTCATGGTATTTCAACATTCAAGTTATATATATATATTTCAAATTTTAAATATTTTTTTTATATTGTTTTCGAATTTATATATTATTTTCGAATTTTATATATATATTTTGAATTGTATATATTTGTTTCGAATTATATATATATATTTTCAAATTTTATATATTATTTTCAAAGTTTTTATATTATTTTCGATATTTATATATATTTTTTGAATTTATATATTATTTTTGAATTTTATAAAAAAAAAATTGAATTTTTGAATTTTATATATTATTTTTGAATTTTATATATTATAAATTTTTAAAATAAAAAAAGTGTGGGTAGATATATTATCTTTTGGTGTTTGGGTAAGTGATTAAGATGTTTGGGTATGGGGATTAGTTATCCCCATTAAATATATTACATTACTTGAAAATAAGTTTGTTTGGGTAAGAGTAGAATGAACATTTCATACTAAATCATTTACCATAAATGATGAGGGGGTGCAAATGATTTGCTTTTTCAATAACAAGGGGTGTAATTGAAATTTGAAAATTTTAAAGGAGTGTGATTGATGTTAGGACAAATATTAGGAGTGTAAATAAAATTAGCCCTTGTAAACCCGTTCAGAGTGTTCGAACGAATCTCAACTTTTGAAAAATAAACAAAGGCTATGAAAAAGATTAATGGTCAAAAGAAAACAGATCAATTCAAGAATCAGCAAATACTGGAGCAATCTCGGATCCCTCTCTCTTTTTCTTTTTCTTTCTTTTATACATGAAAACTGGTATCTCACCCATAAATGGGTTTTAATACATATTAAATACAATATCTACTTTAATGTTTCATAAAAAACTGTCATAATAAATTTT
The DNA here is from genome assembly GCA_963922005.1 of Cornus suecica. Taxonomy (NCBI): domain Eukaryota; kingdom Viridiplantae; phylum Streptophyta; class Magnoliopsida; order Cornales; family Cornaceae; genus Cornus; species Cornus suecica. The sequence goes on along the minus strand of OY998241.1, from coordinate 54,956,137 downwards.
ATGTCAGTTTTGATTCTATATTTTTAAAACCATCATGTCCTTAATGACTTTAATCTGAAATGGGCCTATATCCTTGGATTTTATTTTCCAATTGGGCTTTTAAAATGGGTATACTGATCCAATGTAATTTGTACGATGGGCCTGATGAAAAATGGGCCTACACTTTGCCCCCAATTCCCAAGCCCATTTCATTTTTTGAAATAGGGTGGGAATTCGAAGAGCCATGTGTAACTGCTATTTTCCCTATTTCCTGCGTTTCCTTCAATATTTCTTCACAGTTTACAAGAGCAGATTCACTCCATTTGAAGACGATTCCCAGCAAGGAACTCCTAGAGGTTAGTTTTTCTCTTCCATCCTTCATATTTCTTTCATTAATCAAAGAGTATTATGAGTAGTGATAGCAGCCGAACCCCCTCTCTGGAGGTGGTTGTCGATGATGCCCCAGATATTTCTTCCTCTGAAGTTGCCCCCAATTTGATTGAACCAAGATCCCAAAAATTTTCCCGAAAACAATTACGAAAATTGCCTTTAGCCGCTCGGTGTCGAATTGAGTTTGACATACCAAAAGATGTTTCGATTTCTGAATATTCTTCTGATTTGAACTTCAAAGCTTACGAAGAAGTTGAACCGGGCGAGGTTTTGTTTTCTGCACATCACTTGGCCGTTCTTAGATTTCCTTTGCATCCGTTCTATCATTATATCCTTTTTTCTTTAGGACTTGCCCCTTTGCAAGTAAACCCTAATTTCTTCAGAGTTCTATCTGTTATGCTCGTTCTGAATCACGAACGAGGTTTGAACCTAAGTTTAGATGATCTTTTGCTTTGTTACAAAGTCGATCAGATCAGAAAAAACCCTGGACGATACCATCTGCACCCCCATTCAACTCTAAAACTTTGTGAAGGCAATCCTTCTTCTGAGAAGGAGTGGAAAGATAAGGTGGTGAAAATTGGGGGAAAATGGAGGGTGGATGCGTCCGGCCCGTATCCTCTGCCAAGGGCCTTCGGTATATGTAAGAAACTGAAGTGTGGGTTCAAAAATCCTGGCAAGTGTATTTTTCATAATTTATAAATTTCGCCTGCTTTATTTTCACCTTCGTACTTGCTTGTTTGTTGATCGTATGCCAATGTTTTATATGCAGTCGAACGGGTTGAGTATCTGAACGAGAAAGTATTTTTGTCTCTTCCGTTCAGCAAGTCACTTTTGACTTCCAAAAATTTGAAATTGATCGCTGCCAGTGCTTCAGAGGCGACTATTATGGAAATTCCAGTCACTGCCTCCAAGCGTGCTGCTGCACAAAAATATACTCCCCCTACCAGCTCGACAGTTGAGAAAGGCAAGGGCCAAGGTATCGATCTGACTGAAGATCCGAAGAAGACCAGGGGGCATTTGAAGAGGACGAACACTGAAGTCAGTGGTAATGCTCCGAAAAAGCTGCTGCTGGGCCCCCCTTCTGAACATGCGAAAAAAATTGATTCTGACAAGCATGAAAAGCTTGTCAAGAAGGCCAGATCTGTGAGCGGCTACACTATCCCAGATTGCTGTTTTCCCCCATCGTTTGATCCTGAGGGTGAATGGGTCCCCAAGTTCGAAAAGGGCGATGGCAGTGTTCTGAATCGCCGAACGTTGGCAATGTCTGATCCTGATTCTTTGTTGGCTCTTGCTCGTGGCATGTGGCCTCCTAAAGATGAACTTTTTCAACAACATGTAGACCAGAAAGAGCTGCTTGCTAGGGCTCCTGTTTCTATTCTAGAGGTACAAATGTTTTTTTTTTTTTTTTTTTTTTTTTGACAAACATTTCTTCTCTTTTTAGTCTGTGTTCAATGTTCTAGCTCTCTGTAAGGCTGTGGAGATGGGTGAGTACAAGAGAAAGAGCATTGATGATGCATACCTTCGAGCCGATAAATGTGCCATGTTGGCTGAACAGCAGAAGAAGATCCTGGAGCTCGAGGTGGAGAGTCTAAAGAAACTCCATAAGAAAGAATCCGATCGGAATGCTGAGCTGACAAAGCAGATCCATAACCTTGAAACTTCTAATGCCTATCTGAAGACGGGTTTAGAAATTTGCCGAAGGGGAGGTATGGACATGCATCGGCGGTATGTGAACATCTTTGACATAAAGTTCTGTGATGGGTTCAGATTTTGCTTTGATCAAATGTCATCAGATCCATCTGCCCGTTCATACGATAATCCGACCGCCCACGATGTCGCTTGTGGAGTTGTTCATCCATACAAAGAGCCTGAGTCTTCCCAAGATGAAAAAGCTTTAGCTCAATTCATTTTGCATGGGATCATTCCGGTCGAACGGCCAACGCCTGTGGAGGATGACAATGAAGTGCCAACTGAGCCTTCCGTTCCAGCTTTAGAGAGCCAGCATCCTCCTATTGATGATAGCAATCCTCCACTTTCTTGATTTAGAAGTTTCTCTCATTGAACAGTTTTTTGGATCTGTATATTTTAGATGCTCCTGTGATGAGCGTTTTTTCGGACAAGTTTTTGGAACAGTACTGACGTGTGTTAATGTTTTTCGAACAGAATTGCACCAAGGTGCATAGCTATTTTATAAACAGATAACATTTTTTGAGCAGGATTGCACTAAAGTGCATAGCTATTTTAGATAGCATTTTTTGAACAGGATTGCACGAAATTGCATATAGTTTTTCTAAACAATGGCACTGAGGTGCGTAGATGTTTTTCCGAACGAATGACCCCGAGGTGCATAGATGTTTTTCTGAACGGACGGCACTGATATGCCTTATATATATATATATATATATATATATATATATATATATATTTTTTTTTTTTTTTTTTGAACAGGATGATGCAATCTTTTGAACTATTTTTTTGATGCGTATCCATATACGTCTTTATTGCAAACAGGAACTTGGTGCCATCTTCATGATGGTCTTTTGCCTAATAGGCATATGTATTTTGGCCAAGTACTTTGAACAGAAATATGAGAAGACATGAATAATATCTTTATTGATTCGACATGGATCTTTATTATACAAAATGATCAATTTAAATTTTATTGAAAATACCTTTTGAGGTGTATAGCATTCCAAGCTCGTTCGATCTGTTTTCCATCCTGATCAGCCAATCGATAGGCACATTTCCCGATCACTTCTGTTACTGTGTACGGCCCATCCCATGTGGGATCCAGCTTGTTTGATCTGCTAGCCAATATCCTTAATACTTGATCACCAACTTGGAATGATCTGGGCTTCACTTTCTTGTTATAACTCCTCATCAACCTTTGCTGATACTCTGCCAATCTTATTGAGGCCATTTCTCTCTTTTCATCTATGAGGTCACCTTCGATTTTTAAGATTTCTTCGTTCTGCTCAGGATCGAATAGATGAGTTCTGGTTGTGGGGATATCCAACTCAATTGGGATTACCGCCTCGACTCCGTACGCCATAGCGAACGAAGTCATTCCGGTTGGCTTGCGTGGAGTCGTTCGGTAGCTCCATAGGACTCTCGGTAATTCATCTAACCATCGTCCTTTTCCTTCGATTCCTTCCAATTTTCTTTTTATCCCGGCGAAAATCGTTCTGTTTGTTATTTCAGCTTGTCCATTTGCTTGCGGATAACTGACAGATGATAAATTCTGATTGATCCCGTACTCATCCAGCAATGCCCGAACGTATTGATTGTCCAGATTTTTGCCGTTGTCCATCATTATGTACTTTGGTACTCCAAATCTGTAGATTATACGATTCAAAATAAAGTCTATCACTTGAGTATGAGTGATTCTTACATAAGCCTTTGCTTCCACCCATTTAGTGAAATAGTCCGTGGCCAAAAGTACATGCTTTTGATTCGAAGCTGCCCGAGTTAATGGTCCGACCGCATCCATCCCCCATCGAGCGAACGGAACAGGGGAGGCCATTGCTGTGAGAAGCTCGGCCGGTTGATGAATTATATGCGAATGTCTTTGACATTTGTCACATCTTCTTGCGTATTCCTCTGCGTCCCGAATCATGTACGGCCAGAAATATCCTTGTGTTATTGCTCTATGAGATAATGATCTACCTCCGATATGACTTCCACAAGTCCCATCGTGTAACTGCTTGAGTACCTCTTGTGCTTCTGATGGTGTCAAACATCGCAGATAGGGCCCACTTGACGATCGGCGATATAGATAGCCATCGATCACTGAATACTTGGTAGAGGTTGCTCTTATTTTCCCTGCTTCTCGTCGATCCTCAGGTAGAACGCCGATCAATAAATACTCAAGGATTGGATCGATCCAACTTGGCTCGTACGGAATCACGCATACCTCCTTCATTTTACCGATCGAAGGGGTGAATAGTTCATCCACCGGGATTATTCTGACCATATCGTCTCCTGCTGAGGATGCTTGATTTGCTATATGATCGGCCACATGATTCTCTGTCCTTGGAATTTGTTTAAAAGTGATGACCTGAAAGTTCCTCATTTCTTCCTGGACGATATTTTTATACTGCAACATTCTTTCCTCGCTAGTATTATAACTCCCTGTGATCTGATTTACAACTAACTGCGAATCGCTGAACACAGTTAGCTCTTTAATCTGGAGCTCCCTTGCAAGTCTTAACCCTGCCAACACGGCTTCGTACTCAGCTTCATTGTTTGAACTGTCAAAGGATAATTTGATCGACTGCTGTAACTTGGTGCCTTCTGGGGATATTAATTCGATCCCCACACCTGCCCCCAGACTATTCACTGATCCGTCTACATAAAGTAGCCACCTTGGATTTATGTTGCAGACCTCATCTGCGGCTGCTTCATATTCAAGGAGGAAATCCGCCACAGCTTGACCTTTTAAAGATGTTCGTGGCTCATAAGTAATGTCGAACATGCTCAGTTCTATCGACCACTTTGTCGTTCTTCCTGAGAAGTCTTGTTTTGACAGAATTGCTTTGATCGGAAATGTTGTTGGAATTCTGATCGGATGGGACTCGAAATAATGCCGAAGCTTTCGTTTTGCCTGGACCAATGCCAAGATGATCTTCTCTGTCTTTGAATATCTTCTCTCGGCATCAAGCAATGTCTTGCTCGCGTAATAGATCGGGTACTGTCTGCTCCCATCATCTCTTACCAACGCTGAACTGACAGCGTTCAGAGAAACCGCCAAGTATAAAATTAAAGATTCATGATCCTTGGGCGCCATAAGGATTGGGGGTTTTGCCATATAGAGTTTCAGCTGGTCAAAAGCTTCTTGTTGTTTTTCTCCCCAAGCAACCATTTTCTTAGACTTCAAGACATCGAAGAACGGTTTGCATCTATCTGATAATTTGGATATGAACCGACTCAGAGCTGCTAATCTTCCTGTGAGTACCTGGATTTCCTTTGGGGACTCAGGCGCCTTCATCTGAATCAAAGCTTGAACTTGTGCTGGGCTTGCTTTGATTCCATCTTTATTAACTATGTGACCCAAGAATTGTCCGGAAGAAACACCGAAAGTGCATTTTTTCGGGTTTAGTTTCATTTTGTGCAATCGCAGGGCTGCGAACACATCTTCTAAGTGCTTCAAATGATCATTCTTTTGCTGGCTTTTAACCACCATATCATCAATGTATGCCTCAACCGTGTCTCCTATCTGGGTCTTGAAAATCCGATCAATTAATCGTTGATAAGTCGCACCTACATTTTTTAGACCGAACGGCATGACCTTGTAACAATAAGTCCCTCGTTCGGTGATGAACGCCGTTTTGTCTTCATCCTTTGGATTCATTGGGATTTGATTGTACCCTGAATAAGCATCCAGGAAGGTAAGACGTTCGAACCCTGTAGTCGCGTCGATCATGCGGTCAATCTTCGGCAGAGGAAAACTATCCTTCGGACAAGCTTTATTTAGGTTGGTGAAGTCCACACACATTCGGAACTTCCCGTTCTTTTTTTGTACAACGACAACATTGGACAACCACATAGGATAGTGAACCTCTCTGATAAAACCAGCATCTAGCAAACGGCTAACCTCTTCAGCTACAAACCTTCCTCGTTCGGTTCCGATCCTTCTGGGTCGTTGCCGTACGGGCTGGGCATTGGAATAAACATTTAAAGTGTGCATCATGGTTCCCGGGTCGACCCCAGGCATATCGCTATGCTCCCAAGCGAAAACATCAATGTTCGCTCGCAACATAGAAACCAAACTGTTTCTTTCATCAGGGTTCAATCCCCTTCCGATTCGGGTGGTCTTTCCCTTGTCTCCGTCGATCAGATCTACTGTGATGGTATCCTCTGCGGCTTTCTCAGCATCATCAGTCTGATCACGGAGACTCGGTAATTGCTACATGCTTCGTTCGGAATTTTCGCCTTTCATACCTTTGGTGACGATGGCATAGCATTCCTTCGCCACCACTTGATCGCCTTGAATATCAACAAACCCTTTCCCTGAAGGGTCAGCACATCGCATCACCTGATGTAGAGTGGAAGGAACTCCTTGCATTCAGTGAATCCAACCTCTTCCCATGATCAGATTGTAAGAAGGTTGTATGTCAACTAACATAAAGTTTTCCGTCAAAGTTCGCTTCGCGGCCGTCACTGGTAAATTCAGCACCCCGATTGGACAAATTCTTTTTCCATCAAAGCCTGCCAGCGGACTGGCTGTTGGTCTGATCAACTCCAGGCTGATGCCGATCTTCTCGAAGGCTGATTTAGTTAGGATGTTCGTGCTGCTACCTGGATCAACTAACACCCTTTTAACTAAACAATTTGAAACTATGATCGAAATTACCAGTGGATCATCATGTGGAATCTGTACACGTCTTAAATCTTCTTGTGTAAATGATATTGTGGGCATTGGGTAGTTCCGAATGACATTCACCTCCCCAACCCTTCGAATCTTGTTGGCATTGCGCATGCGTGAACGCTGAACCGAACGGCTTTCCTCGTCCTCCTCGGGTTTCCCATGGATTGTGTCAATAATTTTTACCGGCTGCCCACCTACAATTTTGTTAGGCTTCGGCCGATCAAAATTCTTGACTCCATTGTCCACGTACTCCTTCAAATCTCCTCTGGCAATCAAGGTCTCAACCTGCCTCCTCAATTGTCTGCATTCATTGGTCAGATGACCAAAGTCATTGTGGAACGCACAATGCCTTGTACGGTCCTGCAACTCTGGTGGTGTTTTCAATGGAAATGGAGGTCGAAAAATACCCTTCGACTTATTCTCGTTGTACAACTTTGCTAAAGTTGTTCGGAGTGGAGTTTCAGGTATGTCAAACCTTGGTCTCCTATCCTGCTGTCTATATGGAGCCGATCGGTGATTGTTCGTATTATCTGCCTTCTTGATTATCCTTTCCTTCGATTTGCTTTCGACACTGACTAATGCCGAACGATGGCCTCTTTCTTGCTCATCCTCCTCTAATCTCAGATATCCCTGCGCCCGTGAATTCAACTGACCCATGTTGAGGGGAGTTGATTTCACCAAAGATCTATGGAAGCTAGTCCCTTGTTCGACAACTACCTTGAAAGCTTCCACTGCTGCTGGTTGATCACAACTGGGTATCATTCCCATTTCCAAATTGAATCTGGAAAGGAAATTCTTCAATGTTTCACCTTTCGCCTGCCTCATCGTAAACAGGTTAGAAATGGTCCTCTTCTGCTTCCGATTCCCGAAATATTGTGCCAGGAATTTTTCCATCAGTGTTTGGAAAGAATCGATTGAACCTCCTGGCAATTGCCTAAACCATAACAGAGCAGGGCCCGTTAGGCTTGTAGAGAAAGCTTTGCACATTAGTGCATCATCAGCCATATCGAGCGTCATCATCTGCTCCACATGAAACAGGTGCTCGATTGGGTCCTGTGTCCCATCGAACATAATGAATTTAGGCATCCGGAATTTATCTGGCCTTCTCGCCTGCTAAATTTCGGGGCTGAATGGAGATCTAATCATTTTAGCTGTCATTTCGATAGCTAGATCGGCTGGCGATTGTGTTCTGAGATCTTTTACTTGTTCATCTACGATCTTTTGAAGTCGGGTTACCATATCGAGCGGAACTGCATGATTGTTAATATTTGCTTCATCTGCGATCGGTTGGGTGTGAGCAGGATCTGCTGTGCGATTTGCTGAACTTGCCTCATTATGATTGTCTTCTTCTTCAACACCAGGGCCATTACGACGCCCTACTATTGGTAATTCTGGGTGTTCGGATTGATCTAATCTTTGCTTCAATTCTCGATTTTCTTTCTCGAGTGCTTCTAGGCGCTGAAGGATAGCAGCTGTATCACCTAGCTGAGTAGTGATTTCTTCCGCCATTGATCAAATAACCTCTGTCTGGATATCGAGTTCCCACAGACGGCGCCAAAAAGTGTAAACCCGTTCAGAGTGTTCGAACGAATCTCAACTTTTGAAAAATAAACAAAGGCTATGAAAAAGATTAATGGTCAGAAGAAAACAGATCAATTCAAGAATCAGCAAATACTGGAGCAATCTCGGATCCCTCTCTCTTTTTCTTTTTCTTTCTTTTATACATGAAAACTGGTATCTCACCCATAAATGGGTTTTAATACATATTAAATACAATATCTACTTTAATGTTTCATAAAAAACTGTCATAATAAATTTTATGTCAGTTTTGATTCTATATTTTTAAAACCATCATGTCCTTAATGGCTTTAATCTGAAATGGGCCTATATCCTTGGATTTTATTTTCCAATTGGGCTTTTAAAATGGGTATACTGATCCAATGTAATTTGTACGATGGGCCTGATGAAAAATGGGCCTACAGCCCTAAATTTACTGCACCAACTTAGGATAAAAATAGGGAACGGTCCAAAATACATGGTTGGCATATGGCTATATATAGTAGTTATATATGCTGACTCAGTATGGCTTATATATAGTAGTTATATATGCTAACTCACCTGATGTATTGCATGAGGTAGAAAGTGTCGGTGCTTATAAGCTTGGCTTATGTCAATTAACGGAGCTGGCTTATTCAATTTTTTACCCCTCTCTCGGGTTTGGATGGTCTGCCTGAGTGCTGCAATAATAAATATAAAATATAAAAAAATTATAATTAATTATAATATTTTTTATAAAGAATATCAGCAAAACATTTTTGATACATTCAATTAAATGCATCCCGTGCTTTGCATTAACTATCACCCATGACTTATCAGCAATGCACTAACATTTGCATTAACTATCACCCATGAATTATCACCAATGCATTAACACTTATAATAGGTCTTTAATTTGGACAGAAAAGTCATACATGATATTTGTAATTTTCTAAATCCAACACTTCACCCAACTAAATTGTCAATGCTAACCCATCTGATGTCCACCATTCTTTCTTCTCTCTCTCAATTAACCCATGAACTAAGCATTGTTCCCCTAAATTATTTAAGTGTTACATTTAATCTCATTCCGTGTTAAAATTAGAATAATTTACACTCAGATCTTCTAAAGTTTTAATCAATTGCACTCGCCCCTTTAAATTTTATTTTTCTTGCAATAACACTCCCTGAAGGAGTGAAGACCCCATGAAATAACTCTTGTACTCTTACTTTAGTGAAAAAGATACGTTGGCTAAATTAATAGACCAAACAACCCTTGTGTCTTATGCTCAATTTAAAAAAAAATTCAAGTACTTTGGATACAATGATTTTTGAAATATTATCACATTTCTTTAAATTATTTTTCTTAAATTGTCATTTTTGTAATATAGGTCCCAAAATTTATCATTTTTTTAAATTTTTCCCTAAAACTAATACTATGACCTTTTACATTAAATAATAATAATACATTTTATTTATGATAATATATATTTTTTGTATTTTAGAAGGTGATACATGGATAAAATTAATTTAATATTTATTATTATTATTTTTTTATAATTTATTATTCTTTGTGTAAAATTAATTTAAGCCCTTACATTGTAAAATAATAACAAACTTTACTTTTGTAATTTTTAATATTTTTATAAGAATATGACAAATGATTTATTATTATTATTTTTTTTGTAAAGTTAATTTAAGCCCTTACACTTTAAATAATAACAATTTTTACTTATTATAATTTTTTATATTATAAAATGTGATAATAAATCGAAATATTAGAGAGTCTTTGTGTTTTTATTAGTAGTATATAGATAGATAGATAAATATATATAGATTTTTGTATTTTAAGTTATATTATTTTTCCTTGCCGAAATATATTTGTCTTATATCTTTACTCTATATTTTATGAAATATCCATTAGAATTATATTTCAATTAAATAATATTTTTTTTAAAAATATGAAAATATTTATAACCTCTTATCTTATATATTTAGTACTCCATATCTTTTGAAATATTCATTAGAGTTACACTTCAAGTAATGCATATTAATTAATTATTATTATATTTTAAAAGTATTGAAATATTTTCAACCCTTTTTCTTTTACTCTATATCGTTTTGACATACTTCATAGTGTTGCACTTCAACTAATACATATTAATTCATTAATTTTTATTTTGAAGAAAATGTTTGGAAATATTCTCAACTACTCACATTTTAGAATAGTTGTTATAGATATATATACATTATAGGATTTTCATCTTGGGGCATGGAAGTAATTTCACCACTTAAATATTTGTCTCATGAAATAAAAGAGACAACACAAGGGCATTCCGGTCATTTCTCCCCTTCAGGGGGTGTCATTGCAAGGAAAATGAAATCTCAGGGGGCGAGTGTAATTAACCGAAATCTTAGGGGATATGAGTACAAATTATCCTAATTTAACTAACGGTATTATAACGGAATTGAGTGAATTATAAAAGTTGTGATAGTTTAGAGAGTTTTGTGTAAAAAATGTAGTTCAGAAGAGTTAGTTGTGAGAGAGAAAATAATCCGGGGGTTTAATGCACTTTACCAAATATTTAATAAAGATGAACGATAGTCTCATTAGTTAACCAACTCATCTTCCACACCAAACTACACCTGACAATTTGAATATAATTTATGTAGTATATGATATGGTATAAAGATTGTGTAATGAAAGGTATTAAGATTATGAACTTTCATTACAAGTACTGGCCCTCTAATCGGATCCGAATCGAATCGCATTCGGTCTGATTCAATCCGAAAATCCATAAAATTTTCATAATCAATCAACATTTAATTTTTTTATAATCGGATTTTCGATCTAATTACCTAATTATTAAAAAATATAAATCAACAAATAATATTAAGTTCTTCTTTGGTTATTTCATGAACATTAAACATTAAATTATCTATCTACTTAACAATACTTATAATAGATATCCTTAACGAATATGAAAGTGAAATAATAGAAGAAAATTTGAGAGATAATTAGAGATACTACTTAACATATATAATTAATAACATAATAAATTATCGGATCAGATCAATTAAATTCATATTCAATTAGTAAATGAAATTAGAGTATCAAATTCAGTACATATTTGAATTATCGAATTTTTCACTAATTCATATTCGACTAATTACATCAGATTCAGATCAAATCCAATTTCATTGACAAGTCTAACCAATACAAAATATATTCTACTTGATTCTATCCTTCCATTAACATATTAAATCATCAATCAGTTTGAGACATTGATCTTTCAATTTGCAAGTTAAAGATAAACATATAGAAGACTTGTTGCAGTAATGAAGTTCAAAGATTCATTTGTTGCATAAAGATCTGTCGTATTGTTCAGTACGTTAAATATCGTTTCCTTCGTGACATTCTTGGTGTAACGCCCCGCGTTCACTTTCTCATTTTCTAAAATTTTTTCCGCTTTATTCTCGGTTTGTGATGTCACTTTTTTTGTTCATGACGTCTTGTGCAATCTCGATACATGTAAATTTTTCGTGTTTCGTGTTTCGAACTTGGCAGAATGACTTCATGGACTTTCGTTACCGACTACATTGCTTCTGTTAAGATTGTGACTCCTTTTCTTGGGAGGAAAGGAAACTTAGTCACCAAGCAATCCTTATTTGAATATGATACTACCATCTTGAAGACTCCTAATCGGAATTGGTTTTGGGATACCAATTATCTTGTTCATCATTCTACCTCTTTTATAAATATAATTGTAACCTATTGTATTTTGTGTGCCAGGGAAGGCTAGAATAGGCTTGTGCCAGACACCCAAAATAGGGCAGGTACTAGTGCGTACACAGAAATAGAAAGAGAAGAGAAAAATACAGATTAATATTTTTCTTGGTGTGAGTGAAACACTGGGTGAGCGATACATGTGTGAATGAAACACTGTGTGCATTGTTGATCATCATATTATAATTCTCTCATTGATAGTGATTATTAGTGTTCTCCGTAGACGTAGGCTGATTTGGCCGAATCACGTATAAATATTTGTGTCGGTGTGTGTGTGTGTGACTTTGTTTGCAATTGTTTGTGTGTTTTCGGTTCGGTCTTGGGCGGGTGTAAGAATCCTAATCAGTGGTATCAGAGCTTTCAGGTTGAAGAAGATCCGAAAAACACACAAGCTGGTCCAAATATGGGAATTTAAATTACTTGAAATCGAAATACGAACACGCGTTCAAATTCGTCTTGTCAAGACGAAGTTGGCGCCGTAAATCGCGTCAAAATCGGAGTCCGAACGCGCCCACAATTGCTGGAAAACTCCCGAGTTGCTACAATACTAGGTCGCTATAGTGCCGGATCACTACAGTATCGAGTCGCTACAATGACATCAACTTTTTGTCTTTTAGTGTTGATTTTTTTTTCCCATTTGGAGTCATTTTTGACCCGTTTTTTACGCAGTCGAACCCGTTAGTAAGGTTTTGGACCGTTTCGGACGTAACTGTGTGCTTGATTTTGTGTGATTAGACTCCGAATACCTAAAAAAGGCTCAATGGGAGCTATAGCAGAAAAGTCAGGTGTAACAGAGCTTGTAAGGCAAGAGCCAGATGTAACAGTGATCGCAAGGCAGAAACCATATGCGACAGTCGCAAGGCAGAGAGGGCAGGAGCGACAAGTGGTTACAAGATACAAGCCAGATGTGACAGTGGTCGCAAGGCAAAGGCCAACAAAGGTTGCAAGGCAGAAAAGTCAGACGTGACAATGGTCACAAGATAGAAAGGCCAGACATAATAGAGGTCGCATAGTCTGCACGAGACCAGATATTACTTATGCAGGTTCATGCCAAATTCCAGGAATAAACACTGGGAGATAGTGATTTGGTTACAGGGTTTGGTGGTAGAGTTGAGATTCAGGCAAGAGGACAAAAAGAATCCCGCCAACATGTTGACCAAAGTGGTGACAACAGAGAAATTAAAGTTGTGCTCAACTTCAGTGGGTCTTCAGGCGTGAAGACAGAAGTGAGTGCAACGTAATGCATTAATCATTGATGGAGTTGATTGTTGGATGAATAGTCATCAAGTGGGAGATTGTTAGGATTGTAACTCATTTTCTTGGGAGGAAATGAAACTTGATCACCAAGCAATCCTTATTTGAATAGGATACTACCATCTTGAAGACTCCTGATTGGAATTAGTTTTGAGATATCAATTGTCTTGTTCATCACTCTACATCTCCTATAAATATAGGTGTAACCTATTATATTTTGTGTGCCAGAGAAGGCTAGAATAGGCCGGTGCCAAAAATCCAAAATAGGTCGGTACCAGAGAGCCAGAATAGGACGGTGCCAGAGACCCAGAATAGGCAGGTACCAGAGAGAAACCCAGAATAGGGCGGTACTAGTGTGTACACATAAATAGAGAGAAAGAAAATAAAAATACAGATTAATATTTTTCTTTATGTGAGTGAAACACCAGGTGAGTGAAACACTGTGTACGTTGTTGATCTATTGATCATCATATTGTAATCATCTCATTGATAGTGATTATTGGTGATCTCTGTGGACGTAGACTGATTTGACCGAACCACGTATAAATATCTGTGTCGGTGTGTGTGTGTGTGTATTTTCGGTTCGGTCTTAGGCGGGTGTAAAAACCCTAACAGTTTCGTTACGGCATCTCGTGTTTTGGTGCTTCGGTATGCTTGGGACGCACTTTGTAACGTTCGGTGTTTTCATTTTCTTTTATATTGGGATTGTTACGTGTTTTACTTGCTTACGTGTTTATGTGTTTCCTAGTTGTTCTTTTTTTTGGATTTAATTCATATCTTTTTTGTTTTCAGAGGGCTAGGGACATACCAGGTGGACCCGATGTCGGGTTTAGGCCCAAAAGTAATTGGTTTTGGTTTTGAAAATTTATTCCGTTAATATATATGTTAAAATGATTTATAGAATCAATTTCGAAATTTTTACGTTAAAGAGATTTTTGTAAATTCAAAGGTGTGTGGAGTTAGTGGGAAAACTATAAATATTCTACATGTTGAGCCTACTCCCCTTGTAAATATTTTTGCAAGACTTAGTTTAGTGTGAAAGTCTAGAAACTTGTGAGTCTTGCATTGACTTTCCATCTCAACCTTTCATTTATATCATTTTTTCCATTTTTATTTTTAACCCTTGGATCTTAAGGACTTGTTTGGTGGAATTTTCTAGTGAAAAACTCTAGACTTTGGTGATGTATCCAAATCTCAAAACTCCACTCATTCTTCCTTCCACCCAACTTCAATGCGAGCCCTTGGATTGTGGAAGGTGGATGGTGAGATGAATCACACACATGCATATATATATATATGCTTTGTTGACCCATTTCTCTAATATTTTGGAAGAACTCCCCCCCCCCCCCCCCCCCCCCCCCCCCCACACACACACACACACGAATTTTGGTCCACTCTTTCTCTCCCTCTTATCTTCTTCAATTTTTGCATTTTTCTTCCACTTTTTGGTGAAATTTTGAAGAGGGTTTTAATATGAAACTTGTTGGTGGCCTTCTAAGCTTTCTTTTGACCTAAAGATTGGTAAGTGAATCTATCTCACTCTTGAGTTTCAATTTCAAACCCTAACTTTAAATGTTCTTAAGGTTTTGTTCCAAATCTTGATTTTGGTTTCCTTTTCTTTTAATTTTTGTTAAGGACCCTTATTTGAGCTTGTTCACCGATTGTTTCAATTCTTGAAGGCTTGGGATTCTCTAGTGATTGTGGCTTCATCTTTGAAGACTTTGAACCTTACTTTTCTTGCTTTGCTTTATCTAGTTTTACTTTCTTGAATTGAGGTAGGGGAAACTTCTTTCTTTCTCATCTTTTGGTGCGTGACTGTGCGATCTTCTTCTATGATTTTTATGCCCTTATATGTGTATATGTATTGTGTAAATATTGTGAGTTAGAATCGTGGCTTAACTTGAATATGTGTGTATACCCACACTTTAATGTGAATTAGAGATACTACTTGATGCGATTATGTAAATGATAGATGAGTTATGATTTAGAGGTTTCTTGGAATTGAAAACATGCTTGTATGTATATATGTATATGTACATGAGTATAGATATATGTGTAAAAATGGTATTATGGCCTTAGGTGTACGATTAGGCTAGTTCCAAGGACGTGGTCGGACTAGGAGACACTAGGTGTGTCTTAGTCATGGTTCGCCGAACCGGCCGGTTCGCAACGGAAATTCAGAGCCCCGATACCATTATTGCCCGATATAGCGGGTTAAACTGTTACTCACAATATTACCGGCCGATTCAATGCCGAACCGGTGATACTTTATACTAGCAGTTTGTTCTATCCGGTTCTTGGACAAAACTAGCCCGTTACAGACCGGTTCTTTAAAAAAAATGAACATGTTCAGACTTAAAAATCCAAACTTATGTCCCTATTATGGGCCAATTTAGCATTCCGGCTCAAATCAAGCCTCATCCAATCAAGTATATCTTTGCACTCATGTACTATATTTATACACTTTAAAAGTCTAAATACTTTTACTTTTAGCCGATGTGGGACAAAGTGGTAGTATAAGCATGAGGTCTTTCCTTCTTCTTCTCTTACTCCTTTAAAACTTCACCCATAATTATTTACTTCCATGTTGGGTTGTGTAATGTCTTTCAATACACACAAATATATATAAAAAATATGTACGTGCATATTATGTTAGAAAATATATTTGTTTAAGAGGAGTAAAACATTATTGAATAAACATTTGATAGTATTAGAGAGGCTTCATTTTTTTTTGCTTGTACTAAATTAATTTTTAAAAATCAATATATGTTACCAAAATTTACTAATAACTCTTTTTTACTGAATTATAAAGATAAATAAATTGTATACCCACACAATTTGTTCAGTATGTGCAAGTTTTAAAAAAAATCACAACTTCGATAACCGATTCTGTTATGTAGCCCCGATATTGATCCGAGTCTATTATACCGATACCGTTACTGTGTTCTCTGACTGTGAATCTTGGTCTTAATATATATGTTTATATATATTTGGGTATAAATGATTATCTATACTTGTGCTTATTGAAATTGAAGCATGCTAATGAAATTTGTAAAATGTGGGACTATGAACTTAGAATGTTGTTTTAGTTCCCCTTTACTTGTGAATTATGAAAATTATTTCCTTGTAGTATGAATTGTACATGAGATCAAATCATTGAGAATTATTGCTTTAATGTGGTTAAAATCATGCTTAAGAACTCGAATTGGCATTCATGTTGGCATATAACTCACTTGACATATGATGAGGCATGAATTATAGTTGATAGAAACCATGTGCATAGACACTTGTTGATGATTTTCTCATATCGCATTCATGTCCCTTTATGAGTGAGCCTTCGGATCATCGCAACAACTGGCCAGAAGGTGTGTTCGCTACCTGTGGACTAGTAATCCGGAATTAGAGACGATGAGGGAGGACTAGGTTTGAACTCTAATTTCTGAAGGAGCTTATAGTTCTCGTAACTTAATCTTCCTTGATGAGCTTGTATCCTTGTAAGTGAATGATTTAGCGACACTTGATTATCCATTTACTCTTACTGACTAGGATTTGCATGAGTATTGACATGCACGGCTTGACGACATTGTGGAAACATATGTATATCATGATAATCTTTGATATGATTTTGAATCATGCCTATTGTGAATTTTGTTGCTTTAATTGATGTATCATGATAATAATAAAATATAAAGCTAGAATATGCTCAATGTGATTTAGTTGTCGTGGATAAGCAAACTTGTTAAGATGACTTTCGTTGAGCTAGTTGGAGTCGGTATAGGAATGTAGATTGAACTGTGAGTTGAGTTCTACAAGAGTTAGTTTACGTTATATTTTAACTTAGTTGAATGTGTGGCAACGACCATTTAGGCCCCTTTAGTATTCATGAGGATCATAATTTCCTTAGGGTTGTCATCACACTTGTTTTAGGGAGTAGTGAGTGTGAATGTCGAACCTAATGCGTTTGGGTTGGCATTAGTGCATATTAGTGTCATTGCATTCGCTTCCGTTGGAGCATCATTAATCTTTGGTCCTCTTCATTTCTCCTTCTTTTCATTGGTATTTTTGAAGATAGACCGTGTCTTGTGAGGCCATTAGGTGATTGAATTAAATTGATGTATGACATTGAATCTCATGCTTAATGAGGTTATATCGATGTATTTAAGAGTACCTAGATCCCTTTTGAGTATTTTATCGACTTTAGTGAACTTTCAAAAAAAAATTGTTTTTTCAGTTTTGGACAAAATTTACGTTTTTCGCTCACCCCAGGGCCCCGGTGAATTTTTTTGAAATTCGAAAGTTAAAACTCAGTTTCTATTATTTATGATTTTCGGGACTGGAGGTGCCGAAAACAGATTCCGAATGCAAAACGGATCATTTTTGGTATTTCAAAACTTTCCAAAATCTGCTTATGGCTAGTAAATGTTCACGAGTTATCGACATTTGAGGTCAAGAACTCGTCCTGAGACGAGAATTCGACATGTTGTCAACATCTCGACCAATGCAGTGTATTTTTTTTCCATTTTCTCTTTTTCTTTCACTTCCTCCCATACGTTTTTCCCAATCATTCCTACTACAATTTAGTCACATAATAATGGTTTTGGGACAGGACTTGAAGTGTTTGCGATTGTCTTGACCCCTTCGGTTGCAGAGTAGTACCAAAGCCTTTTCCTTACTCTCTTGAGGTGTTGTAGGGACCTTAGGGTTGCTGGGGCGGATGATTTAAAGTGTACTATCATGGCGTGGCCGTTCCATGCCTTCTTTTCTTTTTAAGTCTCGAGTATGAGACATGTTGATTAGAGCGCACACATAGTGTTTCTCTTATCTTTTCTTTTCAAATATATTGAACTTTCATCTAGGTGTTCTAGGTTCATGCATGTTTTCAGGACATAAGAACCAAACGGATTTGACTAGGTATTAAAAATATTTTTCTTAAAAATTAATGAATCCCTTGGGGTTCATCTTCTTATGACTTTTGTCATCGGCCCTACGTTTCTGGTTTTATTGGTTCCGGTTCCCATTCCTATGTATTAGTATATGGTTTTTACTCAAGAATTTTGCCTCGGTAATCGGTTTGGTTGCATTATAGAAGTCTTTTCCCCTTGTGTAGTTTGAGATCTTAGAGCATTGGTGGTGAGAGTTGTGTCCATGTGATTCTTTAGCTTGTTCCGTTAGCCTTTATTGTTGTGTTGAGAGCATTGGTGATTGTGTTGACCCTATTATGTATAGTGACATATTGTTGATGTGGCGATGTACTTGAAGTGATATGTTATGAGAGTGGATCTCTCTAAGGATGGATTGATGGTGTCATGGTTGTTATAATCATGATTATGCTTGTGTGCAAGGAGGTGAGTGATTTATTCCCGTGGAAGGAGTGGTTTGTGAGTCTTCTTTGGTTCGATTGTACTCGTAGTGTAGACTACCAGAGTGGGACTGTTAGGTATGAGTCATAGTGGCCCCTTTGGGTAATTCGTACTGCGTAGTCTATATCTATCTATATGCCTCTATATATATATGTGTGTGTAAGTGTGTTGCTATGTGGCTATATAATATAGACTTGTTATGTGTTATGTGCTCTTTATTCCCTTATGCATAGTAGAGGACTAGGGGGATTTATTTGGGGTCTCATTTTAGTGTGAGTGTCATGTGAGACAATGGACCGACCTATGCTAGATGTATGCACACGGGTTGGTTAACATTACTTGGACTATTAGGGGATGTGGCAGTTAAGGTTTTTCTTCTTGGGCATTCGTGCTCACCCCCACCCCCCTTTCACCATTAGTTGTAGGTTCCAGGCATACACAAGATGGCGCGTGATGCGACAACAATTTGGGGATTGGGACGTCTTTGTTTAGTTGTTGTCCTTTTTATTTTTCTTGTTGGCCTAAAATTCTAAGAAGTATGGCAAATCCCTTGAACTCGAATGGTAGGATTAACCAAATTGTCCTTGATAATAACCGAGGGGTGAAATCGATTTCTGTGCCTAATCAGACGATTGTCAGAAGGCAAATATCACCCCTTCCTTCAAATTCTTCAATGCCTCAATAAAGATGACTTTAACAATAATAGTGGGTTGAACAGTGGGAGCAACGGAAACTGCACATGCGACCATTCAAACCGGAAAACTCACAAAATAAAACAGAGGGGAATGATTCCAAGCGTCTATTTTATTTCACAAGCCATAACTTCTCATACAATATTGAAAAGTACAACAATTCTGATAAGATTCTAAAATTACTCCAAGGAAGAAAGTAAAATACAATTCCCTTGTTGTTGGGATCGTTATTGTATCTTCTGGGAGCCAGTTTGTTGATGCCTTCCATGTATTTTGTATCATTGTATCGTTGTACAAAAGTATTTTTTATTCAGAATCTCGATGTGTACGTCTTGTATCCTTTGGTATCAGTTCAAGTTCAGTTATGTATGGAATTAATCGTTTGTATCATTGTTCCATGTATTTCTTGTTTTTGATAATATTAGTAAGTTTTTCTATGTTGTATCACACCCTGTGATCCTCGAATGCTCCGGTTCGGGGATCTTAGAATTTTCGGGGCATGACACTTGGAATGTGTTGAGACAATTACAATCACCGAAACTGATACTAAAATTGCGAACCATGCCTTAAGATGAGAAATATTTTTATTCCTGGAACGTGCCGAGACAATTACAATCATCGAAATTGATACCATAATTGTGAATCATGCCACAAGATAAGATATTTTTTTACTATTCATTTTATGTCCTTTTCGAATTGGGAGACTTTATTAGTGTGAGTAAAGGATACTAGATCTAAACTCCGGCGTAGGTCTCCACGAGATAGCGCAGTTACCCAACCCGCTTTGAAAATAACTACCACGAACAAAACAAAACAGATCTAATACAAGCAAATGGTGAGGAGCAAAGAGTGCAATCATTAGCATGATCAGTAGACTAGGTTGGGAGTCATTTAAAAACTTATCTCTCACTCATTCTTTTTCTTCTTGTCTACTCCAATTCTACCACTTTCTTTAAAAATTAGAGAAATACCTCCCCGCATCTCACCTCATCTTTGTTATTTACAATATAATCTCTCTAATTCTATTATATTCTCAGCTACCTCTAACATCTCCCACAGCTCTACATGTCCACTACACACATACTAGTAGCCAACGAAAAATATTACCTTTTGGAAACGTTCCTCCCTATGTTGACTTACATGATGAACCCTTACCATCAAGTCACTTGCATATCAAGTACCTTCTTAATGTGACAATGTGTTTTGTTGTCCATGCATCATGGCTACATAGTGACTATGACTGCAGTAAGATTATCATGTAACGGATCCCTCCCTAATAATTCTTACAATGTATGCACCAACTGCAAAAGATTGTGCATAATGGTGGGAGACACCCCCAAGATACGGTCAAAATATCGAATGCAAAGATAAACTATTTGGGTGGCCCAAGAATCACCCCTAGATACCTGTATGGTGATCTTATAATTCACTAGATCATGTCACTCAACTCTATTCAAATTAGAGCATTCAAAAGGTTCAAGAATCTCCCGAGTCAATTTAAGTTCAATGAGTTGATTAAGTTCCAACCCAAATAATGAGTTTCAAGCCCTACCTACTAGTCTTGAACTACGATATAGTGTATAACTCCCGAGTTATATTTTTCTTCTCCCATAATTAATTTTGATTGTACTATCTATATATTTTGATAAACTACTTTATTTTATTCTTACTAACAAAAAACATACCAAGAACTATTATTTTTTTTTTCGAAAAATCAAACATCCCCATTAACATCCTAATGTTCATTTGTTACTCCAATGTGATAGTTACATGGGTCAAGATCGTCTGTCTTGAGTGCAGTTGCGATAAAAAAAATATAACAAAATTATAACCAAATGCAATATCCTTCTTAGGAAAATTAGCAAAACATCTTTGTTGCATTTAATAGCAAATGAAAAATGCAATAAAAATATTTTACTAATTTTCCTACAAAGAATGTTGCAACTGATTATAATTTTAGTGTATTTTTCTTTATGGTGCAGTATTCAGGGCAGACTATCCAAACCTTACATATCCTAATAGCCACTTTAGGGATTGGCTCAATGAGCCATCTAGCTCGCTAGAAGTCAATTCTTGGGCTTGGAAGATTTTTTCTTTTGTTTATCCAAATCAGAATCATTCAAACGTGTCTCCTTTTATAAGATAATAAGAATTTGAAAGTGTTCATTTCTTTAACTATTAGTCCTCTTGCAGTGGTACTTGCATACTTTATACGGATGGAAAACAACATCCCACCTTCCATAATTATACACAGCATGGGTCCCCACACTCTCTGCTGCCCTATACAGAAGAAACACTTATTCAACTTTGTCACTTATCATTTATCAATAGTGTTTAGTTCATTAATTTGAAAGGAATCATTTTTTTGTAGCCATGTGAAATTACAAAAATATCTCAAAGCTGCCAAATGTTTAACAATGAGAGGTTTATTTTAAGGGTTAATTTCACAAAAACCCCTATATTATTCAAATTAAACAACTAATTCAATGTGTCCACTTTGTCTCTTAGATTATTCAATTTTATCACTATGCCCCCCTCACATTTTGAGTCATAATACCTAAATTACCCTCAATAATATAGGGGGGTTTAGTGAAATCAAGCTTTTAAAAAAATTATTTTTCAAAAAAATTATAAATTATAAATATATATATATTTCGAAAACAATATATATTTTGGAAAAAATATATATTTCGAGAAATATATATATATATTGGAAAATTATATATATTTCGGAATATATATAATTCATCAAAAAATACATATATTCCGAATTGTTTTAAAAAAATATGAATTTTTTCCGAAAAATAAGTTTTTTGGGAAAAATATATATTATGTTCCAAAATATGATTTTTTCCGAAATATAATTCTTTTGAGAAAAATATATATTATTTTTCAAAATATGAATTTTTTCCGCAAAAATAATTTTTTTGATAAAAATATATATTATTTTCCAAAATATTATTTTTTTCCCGAAAAATAATTTTGTTGCGAAAAATATATATTATTTTTTCCGAAATATATATTTTTTATATTTTGGAAAATAATGTATATATTTAACAAAAAAATTATTTTTCAGAAAAAAATCATATTTTTTAAAACAATTCGGAAAATATATTTTTTTGTCGAATTATATATATATATATATTCCGAAATATATATCATTTTCCAATATATATATATCCCAAAATATATATTATTTTCAAAAAATGTTTTTTTCCGAAATATATATATATTTGAAATTTATAGTTTTTACGAAAAATATAATTAATTTTCAAAAAATAATTTTTTTAAATGCTTGATTTCACTAAACCCCCCTATACTATTGAGGGTAGTTTAAGTATTATGACTCAAAATGTGAGAGGAGGGGGCATAATGATGAAATTGGATAGTATAGAAATTTTTTGTGAAATTAACCATAAAATATACTAAAAGTCATCCTCTTAGATTCCCCGAAAAGAAAATTTAAAATGGATCACTTAAAATGGGGAGTATTTTGATTACAAAGTCCAATTTGAAATCTAAATAGACTCTAGGAGTGGTGATCCGAGTTCAAAAGAAGTAAAGAAAGGTTTCCGATGAATAAAAGCTTATTAAAAAAAGAGTTAATTTCACAAAACCCTCTATATTATCCAATTTAATCAACTAATTTTTATTGATACTATTCAATTTCATCACTATGTCCCTTCCCTTCACATTTTGAGTAAAAATACTTAAACTACCCTCAATAGTATAGGGGGTTTAGTGAAATCAACCATTTAAAAAATTATTTTTCAAAAATTAATTATATTTTTCGTAAAAACTATAAATTTCAAATATATATATATATTGGAAAATGATATATATTTCGGAATATATATATAATTCGTCAAAAATATATATTTTCTGAATTGTTTTCAAAAAATATGATTTTTTTGTGAAAAATATATATTATGTTCCAAACTATGATTTTTTTGCGAAAAATATTTTTTTTGCAAAAAATATATATTATTTTCCAAAATAATATATATATTTCAGAAAAAATAATATATATTTTTCGCAAAAAAAATATTTTTCAAAAAAAAGTCATATTTTTTAAAACAATTCGGAAAATATATATTATTGACTAATTATATATATATTCCGAAATATATATCATTTTCCAATATATATATATTTCCTGAAATATATATATATATATTTAGAAATATATATTTTTTTATATTTTAGAAAATAATATATAATTTTTGCAAAAAAATTATTTTTCGGAAAAAATTCATATTTTGGAATATAATATATATTTTTAGCAAAAAAAATATTTTTCGGAAAAAAAAATCATATTTTTTTAAAACAATTTGGAAAATATATATTTTTGACGAATTATATATATATATTCCGAAAATATATCATTTTCCAATATATATATTTCCCGAAATATATATATATATATATATTTGAAATTTATAATTTTTACAAAAAATATAATTGATTTTCGAAAAATAATTGTTTTAAAGAGTTTATTTCACTAAACTCCCCTATACTATTGAGGGTAATTTAGGTATTTTGACTCAAAATGTGAAGGTATAGGACATAATGATGAAATTAAATAATATAGAGGATAAAGTGGACACAATGTGAGTTAGTTGATTAAATTAAATAGTATAAGAGAATTTTGTGAAATTAACCATTATTTTAATCATATCAGTCACATCCTAATTAGCTAAATAGCCATCTTTCTTGTAGCTTCTCCTAAACAAAAACTTTGTTAAAGTCTACAAAAGGTAATTACCCCTTTTGTAATAATGGACAAATTAATTTATGTTGGAGCTACCCCAATTTGAAAGTAAAAGTAAAAGGCAACTTTTACTTTTGCTTATTTTTATAGGTGGTTGATTGTGTGATTAAGTTCAATCAAAGAGCTCCAGATGGACTCTATTCTCTTGTAGCAAATTTGGATCAAACCATGATTATGCATATATAATTTGATTTTATGTATAAATTATTTAAAATTTCTGAAAAGAAGTATTGTGAAATATTTAATCTATTACTGTTTGTATCAAAATTAGTTTGTTCTTAATTTAAGTATTAGACTCCTCACTTTCAACTCTCTCACATGTGTTTAATTTATCTAGGGTAAATATCACTGACATCCCTTCAAAGATACCTTAATTTCATACAGATTCTTTCAATATTTACTATTCCTACTCGGACCCCCTGCAGTCAGATTTATTAACATTTTTATAGGAAATTACCAAAATATTCTTCTTCCTCTTCCTCTTCCTCTCTCCTTCTTCCTTTTCTTCCTCTTCCCCTCTCTTCTCTCTCAATATAGCAGCGTATATACATATATATACGTATATATAACAGCTATATATAGTAGCTATATATATATACGAATATATATACGGTTATATATATGTATATATGGGTATGTAATATGAGTATATACAGCATCATATATATATATACGGGTATATAACTGCTATATATAGCATATATATATATTTACACGGGTATATATACGGGTATATGGATATATATAGCAGCATATATATATATATATATATGTATATATGGGTATGCAATATATACAATCCCCATCTTCAATCTCTCTCCCAATTTTTCACTTTCAATATCTCTTTCTATATAAATTAGGGTTAGGGTTTTGGGATGCCCAAATTGAAGAAGAAGAATGATATACAGGTCATTTTATATCATTTTGAGGGCAAAATGGACAATTCACAGGGTGGTTAACGACACAGTTTAACGGCGTGGAGATGGAGGGGGTCTTTGTAGGACAAAATTTAATTTTGAGGGGGTTCGAGTGAGAATAGTGAATATCAGGGAATTTTGTGTGAGATTAGGGTATCTTTGAGAGGGTATGAGTGATATTTACCCATTTATCTATTATTTTCGTGAGGTCGTTGACGTCACCCTCTTAACAACATCCCTTAAATAGAAAACTGATCGTTGTACAGCAAACATCAGATAAGCTATATATATTGCAAATTTCTGAAAATGAGTCTTTCCTATTTATGATTATCTATTCATTTTGCAGGCCAAGTTCATACCTTACAATGCACTGCTGTCAAAGTGCACCGACACTAAGGCACACATATATGGACATGAAATACAATAATATATATACAAGCAATAGTCCTTTTTAATTAATAAATTCAAACTTTATATTATCAACTTTGACCTATTCTCTAAATTATGTTAGAAGCGTCGCATGGCAATGAATGTGATATCCTGCTGAACGAGCATGAGATTTCAAACTATACAAACAATGAAATTAGGGTTAATTACACTTTTATCCCCTGAGATATGTCCTAATCACACTTTAATCCCATTAAATTTTAATAATTATAATTACATGTATTTAGTTTTTGTCCCACTTCGACTCCTCTATGTTAACACTGTGACAGATTTTGTTTATCGAGTGAGATTACCTCTGACCACTATCACATATATTTATTAATTACGATTCTTAGTTAGAAAAAAAAGTAACAAATATTATTAAAATTTTAAAACATTAAAGTGAGATTAGGCCAAATCTTAGGAAATAAAAATATAATTAACCCATGAAACTAAATATTGCATTACACAGAGCGACAATTTATAAATAGAATACAATAATATAAAAATTAAAAAAGGGAAAATAATGGAGGAAATGGACGTAATGATGAAGAGGGTCGAGACAATGAGTCCCCATCCTCTGTAACGCGGCCCACAACCCAGAAGTTTTGTCGTTCATGATGGTTTGGGATAAATCGTGCCCATTACTTTCTAGCAAATATCAAGGTACAATGACCAATTTATCCTTTATCATTATTATTATTAATTTTTTAAAAAATATTAACTTAGAAATGAAAATATTGAAAATGCCCAAGTTTGTTTAATTTGTAATCTTGAATAATAAAATTGAAGTATACATTAGACTGATGAAATAAATAAATAAATAAATAATTTATCTATTTACACCCATCTTCAAAACTGTTATTTTCGAAAGAGTTTATGGGCTAGATAATTAACTTTCATTTGTAAAATATTTGATGTTTTCGACAGTAGATACTTTAATACGGCGTAAATGACCTCTTATTTGTCCGTTATAATTGTTATAGTTATATTTTTTAATAATTTTTTTATCTACATCAATCATATCCATCCTATCTATGTCTATGTGAATGACTTTCTTGTCCACATATAAATAAATAGTTTTTACTTTTTCCGTCTCAATTTATTATTCAATCAATTCTAAAATAGGTAAAGTTAATGTTATTTTATTGTGTCAATTTATCAATTTACTCTTCAATCATTCAAGTTATAAAATATATAAACTACAAAAATCACATCACTTGGTGAGACTAATGATAAAATTAATTTTTCATTCACTATTACACTAATAAAAATTATCATCTTAAAAAATTGAATTTCCTAAAAAAAACTTATAAATTGGGATAAATGAAATATTTATTTAATGACTTGCTCGGTTACTTTTGAAAATATTGTAACTTACTTTTATTTATTTGTTTACTTGGTGAAAGCTGGGAACGGTATTTTTGAACTTTTCCCAATTAAAAGTAAACAGTCGGTTTAATTCAATTTTTTGTTTTGAATTGACCGGATGAAATTAAAGTTCTGACCTTATAATTTACTACAACTAGTTCACCCACTGACGTGATATACTTAGACACTGTTTTGGATTGATTTTTCAAAAATTACTTTGAGTAAAAATATTATTTCATGTTGTTCATATCCAATAATCTAATCCCATTTAGGTCAGAAAATCATTCCAATTATCCCATTAAAATATTTCAACTCTCTTCGGGTAATAAATTCCCGTGACTTGATTCTCTCTAGCAGTGAATGCTCCAGAAAATTTTCAAATGTAATAAAAGTCACAACCATCAAAGTCATAACTCCAACTAATAGAAAAATATTTAGTATATAGAGTACTTTTAACTCCAACTAATAGAAAAATATTTAGTATATAGAGTACTTTTTATATTTGCAATTTTATCACTCTTTGCACTATTTAAGAACAACCCAAGTGACTCGATTCATTGTCAGTGAGCATAGAAATGGGTTCGAAAGCTCTTTTTCTCTTTGCAGTCCTATCTTTCTTCACAGTAGTGTCTCTCACTCCTGCATTTGCAGATGAGAATGAGGACACAGGTCTTGTTATGAACTTTTACAAGGATTCATGCCCTCAAGCTGAAGACATTATCAGAGAACAAGTCAAGCTTCTCTATAAGCGCCACAAGAACACTGCTTTTTCATGGCTCAGAAACATCTTCCATGACTGTGCTGTTGAGGTATCTATCTCTCTCTCTATATATACACATACATACATACATACATACATATATATATATATGCTAGAAAACAACTCCTTTTGTGTTGCTTTGTTTCATGTATATTACCCCAATGTCCTATAAACCTGAACCTGAAGGTAACAAGTTCGAAACAACTCCTTTTATGGACATGCTCGGTGTGCATTTCTGAAAACCGTTTTTTGTTTTCAGAAAACTTGCTTAGTAAAATTTTCTGAAAACTGTTTTAAAAATACTGACATGCTGGTTTTCACAGGACTCTTTTTTTTCCCCCTCAGAATACAGTTTTCTGTCAACAACAGTCTCTCTGCAAGTGTACGTGGCCGTAAGGCTGCAGGCACTGTGCTAGCATTTTTTATGTGATGTAAATGTGTTTTTGTTATGTGGGTGCAGTCATGTGATGCATCACTGCTATTGGACTCAACAAGGAGGAGCTTGTCGGAGAAGGAGACAGACAGGAGCTTTGGGCTGAGGAACTTCAGGTACCTTGACACCATCAAAGAAGCTGTTGAGAGAGAGTGCCCCGAAGTTGTTTCATGTTCAGATATCCTCGTGTTGTCTGCGAGGGAGGGCGTCGTTTCGGTAACTTCCATTTCTTCTCTCTTAGATTCACAGTCTGTGTTTGTGTATTCAAGTTCTTGTATTCTTCATTTACTGTGTCCTTCTCATAAGGAAACTAAGTTTGTGTGTAGATCCTCTGTTGTTATAGCACGTGACACGTGTGATCGGTCACGTGTTAGTGACACGGACTGTGTAGAGTACAACACTGTATTAGGTCTGCATTCTCAACCAGATCTACTTAAACTAGACTTGAATTAAATTTTGTTCAAGTAAGTGGGTGATTCTGTAGTTGAGTTTCTGATAGATGTGTTTGGTTTTTGTGATGAACCATTCTCAACAAGGGCTTTGGATGTTGACTTTTAGTCTTTGAAGAATTCTTCTCTTTTTACTTTAAAGCAAATCCTAGCAACTCTTGCTCTTTTGATAACATAAAAAATAACAGCAAATTGCATGTTAGATACTCTCCGTCGGCAAAATTGGGAATCCAAGAAAATGACTTTTTTTTTGTTTTTTTGTTGTGGTGTTAGTGAATAAAATATTAATTTATTCATGATCTGACTATAGTGATGCGGTAGTTTATAGTGTATATGTCTTATAATTTTAATGGTTGAAGATTAAATTGATAAATTGATCAAATAAAATGTTTTGACTTTTCAAGAGTGGATATTTATTTTGGGACAAGGAAAAGTGAACACTAATTTTGGGACAGAGGAAGTTTAATTTACAAATGAAGAAGATAATACTATATTCAAAACTGTCAAAGAATGGAGTCTGGTAAGGCCATCCCTAACAAAACACACCTTTATTCTTCAACTTTTTGTATTTTTCTACAAGGGTTAAAAATAATTTTAGTAGCAAAGTGATTTTAATATATTGTTGAAATTTATTGTGCAGCTTGGAGGTCCTTTCATTCCCCTAAAAACAGGAAGAAGAGATGGTAGGAAGAGCAGAGCAGATGTGCTAGAGCAATACCTCCCAGACCACAATGAGAGCATCTCTGTTGTCCTTGAGAAATTTGCAGCTATTGGTATTGACACACCTGGAGTTGTTGCCTTGCTAGGTATAAATTCTCACCAACCAGCATGCTCATACATACATAGACAATGTATAACATGTATGTATCTATATAGATAATTCATTCATTAAATATATGGGACCACAGAACAATAATGGTGGATGTGGGGTGAAACTATGAGGGTCCACTAAATGAGATAAAAACTAGGTATAACCTTTAATAGTAGACGATAAATTATCACCTTAATGTCATGATATTAAAAGTTTTTTTTGGCGTTAGTGGCAACAAAAATTGTTGTTATACCTTAGATTTCCAATGGTGTAATTCAAACATATCAATAATTGTGCGCCTCTAATTTTCCACCATTCTTGTCATTGTGATCCATAGGTTCTCACAGTGTGGGCAGAACCCACTGTGTGAAGCTGGTGCACCGTTTATACCCCGAGGTCGACCCTGTGCTCAACCCTGACCACGTCGAGCACATGCTCCACAAGTGCCCCGACTCAATCCCGGACCCGAGATCCGTCCAGTACGTGAGGAACGACCGTGGCACGCCAATGATATTCGACAACAACTACTACCGCAACATATTGGACAACAAGGGCTTGTTGATAGTGGACCATCAACTAGCCACAGACAAGCGGACCAAACCCTACGTGAAGAAAATGGCCAAGAGCAATGACTACTTCTTCCAGGAGTTTGCAAGAGCCCTAACCATTCTCTCTGAGAACAACCCACTCACTGGCACAAAGGGTGAGATCAGAAAACAATGCAATGTGGCCAACAAGCACTAAAAAAAGCTCCACTACAAGCCTAACTCAACTAGTTGAGTTATAACACAATAAAGAGGCTTTTGCTTTCAAGGAGTGTCTAGTTGTGGTGAGTGGCATATGGTGATCATGGCCATGTTGCATGAACTGTTTCTAGTGTAGGTTTCTGCTTTTTTTTTTTTTTTGTTTGTTTTCAGGTTGATGTTGGTGATGGACATTGTGAATGCTCAGCGGATGTATGTATGTATGTGTTTATGTATGGGTTGACGATGGATGGTGGTGATGCTATATATATGATGCACTATCATGTACTATATCATGAAATGGTTGTTGATTATCTTTATGTAATTGCTCTCCCTTTTGTATTCCAGTGATGATGGCTACTTATTGGAGTTCAGTGAATGTGACCTATCATGATTCCTGTCCAAGAAAATGAGAATGATGAAAACACCGACCTAGGGCCCTCAGATTTTAAAAGCCAATGAAAAAATAATTTAGATAAACTAAAGGATAAGATTCCCTTACATCCGCAAAGATTTGAATACGTGTATTTATATAAATAAACCAAGGGGACCAGCCTCCTTGGTTTATTTTGAAATGTACTGGTTGTGCTTTATATCATTTTCCACCTTCCACAAGATACACAATCATATGCCTCAAACCAAGGTGCTGGATTACACATTGACCTAAAGTGAATAGGCATGTTAAGTCGCAAACTATCAAAGAATTCTAAGCTCATAAAATTCCAAGTTTAATATCATTATTGTTTCTTAAAGTTTCTAGGATTCCTTTCTAGCTTCTGAATTACTTAGAAGATTTTTCATTCTTGTCATTATGAACACATTTTTACACAAGTGAAAGGAAGCTGTGTTTCCAGATCGAAATCGATAATATTAAAATGATTAGCGAACATTGGGACTGATAAGTGAGCAGTTTGGAAGGACCCAAGTTTCAACCAGTTGTGTTCTTTTACATTTGTTTCTGTTTAGTTCTTAAAAACAGGGAATGAAAGGATAGGGAAGGAAATTGATAGTGGAGAGATGAAAGGGAATAAGAAAGGTAAAGCAAAGAGAAGAATCTTGCATGAAATAATTTAATTTCATTTCGTCACAAGCTTCCCATGTTTACAGTCAATATAAGGAGATAGGGTTTCGTTGAAAGAAATTCTCTCTTTTTTTTTTTTTTAAGAAACCTGATCAGTAAGTCTTACATTCAAATCTCACCGTCACCCATATTATAAAATTATTACACGTGTTGGACCAAAAAGAAAGCCACACGTGAGGGGGCGTGTTGAAGTATAAAAATACTTAAAGTTTCACCATTTCTAATAGCATAAGCTTGTAGAGTATTTGGGTAGTCAGCACATATACGATCCCTCAAATTTTTGAACGCAACACAGAAAGGGAAAACACTGTTTATAATGTACAACACAAAGGTAATAACATGAACATGATCAATAGAAATTTTACAAAACGAGGAGCCCATGTAAATATGCTCAGAAAATGCCATGATTTAAACTGTTCAGCGGTCAATAACAATAAGAGATGCACAAACTTGAGAGTGAACATGCATTCCATTAAACCAGCAGTGCAAGAATAAATTAAGTTTGACGCACCCTTTTCAATGGAAATTTAACAAAAGGAGGAGCTCATGTAAATATGCTCAGCAAATGCCAAGATTTGAACTGTCCACTAGCTCAATAGCAATGAGAGATGCACATACTTGAGAGTGAAACATACCTTCCTCAAAAAGCAGCAGCGCAAGAACGAACTAAGTTCGATGTACCCTTTCACGAAAACCTTTGTGCAGGATAAGAAACTCGCATATGAATCCATGCTTTGAACTGACAGCCTCTTCATGCTTCTTTCGGATTTGTACTGCTTGAACTGCTATTGGAATCACTACTAGCTTCCCCGGAAGCAGCATTGTTTGTCCCAGTGCCATCTATCGTTTCGGGGATTAAGGGATTGCATGTGGAATGGTTATAGTGAGGTGGTGGATGGATGGAAATGTAATTTCCAACAGAAGGGAAGGATCGGTAACTGTACAACGAAGGGTAAGGACAAGGAGGGAATGCATTTGGGGGAGGCCAATACATCATGGGCACAAAAGCATTAGCTGGATGTGGGGAGAACATAGCATATGAAGTTTGGTTATTGTTGGAGATTCTTGGACATGTCCTGGTGATAAGAGGGTCCGGGATTGGTGGCGTATCTACGCGAGTCTGGGATGGCATGGACTGAACTGTTGCCGTTGCATGAGTTTGAACCGAGGTATACCCCACCACAGAGCTTGAAGGTGCAGACTGTATAATGGAGGTTCTTTGAGAATTATGAGGCTTGATAATTGAATTCGTCTGTTTCTTGCCTTTTGATTTTGCGGAGAGTGTCTTCCCGGTCAACTGCTGAGATTTGGGAGCAGCCTGTTGAAAGATCAACCCATATTCAAATTCAGGAACTATCTCTTAACCGAAACGTAAACTAGTTCAGACTCGACTCGTTAAATGGAATATCAATGACCAAGCTGAGGGGATATTCCACCAATGCCATTCTAATAACATCTGCCCCCATTAAGGTCTTATAAATACTCGAAAACATAATGTACTGTCTTTGCCTCGGCAATGGCTTAATTACTCAAATGACTTTTTAAGATAGATGCACTTAGTTATGTGCTCCAACATTTAGCCAGTTCATTGAACGACAAGACATACATATCACTGATATGGTAGTACTAAACTTTTGAATTTTCATATAGAACAACATAAAACAGATTAATAATAGATCAAAAACACCATGGTATGTGAACCAAAAGTTGTGATCTTACAGCATCACAGTTCATAGGATGTGGAAGAATTAAGTCCTCCCCTTCAGCGTCCTGGTCTGTCCTGCAATACAAATGTTGAATGTTAAGCAAATTACTATTCTGGTTATATATTTTTAGAGAAGACCATGCCTTCTGGAAACGTCTAACTGTGAAATTCATTTATCTATCTTCTTCATGCTTTGGCAAAATCCAGTTTTATTCCTTGTGTCCCTTTTATTATATGAGAAGAATGGTTACTTTAGTTGAACAGTCGATTAATTATGTGGAAAATATGTAATGTTCCGCAAGGAAAATTGCAGTAAAAATTCCATTCCAGCCATTCCATTCAGTGATAAGCCATTTCCTACGTGTACGCTATGTTATACCTGTAATACTTTTGAAGGAGGTCCAAGTTTCTATGTTTGGTTTCTTTTTGAACCAGGTCATCAGGAAAACCAGACATGAACAGAAGTGTGATACCCAAAGCCTTGAAGAAAAAGCTTCCACTTCGAATGTGGACCAGCATTGCCATTCGACACATAACTGGCCCAAAGGACTTCAGTTTGTTTCTTCCCGTGCGCTGCCTGACATATCTGGAGCAAGATAACACATGATAAATCCTAGATTAGGTTCTGAAAGAAGTATTCAACACAATCGGTTGGGAAAAAGAAGACAAACTTCTTGGTGGTGGAGCGTGGATCACTAAGATCTGCAAAGCTTAGTTTCTGAATATATTCTCTCTCTTTTTACTGGAAAGAGTTCCACCTTGCATAGGTGATCAACATTTTATCAGCAACACACACGCGTTAGCGAGTACCTAGTCTTTCCATCCTTGGTGAAAACTGAATGCAAAACTACAACTAGAGGCCAGCAAATTAAAAATTGTGACGGTACATACTCATTTTGGGGGAGGTTTCTTGTCCTTCCACCATACTTAATGCACAGAAATAAGCATGATGGACAACTAGCATCAGATGGGCGCATAGCCTTCTCCTCTTCAAGCAATTGAACAGGGCATAAAATAGGGTTCTGGCGATTTGGATAGAAGACTCTCCTTCGAACTCTAGGATTGTCATATAAAACATGCTCCTAAAAACAAATTTAAGTGTTAGGAATGAACAAGAAAGAATAAGTAATATACTCAAGTTGATCCAGCTAACATCAACAAAAGGAAGAAATTGTCAGTTAAAAAACAGTTGGTTGTATTTAGCATAGCATTCTAGAATGCAGAAACCATCATAACGCGTAGAAAACGCCATAATCACATATCATACAGTAACTGATTTTTTCTATACATTATACAAATGATAGCACCAAACCAAAAATGGGAGTTGGAGCATGGACTCCGGTAGTCAGAAAACTATGCATGAGAGTAATTTCTCATAATTTCTAACTAGATTGATACTAATATACATGGAGATGTTACAGACATAAAATTCTGCAATACTATTTAGGCTTACCCCTGGATTCTTCGGACACACATATGGCTCTCCCTTCCTTAAAATGCTAAAATGATTGAAGTCTAGCTCATGCATATCTTCACAACCATGTCGTATACCAAGAGACGCAAAAACAATGATTTTCCTGATGGTGTGAGATTGAGCATTCTTCAGTAAAAGGACTTCTGACTCGATTATTCTTTTAACTTCTTTTGGACAGAAAGCCAGCTTTGACAGCTTTTTTTGCGGTGATGTGATCCCAGATCCTTTAACCTCCAGCCCAGACGAAAAAGTATTTGATAATATCTGGTGTACCCCGATCATTCTGGAATCCTTTTTATCCTGCTCTTTGAGTACCATACTTTTAGGTGGCACACCATCCTTGCTTTGATCTTCGTTTGTTCCTTGGTTCATATCTGCAAATGTTGTCTCACCCTGGCCGCATGTGGAACTTGCCAAGCATTTTGTAGACATCCCATCATTAATACCTTTATGAAGAAATTCTTGTAGTTCATTGGCATCTCCTATATTGTCACCATTTTCTCTATCTCTGTGGTTAATGCCAACAACATTTTCATCAATGTATTCATAATCACATTCATCTGTATCATCACAGTCTGCAGCGAAGTCACCATCCTTCACCTTTTCAAAATGCAGTAACTGTGTGTCATCCATGCTCATCCAGTTAACAAGGCAGTTTTCTAGATTAGGGTTTTTAGGTTGCATGCATTCAGTATCATGTTTCATATGTGAGACCATTTTACGGTTTTTATCCACAATTTTGTCATTACCTGGTTCAATTTTTTGTCTCTTAAACTTCTTGAAGCTTTTTACTCTCGCACTGGCACAGATATCCTGAGAGAGAATGAAAGAATTAGACCTCAATAATATTTTGTGGAAATTATCAGACAGAAAGGATAAAAATTAAGATGCATCACCTCTTGTAATGAAGGATATAGGGTTTCAATTTATATAATAGAAATCAGGGATATAATTCGAGTTGAATAAAATATAGTTTATATTTAAAGTGATGTAAACATCACCAAGCCAAATAAGGTTCAAAAGTTAGAAACATATCCAAGAACTGAAAGTAAAACAGAAACTTTGCACATTATTCACAAATCCAGACCTAGTGCATTTATCTTCGACTGTTGAATGAATATGAATACTAGTTCAATTTTTCACGTGGAGTATCTGCAATCTGATCGAGCCACCTTTGAGCCTCCTATTTTATTGGATATATTTGTATGTCGGAGTTATGTTTCTCATCATGGAGATATATATCCAGATTTTTCTTGTTCATTGAAAATGTTTCACATATTATAGAGTTCAGACGATGAGCATTGAGGTGTTGACTCTTAGTGCTTGTTTGGTAGAGGGAGTGGTGCCATTTTTTTATGTTTGGTTTGAAAATTGTGCACCACTCCATATTTGGCATGTATGGTATTGGAGCAATAATGTTTGAATAGTATCAAACCATTGGATCCAAATCCATCATTTTTCACACCATCTCAATAGATGGTTTGATTGGAGTTGGGTTGGTTTTCTCACATCAAAACTATTCTTTAACCCAAACCAATTTAATTTGGTGTAGTATTGTTTAACCCAAATCAATTCATTTATAATATTATATATATATAAATTCGAAAAATAAAATATTTATGAAAAAATAAAATATTTCAAAAAAATCAAACGAAAAAATATATTTCATAAAAAATAAAATATTTCGGGAAAACAAATATTTCTAGAAAAAATAAAATATAATAAAAATATATTTATTATTTTTTAAAAAAATATACAAATTATATGTATTTTTACTGAAATCTTTTATTTTTTCAAAATATTTTATTTTTTTGAAATATCTTATATAAAATATTTTATCTATAAATATTTCGAAAAAATTAAATATTTATATATTTTATTTTTTAAAACATATATATTTACAAAATGTTATTTTAAATAAATAAAATGTTAAACTATTCCAAGTTACCAAATATGATTTGTTTCAGAATTTCAGCTTATACCAACTCTACCAAATATGGTTTGGTTTTTCAGTTTCATTTTTTCTCACACCAAAACCATCTGCACCAAATATGGTTTCAGTTCAGAATAAAACCACACCAACTCCAACCAACCCAACTCCAACCAAACCAAAACCAAAAACCAACACCACACCATCTACCAAACAAGCACTTACTTTTTCTACCTATATGTTTTTACTTTCCTGAAGAGAGTTCTTGTCAACGGAAGGAATTAATAATGAAGAACCACGCAAGGCCCAAGAGCTTGGACAGAAACAAAGTTTTTATATTTACTAAAAAAAAATTCTATTGTTTTTCTTTGTGAGTTTTTAATAATTAGTATCTCAGGTATATTTATGGTACAGATTTTAATAGGGATTTTTTGTACCTACTTATATGTAGCTGAGACCAATGTTAAGCAGCTTTGGATAATTAACGAATGTTGAACATTGAATTGTTATGTTTCCCCTCTCTCAATCTAATTCTTGCTCTTGTTCTCAAATATCTTTCTTGTGTGATTTTGAAGCTTCACTATCCTCTACTGCATCAGTCCTTTCTTATTTGTGTTATTATATCTTTTTGACTCATTTTGCAAGAAAACTCATACCAAATCTGTAGGACCTATTCGAAGCTTATCAAATCTTTCCATTACTCCTTTCTTAAACCTAAAATGCTTTTTTTTTTTATTTTTTTTTGAAAAGTTAAACCTAAAATATATCACCTAACTTCACAGGAAAAAATTTGGTGCCTAGTTTATTTAATGGTATATTCAACCAAAAAGTTCTATCATACAATAATTCTCCAAACACATAACAAAGTTGCTTAGATATGTCATACATACTTGTACAAGTATATAACTTAAATATGTAATTACTTGTAGAATCATCCATATTAATGTCCAACTCTGAAGCCTTTGTAAAATACAAGCACCCAGAAATCAACTTTTATCTACCATTACATACCTTTTACCATCAATTTATCGAAGTATAAATGAAATAAGAAATGTAAGGGGAATATAAATACAATGGTGTGTAATTAAATACATTATGCTATACTAAAACCATAAGTAACATATAACATCTCAGTATCCAACCATTTCAATGTCAAAACATATTTATGTTTCTTCACTAGAACAAAGAATCAATGTCTATGAACTAAACTCTATTATTTTACAACCTAGAAAAACTAGGCCAAGACCACATATATCAAGTGGGCAATCCATTGACTAAACCACTATTTATGCAATCAAATTAGGGACACATATAAGGACAAAGTCTGAATGAGGCAAAAAATCAAATATGAAGTGGGCAACAATAAGATTCATACTTGTAGATTAGCGAGAAGGGAGTCCTTATCCCTCTCTTGTATTTGAGCTTCAAGCACTGATATCCTCTCTATCAGCTCTGCATTCCTCTGCCTCTCTCTTTGTAACTCAGCTGAAATCTCATCAATGACACTAGTACTCTCTCCTTTCACTTCCTGCTCTATAACACATAATGCAGAGGAGTTGACTAGGTTACCACAGGACTGAAGCTCCACCATTAATTCAACAAATATATATATATATATATATATATTTGATTATTATTCAAAACCGATCGAAACCCACAAGCCGAAATCCGAAAAACAAGGTTCAGAGATGAAAATTTCATGAAATTATAGAAAACCCATGAAGGAAAAGTGCAATGTGGGTTGTGAAATGGAAAAAAAGTGGGTGTTTTTAGGAGAGAAGTGTGTGAGTTGGTCAGTGGGCTTCAATGGGTTGATGAATTGATTGGATATAGATTGAAAATCAGAGAGAAGGATAGAGAAAAACCCAGATGAGAGATTGTTGAGTTAGAGAGTTGGGAAGTAATAACAGAGCATAAAAGGTTTAGATTGTACTGAAACAATAGTCAAATTAAATTGTTACATATGTGTGTGTTTGTATATATACATATATATGTATATGTATAGGTATGTGTATACGAAGAAGAAACAAAAATTAAGAGCAGCAGAACACTTTTCTATTTTAGAGGGGGAGAGAGAGGACTGTGATCGGAAAATGAGCAGTCTTTTGAGTAAGATTTTGGTTTCAGTATTGTTGCGCAGAAGGAAAGGAGAGCCACGATGGGCGAGGCATGCAAGACCACGTGCTCTCTCTCTCACACACAGAAACAGAGTAATGGCCAAAATTAAAATATTTGGAAGAGAAAAAAAAATGAGGAAAATATAAGGATTAGATAAATTGCTTTTCTTATCTTTAAAAAATGAAATGGAAAAAATTATAAAACGAAATTGAAAGAAAGGTTAATATTTCAAATAAAAATACGTTAATAAAAGTAGTTTTATTTTTTTAAGGGACAAAATCTGTAGAAAGTGGCATCATGGCATGGTGGTTAATATAGTAAAATTTTATTCTTTAATTTTATTTTTTTCTATGCATCAGTATTCAGTACATATGTTTTCTTTTTTTAGTAATCAAAACCAAATATGATAAGGCCATGTTTGGTGACACTTTTGATTTCACTTTTCTCTTTTAACTTTTAAAAAAATAAAATTAAAGTTAAAAACGTGTTTGGTAACTTTGTTTTTCTTTTTGGTAGATTTTTAAAAAGTCAAAATATAACTTCCAAAAATTGTGATTTCCTTAATAGTTTTGGAAGCTTGAAATAAAAGCTTCCACTTAATGATCTCTTCCAAAAAACTTTATTAGGAAAAAAAATATTTTAAACAACCCCCACTCTTCCTCTCTTTTGCCCAACGCTCCAACCTTTCTCCCCATTTTTTCAGTTTTCTGCTTTGAAAAAATTCTAGAAAAATTCCACAACAGATGTATATAACCAAACATGTTTTGCTTTCGATCAAAATAACAGTAAAACAAATCACAACTTTCAATTTCATGATAAATAAAATCGCAACAAAAAATAAACTACAATGTTACCAAACAAGGTCTAAGGGCCCGTTTGGTTCGTGCTTTTGTTTTCGTGTTGTGAAATTTACAAAACAGAAATATATATTTTTGTTGTGAACTGATGTGAGTCAAAACTGGAAGCACATTTGGTACTGATTTTTTTGCTTTCGTTTTGGTCACTTATTTCCTCTGCTATTGTGTTATTATTGTGAACAGTGCAAAAAATTACAAAAAAGAAAATTCATTTTGGTACTTCCTAAAAATGACACTATTTGTTTTATATTTTTCTACTGTATAAAACAAAACATTGGTGCCAAACATATTTTTGTGCTGAAATAAAAAACACAACAAAAAATAAAAACATGAACCAAACACGCTCAATTCTTATTATTGTCATGAATGTAATTATTATTATTATTATGGTTTTTCTCATTTCCTATTCTAATGGGAAGAAACATAGTCTTATCACAAAGAGTTCAAGAGTCGAACACAATGATGATCTCGTTATAATTGACTTGTTCATTGAGTACCTGTTTGGTAAGTGTTTTTTTTTTGGCCGAAAATTGCATTTATTTAAGTAAATATCATGTTTTACAAAATAACGTGAATAGTTCAATGTTTTAAAAAAACAAACAAACAAACAAAAATATTTTTATATTTTTGGTGTTTTCAAACCATTTGCTTCAATATTGTAATTAAAATATATTTTGGTCAAACTAAAAACATATTCAAATATAAGTTACCAAACATGATTTTGATTTTAATTAAAAATACCCTATAACAAAAATATTATTTTGTTTCAGTTAAAATTAAAATGGCAAAAATAAATCGTGTACCAAACCAGCCCCGAGTCAATATTAATTAATTC
Source organism: Cornus suecica (assembly GCA_963922005.1). Lineage (NCBI taxonomy): Eukaryota > Viridiplantae > Streptophyta > Magnoliopsida > Cornales > Cornaceae > Cornus > Cornus suecica. Next base: position 54,916,091 of record OY998241.1, on the reverse strand, counting down.
TAGAAATCACAAGTTGCTTAGTTTAGCTTAATAAGGTTGACATGGTGGAGTGTAAATAAATAAATAAAAAAGATGGGTTGGCAATTGGCAACCCCAAAAAAAGAATAATGGGAGCATCCGAGTTTAAGAGTCTGAAACTAGTGGTAATGCCAGAAGCCAGCTTTAGTGTCAATGGTTACCCCTTCAACCTAACCAATTTCTTATAATAGGGCCTAGCATTTTCATATGTATTTTAAAATGATGCATATACTATAATGAATATATATATATATATATACACACACACACATATGTAGACACCCACTGTATAGATATTATGCTCCTGGTATCTGTTAAATTAGAATTCTCCACGTCGTGTCTTTCCGCGGTCTGTGAATTCGCTATTAGTTGTTACTGGTGCATTTTGCTTTTATTGATGAAATTTCTGTGCTTGAATAATTCCACTACGAACTTTCATTACTTATCTTCTTTTTTTCAGACTTTCATTATTATTAACAATTTGCAAATTATCACTCCTAATTTAAGTCATTTAGAGATGAAGTTTACTCAAGTGTAAATATTTACTTTATGTGACAAAATGTAATAGAATGATGAAACCAGTGATATGGTATCACCGGTGCCAAAGTCTTTTATTTTTGGTAAATAAAAATCCCAACACTAATTCATCATATATACTAGACATTAATTAACAAAAAATGATAAGATTTATTGGTCCATCAATTTCATGAAAATGACCACAGAAACCTGATGTTTTTGACACACGTATGTCTGATATTGTTATTGTATTCGTTCAATACTCATTTTGAAAAAATTAAAAATATCCAAATTTATTATAGATCCCAACTAAAATCCATACCCATGCTGCAAACACGAAACATCATCGCAGAACATTAAGCTAGGCTTAGGTTTAGTGGTTTATTTAAGGCCCGTTTGATAGGCGGTCCGATCTGGTCTTATTTGGTCTGGTCTGGTCTTATCTGGGTGGTGTTCTGAAAGTCTGTTTGGTAAAGCTGTCTGGTCTTATGATCTTATTCAAGCTGTTTGGTCTTATGTTTGGAAAATAATACAAAAAATAAAATATATATATATAAAATTCAAAAAATATATTAAGTATACAAATATATAAAATTTGAAAAAATATAAAAAATTTGAAAATAATATAAGAAATTCAAAAATAATATATATTTCAAATTTTATAAATTATTTCGAATTTTTATATTATTTTTTGAATTTTATATATTATTTTTTATTTTTTATATTATTTTCAATTTTTTAATATTTTCTCAAATATATATATATATATATATATATCTAATTTTGTATATTATTTTTGAATTTTATATTTTTTTCAAATTTTATACATTATTTCAAATTTTTTATATTATTTTTCAAAACTTATATATTATTTTTTAAATTATATATATATTTAAAATTTTATATATTAATATTGATTTTTATATATTTTTTTCGAATTTAATACATTATTTTAAAAAAATTATATTATTTTCGAATTTTATACATTATTTTTTATTTTTTCTATTATTTTGGAATTGTTTTATTTTCCCAAATTTTAAATATATTTTTTGCATTTTATATATTAATTTTGAATTTTATATATATATTTCAAATTTTATACATTATTTCAAATTTTTTATATTATTTTTTTAATTTTATATATTATTTTCAAATTATATATATATTTTAATTATATATATATATATATATATATATTTCAAAATTTATGGTCTCATGTGTTAAGAAAATTGTATATGAGACCACTTGAGACCATTATTTTTTTTGTTTCAAATTATTCCTTTTGGTCCCAAGTGGTCCTTGTTTTTTTGGAACCGTATTGCCAAATAATATCCGGTCCCAAAAAAATTATTAGAAAACCGGACCACATAGGACCGGACAGCGAACCAAACAGGACCTTAGTATTGGCATCGAAAGAAACATTAAATACATTGAGATTTTCTTATGAACAGAAGTGATGATTACAGAGTTTTTCATATATATTTTAAGCCAAATAATTAGAGATAAAAAGATCGAAATTTGCTGTGTGTCTTGACTACTGTGCCCCTGACCCCTTTTCCCAGGTATATAAAAAGAAAACCTGTGCACACGTGCATATTATATGGTCATTGTTACAAATACAATGTATATATATAATACAATCTCACGTGCAACGGTGCAATGGTATACTTAATACTTGTCTCTAATGTAAACTTTGTCAGGGGAATATAACACTAAACTTTGGATTCCATCATTCTAATTTTAAATTAAGACCCATGAATTGGTTTGAGCAACATTAACACTTTTAATCTGCCAAGACTGCCATTCATTTATCTATGCAATACCAACCTTAATATTTCTCATTAGATAAAAGCTATAATGAGGAGACCACATTGTAGCACTCATGAACTCTTCACTTTCTATATTGAAAATACATAATATTTGAGTGAATAACATGTTGGAATGAAAAAGGTATACTTGTATGCAATGAAGTATCAAAATTCATTCTTAAACTTTCACGTAGTACTCTTTCTTTTGATCAAATTTGAACGAATTTTATGTCACAATTGCCTAACCATTATGATTTCATTTTAAAAATTAAATTAAATAATTATTTTTTCAAATGATAATTCATGGTTTGTAAGAAAACATTATTATACTAGTAATATTTCATATCAAGATTTATTTACAAACATTCACACTCGTATTCTCTTTCTTTTGATTACTTTGGCGAAAACTGCAACATCAAATTTGAATAACTAGAAGTATGATTTTCTTCCAAATAATTTTTTATTAGAGCAATGTTACTTGCACCAAGGAATGTAGGATGAATCATTATGGGTCCCAAACATATTTATAAATATCCATCCAAAAATTCATAATTCTCAATTCTTACAAGTAACATTTCTCTTCCCATTATACATTTCTAAATTTGTACCAAAATTGATCTAAAACCTGAAATTACTTAGGAGATGACAAACTAAGCCTGGGGATGAATAAATTTTTTATGAATTAATTGATAAATTAAAATATTAATTACAGAATAGTCAATTTTAATTCATTTTTTTAATAATCCAAATCACGCAATAATAAATATGAGTGCAAAAAATAAAATAGAGATGATACCAATATTTTTACGTGGAAAAACATTGGAAAAGCTCCAAGTAAAAAATCACAAATATGCTCAAGTATCGATGCACTATGAATCAAGAAGTACACAGATTCTATGAAATTATGACTTACAATCACTCTGATTCGCCGTTTATCACTCGACGTCTGAAATTCTTCAATCACTTGCGCTACCACGAAGCTCCTGCTCCGATTTCCGTACCCTAACGGCTCCACTTCTCAATGGATCAACGAACCACGAAGCCTCCTGCTCTGATCTCTGTACTCTGAAGGCTCCGTTTCTCACGGATCAATGCATACAAAGCAACAGATGGTGTGTAGATTTTTCAAAATCTAGGTCATCCAATTGTGCATAAAGTTCACATGTGTTATAGCACAATTGGAGAATCCTAAAAACAATAGAGAACTAGAAGATCAATAATCACTCAATATTTTTCTCTCTCTTTCTATTTCTCTGCAGAAATATCTGAACTGTGGAAGAATTGCAGAGTTCTCAAAACTTGTCTTGTCTTCTCAATATCTCCTTATATTTATAGTGAGAGAAGTATTTAATTATGGAATAAGAGTTCTTAATCTCCAAGTCTTTTTTTTGTCCTCTAACTCTTGGAAAATTGACAACAAAGTCTTCAAAGATATATCAATATACCAATAATAACTCCTAAACACGTCATTAAGTGAATAGGAGTCAATAAGGCATTAGAATATACTATATTTAAAAATTGAAGTCGGCAGTCTCGAGTTCTCGGTAACACAATCTCGAGCTCTCGAAAATCCAAAATCTCGAGTACTCGGTAAAAAACTCACGGTGTAGGATAGAGTTGGGTGGCGTCCCAAACTCTTTGAAATACACACCATGGAGTGCGTCAAGGCACAAAATCTCGAGTTCTCGTAAACACAAGTTCCAGTTATCGGTAAGTCAAAATCTCAAGTACTCGGTAAACAATTCTCGAGTACTCGACAGCTTCAGAAAATCTAAATTATATTTATTTCTTTACAATGCCGCTTCTGATCAGCTTCACTTCACATATCTTATATTCTTCACCATTTTAAACTTGATTAACTCAATCCAATACTCACAACATTTAACATGATTTTTTATCAGAATCATGTCATTACAAATAAATGTTCCTACAATATCCCCATTGGCATTTTTGAGACAAAACTATCTTTTACAACTATATTCACATGAAAAACAAAATAAAATCTATACCTATGAACACACACCGGCAAATATAGACATAGACTTCTCCTTTGATCTCATGACGATCAACCAATCCAACAGCCACAACACTAAACAAACATACTTGTGAAAAGCAAGTGTGAAAAATAACTAACAGGTATAATCAGTTTTAAATGATCAGAAACAAAATGAACAATATCAACATGAAACATAATGATCATTAACAAACAATAATTAATTCCCCCCCTCAATTAAACAACTATATCCCCCTTAACTATATATATCTCCCCCTTACTAACTACTTCTCTCTTTTTTTGTCACTAAAATGACAAGGAAATAAATAATAATAATAATAAAAATAGTCAAAAGAGTTGAAGGAGAAGATTCAAAGTGTAAACATTGAAAAAAATATACAGGAAGACCAGATAATCTAAGCAAAGCTTATATAAAGATATAATACTCTAAAGAATACATCCAGATTCTCGGGTAACAAAAACTTATACAATGCATGAACTTAATACTAATGCATGAATGCAAAATACTCAACTTATCATAAAACAATATTGTTCTTCTTAGAAACATGTGAGCAAGGCAGTAGAGACAATGAGCTAGTCATTAACACATCATATTCACATATTTGACTTAGTTATTATGCGTATGCTAGTGAAGAAAATTAGCACACGTACCTTGTTGACACAAAAAGTCACAATCCAAGCTTTACATAGCATTTGTATATATATGAAAAATATTCAGGTGCAAGTAAACAAACAAGATCAAAGCAATACGCACCAATTCTAATATTCTCCTCACTAACCGTATTGATAATTCAGTCCAAAACCCAAGCTAGAAATCAAATCTTTAAATCGGACCTTATTGTTATTTAAGGGGAATATTTTTTTCTTTTTCCTTTTTGTCTCAATATTTTTTTCTTTTGCACCCCTTCATATATTTTTCCTTTGTTTCTTCCCTTTTTACATGAACACTCATTGCTTTGTGGCAAGAGGCCCAGTCACTCGGGTTCAAAATTTGAGATAATCACTTTCATTTTTTTATGCGAATACTTAATGCTTCTTGATGCACTGAGACCCGGCTACTTAGCAAAAAAGATCGTTGCTCTAGGGGGCTTAAAGAGATAATCATATATATATATATATTTCTCATCATTTTTTTTCTCCCTTTTTTTTAATATCACCCCAATATTCATGAGTATGCAGTAGGTATTCAAAAGCATCAATCAATATAGCCTAGCTCATGAACCTACATATCACTTCAGATCAGATGAGAAAAACTAAAAGTTTCAGTAAGAATTACAATCATCTCCGAAGTAAAACAAGCACCCAAGGTTAATGAGTTTTAAAAATAATAATTAAACATGTCAAATGAAAACTCATATGCTCAGGTCAGATTAACACTTCCAATTTCCATAAGTATAATAAGACAAGTAAATATGATAATATAGTGAAATATGACAATCCTTTGTACCCTTAGCCAAACTCAACATCCTAAGAATTTTTATGTTATTTTTGTTATAATGTATTCATGAACAATCCTAATAATAATAATAAAACAATATGCATGCATAATAATAAATAAAATAAAAATGCATGATAATGTATCAATTATAGGATAAATATAATACAAGGTGTTCTTAGAATGATACATATGAAGACATTTATTATAATTAGAACATACCACTAGATTTCCTAAAACTCACATGCTTTTGAAAATCTAATGGTTTGTAGATATACACTCTAGACCTTTCTTGGAACAAAATTTAGGAAAAATGCAATAACAATTATCAGATGTACGTACACCTTCCATAACGCAATTTTCAGAAAAATCAATAATAGAACATTTATATGTAGTGAAATTAACATTATGGCAATTATTGCATATCTGGCTAATGCTAAACAAATTAGCCTTTAAGCCTTTAACATAATAAACATCTTCTAATCTAGGTAGACGAGAAGCACCAATGATGCCCTTTTCTAAAACTTTAGACTTTTTCTCATTACCAAAAATTGTAGTTCCAACATTACTGTCCTTGAAATATTCAAACAATGACCTATTTCCAGTTATGTGTCTAGAGCATCCACTATCGAAACATCAGGAACTAGAGTCACGTGCTCTGAGGGTAGTATTGGCAGCAAAACAATATAGCTCGCCTTTCTTAATCCATGTTTGTCTAATTTTTTGAATTTTACTTGCCAGATTAGACAAATTATTTACCTCTTTACTCAACATCCAAATTTGATCATGAACATTGGGTCCTTTTTGAGTTATATGTTTCCTCTTTGATTTCAAAGTATTTATTCTTAACTTTGAACAAAAAAGTCGAATGTGACCTTTCACTCCACAGTGATGACATATAGGAACAAACCTTTAAAAAATATTATTAGAACTCTTATGATACTTAGAGGTAAAGGGAGTCTTACTCTCAAATGGTTTTTTGACACAGTGTTGAACATTAGGAATCCTATCAGAATTACCTTGAGATGAACTAGATGCTACCTGAGATGCCTTAATAAAGGTAGTTTTGGGAATGACGTTTGAATTACTCATTGTTCCTACCAATCCCAATCATTTAGTATTTCTTGCAGATTTACCTACACTCAACATATGATCAAGTTTAATAGTTCCACTAAACCATTTATGGATAATTGAACTAACATCTTTCAATTCCTTTTCCAAATCTCCAATCTTTGTATATTTCTCAATCACTTCCGATCTTATAGCAATTAGTTCCTTATGGAGATCATCTACACTCTTTAAGGCCTGTTTTCTTTGTTTTTCAAACTTAATCAATTCTACAGACCATTGAGCTCTTTGGGACTGAAGTTGATTTAGGGATATGGTAGTATTGGTTAAATCTTCTCTTAAGGACTGTCTTTCCTTGTCAACACTCTTAAATTCAACCATAAATTTTGAGTAAACTTTGCTAAGATGTGTGGACTTGTCATATAATTTATTATATGCATTTTGAAGTGAGTCCCCATGATCTTCATCACCTCTAGAATATTCATCCCCAGATATTGCACATCTTGTAGGAACTTCTTCTACCTCCTTATTTTATGTTGCAAGCACAGTCAAATTCTTATACCCATCTGCCAATTCAGATTCAGCAGAGTCACTAATTGTTCCATCATCTCATCCATCATCCCAAGTGACAGCTAGACCTTTTGTCCTTTTTAACTTATTAGCGAACTCCAAAGCTATGTGACTAAACCCTTAACACTCAAATCATTGAAGTTTCTTCTTTTTAAGGTCAAACTTGTCATTCTGATTTTGGACTTTATTTTTATTTTTAAAATCATATGATTTATTTCTAAATTTTTGTCCTTAAATCACTTCTGGACCATAAGAAGATTTTAAAAAATTATGAAACTGATTCATGAGCACGTCAATCTATCTTGGAATACTATCACACTGCTCATCAGATTCAATAGGATCCTCCTTAATGGTATGTTTTTCTCTTTTGTGCTGCTAGACTTCTTAAGGGATTGAACACACATTTCCATCTCATAAGATTTTAGGTTCCCAGACAATTCTTCAAGTTTAATTTCTTTAAAACTCATTATTTATGATATGACAGTTACCTTAGAACAAAAACGTTCAGCTAGAGACCTAAGAATCGTTTCACTATGGTAGTCTTAGGAATGAGCTCTCCTAGATTATGACTACTAGTTACTATGTCGGTTAGTCTAGCCTCAAAATCAGTAAAAACTTCATCCTCCTCGATCCAAAGTTGTTCAAATTGTGAATGTAACAATTGGAGTTCCGATTGTTTAACGATTGAAGTCCTTTCATGATTAACTTAAAGAATATTCCAAGCTTCTTTGACAATTCTCCTAAACTCATTCGTGGTTACAACATTAAATTAAGAACACAAAAATTTAGAGTTCCAATTAGCATTATTCGACTCAGCAGGAGTCCACTCACTTGACGATTTTATTTTAGATTTATTCGTAGTTTCATCGGAAGTGAGTATCCTACCTCTACAGCAAGCCAAATTCTCTCATCTATAGCTTTCGAGAACGCTTTCATCCTATCTTTTCAATAGGTGTAATTTGAGCCGTCAAATAAAGTGGACCTAGTAACGAAACCTCCTTCTCGAGGTACGTCAATCACCTAATTTTAATATCTAACCCTAGGCCGTAAACCTAAATCGGGGCAAATCTGCTCTGCTACCAATTGAAATTACCTAGGAGATGGTAAAATAAGCCTAGAGAGGGGTGAATAGGCTTTTTATGAATTAATTGACAAATTAAAATATTAATTGCGGAATAGTCAATTTTAATTCAATTCTTTAATAATCCAAATCACGCAATAATAAATATGAGTGCAAAAATAAAGTAGAGACAATACCAATATTTTTACATGAAAAAACCTTGGAAAATATCCAAGTAAAAAACCACGGATACACTCAAGTATCGATGCACTATGAATCAAGAAGTACACAGACTCTATGAAATTAGGACTTACAATCACTCTAATTCGCCGTTATCACTCGATGTCTGAAAGTCTTCAATCACTCGCATTATCACAAAGCTCTCGCTCCGATTTTTGTACTATGATGGCTCCGCTTCTTAATAGATCAACGAACCACGAAGCCTCCTATTCCGATGTTCGTACTCTAACGGCTCCACTTCTCATGGATGAATGCACACACAGTGCAACAGATGGTGTGTAAATTTTTGATAATCTAGGTCATCCAATTATGCATAAAGTTCAGATGTGTTGTAGCACAATTGGAGAATCCTAAGACAAAAGAGAACTAAAAGATCAATAGTCACTTAACATTTTTCTCTCTCTTTCTATCTCTCTGCAGAAATATCTGACCTTTGGAAGAATTACAGAGCTCTAAAAACTTGTTTTATTTTCTCAATATCTCATCATATTTATAGAGAGGGAAGTCTTCAATTATGGTATAATAATCTTCAATTATGAAATAAGATTTCTTAATCTCCAAGTCTTGGACTTTTGACCATAAAGTCTCCAAAGATATACCAATATACCAATAATAACTCCTAAACATGTTCTTAAGTGAATAGGAGTCAATAAGGCATCAAAATATACCTTATTTGAAAATTGAAGTCGGCAATCTCGAGTTCTCGGTAACACAATCTCAAGTTTTTGAAATTACAAAATCTCGAGTACTTGGTAGAAAATCTCGAGTACTTGATAAAAAACTCATGGCGTAGGATGGCGCTGAGTGGCGTCCCAAACGCTCTGAAATACACGTCATGGGGTGCGTCAAGACACAAAATCTCGAGTTCTCGTAAACACAAGTTTGAGTTCTCAGTAAGTAAAAATCTCGAGTACTCGGTAGGGCTATAAACGAACAAAGCGCTCAATGAGCTACTCGAGGCTTGGCTTGCTAAGTGTTCGGTTCGTGTTCGTTTATTAAATAAACTAACCAAGCTTAATAAAAAAAGTTTAGGCACATTTATTAAGCGAGCCAATCTCAAACATCCCTATGCTCGGCTCGTTTGTTCGTGAAAGTGTTCATGAACAAGCTCGTTTAAATACTCGTTAAAAACTCGTAATAAATTAATATTTTATAAATATTTATGCAATTATATATACCCCTCTATCCTAATTTAGTTGTCCACTTTGCCTACTTTACTTGTCCTAAATTAGTTATCATGTTTTGAATCCTAATACAATATTATCATATACTTTCCTAAATTATCCCTTTTCATTAACTTCAAAAAGTAATGGGCCCCACTAAAAATTATAATTCTACTACATTATCAAAGGACAAAATGAGAACTACAAGATATTAAAAAAATGGTAGAAAAGTCAAAAGTGGACAAGTAAATTGGGACGGAGGGAGTATATAATATATATGAAATTTCTCATCATCTTCTCTACTGAGCCTTCGTCTTTGACACGACCCCTTTCTCTCCCAAGCATGTTCCCTCATTACACAATATACTCTATTTCTCTCTCTCTCTCTCTCTCTCTCACACACACACACACACACACACACATATATATACATACACATAAAAACTTAATCTAATTTCTCCCATCACTCTCTTTTCCATTACATTTACATATATATATATATAGATATATATCCCTCTCATGGCCTACCGCTGCAACCAATTTAGGCACCGCAATTGTAAAGCGACGTTGGAAACTTGTAGTTCTCCTCCGGATGAGTCAGCTCTGGTGGAGGCGACAACTAAGGATTCGGCGGCGGTGGCTAGAGGCAACAATGGGTGGAACTTCTCTCGCTAAATCATTGTTTGGAAAGAAAATAAATAAACGAGCTTTGAGCCGAGCTCGAGCCGTTCGTGAAATTGCACGAGCCGAGTTCAAACAAGGAATTGGGAGCTCGAGCCGAGCTCAAACACAGCTATGATGTACTCGAGCTGATCCTGAACAAGCCAAAACTCGGCTCGTATCCACTCGTTTACATCCCTAGTATTCGGTAAGCAATTCTCGAGTACTTGGTAGCTTCAGAAGATCTAACTTTTGTTTATTTCTTTGCAATACTACTTCCGATCAACTTCACTTTACATTTCTTATATTCTTCACCACTTTAAACTTAATTAACTCAATCCAATACTCACAACACTCAACATGATTTTTTATCAGAATCATGCCATTATAAATAAATATTCCTACCAACCTTTGACCTTCTTTTTTATATATAATAATCTTATGGAAAATTCATTCAAATACTCGTCAACATTGTGATATGTTTTGGTCAAGAAAAAATTACTTAAAATGTGTTGATTTTAAAATTTTAATAACACTTGGTGAGTTTGATAGCTTTCCCCAGTGCCCTACATTGAAAATGTGGATGAGCCTGAGACACGTACAACATTAAACTAGTCATTTAAACTAGTGTAAAAAAAGTGTTGGTAAGGTTAAAGAGTCATATAATGAGTATGCACACCCCCTTGATTCTCTAGTTACAAAATAAATAGTTAGTGCAACCTTGGAACTCAAAGGTTGCAAGTGGGAGAGACATATATGTGTGTACTGTATATAATATGGTTTTGTTTATCTGGTGGGGTGTGTTTAAATAAGATTAAGTATTGCGATCCTACACACACACACATATATATATATATATATATATATATATATATATATATATATATATATTGTGCATTGATTAACTTCAGATGATGTGTATTTTTTGTATATGGTAACGTTGAGATGCGAATTACATTAGAGCTATGGATTGGTAAGTGTTATTCCATTTTGGTGGATTTTCTTACAAACCCTAGTTTTGGTTTTTCTTGATATACCATTTCTTGATTTCCTCTTAGATTGGTTCTTGAATTATGGTTAGGAAGCTATAGTGAAGTTTTTCACCGATTGGTTCATTTGATTTTGGTGTTGGGTGGAAGCTAGGATTTCATTAACCTTGCTTTATAGCTTTGCTTTGTTCTTCACTTGAGGTAGGGAAAACTTCTATTCTCTCCAATCCTTTGGTACGTGAGTGTGCGATTTTCATCCTAGGGTTTCCGAACCCTAGATATATATGTGAAGATGTATACTTGAAAATGTGATATTAGGGATTGTATGAATTTATATGATATAACTAATGTTTTTGGTGTATTTGGTGTTTTATATTGATATTGATAGGACTATGACGTATGCTAGTTAGATTATAGTTCTTGGGATTTTAATTTAAGAGTATGTTTATAAGTCTATATATATATATATATATATATGAGTATGGTAGTGTATATGTATAAGTATAAGTATATAGATGTTAGTGATGTAGTCTTGAGAGTATGATTAGGCTAGCTAGCTTCCTTGGTTAGTGAGTTGAGGTGTATATTTATGTGATTTGTGTAACATGGCATCTCAACTTAGAACGAATATCTAGTTCCCATCTTCTTGGATTATATTACTATCTTGTAGTTGGATGTTATGTTGAGATGTGATTTGTGGAACCTTTGTTTTTAAGCTTTAATTGAATTTAAAGCATTTTTAAAGGAATTGGATTATTATCCTTGATGAATAATTGAAAACTATAGTTTTGTAACATGAATTGTACATGAAATTGAATCTTTATGAAGTTTTGTTTTATTGTGATTTAAAAGCATGTTAAGGGATTTGATTTGACGATCATGTTGGCATTATTGAGAATGGTATTCATAAATATGATGAATAATATATTTATGTTGATGCATGGTTCAATTGAGACTTAGTTGCATATTGAGTACACCTAGTGTGTTATATCCATTGGTGTCGGTTTATGCCTGGTTGTGTAATCATATGTGAGTAGACTTGTGTCGGATCATCGCAACAACTGGCTAGGAGGTGTTTCCACAACCTACGGAACTAGTGAGTCCTAAAATTGTGGTATAGGGGAGGATTGTTCCAACCCTCTTTCTTCACGATTCGTCTTGTGTTCATGGGTCATCTTGTGTTTTCGATCTTCTTTGTTGAATGTATACATCTTCTCAAGTAAATTATCTTAACGGCACTCTACCTTCCTTAATGAGCTTATATCCTCAAAAGTGGATAGTTAGAGATATTATATCCATTGACCTTAGTGGATATTGTGTGAACCATGAGGTGTGTTGGGTCACATTGCATTCAAATTGTCATTGTGTGATTCCATTTTATTACATATGAATCATGATATTATTCAATGTTGTTGACCCAAAATTTAAAACCATGGGTAAAGAAGACATCTTGATGATAACAAACAATTGAATGTGGTGATCTAATGTCTACTTGAGTTATATTTAGTAGGTTGAATATTCAATAACAACTCAAGAGAGCTTGTGGATTTATGTGAAAGTGAAGCAAAGGTGCATAATGTTTGAAATCATTGTTGGGTAAAAAAATTTAGTATAGGAATCACCCCATGAGCATAATTCATATCATTCTTATGATTCATTCTTCCACACTTTGAGTTGAGCTTTTCATTTGAATATTTCATTTATAATTCTTAAGTATATGAGAAAGTGAGCTTTGAGTTTCTATATCTATATATTGAGATATATTATTGTACCACTCAAATTCAATTTATATTCTTTTATGAGTGAAAGTCCAAGAATATTTTTTGGCATGGGATGAGCTTGTTGAAGATATGTAAAGGTTTCTCTCTACTTTAAAGAGGGAGGATTAGGTTTGCTCTCCACCATCAAGAGTGAGCAAAGGTCGGCTCTTCACCCGTAAGCAAGAACACAGAAGGTTGGCTCGCCACCCACAAGAGTGAGCAAGTTTGGCTCTTCATCCGGAAGAATGAATATGTAAGGGTTTGTTTTTCCCCCGCAAGAAAAGCACGATAGTGGAATCCTTGAGAGGTTTTCTCAAGGCATGGACGTAGACCAAATATTTTGTTGAACCATGTAAAATCTCGGTGTTTTTGGTTTGCATTTTCTCTAATCCTTATCTCCTTACTTTAAAAGCAATTGTCATTTACAATCTTAAGCTTTATATATCAATGCTATGAAATTGCTTGTGTTTATGTATTAATGAAGAGGTTGGGAAAATGCATAGATAAACTGAATTGAATTGTGAACTTGGTTAGATGTGGTTTAGATTATAATTTATCTATAATCTAAGTGCATACCAAGTCTTTGATAGAACTCATCTTCAACACACCATAGCATAAAATATTCATATACACCCTAAGTGTTTGACACAATGCATATTCAACATAACATTCAATTTGAGAGTTTATGCTTATACTCAATGTTTGATAAGTTTTTCATAAAATGTACAAGACGTTCTTCATGAAAATAGTACTTTCCAATATGAATTTATAAATGAGGAAAGTGTTATTACATGTTTAGTTGAATTGCATACTTGGGTGCATGAATTATTTCATATTCCTACTTGATTCCACTAATATAATCATGTAGCTGATTGTTCACGATTCAATGTATGAATTGAGATAAGAACTTAGGAAATCATCTTATTCACTAGGTGTTTGACTAGAGCTCTATGAAGACTTTTTTTGTTAAAAAAATTCAAACCGAAAAAGTCTCAAAAATTGTCATTAATCCTATTCACCCCCCCCCCCCCCCCCCCCCCCCCCTCTCCCTCTAGGGGTCAATATGTGGCCAACAAATGTGATTGTAGAGCATGCCTAGTATGGACTTGATATTTTGATTCATATTTCAATAAAATACTCAATTGAAATAGGATTGTGTGAAATGTGATTTACATGCCTTGTCATTATTGTATAATGAGGTATGAGTTCTTATACTTATGGTTATGCATTTATGTGCCCTTATATGGTTATGCAAGTTGGAGTAATGACTTTCTTTTGATAGTTAAAGTCGGTGATGGATTATAACATCAATTGTGAGTTAAGGCCTTAGAGAAGGCGGGTGATAGTTTTGTGAACCTAGTTGATTTCATGGCAAAGACCATTTAGAACCCTTAAGCGTCCTTAGAGATTGTGTTTCTCTTTAGAGTTGTGGTCACTCTTGATTAAATTGTTATAAAGATTGTGTCAGCTCAGATGTTGAACCTAGTATGTTCAGGTTGGTGTTAGTGCCCTCTTAGTGCAGTCTTTACCATTTTCATTAGGGAGTTATCTATCATTGATTCCCCATCCTTCTTGCTTCCCTTGTTGACACTTAAAAGGGGTAAGCCGTGTCTTACGGTGCCTTTAAGAGATTTGATGGTTTTTTTTATCGTAGTACTGTTTTCCAACCATGGGTTGTGCCTTAGAGTGTACTTATCGTGATTTCTCCATATAACCTTTGTTTGGTTCGACACTCATTCGCAGTGTCTCCCTCTTTTATTCGATCTCATTCTTCCTCGATCCCCATGCTTTTTAGGGGTATCTTTGTCTTTTCCTATGTTAAAATGTGGTTGTGGAAGGCATAGGCGTGTTCGGAGTCTTTGGAGTATTGAAAACTCATTTTCCTCATTTGCTAGCCAGGTTGTGATCTCGGTGGATTCCCGAGATCTCGAGCCAGTTGACGTTGTGGCGAGTGGACCTCTCTGCCACTTTTCCCCTATTTTCTGCCACTAGGATCATTGGTGGCTAGTTTCTCGAGAACTCGGGAATTAGCCGAGAACTCGGGATTATGCAGGGTTTTTTTTTCCTTTTGTTGTTCTTTTGTTTCATTTTCTTTGTAGGTTCTCCCTACCCATTCCACTATATTCTAGGACCTTATTGATGGTCTTGTGTCGGGATTCGAGGTGTCATTGATTGACTAGAATTCTTTGGTTGCGGGGTGGTACCGAAGTCTTTTCTTGTTTCCTCTTATGATCTCATGGAGTTGGAAATGGACGGTTGTGTCCCATGGATCCAACATGTTATTCTTCCTTCATTATCCTCTTGGACAATATAGAAATCCTTGAGTCATTGTTTTGGATGGTTTGAAAGTGTATTATCTTGGTATAATCGTTTCATACCTTCTTTCCTTTCTAAGTCTGGAGCATGAGATGTATGGTTTAGTGCTCACACATAGTGTTTCCCTTCCTCTTCTTCTTGGTTGCCTTAATGTATCCATCTAGGTGTTCTAGGTTCTTGCACATGTTAGGGATATGGAAGCCGAACGGATTGGACCGAGTATTAAAACCTTTTTCTAAAACTATTAGATCCTTAAAATTCATCTTTTATGACTTTTACTCTCGGCTTTTAGTGTTTGGTTTCTTTTGTACGGGTGACTTCCTGGTCATGAGTGGATATTTTTCACCTTGAGGTTTTACTTCGGTTATCCGTTATTTAGCATTGGAACCTTTTTTCCCTTGCTTTGGTTCATGAGCCTTATATAGTCGTTCATGATAATAGTATTCATGTGTTCTCCATGATTTGATTGGTTAGCTTCCCTTATCCTTAATGAGGGTTTAGTGGTTGAATTGACCTCACCGTGTATAGAGTTACGAGGTTGATGTGGGGATGTGCTTAATTGTATTTCCATGAGAGTGAGTATCTCAGTGGATGGATTGATGTGATGTGGTTAGTAGGAGCATAGTTATGTTTGTGTTCTAGGAAGTGTGATTTGTTCTCCTTCCTGTGGTTTTAGGGAGTAGTCAATGAATCTTCCATGGTTCGGTGGTAGGCGTAGTGTAGACTACTAGTGTTGGATTGATAGGTATGAGTCATAATGTTCTCTTGTATGGTCCATACTACGTGTCTTGTACTTATTTGTCTGTCTCTATATATACGTATATATATAGGTGTGCGTATGCCATGTGTTATTATGTTATGGTTCATTATGTTCTAGTTGTCCTATCTTTCTATGCATAGTAGGGAACGAGAGGGATGTGTTTCATGGGTCTCGAATTGGTATGAGTGCCATGAGGGACGACGAACCGACTTAGGATAGATGCATGTACATGGGTTGGTTAACACTACTTGGACAATCGGGGGATGTGGCAGTTAGGATTTCTCCTACGGAGCATTAGTGCTCATGCCCCTTCCCCTTTTCCCCAGTTGCATGTTCCAGGTTCATGGAGGATGACATGTGATGCGGCTTTGGTTGCAGGATTGGGGACGATTGTATTTAGTGTTGTACCTTTTATTTTCCGTTATCTATCCCCTTATTTTGGGACTGTTATTGTATTTCTTGGGAGCTAGTCTGTTGGCGTATCCCTTCCATGTACTTTGTATCCCTTCATCGTTGTAGAGATGTATTCTCTCGGCACCTCTATATGCCTTGTGTATTCTTTTGGTATTAGTTTTCACTCAGTTGTGTATGGAATTGTTATTAGCATTATTCCATTCGTTTTATTGATATTGATGTTCTTAGTTGGTCACTCTATGAATGGATCACATCCCGGAGTCCTCGAATGTCCCGATTCGGGAGTATTAAGATTTTAAGGGCGTGACAAATCTAGTCCACTTTGCTTATAAGGTCTCACTCTATAATTCAGTGGGATTCGATCGATTAAATAATCACATTCGAACTCTTGGATTTTTCCCTGAAACTGATTTAGTCAAAGAGCAAATGCAAATGATGCAGATTGAATTCTAGGATAAACCTGCTCATATTTAAAGAAATGAACAAATCATCTATAGTAATGAAGAAAGAAAAATTATTCCATGGCTTCGCCCCATTCCCAACAAACATGAAAACAATTTGAATCTATAACTCTCCATATTTTATTCACTCTTTTTCTCTTGGATTTTAGCTGGTCACCGGTCGTACCAATACTTTAGCACTAAACATAAAGTAATGGCTTTTGTGCAACATAGAAAGGGTCCTGAGACAATTTAATAACTTTTTTTATGAGTAGTGATACTTGCACCGAAATCTTACACCAATTTGTTGAGCAGAATTTACGTGGCAATAAATAGAGATTGATTAATACATGGTTTCTCCTCCCTTTCTTCACGCTTTATTTTCTCTGGGAACTTCTCCCAGGTAATCAATCTTTTATACCTTATTTTTTATCTTTTCAAATGATTGTAAATAATTTTCCGATAACGAATTGTTTTTTATGAAATCCTTTATATCTATCCTTTATTTTTTGTTTCTACATTTGATTAAAGATATTTTTAATTTGTTCACCTCTCTATTTTTAAAATATGTTATTATATTGCAAAATCAAGACAATTGAATCTTCATATTGGACATGCAATGCAACAGATGAATCAAAACTGAATGAATATCAATGATATATTGTATATTGTATATTGTAGTTTATTATCTAATGAGAATACTAAATATCTAAAGGGATATAGCTCTGTGTAATTTTTTCATTTTCTTTAACAAAAAATTGTTACCAAAGGAATATTAAATTTTAAAAAATTCAATTATATAAATAACAAACCAATAAAAGTGTCGTGGAACATTTTAAGAGAGAATTAAAGTGTTATCCAATTTAAGTCACAACATTGGTTCTTAAATATGGTGTGATTCATTTGGAAAAAGTCATTCGACAGTGAAAAAATAATCTTGTTTACAATGTTGTAGACTTGTATCAATTGTTATATATATAAATAAACTATTTAGTATTGACTCATTATTCTACCACTTTGATTTCTTCTTCAGAATGTTGTATTTGAAACACATCTAAGGTGATACGGAAAAAAAAAATGAGTATATAAAAGATCGAATAATGAAAAAAAAAATTGAGATGAAAATGTAAATGGTTTGAATAGAGGATAAGAAGTTAAGGGTGCGTTTGGATAGATGGTTTTTGCCCTTGTTTTTGTTTTTTGTTCCCTAACTGAGAAAAAAAAACGTGTTTGGTAAGTGAAAGCCCCAATTCCATTTTCATGCATAGTTAAAAAATATCACTCTCATTTGAGTCCAAAATGAGAACATCAAAATGATGTTCTTTGAGTTTTTTGCACTGTAGCTGGTCTAAAGCAAAAATCGTGTCCTGAGAATCATTTCCCAAAAATAGAAAACTCCTCTCAAAAACTCTTCTCTCTTCTCTCGTCGCCTCTCTCTCATCGAACCCATCAATTTCTAGGAAGCTCGTCGCCTCTCCACAAACCCTAGCTCGATTTCACTCGTTGCCTCTCTCCACGAATCGAAGTCCATTACACTTGTCTACACTCCATAAATGAGCGATTCCACTCGTCTGGTCGTACAAGTGGAGGAACCCTCATTCTCCAGACTCGCATTCGCTCTACGACAAACGTTTAAGGTTCGATCTCTCTCTGCGATTTCTTGATTTCCTCTATTTACTGTGCTGGATTTTGAATTTGGGTGGAAATATATATATATATGTGTATATATGTATAGCTATGTGATAGATCTATTCTTCAAAGCTCATTTGTGTAGTTTCTATTTTGGGTTCAAATTTAGGATTTTCTTGTTGAAACATTAGGGATTTTCTGAATTGAAATTAGGGTTTTTTGGCTTTAAGGTTCAATTTTGGGCTTGAAATTAGGGATTGAAATTAGGCTTCTCTTATTCAAACATTAGGGATTAATCTAGATTCTGATTGTTAAAAGAAAGTAAAGAGGAAGAAGAAAACATTCAGACCTCTCTGTCCACTTCTGTAATTTTAGTTATTGATATTGAAGTTGTTCTGTCCTGGAGAGCAATATATATATATATATATATATATATATATATATATATATATATATATATATATATTTGTTGTAACAGAGTGAGACATGATTAAGTGATGATGTTGATGAAAAACTTGAAGTTTTGTCACGAATTTTGCGTCTCTTTGATGAGAGAAATGTCTGTTGTTGGTTTGAAAAGTATTTTTATTATATATATATCTTCCCTAAAAGATTTAATGTCTCTTTGATGAAAGGTTGAAGTTTCAGTATATTAAGATTGTTATTTTAATCAAATTCTACTTTAATTCAGTATTTTCATTATGTCCAACCAATTGTAAGTTCCATTTTCCATGAAAAAAAAATCCAAAATCCTAATTACTATATATACATCATTATATCTAACAAAAATCTAATGAAATTAAGAATTTCTATCTGGTTGATGAATTTCTAAATGCAGTAAGACTTCTGCTTTAATTGGGAAGTTGGTTCTCAATTACTTGAAAAGCTCTTTAAATTGAAAGAAATTAACTACTTGATTGAATTGCATTTTTTGTGTCTACTTTACTTTGGATACAAAGGAAAGACAATACCCAATGATTTCTTTCATAAGGTACTAAGGTAAGTTTTGGGAGAGGATGACTGATAATATATAATTTATTTTACTTAAGCATAAAAATTTTTATGGTTCTCCATATAATGTAAATTCCATTTAAATGATATTAAGACTATTAGTTGGGAAAAGGTTACAGGTCCTCATCTTGGATTGTATGTATGTGTGTGTGTGTGTGTGTGAGTGTATAGCTGGAATAGATGCATGGAATTGAGCCTTTTGAAATCCATTTTGTTATGTTCTGTTAAATGAATAGAAAACTGGAATCATGATCAAAGTGTGTGTGTGTATAGCTAGAATTGAGCCGAAAAAGAAAACAAAAAAATGGGATGAGTGTAGTTCATAAACTTATTGACATTTTTTCTGATTTTTTTTATAAACTGAATGGATTTCATATGTTCATAAACTGACATAGATAAAGGTGTTTGATATGTTTTCAGTATTCCTCCTTTCTTATAAATAGAAAACTGGAATATATGTATGTGTGTGTGTGTGTGTGTGTGTGTATAGCTGGGATAGATAGATAGATGTATTGATATATATGGTTTGTTTCTCTGGATTTTGAAACTTATATATAACTGGTAGTTCATCTTGGATTATATGTATATGTATCTGTGTGCATGTGTATAGCTGGAATAGATAGATTGAATTGAACCTAGTACTCCACTTTTGTGCTTTTTGGCGGAAGATTACAATCAGAAGGAAAGTGGAAGCTTGAAACGTGGCTCCATGACCAGAGCAGCCAGAGAGGAGCAGGGTGTTTATTCCTCTGTAGTGGTGTATGCCAACCTTGTACAAGGCAGTGATGAAGAATCCAAGTTTGCAACAGCTGACAATGGTGGTTCCGAAGAAGATGGTTCAATCACTAGAGGAAAAGGAAAATCACCTGATGGTTAGTTCTTGCCACAACGTACCGTGAGCCAGCTTGAGACAGAAAATGGTATGGCAATCGATGAAACAATGGAATATCAGGGTGTTGAAGGCTATGATCAGAGGGATAAGGACTCTGATTACGAGCAGGTTAATGGGGAAGATTTCAATCTAGAGGAAGGCGAGCACGTAGACCAGGAAGATGAATATGGGGACCACGATGATGATGATGATGGGGATGATTTTGCAAAGAAGATAGGTATCATGTTCTCATAAAAAAATGGAGAGAGGGGAGGGTTTGGTTAATTATGAGTATTAATATTTGCAAATGACCTAAATATCTATATAGTATTCAGCTCTGAATAAGAGAGTTCAGTTGATATGGGTTCTTGTGCCTAAAGTCAGTCTTCTTGTGTTTATGTTTTTTCCCTTGTATTATTAGAATCTATATTAGTTGTATTTAAACTCTTGATTGAATGAGAAATTTGCTTCAGATGCATGACTGCAAAATTTAGAAAGTTTTCATGAAAAGCTTAATTCTATTCTTTATTTAAGTTTTTGGTTACTGTTGTCCTTTACAATTCTCTTCTCTTGATTGATTTGATTTATGTGTTTTTCTTAGGCATATTGTTTGCAATTATATTGTTCTAGTTCAGATTGATGAGCATATTTATTACATACCATTTGTTAACAAAACAACAATGGTTCACTTCATATATGAATGACGGGGTGAGAATAGATGTGGAATTGGAGTGATAAAAAGATCGTTTTGTTAGGCACACAAGCAACATTTTTCTTTTTTCCTTTCTTTTGCATTTAAAGACATTATGCTAATTAATGTCTTCAAATCCATTTGATTATTCATTTACTTAATTCATTAAAAGTTGAATACTTGTCTAAATTAAGTGGATTGGTCTAATGGAATTAAATCTCATTTAAATAGACATAATATCAAATTAATGACATTAAATTTATCACTGAACAAAAAATATATCTAAAAAAACATATTAAAGCCAAAATTTCAGTAAAATCTTTTTAAAAACAATTCAACTTTGCTAAACATATTTTTCTTTTTTTGTTTCCGTTCTTAGAAATTCAGGGAAGATAGATGTTGTCAAACATGTTTTCCTGTTTCTGTTATCAGATATTATGAAAAAACAAGGTCTGTCAAACGTGTTTTTTTATTTTCTGTTCCCGAAAATGTTTTAGACAAAATTTTCAACCAAACATGTTTTTGTTTCCGGATTACCCTTAAGACAAGAACAAGAAAAATTTTTGTTCTCAAGAGAAAAAAAAACACTGGTTTCTAAACACACCTTAACTGTGAGAGGTAACTTATGTGAAAAATATATATTTTCTTCTAATACGATAGCCACGTAGAACCACATATTTTCTTTTAATACGATATCTACGTAGAGTCTTCCTAGCAATTCAGTGCAAGTATTATTTTTCTTTTTTTATTGGGGTAAATTATAGTTTGACCCCCTGTTGTTTGGATTTAATACAATTTGACCCCCTTTAGTTCAAACAATTACAGTTTCACCGCCTCTAGTTTGGTTTTTTATATCACTTTCCCCCTTGTTGTTTGGATTTATTACAGTTTGACCCCCTATAGTTCGGACAATTATAGTTTGACCCCATCTACAATTTATGATGTCATCCCACCATAAGATGGAAAATGACTATGTTACCCCTAACTCAATGAAAATACATTTTTCCTTCATTTTTTTGTTTTTTAATGGAGGAAGATGCAAATAGTAGAAGATGATGATGAAACAAAGCTCCACCTTCACCTGAGGGCAAACTTTTAACTCGAGCAGGTTGACCTAGTTGGAAAAAACTTGTAATTTGGTGTCTCAAGAAGCATGAGGTCTCATATTCGATTCATATTAGGTGCAAACAATTCATTAGGATCACGACCGCTGATATAGTCCGAGCTTTAACCGACTCGTGTGGGGGGGTCGTATTGCACAGGTCCCTTGTATTAGTCGAGGTGCGCGTAAGCTGGCCCAGACATCACGGTTATGAAAACAAAAACAAACAAAAAAAAACATATAAAGGCAGTGTTGTCCATTAAAAACAAAATAATGAGGGCAGAAAAGTATTTTTATTGAGTTAGGGGTAATATAGTCATTTTCCATCTTATAATGGGATGAGATCATAAATTGTAGAAGGGGGTTAAACTGTAATAAATCCAAACAACAGAGGGGAAAGTGATACAAAAAATTAAACTAGAGTGGGTCAAATTGTAATTGTCCGAACTAGAGGGAGTCAAGCGCTAATAAATCCAAACAATAGGGGGGAAAGTGATACAAAAACCCAAACTAGATGGGGTAAAATTATAATTGTCATAACTAAAAGGGGTCAAACTATAATAAATCCAAACAATAGGGGTAAAACTATAATTTACCCTTTTTATTATGACATGGGATGTGAGTTGCAAGTGAAGTTGTCAGAATCTAGCGGGTTAGATTTTATATAATTTTTTTATTTTATTACGATTCTACTCACGTGTGTTTTAGAAAAAAATTTGACTGAAATAATGGTATGATGGTTAGGTCCTTCATATGAAAAGCCCAAAAATCTTAATAATTTAGTCCAATGTGGCCCAAACTTATGAAAAACTAATTGAAGGCACCAAATCTTAATATTTTTGTTCATATTTTATTTTTTTGAGTATATTTTTGTTATATTTTAAATATATCTTTTTTAGTAAATTAAATAAAAGTATTTATTAATAATGAGATAGAATTTTACGATTCCACGATTCCGATTTTATACACCACCCAACAATCCTACTTAGACTCCCGATTTTAACAATCTTGATATGCAAGTTAAAAAAATTATAAATTTGCACAAGTTGATTGGGCTTTTCAATTATTCTCATGACACAAAACATAATAGCCTTGCTTTGTAATATCAGAGCAGCAAAAGATAGTTCAGTGAATGGTATATGGGGTTTTAGATTGGGCTTGTGCTTTCTCAGATGAGCTCGTATAGTTTGGGCCTAATTGTCTTGTTTCTGTACTTGATCATAGTAGATTTCTGGCCTGTTAAGAACTTTACCTTATGGGGCATCTCCTCAGTGGCCCATTGTTCATAAAGGAGTAGTTTATTTTAGGCTATTATCAGAACCCATGTAGTTTCAAAAAAGATTAACAGTAACCTCTCCTATACAGAAAACCTCCTTGACGTTAATAAATTTGAGCAATTTGCCATCTTTCCTACAATTTCGGACAAAACTGTCCCTGATACTAGAGAGGAATTTACTGATAAACGAATTTTTTTTATTTATGCCGAAAAAAAACATTAATGCCAAAATAAAAAAAAATTGGAACTACCAATTAGAGTAAAATATAAAAAAATTAAGTTCGAAATATAAAAAATATTTCGAACTACAAAAAATATTTTTTTTTTTCGTTTTTAACTTTGTTTTTTATATTTGACTATAAACGAAAAATATTTTTTGATTTATGCCAAAAAAAAACATTAATGGCAAAATAATTTTTGTTAGGGAACTACCAATTAGGGTAAAATATAAAACAAATTAAGTCCAAAAAAATCGTTTATCAGTAAACCCTTCTCTAGTTTCAGTGGCAATTTTGTCCAAAATTGTTAGGAATGGGGCAAGTTGATCAATTTTGTTAATGTCAGTGGGATTTTCTGTAGGTGTGGACAAAAATCCGGCGAATCCGAAAATCCAATCCGACCAGTCCGATCCGCACATATTAGATCGATTTCATTATGGATTGGATCGGATATAGATCCAAAAACATCGAATTCGGTATTTTACGGATTGGTTATGGATTTTATTTTTAATAATCCGGTCAAGTTCGGTATTGTTCACATATATTTTTATATATTTATATTAATAATATATCACATAATATATTATTTTAAACTAAATTATAATATCTTATATCATTAATATAGTATTTCAAAGTATATCATAATATCTTACTTTATAGTAGATAATTATCAAACTAAATCATACTATTGAGATTTTTTTATCAATTCCACTCAATTAAACCATTTTGAATTGGAGATTTACTCAATTTCAATTAATTGAAGTCAATTTCACTACTTTGAATTGGACATTTTGTAAAATGAACTTAATTTCACTCAATTTCAATACTTTAAATTGAGGATTTTATCAATTTCATTCAATTTAATTCAATTAAACTACTTTAAATTTAGGATTTACTCAATTGAACTCAATTTCACTACTTTGAATTAGGGATTTACTAGATTTCACTCAATTGAAGTCAATTTCATTACTTTAAATTAGTAATTTTGTCAATTGAACTTAATTTCACTAATTTGAATTGGGGATTTTATCAATTCACTCAACTGAACTCAATTAAACTACTTTGAATTGAGGATTTACAGAATTTAAACCATTGAAGTCAATTTCATTACTTTGAATTAGTGATTTACTCAATTTCACTCAATTAAAGACAATTTCAATATTTTGAATTGAGGATTTACTCAATTACACTACGTTGAATTGATAATTTTATTAATTTCACTCAATTTCACTATTTTAAATTCAGGATTTTATTAATTTCACTCAATTGAACTTGAATTTCACTACTTTAAATTAGGGATTTATTCAATTTCACTCAATAGAAGTCAATTTCAATATTTTGAATTGGAGATTTAATCAATTGAACTTAATTTAATTAATTAGATTACTTTGAATTGATAATTTTATCAATTTCACTCAATTGAACTACTTTGAATTGGGAATAACTCAATTTTACTCATCTGATGCATTCTATTTTTCAAATCAAAATATGATTTTAGTTCAATTAATTATAAAAGTGTGAATCCTTTATATTATATTATTAAATTTAAAAATACTTTTTTAAAACAAAAAAATTATTAAAAAAATATTTTATAATTTTATTGAATATTGACCTATCACCTTATAATTATATCTATTTATATATATTTATTTATTTACACACAAAAACCAATTACCATGGGCACATAAAAACCTAAGAACAAAGTTTATCTATACAGAAAATAAGATTATAAACACTCAACTAGGACTCGCAAGCCTTAAATACTTATTGGAAATCTGTTGACAACTATAATTTTATAGTAACTTTAGAAAATGAGATATTGTTATGTGAATTTCACTATTAGCTGCAGATTTGGTTATCTATAATTGTGTCATGTCATCGAAGCTATATGGGGCCAAAGTCATGATTGTAGATATCAAAATTTACGTTCCCATACAAATTGGACATTCTCTGGGCTTTTTGATTTTTAGTTTGGTTTTTTCTTCTCTTATTTTTGTTTTTTTTTAAAGACTAAATGAACTTTGATTTTTATAATTTAAGACCAAATAACTTTTCTAGGTAAGCCCCGCATTTCATTACACATCATCTTTTCTCTATCTTTCTATATATATATATATATATATATATAATTCATGGTGGACCTCGCTGACCACTATTCTTTACTCTCTTTCTTTTTATATAGAATAATTTGTACTAACACCCCTGAGGTTTGCATCTATATATATTTTCAAAAACATATAAATTCGAAATATATATATATTTCAAAAGTATATATATATAAAATTTGAAAAATATATAAATTCAAATATATATATATTTCCAAAAAAAAAAAAAATTCAAAATATATATATTTTCAAAAACAAAATTCAAAAAATTATATAATTTCGAAAAACATATAATCATTTCAAAAAATATGTATATTTTCGAATTTATATATTTTTCAAATTATATATATATATTCGAATTATATATATATATATTTCAAATTTTATATATTTTTTGAAATTTATATATGTTTTTCAAAATTATTTAATTTTTTGAATTTTATTTTTGAAAATATATATATTTTGATTTTTTTTTTGAAATATATATATTCGAATTTATATATATTTCAAATTTTATATATATATTTTCGAATTATATATATTTCAAATTTTATATATATTTTTTAATTTTTTATATATATTTTTAAATTTATATATGTTTTTCGAAATTATATAATGTTTTGAATTTTGTTTTTGAATATATATATATTTTGAATTATATATATATTTTTTGAAATATATATATTCGAATTTATATATTTTTCAATTTATATATATTTTTTCGAATTTTATATATTTTTTTGATTTTATATATTTTTTTTGAAATTTATATATATTTTTCAAAATTTATATATTTTATTCTAATTTTATATATTTTTTGAAATTTATATATTTTATTCTAATTTTATATATTTTTTCAAAATTTAAATATTTGTTTTCGAATTTTATAAAAACTTTTGAATTTTATATATTTTTTTGAATTTATATATATGTTTTTCAAAATTTTATATATTTGGGGTTGTGACATAAATGTCATTTCACATTATCCTTAATATTTTCGAATTTTATGAAGGGTATTTTGGTCATTTGGGATGTCATGGCAAGCAAAACCAAACCTTAGGGGGTGTTAGTGCAAATTACCCTTCTATATATATATATATATATATATATATAATTCATGGTGTGCCCCGCTGACCACTATTCTTTACTCCCTCTTTCTATATATATATATAATTTATGGTGGGCCCCGCTGACCACTACTCTTTACAAAACCACACAAGACCAAACAAAACCAGACCAGACCAGAAATCAAACGGGCCCACTATGTTTAATTTTGTGGCAGTACATATAATCATACAAAAAAATTAATCATTTTATTTTCTCATTATTTTCCAATTTATAATCATTTTACTTTTTTGTTTTAATTGTAAATGTCTAAGTATTGGAATCCTACTGATAGTCATGAAAAACTTACTGGAAAAGACAATTCGAAGGAATTGATTAAGGTACTATTATCCAATTTAACCTGCAAAAATACTGTAAATAGATCAACTATTATTTTTCTTATTAGAGGATTAGTCTATTTTTTTCTCTAGTCTCTAGTCTCTAGTCTCTACAATTTTTCTTATGTGTATTCTCTGCTATATTATAATTAGGGTAATTTGCATTAACACCTCATGAGGTTTGCATCTATTTCACCTAGGTGCTGATTTTCAAAATTTTGACACAAACACTCCCTGAGGTTTGGTTTTGCTTGCCATGACACCCCAAATGACCAAAATACCCTTCACAAAATTCGAAAATATTAAGAGTAATGTGAAATGACCTTTATGCCCCAACCCCAAATATATAAAATTTCGAAAAACATATATATAAATTCGAAAAAATGTATAAAATTCAAAAACAAATATTTAAATTTTGAAAAATATATATAAAATTAGAATAAAATATATAAATTTCTAAAAATATATATAAATTTCAAAAATATATATATAAAATAAAATATATATATATATATATATATATTGGAAAATATTTAAACTCGAATATATATATTTCAAAATATATATATAAAATTCAAAATATATATTTTTTCAAAAACAAAATTTCAAAAAATTCTATAATTTCGATAAACATATATAAATTTCAAAAAATATATATAAAATTCAAAAAAATATATAAAATTTGAAATATATATATAATTCGAAAATATATTTATAATTTGAAAAATATATAAACTCGAATATATATATATTTAAAAAAAAATAAAAAAATTCAAAAAATATATATATTTTCAAAAACAAAATTCAAAAAATTATATAATTTTGAAAAACATATATAAATTTCAAAAAATATGCATATTTGTATTTGATATATATATATTTTCGAATTATATATATATTTCAAATTTTATAAATATTTTGAAATTTATATATGTTTTTCGAAATTATATAATTTTTTTAATTTTGGTTTTGAAAAAATATATATTTTGAATTTTTTATTGTTTTTTGAAATATATATATATTCGAATTATATATATATATTTCAAATTATATATATATATTTTAATTGTTTATATATATTTTGAAATTTATATATGTTTTTTGAAAATATATATATTTTGAATTTTTTTTTTTTGAAATATATATATATTCGAGTTCATATATTTTCAAATTATATATATATTTATCGAAATTATATAATTTTTTGAATTTTGTTTTTGAAAATATATATATTTTGAATATTATATATATTTTTTGAAATATATATATTCTAATTTAAATATTTTTCAAAATATATATATTTTTTATTTTATATATATGTTTTGAAATTTATATATATTTTATTCTAATTTTATATATTTTTTTCAAAATCTAAATATTTGTTTTCAAATTTTATACATTTTTTCGAATTTATATATATGTTTTTCGAAATTTTATATATTTGGGGTTGAGGCATAAAGCTCATTTCACATTACCCTTAATATTTTCGAATTTTGTGAAGGGTATTTTGGTCATTTGGGGTGTCATAGCAAGCAAAACCAAACCTCAAGGGGCGTTTGTGTCAAAATTTTGAAAATCAGCATCTAGATAGAATAAATGTAAATCTCAGGGGGTGTTAATGCAAATTACCCTTATAATTAATGTTCCTAGTCAATTCTGTCGATCTTCATCCCTAATGTAATTTTAAGTTTCAATCCGCTAAATTGATCCGAACCAATCCGGCTCACTGCGATCTGATTTGGATTGGTTCCGAAAATTATGAATCCGGTAGTAGTGGATTGGATCCAAAATATCTCCAATCCGGTCCAATTCGATCCGTGTCGACCCCTAGTTTTTTGTATAGGAGGAGGGCAAGTTGATATTTTTTTGAAACTATAGGGGGATTTCCTGATAATAACCTTTTATTTTATTGTGTACCATTTTTGTTTCTACATAGTTTACTTCTTTAGGGCGGTTTGGTTCGTGTTTTTGCTTTCGTGCAGTAAAATTTACAATACAAAAGTACATGTTTTTAGTGTGGAGTGTTGTGAGTCAAAACTGGAAGCACATTTCGTACTAATACTTTGGGTCCGTTTATGAACCATTTTTGTTTCCTGTTTTTATTTCCTTGAAACAGAATCATGATTTGGTTTCTATAGGAGAAACAAAAATTAAAATCATGTTTTCTAATTATAGATTATTTTCAGAAACAAAAATTAAAAATAGAAAGTATTTTTATTAAATATATATGTTTAACAAAATCATCAACAAAAGAATTACTAATTTTCTTTTTCAAAAATATTAAAATTATTTTAAAAAAATACTAAGCAAAGTTTTTTTCAATTTTTTATTTTATTTATTTATCATTAATTAATTATTAATTATTTATTTTTATTATTTATTTATTTAATAATTGTATTTATTTCTTATTATATTATATTATATTTTATTTATCAATTATTTATATTATTTTATTTATTTTAATTAATTTATCCTTTTTTATTTATTATCTTTTCATTTTATTTTTATTTATTATACTTATTTTATTTATTAAAATAATATTTTATATATTCTCTTTTATTTATTTGTATTCATTTTATTTATTATTTATAATTTTAATTAATTAATTATTTATTTATTATTTATTTAATATTTATCTTATTTTCATTATACATTATTTATTATTAGTTATTAATTTTTTGTTTTTTATTATTAATGATCACGGTTAGTGAGAGGAAACAAAAAGAGAAAGTACTTTTTTTTTTACTTCTTCTTTCCTTTGTAATGAGAGGAAACATTTTCTCCAACTAAAAAACAAAATTAAATTAAGAAATATATTTTTACTTTTATTTTTAAATTTCAGGAAATAAAAACATGAAACAAAAACGGTTCATAAATGGGTCCTTTGTTTTTTTGTTTTGGTCACTTATTTCCGCCGCCACAGTGATATTTTTTTTGAACAGTACCAAAAATACTAAGGGTCCGTTTGGGAACCATTGTTTTTGTTTTTGTTTTGAGAATCAAAAAACAAGAACAATTTTTGTTCTTGTTCTTATTTTCTCACCCAAAAGAATAAGAACAAAAAACATGTTTGGGGCAAAAAAACACACATATTCTCACACAATGTTTCATCTCTACTACAATTCATTTTTTTTGGAAAATCCCAAAAAGAACAAAAAAACAAGTTTTTGTTGTTCCCTTGTTTTTTCTACTATTCACGAAAACAGTTTCCAAATTGAGAACAGAACAAACAGTAAAAAGGGCTGCCAAACATGTTCTGTTCTCTTGAACAGTGCCAAAAAACAAAAAACAGAACAAAAACACAGTTTCCAAACGGGGCCTAAGGGTCCGTTTGGATACGAGAAAACAGTTTTTGTTTTTTTACTGTTCATCCAATTAAAAAAAAAAACACGTTTGCCAAACGCGTTTACTGTTCACTTTTTTTTTTTCCAAGAAAACTGTTTTATGTGAATAGTGTGTAAAAGTGGTGAAAACACCAAATATAACTTTTAGTTGTTTTTTGAGTTTTTTCACTGTTTAGGATACCATCTCCGCCACCGCCCCCACCGCCGCCGCCGCCAACCACCACCACCCCCGTCACCGGTCACCGCCACCAATCACCCACGACCACCGCCCGCCGCCGCCGCCGGTCACTGCCGGCCACCACCGCCGCCCACCAATACCATTTTATTTTTCAATACAAATTTTCATCCAAACGTTTTTTTGGTTTTAGTTTTTTGCTGAAAAAAAACAAAGACAAATACAAAAACATTTTTTATATTTGAAGACAAAAAATAAATACAAAAAACAGATTTTCCAAACCCACCCTAAATAAAAAATATATATTTTTCTACTGTATAAACAAAACATTGAATGTCAAACGTGCTTTTATTGTGAAAAATGATTAACAAAAAAATGTGACCCACGCCCTTAATAAATTGTTTGATATCATTGAGTTTGGGAATTAGTATTTAGTGTCACTGTAATGAACATATTTCTGAGTTTGGAATCATCTCATTATACATTTGTTGGCTTTTTGTTCTTTTATCTGTTTGTTTTTAAAAATGAAAACATTTAACTTCCTTTAACTGTGATGATCTGTAAGACTGTAACGGTTTTCACGAATCTATTTATTAAGTATATGTATATACGAATATATATTTTCATGCATAATTTGTAACTGGTGATCAGATTCGTATATTTATGAGGTATATAGAAATAGGAGTAACATAAAATTGAATAAGGAGACCTTCCAAAACTGAATTAACAAATTATCACTACCAATTCTTTTTCTAACTTTAAAAAAAGAAAGAAAATTTTGAAATGGAACAAATACAAATGCAATCAAAAAATTAACAACGTAAATTGTTTTTCTAATTTTTTTTTATTTAAATTTGATTTTTGGGTTGTAGAAGTAATCCCATTTTGCAATATTTTAATACAAACATAATTCCAACATTACCTACTAAAATTTACGTTTAACCATTTTCACCCAAACTTCTATCCATTACTTCAAAAGTTTGTAGTTAGGTGTTAATAACCTTTAACTACTTTACTTATATAAGCAATTTTAAGTCATATTTGGCTTCTACAACTCTCCATTATAAATATATTTACAAATTTTGTATTATTCTCCAATATTCTCATATCTACTCATTCTATCAACTCTTCAATAAAGTAGAATCTTTTTTCCCTATAATAAATACTCAATACTCTCTTATTATTTCTTATTAAAATAAATAGTTAAAAATATTTTTATACTTCAATTGAAAACATACCAGGCATAAGAAAAGAAAATATTTAATAACAATATATAAATCTTATAAGGAGTATATATATCTGTATATATATATATATATATACGAACCCCGAAATATCGTAGGTTACAACAACTGTATGTTTTGCAACTATATATACTACTAAAGTGTCACATCCCCAAACGAAAAACATTGTTAATGAATTTTGCATCACACTAGCTTCCACTCATCTCAAATTAGTTCAAGTTGAATATGATCAAATTGTTGGCTGTACTAAGCTTAGCCGTTTGAGTTCAATTCCCTCAAATTTAAAATAATAACCAGCTTAAAAATGGAATATTGAATCTTGGACACTATTAATAGCAAATTGTCAAAATATATGGTTATTAATATTTATTTTATGAAATAAATTTTAAAACATTTTTTTTTTAATTCCAACCATAGGTTTTGTTTAGTGCTAATATGAGAGTGACAACCCACATGACATTTCTGAATCATATATTAAGATGTCAAACAAATCATCCATTTTATTTTTTTTTGCATATAACCAAGCAAGATATACAGTGCTACACTAAGACCCTGATTGTTTACTGGTTATAGTCCCATATTTCCGGTCTTGTCATGATTTTTTGAGACCAGACCATGTTTATTTTGCATTGGTCTCAAAAAATATAAAAAAACCAAATTAAACCAAAATAACATTTTTTAGGACCACAATTTTTGATGGTTTTATCTGGTCTGGTTATAAAATATACCAAAAATCTAACTAAAATATCATACAATAATTTAACCACATCTAACCAAAATTCATTTTGCCCAAAACGACCAACATTATTCCCATCCACAACCTCCTCTCAAACCCAAATGAATCTGGACGAACCCTAGTTCACAAACCCTCGCTCCACCAATTCATGTTTATGCCCAAAAATCATTGAAGCAAATCACCTTCCTCCACTCTCTCGACGAACCTTAATCTTCAGAAACCCCCTTTCCACAAACCCTATCGCCTCCACTTTTCCCCTCTCTCCACTCGTCACCACTCCGAACCCGATCGAAGAAAAAAGGGCCTTCAGTCGTCGCCACTGTCGACGAACCCTAGATCGTAATTTTTGCCCACTCGCCACCTCTCTTCCACAAACCCGATCGAAGAAAATAGTTCCCCACTCATCGCCCCTCTCCACGAACTCGATCGAAGAAGAAAAGGTCTTTAGTCGTCGCCACTCTCGACGAACCCTATATGGTAATTTTTGCTCACTCGTCGCCTCTTTTCCACAAACCCGATCGAAGAAGATAGCTCCTCCACTGGTTGCCTCTCTGCATAAAGCCTAGATTGAAGTAGAAAGCTCCACATTTTGGCAATTTTTGACATTTGAGGTCGACATCTGGTAAGTTCTTCTCCTCTATGTTTTCCCACCGATATATATATATATATACATATATTGTTCTAAATATATCAGCTCTGCTTCTAGGGTTTATCACCAGTCCTCTAGATCTCTGGTAGTGCTCTGTTCTCACCCATCCAAGCTATTTTTCTCAATTTCCAGTAATTTTTATGTATTTTTGGAAGTGTTTATGATGTTTTTGTATAAATGATATCTGAAATGCAGTTATGTTTCTGGGTTTTTAGAAAGTTTTGTTTTTGAATTCTGGGTTTTGGGTTTGAAATTTGTGATTTCTAGTCTGAATTATTTTGATTTGTTGTTGCATGAGTACTTGGGCTCTATTTTCTGCAAGGGTTTGTATATTTGGTTGAGGTAATATTTTGATGTTTATGGGATGTGTTTGCATGTGTGTTTTGTGGCCAGAGGTGTTCTTGTTCTGTCTTTGACCTAATTTTCAGGATGGTATTTTTGATTTTGGTGATTTATTTTGTGTATATTTACTAATTTTGTTTGTATTGAAAATCATATGCTATTTTATCAGTGGAGCTTTTCAATACCAACGAAGTCTTGTATATTTTATGCTACCTGATCTTAGTTAGATCAAATCATCTCTCATTGTAGTTGTACCACTCATAGTAGCTTGGTTTAAAGCTTAATAGTTTTATTTCATTAATAAAATGTAGTTGAACCCGTATCTGCTGCTTAGTGGCTAATCTTCTCAACAAAGTTATGATTTCTCTCATTGTAAATAAGCTAATTATTATGTCCACTTGAGTGAATTCTAATATAATTTTGAGTCAGTATTTGGTATTATTCATGTTATTGCAGTAGCACTCAGGTTTTGTGCAAAATCAAATTGTTGAAAATGAGTTGTACCAATTCCACTAATTACTACAAAGATTTAAATTCAACCAATCTTGTAATATTGCATGACATTACATCCATAAGGGGAATAGTCTCAATCCTTTCCATTTGGCATCCACTGATCTTGGTTTTTTTTTACTTTATCTGATCATCTTGATGCTAATGACTAGTAATCTCACAGTTTTAACTGTGTACATGTTCCTTTATGGAATCCAAAAATTGTGACACTGGTGATGTTTCAAAAGGTAACCTGTTCAGATTAGACTACATGCACATGTTCTCACAGTTTTAATTGTGTACATGTTCCTTTGTATATAGAAATTATAGTTTGTTGTATGGTTTGGATACTGTTATGTAGTATCGCTGCTTGTCTGATCTAATTGATTGAAGTTGTTACTTGCCTTATCCATCATAAACACTTTGTGTTTCATTGTCAATTGGAGACATAGGTCTTGTTTCTTTTGAAGCGAGTGAAATTCATTGATTGTTGAAATTTTTTTAGTCCATTTGCAGTACTTTATTCTGCCATTTTCGCTATACAATTTATGTACACTCAACCTCTTTTAATTCTGTTGCAAGGATACTCTTGTATCAGATATAGTAATTGAAGGCAGAGGTAAGTTTTGTGATCCTGATACCTGATTATTTCTTATCTGGTGATTTGATTACTTTATGAGCTTCCTACACTTTTACATTTATTTATTTATTTTTGTCTCTCTGCCAACTATACAATGGATTTTGTTGCATTTGACTCTGTGCATAATATTAATAAAGAACACAAACCAAGACCCTAAGGGCAGAGAGAATCCAAAAGACTAACTTTTCCATCTTTAGATATCTAATGTCTACCCATAGCCCAAGCTACTGCAGTGGCTCTTTTGATGCTTGATACTGCAGTGGTTTGTGTATGCATGTCATACTGCAATTTCAATTTCATATACATTATGCTTGTAGTGGTTTATATATGCTTCATACTGCCCTAATTAAGTTACTGTAGTGGCTCTGTTGATGCTTGATACTGCAATGGTTTATGTAGGACTGTGATACTGCATTGGTGTTAATAGATGGACACCAATGAAATGCACGTGGAGAATGTTGCTGGAGTGGAAGTGCCGCAACATGGGAAGGGTAAAAAGGATTTATGGACTGAAGCGAAAACGTTGTTGTTCGTCACCAAAATGGATGAGGAGGTGAAGGCGGGGAATAAAACTGGATCCGGGTTTAATACCATGGGCGGGGATAATTTAATAAAATACCTGAAAGAGAATATCGAAAAAAAAGACTGGAATAAGGAACAACTTAGAAACAAAATGAGACGGTTGAGGGCCGAATATCAAAGCTTTTCCAAACTCTTAGACAAGACCACTGGAATTGGCTATGACAGTACTACGGGTATGGTTAAATGCGAGCAAGAGTGTTGGGATGATCCTGCCTTTAAGATTAGTAGTACTAAATTTTGTGTCAATTAACTTTAATTATTTCAAATAAATACTAAATATATGTTTGAAAAATAAAATTTGTAGGCAGCTTTTGGGAAGTTCAAGGATAAAGGTTTTCTAATTTACTCGTTGTTGGATGGAATATTCAAAGAAACCGTAGCCACTGGGTCATATGTTCAGTCATCTATTAGGGTACCCCCATCATTTGATTCATCTTCCCGTTCTGCGCCAGTTGTGACCGACTCGGATTTCGATGGTGATGACTTTACTGAATTCAGTCATTCTCCGATGCCAAGTACAAATAAGAAATGCATGAAAGAAAAGAGTGGTGGTTCTGTTACTTCTGCTATTGAGGCTGCTATTGAAAAGTTGAGTTCTACTAGCACCTAAAACACCAACCATTTTCTAGAATCTTTAAAGCCGCAACATTCAGAAGTTGCAACCATTCACCTGCAGATGAAAGAGCAAGCTGGGGAATCCCGTATGAGCAAATCTCTTACTACCATGTTCATGGAGTGTACCGATATCTTGGATGCAATGGACTTGGATAGCGACACCTATTTCAATGTTCTGGAGGCCCTTAAGTTGGATGTGGAGTGGAGGGGGTGGTTTATAAAGAGGACTGATGAGAAGAGGCGCGAATGGATTGGCCATCTTTAGACTATGCCTTGTTGTTATGTGTTTTTTTTCTGATGGACTATGTTTTATTTTCGACTGTTGGATATTTTTTTCCTACAAACTATGTTTTATTTGGGATTATTATTTGATTATGTAGCGTTTGTAAGACCTCTTTGATATTTTTGTATAATAGACTATATTTGTTTCCTACTAACTATGATTATTGGTTCCGTAAAATTTACAAGTGTTATTATGCTGAATTTTATAGGTGTTCGAACATGGATGATAATTTGTCTCTATTGATGGTGAATTACTTCCTTCAACAAAATGAGATATTGGAATCATTTTACACTATAATGGAAACTGTGTGAGAAGACTATTGTAGTAAAAATTATCACAGTCATCCTGTTAGGACTTCTGCATTACGTGGTCGGGATTACATAATCGAGATCCTTTCAAATCAAACACGTTGTTATGAAAACTTTCGAATGATTTCACCAATTTTCGAGCAACTTTGTGAGGTACTGAAATGACTAGGTCTTGAACATTCGAGAAGTTTAACAATACAAGAATAAGTAGGTATTTTTCTGTGGACAATTTCTCATAATACAAAAAATCGGGTGATGGCAGAAAGGTTCCAACATTCCACGAAGACAATTGCAAGATATTTCCACTATGTATTAGGGAAGGTTCTCCAGTTGGGAACGCAAATTATTGTCCCACCTGATTTAACTGTCACCCCCCCCCCCCCCCCCCCCCCCCCCAAGATTTTATGTAGTGATAGATTTTATCCTTACTTTAGAGACTGTGTTGGTGCAATAGATGGCACACACATCGTGGCAAAGTTACCTTTGGACCAGCAAAAACGATTTCGTGGAAGAAAGGGCATTACGACCCAAAATGTCATGGTTGTTTGCTCATTCGATATGAAATTCACATATGTCCTGATAGGTTGGGAAGGATCGGCAAACGATTCTCGCAATTGGAATGAGTGTCTGGACAATGATTCCCTACAATTCCCAAAGTCACCACCAGGTATTATGGAAATAACAATATAGTATGCCTAAAATAAGTTTTACTATGAAAATATATTATAATTTATTACAATTAAATTTTTTTCCGTCTAATCAAAATAGGGAAGTACTATCTGGTCGACTCCGGTTATGTTAACCGTGAAGGTTTTCTAGCGCCATATCGGGGCCACCGATATAACTTGTCAGACATTCGTCGGAGAGGTGGGACTCCACGCAACCGCGAAAAAGCCTTTAATTATAGGCATTCGGGTCTGCGAAATGTGATTGAAAGATGTTTCGGCCTCTTGAAGATGAGATTTGGTATACTGAACCAAATGCCTCAATACAAGTTTGAAGCCCAAGTATTAATAGTGATTGCGTGTTGTACGTTACATAATTTCATTAAGATGCAATTTCTACAATATGACATATTTGATGATAATCCTCCAGAACCAGATGTGGATGTTGAAGCGGATCCTCCACCGGAGAGTAGTACACCGCATGTGAGGGACAATCCAATGGACATATTGCGTGCTAGTATTGCAAACGACATTTATTCTAACACGACTCATAGTTGAAATGAATGCATAATTCCATTTGTAATCAATTTGTTTGTATGTACATTATGTTATAACTTTGTGTATAATATATATACTCCACGGTTGTATTATAAATTTCTGTATAATATGTACTCCATGGTTATATTATAAATTTGTGTATAATATTTACATTTTGTTATTATACCATGATATTAATATCCATTTATTTGTTTTTCAGTAGTAATGCATTAGATTACAAGTGAGGGGACTATTTGTGCTTGTGGTGTATGCGAAATGAAATTGTATCAAGCTAAAACCGAAAAGAATTTCGGAAAGTGGTTTTATAGATGTCCACTATGGTAGGTACAATTTCCTTTCAATTTTGTTTCTTTTTTTTACCATGTTGAATTCAATTTCGGTTTCAATTATTTATTTCATGATTTTGTTTGAAAATGTAGGAACACCGTGATTCATTTATGTGGCATGAAGACTATGTCCATGCTCTCCAGGGAAGAATCGAGGAGGAGCCATATCCTGTTCATAGTGTTGTTGCAGACATTCAAATGAAGCAGAAGCACATGTTATATGGTGGTGGTTGTTGCATTGGATGTCTGTTCATGTTTATGGTGTTTATATTTTGTATTGTAGTACTTATTGTAGTAATGGGGTGACACAGAGGGCATTATTTGTACGTTATCGACAATTGAAGTTGTTATGTAATATTACTGCATGACTTTTTATAAATTCGTGTGATTGTAATTTCTATATAATAAAAAATGTGGCTTGTATAAAACCTATTTATTGTTAGAAACCAATAAATATAATAATTAATAATAATATAAATTCTAAATTAATAACATATATTTAGACACAAATAAAAATAAATGAATAAGTAGTAATAAATAATAAACAAAATGAATTAAATAATATATAAAAATAAGAATAAATAAATAAATAAAAAGCAAAATTAATTAAATAATACATAAAAATAAGAATAAATAAATAAATAATAACCAAAATGAATTAAATAATGCATAAAAATAATAATAAATGAATAAATATAATAATAAAAAATAAAGAAATGAATAGATAATAATATAAATAATATATATTTATAAATTAATTAAAATAAATGAATAAATAATGATATAAATAATAAATTAAATGAATTATTTATAAAAAAATGAATAATAAACAAAATGAATTAAATAATACATATAAAGTATATTCAATATTTTCTCAGTTTACTAGAAATTTAAGACCAGACTAGTTTGTCAAACATAGTCTGGTTCAAAGAAGTTTGGAACCAGATAGTTTGTCAAATATGGTCTGGTTCCAGTTTTCTCAAACCAAGACCATCAGACCAGACCGCTTATCAAACAGAATTTCAAAACATCATCCGGACCAGACCAGACCAGAAATAACCAGATCAAACCGGTTACCAAACGGGGCCTAAATGATTGAGCAAAAACCTAACCTAAAATAAGAAAAGGACTTGACACTAGCACTGGTACACCACAAGTTGAGACAACACAATTTTTTTCAGTTAACCATCATTGTAGCTGGAATTAACTGTAACAATTGCAAAAGCAGCTATGGACTAGTGCACTTAGGTTGTGTTTGGTAACGGTTTGGTGCGGTGTCAGTTTTTTGTTGGGTTGTATTTGGTTTGGTGTGATTTTATTTTGGTTCCAAATCATGTTTGATGCAGATGGTTTTGATGTGAAAAAAAGTGATGCTGAAAAATCAAACCATGTTTGGTAGAGTTGGTATGGGTTGAAATTCTGAAACCAAACCATGTTTGATAACTTGGGATGGTTTCACATTTTATTTATAAATATTAAAATTTTGTAATATTAAAATATATTAATATACTAATATATTAATATTAAAATTTATAATATTAAAATATATTAATATATTTTTATTATATTAAAATATATTAATATATTAATATTAATATATTTTAATTTTAATATATTAATATTAATATTAATATTAATATATATATATATTAATATTAAAATTTATAATATTATATTCGGTGCTACAGTGATTCAGGTTGCTACAGTGCTACAGTGGTTTGCTACAGTGTCCGCACCATACAAAACCATCCACAAAAATGGTTCCAAATTCCTTCATAATTTTCACACCATGATTTGCTACAGTAACCGAACCAAATTTTCACACCATTTTACCAAACATGATTTGGTGCCATTTTTTGGCACCAAACCATATTAGAAAACAGGGCCTTAATGTAACATCAATTCTGAGATAAGACTACGCTTGCTTAAAGAGGGCTTCAATAAACATAATGAAGTTGACATGAACCTATAGTGTCCACAAATTTGTACGGCATGGTCTAGAAGATTCTAATGGCGATCATTACTAATTGTTACGACTATGTTGATTTTTGGAATGACTAATTCTATGGTTAATAAGGAATTTATATGGATTAGTGTAGATAATGTAACATCAATTTTAAGATAAGACCACACTTGCCTAAAGAGTGTTTCAATAAACATGTTGAAGTTGACATGAACCTATAGTGTCCATAAATTTGAAGGACACGATATAAAAGATTATAATAGCAATCATACAAATTGTTAGAACCATGTTAACTTTTTTTTAAAAATAAATAAATTTAAGATTGATTAATTATATGGTTTATAAGGAATTTATATGGAATAGTGTAGATAATGTAACATCAATTTGAAGATAAGAACAAACTTGCCTAAAGGGGGTTTCAATAAACATAATGAAAATGACATGAACTTGTTGTGTCCATAAATTTGTAGGACATGGTCTAAAAGATCATAATAGCAATTATACCAATGGTTAGGACCATGTTGAGTTAAGGAATGACTAAGTATATAGTTAATAACCATTTTGTAGTAACATCAATTTGAAGATAAGACTACACTGCCTAAAGAGGGTTTCAATAAACATAATGAAAATGACATGAACCAATAGAGTTTATAAATTTGTAGGACATGGTCTAAAAGGTTATAAGGGCAATCACACCAAGGTTAGGACAATGTTCATTGAAGGAATGATTAAGTATAGGTTTAATGAGCAATTTCTATGGATGAGCTCAAAAGGAAAGAAAATTAGTGATTGATGTATGTGGAGGGTGAGAGAGATTGACCCAAAAGGGGCAATATGGTAAAAAAAGTAGGCTCCTATTTTGCTTTTTGAAGTAGAAGATTCTTGGAAGTGGATTTATATTATAGTCTAAATTGGTTGATGGGCCAAATAATACTTCCTCCCTCCCACAAAAATTGTACAATTTGAATTTTTTAATATTTTATTAATTTAAGTTAATTAGTATGCAAATTTTAATTTTTTTTTTAATAATATAATATTATAGTGGATTCGGTATTTATTAAAAGTTAGTGAAAGAATGGTAGTTGGGGAAAATGAAAGATTAAATTATATTAGAATTTGAATTGAACAAATATTTTAGTACAAATAAAATTATAATGGTGAACAACTAATATGGGAGATAGGTTGTAATAAGGAATCAATATAAATATATTAATTACAACTATATACTAAAAAATAGTGTCATTCTTTGTATGTACAATTATTTGTTATTACTGCAAGTCAAAAAAGAGGGAAACCACGTAATCTTGTAACACCGTTCATAACATTGAATAAAGTGAATGCTTTCGTATTTGAATCATATTCTAATTCCTTTTTTCAAGAAAATGATAATTAGTATGACTTCATATTTGTGTTGTTCATGGATCCATTTAACAAAAAACAAGTAAATTGTAGACACTAATTATGTTATTGCCAACTTTGATGATATAATGTTTTGTTAAAACATAGGTAAAGGTATTACTGAATTAAGCCCTTGTTAAATTGAATTCTATTGTCAGTATTAACGTTTTGTGACGTCACTTATTCATGATTTCTTGTGTAATCTTGGCACGTGTAAATTTTTCACGTTTATGTTTTGGATTTAGCGGGACGAATTCGTGAACTTTCGTTTTCGGCTTCGTGATTTATTGTTCGTTGGCGATTACGTGAGTTCGTTGCAATATTTTCTCTTGGAGCTTCGACAATCTTATTGTTTTCCCGAACGTGTTACTTTAGTTTGTTGCAGACGTTTCAGTGTAGCACTTATGTGATTTTATGCTTGTTGTGCTTAACATATTTAACGAGTGTTTCTTAATAAGTGTAAATACGTGCATTACTTGTTATATTTTCATTTTGTGAATAATGAGAATAGTTAGAAACGATTTCGAGAAAAAAATGACTGAATGATAAATGAATATTTTCATATTTAGAGCACTTAGTAGAAAGTGTAGAGATTTGACTAAGTGTTGGGGTATGAGTGACATGGTGGTAAATAGAGATGATGACAAGGGATAAAATGGTAATTAAGAGGCATGATGACACTTTTGTAATTAACCCTAAGTTGGGAATAAATTGGTCACTTCTCATTTTCAAGTGGTGTCTCACTTATAGTCATTGATATTTTTCTCCCATATTTGTTCTCAATCCTTGGATCATAGGGCCTTGTTTGGATGACACTTAAATGCAAGAATCCATTATTCTTAGTTCACTTGGCAATACTTCATGTCAACCCTTGGACCATTTATTTAATTTCATTGTCTTATTCCCAACCCTTAGATGTTAAGGCTTTGTATGACAAATTAATAGGTTTTGTGTGTGGTGTATTTAGTCTTTCATGACAAGACTACTTTGTGGCCCTTGGATTAAGTCTTTATTTGTTAGCTTAAATATTGGTCATTGGATGGTGAGTGGAGGATTTCTACACATCTAAAGTCTTTCATTGCCAGACTTCATCTTTTCCTCTCCATTTTCTCTAATTTTTTTCCTCTTGCTTCTTCTCCACTTAGGAGTTGATTTTATCACCCTAAGTTGGGAGTTTGATGTGGCCATCAACATGAAAGTTGGTCATGGTGTCCTTCTTTTTGGTTTGAGCCAAGAATTGGTAAGTGTTCTTCCTCCTTGTGTGTTTTCCATTCAAACCCTAGTTTTAGGATTCTTGTTAAACCACTTCATGACTCTTGTTCTTCTCTTGTGTTGGAGTTTGATTTCTTGTTAGGGGATTATGGTGAAGCTTCCCACCAAATTGTTCATTTGGTTTCGGTATTGGGTGAGAGTTAGGGTTCCTTGGCCTTGCTTAGTG
Source organism: Cornus suecica (assembly GCA_963922005.1). Lineage (NCBI taxonomy): Eukaryota > Viridiplantae > Streptophyta > Magnoliopsida > Cornales > Cornaceae > Cornus > Cornus suecica. The sequence goes on along the minus strand of OY998241.1, from coordinate 54,872,760 downwards.
GTTTGTGTTGCTCTTCACTTGTGGTAAGGGAAAACTTCTTAAGTAGCTCATCTTTTGATTGTGTGGGTGTGAGTTTGATTCTAGGGTTCCTAATCTTATATGTAAATGCTAACTGTATCCTTGGAAATGTGAGGTTAGGATTTGAACATGTTTATGTAAGTTAACCCTTGTGTATGGAGTACATGGTGATGTTATTGATGGGGTTATGATGCATGATAGTTGTGTGATTGTTCTTGAGATTTTCCATATTAAAGTATGTTTGTATGCCTATATATATGTGTGTATATGTATGTGGGTATAGTTATATATATATATATATATGTAAGTGTAGTTATACATATGTGTATGTAGGTGTTAGAGATGTAGCCTTGGTAGTGAGATTAGGCTAGCTCCTTTGGTTAGCACATTTGAGGTATTTCGGGAATTCATGTTATGTTGAGATGTGATTTGTGATAAACTTGCTTAAATTGAACTAAAAACATGTTTAAAAGAATGTAATTGTTATCCTTGTGAATTAAATGACAACTTGATGACTTGGAACATTATTTGTGCATGATAATGTACCCTTGTGATTTAAATTCTTTAATTGAGATATAAGTATGTTAAATGAGTGAAAATGTTATCATTGTATATTAAAGGACAACTTGATGAATTCGAGCATGAATGAGGCATGAGAAAACATCATTGTTGATTATTGCTTTAAATGAAATTTAAAAGCATGTTAAATGATGAGAAACATTCGTGTTAACATTTTGGGAATATTGTTTATAAATATGATGAGATACATATTTATGTTGGGCTACGCCCGGTCATGTAACCATGGGTGAGTAGTCTTATATTGGATTGTCGCAATAACTGGTCAGGGGGTGTTCCCAACCTACGAAACTAATGTGTCCGAGAATCGGGTATAGGATGGGTCGCCTCATTCTCAAAGTCACGGGTCGCTTCATGCATTCGGTATACGAATCTTTAGTCACGGGTCGCCTCGTGCAACAGCCTTCCTTGTTGAAAGTGAGAAGTGTTAAAATCACTTGGGAAGAATCGGTGCGGTACTCTTTCTCATTGTAAATGAGTGAAGTGCATATTCGTTAACCCGTGTTGGGCAAAATGTGTATCATGAGGTGTGTGGGGCACATTACATTTGAGTTTCTATTATGTAATTAGCTCTGTATGTGAATCATGATATTATTCAATGTCGTTGAGGAGCATGCTTAATGTGAATTTAGAGATATAATTCATATGTTATTGAAATGATCAAGTGAAATTGGATAATATGAGAATATGATTTGCATGCCTTGTTTTAAAAGTATAATGTGAGATAAATTTTTATACTTGTTGTTATGGGCTTATAATCACTTGTGTGGTGATATGAGTTGGTTTAATGAATTTCTAATGATAAGTAAAGTCGGTATAGAACTATGGAGTTGAATGTGAGTTGAAGTCTTGAGAAGACGGATGATGGTTTTGTGGTATAGTTAGCGTTGGTGTAACAATGTGTCGTCAATCGTGCTATTGATATTTTGGTTATGATAGACGAGGTCATGAGTGAACCGAGTCGATTGTGTATTGATCGCCATATGAGCTTGTTAGAAACCTAAGAGATGGGGTTTTGAATGTGTAATTGAGGTTTGAACAAATCGGACAAGGTTTTCATTTGAATGTGTAATTAAGGAATGGAATGTCATCGGAGTTGTGATCATTCTTGATTAAGTTGTTATAGGGTTTATGGGTTTGGATGTGGAGCAAAGAGCGGTTGGATTAGGGTTAGTGTCGTTGTGTATAGCCACTTACCTTTTCCTTTGGGATGTCATTCACTTCTGTTTCCTTATTCATTTGCTCCATTTGAGCGTCTACAAATGCGCTTTAGTTTTTCCGTTTGTATTTCGGTTTGTTTCCTCAGAAACGGATTTTTCATAAGACTTGTACTTGAGTCCATTCGGTCTTTAAGTGAAAAACCCGTTTTTGCCTACCCTCGCGATGCTGAAAAAAACTTTGAGTTTTGAAATGGTATTAAATTCCTTCTATAAAATATTTTTGACATTTGAAAGTCAACGGTGTACAAAGTGGAGACCGGGGGCAAGACGGATAATTTTTGTGGATTTTTAAAGAAACTTGTATTTTTTTTTTAAATTCTAGACCAGGGATATATCCTAGCTTTTTGGGATCGATCCCACCACTGGTTGTTGGTTTATGTTGGTTTGAGTTCAATTGGGATCAATCCCAGTTGATTGGGATAGATCCCACTTTGCACCAGTGGCAATGTCCGATTTTCGAACTTCCGTATTTTTCTCCTCGGACATTTGATTTAGGTTCCGTTTGTTTCTATAGCTTGCCCTATATCCAAATATTTGATACAAAATTTGAAATCATTTATTTGTACTTTAAATGATTGCTTTACCCTTGGTGGAAGTGGGGTACTTCAGCTTTCTATTTTGGTCGGCGTTGTTCGACACCGTTTTAAAAAATTCATATATTTCGCGTCGTTGCTTTGAATTGAGCCCCGTTTGTTCATATGGCTTGTGCTAGGTACAAACATTGTTTTTGAAATTTGAAATAATTATTTTTCATCTGAAAGGACTGTTTTACCCTTGGTGAAAGAGAGCTTTTTCATTTTTATCGACGTTGTCCGATACTGTTTTAAAAAATGCATATCTCTCGCCTCGTGGCTTTGATTTGGGTCCCGTTTGTTTATAGGACCTGTCCTATGTCCAAATATTTGATATAAAAATTAAAATCATTTAATTGAACTTGAAATGACTGTTTTACCCTTGGTGAAAGAGGGGTACTTTAACTTTCTGTTTGGGTTGGTGTTGTCTAATGTCATTTTCAAAAATTCATATCTCTCGCGTTAGGGCTTTGAATTCAGTTACGTTTGTTTCTATGATTTTACCTATATCCAAATAGGTGGGGTAACCTTTGAAAGTACATTTTTTTCATTTAAATGACCATTTTACCCTTGAGCGAACATGTGACATTTGAGTGGTCGTTGTGATGGGTTATTCAATCCCTTTAACTTTCTTTTGGTGTTCGGCAACCTTTGTGACTTCCCTTAGGTTGAAGTGACTTTTTTTGCCCCTGTTTTGGGTCTACGGATGGTGGGTAGTACCATGTGAGGTGATTAGTAGTATGATTTGATACTGATTGGAGTTTTGGAGCTCGGTATGCTCGTGATCTAGAAAATGTGACGGTTATCATTCCTGGAGTGTTATGAATAGGAGTGTTTCTCCCGTGATTTGGTGATACGTGTTGTGTGGATTGTTAGTGTTGGATTGGCGGGTACGATTCGTAGTGATCTATGAGGGGGTCTATACTACGTGCCTTATATTGGTTGTATCTCTCTCTATATATATACATGCATATATATATATATAGGTGTGCATTATTATATGTTGTTGTGCTATGGTTTCACTACGTGCTAGTTGCCCTATTTGTTGATGCATGGTAGGGGACTAGGGGGATGTGTTTTCGGGGTCTCGTATTAGCGTGAGTGTCATGTGGTACATTTGAGTGACCTATGGTAGATACATGTACATGGGTTGGTTCGCACACGACTTGGATGGTCGGAGGATGTGAAAATTACGATTCCTTTCTCTTACGGGACTTTGATGAACTCACCCCGGCGTTCTTTTGCCTGGTGTCCTAAACAGCAGTTTGCAGGAATTGTTTCGGCTACGGGTTGCTTGGGGCAACGATACTTTCTTTTGTTTCCTCGTTATAGGATGACTCGTGGCACATATATTGTTGCGGGATTTGGGATGTTCGTATGTAGAGATGCTCCTTTTGTTTTCCTTCACTTGTCCCCTGTATTGGGACTATTGTTGTATTTTTTGGGAGCCAGTCTATTGGCATATCCCTTCCTTGTATTCGGTATCAATGCATCGTTGTATAGATGTACTCTTTCGGCACCTCAATATGCCTTGTGTATCATTTGGTTTAGCTTCCTCTTGGTTATGTATGGAATTATTGTTATTAATAATATTTCATTCATTTTATGATTATTTAGGATCTTAATTGGTCACTCCTTGTATGGATCACAACCCGAATTCCTCGGATGTTCTAATTCGAAAGTCTTTGGAATTTAGGGTGTGACATCTTTAGTATATTAAATAATCCTTCACTTATTATCCTAGTAAAACAAATTATAGCAAAATGAAAACTTCTTTTTATAAATATATATATTCATAAATAACTAATTAATTACTTAAAATTAAACATTTTTCATTTTTTTCATGTTATATATGTAAATGGGTAATTCCTTAAGAATTTTAAACTTTCTACTTAATTGTTTTATTTAAATAATCTAAAAATATTATTTTAAAAACTAATTTAATAAATTAAGTATATTTATGTAAATTAGAATGGAGAATTTTCCATCAATTTAGTATCAATTGGTTCATATTCTATGTTAATAAGAAAAAATGATTAAGTAAAATTCAATGAAAAAAATATAAGAAAATGGAGCACTTTGGAACAAAATTTGATAGTTCAGGAGGTTTGTTGCATCATTTATAATTCAAGGTGGTTAATTACTGATTTGACTATAATTTAGGGGATTTATTGCATTTTATCCTAATATTTAAAGTAATGTTTTACTTGATTGTAAATTAGGTAGATGACAAAACAAGTTTAGGATGGGACACTCCCATCCCATCCCACTTTGTGACAAAAGAAAAAAATCTTCGTAAAAAGTTGTCCCATCTTGAGGGAGGGAAAATTTGAGTCACTTGCTCTTGCAATTTTGAGAAAATATATTTTGTTTTAATAAATTTAAGATGATTTGTTTATTGTAAAATTTCAAGTATTAATATCCACATATATAACAAATGTGTATGACTTTCTTGATTTTGCAAAAAAAAAACAAAATCATGAAAACTAAATACAAGAAGAAAAACTAATGAAACTATATTTATTAACATATTTTTATGTAGCAATAAGAACATGTTAATTGTGATATGGTGTTTTCAACTTAATTATCTCAAATTCGTCCCAATTTCAATTATTAATGTTTATTTGGATATAATAATTGATGATAGATTAGATAAGTAGGATAGGCTAACAATTTTATATTTAGTAGAAGAGAAAGGAAGAGCGAGAAGAAGTAGAAGTATCCCTCTTTCCTTCATATACTTTCATTTACTTAATTTTGAAAAAAAAAATAGAGTGGAAAAAAATTATAATCAATCATAAAATATTTTTTATTTTTCTTTTTACCCTTCCTATTGTAGGTGTATTAGATTACTCAATCAAGAGTTGAGATAGTTAAACATCAAAGATAAAATCGATAGAGAGGCGATAACATAGGAATCATCTCCTCTCATGCAAGATATTGGAAATCGAATATGTGTTTTAGACTGGAGGATGAAATATAAGAGAAAGTCGAGAAGACTCAACTAAATGGCGCAGTTGTTACATCGAACCTGCACCCGAGATCACCTGGGTTTTCCTCTAAAGGATTGACAATGGTCGATTAAAGGAATTAAGTAGGATGAGTCAGGAGCATTAAATGCAAAGATGCTGAGCATTTAATGCCACACTCGAAATCATCTACTACTCTTGACTTTAAGCCCATTAAATATTAAATGGTTACGAGATTTCCATATTGACAACAAGAAAATGAAACAAAACTTACCAAATTTGAAATACTACCCTTGGGTTCATTGCTGGAAACAAGACCCCTCCATCATTCGAGAAAAGAAGAGACTTGCCAAATGGAGAAATAAAGACGAATTGAGGACAACTTCCATACCTGAATAGAGTGTGGACACCAGAATAAGACATGAACCAATGATTCCTCGTCTAGGCCATATCGGGTTCAAAGTGCATCTTCGTAAATACCACGCAATATTAGAGCACTTTTGGTCGGGAGCGCTTGATGTTACATCTCCATATGAAATACTTCTAGATACTAATGGATTTTCCATTTCCAATTAACCACCGAATACCTTCTTTAATGATTTCTTGAGTCGACCAAATACTTTGCCAACTTCAAGATGGATTAGTCCCCAAAGAAGCTTCCAAGAATGAGCAAGATGGAAAGTATTTAGCCTTGAGTAGCTTGTAAGCCAAATCTTGCTTCCAAACTTGAAAGTTCCACGCATGTTTCGAAAGAAGCGCCACTTCCAAATCTCGAAAGCCTAGACCCCTTTTTTCTTTACTTTCACACAAAAAATCCCATGGGACTCAATTAATTGATCGTCATCCGTCCGATGAACCCCAATAAAATGATCTCATTTTCCTTGCAAGAGCTGATCATAGCTTCGATCTAGGCACTTTTAGGGTTTTAGGACAAGATACTATTTTGATATAGGCACATTAGGGTAGTTTGGGCATCCAGATTTTGTTTAATAATCACGTGACAAGCACATGGGGCAGTTATGTTACACCTTAACGGAGGATTGATGGATTTGGACCTGAATGACACCTTTTGGGAAAGCTCGGGTACTAATATGATAGTTTATCTAGTTTAGAGGGTATTTGATATTATTTTGACAGTACAAGAGGGTTTTATGATAACAATCCTTAGAATAAATAGTAACAAAATGTTTATATTCTTAAATGGATGAATGACGCAAAACCCCCCTATAATTTGAAAAATATGCAGAAAATTTTAAAAGTGAACTATAAATAAAAAAACAAAATCGGACATATTTCGGACATTAAAATTTGAATAATGTCCGAAATATTATTTTTTTGTTAAATTTAAAAAGTGAATTATAAACGAATATATATATATATATATATATATATATATATATATATTAATTTTTTCAACTAATACAACAAAGTCTCTAACTATTAAAATAGTATATGCATATATATATACATAATTACTTATTATTAACTTAATTTTAAAAGTATTTATATATGAAATAAGGATATTTTTTTAAGGAAATAAGAGTATTTTTGGTATTTGGGAAGAAATGATGGCATGTGTAAGTCAAAAGGTGAATAAGGAAATTCTAACAAAGGAAATTCATCAAATCAATCACTGTTGAATCGTCGTAAAAAAGTTGACATCATTTTTTGAGGGAATTCATGATTGCCAGGTTGGCAAGCTTCCCTATGTAGATATGCTCTACGAATTTGGTCTCTCACATTAGGTTTGTAGTGTAAGATTGGAGGTCGTAGTGCAGGATGTGCAGGAAGATCCTTGAGCTTGATATTTTCATCACTTTGTTTCGAAGAGGATGACCCAACAGGGTCAACACTTTCAGTTGAAAGTGACGGTAGTCTTTTGGCCTATTTCTCCACCCATTTATCTATTGCTGAATTAAATTAAAATAAGGGTATTTTAAATTAGCATTTTGATTTATTTCAAAACATTCAAATTAATTAAATAAACAGATTTCAAGTTATATCCAGGAAACATTATAATTAAAAGAAAAATACTATGTGAATCAGTGAATATAACTTCAGTCAAGCAATCAAAATGCTTGAGACATAAAATAGGTTAAAGATTTTAAGCTCCTTTTATTTTCTTTCATTTTCTCGACACTCACACAGAAGTTACAGAACCCAATACTAAGTATATGATTTTGCTTAAAACTATGAATAACACAAGAGTTCAAGAACACGCACCATATTACTATTTTAAATTCAAAGCATCAAATTTAATAATTACCTGAACCTGAAGAATTGAATCAAATGCAATTGCGCGCAAATCAAGAGCTTCAAAAAACAGGACCCAAGGGTTTCGATTAGAAAATTATTAAAGAAGTGGAAATATATCACTAATGTGTGTGTAAGGAAGGACAGATAAATTACTTACTCGGTGGACATTGTTTGGAAATTTGTGTGTGATTTTTGTTGGTTTGTCGCAGTGAGATTTTTGTCATCCACGCAAGGAGAGAACTTAGAATTGTCCTAAAGTTTTGTTTGGGTATGGTTCAATTAGGGTTCAATTAATTTAAATTTGTGTGGACTGGATTTTAATTAAATTCAAAGTTATTATGGCTTGGGTTAAATGGGTTTTGGCATGTTAAATGTGAACTTGTGAACAATGTAGATTAAATGAACTATAAGAGAATTATATTTCATTAAATAATTTATTTATTACATACAAGTTTTAAGGCATTTTAATTTTTTAGAATAATAATTTTATCTTCGAAAAAATATTCTAGATTTTTAAATTAAGGGGCAATAAGCAAAAATTTTTAAAAACTTATTGGGTCAAATCTCATTTTTTTCTATAAACTTCTTAAACCAAATTATATTAATATTAAAAATATATAAAAAAAATCTTCTCATAGGGGTCAATTGACCCCCATATGCTAAGGGCCTGTTTGAGTATTGATTTTTGGGTTTGGTTTTGGTTTTAATTTTAGGCTTTGGGCTTTGATTTGAAGACCAAACCATGTTTGATTATTGGTTTTTGAGCTTCGTTTTGGACTTCTTAAAACCAAACATTAAAATGATGGTCTTTCTTGGTTTTTGGCTTATAGCCGTCATTTTTTACTAAAAATCCAGTCGCCATTTTTGACTCTATACACACACTATTAATGAAATTGAATGCAAAACATGAAAGCAAAATTTATACACATACAATAATGAAATCTAATTGCCATTTTTCATAAATTTCCAAAATTTATACACAGTAATAAATTTGAAAAACATATATAAATTTTAAAAATAATATATATATAAATAAAATTCGAAAACATATATAAATTTTGAAAAAATATATAAAATTCGAAAATAATAAATAAAATTAAAAATATATATATATATAAAATTTGAAACAAATATATAAATTTTGAAGCAATATATATATAATTCGAAAACATATATAAAATTCAAAAAATATATAAAAATTGATAATAAATAATAAAATATATTTATAAATTACTTAAACAAAGAAATAAATAATATTAAATGATAAATTAATAATATAAATAATAAATTAAATAAAGCATATATATAAATAAAATAAAAATAATGAATAATAAACAAAATGAATTCAATAATACATAAAAATAATAATAAATAAATAAATAATAAGCAAAATGAATTAAATAATACAAAAAATAATAACAAAATAATATATATTTTTAATTTGTTATTTATTTCTGTAATATATATATATTTTTAATTTATTTATATGTTTTCAAATTTATATAATGTTTTTGAATTTTAAATATTTCTTTCAAATTTTATATATTATTTTTGAACTTTATAATTTAGGTATTTTTTTGAAATTTAAATTTTTTTTTGAATCTATATATTTTTCCCCTTTTTATATATTTTCAGATTTTAATATAATTTTTCGAAATTTTATATATTTTTTTAATTATATATTTATTTTTAAATTTTAATATTTTGTTTTCGAATTTTATATATTTGTTTTGAATTTTAAATATTTCTTTCAAATTTTATATATTATTTTTGAATTTTATATATTTTTTTCTAATGTTAAATATTTGTTTATATTTTATTTTCAAATTTATATATATTTTTCATTTTTTTATATTTTTTCAGATTTAAATTATTATTTTTTAATTTAAATATTTCTTTCAAATTTTATATATTATTTTTGAATTTATACATATTTGAAATTTTGTAATTTTAAATATTCTTTTTGATATATTTTATTGTAATTTGTATATTTGAGCCGAATAATTATTTGGTTCTTTTCGAATTCTATATATTATTGAATACAATTTTTAAAAAAATTTGATATATTTTATTGACGTTTTATATATATATTTTTGAATGTTATATAATATATTCGAATTTTATACATTTTTAGAATTTTATATTTGATTTTTCAAAGTTGATATCATCATTTGGTATTTTATATTATTTGTAATATTATTATATATATATATATATATATATTTATCATTTTATGTTATTTTTTCTTTTATATATATAATTTTATCGAATTTTATACTTCATAAAATATATAGTTGAATGTTTTATATATATATAATAGTCTTTATTAGGATATAAATATTATATTCAATATTTTAATCAATCAGTTTTAGAATAGACTAGTTATTGGAAGCAGACAGTTTTCCAAAAATGGTTTGGTTTTAGTTTTTTCAGACCAGGCCAGAAAGACCAGACCATTTATCAAACAGAATTTCAATCAGCACCAAAACCAAACCAGACCACACAAGACCAAACAAAACCAGCCCAGACCAATCCAGCCAAACCAGACCACTTTTCAAACAGGCCCTAAGGCCCTGTTTGGTAGGTGGTCTGATCTGATCTTGTGTTTTATGGGACCAGATCATATTTGATAGCATTGGTCCCAAATTTTTGATTAGACCAAGTAAGACCAAATCAGGCCAAAATGACCTCCGTACCTGTTTGCGTCATTCACCCATTCTTAAATTGAAAGCATATCATATCAGCAATAAGAAAATAAAAGATAATATGGGATTAGTAACGAGATATATATTGTTTGCATTTAATATATAAATAGACATATAGATGTATATGTGTATATATCTATATTTGAAGTTAGAACCAAAAAAATATAATAGGTTATATTAGCTCAAGTTGAATATGATGAAATTGTTAGGTAGGAATGTAGGTTGAATAATTCAACGTTTTTATACATGTACTACACTAAGCTTAGCACGTTGGAGTTCAACTCCCTCAAAATAAATAAACAAATAACCAACAAAAATTGTAACACCCCGTGTTATTTTCTTTTTTTCTGAAATTATTTTTGATTTAATTTCGGTTATGACGTCACTTGTTTATGACGTTCATGTTATCCTTGATATTTCGCGTGTAAATTTTTCGCGTTTAGTTTTAAAGTCGACTAGACGACATTACGCGAGTTCTTATTCTCGACTATGCGATTTTGTTTCGACGTTAGCATTAGTGCTTCGATTGGGTGGCGACACAGTTGTTTGTCCGATGTTTAAGGGTTCCGATGTTTGGGTTCCTACCCCGGTGTATTTATTTCTGACCATATCATTTATTTGATGTCTCGTGGAGTTCCGGTATTTTATTTGGGGACCGTTTGGACCTTTTTGTAAAGTATGGGGGTTAGTTTATAATTTCGGATAGTAAGAGGGTCACTTTCACAATATAGGGATATATGTATATAAGGTGTCACACTTATTTAATTTTGTCATATCATTAGGTCACATGAACCTATTGAATTAAAGTGTACAAAATTTGATTTAAGGATATATATATATATATATGAAATAAATAAGATATATATATATATACCCATATGTATTTGCAGACACGACCTAGCTCCCTCTTCTCCTTCCTCTTCACGCGACATTGTTTCTCCTTCTTCTTCCCCATGAGCAAGCCGACGACCCTCATATTCTCCATCATGAACCAGACGTAGCCTGGTCTTCATCACCTTCACTGGTACGTTCAAGGAGAGAAAGAGAGAGAGAGGAGCTGCGTGAGGGAGATGAGCCACGCGAGATAGAGGAGCGGCCAGGAGGTGGTCACTGGTTGGGACGACGGCGGCGATGGCTCACGGCGATGCGTGGTGGCTGTTGGTCGGCGGCGCAGGGGCAGAGGCGCAGGTGGTGGCGCGTTGCAACAACGACAGTCAGCGCAGTTTGCGCGATAGTGCAGTTCGGCCAGACACTTCGGCCATTTTTTCGGTCGACTTCCTGAGCTCGGATAGCTATAATTTTCGGAGGGTAACTTTTCCTAGATGTCAGGTACGACGTGTAAAAATTTCGTAATTTTTCGTTGAGCGGTTTGTCGGGAAATCGCGTTTATAGGTTATAATTTTCTTTTGGGTTATTTTAGATTTACCCAAATTGATTAACCTATTGTTAATGGGCTTCGTATAAATTGTCGAGGTGGACGTTTCGGTATATTCGAAATATTATTCGGGTGACTTTGGTCGGCGGGCTCCATATTCGGGCGCCAGTACTGTTCACGGTGGGCCGTTTCGGGCGGTTCTGTAAGTGTAAATTAAGGTGGGAAATTTTATTCTCACTTCCGTATCGTTGACGTGGTTTGGGGTGTGCAAACCCGTATTTATTTTAAATATAGATATATTAAATTATGAATTTAAATATCTATAATTGAATTATAATTGAGGCAGGACTTAGAAATTAATTTGATAAATTAATTAAATTATTTTCCTGTAAAATTAAAGAAATTCCTATTTGAATTGAAAAAGAATAGATGACTTAGTTCCATTTTTAATGTGTTAGGGAATACGTGAACGGGTGGGACTTGAAAACTTAGACGTTATGATACGTTCCCCTTATAATACGTGGACTATTTGCTTTAAGGGAATCAATAACATGTTTAAATGAATGAGCTTGTATACTTGTAAGTTAAAGTATAATTTGATGAATTGCAAGCATGATTATATGATATAATTGCTTGTCGTGGTTTATTGTTTTATTGTTTTAAAAGCATGTGAAAGAGATTATGAGGGTTATGTAATCATGAGTGGGTGTCTTTGTGTCGAATAGTCGCAACAACTGGCCAGGAAAAGGTGTCTCCCACCTCCGAACTAGTAATCCGGGAATTTGGGATATAGGGTTGGTTGTTGCCCCATCGTGGTGGTATGCGCCGTTCTCAAAGTCGCGGGTCGTCTCGTGCATTCGATCTTTTGATCACAAGTCGCGAGTTGTCTCGTGCATCCTATCTCTGGATCTTTAGTCCCGGATCTTCTCGGGTGACTTCCGTTATCCGGATCTTTGGAATAGGGTGAGTTGTCTCATTCTCGAAGTCGCGAGTCGTCTCGTGCATTCGTATTTACGAATCTTTTGTCATGGGTCGTCTCGTGCAAACCGTCTTCCTTGTTGAAGTGAGAAGTTTCAAAATCACTTGGGAAGGAACGGTGCGGTGCTCTGTTAACTCATATTTATGGGTAGAGTGCGTATTCGTTAACCTATGATAGGGCGAAGTGAGGTTTATAAGTCACATTGCCTTGTATAGCAATTATGTGATTTCATTTGACATGTATAAGTGATATTATTACATGTGGATTGTTAGAGCAGGTTATTATGTGTTATTATTGCCTGTTGGATTTTGGAGCATGTTAAGTATGAATATTGCAATTAAATTCATATCTTTATGAAATGTCCAACTGATAGTGATTAATGTGAAAGAAAATGATTACATGCGGTAATTAATAAAGTATAATGAAATGTATATTTTTATACTTGTGATTATATGTTTATGTACCCTTGGGGGAGGTTGAGTATATAGGCGTAGTAACCTCTGTGGATAGTTGAGGTTTGTGATGAACTGCATGGTTGATTTTGAGTTGATGCCTTAGAGAAGGCGGGGTTAAGAGTTTTGTGATTGTGGTTAGTTGTGTGACCTCTTTGGAGATTTGATGTTAGGGATTGATTCTAGTATCAATTGAGATTTGAGGCCTTAGAGAAGGCGGGTGATGAGATTATGGACTTAATGGATTTTGTTATGTGGGCCTTTAGATGCCTTTCACCTTTTGAGGAATGAATTATCAACTGTATTCGATGTTTTGATTGGGTTAGAAGAGGTTATAGTTAAGGTGAATTTATTTAAGTACTCGGGGTACTGTAATGTTGTTTCTTATGCTTAGTTCATTCTCCTAAGCATTCCCTGTACGGTGTTTTGTACACTAGTATGTGATCGTTGACTTCTATGTTACTCATTGAGTCGTCAGTTACGGCGTGGTGCCGAACCTCTTCCTTGTGTTGTCATTGATTTCGTGGGGTTGGAAAAGGATAGTTGTGTTCCGTGAACCCAATGTAATACTCTTACTTCCTTGTCCTCTTGGACATTATAGGAATCTATGAAGTTGTATTCACTCTTATTTGGCTGTATTTCGGAAACGGTGTTTTCTAAGTCTTGAAATAAACTCTTTATATTTAAAAGGGAAAAGCCGTTTTCGTCTACCCCCGTAGCAACTAAAAGTTTTAGTACTTTATAAAATGATCTTAGGATCTTCTTTAACAAGGTTTTTAACTTCTAAAAGCCGGTGATGGCGAATGACGGAGATCGGGGGCAAGACGGTCATTTTTACTGTGTGATTTCTTAACGGAAAACTATTTTATTACCTTTCTCAAGATTCTGAGACTTCGACATTTCTTTCTCAAGATCTCGTCCTCTAGAGTTTTGAATGGTGGTTTCTTATTTCACCTTTGCTTCGGATCATTTCTAAGTCTCAAGTATGAGGCTTGGTTGTTCAATGCACACATATAGTGTTGCATTTCACTTCTTCTTGGTTGTTGATGTCACCACCTAGGTGATTTGAGTTGTTACACGTGTTAGGGGCAAGGATGCTAAATGGATTGGTTTCTTTTGTTCGGGTGTTCTCCCTAAACACTTGTGGTGTTTTAACCTTGACGTTGTTGTCTCGGTTATCCGTTGGTTCAACATTGGGACTCCTTTTCCCTTTCTTTGGTTCCTTGACTCTTACGTGGTTGTCATGAGAGTAGTGTTCGGGTACTCTCCGGGATTCGATCGTTTAGCGTTCCTTATCCATAGTGAGAGCGTTAGTGATTTGATTGACCCTATTGATGATAGTATCATGAGGTCGATGTGATGATGTGATTTATGGCATTGATAAAGAAATATAATTGAGGTGATCTAGTCCTTGAGAGGTAGATTTTCTCTAGAAATGAGATGAAGTTTGTTATATATATATTGTGTGTATATATATATATAGGTGACGATTGTGTTAGTACGCAAGGATGTGAGTGTTTTTCCTCTTGTGTTCTCGGGGAGTGAGTTACGAGTATTCCTTGGTACTAGTGATGGATTTTGATCCCTGTGGACATTAGAGGTGAGTGTGTTTTCCCTTTGTTGGATTTCTGGTTAGTGTCGTGGGCACGTGATGATTTGTTAGATTGGACCTTAGTGTCGTGTACCTAGTATACGTTGGTGAGAGTAGTGTAGACTACCGGTGTTGGTACTTGGAGTACGAGTCTTAGTCGTACCTTATAGGTTCATGTTGTGTATTTATATATATATATATGTATATATGTATATGCCCTATATACTTATGTACGGTAGTATATGAGCGCGTGCCTTGGGTTTTCGTGGCTGGGTTATGTTGTGGGCTATATATCTTGCTAGTTAGTTTAGCATTACCTAAACTGCCAGAGGATGTGGTAGTTAGAGTATCTTTTCCCACTGAGCTTATTTGCTCACAGGGGTATTTCATTTGCCCCCTAGTATTCCCACGCCAAGTTGCAAGAAATGTTACGGCTATGGGCAGCATGCGGTGCAACGGCAGTTCTCTTTTATTTTCCTTGTTACAGGTTTTGGAGTTACGCAGGGTGATACGGTTACGGTTACAGCGCGACTGGTTTGGGGATGATAGTTATCTGCTGTTAGTTTCTTTACCCATTTTGTATGGGATTGTCATGTTTCTCTTGGGAGCCAATCTGTTGGCATATCCCTATTGGTGTATCATTTATTTACTGTATTTATTATTTCAGGATGGTATTATATTTATTCTGCACTACCATGTGTTTTTCTGTATTCTTATACGAGCATTTGTGGCTCTGTTGATTATAGAGGGTTGTGTAGGGGTTGGTGGTTTATTTCCACTACATCGGCCCTAGTAGGATTGATGAATGTTGGGCCTGTGAGCCATAGTTATTATCGAACTATTATTGATAGGTTATTCTGTTGTGGTTGTGTGTCCGGATGTTCCATTTACAAACGAAACTCTGCCGGATTTTTGTTAGATTCCGCTACTTTGTTTTATCATTCTATTGGGTATGAAATATACCGTTTTTATCATTATTCCATACGTTTTCATGGTTAATGATATCTTAGTTGGTTGCTCATTATAAGGATCACATCCTGGATCCCTTGGATGTCCCAGTTCTGGAGTCTTAGGAATTTAGGGATGTGTCAGTTTGGTGTCAGAGGAAACTATTGAGTTTCTAGTATTCGATTAGGTATGGAGTATATTTTTCATTGTTATTCCATGTATTTTCTTGTTATTGTTGACTCTAGTGGTCGTTTGACTTACGTCACCCTTTAAAAATTGTTGAATCTCCGGGTTGGAGTTTCGGGAATTTTAGGGGCGTGACAACATGGTGTCAGAGCATGATGACTGAAGGTCATTTGTCGTAGGGGTGAAATGAAATTTTTACCCTTTTGTGGGTGTTTGATGATTGAAGGTCATTTGTTCTCGTTTCTTTTTACTTCTGCATTCACTCCCTTAGCTCTTAGGCTCGGGTTTCGGAGTCTTAGGAATTTGGGGCGTGACAAAAATGGAATTGTTATGTTAGGTGACTCCTTTCTTTGTAGGGAAAGTCAACTTTTGCCACCAAATAATCACAGTTATGGTAGGAGATCATTCAGTAGACTCCTAATTGGTTTGATTGACTTGTCATCCACTCTAGTCTCTCCTATAAATACAGGGTCAACCCTATTGTATTGTGTGCACAAATAGATACAAAGGAGATACAAATTAGTATTATTCTTGGTGAGAGTCAGGAATAATATTATTCCTGTGATACATGCGTGAGTATACACTGTGTGTGTGCGTGTGTATGATATGCGGATCATCCCCTTGTAATCCTCTCATTAATTATAGTGAAACGGTGCTCTCTGTGGACGTAGGTTGATTTGGCTGAACCACGTATAAATCTTTGTGTCGATTTTTTGATGTGTGTTTGTGTGCGCTTTCTAATTTGCAAGTACACACGGCTTCGAGCAGAGGGTGTGAAAACCCTAACAAATGGTATTAGAGCCCCAGGTTGGAGCAAATCCTTAAGTCAAACGAACTGGTCAAAATTTGAAGTTCTGAACTGGTCAAAATTTGAAGTTCAAAAGTGCCCAAAATAAAAAATCTGACACCACCGGGAGTTTCACCTCGACGAGACGAAACCAACCCCGTCGGCTGCGTAGCAAACGGACCCTACACGCGCCGCTGCAAGCTTCGGCCGGAGATCTCACGCGCAGGTCACCGGAAAAACTAGTCCTGCGATGCACTTGCCGAACAAGATGAAGAAGTCACCGAGTACTCTAAGAGGTTCTTACCGAGTACTTGGCAATCCAGTTACCTAGTACTCGAAGAGGATTGTATTGAGTATTAAACAGTACAGTTACCGAGTACTCAAAGGAGTGCTTACCGACACTTCAACACTGACTTCAGTGCTACGTCATCATGGATTGCCATATCATAAGCAATAGGCATTCTTAAGGTTTTAGACTGTTTCGAACGTAACCGTATGATCGGTTTTGCGTTATTCAACTTTGAATACCTCGAAAAGGCTCAGTGGGAACTATGGGAGAAGAAAATACAGCAATGATCGACAAGTTTGACGATACAAACTTTACCTATTGGAAGATGCAAATTGAGGACGTATTATACCAGAATAATTTGTATTTACCATTAGAAGGGCAAAAGCCAGAATCAATGAAAGAAGAGGATTGGAAAATCCTGGATCGAAAGGCCCTCGGTACGATCAGACTGATGTTGTCAAAATTCATTACATTCAACATAAGGAATAAGAAGACAACAAGGTCTCTCATGGATGCTCTTTCAAACATGTACGAGCAGCCGTCTGTAGCAAACATGGTACATCTCATCAAAAGATTGATCAATCTGAAGATGTCCGATAATGGAAAGGTCAGTCAATATCTTAATGTTCTTAATGACATTATTGGGCAGTTGGAATCAGTTGATATGCCAATCACTAGCAAAATGAAAGCGGCTTTAGTTTGAAGCCAATTGCTAGATAGTTAGAGCGCTACAGTGGTTGCAATCAGTAGCTCTTCAGGGACAACTGCTACAGTATGATTCCGTAGTGAGTATGGTACTCACAAAAGAGATTAGAATATAGATGTCAGACTCTTCTAACAGTGGCTCAGTATTGAATGTCGACAACATTGAATTCAGGCAGGGTTGCCAAAACAATTCTGGGCAGAAGCAGTCAGTACAACATCGTATCTTATAAATTGTGGTCCATTAGTACCATTGGAGTACAGAATACCAGAAGAGGTATGGAGCGGTAAAGAGATAACACTTTCACATTTCAAAGTTTTTTGTTATGTTGCATATGTACATGTTAGTGACAATGTTAGGGGTAAGCTTTATCCCAAATCACAGAAGTGTACTTTCATTGGATACAGCAGTGATGAGTATGGTTACCGCAAGTGGGATGATCAGAACCGAAAGGTGATCCGAAACAGAGATGTAGTATTCAATGAAAAGGTGATTTACAAATATAGGCTCAAATCCTATAACACAGAATGATCCTGTGTGTGTTGAGTTAGATGATGTTCAAGACAGTAAGAGTACTAAGTCAGAAGAATATATTACAGACAGCAATACTCAACATGATGATACACCGCATACTCCAACTCCTAATTCTGTGTTTAGGAGGACTTCACAGCCACATGTGCCGAATCAAAGATACCTGAATTAGTTGTTGCTCACAGATGAAGATGAACCAGAATGCGATGATGAAGCATGCAGTGCAACAGATGCGAGCCAATGGGAGCTTGTGATGGAAGATAAGATGAAGTCTTCTATCTCCATTAAGACATGAAAGCTAACCGAGTTCCCAGTACGGAAGAAAACTTTTCATTCTTCGGTTGTGAAACCGAATACCATTCATTCAAGCATTGTTGAAGCAAAGGATTTGCATCTAAAGGTGTTAGATGGCAAATCTATTTTCCTCCAAGGTGACCTAAAAGAGGAGTTTTATTTGCAGCAACCGAAAAGTCTCTTAGTGAAAAGGAAAAAGAAGACAGACGCGACAAAGTTTGCAAGGCGAAGTCAGAGGCTTGTGGTTGCAAGACAGAGTGGTCAGACGCAATAGAGGTCGTTGGTTATGTATAAGACTAGATATTGCTCATGCACTGGGAGCTATCAACATGGACATGTTGACCAAACTGGTGACAACAGAGAAACTGAAGTTGTGCGCAACTTCAGTGGCTCTTCAAGCTTTGAAGACAGAAATGAGGGCACCGTAATACACTGATCATTGATAGAGTTGATTGTTGGACAAAAAACCGTCAAGTGGGAGATTGTTATATTAAGTGACTCATTTCCTTGTAGGAAAAGTTAAAATTAGCCACCAAGTAATCACAGTTATGATAGGATATTAATCAATAGACTCTTAATTGGTTTGATTGACTTGTCATCCACTATAGTCTCTCCTATAAATACAGGGATCAACCCTATTGTATTGTGTGCACAAATAAAGAGAGGGATAAAAGATACAGATTAGTATTCTTCTTAGTGAGAATCAGGAATAATATAGACTTATATTATTTCAGTGATACAGGCGTGAGTATACACTATTTGTGTACGTGTGTATGATCTACGGATCATCCTCTTGTAATCCTCTCATTAATTATATTGAAACGATACTCTCCGTGGACGTAGACTGATTTGGCCGAACCACGTATAAATCTTTGTGTCGATTGTTTGGTGTGTGTTTGTATACGTTTTCTGATTTGCAGGTACACATGGCTTCGAACAGAGGGTGTGAAAACCCTAACATGAATATAGAATCTTGGACACTATTAACAGCAAATTGTTTACTAATATTTGTTTTATGAAATAAATTTAATTTTTTTTAATTTATTCCAACCATAGGTTTTTTTTGGTGAGTGACAGGCCACATGACATTTCTGAATCATATATTAAGATGCCAAACAAATCATCCATTTTTTATTTTTTTTTTGCATATAACCAAGCAAGATATACAGTGCTACACTAAATGATTGAGCAAAAACCTAACCTAAAATAAGAAAAGGACTTGACACTAGCACTGGTACACCACAAGTTGAGACATCACAATTTTTTTCAGTTAACCATCATTGTAGCTGGAATTAACTGTAACAATTGCAAAAACAGCTATGGACTAGTGCACTTAACGTAACATCAATTCTAAGAATAAGACTGCACTTGCTTAAGAGGGATTCAATAAACATAATGAAGTTGACATGAACCTATAGTGTCCACAAATTTGTAGGGCATGGTCTAGAAGATTCTAATGGCAATAAATATTAATTGTTAGGACTATGTTGATTTATGGAATGACTAATTCTATGGTTAATAAGGAATTTATATGGACTAGTGTAGATAATGTAACATCAATTTTAAGATAAGATCACACTTGCCTAAAGAGGGTAAACATGTTGAAGTTTACATGAACCGAAGGACATGGTATAAAGGATTATAATAGCAATCACACAAATTGTTAGGACTATGTTAATTTAAGGAATGGCTAATTCTATGGTTAATAAGCAATTTATATGGACTAGTGCACTTAATGTAACATCAATTCTAAGATAAGACTACACTTGCCTAAAGAGGGTTTCAATAAACATAATGAAAATGACATGAACTTGTATTGTTCATAAATTTGTAGGACATGGTCTAAAAGATCATAATAATAGCAATTATACCAATGGTTAGGACCATGTTGAGTTAAGGAATGACTAAGTATATAGTTAATAATCATTTTGTAGTAACATCAATTTGAAGATAAGACTACACTCTCCTAAAGAGGGTTTCAATAAACATAATGAAATTGACATGAACCAATAGAGTTTATAAATTTGTAGGACATGGTCCAAAAGGTTATAAGGGCAATCACACCAATGGTTAGAACAATGTTAATTTAAGGAATGATTAAGTATAGGTTTAATGAGCAATTTCTATGGATGAGCTCAAAAGGAAAGAAAAATAGTGATTGATGTATGTTGATGAGAGAGCTTGACCCAAAAGGGGGCAATGTTGTCAAAAAAGTGGGCTTCTATTTTTGTTTTTGAAGTACAAGATTCTTGCAAGTGGATTTATATTATACTCTAAATTGGTAGATGTGCCAAATAATACCAAGGAATCTCTAGAAATATATCAATTACAACTATATAATAAAAAATAATGTCATTATTTGTATGTACAATTATTTATTATTAGTGCAAGTCAAAAACAGAGGGGAACCCTTATACGTAATCTTGTAACACCGTTCATAACATTGAATAAAGTGAATGCTTTCGTATTTGAATCATATTCTAATTCCTTTTTTCAAGAAAATGATAATTAGTATGACTTGTGTTGTTCATGGATCCATTTAACAAAAAACAAGCAAATTGTGGACACTAATTATGTTATTGCCAACTCTAATGATATGATGTTTTGTTAAAAAATAGGTAAAGGTATTTCTGAATTAAGCCCTTGTTAAATTGGATTCTATTCACAGTATGAACTTTTATATCAGTATAATTAACTATTTAAAGTACTGTTTTACTTTATTCTAAATTGGGTAAGATGACAAAACAGGTTTAGGATGGGACACTCCCATCCCATCCGACTTTGTAGAAAAAATAATAATAAAAATGTTGTCCCATCTTGAGGGAGGGAAAGTTTGAGTCACCTTGCTCCTACTTGCAATTTTGAGAGAATATGTTTATTTTAATAAATTTAAGATGTTTTCTTTATTGTAAAATTCCAAGTATTAATATCCATATAAAAATCCGGAAAAATAAACAAAAGAAAAAAAAATTATTTCTTCTTTAGATATCCGGAAAAATAAACAAAAGGAAAAAAAAAGTAATACTATATTTATTCACATATCAATATTATTTCTTCTTTAAAAATATCTCATTCATCCCTCCCTCTTTTCTTTTTATCAGTTTTCACATTCATCCAACAAAATGGAGCAGAGTAACTATAACAAAAGAAAACTTGCCAAATTATTATAAATAGACCATTCCACCAGATTTATCGATGGTTTCAGAAATGAAGATTTAAATATGATGTATACTTTTATTTTTTACGAGCGCAAAAGAGTTGACAAATTGTTAACCTAGAAAAAATGCACCAAAATAGCTTTTGATAGTTGTGACTTGTGAGAATATTTAAACATGAGATTATTATATGTTAATTATGCACTATATTGAAAAGATGTAAAAATTAAATAACAGTTACCTGAAATGTTGGTCAATCCAATAAATAATTTGTAACAAGGACTGGTGCTTATATAGGATATTAAGAAGAGCCTCTTCTTTATCTAGAACGAAAACCAGTGAACAAGATTTTAACTAAAAGAAATTTTGAATTTGGTCACAAAATTAAATTTGTGGTTGAGAAAATAACTTGGTGTATAAACCTAAAATTGTTTTATGTGTAAATACAATTTTTTCATGGACCTATGATCACAACTTGTCACAAATTATATAAATTTTGTACTGTTTTAAAAAAATTAATAAGAAAGAAAAGGTGTCCATAACCATCAATGGATGAACAATATTGGAATTAGCGTTCTCATTGGCATGACCCTTACGGGTTTGTGCACTCCCTTTACACTTCGGTCCGCTCCAGCTTGATTTCATTTGTAACAATCCACTCCAACATTATGTATATTATTGACGATTTGAACCTCAACTTACACGGTTTTGCTTGTAGACTGCTTTAAAAAACTTAGTTCGGATTGCATCATATTGAAAATTATTTTTAAGCAGACCGATATTAACAATTTTAAAAAAATGGAAACAATCCAAACCATCTGTCTAGCGGATTCAAACCAAATCGAACTGCAAGGAACCAGTTCGGTTCAGCAATTCCAATTGCCTTTTTTTTTCTCCCCCAATTCTTCAGTTTGCTATTTTCAGAATCTTATGGTAACACTCGCAAAGTAATATTGGCTTCAGTTGAACATCTCCACATATATTTGCAACATTATTCCCTTAAGCACCATCAAAGTTAAGTTAAACAAGTCTTACTCTATCAAGTAACTTCAAGTACAAGATGTTATAATTTTTGAATAAAATCAAAATCGTTGGATAATTGAGATTGGGGACAAGAGATGGGAGCCGAGAAGTGAGATATGTTCATAGTACTATTAAATTAGTAAAATATATGAATATTAACAATTCATTAATAACTATAAATATGTATACATATAGAAATGAATTAGACAGCTTCAAACCAATTTGTCAATAAATGACCCCGAAATAGATTTGTAAAATAACAGTTTTAGGGTATTCTCAACCGTGTTCAAACCAATTCGCAATGAAACTTATTCAATACGCTGGATCTGGTTTGGACCATTTTGAATTTTTGCAAATTCAACTGTCAATTAATGTAATCCATACTGTTATAGAAATCGTGTGAAGTCAACACAAAATCGTGAGAGAAAAATAAGCATGCCACTCAGATAATGCAAAATTTTACTACACAAGTTCTGCCAGATGGAAATCCAACGAAAGTTTTTATTATGCAAAAATAAAAGATTAACCAACACATCTTTGGTGTAATGGTATAATTTCATCTCCTTATCAAAATGGGGGGTTCGAGCCTCCTAGAAGGTATTGTGGGGGTGTAGTCGGTAAATTTCTTACCATTCAAAAATAAATAAAAAATTATAAGTTTCAACTCACAAACCCTAAGGCCCTACTTGATTTGTATCTCTGGAAACTGTTTTCGAAAATTTCTGAAAACAAAAAATAATTTTCTGAGAACAATAAAAATGAGTTCTTTGAAAACAGACATTTTCATAGCTGAGTTTTCAGAAAACTATTTTCAGAAAACTAAACCAAGCAAATTTTTGTACAATATTTTGATTTTCAATTTTCAAAAAAATAAAAACTATTTCCATAAATACAAACTAAGCAAGCCCTAACTCTCTCTATTTATATATTTTAGGGTTTTAATCTCTTAATCACTTCAAACCCTCCTAGATGCCCTTATACATACATCATGATACAAAAGAGTATTAAATAGACCCACGATTCTTAAAAGACAAACAGGTGAATTTTTTTCCTCGTAACTAATGCCTCTGAACTCTCAATTTTTTTGTGGGCTTAGACCAACACAAAACTTAATTTTTGGATCAATCGGTTGAATTCAAATTCGGACCATAACATCACGTATACTATTGCGAGTGCGTTAGTTTTTTTAAAAGTTAAAAACAAAAATACCGACTTAGATATTGTCATGGCACCCTCGTATATACTATATATATTATATATATACACATATATAATCCCCTTGTTGAGGGAGGACCGGAGGTGGGCACGCGCAAGTAATGTAAGGCAGCGTTTGGATGGAGGGGGTCTACTAGAGAGAATGAATGGGTAGTGTACCGTGTACATGAGAGTTGGATCTGTAGAGTGTCACGCGTAGGTCGAGGCTTACGGATAAAAAAGAGCGAGCCCACCACCTGATCCATAGCTTGGTAGGCACCACTCTCACTCATTTTGCTGCTCTGATTGTTGATGTGGACTCCTTCCCAACTGACCTTTGTTTCTCTTTGATTTGAAGGAAAGTGATCACTACTACTTTGTTTTTCACAAATCTGACTCTCTTCATCAATTGGTAGAGATCATGGTTCAGCTTTGCAGTATCGGCTTCAACCAGTAATGTTGTAACAGGCACGGAGAATTTGAATTTCAAAGATGAGTACCGAGTATGAATGCTATATAAGGTATTTGGCGTTTCCCAAAAATATTACCAACCGAACTGTACGTAATGTATTAGGTAGATACAGCAAAAATTTTGATTTATTCGTTAAAGTCATATGAATTAAATCTAGAGGAAGCATCATTAGTAAAAGTATTAGTTCTAGGTTTTTTTAATTTTAAAAATAATTATGGTTATGAATTTTATTTATTTATTTCTTTTTTATGGCTATCAAAATTCTTTTTTGAAAGAAGAAATCAAACTATTCAATTAAAAGAACAAACAGAAGCAGTAAAGGCAGTTGATAATCCCTTGGTTGAGGCACTCTCGGATGGGTGTCTCCCCTAGCTTGAGGAAGAAAGAAGAGGTTGACTCTAGGGGAAGATGAAAACAAGAGCCTACATCTTTGGACAGCAATAGCGGTATCTTCTCCTTCATCTTCGTACCTCGTTGATGGGAGCAGAAAAGGGTCATAGGAACTAACAACTAACTGAGGAACCAAGCCCAGGTAAAACCCGAATACAGACTTTCTTTGTGACCGGGAGGATACCTGAAGGCTTTATGAAAAGAAAAAGAATTTTCTTAACCATAATTATTTAAAAAAATAAAATAAACTGTAAACCTAAAATTTGTTTTCTTATCATAATTTTGATTTATAGTCTTTTTAAAAAAAATTAAGAATATTAACTGTTACGTGTGATAAGTTAGATAAAGAGGGGTATTTTGTAAATTTGATAGTCTGAATGTTTTTAGGGTTGGCAGCATTTTTATAATAGTTGGAATTTTATTGGTGTAGATGCAGAAAAATATACAATAATAATTGAGTTTAAAAATTGGATCATTTATTCAATCTTTGGCCATATATTTATACACAATTTTGGTAAATGGGTCCAGCCCATTTACCCAATGTTTATCAATCCCTTAAATCATGAGATTTGATACACAATTTTGGACCATGTATTATTTTGACTATTACACAGGCCCCTGAGGTTATGGGCTAATTCATAGCCACTGACCGAAATTGAATCCATTCATATATATATATATATATTATGGGAAATGATGGTGATGAGTTGTCATGTCATCATTAGGCATTTCAAAATAAGAGGCCATTACTCCCTCAATCATCGCACCATGACGGCTCCTCGTGGGTTGTGTGACCTTCGGGCTTCGTGCATTCCTTTGGCATGCCTTTTTCTTTCTATAAAAACCCTCCTTCACCATTTGATTTTTCATTCTCTTCATTCGCAATTTTTCGCTCTTACCTATCTCTCTCAATTTCTGCTTTTGGAACTTATCTCTTCCTCATTCCTGCACTATCTTCTGTCGGTCGGTTAAGATCCTCCATCAACACAGAAGTCTGCTTCTACCCGAAGTTTTTCCTACCTCTTCACTATCAGCTGAGTAAGTTGGACGGTCCTCTCCTCTCTTTTCTTTAATTTTCATCTCTGCCCCCCATATGTCTCTTCTACCTTTCTTGGAACTATGTCTGACAGCGATGACACCTGGTCAGTAGAGGAAGTCGTTCTGTCCTCTACAACTGGCACCGATCCTACCAGTAGTGACAGACTTCCTTCCACCTGTCAAGGGGCCCCTGCCCCAAAAACGGTTCCCCAAAATACCGATCTTCCGAGTTCGACAACAAATCCGGGAACACCTGTTTCGAGGGGTTCTCATGATAACAATGAATCTGTGGACCCCAAGTCTTCTGGACCCTTCGTAGTCACCCCTCTTAAGAAAACCCGGCCTAAAGTTGATGTAAAACATCTTCGGGCTGAGACCCACGTACCTAGGGATGTCGATGTGGACCCTTACCCAGGTTATTTAGATTTCACAAAAAGTGAGGGACTCCAACCCGGTACCATTCTGCTATCGGCAGTTCACCTTAAGGTTTTGAGATTTCCCCTTCACCCTTTCTTCCATTACGCGTTTTTCATGTTAGGTTTACACCCCCTTCAACTCAACCCGAACAGCCTTAGGATTCTGTCAATGCTCCTATTGTATAATAGGGATCTGGACCTTAACTTAGGTTTAGCTGACTTGCTTCTTTGTTATTTTTTCCAAAATGCCAGAGGAAGCAAGGGTAGATACAACCTCTTTCCTTTCCATGGTCGGAGTATATGCACTGGTACAGAAAAGTCTGATAAGGGGTGGAAAGAGAGAATGGTAGTTGTGAGCGGTAATTAGTCTTACTCGTTTTCTCTTACATTCCCGATCCCACACACGTTCAGTGCCATTCGTTTACCTATCTACCGTCCCCTCTATAAGGTTTCTTGTCTTTGTGAGTACTGTGATTTACATCGGGGGGAGTATGCATACAGGTTTATAAGGATAGAGAAATCCCCCTGTCCCTCATAAAAGAACATATAGCCCTCTTGAAAACCAAGATCTGGAGCAATGTCCGATCTGCTACAAACCTTCTGACTCAGGAAAATCTTGAGATGATTTCTAACTTGGGCGTTGTTGTTGACATGATGGATTTGCCCGTCAAACCCCTTTATGCCAGACACACTCAAGTTACTGAAGGGGTCAACCTGGTCGATGTTGTTCCGCTCTCGACAACACATCCGATGCCTCCAGTACCTCCGCCAACACAAAGTCCGGTATCTCCGCCTCAGCCTTCTCTGTAAATCCTCCAATCACAAGGACCCGATCCGGTACAGGCGGTGGAGCGGCCAATAAGAGGCCCAGGACTCAAGCTATTGATGCCTCGACGAGCGAAACCCCTCAGGCTCAGGAAGCACCCCATACTTCTATTCCCTGGGAGCCAAAGTTCCTTTTACCCGATGGGACTCCAGTTTGCGCCGATCAACTCACCATCACCCAGCTAGAAGCTCTTCTGGTTATGGCAAAAGGGATTTAGACTCCGTCCGATAGGGCTGCTCAGTCAAAAATCTCCAGGACTGAGCTTTTGAAGAAGAGCTCCACAATGGTCATGGAGGTATGTAACTTGTTTTTCTTTAGTAACTTGGTTTATCATTTTTACCACCTTATGTACTAACATGCCATTTTTTCCTCTTTCTGTGCAGCTTCTTTATGGGATCCAGGCCTACAACAACGTTGTGGAGTCTGACGTCCGAGAGATGGCCAATATGCAGGCCCAGCTTAAGCAAAATAATGAGCATCGGGTTGCTCTGGTCAAAGAAGCGGATGGTCTTCGCCAGAGCGTCTCCGAACATAAAAGCCTTCTGGAGACCGGAGAGGCGGAGAAGAGGACTTTAGCTAAGATAGCTTTAGCCGCTGAGCTTGAAGAAGTGAAGGCAGCCTACCAGAAGATAGTTGCCGAAAAGGTGTACTTACCCTTTTCAGAAAGGTGTTTTTGTAATTTATCTTTTTATTAATGAAAAGAATTTTTCTCATCTCAGTGTTTATTTTGTTCTTGTTGTTTTAATACATTTTTATATTTAGTCTTCAGGCATCTGGCGCCTGAGACTTGTTTTTGTCCTCAGGCTAGTTCAAATCAAGTTCAAACTTAACACTCAGGAAAATTTTTAATTGAACACGAATTGGGCATATGGCCCCTGAGGCTTGTTTTTTTCCTCTGGTTAGTTTAAATCATGTTTGAACTCAACACTCAGGAAAAAATTTAATTGAATACGAAGCTTTCGGGCATATGGCCCCTGAGGCTTGCTTTTGTCATCTGGTTAGTTCAAATCAAGTTCAAACTCAACACTTAGGAAAAAATTTAATTAAACACGAAGTCTTCAGGCATATGGCCCCTGAGGCTTGTTTTTGTCCCTGGTTAGTTCAAATCATGTTTGAACTCAACACTTAGGAAAATTTTCATTGAACACTCGCACAAAATAGAATGTATCTTTATTGAAATGAACTTGAGAATCATGAAGTAAAGGTGCCGAACATTGGGCACATATGTTTTATTATAATCAGTAAAAGGTGTTATAAGTGAGACACAGTTTTATTGTTTTAACAAGAAAAAGAACTACCTAAGGATAATACATCTTCAGTCGATAAGCGTTTTGAGAGTTAGGCTCGATGCGGCCTGTCTCGTTCTTCCGTACTCGATATGCTCCGCGTCCGATGACCTCAATTATTGTGTAAGGTCCTTCCTATGTCTCTCTTAATTTGCCAACAATCCCAATATTTCTTCTGAGTACCATATTGCCTACCTGGAACTCTCTTCTCTTGACTTTCTAATTAAACCGTGCCCTAACTTGTTGCTTATCGGCAGCGAGCCTTATCCCGGCAACTTCCCTTCTTTCCTCTAGTAGTTCCAAATCATGGGTCAGGTGCTGATTGTTTGGACATTTCTCCTAGGCTTGACTTCTTAAAGTAGGTACTCTCAACTCGGTCGGGATAACGGCTTCGGCCCCATAAGCCATGGCGAAAGGGTTCTCTCCTGTTGGTTGCCTTGGAGTAGTCCGATAGGACCATAAAACTTCGGTCAATTTCTCCAACCAGGCCCCTTTTGCCTTTTCAAGCTTTTTCCTGAGTGTATCAAAAATTGTTCTGTTTTTTCTTTCAGCCTACCCATTTCCTTGTGGATAGCCAATGGAAGAAGTGTTCTGATTGATCCCATGTTTTGCCAGGAACGCTTGAACTTTCCTGTTATCCAAATTGGTTCCATTATCCATCATTATAGTTTAGGGTAGACCGAATCTACAAATGATGTGACTCTAGATGAATTTTATAACATGACTACTCTTGATGGAAGAGTATGCCTCGGCTTCCACCCACTTGGTAAAGTAATCCGTAACCAGAAGAACATGAGTGGTAGATTGTATAGCTTGCGGAAGAGGACCCACAATGTCTATACCCCATCGGGCAAAAGGATGGGGGATAATTGTTGGGTTCAGTAACTCCAGAGGTGGATGAATGGTATCTCCATGAAATTGGCATTTTTTGCAGTGTCGGGTGTAGACCTCAGCGTCCCTCGACAGATAGAGCCAAAAATATCCTTGGGTGAGAACTTTATGGGCTAAAGACCTCCCTTCGGAATGATTGCCACATGATCCAGAATGAATTTCTTCCATGATCGCCGAAGCTTCGGAGGGCGTGAGACATCTCAAATACGGCCCGAAAAAAGACTTGCGGTACAGTTGGCCGTTGTATAGAACATATCTGACTGCCTTCATTCTTATATTCTGGGCCTCTGGTTTTGACTCAGGTAATGCACCGGTCCTCAAATAATCTGTTATAGGGTCCATCCAGCTTGGCTCCCATGGAATGACCATCACGTCTTCGGGTGGCTCCAAGCTTTATCGAACGATGAAGTCTATTGGTACTGTTCGAGTCATACTTTCATCTGTTGCGGAGGCCTAGTTAGCCAGATGATCTGCTACGCTATTATCCCCTCTAGGGATCTGTTCAAAGGTTAACTGCTGGAATTCTTCGGCCTCTTTTAGCACCAAATTCCTGTATGCTTCCATTTTAGGCTCTCGGGTTTCATACTCACCATTTAACTGACGTACGACCAAATGGGAATCACTTCGTATCTCTGCTAGAAGGGCCTCGTACTCGGCTTCGTTGTTGGAGGCAGGAAACTCCAATCGAACGGATTGCTGGATTTTAGTCTCATCTGGTGTCACGAGCTCTACCCCGATCCCTGCTCCATTGACATTTGATGATCCGTCCATGAACACAACCCATAAGCCGGTCTCACTTTCTTCTAATGAATCCGTAGTTTCTGTTTCTAACAGAAAGTCAGCTACCGCTTGTCCTTTGATGGCAGTTCGGGGGACATAGGTTATGTCAAAAATCTCGAGTTTTATTGCCCATTTGGATACTCTCCCCGATAACTCGGGTTTTGCCATTATGGATCTGATCGGGGCTGCAGTTGGCACTACGATCGGGTGTGCTTCAAAATAATGTCGAAGACGTCGCTTTGCATTGATTAGTGATAGTACCAGCTTCTTCTGCTTCGAATAACGGGTTTCTGCATCAGCAAGGACTTTGCTGGTATAGAAGACTGGTGTCTGGTACCCCTTGCCCTCCTTGACCAGAGCGGCGCTGGTAGATGTCGCAGATATGGCTAGATATAAGTGTAACGGCTCGTCTGCTTCTGGGGTTGCCAGTATGGGAGGCTTTGCCAGGTAGCTTTTGAGTTTTTTCAGGGCTTTTGATTGCTCCGGCCCCCAGACCTCTCCTTTTGTCGCCCTTATAGCTTGAAAGAATGGCCTGCACCGATCGGTTAAGCGGGAGATGAAATGGCTGAAGGCTACCACCCTTCTAGTTAGTACCTAGATTTCCTTCCGGGACCTTGGCTCTCCTGACTCCATAAAAGCTTTGACTTGTGTTGGGCTAGCTTGTATTTCCGTCTGATCAACTATATGTCCCAAGAACTGGCCCGAGGATACTCCGAAAGAACATTTAGATGGGTTGAGCTTTATCTTGTACTTTTGGAGGGTGTCGAACACCTGTTGCAGATCGGTCAGGTGATCACTTTTCGCTTTGCTTTTGACCACTGTGTTATCAATGTAGGCATCTATGGTAGATCCCATTATGCCCTGGAAAACCTTACTGACCAATCTCTGAAAGGTTACACCTATATTTTTTAGTCCGAAAGGCATAACTGTGTAACAATATGTACCTGATTCAGTGATGAATGCAGTTTTTTCCTCGTTATCCGAGTTCATTCATATCTGGTTATACCTAGAGTATGCATCCAGAAAACTTAAGCGCTCGAATCCTGCGGTGACATCTACCATCTGATCGATCTTTGGTAAGGGGAAACAATCCTTCGGGCATGCTCTATTCAGGTCGGTGAAGTCTACGCACACCCTCCATTTTTCATTCTTCTTCTGAACCACAACAATGTTTGCCAGCCAGGAAGGATATTGTACCTCCTTAATGAATCCTGTTTGGAGAAGTCGATCGACCTCTTCAGCTATGATCTGGTTTCGGTGAGCCCCTATCCTCCTTTGCTTCTGTCTGATAAGTTTTGTGTCGGGATCCACGTTGAGAGAATGTTGGGTTATTGACTGATCGATGTCAGTCATATCCATATGGCCCCAGGCAAATACGTCAGCATTGAAGCGTAGGAGGGCCTCCATTTCCTCTTTTTCTTGTGCATTGAGGCCAAAACCAACATAAGTCAACCTTTTAGGATGATCGGGGTAGATCTCAACTTCAAGCAAAGGTTCAGCTGCTATTGACGATCCCGCACCCTCCTCCTGTAATTGCTATTGATCATCGGGTACCATTTTGGATCGTGACTCTCGTTCCAGTTCAATCCTTTTCCTCAGACCTTTCATGGTGACAACGTAACATTCCTTGGCTGTTACATGATCGCCCATGATATCAATCATGTCAATTCCGTTCGGATCAATGCACTACATGACTTGATACATGGTTGAAGGAACTCCGTGCATCCGATGGATCCAACCCCTTTCCATAAGGAGATTATATGAGGGTTTGACATCCACCACCACAAAAGTTTCTCTAAGCATGCACCTTGCTGCTGCTACTAGCAATTGGATCTCTCCCACTGGTTCCACTCTTCTGCCATCAAATCCTGCTATCGGGCTTCTGGAAGTGACTATCTCTTGAGGGTTGATCTCTAATTTCTCAAAGGCCCACTTGGTGATAATGTTGGCGCTGCTTCCTGGGTCAACCATCATTCTCTTGATCAAGCAGTTCGAGACCATGAGGGAGATAACCAAGGGATCGTCATGAAGCAGAAGAGAAAGTTATCCGGTCGTCCTCTTTCGGGCTTCGAAACTCGCTGACCTCCCTAACCCTTCGCAGCTTCTGGGCTTAACTCATCTGGGATCTACGGGCTTCCTCTACTTCTGATTGACTTGGTCCTCCGTGAACCATATGAATGACTCTTACGGGCTGTCCCATTGCCCCTTTGACGGGTGCATGTGACGTTTGGTCTAATCAGGTGCCCTCTTTGGCAACGTACTCAGTCAACTCTCATTTTGTTATCATGGCTTCCACTTGTCTCCTAATGTTTCTGCACTCGTTGGCATGGTTCCCGTACTTGCCATGGAAGGCACAGTGTCTTGACATGTCCCTCTGGTCCATT
Source organism: Cornus suecica (assembly GCA_963922005.1). Taxonomy (NCBI): domain Eukaryota; kingdom Viridiplantae; phylum Streptophyta; class Magnoliopsida; order Cornales; family Cornaceae; genus Cornus; species Cornus suecica. Next base: position 54,840,454 of record OY998241.1, on the reverse strand, counting down.
GGTTGTCTAATGGGTGGTGGTGATCGGAAGATTCCTTTACCCTTAGTCTCTTGATACAGCTTGGCCAGGGTAACCTTTAATGGGGTGACCTTGTCTTTAAATCTCTGGCGTTTCTCTGGGACTGGGGAGGGTGTAGGATGAGCACTTGGTCGCTTCCGATCTGGTGCCCAATCCTTTACCCTCGAAGGTTCGGTTATCCTTGCCTCTATACTTGCAAAGGTTGTCCTTCTTTGGCGTATGGCTAACTCCTTTTCTATTAGGAGATGCCCTTGTACCCTGGAATTGAGTTCTCCGATGTCTGCTGGTGGCCTCTTGACTAAGGACTGATGGAACTTGGTTCCGGGGATCGGGGTGATTCTGAAAGCCTTGACAGCTGAATGTTGGTCACAATTATCAATTGAGGACATCTCGAGATTGAATCGCAAGAAAAAGCTTTTCAGGGATTCGCCTTTCTCCTGGATCATGGTGAATAAACTGATATGGTCTTCTTTTGTCTTTTATTACCGAAGTACTGGGCAATGAATAATTCACAGAGTCTGAGCCAGCTTCCAATAGATCGGGGTGGTTGCTTTCTGAACCAAAGCAGGGCTACTTCGGTTAGGCTGGTAGGGAAGACTTTGCAGAGTAATGCTTCATTTTCGTTGTAGACATTCATCTTTGTATGGACGTGGTAGATGTGCTCCGTTGGATCTTTTGTGTCGTCGAACAGGGTGAACTTCGGTAGTCTGAACCTCTCCGGGTAAGGCACACTAGTGATTGTCATGATGAATGGAGTCTGCACGGCATCAATGGATGCCTCGGAGGCCAGATCAATAGGGGTCTACATCTTCAAATCCTTCAGCACCTCCCTTTGGAATCTGGTCATAATTTCCTCCAATTCTTCATGGTCAGAATCTCCTCGGGATTGCACCCCCCGAGCACCTGTAGGGATGACTTCGCGTGTTCCTCCCGATCGTTATTGGACTTTACGTGGTGGTTGTCCCTTTCTAACCGTTGGCCTATAGACCGCTCCTACTGGCTGGACTACTCGTCATTCTTGACTTTTTGAGGGTTCTGAAGCAGGGCCAGTTTTGCCACCAACTCAGCATTTTGTTTCTCCAATTCGGCGGTCCTCTCCTCCAGGGCTCGCCTGATCGAATCCTCGGCTTGTTGGCCTCCGTTCGGAGGTAACTCAGTTTGTTGTGAACGTGTGATCACCGCCATTGATGGTATGAATCTTTGCTTTTCGTAGAGAATGAGAAGCTATTGAAAAAAGGATTTAAATAATAGTGTTTCCCACAGACGGCGTCAATTGTGTAGATGCAGAAAAATACACAATAATAATTGGGTTTAAAAATTGGATCCTTTATTCAATCTTTGTCCATGTATTTATACACAATTTTGGTAAATGGGTCAAGCCCATTTACCCAATGTTTATCAATCCCTTAAATCATGGGATTTGATAAACTTTTTTTCTTTTTTGGACTATCTTTTCCATAAGTAGGACAACTCCCTGACTTATGGATCACTCATCTTCTAGAGAATTCTATGGGCCCATTTATTTCTTTGGCTCATCCGTCTTCGGCCCATCTCTCCTCAGCCCATCAGTCTTCAGTCCATCAGTCTTCGGCCCATCACTCCTGTGGCCCATCCTGGTTGGACCATGTATTATTTTGACTATTACAATTGTAAACAACAGAAACCCCTCATGTGGATACAACACAGTATGATTAATTCTTTAAACCAAGGATGACTTCATTTTCAAGTAAAGCATGTGAATTTGAAATATACTTAGGCCACATTTGGTAACCGGTCTGATCCGGTTACCTCTGGTCTGGTCCGGTCTGGTCTGGTCTGGGTGATATTCTGAAATTATGTTTGGTAAACAATCTAGTCTGATAGTCTTGGTCTGAGAAAACTGGAATCAGCCCATGTTTGGCAAACTGTCTGGTTCCAAACATCTTTGAACCAGACCATGTTTGACAAACTAGTCTAGTCTTAAATTTCTAGTAAACTGTGAAAATATTAAATATACTTTATATGATGTAATAACCTTAAAACCCATACATTTAATTTGTAAACATTTGTTAAAGTCTTTTTGATTGATTTTTATTATGTATTTCTTACATAATAATGTTATATTGATTTTGTAAAAATTTCTTAGAGTATGATTATTGCACTCCAATTATCAAATATAACAACAAATAGATTTTATACAAGCCACATTTTTTATTATACAAAACTTACGATCACACAAATTTCACAAGTCACACACTCATATTACATAACAACTTCAACTGTCGATAACATGCAAATAGTGTACTCTGATATTTTGGCTTTTAAAAAAATAGTATTTATTATTATTTATCATTTACGATTTACTATTTATTTATTATTATTTTTATATATCATTCAATTCATTTTGTTTATTATTTATTCATTTATTTTTATTTATTTATAAATATATTTTATTAATTTATTATTTATTATTGTATTTATTTATTTATTATTATTATTATGTATTATTTAATTCATTTTATTTCATTTAGTTTGTTTATTATTTAATTCATTTAATTTATTAATTATTATTATGTATTATTTAATTCATTTTGTTTATTATTCATTTTTTATAAATATAATTTATTTAATTTATTATTTATATTATTAATTTATTATTTATATTATTTATTTATTTCTCCATTTATTTTAATTAAGTTTTATAAATATATTTTATTCATTTATTATTTATATTATTATTTATTCATTTATTTATTTCTTATTATTATATTTATTCATTTATTATTATTTTTATGTATTATTTAATTCATTTTGCTTATTATTTATTTATTTATTATTATTTTTATGTATTATTTAATTCATTTTTCTTATTATTTATTTATATATTATTATTATTATGTATTATTTAATTCATTTTCCTTATTATTTATTATTATTATTATTATTATTATTATTATTATTATTATTATTATGTATTATTTAATTCATTTTTCTTATTATTGATTTATTTATTCTTCTTTTTATATATTATTTAATTCATTTTGTTTCTTATTTATTCATTTATTTTTATTTGTCTCTAAATATATTTTATTAATTTATTATTATTATTATTTATTATTATTTTTATTTTTATGTATTATTTAATTTAATTCATTTTATTTAATTTATTTTGTTTATTATTTAATTTATTAATTATTAGTATGTATTATTTAATTCATTTTATTTATTATTCATTTTTTTATAAATATAATTCATTTAATTTATCATTTATATTACTATTTATTCGTTTATTTTAATTAATTTGTAAATATATTTTATTAATTTATTATTTATATTATTATTTATTTATTCATTTATTATTATTATTATTATTGTATTATTTAATTCAATTTGCATATTATTTATTTATGTATTATTTAATTCATTTTCTTTATTATTCATTATTTTTATTTTATTTTTATTATTAATTTTTCATTTATTATTATTTATTTATTTGTCTAATTAATTTATAAATATATTTTATTAATTTATTATTTTTATTTTTATGTATTATTTAATTTATTTTGTTTATTATTCATTGTTTTGTTTATTTTTTATCCATTTATGTATATTAATTTTTAAATATATTTTATTTAATTTATCATTTATATTATTATTTTATTCATAAATATATTTTTTTATTTTTTTTATTAATTCATTTATTTTTATTAATTTATAAATATATTTTATTAATTTATTATTTATATTATTATATTTATTTATTTATTTTTATTTTTATGCATTATTTAATTTGTTTTATTTATTATTCATTTTTTTTTTGTGTTTTGGTTTATATATTGGTTAGATGTGATTCAATTATTGGAGGACATTTTGGTTTGATTTTGTAACCAAACCAAATACAACCACCAAAAATTGTGGTCCTAAAAAATATTATTTTGATTCAATTTGGTCCAACTTGGTCTGGTTATACTTTTTGAGACCAATGCAAATCAAGTATGATCTGGTCTCATAAAACCATGATCAAACCAGAAAAATGGGATCATAAGCCGTAAACGAACATGACCTTAATTATTTACATACCTTATTATTTGAAAGATTTAACATAATTTACCAATTCATATATAAAGCTAAAGTATATCTATGCACTTGAAAGAATGAAGTATTTTGTTATTTAATTTCAGAAAATGACTTGTTGAGAAAATTTGGCAAGTCGTTTTCTGGTTTTTTAAGCATTATTTCCTCTCTTTATAGAACATAAAATTATACAATGCACCCTATTTAACATCCAAATTTCATTTGCACTTCAAAAAAAATTCAAAAACAAAATTATAAGGGCACAGTTATGTAAACTTTTTCCTTTAGTGGATTGATAGAAACAATAATAAATTAGTAAGGGTAAATAATAGTTTGACCCCCCGTGTTTTAGATATTTATAATTTTCTCTTCTAATAATCATCGGCATCTAATTCCGGTGACAAGAAAAATGAATTTACAGTTCTAACCGTGTTATTTTTTTTTTCTTTTGGGGAGGACAAAAACGTTTTTACAAGACCTGACAGGTAATATAGTCATTTCATCTCTAAAAATGAGATGACATTAGTGTTAACCAACGTTGACTGTGCCAGAAATTTGCAGGAAGGGGAAAGTGAAACCAAAGTATAAACTAAGGGAGGTAATAGTAATTGTCTCTACTAGAGGGGGTCAAACTATAATAAGTCCAAACAAAAGGGGTAAAACGGTGATTTACCCACTTAATAATTAACAACAATGCTTTACTGTGCACTTTCAAAAAAAGTAAAATAGTACTTACTTACCATAAAAAGGAAAATATAATACTAAAATACATCTATCACACTTTAATTTTTGCTTTTAATGAGAAAATGTTACAATATTTGCCTCTTCAAAGGATCTTAGACGCAGTATGTTCCAATCTTTTCTATTATTTATTTATTTATTTATTGTGTCTGTGTAAAATGGAAAACGCATGTCTAAACTTAAAAAGGTCCTTCCTTTTTTCTCTGTTTTACCTTTCTCAAGATTAGGAAATACAATTAAAAGAAGCTGAATTCAAATATCAACAAATATTTGGAAAACAAAAGGCGCATTAGTTATTAAAGTCAAATAAAAAATTATTTCATTAGCACTTGTGGTGGATCTTTATATAAATTAAGAGGGAAAAAAAGATTTATTGTGGATCAGTTTTTATCATGTAGTAAATCATCTGGTTGGTTGAACGTTAGTTGCAAAAGTGATATAAAGAGATATTAGTTAGATATTGTATTAGAGAAAGGACAATACTTCAATCATCCGGAAAAAAAAAAAGAATAGATTTTATCCGGTAGTTGATATGTTTTCCAATGACAATGGGGTAGGGCGGAGATCACCTCCCCATCCCCGATCATGATTTATTTTTAGTCCCCTATAACCACCCCACCCTCATTTTTTTTTTTTATCTTTGCCCCACTTCGCCCCTATTTTTTATTTTCTTGGTGTCTCTTGCACTTTTCAACTTCCCATAGTTACACACACGTGTTTGTATGTATACGCGTTTTATATATATATATATATATATATATGTGTGTAGTTCTGTTTCAGATCAATGTTGTAGCGGCGTTGGAGATTGATCTCCTGCAATCATCAATCAAGGAAACACAAACTCACCGGTGGCGACCTCAAATATTGCGGTGGTTATGAGCTTGCTAGAGTGAGACATAAACATATTGTAAATAGCAAAAATTGACAAGCCCAAGCCCGTTTGTGAAGCCCAAGATTGGCTAAATTCATGTACGAATGTGTGATTAATTGGCTCATAATTTAAAACCCATGTAATAGGGTGAGTCCATCAACATTATTCCAATACCTGAAAGATAGGAAGTAACAACCCACTAACAATAAATAGTGGGTGGTTACCAACTAAGTGAGTCATGATTCCATATACTTAAGGGCATGATCTTATAAAATAGGGAAGAAACCCATGAGCCTGAGGTATATATTTTGCCATTGGAGCTTCAATAAAGATTATTCTTGATGTCAGCAAAAATATACACTTACATTTTTTCTCTTTATGGAGGCCAACCCTATTGGGAAGGACCCCTCCAAAAATGGGCGTATGCCACTTGTATGCTGCGAGCACACAATATTCTTTATTCCTCTCATTCGTTTCCACATTTAGAACTCTTTCATTCTCATTCAACAAATAACCATGGTATCTACTCGATCCATAAACAATGAAGTTCAGTTCGAGGAGGTAATGAGACGATTGGAAGCTGTGGAACAGAGAAACGCCGCCCTCGAACAACAAAATGCCAAGCTAATCCATCGGGTAGCGCAGGGGTCGTTTCCCTTCCGAAGTTCCAATCCAGCCGAGGGTGCAGATCAACAAATGAATGACGGAGTAGAGCCCTCCAATTCTCATCATGGGCGAGATGTGTCGGCCACTAAAACAGACAAAGTGTCGAGGGAAGAAGAAGAATCCTCTCATCCCATGATGAGGGAGGCCCTGACAACGCATGTCTCGACCCTGAATGCCCTGCACGAAATGGTAGCCAATATCTAAAGAGATGTGATGAAGGATTTGAAGATGCAGACCCCGGATGACCTAGCCATCCATGCAACAATAGACATAACCTAATCCCCATTTACAGAAGAGATTGAGATAATCGAATTCCCCAAGAAGTTCATGTTACCAATCTTCATACTCTACGATGGTACGAAAGATCCACTCGACCATATCTACCAAGTGCAAACTAAGATGACCGTATATGGGAGAAACCAAACACTTATATCCAAGGTATTTTCAACCAGTTTGATAGAAGCTTTTATGGTTTAGGAAGTAGTCCCCTAGATCAATCAATAGCTGGAATGACCTCTGCAGACGCTTCATCGCTCAGTACTTCAGCAACCAAAGGCAGAGGAAGACGATATCGAGTCTTTTCACCATGACACAAGAGAAGGGGGAGAGCCTCAAGAGCTTTTTATCCAGGTTCAACGTGGAGATGTCCTCTATCAATGACTGTAACCAATTGTCAGCAGTAAAGGCATTCCGTATGACGGTCATCCCTGGCACGAAATTTCACTATTCGTTAGTGAAGTGCCCACCTGGAAATATCAGCGAACTCAATTCCAGAGCGCAAGGCTACCTCAGAATAGAAGAAGAAGAAGTAGTCAGGCAAAAAAGGGCTTCCCTAGTAACCGTGGAAGCAAAATCCAAAGAAAAAATGAAGGATCAGAAGTCTCAATGATCCGGACCACCCCAGCCAACCTCATCTTTTTGACAGCCTGACAAATGTCAGCGAACAGAGGAAAGAACAACTCCACTCAAGACCAGCCTAGGAAAACTCTTTGAAGAAAACAAGAGCAAAGGGATCTTCAGACCTCCTCCACCAATCAGACAACCGATGGAGCTGAGGGATATGACCAAACACTACGTCTTCCACAGTGAGTATGGGCATCATACAAATGATTGCAGGAACTTCTGAAGGCAGGTGGAGGCAATGATCGCCAAAGGGGAGCTTGCAGACTACCTGATGAAGGACCAGCCAAGGTCAGACAGATCAAATCGAACACCACAAAACAACCTTGCAACAGGACAACCAGTGAGGGTCATCCACATAGTCCAATGAGGCGAAGAGGATGTTGAGTCCGAGGGAAGTCGAAGGTCAAACCTACGACAGGCACACAAACTCAGGCGTGTTGGTGAAATTTGTCAAACATCCGTCAGACAAGAAGAATCAAGAATTACATTTTCAGAGGTCGACATGCAGAATGGTCAGACACCCCACGAAGACCCTCTGGTTATTACTCTTATGGTGGCTAACTGTCTGATCAAGCATGTGATGATAGATCCAGGCAGCAACAACAACATCATGACCAAATGGGCTTTCGACAAGATCGGGATTGATGTGTTACAGCTATGCCCAGCTCGGATCTCTATGGTTGGTTTTGGCGGACGACGTGTGGAGCCAATAGAAGTGTTTTGGCAGACGACATTAGGGTTTATGTGTGTAGTTGTATATTAGGAGATTTTTGTAATATAATATATATATAAAGGTTAATTTAGCAATTACACAAGCGGGGTGGGGCAACTTAACGAGGCGGGGAGGCTAATCGAGGTGGGGCGGGGCAGCTAATCAGGTCGAGGCAGGGGCCCCCCAAACCCTGGAGGGGATTTGTTTTTCCTATACCCGCCCTCGTTTATTTAATCGGGGCCCCAAACCCGCTTAAATCAGGGCGGGGCAGGGCGGTTCCACATCGGGATGGATATTTTTGTCATCCCTAGATCCAACACGATATTAATATGTGGTTCAATTTTTTAAAAAACAAAACTGATATTAATTTATCTATTTAAGAATTTTATGTATTTTTTCAAAATATATAAGACAAGTGTCCAAATTAGGGTCGTGAGCGATTAACCACGTGTAGTATTAATATAGTATGTATAAACCTTCTAGGATCCCAATATTTCAAATAATGTTCGTATTTCACCTATTTGGTATTTTTCAATGACCGGAGGTGTAAAATCTCCAAAATACTCTTAGTATAATTTTATTTTTATAAAATCAAAAATAAGAATTGTAAAATAATGATAAAGCCCTCATTCTTCATTCCCTTCCCACCCCTAATTTTGCATATATATATATATATATGTGTGTGTGTGTGTTTAGTGAGAGAAAGTGAATATGGGTTTAAAAATTTTGGTGAGAGAAAGTGTGTGGGTTTGAGTATTTTAGAGAGAGAAATGAGGATTGGAAGTTAAAGATAAATGGGGAGAATGAAAGAGATGGGGGTATTTTGGTCAACACAAAAGGGTAATATGGAAAATTCAAATTTTATAAATATAACGTGCCTTATACATAACATTTTCACAGTCGAATATGACCAGCCAATAATTAGTAAGTAAGGCCCTGTTTTGTAAGCTGTCTGGTTCCACCTGGTCTGGTCTAATCTTTGTTTTCAGGGACAAGACCATGTTTGTTAGGACATGGTCTCAAAATTTAGAACCATACCAAACAGACCAAGGCCCTGTTTGGTAGGTTGTCTTATCTGGTCTGATTTTTGTTTTCAGGGACCAGACCATGTTTGTTTAAAGTTGGTCTTAAAATTTGGAACCAAACCAAATGAAACCAAATTGAACCAAAGGGGGTATTTTTGGAAACAGATTTTTTTATGGTTCAACCTGGTCCGGTCTGGTCTTATTAATAAAATATATTTATAAATAATTAAAAATGAATAAAAAATTAATAATAAAAAAAAATAAATAAAAAATACTTTAAAAATAAAATATAAATAATAAATAATAATCAAAATTAATTAAATAATACCTAATAATAATAATAAATGAATATATTAATAATAAATAAATTAATAAATAATAAAATATATTTATAAATAATTCAAATTTCAAATTTAATAATATAAATAATAAATTAAATAAAATATATTTAAAAATAAATAATAAACAAATAGAATTAAATAATACATAATAATAATAATAATAAATGAATACAATAATAAAAAATAAATATAATAATAAAAAATGGACAAAATAATAAATTAATAAAATATAATCGTAAATAAGTAAAAATGAATAAATAATAAATTACATAAAATATATTTTAAAATATAATAAACAAAATGAAATAAATAATAATAAATAAATACTTCATAATAATAACAAAAAATGAGTATAATAATAATAATAAATATTAAATTAATAAAAAAATATTTTTAAATAATTATAAATTATAAATTAAATAATGAAATAATAATAAATAAATAGAATATATTTAGAAATTAATATATAAATGAATAAATAATAAATTAATAAAATATATTATAAAGTGAAGAAATAATAAATAAAAGAAATAAATAATACATAAATAAATAGTAAGGCCAGACCGCTTACCAAACAGACTTTTAATTTCAGGATCTAGACAAGCCAGACCAGACCATACCATACCAGACCGGACCAGACTGCTTACCAAACATGATCCAAATTGAACCAAATGGGGTGTTTCTGGAACCAGATTTTTTTATGGTTCAACCTGGTCCGGTCTGGTCTTATTAATAAAATATATTTATAAATAATTAAAAATGAATAAATAATAATAAATTTAAAAAACATATTTTAAAATAAAATATAAATAATAAATAATAATAAATGAATTAAATAATACCTAGTAATAAAAAAAATGAATATAATAATAAATAATTAAATATATTTATAAATAATAATAAATTAATAATATAAATAATAAATTAAATAAAACATATTTAAAAATAAATAATAAATAATAAACAAATAGAATTAAATAATACATAATAATAATAAAAATGAATACAATAATAATAAATAAATATAATAAAAAAATGGACTAAATAATAAATTAATAAAATTTAATTTTAAATAATTAAAAATGAATAAATAATAATAATAAATTAATAAAATAAATAATAAATTACATAAAACATAATTAAAAATATAATAAAAATAATAAATGATTAACAAAATGAAATAAATAATGATAAATAAATAATAAAGAGATATAATAATAAGTAAATAATACATAATCAATAAATATAATAATTAATAATATGTAAATATAATAATAAATAAATACTTCATAATAATAACAAAAAATGAGTATAATAATAATAAATAAATATTAAATTAATAAAATATATTTTTAAATAATTGAAAATGAATAAATAATTTATAAATAAATAGAATATATTTATAAATTAATATATAAATGAATAAATAATAATATAAAGTGAAGAAATAATAAATATAGAAATAAATAATACATAAATAAATATTATAATAAATAATAAATAAATAGTAAGACCAGACCGCTTACCAAACAAACTTTTAACTTCAGGATCCAGATCAGATTAGACCAGACCAGACCAGACAGACCGCCTACCATACATGGCCTAATTAACAAAATAGAGTATTTTTTTATTCTCATGAATTTTTATATACAAAATTAAACTTTCTGCGTCCACTGAACAACATCACAGCGAAACAGTAGAAATGTGGAGCCCACCTAAGAATCTTCATTGAGAGTGTGTTTTACACGCGCCTTACAAGCGCAACATCTAGCTTCATTCTATAATTAGTGAATGGTTGCGCAAGCCCACATCTCACGTGCGAGATTCAAATCCGATTGGCTGAGTCTGACATTACTAAACGACAAAGCCCTCCTTCAAAATTATGTGATTATTTCCTTCGTACAAGTAACCACTTAAACTAATACTATGTCGTATTTCATTACACATAAATAATATAGTACAATCATATTTAAATTCATTATTCCTTGGGTGTAATTAATTAAATAAAACTACTATTATTATTATATGGGTATATATATAATTATATACTATAATACAATGTGCTCAATTCCATGGATGGTTGATTGGGCTGCAATGGGAAGGATTTGGCCCAAAGAAAATTAAAACAAAAGAATTAAGATTATTTTAGATTGAAAATTATTGTCAAATATTTAACAAGAATTAATGAATTTATGCTATAGGTAGTAAGAAAACCTTTATTTATATGTCTATTATTAAGGAGGCACATGTTTAGAACTTTCGAGATATTAAATTTTCTTTTCAAATTCATTTCATATACTAATAAGATAATTCCAAGAATGTCCAATAAATGAAGAATAATGCATAATCAGAACCAGAAAGACAGATTGTAATGACATTTTTAATTGAAATCAATTATATATTTATATGTGTGTATTTTACACGAGTGAATTGATTCCAATCCTTTCGTGCAATAGTGCATTGCGTTATTTCTGTTGAATTCATTCGAAAAGAAAAAAACAAATTAAACATGAGAATGTGTATGTAGTAATGGATCATTCTTCTTATCTCGAACTTTTTTTTCCCCTCTCCAACATTAATCATAAATAAGTAAGTAAGGGGGGCAAAGTTCTAATTGAATACCGAAGATTTAATGGGCTAAAGCGGTAAGAGACTCTTACTTCTAAATGAGTGGTTCATGATTTGAGTTTTTGCTGAGATAGTGTGACTAAATGTTTAATTTTAGGGGTTTTTTTATTTAAGTCCTACAGTTTTTGGGATAATTTGACATTGGTCCTTTTTAAAAAATTTAATAAATTATACTTTCACACTTATTTATTTCACTAATTATATTTTCATCCCAATCAAAATTTGAAATATAAAATGACTAAATTACCCATAAATGTGTGTGATGACCTATTTGTCTATCCATAAAGATGTGAAAGACCAATTTACCCTCATTTTATATGTATTTCGAAAAAAAAAATATTTTGAAAATATATATCTATTTTTTTAAAATATATTTTTTGAAATATATATTATTGAAAATATATATATATATTTTTATATATATATTTGCAATATATATATTTCCAATATTTATATTTTTGCAATACTGGAAATAGATATATATTTTTTAAAACAAATAGATATATTTGGAAAAATATATTTCGAAATGACTATGAGCTACATTTTTTTCAAAATATACATATATTTTTTGAAATATATATATTTTTTTGAATTAATTTTTTTTTGAAATACATATAAAAGGAGGGTAGGTTGGTTTTTTCAAATCTTTATGGATGGGCAAATAAGTCCTCACACACATTTAGGGGTAATTTAATCATTTTATATTTTAAATTTTGGTTGAGGAGGTGAAAGTATAATTTACTAAACATTAATTAGGTCCTGTTTGGTTCACGGTCCGGTCCCAAGTGGTCCAGTCTCATAATAATTTTTTTGGGACCGGACACTGTTTGGCAACACGGTTCCAAAAAAACGGTTCCAAAAAAATAAGGACCACTTGGGACTAAAATGGGTAATTTGAGACAACCAAAAATGATGGTCTCAAGTGGTCTTATATACAATTGTCTTAACACATGAGACCATAAAATTTGAAAAATATATATAAAATTAAAAAATATATATAATTTGAAAATAATATATAAAATTAAAAAAATAATATAAAAAATTTGACATAATGTATAAAATTTGAAATATATATATAATTCAAAATTAATATATAAAATGCAAAAAATATATTTAAAATTTGGGAAAATAAAAAAATTCCAAAATAATAGAAGAAATAAAAAATAATGTATAAAATTCGAAAATAATATATAAAAATTGAAAAATAATATATATATTTTAAAATAATGTATTAAATTAGAAAAATATATATATAAATCAAAATTAATATATAAAATTTTAAATATATATATAATTTAAAAAATAATATATAAGTTTTGAAAAATAATATAAAAAATTTGAAATATATATTATTTTTGAATTTCTTATATTATTTTCAAATTTTATATATTTTTCATACTTAATATATTTTTTGAATTTTATATATATATTTTTTATTTTTTGTATTATTTTGCAAACATAAGACCAAACAGCTTGAATAAGATCATAAGACCAAACAATTTTACCAAACAGACTTTCAGAACACCACCCAGATAAAACCAGACTAGACCGGACCAGATAAGACCAGACCGGACCGCCTACCAAACGGGCCCTAAATTTTCAAAAAGGGACCAATATCAAATAAGTTTTAAAAAATGGACCAATGTCAAATTACCCCCAAAACTGTAGAACTTGAGTAAAAAAACCTCTTAATTTTAAGTAAAAAAAAGTTTTAATTTAATTTTAAACTATCATTTTATCTTTCACAGGTGGCTAGTAGATGAAACTGGTATTAATTATTACCTTCCATTCAAACAAATAAAGTAGGGTGTTAGCATCTATTTTTGTAAATGTTTTCCGAAAAATTGTGCACAAAAAACCTTATATAAATACACACGCGCACAAGTATATGGTAAACCATGGAAGTGGTCACTAATAACAATTGTGGTTAAAATGAGCAACTGACCTCAATTCATTTCCTAAAATTTTTTAGCCAGCGGGGAGTACAGTGTGCACTTATCAGATTGGAGATTTTTTAAAACTGATCCATTATTACCTGATTCATAATTTCTGAAATCAATTCAGTCTCTCTATCCAACTAAATCGAATCATAATAATACTAAATTGTGAATATTAGTTCTAAATAATGTAGGTAATAAATTCACTTCTTTGAATCCGTCATACATACCACCACTTATTTTGGGAGAAAGTCATATTGAGCGTCCCCTTTCAATATGCAAAAGGTATTCAGTGGACTCTTGAGATCTATAAACTTACATTTTGGTACTGATGAATAAGCAATCGGGTACTTAGATGAAATTACTGAATTCAGCAAAACAACTTAAAATTTTAACATGTTCCACGATAGCAAACTGATATTAAAAAAATGCTTAGAATTTTATGGTTGGTTACAATTTTTTTTTGTATTTTACATGCTGATAAATGCATTAGAATAATAAGAAGCCTTTACACTTTAAATCGAAATACACTTTAGTTATAATTTTTTTGTTATTTTAAAATATGATAAATGTATATTAATATTATAAATGACTTCTATTTTTATAAGTAGTATAGATAGATAATTATTTAATATAAAATAACATATTATAATTTAGATTAAAATAATATATTATTTATACTAGATATTATGATTTAGTTTAAATAATATATTTTTGATATATTATTAATATAAATAGTAAAATATATATGGACAATAACGGATTGAATTGGATTAATCGATTATTAAAAATCAAAACCATAATTGATTCGTAAAATATTGGATTCGATATTTTTTGAACTATAATTCAATATGTGTGCAATACTATAGTATTATTATTATTAATATAATTTATAATGTATCACATAATATATATATTTATATATATATATATATATACTATTTAATAAACTTATATATATATATATTAAATATAATATAATATTAAAATAAAGAACCTGTTAGACCGAGTCTAGAATTAGATTATATGTCTTTAAGACATATTCGCCCCGCTACGGTGCTCACGGTCTGTATAGCGTTTGTCTCCCAGAATACAACAACATTCCTTCTCCAATAGCAGCATTACAAATTGGAGAACTAATGAACCTCTTTTATGTTTTATTCTCTACAACTACTATACTATACTATATGTATGTATATATATATGCAGAGAAGAATGAATTGTTGGAATAAATTTTGCAAATGACCCAGTGGGATATTTGTAGGCAAACTGGTGCCTATTTAGATGACGCGAACAATCACCAAATATGATGGTTCAACACGAACCATCACTAGTTGCGTTGGTTCAAATAGATTGTGTCTATTCACCGTCACCCATATAAAATGTGATTATTTTGATTCATTGAATAGATACATATTCTCAGTGAGTCACTGCAGATACAACTCAACACAACTCTAACTATTCAATTGTAGACACAACTTTCTGTTTAACAATCATATATCATTCACCCATAATTTTCCAACATGAATTACGTCCAATCCAATTCATAATGAAACCGGTTTAATATGTCTGGATCAAATTGATTGAATTGATTTTTCAGATTCACCATATTTTTGCACACCACTAGTGAGAAGACCCATGTACTTTCCTTTTAAAAAATAAAAGATAATAATAGTCCTTTATTAAGAAGAAAAGGAAAAAGAAAATTATAGGGTGCAATCAGTCACATAATAAAAAAATGTATCGATCTGGAAATGAATGAATTAGATCACATGGACATGAGTTGTGGTGGGTGGCAGGTGAGATTCTGATTCTGGAACACCCAAATCTTGGATGCATCAATGGCCGTTGGAAGTCTCTCCTAATCCATGACGAAATCAGACTACTCATTAAGGTTTGTTCCTCTGGTCTGTCATGTTTCCATTTACTGACACCAGTCCGGGCCCACTTCATTTTTCTAAGCTTTGTTTTCAGTAATGGGTTGAGTGAGTATCCTACTGTGTATCAATGTATATGTGTTTATATATATAAACACATCGATTTCATTTCAACCGTAATAGAATACTTCCTCTCTCCAAAATAGTTGGGACTTTTTGACTTAATTGTATTGATATTAAATAAATTTTTATTTTTATTTTTTTGTAATAAAAAAAAAATCGTGAAACATGATAGTTAGGAAAAGTGGAGAATTATACTGTATATTTGTATTAGGATTGAAAAGTAGATAAGTATTTTGAGACACTTGAGAGAGAGAAAATGGAATATTAATATGAGATAAAATATATTAGATATAGATTAAAGTGCACAATTTCTTCAATTATGGTCAAATTTACAAATAAATTTTCTAAATAATAATTCTTGATACAAATCTAAACTATTATTAAATAAGAGAAAAAATTAAGAATGAATAAATTTAATAAGAACGGTATGATAGTCTTTTGCAAGAGAATTCGGATTAATTGGAATATATTAATAGTTTAGAGTGATTATTTGTAGTTTTAGAGGGTTAATTGCAAAAGTATAAAAGTTGATGGCGAATAATGCAATTTGCCATCAAATTTGTTATATATCCAGGGCGGGACATTATTTACCTGACGGACTAAGGTTGGTTTAGTAATTACATTCTGCTATGGGAAAGTCATGAGGAGAATTTATATTTTGTGGAGTACTGTTTTGTCATTTGAATTCGGCCCTTAAAGCTTACCCCACCCTTCATGTGACAAGCCAACAGTGTTATCACCATCTTATAATTGCTTTGACAAACCAATCCCTGAGCATGTCAAAACATGTACAACTAAAAGCGCTATGAGTTATCAATCCAAAATAATTAGTGTTATATATATACACACACATGTAAAATTAAAGAAAAGGTAATTATAGAGTATATATATATATATATATTCAAAAGAAACTTACACAATACTGTAAATCTTTATTCCAATTATAGTTGTAGATAATTTTACAGAAGACTTAAAGGGAAAGGAAGAAAACCAACAGAGAGTAAAATAAATACTCTGAAAGAAAATAACAAAAACAAAGTCCGCTCAAACACACTCAAAAACCTTCCCTATATAGAGAGGAAAAGGAAAAGATAAGAGATAAGAGGGAATCTCTCGGGTACACAACTGGGCCTCATCGACAAAGACTCTTCTCTTATTTTGACCGACCAGATCCGGAAATCACGCAACTTTTCCCAAAGTAATTGGGTAGTGAATGGAGGTGAATCCTGACCAAACAAAGACACTCCACTTACAGGTGGCAAACCAGATTACAATTATCTTAAATAGATACAATTATCTTACAAGTGACAAGTGACATCATTCATGACATAAGAGAACAAATAATTGCTTCTGGAAACGTCATGGCTTATGAGCCAAAAATGGACCCTTGGGGGCTGAGGTGGAAACTGCGGTAATTATGGCGTCCCAATAGTCTCCCATGGTGGCCTCTCCCTCATCATTAAGCTCGTCCTCTGGATTCTGAGCTTCACCAGCAAGATAAGAATAAGCATTATTGTCATCCTGACTGGCCATGGATTGGTCATCTGGAACAGATTCTGGAAGTGCAGAAGAGGATGGAGCAAAAGAACTCATGAATTGATTCTTCATAAACTCCATGCATTTGACCATTAACTCGGATTCCCCTAAATTGGGAAACTGAATTCTGAATGAGGACTTAATTTCCTCAAATGGATTGGAGACTGGTTTAATTACCAGATGAGACTGATTCATCTTCTCAATATAAACATTAGTCTTCTCAAAGATTAGTTTATCCAATTCCTCAAGAGAAACTGAAGACCACCATCGATAAGAAAACTCACGATATAGGGTGGGAACCTTTAAATGGTCAAAATTACATTGTAATTCCCACTTGGAAATCCAAGGGATGCCAAATTCAGCAAAGAAAAACAATTTAGAGAAGCCTTTAGGAAGATTCTCTTATCCCCGTAATTGAGGATGATGAACAGACCAGGAACTAAAATGTCCTCTAATTATATCAGGGAGAACATCTAAATCAGGGTCATATAAACGCCACCAGTAAAAAATCCAATTTGGATAAGAAGCTTTTAAAGATTCAGGACAAAACTTGAAAAATCAAGTATGTTTGAATTTGACATTTTGGTATAAAAATGCATGTTTCCATGCTTCCTTATAATCCCAATAATTAAATGAGAAAATTTTTCCAGACCTCGAAAATGTCCTAGGCCGAGAAGGGTCAAGACCCCAATCAGTGTGTTTAATTACCCGTTTAATGACAGCCTTAGAATAGGAAATTGGGCTTCTGACTTTATCGTCAGATTTCTCATATGTATGGGTAATAATAACAGAATTGGTCTCCTGCAAAATCATCTCATAGACATATCGCTCTTTATTAGGTTGTGCACCATAATTCTGCACATCACCAAGATAACGGCGCTTAATTTCCTTAGGATCAGGCATCCATTGGACATCCTGAGGCTCCAAGGTTAAAACATATTGGTTAATCATATTATTAGGAATAAAAGGAGGAGGCTCCATAAGGAGAGCTTCCTTAGCAGAAGTAGGGACCTTATTTCCCTTTTGAGATTGGAGGTGAGGGAAGATTTTCTCATTAGTAAGATTCACTCTATTTGAATCTTTCTTCCTTTTGCCCTTGCCTTTATTGGCTTGGGAATATTTAGAAGGACCACTCATTGAATTCCCTGCAAAAATTCACGAGTTAAGAAATCAGGCAAAGAGTTAGATTCACCCTTGATGTATTCAATATTAAAATCAAATGCAGATTTTCAAAACTTGTTTTGTAGCACTGCAATCAACCCTAACCAAAAAATGTTGGTTAAGAAAATCATCATGAAATTTATAGACACATTTTACTATGGCTAAACTTCTTGCTTAATTGTAACATAATTAAGCTGAGCATTTTTTCAAGTACCAGAAGTAAATCTAACAAGCTCTTCTTTACTTGTGGAGGGATTTAATTGCTTCAAAATACCCCCATATCCTTTATTGGACGCATCAGTTTCAACAATCTTGAACCATAAAGGATTAGCTAAAGATAAACAAGGTAATTGTTTAGCTTTAAGCTTGATCTTCTTTACAGCCTCAGTATGCATAATGGACCAAGGAAGAGGATGTTTGCCTAATCTTTGGTACAAAATAGCACTATCTTGAGCAAAATTCTGATAATAATCAGAGATATAATTCAAACTGCCAAGAAATCTTTGGAGTTGAGTTTTATCTGTGATTTCATCAGGAAATTTAGAACCAAATTCAATATTTCTATCAATAGGAATAATTTTTCCTTGATTAATATTATGGCCTAAAAATCGAACTTTATCTTGAAAAAGTTTCATTTTAGGAGCAGAAAGAACTAAACCACTACGTTTCAAAACATCTTTAAGAATCTTTAAATGTTTGAAATGTTGTTCAATGGATTTAGAAAAGACAAGAATGTCATCAATATATACAATCACAAAATCAGAATAAGGATTGAATATATCATTCATGACATACTGAAATTCAGAATGAGCATTTTTTAAACCAAATGGCATTACGTTCCATTCATAATGGCCAAAAGGGACAACAAAAGCAGTTTTATATCTGTCTTTAGGATTAACCTGAATTTGCCAAAAGCCAGATTTCAAATCAAATTTTGAAAATAAAACATCAGTATTGAGTCTATCCAATAAATCCTTTTTATTTGGAATTAAATAACGAATCCATTTTAAAACATCATTTAAAGGTTTGTAGTTAATAACCAATCTGGGAACACCTCTTTCCTTTTCAGAATGTTTATTAACATAAAACGCAGTACAACTCCAAGGAGAATTGCTTGGAACAATTAACTTCTTATCAAGAAGGTTTTGGATTTATTTCTTACATAAGTCCATGTAGTCTTTTTTCATTTGACCGGCACGGGCTTTTGTAGGAATGAATCGTTCATCAAAACTTTCTTCATAAGGAAGAGAAATAATAGCATGATTTTATATTAGTTAATGTTTATCTGCTATATGTATACTTTGATTATCATTATGATTTTAGTTTAACAAAAGTTAACCTCATAATTGAATTAAAGGTTAGCACACAACTTATCAAATAAACTCCCAAATGGGGTAGTAAAATCCCTTGACTTAGTGGATGGTAAATTTCAACTTTAGGTTGTTAGTTGTCTTTGGACGTGATTCTTCTTCCTTAAACTAAGATTAAGATCAAGGTTATGTGACATCATATTTTGGAGGAAAAATTATTTAAATCATGTAGCATGGTTCGCCATATCATTTCATACATTACCAACTATTCTATTGTAACTTTTGAAATGTGTCATTATTGTTACGAAGACAATATTCACTTTTAAAATAGATATTGTTCACCACATTGTTCCATACGTCACATACCATTCTTTTGTAACACTTTTGAAATATGTTGATACGGTTATGTAGTATTAATCTTCGTGTAATGTTTACTTTTAAATGGATATTGTCCGTTACTTCGATCGGAATTGATTATGTGACTGCCACCGCTCGTAGATAAATTATAAAAATTTAACTACCAACAATATATAAGAATATAGGGTAATTTGCAGTGACACTCCCTGAGGTTTGACTCAATTCCAACTAGTAGTCGATCAAACCAATTTTAACAGATAAACCCCTCGAGGTTTGTAAAGTATTGCAATGACATCCTTAGAGGCAAGAAATGACTTTAGTGCTCTTAAGTATTTTAATTTTTATGCGAAATATCTAAGTTATCCCATTGCATAAACCTTACACCTCACCCACTACCCCAATCACCTTTATCACTGCATTTTCATTATAAAAAATTTATAATAAATATATAAGGTAAACAATAGATATAATTTTATTTTAAATACAAAAATTCAAAAATATCTAAAAAATACTAAAAATGTATCTAAAAGTAAATTCTACCCCTAAAATTATTTTATCAATAACTTAATACTCCATATGTTCCATTTTAAGTGTCCCTTTTGAGAAATTTAACTTTTTAAGAAGATGACTTTTAGTATTTTTTATTATATGGGTAGTGTATGAATTGTCAACTTTACCTGTAGTGGGGTCCATAATGATGTGTGATTTGTAGTGTAGGTTTTTTTATTATTTTAATACATGAAGGTTAAATTAGTAAATTGACAAATTAAAGTACTTTGACTTTTCAAATGTGAACACTTATTTTGAGACGGATAAAACATGAAACGTAGACACTTAAATTAAGACGAATGGAGTATATAATTTGATAATAAGAAAACCAATACTACTTTTAATTCTAAACATATTTTTATATAAATATTTTTAAAAAAACTATTAAAGAGTTATAAATCATAACCATTATAAATATTTACATATCTAATAATATATATTTGTAAATGCACAAAAATGCATAACCAAGAGAGAGTCCTTTTATTCATTTTTTATTTTCTTTATATACATTTCCTTAATGGGCTTACAAAAACCTTGTTGGGCCATCAGCCTGATGGGCCTGACGCCTGATCGGCTCAATTGGGCTGAACATTTCCACTCTTACACAGGCCCGATTCTTTGTGATGGGTCGTCGATCATCCTGACCCATTAGAAAGGATACAGAGTGGGAATGAGGTACATCACCCCTGATCAGGGTGACGTGGCTGATGCGATTAATGTGACGGCTGTGTAATTATTGTAACGTTTAAAATCTGCGGTCCGGATGGCCTCGATTGGCAAGAAGGGATGTTGAGGAGGCGCACGTGAAGCGAGGTGACGATTCGCTTCCCGAGGGCACGACTTTTCAAGCGTCCCTGAGACTCCTATAAATATTGGATGTAATGTTGAAGATTCATTCCGTTTCATCACTTGAAAATTTCAGAGAACTCTTTGCACTTGAGATCTTTACTTATCATTGCCAGAGTCTATCTCCTCTCTCAGGAAAGCGTCTGAAATCTTTCGGGATTCATCTTAGAGTAAGTTATTTCTTTTCATCTTCGCGTCTTTCTTTTCAAGATGTCTGATAGCGATGATACCCGGTCGGGTAGCGACCGTTTACCCTCCTCTGTAAACCCGGATACTTCCCTTAGTTCACCCTTAGTGGAGGTGGTCAGGGCAATTGTATCTAGTCCACCGGAGATTAATCAGAACATTGCAGCTGCTGGGGATCCGGCTGCAGGGGGTTCGGGAGATCAGTTTTACGCTGATCCCCTTCCTCCAATGAATAGGGTAGAGACGGTATTAAAAAAGTTAAGGGTTAAATGCGGGGTACCCGATGGGGTAATTATTAAAAACTACCCTAAAAGGTATGATTTTAGGAAGGGTGAGGGGGTTTTGGACCACCAGATTTTGTTATCGGCCTTTCACCTTCAGGTCCTTAGATTCCCGATCCAGCCCTTTTTCCTTATAGCTACCCTGGGTTTGGCCCCGCTTCAGGTCGGACCTAACTTCTTCAGGGTCTTGGCCATGATCTTGATAATCAATCGGGATCTAGGCCTTGACCTTGGACTGGCGGAACTTCTGTTCTGTTACAAGATACAGACCCAGAGGGACTGTAGAGGCCGGTACAATCTTTTTCCCCTTAGTGGGAGGAAGATCTGTGATGGTACTGAAAAGTCCAACAAAGGGTGGAAGGAAAGAATGATCCTGGTGAGCGGGAATTGGAGACTTCCAAGCTCATCCAGATTTAAAGTCCCCAGAAAGTTTGACCAACACCTTTTCCCTTCTTTCAAGCCATTCCATAGAGGGTCATGCAACTGCGATCAGTGCAATGATAAGTTAAGCCTCCATGTGCTTGAGTTTCTGGGAGCGCCTGATGAATATAAAACTTCAAATTATATCAGAAACCGTTTTGAACTACTTAAATCAAAAATTTGGGGACAGCCTTTGAGGATGTGTAACAGTTTCCTGACAGGTTCTACTTTGTAGGCCCTGTCTACAGAAATGATGAGAATCCCGCAGGCAGTGTTGAAAAGGATGTCCAAGCGGACAATTGTCCCTCAAGTGACAATTTCAACTCCTGGTGAGAGTCAAGGCGGGCAGGGATCACAAAGTGTTCCAACTCCTCCGGCTGGGCCTAATCTCCTGCCACGGGTGGAGAACACCCCGGTAACTCCACCTCCACCGATGGGAAATGTTCAAATCGGCCATACTCCTCCTCCAAGATCAGAGGAGGTTACCAGACCTTCAGGGGACGTTCCCACTCCTGAATTCCGTTTGGTTAAAGGGGAAACAAGCCTGACGGGGGCACTGCAGCCCCGATCAGAGGAGAATTTACCCGAACGATCTGTCAGGCCCCGAACGACCACACAGTCGTCTCCCATTGTACTGGATGACAGTGGGGTAGCAACTGAAGTAGAGAGACCCGGCCATGGGCGCCGAAGATTACACTCCCGGGCGGTGACTTTCTGGTTGCGGGGCACGCAACCATTGACAACGACGCTGCTCTTCGGGTTATGGGCTCACAGATTTGGACGCCCATTGACCGAAAAAGGCTGAGAACCATTGACCGGGAGGAGTTGATCCTGACAGGTCCAGAGATAGCAATGAGGGTAGTGCTTTAACCTACAGCTTCCTCAGTCGTACTTAATATTTTATTTGTTTCTTTATCAGGCTAACATTTGTTCTTTTGGCAGATGTTCTACCTGACCCAGGCTTACAATGCAAAAATGGAGGAAGACACCAAGCTGCTTCAGAAGTCCAATGAACTTCTGAGGATGAAGGAGGACTCCCGGATGAAGGTTGCCAACATGCTGTCCATATCCAATGATAAGTTGGATGTCCAGACCTAGAGGGCTATCACTGCAGAGCAGCAGCTTCGGGCTGCTCAAGATAAAATTAAAGAAATGGAGGCGGTTCGACGGGCCCTTTTTGCTGAAGCGGGGGCTTTAAAGGCTAAGAATGAGAGCCTGAAAGCTGACAAAGAGAGCTTGACGACCTCCAATTCGAAGCTCCTGGAGGAGAGGGCAGAGATAGAGAATCTCCTTGGAACGGAGAGGTCAGTGGTGGAGATGTGCCACCGGGGTGGGAACGAGATGTACAAGCGTTTCTGCGAAACATCCCAGTACCGAATCGGGTTCGGTTGGAGGTCATGCTTCAGTGACATGCAGAAACCCGTTGGAGAAAGGACTTTTGCCTCGGTGGAAGAAATGGATGAGAGTCTGTGCATCGCTCCTCCGTACAACGATCCGGTTAATGGTCCGGACGACATTCGTTTCTGCGAGTTCCTCACCAAGCCTCTCCTAGTGATGAGCATCACCGCCCCTCCCGATCCTCTAGCGCCTGATGGGGCATCATTCCAGTGAACCCCAATGAGTCGGGCACCGGTGTTGACCCTTAGGATTTTTGTGTTCATAAAGTATATTGTAAGCCTTGGCCATTGGGGCCCATTTTGAATGAAAGATAATAGTTTTTGTCCAGTAGACTTTTGACTTTTATAATATCACGATTCCTGTCTATTTTGTTTATTTTTACAAGGTTTTGATATCTTTTCAGGATCTGTGTTGTGTCTTCGGGCACTTCAGGCCATGCGAAGGACAATGCAACACTTAGTTTGTTTTTGGAACTTTGATCTCTTCAGGATCTGTGTTGTGTCTTCGGGCACTTCAGGCCATGCGAAGGACAATGCAACACTTAGTATGTTTTTGGAACTTTGATCTCTTCAGGATGTGTGCTGTGTCTTCGGGCACTTCAGGCCATGCGAAGGACAATGCAACACTTAGTTTGTTTTTAGAACTTTTGATCTCATCAGGATTTGTGTTGTGTCTTCGGGCACTTCAGGCCATGTGAAGGACAATGCAACACTTAGTTTGTTTTTGGAACTTTGATCTCTTCAGGATCTGTGTTGTGTCTTCGGGCACTTCAGGCCATGCGAAAGATAATGCAACACTTAGTTTGTTTATGGAACTTTTGATCTCTTCAGGATATGTGTTGTGTCTTCGGGCACATCAGGCCATGCGAAGAACAATGCAACACTTAGTCTATTTTTGGAACTTTGATCTCTTCAGGATATGTGTTGTGTCCTCGGGCACTTCAAGTCATGCGAAGGTCAATGCAACACTCAGTTTATTTTCGGAACTTTGATCTCTTCAGGGTCTGTGTTGTGTCCTCGGGCACTTCAGGCCATGCGAAGGTCAAGGCAACACTTATTTTATTTTTGGAACTTTGATCTCTTCAAGATCTGTGTTGTGTCTTCGGGCACTTCAGGCCATGCGAAGGACAATGCAACACTTAGTTTGGAACTTTTATCTCTTCAGGATCTGTGTTGTGTCTTCATGCACTTTAGGCTATGTGAAGGATAATGCAACACTTAGTTTGTTTTTGGAACTTTGATCTCTTCAGGATCTGTGTTGTGTCTTCGGGAATTTTAGGCCATGTGAAGGACAATGCAACACTTAGTTTATTTTTGGAACTTTGATCTCTTCAGGATCTGCGTTGTGTCATCGGGCACTTCAGGCCATGCGAAGGACAATGCAACACTTCGTTTGTTTTTGGGACTTTTGAACTCTTCAAGATTTGTGTTGTGTCTTCGGGCACTTCAGGCCATACGAAGGACAATGCAACACTTAGTTTGGAACTTTGATCTCTTCAGGATCTGTGTTGTGTCTTCGGGCACTTCAGGCCATGTGAAGGATAATGCATCACTTAGTTTGTTTTTGGATCTTTGATCGCTTCAGGATCTGTGTTGTGTCCTCGGGCACTTCAGGCCATGTGAAGGTCAATGCAACACTTATTTTGTTTTTGGAACTTTGATCTCTTCAGGATCTGTGTTGTGTCTTCGGGCACTTCAGGCCATGTGAAGGACAATGCAACACTTAGTTTGGAACTTTGATCTCTTCAGGATTTGTGTTTTGTCTTCGGGCACTTCAGGCCATGTGAAGGACAATGCAACACTTAGTTTGTTTTTGGAACTTTGATCTCTTCAGGATCTGTGTTGTGTCTTCGGGTACTTCATGCCATGCGAAGGACAATGCAACACTTAGTTTATTTATGGAACTTTTGATCGCTTCAGGATCCGTGTTGTGTCTTCGGGCACTTCAGCCCATGCGAAGTACAATGCAACACTTAGTTTGTTTTTGGATCTTTGATCTCTTCAGAATCTGTGTTGTGTCCTTGGGAACTTCAGGCCATGTGAAGGTCAATGCAACACTTATTCTATTTTTGGAACTTTGATCTCTTCAAGATCTGTGTTGTGTCTTCGGGCAGTTCAGGCCATGCGAAGGACAATGCAACACTTAGTTTGGAACTTAGATCTCTTCAGGATCTGTGTTGTGTCTTCGGGCACTTCAGGCCATTAGAAGGATAATCCAACACTTAGTTTGTTTTTGGAACTTTGATTTCTTCAGGATCTGTGTTGTGTCTTCGGGCATTTCAGGCCATGTGAAGGACAATGCGACACTTAGTTTGTTTTTGGAACTTTGATCTCTTCAGGATCTGTGTTGTGTCTTCGAGCACTTCAGGCCATGCAAAGGACAATACAACACTTAGTTTGTTTTTGGAACTTTGATCTCTTCAGGATCTGTGTTGTGTCTTCGGGCACTTCAGGCCATGTGAAGGACAATGCAACACTTAGTTTGTTTTTGGAACTTTGATTTCTTCAGGATCTGTGTTGTGTCATCGGGCACTTCAGGCCATGCGAAGGACAATGCAACACTTAGTTTGTTTTTGGAACTTTTGATCTCTTCAGGATTTGTGTTGTGTCTTCGGGCACTTCAGGCCATGCGAAGGAAAATGCAACACTTAGTTTGTTTTAGGAACTTTGATCTCTTTAGGATCTGTGTTGTGTCTTCGGGCACTTCAGGCCATGCGTAGATCAATGCAACACTTAGTTTGTTTTTGGAACTTTGATCTCTTCAGGATCTGTGTTGTGTTTTCGGACACTTCAGGTCATGCGAATGACATTGCAACACTTAATTTGTTTTTGGAACTTTTGATCTCTTTAGGATCTATGTTGTGTCTTCGGGCACTTCAGGCAATGTGAAAGACAATGCGACACTTAGTTTGTTTTTGGAACTTTGATCTCTTCAGGATCTGTGTTGTGTCTTCGGGCACTTCAGGGCATGCGAAGGACAATGCAACACTTAGTTTGGAACTTTGATCTCTTCAGGATCTGTGTTGTGTCTTCGGGCACTTTAGGCCATGCGAAGGATAATGCACCACTTAGTTTGTTTTTGGAACTTTGATCTCTTCAGGATCTGTGTTGTTTCTTCGAGCATTTTAGGCCATGTGAATGACAATGCAACACTTAGTTTATTTTTGGAACTTTGATGTCTTCAGGATCTGGGTTGTTTCATCGGGCACTTCAGGCCATGCGAAGGACAATGCAACACTTCGTTTGTTTTTGGAACTGTTAAACTCTTCAAGATCTGTGTTGTGTCTTCGGGCACTTCAGGCCATGCGAAGGACAATCCAACACTTAGTTTGTTTTTGGAACTTTGATCTCTTCAGGATCTGTGTTGTGTCTTCGGGCACTTCAGGCCATGCGAAGGACAATGCAACACTTAGTTTGTTTTTGGAACTTTGATCTCTTCAGGATCTGTGTTGTGTCTTCAGGCACTTCCGGCCATGCGAAGGACAATGCAATACTTAGTTTGTTTTTGGAACTTTTGATCTCATCAGGATTTGTGTTGTGTCTTCGGGCACTTCAGGCCATGTGAAGGACAATGCAACACTTAGTTTGTTTTTGGAACTTTGATCTCTCCAGGATCTGTGTTGTGTCTTCGGGCACTTCAGGCCACGCGAAAGACAATGCAACACTTAGTTTGTTTATGGAACTTTTGATCTCTTCAGTATATGTGTTGTGTCTTCGGGCACTTCAGGCCATGCGAAGGACAACGCAACACTTAGTCTGTTTTTGGAACTTTGATCTCTTCAGGATCTGTGTTGTGTCCTCGGGCACTTCAGGTCATGCGAAGGTCAATGCAACACTCAGTTTATTTTCGGAACTTTGATCTCTTCAGGGTCTGTATTGTGTCCTCGGGCACTTCAGGCCATGCGAAGGTCAATGCAACACTTATTTTATGTTAGGAACTTTGATCTCTTCAAGATCTGTGTTGTGTCTTCGGGCACTTCAGGCCATGCGTAGATCAATGCAACACTTAGTTTGTTTTTGGAACTTTGATCTCTTCAGGATCTGTGTTGTGTCATCGGGCACTTCAGGCCATGCGAAGGACAATGCAACACTTCGTTTGTTTTTGGAACTTTTGAACTCTTCAAGATCTGTGTTGTGTCTTCGGGCACTTTAGGGCCATACGAAGAAAAATGCAACACTTAGTTTGGAACTTTGATCTCTTCAGGATCTGTGTTGTATCTTCGGGCACTTCAGGCCATGTGAAGGATAATGCAACACTTAGTTTGTTTTTGGACCTTTGATCTCTTCAAGATCTGTGTTGTGTCTTCGGGCATTTCAGGCCACGTGAATGACAATGCAACACTTAGTTTGTTTTTGGAACTTTGATCTCTTCAGGATCTGTGTTGTGTCTTCGGGCACTTCAGGCCATGTGAAGGACAATGCACCACTTAGTTTGTTTTTGGAACTTTGATCTCTTCAGGATCTGTGTTGTGTCTTCGGGTACTTCATGTCATGCGAAGGACAATGCAACACTTAGTTTGTTTATGGAACTTTTGATCCCTTCAGGATCCGTGTTGTGTCTTCGGGCATTTCAGGCCATGCGAAGTACAATGCAACACTTAGTTTGTTTTTGGATCTTTGATCTCTTCAGGATCAGTGTTGTGTCCTCGGGCACTTCAGGCCATGTGAAGGTCAATGCAACACTTATTTTATTTTTGGAACTTTGATCTCTTCAAGATCTATGTTGTGTCTTCGGGCAGTTCAGGCCATGCGAAGGACAATGCAACACTTAGTTTAGAACTTTGATCTCTTCAGGATCTGTGTTGTGTCTTCGGGCACTTCAGGCCATGCGAAGGATAATGCAACACTTAGTTTGTTTTTGGAACTTTGATCTCTTCAGGATCTGTGTTATGTCTTCGGGCATTTCATGCCATGTGAAGGACAATGCAACACTTAGTTTGTTTTAGGAACTTTGATCTCTTCAGGATCTGTGTTGTGTCTTCGGGAACTTCAGGCCATGGAAAGGACAATACAACACTTAGTATGTTTTTGGAACTTTGATCTCTTCAGGATCTGTGTTGTGTCTTCGGGCACTTCAGGCCATGCGAAGGACAATGCAACACTTAGTTTGTTTTTAGAACTTTGATCTCTTCAGGATATGTGTTGTGTCGTCGGGCACTACAGGCCATGCGAAGGACAATGCAACACTTAGTTTGTTTTTGGAACTTTGATCTCTTCAGGATCTGTGTTGTGTCATCGGGCACTTCATGCCATGCGAAGGTCAATGCAACACTTAGTTTGTTTTTGGAACTTTGATCTCTTCGAGATCTGTATTGTGTCTTCGGGCACTTCAGGCCATGCGAAGGACAATGCAACACTTAGTTTGTTTTTGGAACTTTGATCTCTTCGGGATCTGTGTTATGTCTTCGGGCACTTCAGGTCATGCGAATGTCAATGCAACACTCAGTTTATTTTCGGAACTTTGATCTCTTCAGGGTCTGTGTTGTGTCTTCGGGCACTTCAGGCCATGCGAAGGTCAATGCAACACTTATTTTATTATTGGAACTTTGATCTCTTCAGGATCTGTGTTGTGTCTTCGGGCACTTCAGGCCATGCGTAGATCAATGCAACACTTAGTTTGTTTTTGGGACTTTGATCTTTTCAGGATCTGTGTTGTGTTTTCGGGCACTTCAGGCTATGCGAATGACATTGCAACACTTAATTTGTTTTTGGAACTTTTGATCTCTTCAGGATCTATGTTGTGTCTTCGGGCACTTCAGGCCATGCGAAGGATAATGCAACACTTAGTTTGTTTTTCGAACTTTGATCTCTTCAGGATCTGTGTTGTGTCTTCGGGCATTTCAGGCCATGTGAAGGACAATGCAACACTTAGTTTGTTTTTGGAACTTTGATCTCTTCAGGATCTGCGTTGTGTCATCGGGAACTTCAGGCCATGCGAAGGATAATGCAACACTTCGTTTGTTTTTGGAACTTTTGAACTCTTCAAGATCTGTGTTGTGTCTTCGGGCACTTCAGGCCGTACGAAGGACAATGCAACACTTAGTTTGGAACTTTGATCTCTTCAGGATCTGTGTTGTGTCTTCGGGCACTTCAGGCCATGTGAAGGATAATGCAACACTTAGTTTGTTTTTGGACCTTTGATCTCTTCAAGATCTGTGTTGTGTCTTCGGGCATTTCAGGCCATGTGAATGACAAAGTAACACTTAGTTTGTTTTTGGAACTTTGATCTCTTCAGGATCTGTGTTGTGTCTTCGGGCACTTCAGATCATGTGAAGGACAATGCACCGATTAGTTTGTTTTTGGAACTTTGATCTCTTCATGATCTGTGTTGTGTCTTCGGGTACTTCAAGCCATGCGAAGGACAATGCAACACTTAGTTTGTTTATGGAACTTTTGATACCTTCAGGATCCGTGTTGTGTCTTCGGGCACTTCAGGCCATGCGAAGTACAATGCAACACTTAGTTTGTTTTTGGTTCTTTGATCTCTTCAGGATCTGTGTTGTGTCCTCGGGCACTTCAGACCATGGGAAGGTCAATGCAACACTTATTTTATTTTTGGAACTTTGATCTCTTCAAGATCTGTGTTGTGTCTTCGGGCAGTTCAGGCCATGCGAAGGACAATGCAACACTTAGTTTGGAACTTTGATCTCTTCAGGATCTGTGTTGTGTCTTCGGGCACTTCAGGCCATGCGAAGGATAATGCAACACTTAGTTTGTTTTTGAAACATTGATCTCTTCAGGATCTGTGTTGTGTCTTCGGGCATTTCAGGCCATGTGAAGGACAATGCGACACTTAGTTTGTTTTTGGAACTTTGATCTATTCAGGATCTGTGTTGTGTCTTCGGGCACTTCAGGCCATGGAAAGGACAATACAACACTTAGTTTGTTTTTGGAACTTTGATCTCTTCAGGATCTGTGTTGTGTCTTCAGGCACTTCAGGCCATGCGAAAGACAATGCAACACTTAGTTTGTTTTTGGAACTTTGATCTCTTCAGGATCTGTGTTTTGTCATCGGGCACTTCAGGCCATGCTTAGGACAATGCGACACTTAGTTTGTTTTTGGAACTTTGATCTCTTCAGGATCTGTGTTGTGTCTTCGGGCACTTCAGGCCATGGAAAGGACAATACAACACTTAGTTTATTTTTGGAACTTTGATCTCTTCAGGATCTGTGTTGTGTCTTCGGGCACTTCAGGCCATGCGAGGGACAATGCAACACTTAGTTTGTTTTTGGAACTTTGATCTCTTCAGGATCTGTGTTTTGTCATCGGGCACTTCAGGCCATGCTTAGGATAATACAAAACTTAGTTTGTTTTTGGAACTTTGATCTCTTCAGGATCTGTGTTGTGTTTTCGGGCACTTCAGGCCATGCGAATGACATTGCAACACTTAATTTGTTTTTGGAACTTTGATCTCTTCAGGATCTGTGTTGTGTCTTCGGGCACTTCAGGCCATGCGAAGGACAATGCAACACTTAGTTTGTTTTTGGAACTTTGATCTCTTCAGGATATGTGTTGTGTCTTCGGGCACTTCAGGCCATGCGAAGGACAATGCAACACTTAGTTTGTTTTTGGAACTTTTGATCTCTTCAGGATCTGTGTTGTGTCATCGGGCACTTCAGGCCATGCGAAGGACAATGCAACACTTTGTTTGTTTTTGGAACTTTGATCTCTTCAGGATCTGTGTTGTGTCATCGGGCACTTCAGGCCATGCGAAGGTCAATGCAACACTTAGTATGTTTTTGGAACTTTGATCTCTTCGGGATCTGTGTTGTGTCTTCGGGCACTTCAGGCCATGCGAAGGACAATGCAACACTTACTTTGTTTTTGGAACTTTGATCTCTTCGGGATCTGTGTTGTGTCTTCGGACACTTCAGGTCATGCGAAGGTCAATGCAACACTCAGTTTATTTTCGGAACTTTGATCTCTTCAGGGTCTGTGTTGTGTCCTCGGGCACTTCAGGCCATGCGAAGGTCAATGCAACACTTATTTTATTTTTGGAACTTTGATCTCTTCAGGATCTGTGTTGTGTCTTCGGGCACTTCAGGCCATGCGTAGATCAATGCAACACTTAGTTTGTTTTTGGAACTTTGATCTCTTTAGGATCTGTGTTGTGTTTTCGGGCACTTCAGGCCATGCGAATGACATTGCAACACTTAATTTGTTTTTGGAACTTTTGATCTCTTCAGGATCTATGTTGTGTCTTCGGGCACTTCAGGCCATGCGAAGGATAATGCAACACTTAGTTTGTTTTTGGAACTTTGATCTCTTCAGGATCTGTGTTGTGTCTTTGGGCATTTCAGGCCATGAAGGACAATGCAACACTTAGTTTGTTTTTGGAACTTTAATCTCTTCAGGATCTGCGTTGTGTCATCGGGAACTTCAGGCCATGCGAAGGACAATGTAACACTTCGTTTGTTTTTGGAACTTTTGAACTCTTCAAGATCTGTGTTGTGTCTTCGGGCACTTCAGGCCATACGAAGGACAATGCAACACTTAGTTTGGAACTTTGATCTCTTCAGGATCTGTGTTGTGTCTTCGGACACTTCAGGCCATGTGAAGGATAATGCAACACTTAGTTTGTTTTTTGGATCTTTGATCTCTTCAAGATCTGTGTTGTGTCTTCGGGCATTTCAGGCCATGTGAATGACAATGCAACACTTAGTTTGTTTTTGGAACTTTGATCTCTTCAGGATCTGTGTTGTGTCTTCGGGCACTTCAGGTCATGTGAAGGACAATGCACCGCTTAGTTTGTTTTTGGAACTTTGATCTCTTCAGGATCTGTGTTGTGTCTTCGGGTACTTCATGCCATGCGAAGGACAATGCAACACTTAGTTTGTTTATGGAACTTTTGATCCCTTCAGGATCCGTGTTGTGTCTTCGGGCACTTCAGGCCATGCGAAGTACAATGCAACACTTAGTTTGTTTTTGGATCTTTGATCTCTTCAGGATCTGTGTTGTGTCCTCGAACACTTCAGGCCATGTGAAGGTCAATGCAACACTTATTTTATTTTTGGAACGTTGATCTCTTCAAGATCTGTGTTGTGTCTTCGGGCAGTTCAGGCCATGCGAAGGACAATGCAACACTTAGTTTGGAACTTTGATCTCTTCAGGATCTGTGTTTTGTCATCGGGCACTTCTGGCCATGCTTAGGACAATGCAACACTTAGCTTGTTTTTGGAACTTTTGACCTCTTCAAGATTTGTGTTGTGTCTTCGGGCACTTCAGGCCATGCGAAGGACAATGCAACACTTAGTTTGTTTTTGAAACTTTGATCTCTTCAGGATCTGTGTTGTGTCTTCGGGCACTTCAGGCCTTGCGTAGGACAATGCAACACTTAGTTTGTTTTTGGAACTTTGATCTCTTCAGGATCTGTGTTGTGTTTTCGGGCACTTCAGGCCATGCGAATGACAATGCAACACTTAATTTCTTTTTGGAACTTTTGATCTCTTCAGGATCTATGTTGTGTCTTCGGGCACTTCAGGCCATGTGAAGTACAATGCGACACTTAGTTTGTTTTTGGAACTTTGATCTCTTCAGGATCTGTGTTGTGTCTTCGGGTACTTCAGGCCAGGCGAAGGACAATGCAACACTTAGTTTGTTTTTGGAACTTTTGATCTCTTCAGGATCTGTGTTATGTCTTCGGGAAGTTCAGGCCATGCGAAGAACAATGCAACACTTAGTGTGTTTTTTGAACTTTAATCTCTTCAGGATATGTGTTGTGTCCTCGGGTACTTCAGGTCATGCGAAGTTCAATGCAACACTCAGTTTATTTTTGGAACTTTGATCTCTTCAGGGTCTGTGTTGTGTCATCGGGTACTTCAGGTCATGCGAAGGTCATTGCAACACTTATTTTGTTTTTGGAACTTTGATCTCTTCAAGATCTGTGTTTTGTCTTCGGGCACTTCAGGCCATGCGAAGGACAATGCAACACTTAGTTTAGAACTTTGATCTCTTCAGGATTTGTGTTGTTTCTTCGGGCACTTCAGGCCATGCGAAGGACAGTGCAACACTTATTTTGTGTTTGGAACTTTGATCTCTTCAGGATCTGTGTTGTGTCTTCGGGCACTTCAGGTCATGCGAAGGACAATGCAACACTTAATTTGTTTTTGGAACTTTGATCTCTTCAGGATATGTGTTGTGTCTTCGGGCACTTCAGGCCATGCGAAGGACAATGCAACACTTAGTTTGTTTTTGGAACTTTTGATCTCTTCAGGATCTGTGTTGTGGCATCGTGCACTTCAGGCCATGCGAAGGACAATGCAATACTTCGTTTGTTTTTGGAACTTTTGAAATTTTCAAGATCTGTGTTGTGTCTTCGGGCACTTGAGGCCATTTGAAGGACAATGCAACACATAGTTTGGAACTTTGATCTCTTCAGGATCTGTGTTGTGTCTTCCAGCACTTCAGGCCATGCGAAGGATAATGCAACACTTAGTTTGTTTTTGGAACTTTGATCTCATCAGGATCTGTGTTGTGTCTTCCGGCACTTCAGGCCATGTGAAGGACAATGCAACACTTAGTTTGTTTTTGGAACTTTGATCTCTTCAGGATCTGTGTTATGTCTTCGTGCACTTCAGGCCATGCGAATAACAATGCAACACTTAGTTTGTTTTTGGAACTTTTGATCTCTTCAGGATCTGTGTTGTGTCTTCCAGCACTTCAGGCCATGCGAAGGATAATGCAACACTTAGTTTGTTTTTGGAACTTTGATCTCTTCAAGATATGTGTTGTGTCTTCGGGCATTTCAGGCCATGTGAAGGACAATGCAACACTTGGTTTGTTTTTGGAACTTTGATCTCTTCAGGATCTGTGTTGTGTCTTCCGGCACTTCAGGCCATGTGAAGGACAATGCAACACTTAGTTTGTTTTTGGAACTTTGATCTCTTCAGGATCTGTGTTATGTCTTCGTGCACTTCAGGCCATGCGAATAACAATGCAACACTTAGTTTGTTTTTGGAACTTTTGATCTCTTCAGGATCTGTGTTGTGTCTTCGGGCACTTCAGGCCATGCGAAGTACAATGCAACACTTAGTTGGTTTTTAGATCTTTGATCTCTTCAGGATCTGTGTTGTGTCTTCGGGCAGTTCCGGCCATGCGAAGGACAATGCAAGACTTAGTTTGGAACTTTGATCTCTTCGGGATCTGTGTTGTGTCTTCGGGCACTTCAGGTCATGCGAAGGTCAATGCAACACTCAGTTTATTTTCGGAACTTTGATTTCTTCAGGGTCTGTGTTGTGTCCTCGGGCACTTCAGGCCATGCGAAGGTCAATGCAACACTTATTTTATTTTTGGAACTTTGATCTCTTCAGGATCTGTGTTGTGTCTTCGGGCACTTCAGGCCATGCGTAGATCAATACAACACTTAGTTTGTTTTTGGAACTTTGATCTCTTCAGGATTTGTGTTGTGTTTTCGGGCACTTCAGGCCATGCGAATGACATTGCAACACTTAATTTGTTTTTGGAACTTTGATCTCTTCAGGATTTGTGTTGTGTCTTCGGGCACTTCAGGCCATGCGAAGGACAGTGCAACACTTAATTTATTTTTGGAACTTTGATCTCTTCAGGATATGTGTTGTGTCTTCGGGCACTTCAGGCCATGCGAAGGACAATGCAACACTTAGTTTGTTTTTGGAACTTTTGATCTCTTCAGGATCTGTTTTGTGTCATCGGGCACTTCAGGCCATGCGAAGGACAATGCAACACTTCGTTTGTTTTTGGAACTTTGATCTCTTCAGGATCTGTGTTGTGCCATCAGGCACTTCAGGCCATGCGAAGGACAATGCAACACTTAGTTTGTTTTTGGAACTTTGATCTCTTCAGGATATGTGTTGTGTCTTCAGGCACTTCAGGCCATGTGAAGGACAATGCAACACTTAGTTTGTTTTTGGAACTTTTGATCTCTTCATGATCTGTGTTGTGTCATCGGGCACTTCAGGCCATGCGAAGGACAATGCAACACTTCGTTTGTTTTTGGAACTTTTGAAATTTTCAAGATCTGTGTTGTGTCTTCGGGCACTTCAGGCCATACGAAGGACAATGCAACACTTAATTTGGAACTTTGATCTCTTCAGGATCTGTTTTGTGTCATCGGGCACTTCAGGCCATGCGAAGGACAATGCAACACTTATTTTGTTTTTGGAACTTTGATCTCTTCAAGATATGTGTTGTGTCTTCGGGCATTTCAGGCCATGTGAAGGACAATTCAACACTTGGTTTGTTTTTGGAACTTTGATCTCTTCAGGATCTGTGTTGTGACTTCCGGCACTTCAGGCCATGTGAAGGAGAATGCAACACTTAGTTTGTTTTTGGAACTTTGATCTCTTCAGGATCTGTGTTATGTCTTCGTGCACTTCAGGCCATGCGAAGGACAATGCAACACTTAGTTTGTTTTTGGAACTTTTGATCTCTTCAGGATCTGTGTTGTGTCTTCGGGCACTTCAGGCCATGCGAAGTACAATGCAACACTTAGTTTGTTTTTGGATCTTTGATCTCTTCAGGATATGTGTTGTGTCCTCGGGCACTTCAGGCCATGTGAAGGTCAATGCAACACTTATTTTATTTTTGGAACTTTGATCTCTTCGGGATCTGTGTTGTGTCTTCGGGCAGTTCAGGCCATGCGAAGGACAATGCAAGACTTAGTTTGGAACTTTGATCTCTTCGGGATCTGTGTTGTGTCTTCGGGCACTTCAGGTCATGCGAAGGTCAATGCAACACTCAGTTTATTTTCGGAACTTTGATCTCTTCAGGGTCTGTGTTGTGTCCTCGGGCACTTCAGGCCATGCGAAGGTCAATGCAACACTTATTTTATTTTTGGAACTTTGATCTCTTCAGGATCTGTGTTGTGTCTTCGGGCACTTCAGGCCATGCGTAGATCAATACAACACTTAGTTTGTTTTTGGAACTTTGATCTCTTCAGGATCTGTGTTGTGTTTTCGGGCACTTCAGGCCACGCGAATGACATTGCAACACTTAATTTGTTTTTGGAACTTTGATCTCTTCAGGATCTGTGTTGTGTCTTCGGGCACTTCAGGCCATGCGAAGGACAGTGCAACACTTAATTTGTTTTTGGAACTTTGATCTCTTCATGATATGTGTTGTGTCTTCGGGCAGTTCAGGCCATGCGAAGGACAATGCAACACTTAGTTTGTTTTTAGAACTTTTGATCTCTTCAGGATCTGTTTTGTGTCATCGGGCACTTCAGGCCATGCGAAGGACAATGCAACACTTCGTTTGTTTTTGGAACTTTGATCTCTTCAGGATATGTGTTGTGTCTTCGGGCACTTCAGGCCATGCGAAGGACAATACAACACTTAGTTTGTTTTTTGAACTTTAATCTCTTCAGGATATGTGTTGTGTCCTCGGGCACTTCAGGTCATGCGAAGGTCAATGCAACACTTATTTTGTTTTTGGAACTTTGATCTCTTCAGGATATGTGTTGTGTCTTCGGGCAGTTTAGGCCATGCGAAGGACAATGCAACACTTAGTTTGGAACTTTGATCTCTTCAGGATCAGTGTTGTGTCTTCGGGCACTTCAGGCCATCCGAAGGATAATGCAACACTTAGTTTGTTTTAGGAACTTTGATCTCTTCCGGATCTGTGTTGTGTCTTCGGGCATTTCAGGCCATGTGAAGGACAATGCGACACTTAGTTTGTTTTTGGAACTTTGATCTCTTCA
This sequence comes from Cornus suecica, assembly GCA_963922005.1. Taxonomy (NCBI): domain Eukaryota; kingdom Viridiplantae; phylum Streptophyta; class Magnoliopsida; order Cornales; family Cornaceae; genus Cornus; species Cornus suecica. The sequence goes on along the minus strand of OY998241.1, from coordinate 54,802,840 downwards.
GGATCTGTGTTGTGTCTTCGGGCACTTCAAGCCATGGAAAGGACAATACCATAGTTAGTTTGTTTTTGGAACTTTGATCTCTTCAGGATCTGTGTTGTGTCTTCGGGCACTTCAGGCCATGCGAAGGACAATGCAACACTTAGTTTGTTTTTGGAACTTTGATCTCTTCAAGATCTGTGTTTTGTCATCGGGCACTTCAGGCCATGCTTAGGACAATGCAACACTTAGTTTGTTTTTGAAACTTTTGACCTCTTCAGGATTTGTGTTGTGTCTTCGGGCACTTCAGGCCATGCGAAGGACAATGCAACACTTAGTTTGTTTTTGGAACTTTGATCTCTTCAGGATCTGTGTTGTGTCTTCGGGCACTTCAGGCCTTGCGTAGGACAATGCAACACTTAGTTTGTTTTTGGAGCTTTGATCTCTTCAGGATCTGTGTTGTGTTTTCGGGCACTTCAGGCCATGCGAATGACAATGCAACACTTAATTTGTTTTTGGAACTTTTGATCTCTTCAGGATCTATGTTGTGTCTTCGGGCACTTCAGGCCATGTGAAAGACAATGCGACACTTAGTTTGTTTTTGGAACTTTGATCTCTTCAGGATCTGTGTTGTGTCTTCGGGTACTTCAGGCCATGCGAAGGACAATGCAACACTTAGTTTGTTTTTGGAACTTTTGATCTCTTCGGGATCTGTGTTATGTCTTCGGGCAGTTCAGGCCATGCGAAGGACAATGCAACACTTAGTTTGTTTTTTGAACTTTAATCTCTTCAGGATATGAGTTGTGTTCTCGGGCACTTCAGGTCATGCGAAGGTCAATGCAACACTTATTTTGTTTTTGGAACTTTGATCTCTTCAGGATATGTGTTTTGTCTTCGGGCACTTCAGGCCATGCGAAGGACAATGCAACACTTAGTTTGGAACTTTGATCTCTTCAGGATTTGTGTTGTTTCTTCGGACACTTCAGGCCATGCGAAGGACAGTGCAACACTTATTTTGTGTTTGGAACTTTGATATCTTCAGGATCTGTGTTGTGTCTTCGGGCACTTCAGGCCATGCGAAGGACAATGCAACATTTAGTTTGTTTTTGGAACTTTGATCTCTTCAGGATATGTGTTGTGTCTTCGGGCACTTCAGGCCATGCGAAGGACAATGCAACACATAGTTTGTTTTTTGAACTTTTGATCTCTTCAGGATCTGTGTTGTGTCATCGGGCACTTCAGGCCATGCGAAGGACAATGCAACACTTCGTTTGTTTTTGGAACTTTTGAAATTTTCAAGATCTGTGTTGTGTCTTCGGGCACTTCAGGCCATACGAAGGACAATGCAACACTTAGTTTGGAACTTTGATCTCTTCAGGATCTGTGTTGTGTCTTCGGGCACTTCAGGCCATACGAAGGACAATGCAACACTTAGTTTGGAACTTTGATCTCTTCAGGATCTGTGTTGTGTCTTCGGGCACTTCAGGCCATGCGAAGGATAATGCAACACTTAGTTTGTTTTTGGACCTTTGATCTCTTCAAGATATGTGTTGTATCTTCGGGCATTTCTGGCCATGTGAAGGACAATGCAACACTTGGTTTGTTTTTGGATCTTTGATCTCTTCAGGATCTGTGTTGTGTCTTCGGGAACTTCAGGCCATGTTAAGGACAATGCAACACTTAGTTTGTTTTTGGAACTTTGATCTCTTCAGGATCTGTGTTATGTCTTCGTGCACTTCAGGCCATGCGAAGGACAATGCAACACTTAGTTTGTTTTTGGAACTTTTGATCTCTTCAGGATCTGTGTTATGTCTTCGGGCAGTTCAGGCCATGCGAAGGACAATGCAACACTTAGTTTGTTTTTTGAACTTTAATCTCTTCAGGATATGTGTTGTGTCCTCGGGCACTTCAGGTCATGCGATGGTCAATGCAACACTCAGTTTATTTTTGGAACTTTGATCTTTTCAGGGTCTGTGTTGTGTCCTCGGGTACTTCAGGCCATGCGAAGGTCAATGCAACACTTATTTTATTTTTGGAACTTTGTTCTCTTCAGGATCTGTGTTTTGTCTTCGGGCACTTCAGGCCATGTGAAGGATAATGCAACACTTAGTTTATTTTTGGAACTTTGATCTCTTCAGGATTTGTGTTGTGTCTTCGGGCACTTTAGGCCATGCGAAGGACAATGCAACACTTAGTTTGTTTTTGGAACTTTGATCTCTTCAGGATATGTGTTGTGTCTTCGGGCACTTCAGGCCATGTGAAGGACAATGCAACACTTAGTTTGTTTTTGGAACATTGATCTCTTCAGGATATGTGTTGTGTCTTCGGGCACTTCAGGCCATGTGAAGGAGAATGCAACACTTAGTTTGTTTTTGGAACTTTGATCTCTTCAGAATTTGTGTTGTGTCTTCGGGCACTTTAGGCCATGCGAAGGACAATGCAACACTTAGTTTGTTTTTGGAACTTTGATCTCTTCAGGATATGTGTTGTGTCTTCGGGCACTTCAGGCCATGTGAAGGACAATGTAACACTTAGTTTGTTTTTGGAACTTTTGATCTCTTCAGGATTTGTGTTGTGTCTTCGGGCACTTTAGGCCATGCGAAGGACAATGCAACACTTAGTTTGTTTTTGGATCTTTGATCTCTTCAGGATCTGTGTTGTGTCTTCGGGCACTTCAAGCCATGGAAAGGACAATACCATAGTTAGTTTGTTTTTGGAACTTTGATCTCTTCAGGATCTGTGTTGTGTCTTCGGGCACTTCAGGCCATGCGAAGGACAATGCAACACTTAGTTTGTTTTTGGAACTTTGATCTCTTCAAGATCTGTGTTTTGTCATCGGGCACTTCAGGCCATGCTTAGGACAATGCAACACTTAGTTTGTTTTTGAAACTTTTGACCTCTTCAGGATTTGTGTTGTGTCTTCGGGCACTTCAGGCCATGCGAAGGACAATGCAACACTTAGTTTGTTTTTGGAACTTTGATCTCTTCAGGATCTGTGTTGTGTCTTCGGGCACTTCAGGCCTTGCGTAGGACAATGCAACACTTAGTTTGTTTTTGGAGCTTTGATCTCTTCAGGATCTGTGTTGTGTTTTCGGGCACTTCAGGCCATGCGAATGACAATGCAACACTTAATTTGTTTTTGGAACTTTTGATCTCTTCAGGATCTATGTTGTGTCTTCGGGCACTTCAGGCCATGTGAAAGACAATGCGACACTTAGTTTGTTTTTGGAACTTTGATCTCTTCAGGATCTGTGTTGTGTCTTCGGGTACTTCAGGCCATGCGAAGGACAATGCAACACTTAGTTTGTTTTTGGAACTTTTGATCTCTTCGGGATCTGTGTTATGTCTTCGGGCAGTTCAGGCCATGCGAAGGACAATGCAACACTTAGTTTGTTTTTTGAACTTTAATCTCTTCAGGATATGAGTTGTGTTCTCGGGCACTTCAGGTCATGCGAAGGTCAATGCAACACTTATTTTGTTTTTGGAACTTTGATCTCTTCAGGATATGTGTTTTGTCTTCGGGCACTTCAGGCCATGCGAAGGACAATGCAACACTTAGTTTGGAACTTTGATCTCTTCAGGATTTGTGTTGTTTCTTCGGACACTTCAGGTCATGCGAAGGACAGTGCAACACTTATTTTGTGTTTGGAACTTTGATATCTTCAGGATCTGTGTTGTGTCTTCGGGCACTTCAGGCCATGCGAAGGACAATGCAACATTTAGTTTGTTTTTGGAACTTTGATCTCTTCAGGATATGTGTTGTGTCTTCGGGCACTTCAGGCCATGCGAAGGACAATGCAACACATAGTTTGTTTTTTGAACTTTTGATCTCTTCAGGATCTGTGTTGTGTCATCGGGCACTTCAGGCCATGCGAAGGACAATGCAACACTTCGTTTGTTTTTGGAACTTTTGAAATTTTCAAGATCTGTGTTGTGTCTTCGGGCACTTCAGGCCATACGAAGGACAATGCAACACTTAGTTTGGAACTTTGATCTCTTCAGGATCTGTGTTGTGTCTTCGGGCACTTCAGGCCATACGAAGGACAATGCAACACTTAGTTTGGAACTTTGATCTCTTCAGGATCTGTGTTGTGTCTTCGGGCACTTCAGGCCATGCGAAGGATAATGCAACACTTAGTTTGTTTTTGGACCTTTGATCTCTTCAAGATATGTGTTGTATCTTCGGGCATTTCTGGCCATGTGAAGGACAATGCAACACTTGGTTTGTTTTTGGATCTTTGATCTCTTCAGGATCTGTGTTGTGTCTTCGGGAACTTCAGGCCATGTTAAGGACAATGCAACACTTAGTTTGTTTTTGGAACTTTGATCTCTTCAGGATCTGTGTTATGTCTTCGTGCACTTCAGGCCATGCGAAGGACAATGCAACACTTAGTTTGTTTTTGGAACTTTTGATCTCTTCAGGATCTGTGTTATGTCTTCGGGCAGTTCAGGCCATGCGAAGGACAATGCAACACTTAGTTTGTTTTTTGAACTTTAATCTCTTCAGGATATGTGTTGTGTCCTCGGGCACTTCAGGTCATGCGATGGTCAATGCAACACTCAGTTTATTTTTGGAACTTTGATCTTTTCAGGGTCTGTGTTGTGTCCTCGGGTACTTCAGGCCATGCGAAGGTCAATGCAACACTTATTTTATTTTTGGAACTTTGTTCTCTTCAGGATCTGTGTTTTGTCTTCGGGCACTTCAGGCCATGTGAAGGATAATGCAACACTTAGTTTATTTTTGGAACTTTGATCTCTTCAGGATTTGTGTTGTGTCTTCGGGCACTTTAGGCCATGCGAAGGACAATGCAACACTTAGTTTGTTTTTGGAACTTTGATCTCTTCAGGATATGTGTTGTGTCTTCGGGCACTTCAGGCCATGTGAAGGACAATGCAACACTTAGTTTGTTTTTGGAACTTTGATCTCTTCAGGATATGTGTTGTGTCTTCGGGCACTTCAGGCCATGTGAAGGAGAATGCAACACTTAGTTTGTTTTTGGAACTTTGATCTCTTCAGAATTTGTGTTGTGTCTTCGGGCACTTTAGGCCATGCGAAGGACAATGCAACACTTAGTTTGTTTTTGGAACTTTGATCTCTTCAGGATATGTGTTGTGTCTTCGGGCACTTCAGGCCATGTGAAGGACAATGTAACACTTAGTTTGTTTTTGGAACTTTTGATCTCTTCAGGATTTGTGTTGTGTCTTCGGGCACTTTAGGCCATGCGAAGGACAATGCAACACTTAGTTTGTTTTTGGATCTTTGATCTCTTCAGGATCTGTGTTGTGTCTTCGGGCACTTCAGGCCATGCGAAGGACAATGGAACACTTAGTTTGTTTTTGGAACTAAGTCATGTCCTTTGATGGAAATCCGTGGTATGTATGTCAGGTCGTATAAGCCCAATTCGATGGCCCATTTGGAGATTCGTCCTTAGAGGTCAGGCTTTGACATAATAACCCGCAGGGGTGTTACTGTTGGGACGACGATCGGGTGAGCTTCAAATTAATGCCTCAACCTTCTTTTGGCATTCACTAGTGACAAAACCAATTTCTCTTGCCTGTTGTATCTGGTTTCTGCCTCAACTAATTATTTGCTGGTGTAGAATACTAGCATTTGAAGGTTTCCGTCCTCTCTGATGAGGGCGGCGCTGGTTGACGCAGAGGATACTGCTAAATATAGGTATAAGATTTCATCGGGAGTTGGTGTGGACAGGATCGGGGGCATGGTCAAGTACTCTTTCAACCTCGCCAGGGCCTCTGATTGCTCTGGACCCCAGATTTATCCCTTCTTCGCCTTTATTGCCTGAAAAAATGGTCGGCATAGATCAGTGAGTCGTGAAATGAATCTGCTAAGTGCAACCACTCTTCCCGTCAAGATCTGAACGTCTTTATGTGTGCGGGGCTCCTTCATTTCTATCAGGGCCTTGACTTGTGTCGGGCTGGCCTGAATCCCGGTCCGGTCCACGATGTGCCCTAGGAACTGCCCAGATGATACACAAAAAGAGCATTTCGCTGGATTAAGCTTCATGTCGTGCGACCTGAGGGTGGCGAACACTTGGCGCAGGTGGGTGAGGTGGTCCTCCTTCTTTCTACTCTTGACCACGGTGTCATCGATGTAGGCCTCAATTACTGTACCCATCATACCTTTAAAGATCCTGGTGACCAATATCTGGAAAGTGGCACCTGCATTTTTCAGTCCGAAAGGCATAACTTTAAAGCAGTATGTACATGTTTCAGTAATGAATGAGGTCTTTTCCTCATCCATTGGGTTCATTTTTATTTGGTTGTAACCCGAATACACATCCAAAAAGGTTAGACGATCGTATCCAGCAGTAGCATCAACCATCTGGTCAATCTTTGGCAGTGGAAAGCTGTCCTTCGGGCATGCCTTGTTCAGGTCGGTGAAGTCAACACAAACCCTCCATTTGCCGTTCTTCTTCTGCACTACCACTACGTTGGCAAGCCATTCGGGATATCTGACCTCTCTGATGAAGCCTGCCTGGAGCAATCTGGATACCTCATCTACTATAATTTGGTTCCGATGTGCCCCCATGCGCCTTTGTTTTTGCCTGATAGGTTTAACATTAGGGTCAACCCGCAATGAGTGCTGCGAAATTTTGGGGTCGATTCCCGGCATGTCCGTATGCTCCCATGCCAAGACACCGGAGTTGTCCTGCAATAACTGTGTTAGTTCCTTAAATTCAGGATCGGTGAGGTTTGTACCTGCGAAGGTAACTTTTCCCGGGCTGTTGGGCACGACGCAGATCGGCTGCAACGGTTCAACCACAATTGGGGTTCCCGGGTCCCCCTCCTTTAATTGTTATTTGGAGCCTGGGCTTTGCTCCTTGGAGTGGGATGCCATTGGGGCCTTCACCTTCTGGATCTCTTTCAGGGTGACCGCATAGTATTCCTTGGCGGCCACCTGGTCGCCTTTGATGTCAATGGTACCTATACCGTCGGGGCATAAACATCTCATGATCTAGTGAAGAGTCGAAGGCACACCTTGCATTCGGTGAATCCATCCCCTTTCCCATGAGCAAATTGTACGAAGGTTTAGCATCCACCACGACGAATGTCTCATTTAGGGTCCTCTAAGCGGCAGATACCGGTAGTTGGACTTCTCCGATCGGCTCAATTTGCCTTCCATCAAAACCTGTGATGGGGCACTGGGATGCCACAACTTCAGATGGATCGATCTCGAGCTTTTCAAAAGCCCATTTGGTGATGATGTTGGCGCTGCTCCCAGGATCGATCATGACTCTTTTCACAAGACAGTTGGCCACCATTAAGGTCATGACCAGAGGTCTTCATGCGGGGTTTGGATACCCCGAAGGTCTGACACCGAGAAGGTGATCTGTGTTTCCCCTGCTTTGTGGTGGGCGTTACTGACCTCGTTGACTCTTCTCAACTTGTGGGATCTCCGTAGGTGGCTCCGGCATGACCCTTCGGTTGCTTTGGACGGGGGGGGGCACCATGTATCATATTAATGACCCTGACCGGCTATGCATCTGAGGGTTTCCGAGGGGCACTGAGGGCACGTTGATCATTGGTTCTTGGCCTGTCTCGTTGGACTTAATCTCGGAGTTCCCCGCGAAGTAGTAACGTCTCCACTTGTTGCCTCAGATTACGGCATTCGTTCGTGATGTGCCCGAAATCACCATGGAAAGCACAATGTTTTGACTTGTCCCTCTGGTCGAGTGGCTGCCTCATGGTCGGGGGTTGCTGGAAGATTCCTTTGATTTTGTTCTCTTTGTAGAGTCTTGCAAGGCTAACCCTCAGGGGTGTCAACCTTTCCTCGAAACTGGGGCGTTTGAACGGTTTCGGGAGTGATGATCCCGGTGGGGCGGAGGAGCCCGGTGAATTGCTCGCTTTCGATCGGTCAGTCGATCTTTGGATTGAATCTTAAGACCGACAAAGGTCGACCTCCTTTGCCTGATAGTCTCCTCTTCTTCAATTCTTAAGTACCCCTGAGCCCTAGAGTTTAGCTCCCCAATGCCCGATGGAGGGCGCTTGACCAAAGACTGATGGAACTTAGTTCCTGGAATGAGGGCCATCCTGAATGCCTCAACTGCAGAGTGCTGATCACAATTATCCACAGAAGAGGATTCGATGTTGAATCGGGATAGAAAAATTTTCAATGACTCTCCTTTCTCCTGGATCATGGTGAAGAGGCAGGATATGGTTTTCTTCTGTCTCTTGTTTCCATAATACTGGGTGATGAAGAGCCTGGTCAACTGCTGCCAGCTACCAATGGATCGGGGTGGCTACTTCCTAAACCATAACAGGGCGGCCTCAGCAAGGCTTGTGGAGAACACTTTACAAAGCAGGGACTCGTTCTCAGCGTACATGGTCATCTTCTGATGGATATGGTATATGTGTTCTTCGAGGTCCCTTGTGCCATCATAAGGGGTGAATTGGGGCATAACGAACTTCTTTGGGAAAGGCTCTTGGGTTATTTCGTGAACGAAGGGTGACTGTATCAATTCAGTGGACGCCTGGATGGCCATATCGTCTGTAGATCGGGACCTCAAGTCCCCGAGAACTTTCCTTTGGAGTTCATCCATCATTGCTTGAAGTTTCCGGAGGGTTATAGACTCGTCGGCTATTGGAGCCTTTCCTGAGCGCTGAGAAGACTCGGCCTGCTCTTCAGGTCTGTCGCTGCCTTGCTGGTTCAGGGAATGGTCGACCACCGCCACCGGAGGGTCATCTGCAACCATCGGTGGTGCAGCAGGCTGTGGAGCCAACCTCACCATGAGCTCCGCATTCTGTCTTTCCAAGGCCAAGCTACGTTCCTCGGCAGCTACTAAGCATTGAAGAATTTGCTCCATGGAACCCTCTGCACGATTGCCCGCAGTGGGTTGAACGTCTGCCTGAGAACGTGTGATTGACATCTCTGTTCTCGGGGGGGGGGGGGGGGGGGGGGGGTAATAGTTGATTTTTGTTTTATAAACAGACTCAGCTTTTTGAGATGGGAAGAAGGAGGTGATTTTTCGGATCCCGAAGGTCAGATTCGAAAAAAAATCAAGGACTCTCCCCACTTTCCCACAGACGGCGCCAATGTGTAAATGCACAAAAATGCACAACCAAGAGAGAGTCCTTTTATTCATTTTTTATTTTCTTTATATACATTTCCTTAATGAACTTGATTAATGGGCTTACAAAAACCTTGCTGGGCCATGAGCCTGATAAGCCTGACGCCTGATGGGCTTAATTGGGCTGAACATTTCCACTCTTACAATATTATTATTTATAAACATATTAAAAAAAACTTATATTTCTATACTACTACCAATCAACAATTTTAGTAGGATTTGACAATATAATTATATTTATTTGTAAATATGATTTAGTAATGATTACTAGTTTTAGTGAAAATCTTGAAAAAGTTTTGGAACATTAAAGTGTAAATAAATAAATTGTAACTAGAATAAACAAAAAAAGAAAAAAATTATAGAAAAATAAATATTTCTTTGACATTTTAAGTAATTTATAGTTTAGTGGAATTTATTAATAATTAATATATTTAGTGAGAAGTTGATTTTTTTTCTTCAATATTTATTGGAAAGTCTAAAAGAACTTTGCAACATTTAGTGTAAATATTAAATAAATAAATTATTTTAATAAATAAAAATGAAAATTGTATTTTTTTAAAAATATGCATAAATAATATGAGTAAACAAAAAAAAAATGGCTTTACGGTGGGTGAAGGATAGGGTTTAAGTATGAGGTAACTTAGAAATTTTACATAAAAAATAATATAATTAAGGGCACTAAAGTTATTTCATGTCTCTAGGGGGTGTCATTGCACACTTTACAAATTTCAGAAGTGTCTTTGTAAAAAAGTGAATTGACCGAACACTGTGTGAAATTGACTCAAACATCATAGGATGTCACTGCAAATTACCCAAAATATGTTATCTCCGTAATGAAATCCAGAAAATTGTGCCGCCACTTGATTGAACAATAAGGTTGCGTTTGGTAACGGTTTGGTGCGGTATTAGTTTTTGGTTTTGGTTTGGGTTGGGTTGGATTTAGTTTGGTGTGGTTTTATTTTGGTTTCAAACCATGTTTGGTGCAGATGGTTTTGGTGTGAGAAAAAGTGATGCTGAAAAACCAAACCATGTTTGATAGAGTTGGTATGGGTTGAAATTCTGAAACCAAATTATGTTTGGTAACTTGGGATGGTTTCACATTTTATTTATAAATATTAAAATTTTGTAATATTAAAATATATTAATATTAAAATTTATAATATTAAAATATAAATATTATATTTGATGCTACAGTGCTATGGTTGCTACAGTGCTACAGTGGGTGCTACGGTGCTACAGTGTCCGCACCATTCAAAACCATCCACTTTGATGGTTCCAAAAATGGTGTCATTTGGTGCGTTATAGTGCCATTTGGTGCGCTACAGTGGTACCAACCCCAAACTTACCAAATATGAGTTGGTACCACTATTTTGAACCAAAATTAAAAAAATTAGTACCAAAACCAGTTACAAAACAGGGTTTAAATAGGGTAAATCGAAACCAACATAGGATCCTTGAAAAACTGTAACCATGAGTCCAACAGTGGTTCAGAAGTCAGGGTTGGGAATAAAGGGGTCCACATCTGGCAATAACTCCAACCAGTGAATGGGTCCAACACCACAAGTCCGGTCACTGCACCTTAGGGCCCCCAACCCCACACTAGGAGGGCCACTCACAGTCACAGAGGGTACTCAATACTACTACCGATGGTTGGCGATTCGGTTCATAATATTTTTTTGTAAACGTTGACACAATATTGATATTTGTTTATGATTTGGTTTATAATATATTTTGAAAATATTAATATCGATATATAATATTAATATTTATCTGATATTTATTTTTATAATTAATATTCATTTTTAAAACTGATTTTATTTATTTATTTAAATGTTAAAATACTCAGACACCCAATATGAGCCGCATAAAACTCGAATTCATAACATCTCCTTTGATAATGAAAGATAATACCATCAGATTTTAACACCTTTCATAATTCCTTATACCGTAACGCAACTACAACCAAAACTGGTTGAATTATTTTCTTACCTATGAACCAAATATAGTGAAATGCAATAACCCAACAAAAGTTACAAAACCAAACACAGTAGAGGAAAACAATAGGCTTGATAAGGTTTGGACCCTTCAGGGGGTAGACCTCGATTGTGACGTGAAGTGCCCTTGATTGTAAATGAAAACAAGGTTAATTGTTTATTTCAAAAGCTACAAAGCACTGATGGGACCCACCATGACCCCACAAAACACTATTCTCAACCGTCCAATGTCCACTCATCAAACACTTTGATTTTCTTAACCCCTGTGCAATTGGATAGTTATTTTACTAATTTAAAAAGTAATCTCATTTTTGCAATCAATTATGCAGCTAATCGATTGGTATGGTCACCATCACTAAGGCCATGTTTGGTAGGCGGTTTTTGGTCTGGTTTGGTCTGGTTCGGTCCGGTCCGGTTCGATCTGATCTAATCTGATATGGAAAAGTCTCTTTGGTAAGCGGTTTGGTCTTACTATTTATTTATTATAATATTTATTTATGTATTATTTCTTTATTTATTTATTATTTCTTCAATTTATAATATATTTTATTATTTATATTATTAAATTATTATTTATTAATTTATATATTAATTTATAAATATATTCTATTTATTTATTATTATTTCATTATTTAATTCATTTTATTTATAAATTATTTATTCATTTTTAATTATTTAAAAATATATTTTATTAATTTAATATTAATTTATTATTATTATACTCATTTTTTATTATTATTATGAAGTATTTATTTATTATTATATTAACTTATTATTTATTATTATATTTATTTATTATTATATCTATTTATTATTTTATTATATTTATTTATTTCATTTTGTTTATTATTTATTATTTTTATTATATTTTTAAATATGTTTTATGTAATTTATTATTTATTTTATTAATTTATTATTATTATTATTTATTATTTAGTCCATTTTTTTATTATTATTATATTTATTTATTATTATTGTATTCATTTTTTATTATTATTATGTTTTATTTAATTTATTATTTATATTATTAATTTTTAATTTTTAATTATTTATAAATATATTTTATTATTTATTCATTTATTTATTATTATATTTATTTATTATTATTATATTAATTTTTTATTATTATTAGGTATTATTTATTTCATTTTGTTTATTATTTATATTTTATTTTTAAAATATGTTTTATTTAATTTATTATTATTATTAATTTTTTATTATTATTTATTCATTTTTAATTATTTATAAATATATTTTATTAATAAGACCAGACCGGACCACCAGAAACCACCTTTTTTTTGTCTGAAATGAGGCCATTTTGTTCTGATTTTATTAATAGTACCAAACAAAATGTTGTACTTGCATGTTTGGTACATTGGAATGGAATGGAATGGAATGTCCATTCATTCCATTCCTTGGTTTGGTACAACATAATGAATAGGAATGACTATTCCCAATTAATGAAATTTCATTATTGGGAATGGATTTTCATTCATTTATGAATGCTTTTAAAACATAAAATTATTTAAGTAACCCTCTCACATTTAAAAAAAATAAGTCACCGCCACCGCCATTTCGCCACCACCGTCGCTACCTTTATTGTCCATCATTACTATTCCCGTTACGTTTTACCATTTTTTTTGTAAAAAAATTAAAAAATAGTATTATTTAATTTAATTTTATATTTAATACTAAAAAGGGTATTTTTGAGAAAAAAAATTTAAGTTCATTCAATTCCCAATGTGCTTCATTTTTACAACCAAACAATAGAATGTGAATGGTTATTCCATTCCATTCTCATTCTCATTCCATTCCTACTTTCATTCAATTTCATTCAACCGTACCAAACGTGTACTAATACTATGCTTCTTCTTCTTTTTCTTCCCAAATCCTTTCAAATCTCTCATACCAAACAAAACCTAAAACCTTAGGGCAGGACCCCCCCACCCCCCCCCCCCCCCCCCCAAAAAAACTATACTATCTTTCTCAACTAACCCCCTAATATTTCAAAGTGACACCCCCCCCCCCCCCCCCCCCCCCCCAAATCTATCCCCCACACTGCAGAATTAAAAAAAAAATTATTAATTACATTTCCACGTCTTATTACAAAAAATATATATATTACGAAAATTACAATTTGATTTTTTTTTTTATAAAATTTGAAACAAACAGATAAAATTCGAATATATATATATATATAATTCGTAAAAAATATATAAAATTTGAAAAACATATAAAATTTGAAACAAGATATAAAATTCGAAAAAAACTTATAAAATTCTAAAAATATATATAAAATTCAAATATATATATATAAAAAGTGTGACTGAAATTTAAGTGGACAAGCTTCATTGTCATTAGTCACGGTAACGGATCCTCTCCAGCTCTTTTTCTCTTTCTACCACTTTCCTCTCTCCATCACTATCACTCTTCCTCTCTACAAATAAATCTAAAATCAAAATCAAAATTATATAAATAATATTTTAATCAAAATTATATAAAATCAAAATCAAAATTAATCGATTAACTATATTGATTAAAGGATCCCTTGGTACCCAAATATAGGGGTGCACACGCTTTGATTTGTTTCCAATTCTGACCAAAATCGGAATCAAACAAATACTTTTGGTTTCTTAAAAATGAGAACCGGAACTGAACTGCTAATTTTGATTCAAATAATAATATATTCATGGTGCGGTTCGCTTTCGATTCCGATCGAAATCGGAATCTAACCGATACTTTCGGTTCTTTAAAAACGAGAACCGGAACCGAACTGTTAATTTTGATTCAAATATTAATATATTCACGATGCGGTTCACTTTCGATTCCGATCAAAACCGAAATCTAACCGATACTTTCAGTTATTTAAAAATGAGAATCGGAACCGAATCGTTAATTTTGATTTAAATATTAATATATTTAATTTCGATTAAAATATTTTAATAAAGTATCGATTCGATTCCGATTTCGGTCACTATCGTGGGGCATGTGTCGCCATCGTGACCCTTGAAATAGCTCTGCAGAGAGCTGGAAAAGATCTATTACCTTAACTAATGACTTTGAGGTTTGTCTACTTAAACTTTAGTCACACTTTTTATAGATCGAATTTTATATATTGTTTACGAATTTTATATAATTGTTTCGAATTTTATATATATATTTTTTAATTTTATATGTTTCTTTCGAATTTTATATATTGTTTTAAATTTTATATATTTTTTCGAATTTTATATGTTTTTTTCAAATTTTATATATTTTTTACAAATTATATATATATTTTTGAATTTTATATGTTTGTTTCGAATTTTATAAAAAAAAATCAAATTATAATTTTCGTAATATATATATTTTGTAATAAAGAGTAGAAGTGTAATTAGTAAAATAGAAGGGGATGAAAATATATTTTTATATTATAATTAGGGAGTAAAATGCACGCTTTAAATAGTTTGGGGTAATTTTTAAATTAGAAAAATTTCTTGCAAAAACTCAATAGTTTGGGATTTCTTGCCCTTACCCATATATATATATATATATAACTAAACTATCTGAAATTTTACCCGTCAATATCGAACCACGTGGGAATGATAGATATATGCTGAGTGGGACCCACATTCGTTGGCAGTGTCCATGTCTCGGCCCTTGAAAGGACCAGTTCAGATGAATATATCCACTATTTTATCTCCCACATTTCATTTACATCCCCTATTTTAATTTATCAATTTAATCTCTTACAATAATTTCTATTCTTCCCCAAGGCGCTATTTGGATATAAGAATAATATTTGCTTACTTTTATTTATTAATTTCACCCCTCTAAGTAATTGTGCTGATGATTTTTTGACGCCAATTTCTTCATTTTATTAGTTTGATCCCTTATTTTGATCTTGACTTTACTAATATATATTTTTAATATTATTAGAACACTTTAGAAAATAAAAAAATTATATTTTAAATCAATATATATATATATATATATAAAATATTTGCATTCTTTTTTAAAAAAAACTATTATCACCATTATCAAACCGTAATCAAATAATTTTTTAGAAGGGGCGTGAAACAAAATACATAACTTGAGGACCTAGTTGTCAACCTATAAAGATGTGCAAAAATCAACCAACGCTCCTTTTACAAAAAATATATATTTTTTGAAAATAAAATAAAATATATATATATATATATAAAAAATGGAAAACAAATTTTCAAAAAAAATATAAATATCACAAGTACGAACTCAAATAACTTTTTGAAATCGACTCCAAAAATACTTTTTTATTTTCAATTTTAAATTTTAGTTGTGAATTAAATTAAACTCGAGGAGGGTTTTACTATTAACGTGTTACATTCAAAGAATTGGAAAGTTGCTTCTATAATTTGAAAGAATTTAATTGAGATATTGGACTACATTTTCTTAAATTCTAATTCAGTTTGAATAGAATTTTATGAAGATATCCATTGTGAACTCCGGATAAAACTTATGTGATGTATATGAATACTTGAAATAGTTCTTGACAATATTAGAAACAAATTTCAAAACCAACTATGAAATTGTTATATATATTTAAGTCAACAAATAATAATACAAAAATTAGTATTTTCATGTATTTATTTTAGTACTGAATAATAGAATCCAACACGAATTTTTTCTTCCTATAGTAGGGATAGCAATGGGGAGGCCCGAGGTTGGGATCACATCTCTCGTCCTCGTTTAACTTTTCTATCCTCATACCTATCCCAAATTTGAATATTAAACGCAGTGGGATGGGATGGGGCGGGGCGGGGAGGTTTTTTATCATTAAAAAAATTATTATTATACAAATAAAAATAATATTTAATTTCATAAATAAAATTTTTAATTTATTATTATTATACGTGCATCAAAGTAAAAAATGTATTTTTTAACATAAATGATATGAAATTAAAGACGAGAAAAGTGAAAAGCTAAGGAAACGAATTTGGTATTCGGTGAAATAATAAAAAATGAAGGAATTATTTTATATGAATGGTATATATTAACACATATGATAATATTGGGGGATATATTAGTAAAAAATTAGTATAATTGGGGCGGGGCGAGGTGACCCCTCTCCATACTTGCCCCAATAACAAACAGGAGTTTCCCCTGCCCCGCACTTAATATTACACGAATTGTGAAGATGGTCCATGTAACATTCTCAAAGAATAAAATATGACTTTATCTCATTTTAACTATTTTATCACAAAACTTATCTAGTTTTAACGAGTCGATTGATTCGCGGTTCAATCCAAAGAATTAATTTTATAAGTGAGGCTAACATTCAACTATTTATACACCCAATCATTTTTCATCCTGAGCTGATGTGGGACAAGACTTTTTAATATTCTCTCTCATCCGAACGACTGAACTCGGGTGGTGACACCCAAGCGGGTGTTTGGCATGATGTCGAATCAAGTAGTGGGTCTGGCTCTGATACTAATTATAACGAATCAATTATTTTTTGATCTGATCCAAAAACTTAATCTGATAGGTTAAGCTAATATCCACCAATTTATACATTCAATAACTCTTTTATATGAGGATATGATGTGGGACAATATCCTCTAACACCAATCAAGTACACAAATTACTGAACATTTATATAATTTCCCTTAATTACGCATGCTAAAAAAGTGGAGTGATGTTATTATTACTATTATTTTATAATAAGTAGAGTGAAAATGAAGATTACTACCTCACGAATTGTTGGTTTATTCCCTTATCAATAGTCCATTTAATGTACCAAATCCATGATCATTTTTCAAAGTACTTAATGATCAATTGAAAAACATTCCAGTTTGGAACCATTATTTTTGTTTTTGTTTTTATTTTGAGAACAAAAAATCAAGAATAATTCTTGTTCTTGTTCTTATTTTCTTACCCAAAAGAACAATAACAAAAAATATATTTGGGCAAAAACACACACATGTATTTCCTCTCTACCATAATTTTTTTGTTTTTTGAAAAATCCCAAGAAGAACAAAAAAACAAGTTTTTATTGTTCCCTTATTTTTTCTACTATTCACGAAAATAGTTTCCAAATTGAGAACAAAACAAACAGTAAAAAAGGTTGTCAAACATGTTCTGTTCTCCTGAACAGTGCCAAAAAACAAAAAACATAACAAAAACAAGGTTTCCAAACGGGGCCTTAGGCCATGTTTGTCTTTTTGATTTTGGGTCCATTTGGTCTGGTCTTATCTTGATTTTTAGAGACCAGATCATATTTATTTTGATTTGGTCTAAAAAATTGGACCAAAACCAAATTGAACCAAATGTAGTGTTTTTGGACCCAGCTTTTTGTTGGATTAAGTTGGTCTAGTTCCAAAAATTGGTAACTAATTTGAGACACCAACCACTCGACAAACAAAACAAAATGTATTAAATAATACATAATAATAAATATAATAAATAATAAATTAATGAATAAATAATAAATTAATAAAATATATTTATAAATTAATAAAATAAATGAATAAAAAATAATTAAAATAATGAATAATAAACAAAATGAATTAAATAATACATAAAAATAAAAATAAATAAAAATAAAAATAAATAATAAATAAATGAATAAATAATAATATAAATAAAATATATTTATAAATTAATAAAAATAAATGAATAAAAAATAATTAAAATAATGAATAATAAACAAAATGAATTAAATAATACATAAAAAGAATAATAATAAATAATAAATAAATGAATAAATAATAATATAAATAATAAATTAATAAAATATATTTATAAATTAATAAAAATAAATGAATAAATAATAAATAAAATAAAATATATTTATAAATAAAATAAAAATAAATAATAAATTAAATAAAATATATTTATAAATGGTATACTTCCATTTTTCTCAGACCGAGACCATCATATTAAATCACTTACCAAATAAATTTTCAATTAAGAGAACAGACCGAACTAAATCATACCGAAACAAACCAAAATGGATCAGACCATACTAGACCAACTTGGAGCTGGGCTTAACAATCCATGGATGAAATAAAATTACCAGTGACAGGTGAATCTAATGTCCACATCAGCTTAAAAAATGGCAAGCACTCCTTTTTGACTTAGGCACTTTTCCTTCTACTAATTTGCACGTGGACACACGCGCGTGGGCGGGGCAATTGCCTTCGATCACACTTTCGTGCCTCTCTTCTATTCTCATCATATATATGTTTGTCCTCATTGGAGCATTATGAAATTCAGACAAAATGAACCCCAAATTCAAATGAAATGCATGTGGGGTCTCCATGGAATCTTCAATTCTTATATATACAACCAGTTGCTTCATGGATTACTTATGTTAAGACGTAGTTCTAAATTATAGAGCTATAGTCACATAAAACTATGTCAGATATATAATTCTTTATATATATATATACAGATATATATGTTATGTATTAGACGTGTTTATAGATGGCGAAAGGCCGGAAACTGACAACCAGCCGGAGCGAACGCTTGTTGGGTAGCTATAGTCACGGTCACGGCCATGGGACGGTGACGGAAGGATCGGAGCTGGGTGAAGAGGACGTGTGGTCAATGGTTGATGACATGGTCAACGTTGATGATCGTTCATCGATGAACGGTTCACAAAGCGAATGGAGTCCACGCGACACTCCCGAGAGTGACGGTGTCAGGAGTCGCCGGGGTGTTTCGCGGGACAACGGCCACGTGGGCGGGCTGTCCTTGGCGTTTGACAATTCGGGGAAAACGGCGTCATCGAGGATCGTGCACCAGTACCGGAGTCAGGACAGGGTGGCGTCTCCACGTGGACGCCACATGGCAGCGTCGGCCCCAATGAACGTGCCGGATTGGTCGAAAATTTACCGAGCTGACTCGGTTGAGTCGCTGCACGACTCGGATGAGGGAGCGGATGATCGGGACTCGGACATGGTTCCGCCACACGAGTATTTGGCGCGTGAGTATGCACGGAGCCGGAACTCGGTTTTTGAGGGAGTGGGTCGGACCCTAAAGGGTAGGGACATGAGTCGGGTTAGGGATGCGGTGTGGAGCCAGACCGGGTTCAATGGCTAGACCCTTTTTCGGGTGGGTTTGGTGGATGATCATGTTAGTAGCCTGAAAAATGGAACTTGGATTGTTTATTTGGTTACTGCTATGAATTTTTTCTTGAGCAATGACTCGACCGAGTGAACTCAAATTTGGACGAGTTGACTCGGTAGCGATTGAGCTCAAGCACGATTCGGATACTCTTTGTCAAAGACTAATGATCTTTCTTTCCCATTGTCCTGAGTTAAAATTTGAGAAAACTAAAAATTTTTTGAAATTTGTGTCTGATTAATAATTGGTATTGTAGTAATAAACAATGCTTGGTCTTCATCCCTTATTTGAACCAATATAATTAAAATACGTGACATATATTAATTAAAAACATAAATGAATATTACTCATTATTTATGGAATTCAACCCGGATTTGAATTATTATTTTTTCTCTTATTCAGTTAAAAAAAAAATTTCATAGTTTAACGTTTTCATATGCGTGTATATTTATTTGTATATATAGATTTATATATGCGTGTATATTTTTATTTATATATAGATTGATATATATATATATATGTATATATATATATATATATGTATATTGCAATTGAATCCAAAGAATGATAAATTTTTTTATGTTATTTCTGTAATATCATCAATTTGGTGTGGTGAGCGACACTTTACCCACGAGATTTCTGATTTTTTTCTCCAAATTTCTATACTTCAATCACTTTATTTTTATTTTTTCTTATTTGTGTTCATAATATTTTGTATTCAATTCATTTATATATTTTTGTATTTTAAGAAATATAGAGAAATACCCATCATAATATCGAATAATATTCGTGGATTATGACTTTTTTCTTATTTGTGTTTAAGGAAAGTGTAGATGCATATATATATATATATATATATGACGTTAAACTGCCCATTACATTTTTTTTTTAAAGTGAATAAGAAAAAAAAAAGAATTCAAATTCGGGTTGAATCCCATAAATAATGGGTAATATCTATTTATATTTTTTAATTAATATATACCAAATATCTTTATTTTATTGATACAAATAAAAAAAGCAAGAACAGAGTTGGTCTCACTAGTGAGAACCCAGCATTGTCTATAATAATTTAGTAAAATGAATGTACCTCACATATGATGTTGAAATTTTGAGCCCATTACAATTTACAACCTTAGCTGAATTGGAACGGACAAAAATGAAAAGTTTTCTTATGTCACACTGAATGTGACAGAAAATAGACAAATTTTAATATTAAATATGGTTGGCTAAGGCACATTTATCAGGGTAAAAATATAAGTAATTTGCACTAACACTCCTTGAAATTTAGATTAATTTTACTTTTCAACCGGTCAACATAATTTTGGACACTCACACCCCCTGATCTATGAAATGACAAGAATACCCTCGATTAAAATACTAGAACTAATCAATTATGTGAAATGACTAAAAGACCCTATCCTATTTTCCTCTTCCGACCCTCCATTCCCACCGCCTCACCTTTGCTCTCTTTCTTTCTTTCTCTCTCAGCCATGACTTTCTCTCTCTCGGCCATGGTTAGGGATTTTTTCTTTTTGTTTTCCTTCCATTTTTTCTCCAATTTCCTCTTCGTTTTGAATAATTTTTCCTACAACCAATCAATTTCTTCTGTCCATGGCACGTTTTCGTTTTCCATTCTCCATGGTTAGGGATTTAAAATACTACAACCAATCAATTTGGTTTTGTATTTTTCTTTTGTGCGAGTGTGGTTCATGTATGGCTTCAGGTGCCGACAACAACAACTTAAGAGACTGAGGCAGATTGGGATTTGCTATTCAATTGCGGGTTTATGGTTTCTATTTAGGGTTACATTTTCGCGGTTGTTGCTCTGCATTTGGGGTGGCGGGAGTGAAGATCATGAGCTCTGATTTGATTATCGGAGGCGGATTAGGATTTGCGGGTGCGAATTAGGGGTTCTGTGTTAGCACGGGGTGTTCATGTGAGGTATTGGGTGTTCATGTAAGGTTCTGTGGGTATTGGGTATTCTGAGGAAAACTTAATTTAAGGTGTTCATTGGTTTTAATTTAGGTTTTCAATTTAGGGATTTGATAAGGGTTTCAATTTTGGGGTTTTAATTTAGGGTTTAGGGGTTTTAAATTGGGCGTTTAATTTAGGGATTTAGTTTTAGTGGTTTAATTTTAAAGTTTTTAATTTAGAATTTGAGTTTAGAGTTTTAATTTAGGGTTTCAATTTTGGGGTTTTAATTTAGGTTTGGGTTAAAAATTAGGGATTTAATTTAGGGATTTAATTTAGGGGTTTAATTTAGAGGATTCAATTTAGGGTTTGATTATAGAGGGGTTTAATTTAGAGTTTCAAATTAGGGTTTTCAATCTTTTAGGGTTTCAGTTTAGAGGGTTTTAATTTAGGAGTTTAATTTAGAGTTTTCAAATTAGGGTTTCAATCTTTCAATTTAGGGTTTAGTGTTTCAATTTTTTAATTTAGGGTTTACGGTTTCACTTTAGAGGGTATGTTGGTCCTCAAAAATACAAAAAATAAAGAGAATATAATTTGAATGAATTTTATAGTAGACCAGGGGTAGTTTAGACCTTTCATAGGGTGTTGGGCCTACTCAGGGGGGTGTCAATGCAACAATTTTGAAACCTCAGGAGCTGGTGGGACGACACTTGCTTTGACAGGCCAAAAACTGGAATTAACTTAAATCTTAAGGGGAGTTAGTGCAAATTACCCAAAATATAATTATTGAATTTTGTAAGTTGCACACAACAGACTCAGAATGGTGTAGTGGAAATAGCACTTGCCGCTGCTCATCATATATATATAATTATATATATAGACAAACGCTATTCAAGCTTTATGATGCTGCACTTTTATACCCTGTCAAATAACTAGGTAAAAGATTGTGCACATTGAGGTAAGATACATATGGTTTAACTTTAGAACTACCTGGGTTCAGAATTCAGACATGAGTTTGAGGTTAATTCGAGCAATTATTTTCCAAAATATTTGTAAGTTCGTTCTTTTTTTTGTTATGCTTTAATGTGGCTCTAAATAGAGGTATCGTTTGCACCCGGAGTGATCTAAATAGTAAATAGTGTTGAACTTAATAAAATTGGGAAAAAAGTCTGTTTGGGCCCGTTTGGTAGGTGGTCCGGTCTGGACTTATATGATCTGGTCTGGTTTTATCTGGTCCGGTGTGGTCTGATCTTATCTGGGTGGTGTTCTGAAAGTCTGTTTGGTAAAGCTGTCTGGTCTTATGGTCTTATTCAAGCTGTTTGGTCTTATGTTTGGAAAATAATACAAAAAATAATACATAAAATTCAAAAAATATATTCCTTCCGTCCCAATTTAAGTGTCCACATTCACTATTCAACCTATTCCAAAATAAGAAAAATCAATGTCACTTTATTTGGTCAATTTACCAATTTACCCTTCAATCATTCAAATTATAAAATATCTAAACTACAAACATCACATCACTTGGTGGGACCAAGGATAAAATTTGTTTTTCATTCACTATCACACCAATAAAAGTCATCATCTCAAAAAGTTAGATTCCCCAAAATGGACACTTAAATTGGGACGGAGGGAGTATTAAGTATGAAAAATATATAAAATTTGAAAAAATATAAAAAATTTGAAAATAATATAAGAAATTCAAAAATAATATATATTTCAAATTTTATAAATTATTTCAAATTTTTATATTATTTTTTGAATTTTATATATTATTTTTGATTTTTTATATTATTTTCAATTTTTTTATATTTTCTCAAATATATATATATATATCTAATTTTGTATATTATTTTTGAATTTTATATTTTTTTCAAATTTTATAAATTATTTCAAATTTTATATATTATTTTTCAAAACTTATATATTATTTTTTAAATTATATATATATTTAAAATTTTATATATTAATTTTGATATTTATATATATTTTTTCGAATTTAATACATTATTTTAAAAAATATATATTATTTTTCAAATTTTATATATTATTTTCGAATTTTATACATTATTTTTGATTTTTTCTATTATTTTGGAATTTTTTTTCCCCAAATTATAAATATATTTTTTGCATTTTATATATTAATTTTGAATTATATATATATTTCAAATTTTATGGTCCCATGTGTTAAGACAATTGTATATAAGACCACTTGAGACCACTTGATACCATAATTTTTTGTTGTCTCAAATTATCCCTTTTGGTCCCAAGTGGTCCTTGTTTTTTTTGAACCGTGTTGCCAAACAGTGTCCGGTCCCAAAAAAGCCATTATGAGACCGGACCACATGGGACCGGACCGCGAACCAAATAGGGCCTTAGTGTTCAAGTTTTTGTGACATCCATTGTAAAGAATTCAGTTCTTTTTATACTCACATCCTTCCATTTAGCAGCACCTTACAACCATCCTTCCTATGAGATATCTCGTTGCTTATGTTAATGCACTTTAATGTCTATCGGAGTTCAACCGGTTCAAAAAGAATGAATTTTTATCTTTTTTGAACATGTGGAATAGAATCATGCGATTTGTGTGAGAGAGAACTCAACTTACACGAATGAGTTCTGATTGCCTCAACAAAGAGGACTCTTGGGTAACCGAAAAACATAAAGTACGAAAGAATTGAAAGTGCAAAAACAGGGAATTGAAAAGATACCGAGAATGTAAATTTGATAGTGAAAGTGTAGGTTGCATGAAATATAAAAGAGACGATAAAAATAAAATATAATGAAAAACTGTTATTGTAACAAGAATATTTTTGTGATGGTCGGGGAATTCATATATCTATGTACCTTATTTATAACCTAAAATCGTTTGTGAAATATAACATAGAAATAAATAACATAAAATAAAAGATGATTCAACCTAAATCTAAACCTATCTAAATAAAATACTAATCAACTACAACTCAAAATTTTCCAAAGTGTCCAACACTTCAAAAGCACTTCAAACTTGGTTGGCAATAATTTTCTTCAATTAAGTGGGCTTCACAATTGGGCCGAAATCTTATACAAAAGAATCCATATTCTCGGTCCAAATGGTTATCACATGGCCCAAGTTTTACTCCATTTCTTGGCCCAGCATCGTAGCCCATTACTTGGCCAATATTCGGCCCACAACTCAACCCATTGAATGCCATGTCATCATCTCTTTCTCCATACTGTATTGGCTCAATTGTGGTGTCAACAATTGCCCCCCAATTTCAAATGTCTTCTCGGCTATTGGTCATCCAAGCTAAGAAGATATTTTGAAATTTAAAGAATACCAAAAATTATGGGTAATTGGAATTATTTTTGCACCTAAATTAATGTCAATAACAATTCCTTCCCAAACAGGACTTTTGCTAATAAAACTTTCCATTTATTCACAACTTCTGTTTCCTTATACCAACATCCATTTAGTAATATTATATATATATATATATATATATATATATATATAATATGTAAGCATTAATCCTACCACAAGTTCAAAACTGCACACCAACACCTTCATGTAATAGATACGTATATATATATATATATATATATATATATACATACTATTTTCCTTGAAAGCTAGCATCACTTCCAACTCTTCCTCTGTAGAACCCCCACTTTCATTTTTTCGGCCATTCCTTTATTAGTCGATTACCACCAGATTTTCCTTGCTCCCCAAAATCTGTTCCATTCTTGCTGCTGCTTGTGTAGTGTCTGAAATCATCACTTAGAAAGAGAATTAACGAGTTATGTTCAATGATTTAAGACCAACAATAAAATGGTCTTTATTCTCCTAATCCTAACCTGCTAAAAATAATTTGACATTATTAACAGTGGTTCAATGATCTGATACAAGACTCCAATACTCAAAATTTTAAATTCATGTAGTGGGGAACGAACAAGATCGGTCGGAATTAAATTATTATGCAAGGGGGTATTTGGCGATTTCACTGCCGATTCTATTTAAAGAAAATCACAATACCCACGATGGTTCTTATAAATATATGCTGAAACCACATAAATTGTTTCGGAATCGGCCAAACCATTGTTATAAGCCGAAATCCTACATGTAATTTCAGTTTCGGCCCTTTTAAATTCAATATCGGCCAATTTAGAACGAACAGAACAAATTCAAAATTGGTCATTGTGGCAACGGCCACCTGATGTGCGTCAGGTGTGTACAAAATATATGGTTAAAAATAATACCTTAACGACGCTAGGTTTTACCCTACGCAAGCGCACATATCAATTGTAGAATAGTGATCGGTGGCCGAACCTTGGTTAATTCGGCCTACTAGGAAGGGATAATAAATAATAATGATAATAATAGTGTGTGCAGATAAACCCTTATAGTTGACCTATTTTTTCCTATCGCAAGTGCACGAATCAATTATAGTATAATACCAATGAGATATGGTATATCGAATCCACAGAGACTAATGAATTTTCAACTCTTTATAATTATTTCTAACTAAATTATTAAGGATAGTTTGTTTGTTTTGTTTTCTATAACTAATAACATAAAAGATAAATATGAGAGATAATTGGTTTAGATTGTGAAACAATACAATGGAGATAAAGATCTAGGGTATTTCTAACTCCACCACTAACCTTGTAATATATTATCTAAATCATTTAATTGTAAAGGGCGGTCCATCATATGTGAATCAGATATAGGGTCGCAAACATTGACAAACCCTAATCCTAAAAAAGGAACAATTCATCCATCATTGGCATAAGCCATCTTTATGTGAGTATAACGAGTACGTGCATCTATTCTAAACTACTCCTACTAACATAAATTAAAAGCACATTACTAATTATCCATTTCAAGCATGGTCTGTCTAAATCAAGATTACATGTTAATAACCACTATTGTGTAAAAAATCATGAGTTAAACATCCGAGTTCTAGCCCATATTGAATAACCATGATTGTGCAAGATAAAATATTCATTCAAGCTAAGACAAGACATAAAATAAACATAGAATCTTATATAAAATCAAACGTAATCTCTCATTTACACAATCATCACATATGTGTCATTCAGTTTCCCTTTATACAATAAAAATAAGAAAGAGTCTACATTACTTGGCTAGGGTTTTGTTAAAAACCCTAGATGCAGGTTTAGTTGTTCATGATAGAGATCGTCTTCATTGTTGATGTAGACGAACCCTCCATGGTTGATATTCTGTTCCAAACTCCAATATAACACCAATACAAAACTCCAATTAATTCTCTATGCGAAGTCTCCTTTGCTGTAGGGGAGACCCCTATCTTTTATAGAAAAATAGACATCTTTATTTGGTAATCTGATTGCTTCACGGTTAAGTCAGGAACATATCTTGTGATATGTATTGAATAATGATATATAATATATTCATATATGGTCAATATTGCATCTAAAATAGCCTATAGATCATTCCATGTTGAATTGGATCGAAACGGGTCCCACAGAGTTGTATACGAGTTGTAGAATTTACTGGCCGCATCTGGTCTTACCGAGTACTCAATGAAGCCTCTACCGAGTACTCGGTAGTCTTCATAATCCGCAAAAATCAGCGCAAGTGCGCAAAAGCTCTCGGGCAAAATATCCATCATCCGCGCAAGTGCGCGGTCTTTCGCACTTTACCGAGTACTCAGTGAAGGGTCTACCGAGTACTCGGTAGTTCTTCACCTTACTTCTTTGCTCTTCAACTTCTTTGCTTCGTTTCTCTTTTTGGCTTCATTCTTCTTCATTCCTATTGCATCCTTGACTTATTTTTGGTCTTTCATTTATGATTTCGGCTCTCGAACAGTCTTGAGTCACAGATCTAGTTAATTCACTCGATTAAACTCGTTTTACATAACATCGCCTGAAATATCTTAAAACACGAATACCGTATAAAAACACCAATATAATGATAATCATAGACATAACAATGTATAATTAGGAGCCTTAAATATATGATATTTGGCTCCGATCAAGCCCCCAAACTTCAACATTGCTAGTCCCTTAGCAATCACTTTAAAAATCAAAATTGGTGATGATTGTGTTTTTAGTACAATAATTTAAAATCTATCTAATTAACTAACTAATTAACAATCTAACTAACTTTTTCTTTCGTGAAGGTGTACGATTACACTTAACACATGTAATAAGCCTTTTAAACCCCTCGACAATACCGAGTGGACGAGTGAAGTCTCGTGAGGGTTAAATATACTACCCACAACTTCTTTCATTATTCATTCTTGTATGCTCATGAAATCAAGTAATTATTAACTTATACAATGCTATAATTTTGTCAGAGTAAAATGTATACAAGTTATCCCTACTCACTTATAAGTAACAATTATCATGAATTAAACTTAAAAGAATGGTCCCCACAGTAGTGAAATAAACTTGCTAATTTCTACAGCCGATCCACATAGTTTTCTGTGTTTTTGTGAATATTCTCTATAGTAGACTAATCTCCATTCTTTTACTTTGTTGATCAATCTTTGCCATGACATAACTTCACCATACTTTATCCCTTTTAGTCCCAACCAACTGGGCCCGGGCTTCTTCCATGTGATTTATGCTCATTAGTTTTCTCCTATTTAAACGCGAACAGTGATATTGGTGATACCAATGGTCGGTTAATCAGATCGAAAAACTACTTTTTGTATTTTATTTTATTCTTTCAAAATAAATTTTCAACTTTTTCTCTATATTACTTTTTTTAATTCTTTACGACTCCCCTTTTCCCCTTGTCATTGAAACAAATATATTTTTTCAACTACATAGTCAAAGGTTAATAGTTGTCCCATATAGATTATGTGCATGTGTTTATAGGTCAAAACTATCCTTCTCGGTTTCAATTTCGCTCATCTATTAACTCATGTGGACCATATCTTAAAAATTTAATTTAATCAAACTATTACATACTCATGAGTGAGGTAGTTGCATACATAATACCTTTCTAGTTATAACATGTACACAAATCAACTTATACTTAACATCAATCACATATTTCAAATGAAGAATTTAATAAAAATTTTAAAATATTATTTTTCTAATTCCCTCAAAATAAAGTCTTTGGCAAATAACTAATTTCTCCCCTCCAAACTTAAATCAGACCATGTACTCATGGTCTAAACAAATAAATAAAGGAAGAAATTGTTACCGCCTTTGAAGTATAATTCCATTCTTTTCTTCATATTGCTCTCATTTCCCCCAAACTTATTTTGAATGATCTATTAAAACATAACAACACTATGCAATACCCATGATCATATCAAGTAGAGAGATAATAATTGATAAATCGGAATATAAAATATAAAGCAAATTTTCAAGGAAATAACATTTTATTTAATAAAAGTACACATGATTTGGCCTTAAGGGTCTACAATCCTATAAATCAAAATTGTAGAAAAATAAAATAAAATAAAAGATAAAACCAATCCTAAACGGATTTGGTGGGAAAAATAACAAAACAAAAATAAAAGTTCTACATCTATTCCCTTAGTCCTACGAATTTTTCCTATTCCCCCTTTAACCACTTTTGTTATCTTCTTCATTAATGATACGTCTTTGAAATTCCCTCCATCGACGTAAATCATCATGATCCAAAGTGTCAAAGAATTTTCAATGATTATAGTCCTTGATAACTGAGACACTTGGTTCTGATGGTTTCTCAAATTCTTCACCTAATTGATCCTTAATCACAACACATACTAAGAACGGGAATGGAATTTTCCATTCCTTATTACATTGATAACTACAGTGCACTATTACGTCCCAAAAAGTCTCCATAAAATTATCTTTTCTTTATTATAATTTACTTAAAACTATTTATTATACTATATATATCAATCAAAGTCCTATTTTGAAAATAAAAATTAAAATACATAATTATATATATTTATTTTTGAAAATTAGGAAAATATAAGTTTTCTAGAATCCACTGAGTACTCGGTAATTCCTGTACTAAAATTATTTCAAAATTCTTTTTATTTTAAAATTTTCTTCTTAATTAGTATTTAAAAATTATACGTAGAATATATATAAGAGTTAGTCTACATAAATATTTATATATATTACTAAAGTTAATAAAAAATATTGTTTTCTATTTTTAAATAAAAATAAAATAAATATCTATAGTAAAAGTATACATAAGTAATTATATATAAAATTAGTAAAATATAAATATATATTTATTTAATTTAAATAAAGAGAAATTATTTTTCTACATATTTTCTATATATAAAAATATTAATTTTTAATATTCTTATAAAAATAACTTAAATAAGTAATATATATATATATATATATATATATATATATATATATATATATATCGTAAAATTATACATATGTAGATATATATGAAATTAGTGTAGGTATATGTATATATATTTTTAGAAAAAAATATTTTTGAAAAATCGTAAATTTTCCTAATAAACGAATCTTAATTTAGAATTTAAAAACCTCTACAACCTCAAAAAAAATTATTTAAACAAATCCTAAAAACATTCCTCAAAATAAAATAAATCATAACTCATGCAAAAAGAATAGAAAATCTAATTAATATACAATTCCGGATTACCGACGTCAATCTTTACCATCTTTGGCAAGACCGCATCAAATTGTATTATCGAATACCTTACCTCTCTGCTACACATCCACCAAATTTCGGTCTAAGCTTGGAAGTAAATCGTTCATTGGTGTCCATTGTGAATATTTAATAATGAGCATGACATCAAGAAAATAATAATCATCGTATAACTTACCTCATTTATCATACTCTATATTCTTCTCAAATCTATTATTTGTGTCCAACGAATTTTTCATCAACGAATGAGGTAATGTGTCTTTTATTACCTTGTCAATCCCCTTAATTACATAGTATTATTTCCTTCCTTGTTTATCATGAAGTTGCTCCTTAAGGTATTGGGAAAATTGTTCTCTCAATTCATATGCTATCTCAATTGATTTTTTAGGTTCTTCGGATTCTGACGTTGATAAATATATTTGTGAAGAATTGGCTGGTATATTCGAGGTGATTGGTAGCGATTCTATTGGTTTTTGCCATGATTCACCGTATAGTGCTTTTTCTATAGCCGCAATATCATCAAGGTTAGATTGTATTTGTTTCTCCCAATCGATATTTGCGAAGTCTTATTTTTCTTCAGTCAATTCGTCATTCCCCACATTTTCTTGTTTCGACTCTTCTCGTGAGGTTTCATTATTTGCCTCGAATTGTTCCTCTCTTTGATTATAATCATCCTCCTCGTCTTCATAAGTTATATAGAACGAACTAGCTTCCTCTTCATCACTAAGGGATCCTAGTTCAACTATACTTTGGTTTATTGTATTAACTACCGTTTGACGTGGTCGTTCCTCTTCTCTTCTATTTAAAGCACTAGCTAGTTGCCCTACTTAGGTTTCTAACTTACAAAGAGATTGTGTATGAGAGTAGAGTACTTGTGATTCGGCTTCTAATGTGCTAAGGGCATTCAAAACTCTATCTTCAAAATTGTTTGACTGGGGAGGTAGATTTGGAATTAGATTCGGAACAAAATATTCATATTGAAGTTGATTTAAATCATACGAATACAATTCTTGATTATCTAATTGTAAGTACGAATGATCTACCTTGTATGTAATCTCCTCATACTCACGAGTGGTTGCTTCAATATTTCTTAGGGCCGCTAAAACCTTATCTTTAAAACTCAATGACTCTTGGGGAAAATATTGATCTGACTCTTCAGTTTGGAATATATTAGATGATTGATGATAATACTCTTTATTATATGATCAAAAACCTAATTCTTGATCATATAATTGAGAATTCGATGGTTGATCGAAATATCGTGGATCTTGATTTAAGATTTGATATTGGCATCCCGTGTATGGTTGGTGATATGAAAAACTGGGATCGTCTAACCAACCAAAATTATATGTATTATAATATGAAATATCGGCCGAATTAGTGTAGGCGTTATACATTTTTTTTATTTTTTATTTTTTATTTTTTAATAGGAATGCATATAAATAAAAAGAAGAAATAGAAATTAAACAAGAAAAGTAAAGTGGAATTGTGCAATAATGATAAATACACTTAAACTCATAAACAGTCCAACAAAACAGTGGCAACCTGCTTCTCTGGTTCTCCCTTCGCTTATTTCGGTGTATCTCGTCAAAACACACAATTCAACTTTAAAAAGAAGAAAATAAAAATAAAGCAAATAAAATAATCTAGCTATAATAATTATGCAAGAGTATATAAAATCGTTTAGTCCCTGGCAATGACGCCAAAAACTTGATCGATGGCCGAACCTTGGTTAATTCGGCCTACTAAGAAGGGATACTAAATAATAATGATAATAATAGTGTGTGCAGATAAACCCTTATAGTTGACCTAGTTTTCCCTTTCGCAAATGTACGAATCAATTATAGTATAGTACCAATGAGATATGGTATATCGAATCCACAGAGACTAATGATTCTTCAACTCTCTATAATTATTTCTAAATAAATTATTAAGGATAGTTTGTTTGTTTTGTTTTCTATAACTAATAACATAAAAGATAAATATGAGAGATAATTGGTTTAGATTGTGAAACAATGGAGATAAAGATCTAGAGTATCTCTAACTCCATAACTAACCTTGTAATATATTCTCTAAATCATTTAATCGTAAAGGGTGGTCCATCATATGTGAATCAGATATAGGGTCGCAAACATTGGCAAACCCTAATCCTAAAAAAGGAACAATTCATCCATCATTGACACAAGCCATCTCTATGTGAGTATAACGAGTACGTACATCTATTCTAAACTACTCATAGTAACATAAATTAAAAGCACGTTACTAATTATCCCTTTCAAGCATGGTATGTCTAAATTAAGATTACATGTTAATAACCACTATTGTGTAGAAAGTCATGAGTTAAGGATCCGAGTTCTATCCCATATTAAATAATCATGATTTTGCAAGATAAAACATTTATTTAATCTAAGACAAGAGATAGAATAAACGTAATCTTATATAAAATCAAACGTAATCACTTATCTACACAATCATCACATACGTGTCCTTCAGTTTCCCCTTATACTCGGTAGTTCTTCACCTTATTTCTTTGCTCTTCAAATTCTTTGTTCCGTTTCTCTTCTCGATTTCATTATTCTTCATTCCTATTTCATCCTTGACCTATTTTTGGTATTTTATTGGTCTTTCATTTATGATTTCGGATCTTGAACAATCTTGAGTCATGGATCCAGTTAATTCACCGGATTAAACTCGTTTTACATAACATCGCATGAAATATCTTAAAACACGAAAATCGTATAAAAACATCAATATAATGATAATCATATACATAATAATGTATAATTAAGAGTCTTAAATATATGAAATTTGGCTCCGATCAAATAGCAAAGCGACTTGAGTAAGGGATATCGATCCCACAGAGGCTGAGATTGTTCACTTTAGCAATTCAAAAACACTGAATTATATTTCTGAAAATGGTTTATTTGGGTGGTCAAAGACCAAATTATCTATTTTAACTAAAATTATTTAAAAAACAAAGTAAATTGGTGTGATTCAGATGAGAGAGAAAACTAGGGTTTTCATCACTCCACTACTAACTGCATAATATAGTTCATCAATGTATCTATTGTAAGAGAACAATCCATAGACTGTGAATCAGGTCGTACCGTAAATAGCTAAATACGACCCCAAAAAGGAGTACCATTAATCGGATTGCCACAACCCGTCCCATGACTGGCCTAACTAGTACATGCCAATTAAGCTACTCTAATATACTCCTACTGCATGAAAATAAACTAAAGCATGTCTATATTAAATCGCCAAGGCACGACCTGTGTCAGCCTAGGGTTTCAAGTTTCATTGCCACCATTGTGTAGAAAACTATAATTAAGCATCCGAGTTCTTACTCATATTAAATAATCATAGTTGTGCAAAATAATACATTCATTCCATCTAAGATAAGAATTTAGAACAAACATATAATTTTATATTACAAATCAGAACGGTCTCTTAACTACTACAATTATCACAGTATGGTCAACAGTTTCCCCTCTTTATAATTAAAAACAATGAAATAACTATATTACCTGGCTAGGGTTTTGCTAGAAAACCCTAGCTACCTAGTTAGTTGGCCATGGAAGATGGTGACTGCATCGTTGATGTAGAAACGCTCTCCATAATCTTCTTTTCCAGATCTCTAGGTTTGAATATGGCTATCAACAACAACAAATTTGAATGAATGAACAACCTCCAAAAACTCACATCTGAACTCTCCAACTCTCCAGCTCTCCAGACCTAACTCTGATGTATGGTCTTGTATATATAGGCAATGGCATAGAGAGACTCTTTTTAGTCTTTTCATACTAAAACTCATGCAAACTCTAATTTCTCATATATATAAGTGTATATACATGTATACAGAGGTCTGGAGTCGCAGACATGTTTTCCAATTAAGCCGGGGGTGAAATAGGAAAAATCCACAAAAAACCACCAAAAAGTTGTCGCACCTACGCTTCAAGCGTAGTAGGACTACGCTTTAAGCGTAGGTCCCAAGCGTACTTCCAAGTGTTGGTTCAAGCGTAGAAATGTGATTTTCAACCACTTTTTAAAACTGGAAGCGTAGGCAAAAGCGTAGGTATTTTGTGGAAAATCACTTTTCTCTGTAAATGCACCAAAACGTCCATCTCGAACCCACGATAATTTTTGCTGAAGATGGCGGCTTCTGAAAATGCTATTTTTGCCCTCTGGGAGCTATTTTTGTCTCGGACTGCCTCTTTGACTCTCATATTGGATAGAAAGAACATACTCTTCAGTTAATTCACCGAAGTTAGCTCCAATTTTTCATTAAGCTCTTGAAATATGTCTTAACACGCAAATGCAATAAAAATATCAAATAATGGAATGAAAGAACGTAACAATAGTGAGTTAAGGGGTCAAAATGACTAATATTTGACACCTATCACCACCTTTGTTTATGCTATAGCGGTTTCAACAACCTTCTTTATTTTTGTTGATGCCTTTATTTCAATAACAGTAGCTTCCTTTTCAAACGATGGTGGTTTGCGCAAATTGGCCATCGGTTTCCCCCCGTGTCTTGGAGGATTCGTGGGTCTTTTCTTCAACATATCAATAGAATTTTGAAACCCCTGCTTTAATTTAGCCATTTCAGCTTGTAACTCTTGTTGTTCTTGAATCATAACCCTAAACCGTTGTTGCATGGATTCAAGCCAGACGGTCAATGGTGGCATGTTGCAATTCTCTCAGTTATCTAGCGGTCTCCCACTAGCGTGCCAAAATATGTTTGCTCCAAAAAATATTAAAAATCGGCCAAATAGTAGAGCCGATAATATTCTTCGTATCCATAGAGTGCAAGCGTGCCAGAACCGGTGACGAAGTTCAACCGGTTCAAAGAAACGAATTTTAGTCTCTTTTGAACATGTGGAATAGAATTAGGTGATTTGTGCGAAAGAGAACTCAACTCACATGAATGGGTTCTGATTGCCTCAACAAAGAGGACTTTTAGGTAGCCGAGAAAAATAAAGTACGAGAGAATTGAAAGTGTAAAAACAGGGAATTGAAAGATACCGGGAATGCAAATTTGGTATTGAAAGTGCAGGTTGCATGGAATATAAAAGAGACGATAAAAATAAAATATAATGGAAAACTAGTATTGTAACAGGAATATTTTTGTAATGGTCGGGGACCCCAGATATCTATGTACCTTATTTATAACCTAAAATTGTTTGTGAAATATAACCAAGAGATAAATAACATAAAATAAAAGATAATTCAACCTAAATCTAAACCTATCTAAATAAAATACAAATCAACTACAAATCAAATTTTTTCAAAGTGTTTAACACTCCAAAAACACTTCAAACTTGGTTGGCAAGAGTTTTCTTCAATTAAGTGGGCTTCACAACTGGGCCGAAATCTTATACAAAAAGAACCCATATTCTCGGCCCAAATGGTCATCACATGACCCAAGCTTCATTCCATTTCTTGGCTCAGAATCGTAGCCCATTACTTGGCCAATATTCGGCCCATAACTCAACCCATTGAATGCCATGTCATCATTTCTTTCTCCATACTGTATTGGCTCAATTGTGGTGTCAACACTAACTCAGACCCAGATTGATATACGTTAAATGAAGTCTCTATCGCTTTACATGATAAATGAGTGTTTGAATTATTGCACATCAAATTTTGATGAAATTTTTAAAAAAAGAAGTGAATAGGTTTGATAGTGGAAGAGGAAAATTGAGAGTGAATTTAGTGTCAAAGTTAGAAAAACAACAGAAACTAGTGTGAAAAAAGAGGAAATCCTTGTAGACAGTAGAGTGGCAGTGCTTCATATTAGTGTCATTCCTCTTTTGCCCCTATCCTTATTCTATTTTTGTCTACATTTCATATGCTTACTGTATGGGGGTTCGTGATTTGATTGATTTATAAATAATTTCTACACACTCTAACACTTTGACAAATATGGTTTTTATTTTTGTTTTTTTATGATTTACATAACTATCGAAAGAAGAAGGAAGAAAAGAGAAACAATACAGGTAGTCACTTGCAAACCACTCTTTATCTCTTTAGAAATTTCTCTTTCTAAGTCTGGAAGTCCTCCAAAATGAAGACTGGGTCAGTATTTATAGACACTGTGACCCAGTCCCTCTTCGCGGAATGTTTTTGCCACGTCAATACCATGTCGTGTTTAGCATATCTTGCGAGATCCCACAACATTTCGCGACATCGAATTCGCGCAGCTATGACCACATCAGCATCCCTTGTGAGAACCACAATATGCTTTGCGATATACGATACGCGCTCCTTTCTCGCGGATCTAATTTTCTTGTTGTATTTCCTTTGTACAAGAAACTGTGATGTTATAGCCTTTCCCTGGGTCATGACCTATTTGCATGCATACCATTTTCATGACCCTGAGTACCACTGACCTCTCTAAGGTACTTTTGTTTTAAATGGTACAAATAGGGTCGCGACCCACTATTTGCATATTCAAAGCATTTCCCTAGATTTCCATGTAGTACTCCTTACACAAGCAGCATATAGGACTATGAGTTTAGATGTTAGCTATACCCACATCAGTCCCCTCATAGTTACCTCTATGTAATGATTTTACTTGCGTATAAACCATTTTGGGCCAGTTCCCAAATAATACTCGTGAGACACCCCCTTACATTTTTCCCTATTGCGCTTTAGTACTTAGCCAAGTATTAAAGTGCAACAATCCTTACCTCGCGAGTTCCTGATGCGAATTATTTCTTTTCACGAACGCTTTATCATTGTCGCGAGATGCTTCTCCGTGACCCCTTGTATCATGAAGGATCCTGTATTTCCTTTTTTACTCGGTTAAATACTTATTTCGCGAGCCGAGATTCATTTCGCGAAGTCACTCTTCTTCCTTTTACCCTTTTTTCCCATTCCCGTATATGCCTTCAATTTTGCATCTTTATATCCGAATTCGAATTTTTAAAATAATTTATTCTCCAGGATTCGCGACTAATTTTAGTGCGCTTGATTAAGTGACCTTTCACCATCCTCGTGCATTTAATGCACCTTTTTCGGTTTCCACGCCCATCCCCTATATAAACCGGACTTGTCATTTTCATCATTTTTTTTTCACTTCTTTCTTCCTAGAGCTTCTTCTCTTCCCATTTCCTTATTCTTCTATCCTTTGCTCTATTCTGTTCCTTCCCTTGTTTACTTTCCTCATTTATTGTGACATATTTATATCTCTCGCAAATATTTCCTTCATTATTTTTCTGCTTCATCATCATGACCAAAACATCCACCCTAAAGCTTCTTGTTCCTCCTTCTGGAATTGTTCCTCCTATTCCCCAAACCTATGAATGAGTAAGGTTCCCTTTTTTTACCCATAACATGACATCTTCTGGTCTGCGATGGAAAGTATCCCCTCTGATGATGCCTCAAGCGACCCTGTCACCCTTGATCCAGACCAAGAGGTTGACCCTGTTTTCATTCCACCCACTTCGATTCCCCATTTTCTTATTGAAAGGGGAGATGCCCTTTTCCCTTCATTGAGTACGAAGGTCACGTGGCACCTATTAATGACTATAAAATGTGGTCCAGTCATATTCTTAGCCAAAACCACCATCGTGCCATGATAGCAGAAGCAGGTATCCTTGACTCTATTGAGCTCTTTTCTGACTTTTACGTCCGTCACGACGTAGATGCCTTAACTACCCTCGTCTCGCGATGGAACACTTTTTCTCACACCTTCATCGCTTCTTGGGGTGATTTTTCACCTACACTTGAGGACATCATAGTTCTATTCCGACTTCCCGCTATGGATTCGCATCCCATCAAAGTCCCTCTTGTTGCTCCTGAGGACAAAGTTATTCTCAATCAACTTCGCGACTGTGGTTCCTATGCTTGCAAACAAGGCAGCTGGTTTGACAAGGGCGTACTCCTTTCTGAGCAGGCCATGTCAAGCCGTCCCAAGTTATCATATTCTGCATGGTGCCATCATTTCTTTCACGAATATTCTCCTTAGAAACTTGTTCTTGGTTAATCTCGCGATTTAGCTCCAGGCCCTCAATTTAATAACCCTCTTGAATTGGCTGGATTTCTCGCATATTGGCTTGACCGGTACATTTTCCAAGGTAGACTGGAGGACGGTCCAAGCAAATTTGTGTTCCATCTAGCAGCTATGCTATCGCGAGGTATACGCATCCCCTTGGCTCCTTTTTTCCTTGGTACACTGTATTTCCAACTTGACACCCTCGCGAATGATTTCTCTCGTTCATTGGGTAGATTTGACATCACTACTCACATGTCAAACACCTTTCTCACTTTATTTGTTTTTGAACGCTTTCCTCATTATGCCCCTGTTCCTCTTTCTTTTCCTTCTTCCCAAATTTCAGAGACCATATATTCTCATTCGCTCAGATCGCGAGTCACTCGTTGGTCTTCCCTTCCATCTTCTAAAATAGTTGCTAACTTTATTTACATTTCTTTAGAATTCTCATGGCGCCCATACTCCACTCCTCTTGACGATTTTACTTTCCTGATTTTTATCCAAAAGATGAGATTGTCTCTTATGACTTCTCTTTAGATGATCACCTTATTTTCTCTACTATCACTCATAGATGTCATCTACATATTTTTAGTGAAACTTTTGATAAAGTTGAATTTTGGGAAAGAACAAATAAACAGATTCCAAGCCTTCATGAATAATCCTCCCATTGTTGCAGAGCTAACATCAGTTTATGCTTTAGATCCTTCACTAAAACTTTGTAAACCTCGAGGCACCTATGGTCATAAATGCAAATTTGCACTTCAACTACCTGATCATTCTGTTCAAGATGAACACAATGAAACTTTACTAGTAGCCAGAGCTCCTGCCAAGCGAAAATCCAAGAAAACAAAAAATGTCCCCCATGCAGGCCCAGCTAACACGCGCAAGCGTTCATATCGTGTGGAGATTTCACCCGCGAAATCCCCTATTCGCGAGGAGCCTATCCCGATGAGGCTGGTAATCTTATTTTGCTTACTTTTTGTGCTTTGTGTATACATGCCCTTATATATGATTATTGATACTAATATTTTCCTTTTTATTCTCTTTTTACAACGTTTTAGTGCTTAGGCCACAAGTATCAAATATAATTCTCATTCGCGTGATTTACCTAACATAGATCATATCTCTCTGTCTCATAGACTTGAGAAATTTATTCTCGCAGAGTTATTAGATCGCGTACCCCTTGCTCAAAGGAAGATAACTCTCCCTTTTGCCACGGAGACCCATATAGTAGGAGAGACCCCAAGCTCGGAGGAAGTACATTTAACGCGAAAGCGTAAGCTTACAAAAGCTTCATGAAAGGGTAAAGAATCCACTACTTCTAAAGTACTATAGGAGGTGATTCCACATGTAGTAGGAGACAATCCAGATCCAAACGAAGTACCTTTAGCCGAAAGATGAAAGCTGGCTTTGGCCAAATTGAAGAACAAGCGAAAAGCTAATGCTACGTCTTCTTTATTAGAAACAATAGCTCGTGTGGTAGAGGATATTAGAGTTGTTGATTTGGCTCATGCACAGGAACTTGCAAGCACTCATGGGGTCTCTCGCGACCATATCCGTACTGGTAATCCTCTTACCTTTTTTTTCTTTAATTTCCTTCATTCCTTCCTTTGATGATTTAACTTATTCCACCTTGCTGTATCTATCAGATAGTGCAGAGGAAACAGAGGTTGCTGGCATCCTTTCCTTTCTTCCGAAGAAAGTGATTTCTCAAAGTGAGTCACCCCACTTTTTTTTACATATCATTTGCCCTTATTAATTTCACACCATTGATACCCATTTTTGCATAAATTATCAGGTTCTCGCGAGATAGTCTCTCTTCATATTCCTACTTCTCCCGGGGGTGGTCTCCATTCTAATTTTTCCCTCAAAGATTCTTCTGATGATGACGAGGACCATCTCCCCATTAACACACTGTTGAAAAAGTCTACTCAACTGACTTTTAAAGAAGATGATGAGTCCTCTTCATCTCGCGACACTGTGTTCTCCGCGACCTCCACTCCTGAAGCAGACCGCGAGGACCTAGCAGATCGCGAGATTAAGGCAGCAGCAGATCAGGAGCTACCAACTAAGTCTTATTCAGAGCCAGCTATTCACCCCTCACTTCCTCATTTATCTGCACCTGAGGTTGCTGCCATTGTTTCTCTGGTTGCAGATTTACCTATTAATGATCAAACGTAAGATCAGAATGTAGACGATAGTCATTTGCAGCCTCTTGAGGGTGATATTGCGGTTGAAGTAGCTGCAACCATGGAAGATTACCCCAGAATTGAGAGGTCCCTTTTTGGTGGTATTATTCCTAAGGTTGAGAAAGGTAAATTTTTCATTTCTCCCACTTATTTAATTTTGAGCATCCTCAACGCACTAATATACTTTATGTGTGTGATTTTCTTACTTAGGTCTAAATTCTGAAGATCAAGAAATGATTGGCGAGCTTCTTCACAACACTCAAAGGATTTCCTAGGGTCAAACAGTAATTCCGCTATAACTGTTTGTTTCTCATAATACAGAGGTGCATCCATCCCCACCTCGTGAACCTGCTTTAGATCCTCACGAGTCTACCTCTATTTCTCGCGATCATGCCTCTACATCCCGTGAGCCAGACTTTTCTTATCATAAACCTCCTCTTGCTCCATCAGATGTCCATCAGTATGCCATCCCAGTGCCAGTACCTTGGCATATTTGGCTTTGCTATCCATGCGATATACCAGTGCTAGATTAGATCGTGGCTACTCATCCGGAGACATTTACGCGAATGGAAATTCCCGAGCCACTCCTGCCATCTATTTTAAGCTTATCGTAGATGTCTTCAGGACTTTATCCGAGACTTCTATTCAGGACCTTGTCCCTGATACACTTCCCAGATGTCATGCTCGTATAAAATATTGGAAGAAGATTGGTATGGATATGTCTTGGTGGGAGGCACGCCTAGATACTGTTCAGAGGCTTTATGATCATCATCACACTGAGCTCAAGGACCGTGCCATTCGATAAAATAAATAGGCTGAGATAGTAGAAGCTCGCAGGAGACTGGATTTACTCAAGGAAGAGGACAAGAAGCTTCAAGAAACATCTGATCATTCTAAGAGGACTCGCATGTATTAGGAGGAGCATGAGGGTTTTAAGCTGTCAGATCCTATCACCAAGAATATTTTTTAGTATCTTGTCTTATTTTGTAATTTTATCCTCATGATGTATACACATTTTTGATACACTTTTTTTTAGTCATATTCTGTGCACATATCTTGTTGAATGACATCACATTATGATTGTCTTTACTACTTCATTTCTTATTACTTGTTTCTGATTCTTCTTTTCAATTTACTATGCATTTCAACTTATCATCTTTCCTCAGAACATAAAGGCTTCATGCTTGATATAGTTTTATCCACTTCACATTAAGGGGCCCAGTTCCCTCGTGAGTGATCTCGTGCTCCATTTTGTAGTAGCCACTACTGTTTTCACTTGTAATTACATAAGGACTCTCCCACTTAGCTTCAAACTTCCTTACTCTTTGTCCTCTCATAATTGTTGGAACTGTTTTCAACACCCTGTCCCCTCTTTGAACCATCTGTATCGTACCTTCTTATTGTAGTTTCTTGCTTGTTGTTTAGTGTAAATCTTCTGATTTGTCAAAGCTTCAGCCCTTGTTTCTTCCAATAATTCAATTTCTAGTAGTCTTTTTTCCTTACTACTTTTTGAAATCAGTATTTTAGCCGTGACCTCCAATTCTGTTGGCAACACAACCTCCGCCCAATAAACCAACATATATTGAGTAAAATTTGTTGCACTTCGATATAAGGTTCGATGTGCCCACAATGCTATATGAAGCTCCTCTACCCTTTTCTTTTGGTTATCATGCACCAACCTTGACAAGATTTAAATCAACGCTTTGTTAGAAGCTTCAGCCTGTCTATTCTCTTTAGGATAGTATGGTGTTGACTTATGATG
Organism: Cornus suecica; assembly: GCA_963922005.1. Lineage (NCBI taxonomy): Eukaryota > Viridiplantae > Streptophyta > Magnoliopsida > Cornales > Cornaceae > Cornus > Cornus suecica. Next base: position 54,761,230 of record OY998241.1, on the reverse strand, counting down.
AATTACTGAATATTTTCCTAACAAACCTACGACTTTATGGTTAACAAAAGGAGTCCCATTATCTGATAATATGACATTTGGTATCCCAAATTGGCAAATGATGTTCTATTTTATAAACCGCACCACATTATCTGTTGTTGTTCGCTGTAATGGAATAACTTCTACCCACTTTGTGAATAACTCAGTTGCGACTAATACCCATGTATGCCCTTGAGCCCGTGGTGTGATTGGCCCAATTATATCCAATGCCCAAGTATGAAAGGGCCATGGAGTGGATAAGTTGTGCAATTCTGCTGCTGAACTGTGAATGAGATCTCCATGCACTTGACATATTTGACATTTCCTGACAAAGTCACCAACATCCTTTTCCATTATTGGCCAATAATATCAAGATAGGTGAAATTGCTGAAACACCTTTCTTGGGCCCTGATGCCCAAATTCATGGGTCCGTTTAAGTACTTCATCTGTTTCCTCCTCATCAATGCATCTTAGTAGTTTTCCCTCGAAACTTTTGCTGAACAATTTTCCATCATGGATGACGAATTGAAAGGGTAACTTATTGAATCACAACTTCTCTACCTCAGGCAAAATCCATTCTTTCAAATAAAGCTCAAACTTCCCCCGCCAGTCAGTTGTTTCCGTAAAGTTTCCCTCACTTGCGGAAGGGTAAGCATTACAGTTCTAGCATCTACCTTATAACTCAACTGCATCAATTTTCATGTTTGGCCAGAAATATCCTTTTTGTTGTACACCCCTGTAGAGACTCACATCTGTTTGCCCATACATTCTTTCGTGAGCTTGCTGTAATAACTATTGCACTTCACTCATCGGCACACACCTGGCTAAAATTACTTTTGCTGCTCTATGATATAACACTCCTCTTATGATTTGGTAACCTCATCGTATAGTATTGCTATCATTTTTTAGCAAGGCTTGCACTATATTTTCCCTCCAATCCTGCTCTGAAAAGAGTTGTGGCTCCTCTTTATGACTAACAACAGAGCTGGTCCTTCGCAATATCTGTAAGGTGGCATTTTTCCCTTAAAACTATAGTCGCGAGACCATCGTTACTAATGCATTAGAACGCTGATTTCCTTTTTGCGACTCATGTTGAAAGTTTACAGATTCAAAAGTTCCCAGCATTTGTCTTATGAGAGTTCTATAAGGCACGATGTGTGGTTCTTTGACAGCATATTCACCTTTAACCTGTTTTATGACAAATTTGTAATTCCCTTTTACATGCAGGACTTTCACTATTAACTACTGAAAATCAAGCCTTCATATTCTGCTATGTTGTTGGTGCAGGGAAAATCAAGCTTGTAGGCCATTGATGGGCATCAGGTGTGTGCAAAATATATGGTCAAAGACAACACCTTAACGACACTTTATGTAACACCCCGTGTTATTTTCCTTTTTCCTGGAATTATATTTAATTTAATTTCGGTTATGATGTCACTTGTTCATGACGTTCATATTATTCTTGGTATTTCGTGTGTAAATTTTTCGCTTTTAGTTTTAAAGTCGACTGGATGACTTTATGGTCTCTCTTTGATGACTACGCGAGTTCTTGTTATCGACTACGCGGTATCGTTTCGATATTTAATGTTTAGTACTTCGACTGGATGACGACACGTTGTAATTGATCGGACTTGTTTAGTGTTCCGACGTTTGGGGTCCTAACCCGGTGTATTTCTTTCGGACTAATTTGGTTATTTGGCGTCCTGTGGACTTACGGGTTAACGCAATATTATTTGGAGGCTTCCGGTAATTGTTGAGATTTATTATATATATATATATATATATTTAATTATATATATATATATATTAAAGTGGGGTCATTTCATAATTATGGATAAGTTGATGGTTGCTTTTGCAATTAGGTCATATATACATATATGTATATACACGTCTGATTTTCTCCTTCTCCCACACGCCTTCATCACCTCCTTCCTTTTCCTCTCTTCACACAGCCGAAACAACACCTTCATCTTCACCTCCATGGCCGGCGAGGGAAGGAGAGAGAGAGAGAGAGTCGGTCGTGAGAGAGGGACGACCAGGCGACGGGTTGCCGCAGCAGCAGTTGTGGCTGGAGCAAGGAGTCGGCGACCTGGAACAGGGCGGCGACGGCGGTGCGGCCTGGTGGTCGCCGCAGCAGGCGGTGGCGCGGCTGGTGCAGGGAGGCGAGCTGGTGGTCGCGCAGGTGGTGCGGCGGCAGCAGCCGCGGTGGAGCAGCTCGTGCGGCAGAGGCGCAGTAGTGCAGGTTCGGCCAGAACCTTCGGCCATTTTTTCGGTCGACTTCCCGAGCTCGGTTTGGGCTGATTTTTGGAGGGTAGCTTCGTCTATATGTCAGTACGACATGTAAAAATTTCATAATTTTACGTTGAACGGTTTGTCGGGAAATTCGATTTGAAGTTTCGAATTTTCATTTGGGCTATTTTAGATTTAGCCAAATTAATTAACCTATTATTAATGGGCTTCGTATATATCGTATAGGTTGTCGAGACGGATATTTTGATATATTCGGAATAGTTTTCGGACGACTTTGGTCGGCGGGCGTCATATTCGGGCGCCGGTACTGTTCACGGTGGGCCCGAAACGGCTATTCCGTAAGCGTAATCTCAGGTGGGAAATTATGTTTCTCACTCCGCATTATTGAAGTAGTTTAGGGGTGTAAATCCTTATTTAATTTAATATAGATATATTAAATTGCCAATTTAAATATCTATATTTGGGTAAAATCGGCGTAGGATTTAGAAATTAATTTTAAGAAAATTAATTAAATTATTCCATACGAGATTAAATATATTCCTAATTGAATTGAATATGAATAGACGACTTAGAAATTCCCTGGAGAATTAAATGGGCTAGAGAAGTTTGTAAACGTTGGATGTGAGAGACTTAGACGCCATGCTAGGTTCCTCTTATTATACGTGAATTAATTGTATAATTTATTTTAAATGAATGATAACGGAAATTGAAATATTTTCTAAAGAATTAAAGAAAATATATTTTTGGAGAACATGAATGGTATATGAAATTATTTTCATATGATTTAATTGCTTTATTGCATTTTAAAGCATGAAAAGAGATTTGAGACTTATGTTGATATTTACCATGTTGGTATTTTCATAAATATGGTGTATTACATATTTATGTTAAGGCCCGGGGTGCCTGTTGAGAATGTCGTGTAGTGTCAAATCACGATGTTGATATGTATGAGTTGTGTACTCAAGTATGAGTGTCTTTGTGTCGGATCATCACAACAACTGGCAAAGAGGTATCACGCCTACGGAACTAAAAAGCCGGCAAATGTGAGTTAGGAGTCCAAATAGAGGATCATATTCTTGACTCAAGGGTAGTCATGGCGTACGGAGTTGCAAGTTGGGCTCTCGTACAACCGTTTTCCCTGTTGAAGTGATAGAGAGAAAAATCACTTGGGAAGGGTCGGTGTTGTAACTCTACACTATGATGAGTGGACAGAGTTTGTATCCGTTACCCTTGGGAAGGGTGTGTTATGTGTGAGTATCACGGGGAGTGTCGAGTCACATTACACTGCATACCCTTTATGTGATCTCGTTTGACATGTATATGTGATATATTACATGTGTTGTTGGAGCATGCTATTTATGAATATTGTAAATTAAATTCATATTTTATAAATGCTCAGTTGAAAGTAATTAATGTGGAAGAAAATGATAATATGCAATAATTAATAAGTATAATGAAACGTATATCCTTGTACTTGTTGTATATTTTAGTACCCTTGGGGGAGGTTATGCGTGTTGGCATAGTAATCCGTGTGGCTAGTTGAGGCTAGTGGTGGATCGTAGGCTTGACTTTGAGTTGAGGTTTTAGAGATTGTGGTTAGCAGCCTTGTGATTGTGGTTAGTAGCCTTGTGATTGTGATTAGTAGTTTGGTGATCGTGGTTAGTTGTGTGAACTCTTTTGGAGATTTGAGGTTAGGGATGATTTTTGTGTCAATTGATAATTGAGGCATTAGAGAAGGCGAGTGATGAGTTGTGTGAGATTTTGATTGATGAGAAGATGTTATGATTATGGATTCATTAAGTACTTGAGGTACTGTAGTCTGACAGTCTTGATTCTTATGCTTAGTCCCTTCCTCTAAGCATTCCTTGTACTGTGTTTTGTACACTAGTATGTGGTCGTTGACTTGTATGTCATTCCTAGATTCGTTGGTTACGACGTGGTGCCGAACCTCTTCCATGTGTTGTCATTTGATTTGGTGGAGTTGGAAATGGATGGTTGTCTTCCGTGAGTCTAACGTGTTGTTCTTCCTTTACTGTCCTTTTGGGCATTATAGGAATCCGTGGAGTTGTTCATTCTTATGTGGCTGTCATTTTGAAAACGGTGTTTTCTAAACCTTGAAACAAACTCTTTATATTTAAAAGGAAAAACCCGTTTTCGCCTACCCCCGTGGAAATGAAAAGTTTTAACACTTATAAACTGATCTTAGGATCTTCTTTGAAAAGAATTTTAACTCTAAAAGCCGGTGATGACAACTGACGGAGACCGGGGGCAAGACGATCATTTTTACTATGTGGTTTCTTAAAAGGAAAACTATTTTATTACTTTTCTTGGGATTCCGAGATTTCGAGACTTCTTTCTCAATATCTCATCCTATAGAGTTTTGAAAGGTGTTCCATTGTTTCACCTTTGCTTCCTATAATTTCTAGGTCTCTGTATGAGGCTTTGTGTTGTTCAGTGCACACATATAGTGTTGTCTTTCCCTTTCTTTATTGTTGATGTCACAACTTAGGTGATTCGAGTTGTTCCACATGTTAGGGGCATGGATACCGAGTGGATTGGGTTCCTTGTCCAGGTCTTCTCCCTAAACACTCGTGGTGTTTTAACCTTGACATTGTTGTCTCGGTTATCTGTTGGTTTAGCGTTGGGACTTCTTTCCCCTTGCTTTGGTTTCCTTGTTCGGGTATTTTCACTAAACACTTGTGGTGTTCTTTACCTTGACATTGTTGTCTCGGTTATCTGTTGGTTTAGCATTGAAAAGTCTTTTCCTTCGCTTTGCTTTGGTGACCCTGAGGTGGTCGTTCTGGTGAGTTGAGTTCGTGTACTCTTAGTGATTTGGTTGAGTGGTTTCCCTCGCCTACAGTGAGAGTGTTAGTGATGTGATTGACCCTATCGATGATAGTATTATGAGATCGATATGATTTATGGTATGGTGATATGATTGAGGTGATCTAGCCTTTGAGAGGTAGATTTTCCTTAGGAATGGGATGAGGTTTGATATATATATATATATATATATATATTGCACATATATATATAGATGATGATTGTGTTAGTACGCAAGGACGTGAGTGTTTTCCTCCTGTGTTCTCGGGGAGTGAGTTATGAGTATTCCTTGGTACTAGTGGTGGATTTTATCCTTGTGGATATTAGAGGTGAGTGTATTTTTCCTCTATTTAGATTTCTGGTTAGCGTCGTGAGTGCTTGAGAACTTGTTAGATTTGACCTGGGTGTCGTGTACCTAGTGTACGTTGGTAAGAGTAGTGTAGACTACAGGTATGGGTTCTCGGAGTACGAGTCTTAGTCATACCGTATAGGCTCTTGTTGTGTGTTTATATATATATGATAAGTGCATAATTCATACACGATTAACCTCCAAAAATATATTTTTTAGTCATTTATTTTAAATTATTTTAATTAATATGTTTGTTTTTATATTTTTATAGGTTATTGATGATTTCTGGTACAAATGGGTTAAATCCATCTAAACAAGCCCAAAATCTGTGTAGACCACGTCTTAGTATTTGGGCCATATATTTCAGCCCGTTTGTCGGATTGGTGTGAGCCCAGTGTTCCTAGAAAGCTGATTCAATTTAAAGAATATTTGTATTTCACATGGAAACCCTAATTCTGAAGTTTAGAGGGCGAAAAAGACATTTTAAATCTGTCATACTATTTTGTGCGAAAATCAGCATCAACTTGGTAATATAATCACATATTTTGAAGGAACGATCAGAATGGAATGAAATCAAGGGCTGTGGGAAGAGGACTTGATTAACAAGAAAAGAGTATCTCACCAATATCTTCTAAATTTACTCTCCAAATTGGTCAAAAGTGGGCTGCAAGATATCACCAATTAGGAAAAGAAATATGGGAATATTGTATTCTCTTATTTACTTTCCTAGATGAAACCTTGAGGATCCCTATAAATAGGGCATATATGGATGCACAAAGGATCATCGACGGCCAAGAAACAGAAGGGGAAGACCTGTGCGATCAACGAAGAAATCCAAGATGTCTTCCACTTATGATTTCGGGTTTGGTCGTTCTTGTTTTATTTTTCTTGTATAGTTAATTCGCTCGGCCAAGGCCGAGAGGAAACCCTAGTCATGTTCAATATTATAGTTTTTAATTGTAGACATTATTGAATATTTTGGTTAATGAGTTCTTCTTCTTATTATTATATATATGTTAATGCTTTCGATTTTATGTGCTTTAACTGAGACTAAAATTGAACGTATTTCATTCTTAGCATATAGGTTACTTGTGTCTGACCACGAACATGTAATCTACTTGGCAATTTAAGAAGAAGATAATAAATTGTAATTGTTTATGCCTGACCATGGATAGATAATTGTGATTTATATTTTCCTTCAATGATTTATTTATTATTTTTGGCCAAGATAATAAAATATTGAGTTGAACCTATGCCCTAACCCGGATAGACCATCTATGAACGTAATAATAATTATTATTTAGATGTGTGGAAATTAATTGGATATTTAATGAGTTTACAATTGAAAATTGGATTTGTGATGATTAGTGGTGGAATCAAAGCCTTGGTATTCCTTTTGTATTATTGTATTTATATTATTTTTTCACAATCATCAATAATTTGTTGAATTAGTTAGATAGTAGTTTTTAGATTTAATTTGTCTGAATCAATCCTCGTGGGAATGACCTCGCAATACTTGTACTCTTTACTACTATGATTCGTATACTTGCGAGTAAAATTTGATTTGGGTTAATCTATCTTTTGGGTTACTCTAAATTTCACAACAATATACATTCCCGATACATATATATATATATATACTCGTTTACGGTAGCTTATGAGCGCGTGCCTTGGGTTTGCGTGGATGGGATTTGTGGGCTATATATATATCTTGATAGATAGTTAGCATTACCTAAACTGTCAGAGGATGCGGTAGTTAGAGTATCTTTTCCCACTGAGCTTATTTGCTCACGGAGGGAATTTCATTTGCCCCCCTGGTATTCCACGCCAGGTTGCAGGAAATATACGGCTATGGGTAGGATGCAGTGCAATGACAGCTTTCTTTTGTTTTCTTGTTACAGGTTTGGAGTTGCGTTGGGTGATGCGGTTACGGATGTAGCACGACTGGTTTTGGGGACGGTAGTTGTCTTCTGCTAGCTTCCTTACCCATGTTTTGTGGGATTGTCATTTATTTCTTTTGGGAGCCAGTCTGTTGGCATATCCCTATCGGTGTATCATTTATTTCCTGTATTTATTCTTTCAGGATGTTATTGTATATATTCTGTATAGCTAGGCATTTTTCTGTATTCTTATTCGAGCATTTGTGGCTCTATTGATGTTAGAGGGTTTGGAGGGGTTTTGGTTTCTTTTCACTACCTCGGCCCTAGTAGGATTGATGAATGTGGGGCTTGGAAGCCATTATTATTATCGAAATGTTATTGGCAGGTTTTTGTGTTGTGGTTGTGTATCCGGATGTTTCATTTACAAACGGAACTCTGTCGGATTTTCGTTAGATTCCGCTGCTTAGTTTTATTAGTCATTTGGGTATGGAATATACCATTTCTTATCATTATTCCATACATTTTCATGGTTAATGATATCTTAGTTGGTCATTCGTATTAAGGATCACATCTTGAATTCCTTAGATGTCCCAGTTCGGGAATCTTAGGAATTTAGGAGTGTGTCTGTTGGTATCTGAGGATACTAGTGAGTTCCTAGTATTCAGTTAGGCATGGAGTATATTTTTCATTGATTATTCCATGTATCTTCTTGTCATTCTTGACTCTAGTAGTCGCTTGACTTACGTCACCCTTTGGAGATTCGCTGATTCTCTAGATTAGAGTTTCGGGAATTCTAGGGGCATGATAATAGGGTATCAGAGTGTGTCATTCTTACCTTTTTTTTTGGGTGTTTGATGACTGAATGTCATTTGTTTCAGTTTCTTTTTACTTCTGCATTCACTCCCCTAGCTCTTAGGCTCGGGTTTCGGTGTCCTAGGAATTCGGGGCGTGACACTTTAGGTTTTACCCTTCTGCAAGTGCACAGATTAATTGTATATAGTTTTGCTTGAGTAGGGGAATATCGATCACACAGAGACGATGATTGTTTACTTTAATAGTTTAAAAATACTGAATTATAGTTTTCCGAAAATAGTTTTATTTTGTGAATTAACTAATAATAAGGAAAATAAAACAGAAAATAATGATAAATAAGGGTTGTGATTTAGAGAGAGAGAAAAATAGCGTTTCCTCACTCCACCACAAATCGCGTAATATAGTCCAAATTATATTTCAATTGCATGAGGACGATCAATTGATTGTGAATCAGGTCACACCGCGCCAGCAGTTTGACCCCAAAAAGGATTACTCTTAACCGGATCGCGACAACCCATCTCAAGACTAAACTGATTAGTGCATGCCAACTACTAATAGAAAATTAAATTAAAGCATGAAATTAAACTAAGGCATGTCTATATTAGTTTGTCAGGGCATGACCTATGTCAACCTAGGGTTTTGAGTTTTATGATCACTAATGTGTAGAAAATCACAAATTAAGCATCCGAGTTCCAGCCCATAGTGAATAATTGTGATTGTGTAAGATAAATATATTTGAAAAGTCTAAGACAAGAATCAATTCAAATATATAAACTTATATCATGAATAAAAACTGTCTCTCATCTAACACAATCATCACGGTATAGTCACAGTTTCCCCTCTCTACAATTGTAAACAAAATCAGAACTACATTACTTGGCTAGGTTTTTGCTAAAAAAACCCTAGATACCGAATTAGTTGATCATGGTAGAAGGAGACTACATCGTTGATGTAGAATCGTCCCCCATGGTCTTCTTCTCTGGATCTTTAGGTCTTAAATGGCTCCTCCCTTTTGAATAAGATGAATCTCCAGAGGCACTTCTAAAAATTATACATGCCCAGAAGCTCCCTAAATCTGTAGCAAAACTTGGTATTTATAGGCAAAGTTGAGGGAAACCCTAACTTGGAGAATATGATTACCCTTTTTGATAATTTCACACCGAACCAAGGAAAACTCTAATATATGATGTATAATATGTGCATATACCATGTATAGAGGTGTTGGGGTCGAAATAAAGTCATTGGGGTGAAAACAAATCAATCCAGGTCAAAATAAGATTTCAGCCCGAAACTAAAATTTTCAGTTTTTTCTACAGGACACCTCTCACTCTTTTGATAATATCTGGAGCTACACACATTTTATAGAGGTATGTAATATATAGTTTGAAAGAGGACTTCAAGATCTTGATTTTAGGCTCAAGAATTACCTCATTTGGACCTTTTTTGACTGAGATATGAGTGCCCGAAGTTGACTGCAATTTTGGTGCTGGAAATACTGGACCTACCCCCAAGCGTAGGTTAGGAGCGTAGGTACTAAACCAAAGCGTAGGTATGGTCCAATTTTGCCTGTTTTTGCCTCTGGTGATGTAGGGTATGACGCATTTTTGCTGTAAAATCCGTTTTTTTTTTTTCATATTTGAGCTAGATTGGTTGCCTTTGACTCCTGATGCTTTTTGGTGAAGTATTAATGTCTGAAAATGACATTTTTTCCCTTCCGGTGAGATAATGATGTCAAAAAATGACCATATTTCCCTTTGGTAGCTCTTCTTTGCTCTGACACACCTCTTGATTATTTTCTCGAGATAGAAACGAACACGAACTCAGTCAATTCACCGAAATTAGCTATGTTTCTTCATTAAGCTCCTAAAACATGCTTACACAAAAATGAGATAAAAATACCAAGTAACATAATGTAAAGACATAACAAACACAAGATAGGGGCAAAAAATGACTAATATTGAGCACCTATCAACCATAACCACTTATTCTTATGTTTCTTAATTTCTTAGTACAAATCCAGCCCCACCTCCCTGTTCTATGGATGAACCATCAAATTCTAATGTATATTCTGCAGTTCGTGCCATACCCGCTATTCCCACATGCTCTTCTTTGGGCTCAGAACCTCCTGGAAATAAAGCCAATAAATCTGATAATGTTTGGCTTTTTACTGCTTTTGTCCTATAACACGTAATCTTATACTCGAATAATGTCAACAACCAACGCAATGTTCTTCCACTGAGTATAGGCTTTGTAAGCAGATATCGAACATGGTCACTTTTAGTCACCAACTATAGTGGAGGGACCAATAGATAATGTCAAAATTTATGTGCCGCAAATACCAAAGCCAAACAATGTTTTTCCAAAGATGTATATCACGATACTGGTCCTCTGAGCACGCGACTGATGTAGTATACCGACTTTTCTTTCCCATTATGCTTTTGAGCCAACAACGCTCCTATTGATTTATTAGTAAATGTGAGATACATTATTAATGACTTTCCTGGCTGCAGTGCTACCATCATTTTGGGAGAAGCCAAAATCTATTTAATCTTTTCAAAAGCCTCTTGTTGTTTTTTCCCTCAATTATATTTTGTTTTTTCTTTCAGTAAGGACATGAGTGGATGAATGACTTCTGCTAATGCCAGGATAAACCTTCTAAGATACGAGATCTTACCCATAAAATATTTTAATAACTTGTGAGTTGTAGGTGGCGCCATCTCCAGCAATGCTTCGGCTTTTGTTGGGTCCAAATATATTCCGTGTCGACGTAGAACATACCCTATAAATTTTGCTTCAGGTACCCCAAAAGCACACTTCAAAGGATTCATTTTTAAGTTATACTCTCGGCACCTTTGTAATACTTTCCTCAAATCACCCACATGATCTTGGACTGTTTTGGACTTGACCACCAAATCATCAACGTAATCCTCAACTGTTTTATGTATCATATCGTGAAAAATGGTTGTTATGGCTTTTTGATATGTGGCTCAAGCATTCTTAAGTCTAAAGGGCATTACAGTATAATGGAAATTTTCCATTGTCCACTAAAAATAGTTTTTTCAGCATCCTCTGGTGTCATTTTTATCTGATCGTAACCATTTAATCCATCCATTAACAAAAATATTTCATCTCCCGCAGTTGTATCTACCATAGTGTCGATGTTAGGTAGAGGAAAATCATCTTTTAGACAGGCCTTATTAAGGTCGCTATAGTCCACACAGACTCGAATCTGCCCACTCTTCTTTTTTACAGGTACAATATTCGCGAGCCATGTCGGGTGTTGAGTAGGCTTAATGAATCATGCTTTTAACAAATTTTCCACTTCTGCCTTAATCTGTATCTCCAGATCTGGGTGAAATACCCATTGTCGCTGCTTCCTCGGTTTCGACTCGGGGTGTACATTGATATGGTGACTGACTAGCCCAATACTTAACCACGACATCTGACCATAATCTCAAGCGAAAACATCACGATATTCTTTGAGTAGATTTAGTAAAGATACTCTTGTTTCATCGGATAAGATGTTGCTTATGAAGGTTGGTCGCGGTGTTGTTCCATCTTCTATATCAACCTTGTGTAAACCTGGTTGCGGATTCAACTTTGATGTCTCGGGATTAGTGCCAATTGTGCAGGCTTCTGACCCCCAATCCTGTCATATTTTTTATACCACACGCCTATCAAGCATTTTAACTCGCGACCAACTCATCTCCATTGCTTGCCTTTTGAGTGAAACTTTAGCTTCTAGCTCCTCTAATTTTGGCAATGGGGTAACATAGACACTGTGGCCGATTTCTTCTTCATACTCTGAGAAATGAACAACATCTTCAAAGTGAGATTCAGAAGCACAAAAAGGACTCTTAGATGCTTTAATGGTCATTATTCCCTCTACCCAGTTGGCTTTCATCACTTGATGATAAGATGATGGTATCACACCATATGCATGCAACCATGGTCTTCCCAGTAGTAATTGATACGAAGGTTCTCCCTTGATAATATGAAACTTGGTCAAGGCTTTGATTTTCCCAACTTTGAGATCCAACGTCGCGAATCCCATAGTGGTTTGCTGGTCCCCATTGAAGTCAGTAACTGAAATAGCATGAGTCACGATTTTATTTTCAGGGAATTTTATCATTCGCAAGGTTGCAAGCGGAACTATATTAACAGATGCTCCACCATCCAGAAAGGTCCGCTTCATTTCATGGCCATTAACAATAGCAGGTACCTATTGTGAGGAAACAAAACTTGTCTGTTAGCTTCTGAGAACGTGATCTCGCTTGTGGCTTTCCCCTGTTGTGGTATCACGATGGTGTGATTGAGGGCAACAATTATTTTCTCTTTCAAGAATTCTCTTACATGCTTTTGTATTGGAAGTTCATTGAAAAAGACTTCAAATTTAGTAGTATCAACTATTTCGCGAGCATGAGCACATTCATACTTGCCCATGCTCACCATTTCTTCAGTGTCATCGTGAGCACTTACTACTGCCACATGTGCAGGAAAAGGTTCATTAGTTACATTTTTTATGACATCCAAGGCTCCTGACCCTATTTTCTTATTCACTATTCTGCGAAATGCCCAACACCCACTTAAAGAATGCCGGATGGATATGTGATAAGGACAATAGTTACTTCTCATTTTCTTCTCCCTCATCGGCATTCTCCACACCGGAGGCAGTGATATGACCTCATCAGTGTTCCACTAATTAAGAAAAACAATCGCTTCCTTTTTACCAAAAGGTAGAGAAGGTGGCTCGAATCTTCTGGTGCGATCTCCACTTGTTCTGTCATCCTGTGTAGCTGCTACCATTGTCACTCGCCTTGTGGCAATACTTGGTTGTGTTGGAGGCGCAAGAACTTCTCCCAGCCTTCGTGTATTATCAACTAATGCGGAGAAAGTTATGAACTCATGATTGACCAAGTGTACCTTGTATTCTCGTAGCATCCCCTCTATGCATATCGCGATTAACTGAAGCTCAAAGAGTGGCTCATGGCACTGTAAAGCAGTTTTGCGGAATCTCTTAACATAAGCTGCCACTTTCTCTCCCAATCGTTGCCTTTGTCTTGTGAGTGAGAGCATCGATACTTCTTTCTCTGCAGGAAAAAACTTGGTGTAGAATTTGATTACCATATCTGTCTAGTTTGTTACTGAGGCCGGAACCAGACTAGTATACCTAATATATGCAGTACCAGTTAGGGACTTGGAAAATTCCCTAAGCTTCAAATACTCATTATTTTTGTGAGGCCCTAAAGTATCCACAAATCGGGAGACATGCTCTCTCGTTTTTCCATCCCTACAATCAAATTGCTGAAAACTTGGTACCCCATAGTCTTTGGGATATGGTAAGGCCATGATACTGGGATGGTATGGTGGGGTTGTTTCTACCTCATCTACATCAGCTTTTGCATTTAATATAGCTCGCAGTTGCTCTCTGGGGATATAAGCTTCCTTCTCCAATGCTTCAACATGTGTGTGTGCTGTTTTTGGCAGAACGTGATTTTCGACCTGAGGAGATGTTGAGTTTGGCTTCGAGGGTTGTGAAGCTTTTATAAAGGTCAGAATAGCCTTTTGAGTTTCTTGAATGCTAAGTAGAGTTTGAAGCAAATCTGGCGGCAATTCTGGCGACATTGGTGTGGGATCTATCACCGGAGGAGTTTCTGCTTAAGCCGCACTAGTGTTTACGCGATGACGCTGCCTTCTTGTTGGTGGAATTGGCTCAGTCTCCTCATTTTGCTCGATATGATTTGCAGAACTATAGAAAGAAGAAGGAAAAGAAGAGAAACAGTACAGGAAATCACTTGGAAACCACTATTTCTCTCTCTAAGTCTAGATGTCCTCCAAAATGAAGACTTGGGTTAGTATTTATAGACAATGTGACCCAGTCCCTCTTCGCGGAATGTTTTTGCCATGTCAGTACCATATCGCGTCTAGCATATCTCGCGAGGTCCCACAGCACTTTGCGACATCGGATTCGCGCAGCTATGGCCACGTTGGCATCCCTTGCGAGAACCACAATATGCCTCGCGATATACCATTCGCGCTCCTTTCTTGCGGATATAATTTTTCCTTTGTACAAGAAACTGTGATGTTTTAGCCTTATCCTGGGTCATGAACTATTTGTATGCATACCATTTTCATGACCCTAAGTACCACTGACCTCTCTAAGATACTTTTGTTTTGAATGGTACAAATAGGGTCGTGACCTACTATTTGCATATTCAAAAACATTTCCCTAGATTTCTACGTAAGATTATGAGTTTAGATGTTAGCTATACTCACATCAGCCCCCTCATAATTACCTATGTGTAATGCTTTTACTTGCGGATAAACCATTTTGGATCAGTTCTCAAATAATACTCGCGAGACACCCCTTACACTTCCTATTATCATATAGACCGGTACAAAGTACAAATTCCAATGTGATCTCACCCCATAAACAGAGAGGTTATATTTCGTTTATGTTGATTGCAAGCCAAATCGGCCAAAATATATGCATAATTATCAAAAAAAAATTACCCATGTCTTATACTACATGTAAATTATAATAATTAAAAAAGAAAGAAAAAGAGAATCGCATATATATATATATATATATATATACGCCCACATATTGTATATCCTAAGTAAGAGTTTTGATACAAATTTCGACAATCATCTTCAATGGCATAAGTGCAATTTGGTCTCCCAAGCGGGAGTACTTGTGATTTATACTGTAAAAAAGTTGTCATTTATGTGAGTGAGAGATTCGTTATTCAGTATTAATGTAAATAGTGAAATTAATCTTCAAGTATATCAATTTATCATTTTTAATATGCAGAAGATAAAACATTTCTTAATGACGTATGTTTTATTTAATTCATTATTTTTTTTGTAATGTATCACGAGAAACAATAAGCAAAATTTCGGGCAAACATATAGGTACCGGACCTATATAATTATTCGTTCGATAATTAATTAAACAATAATAATTCCAAACATTTGAGTTTTTGTGGACACCCTCTTCTAAAAATTTGTATAATGGAATTGTTTCTTCGTAAATTTATTTAACCTAACATCTGAATTATTATATATTGAAATTCTCTAACTTTAGTTTCATTTAGAGGTTAGTTGTAGATTTGAGATTTGAGGTGGCACATCTAAATAAGAGGCATATACTTCTTTTCATCCTTTTTAAGAGCAAACTATCATAAATGTACCATAAACTTCCAAACAGAATAAGCAAACTATCAGAAATATATCATAGAACTTCCACTTCAATTTTGACACATAAACACACACAAAGCATAATGATGTGATATGTGTTCTCTGCCTCTATTTTTTTTCTTGACTTCCTGGTTAGTATATACTGTTCTGTAATCATCCAATCAGCTTCAATTCAATTTTTGTTTATCAAAGGGCAATATGGACAAAATGAAAGTGGAGGTTCACAAAGAAGACTAGAGAAACTTGTTATATATATATATATATATATATATATATATATAAGGGGGACTTCTTTGTATTGAAAGTTGTTCCACATTGATTGAAAGATAAAATTATCTCTATATCATTCCCTGTAAATATATGGTCTCTCCTATTATATTGTGTGCACAAATAGAGAGAGAAAATATAAGAGATATATGCTAGTATTTTTCTTGGTGAGAGTTACGAATAATATATGCTTATATTATTCCGGTGATATATGTGTGAGTATACATTATGTGTATGCGTGTGTTTGATCTGCTGACCAAACCCCTTACAATTCTCTATTTGATTATAGTAAAACGGTGCTCTCAGTGGATGTAAGCTTATTTTGGCCGAACCACTATAAATCTCTTTGTCCATTGTTTGCTGTGTGTTTGTGTGCGTTTTCTGATTTGCAGTAAAAAGTGACAATTAATTACTAGTTAACAGAGTCAAACTTTAATTCTTTTTTACAAAAACAAATGTTGCGGAGACAGGATTTGAACCCGTGACCTCAAGGTTATAAGCCTTGCGAGCTACCAACTGCTCATTTTTATATAAACCTGTTTATTCATCTTTGCAAAATTTGGACTTAATTAATTAATTTGTTAAAACGGAGGTACACACGGCTTTTAAAAGTGTTCTTGGGCGGGTGTAAAAACCCTAACAAGTGGTATCAGAGCTTCAGGTTGAAGCAGAGGAAAAACCCGTTCGTTCTGGTCCAGAATCGAATTTCAAAAGTGCCCGAAATTAGAAATCAACCATACTAGGAGGACCGACTTGAAGAGACAAAACCGACTATATAAAGCAGAGGTCGATCGAAGCCTCCACGCGCAGCCGGAAAGAACGACCCAAATTTCACACGCCCCCATGCGCACATACGCGTCGAAGCGCCATTTTCACCGATCCTCGCTGAAACCCTAACCGGTGCCGGAGAAGACTACTGGAATATTCGCCGTCGGCAAGATCTCACGGGAACCCTAGTTGCTGACATCATCTAGACGTTAACATGTGACGTCAGCATCCACTACCACGTCAGCACCAGTGCCATGTCATCATCCAGTGCCACGTCAGCATCTCCCTACCACGTCAGCGCCCCTGCCACGTCAACGCAACGTCAGCAGGTCGCCACATCAGCATTATTTTGTTTTTTATTGCAGAAATTTGTTTTGGCCCGTTTGGAGTCATTTTTGACCCGTTTTCGACGAGGTTAGAGGCGTTCTAAAGGTTTTGGACTGCTCCAGATGCAATTGTATGATCGATTTTAAGTAATTTAACTCCGAACACCTTGAATAGGCTTAGTGGGAGCTTTGGGAGAAGAAAAGGCAGCAAAGATTGACAAGTTTGACGGTACAAACTTTGCCTATTGGAAGATGTAAGTTGAGGATGTGTTATTCTAGAAAAAATTATTCTTGCCATTAGAAGGGAAGAAGCCAGAATCGATGAAAGATGATGATTGGACAATCCTAGATCGAAAGACTCTTGGTACGATTTTACTGATGTTGTCAAAGTCCGTCGCCTTCAACATTAAGAATGAGAAGATAACAAAGTCTCTCATGGATGCTCTTTCGAGCATGTACGAACAACCGTTTGGAGTGAATGCGGTACATCTCATCATTAGATTTGCAAATCTGAAGATGTCTGAGAATGGGAAGGTTAGTGAACACATCAGTGTTCTTAATGAAATAGTTGAGGAGTTAGAATCAGTTGAGATGCCAATCACTAGCAAAATAAAAGCGGTTTTTCTTATAAGCCAATTGCTAAAGAGTTAGAGCGTTACAAAAGCTGCAATTAGTAACTGTTCAAAAGTAGAACCGTTACAGTATGATTCCGTAGTGAGTATGATACTCACAAAAGAGATCAGAAGACATAGTGAGTCAAGTTCTTCTAACAATGGCTCAGCATTGAACGTCGACAACAGAGGCAAATGTTCGAACATGAGGAAAGGCGAAAACCAAAGGCGTGGCCGTTCCAAGTCGAGACAGAGAAGACCACATGGAAGATCATAGTCTCGAGGTCCCAGAAATTCTAAAGAGATTGAGTGTTGGAATTGCGGCAAAACTGATCACCTCAAAAACCAGTGCAGATCCCCGCAGAAGGTAGCAGAGAACAAGACTGGGCAAACAATTGTCTTAGAAGAAGCTGATGATGCGTTGATATGCTCTTTGGAGAGCAAAGCAGAGTTTTGGGTCTTGGACTCTGGAGCATCATTCCATGCCACCTCGAGTCGAGAGCTCTTCGAGAGCTATACACATGGAAACCTTGGCAAGGTTTATCTAGGTGATGATTAGACCTGTAGTGTAGTTGGCAATTGTGAAGTACATATCAGACTTAACGGATCAATATAGAAGTTGGAGGATGTTAGACATATTCTAGACATGAGGAAGAACCCGATCTCAGTAGGCCAGTTGGCGAGTGAAGGTTATGTGACCACTTTTAGTGAAAGATAGTGGAATGTTTCCAGTGGGACTCTGACTATAGCACGAGGAAAGAAGATCAGTACGATGTACACTATCATCAAAGCTAGCACGTTGATAGCAATTGCAGAAAGCAAGGAGGATCACAATTGTTGGCACCAGAGGCTATGTCACATGAGTGAAAAGGGGCTCAAAGTTATGCTCACAAAGGGAAAACTACCAGGCCTAAATTTGATTGATATCGACTTCTGTGAGGATTGCGTATTCAATAAGCAGAAGAGAGTTAGTTTTCAAAAAAGCGGTAGAGATCTCAAAAAGGAGAAGCTTAAGCTAGTTCACACTGATGTCTGGGGGCCAGTAAATGTCTCATCTATTAGCGAAAAGTTCTATTTCGTCACATTCATCGACGACCATTTCAGAAAGGTATGAGTTTATTTCTTGAAACATAAATCTGAGGTGTACGACACGTTCAAGAAATGGAAGGCTATGATAAAGAATGAGACAGGTTTGAAGATCAAAAGGTTAAGATCCGACAATGGTGGAGAATATCAGGACACCGGGTTCAAAAATTTTTGCTATAAGAATGGTATCATATTGGAAAAGACTGTTCCACGTACACCACAACAAAATGGCGTAGCGGAACGTATGAACTGGACATTGACTGAGAGAGCCAAAAACATGCACATTCAGGCAGGATTGCCGAAACAGTTTTGGGAAGAAGCAGTCAGTACAACAACGTATCTTATCAACAGAGGTTCATCAGTACCATTGGAGCACAGAATACCAGAAGAGGTATGGAGCGTTAAAGATGTAACACGTTCACATTTAAAAGTTTTTGGTTGTGTTGCATATGTACATGTTAGTGATAATGTGAGGTATAAGCTTGATCCCAACTCACATAAATGTATTTTCATTGGCCACGGCAGTGATGAGTATGGCTACTGTATGTGGGATGATCAAAACCGAAAGGTGATCCGAAGCAGAGATGTAATGTTCAATGAAAAAGTGATGTACATGGATAGGCACATAACTACCTCAGAGCCTACAACACAGAGTGATCCTTTGTGTGTTGAGTTAGATGATGTTCATGACAGTGAGAGTAATAAGTCAGAATAATAAATTAAAGATGACACTACTCAACAGGATGATACACCGCAGTCTCCGACTCCTATTCCTGTACCTAGGAGGACTTCAAGGCCGCATGTGCCGAACAGGAGATACATGAATTACTTGTTGCTCACAGATGGAAGTGAACCACAATACTATGATGAAGCATGAAGTGCAGCAGATGCGAGCCAGTGGGAGCTTACGATGGAAGATGAGATGAAGTCACTTATCTCCAACAGGACATGGAAGTTAACCAAGCTGACAATGGAAATAAAGCTCTCTATAACAAATGGGTCTACAGGGTCAAAAAGGAACATGATGGTTCTAAGAGGTATAAGGCGAGACTCATAGTAAAAGGCTTTCAGCAGAAAGTGAGAATCGATTACATCGACATATTTTTTTTGGTTGTGAAACTGAATATCATTTGTTCAGTTCTTAACAATGTTGTAGCAGAGGGTTTGCATCTAGAGCAGTTAGATGTCAAAACTGTTTTCCTCCATGGTGACCTAAAGGAGGAGATCTATATGTAGCAGCCAGAAGGTTTCTTAGTGAAATGTAAAAAGAAACTTGTGTGTAAGTTGGAAAAGAGCTTGTATGGTTTAAAACAAGCTCCAATACAGTGGTACAAGAAGTTCGATGGATTTATGCAGAGACATGGTTACAACAAGTGCAACGTTGACCATTATTGCTACTTCAAGAGGTTTGACACGAGTTACATCATCCTCCTACTTTATGTTGACGACATGTTAGTAGTTGGGTCTGATTTTGCGGAAATTAGCAAGTTGAATAAGCAGTTGGCAAATGATTTCGAGATGAAGGACTTAGGCATAACGAAGCAGATTTTTGGTATGAGAACAACAGAGACAAACAGAAGGGTACTTTAGAGTTGTCTCAGGCTGATTACGTTGAACGGGTTCTGAAAATGTTCAACATGAGTGATGCTAAGCCGGTTAACACACCTTTGGCTAGTCACTTCTAATTATCCAAAAAACAGTCTCCCAAGTCAGAAACAGAGAGGACCAACATGACTAGTATTCCATACACTTCATCCATTGGTAGCTTGATGTATGCGATGGTTTGTACAAGACCAGATATAGCATATGCAGTGGGAGCAGTCAGCAGGTTCATGTCCAATCCATGGAAGACTCACTGGGAAGCAGTGAAGTGGATATTGCGATATCTATGAGGTACCACAGATAGATGCCTTTGTTTCGGTAAAGACGAAGTGAATTTGCATGGCTATGTGGATTCAGATTTTGCTTGTGAGATAGACCGCAGAAGAAGCACTACTGGTTATGTCTTTACAGTTGGTACTACAACAGTCAGTTGAATTTCGTAGTTACAGAAGATCGTAGCGTTATCTACTACAGAGGCTGAGTATGTAGCCGTGACAGAGGCTAGCAAAAAAATGATTTGGTTACACGGATTGTTGTCAGAGTTGGGCTTTGAGTAAGAGAAGAGTATTTTGCACAGTGATAGTTAGAGTGTCATACATCTGGCGAAGAATTCAACATTTCATTCGAGGACGAATCATATAGATCTTCGCTATCACTTCATCAGATTTCTATTAGAGGATGAAGTTTTAACTCTTGAGAAGATTCAAGAAAGCAAGAATCCGGCCGACATGTTGACCAAAGGAGTGACAACAGAGAAACTGAAGTTGTTTGCAACTTCAGTGGGTCTTCAAGTTTGAAGACAAATGAGCAAACCGTACTGCAAGGATCATTGATGGAATTGATTGATGGTGGCAAAGTCGTCAAGTGGGAGATTGTTATATATACAAGGGTGACTCATTTGTATTGAAAGTTGTCCCACATCGACTAAAAAAAAAAACCACATCTATATCATTCCCTATAAATATAGGGCATCTCCTATTATATTGTGTGCACAAATAGAGAGAGAGAATAAAAGAGATACAGACTAGTATTATTCTTGGTGAGAGTTAGGAATAATATATGCTTATATTATTCCGGTGATACATGCGTGAGTATACACTCCGTGTGTGCGTGTGTTAGATCTGCTAATCAAACCTCTTGTAATCTTTTCTTTGATTATAGTGAAACGGTGCTTTCAGTGGACGTAGGCTTATTTTGGCCAAACCACTTTAAATCTTTGTGTCCATTGTTTGGTGTGTGTTTATATGCATTTTCTGATTTGCAGGTACACACGGCTTCTAAAAGTGTTATTGGGCGGGTGTAAAAACCCTAACAAAATCATTTTTTTTTACCGGATTAGAGGAACCAAATTGCCTTTACTTTCAATTCAATTTTTGTCATGATTTGTTCTTGCAGTCTCGGTTTCTATTCCGATTGTGGTAACTATATTGTATATTCAGATAATATTGATTTTAAGAGTGAATACCAATGTTGCGTAATTGTGTTTTTATATTTAAAATGGGTACGAACCAGAGGATAGATTAACTATCCCACGATACTGCAAACCATAATTTTTATTTATGAAAGGGCAATATGGACAAAATGAAAGTAGGGGTTCAGAAAGAAGATTAGAGAGACCAAAATTGCTTTTAGTGGAAGGTGATATTTGGATGGTTGATAGTGGGCACAAAAAATTGAAAGTGACCAAGAGAGAGGTTTGTCTGTGTACTCGAATGAAAGGTGGAATGCTATATATAAAGGGATGGATGTATCATATACCTTCTGGCTTGCCTTTTTCAGGAAAAGGACACAATTTTAGCTGGGCTCACAACTGCTTCTGGCCAGTGGTTCAGTCCTTCCACCCATCAATATGTAAGGACTTTTGGATTGATATATGGGCCCCACTCTCACCTTTATTACCACAAAAATAGCAACTAAAATGGTAAATAAAGATTCATTATTTAGATTATGTTTTAATTGACTTTTCAAATGTTATTTTTGATTTTCTGATAATTGTAAGAGCGTTTTAAAGAAGTTGGGGTACCAGTTTTCAAAACAACTTCTATTTCTCCTTTTCTTTTGCGAAAAGCCAGAAGCAAAAGTTATGTCAAATAAGGCCTTAATCATCTGTAAGTGGAAGAATCAACATATATGATCTCAAGTCTGGGCCCTCAGGCCCATTGGAGCATTCTGAAGCCAATCCCTTGATAATTGAGATCCATTATTTTTTACGAGAATCAACAACTGTATATACTATATATTATATAGATCTCAAGTCTGGGCCTAATGAGAAAGAAGGAAGTTATTGGATGGGCCAGCATTCTGAAGCCAATCCACTTGATAATTTAGATATCAAGTCTGGGCCCTCAGGACCCATTGGAGATTTGGGCCAAACTTTTTCCATACCTTTGGTTATTGAAACACTTCATTTTTAGGTTTTTGTTTTTAATATCCTTTTTCTGATATATATATATATATATAATTGTACATATATATTACCCAAAGGTCAATGTACAATTATATACATATTAACGTATAATAATTATATACATACAGTACTTATAAAACTCTTAAGTGCATGTTTGGCAACGTGAAGTGGAACCAAAATTTTGGGTTTGGTTTGAAAATTTTGCTCCACTCCATGTTTGGCAAGCATGGTGCAACACAAATGGTGTGTGAATAGTGTCACTCCATTTGACCCAAATCCATCAAATTTCACACCATCTCAAATGATGGTTTGGTTGGAGTTGGGTCCAAATGGTTCGACACTATTCACATATAATATTATATATATATATAAATTCGAAATTAAATATTATGAAAAAATAAATATTTCGAAAAAATTTAATATTTATGAAAAATTAAATATTTTGAAAAATTAAATATTTTGAAAAAATTAAATATTTAGGAAAAATTAAATATATCGAAAAATTAAATATTTATATATTTTATTTTTTAAAACATATATATTTAAAAAATGTTATTTTAAATAAATAAAATGTCAAACTATTCCAAATTACCAAATATTTTAATATTATAATATAAATATATTAATATTAATATTTATTAATAAATAAAATGTGAAACCCATATATTAATATATTTTAATATATATTAATAAATAAAATGTGAAACTCATATATTAATATATTTTAATATATTAATATTAATATGTGAAACCCATATATTAATATATTTTAATATATTAATATTAATATATATTAATATTTATATTAATATATTAATATATGAATATTATAATTAATATATTTTATAATATATATTAATATATTAATATTCAGAATTTCAACCCATACCAACTCTACCAAACATGATTTGGTTTTTCAGCATCACTTTTTCTCACACCAAAACCATCTGCACCAAACATGGTTTGGAACCAAAATAAAACCACACCAACTCCAACCAACCCAACTCCAACCAAACCAAAACCAAAAACCAACTCCACACCGTCTACCAAACAAGCAGTATTTTTGAACATTTTTATACATTTTCCTATGGTATTTTATTATAAAATTGAACACACAATTTAATAGTGGGAAAATATCACTTACCTCCCCTGAGGTAAAATCTAATTGCACCCACTTCCCTTTAGTATTCAAAATGAGCATATATCTCCCTTTAGGTTAACCCCGGCTAACACTTTCACCCCTCCATCCAAAATCAATACCAGTCAAAAGAATTTTTTGATGACATCATTCAATTTTATGCCCTAAAATACCAAAAATTCCCTTATATATTTACAAATATATATATATATATAACTCATCCTCCAAACAAAAATTAAAGTTCTTGTTTTAATTAAGTGGTGCAAATGAATTTATGAAATAATTGAAATTGTTTTTTATGATTCTTGTTCCAATTAAGTGATGCAAATGGGTTTCTTTTGGAATGAAAAAAAAAAATTTATTTTCAATTTTCTTTCGGAATTGAAACCGGCGCAAATGGGTTTATGTTGGAATTAAAAAAAATCAAATCCCTCTTTCTCTCTCTACAAGACTTCATATTCCATGGATCTCTCTCATGGTAAAATCCAGGCCAAGCCTTCCCCTCTCCTTCCACCCACCAACCCCAAACCTCGCATTCATCATCAACGCCACCGTCTACCACCAAATTCATCATCAACACTGACTTTCTCCACCGAATCCACACACTTGCCGCCTCTCCAAACCCATTTTTCCTCTCTCTCTAAAAGCCATGTTACCTTCATTCTCTCTCCTCGCCTAATCGATAGATATCACTTTGAGCACGATCAAATTCTTCCTCAGATTCGACGGCTAGATAGCAGGTGCTTGGTCTGTATTTCAAAGCTTTTGGTTAGAGAAGAGAATAGGTATTTGGGTTGTATTTCAAAGGATTTGGTAAGAGAAGAGATGGGTTGGGGGCGTGAAGAAGATGTTGGCTTGATTTTGTGGAGTTTTATTCCAGGGGTTGGGCTGATTTTTTCTCTCTCTAATTTTACAATATTAAATATTAAAATAAAATATAATAATGAAGGATTGTTTGGTAATTTTATATAGTATTTGAACTGAATCAATCAATTCGAGGGAGGTCATGAAATATTGAAATATGGTGCACGTGTAACTAGACTTTAGCTCAGGGAAGTAAGTGATATTTTCCTTTAATATTTATATTCTTACGCATTAATTCATATTTTCAATTGCTATTATATATCTCTATATTTCTATCAACTAATACAGAATGCTAATACCTTAGCAACTTTTGGCCTTTTTAATTTACTTTATATAACGATTAGAATGTTGGAAGCTACAAACCACAGACTGTTGTACATAAATGTATACTTTAAATTTTAAAGTTAAGATTGACAAAAAAAAAATTCCCAGCTGAATTTCAAGTTCTAAGGAAGGATTTAGAAGATTATAGTGCATTTCAATTATGTTAAATTTTTACATCGTTAGAAATAAACGAATGTGATATAAATCACTTTGTAGGTTACTTTATTTTGTGGAAAAAACTCTCTTAGGGCCCGTTTGGTTTCTGGTCTGGTCTGGTTTTGTTTGGTTTTGTTTGGATATATTGGTTTTGTTTGGTCTTGTGTGATTTTGTTTGGTCTTGTATGGTTTTGTAAAGAGTAGTGGTCAGCGGAACCCACCATGAATTATATATATAGAAAGAGAGAGTAAAGAATAGTGGTCAGCGGGGCCCACCATGAATTATATATATATATATGGACAATGTTTGGGTCCTCACCAGTCAGGATCAATTTGGTCATCACCCCTTACTTGGACCAATAAAATTAAGACATATGTCAAATACTAATTAAAAAAGGGTAAATAACAGTTTCACCCCCTGTTGATAGTGTAAATTACACCCGCACCCCCTCGGTTTTCGCTAATTACAATTTCACCCCTTGAATCCCATATCCGGCGATCGGATATGTGCAATTACTCTTATACCCCCTTTTTTATATTTATTTTAAATAATCAAATATTCTTTTATGTTAAATTACCTATTTACCCTTCCATCATCTTCTTCATCTCACCCCTACTCTCTCATAAACCCCTCAAATCAAACCCTAACCTTAAAATGAACTACCAATTATCAAACCTCAATTCCTACCCATACTCAATTAATTGTCTATTTTCAATTACAGAAAAATCAAAACAAAATGACATATATATCTATATATATCTCTATCTCTATATATATATATCTATCTATATATATATGCACACATATATATATATAACTATCTATATATATACACGCACATATATATACATATATAACTATATAGATAGATATACACCAATCTATATATATACACGCACATATATATACATATATAACTATATATATCTATCTATATATATACGCACATATATATCTACATACATATGAAATGAGTGTGTTGATTTTTTTGGTCTAAATCATGCTTCTTATAGGACGTATTTGTTGATCTTGGACCCAATTTATGTTTCTAAGATATAGATTGAATTTGCCCAATACCCAATTCATACATATACATATATATATATGAGTATATACATATATTTATGTACACATATATATATGTATATATAAGTGATGAGGGTAGTTTAGGCATTTCACATTATTTTAGATGGGCAAACAAGTCTTTACACACATATAAGGGTAATTTGGTCATTTCGCATCTTAGATTTTGGTTGACCCGGTTTGACCTCGCCGGAGAATGAGTTGAGGGGGTGAAAGTGAAACAAATGCCTAAACTAGAAGGGGTGAAACTGTAATTAGCGAAAATCGAGGGGATGCGGATGTAATTTACACTATCAACAGGGGTTAAACTGTTATTTACCCATTAAAAAATAACAATGAGTATTACCCATGGATTAAACCCGAATCTATATAGATATATATATAGAAACAAATCTTACAAATACCATCAATCAAGATTTTTCATGTCTATTTATATATATATATATTTATATAAACAAATCTTACTAATACCATCAATCAAGATTTTCCCATATCTATTTATATAAACAAATCTTACTAATACCATCAATCAAGATTTTTTCATCTCTTTTTCTCAGTTGTTTGTTTAATTCGTGTTAAGAACTCAAAGATTATTTATTTTACAATTTTATTTTGTAATAACAAATTAATATATTATTTTCTTAGTCCATTTTGGGGTGAGAATCTATAAAAATTTTTTTTTTCCATTGCCAAGAGAAGAAGCCTCAGTGTCTTTTGTTTTTAATTTTCCCCTTGTGTTTGATTAGTTATTGATGGGTGTATACTATATATATATCTACGCAGAAGTATTGATGCTTTTTAAAGAGATGAGTGTAATGTTGGAAATTTTTTCTTTAAAAAGACTTCAATTTTTAGAAGGATCTGCATCTTCCTTTGAATATATATCTACGTATCTTTTTGTCCGCAATTGGATTTCAAAGCAGATATGTCATATGTAATATTGGAAATAGGAAAAAGGGAAAAGAAAAAAAATAGAGAAATGCTAAACATCATGAAAATAATTTCATGATATAACCATGAATGATGTGGATGTATTCATGAATGAACACGTGTCCATTATAAAAGTTAAGTAAAAATTGATGAGTGTTGTTTTGGTAGGTAAATATTAAATTGATCTTAAATTTGAAATTCAAATAATATAATAGAAATTAATTGATATCAAACTTATCATTTTATTACTTCATGATAAAATCATGAAACTAATTGCTCAACAAAATGTATATTTTGGATCCGATTTAACCCATGATAGTGGGTAATACCCATTATTATTTTTTAATTAACATTGAACATGTGTCTTAATATTATTGGTCCAAGTAAGGAGTGAGGACCAAGTTGGTCCTGACTGGTGAGGACCCAAACATTGTCCTATATATATATAGAAGGCTAATTTGCACTAACACCCCTGAGGTTTGGTTTTGTTTGCCATGACACCCCAAATAACCAAAATACCCTTCATAAAATTCGAAAATATTAAGGATAATGTGAAATGACCTTTATGCCCCAACCCTAAATATATAAAATTTTCAAAAAACATATATATAAATTCGAAAAAATATATAAAATTCAAAAAAATGTATAAAATTCGAAAAAAAATGTTTAAATTTTGAAAAAATATATAAAATTAGAATAAAATATATAAATTTCGAAAAATATATATAAATTTCAAAAAATATATAAAATTAGAATAAAATATATAAATTTTGAAAAATATATATAAATTTCAAAAATATATATATAAAATCAAAAAATATTTAAATTTGAATATATATATTTCAAAAAATATATATAAAATTCAAAATATATATATATTCAAAAACAAAATTCAAAACATTATATAATTTCGAAAAACATATATAAATTTAAAAATATATATAAACAATTAAAATATATATATAAAATTTGAAATATATATAATTCGAAAATATATATATATATAATTTGAAATATATATAAATTCGAATATATATATTTTTCAAAAAATAAAATCAAAATATATATATTTTCTAAAACAAAATTCAAAAAATTATATAATTTTGAAAAACATATATAAATTTCAAAAAATATATAAAATTTGAAATATATATATATAATTCGAATATATATATATATATATAATTTGAAAAATATATAAATTCGAAAATATACATATTTTTTGAAATGATTATATGTTTTTCGAAATTATATAATTTTTTGATTTTTTGATTTATTTTTAGTTTGGTTTAGTCTTGTCTTGTTTTTATTTTTTTTTGTCAAAACGAATATGTTTTTTTTTTGAAATGATATCTTTATTTATTATTTAGAATTTACAATATATTATTACAAACATATTTATCTCTCTAAATAATAAATAAAGATATTACAAAGCAAAATTTACAGCATAACACGAAAATACCAATTTCTGTAAGATCTTGGAAGCAGGTGAGTGTCCAAGTTATATTATTATTCATTTATTGTTGACATCCCATTTTGATAAGGCAAAGTGGTAAAATTTGTGATGAAGTTGGGCCAAGGAATGAAATGGCAGAGGCAAAATTTCAGGCCTAATTCATTGGGCCAAAATTTAAAGAAAGGAAGATAATGACTTGGACTTGGATTGATTAATTGGGCTTTAGTGGATGTTCAATTTGTTAAATCAATTAGAGATAAAAGGAACAAGTGTAAAGATTTTGGGTCATTAGGCAAAGACTTGGTAAAGGAAGAAAATGGGCAGACTGGGCCGAAAATTGGTGATACTATACCCCATCAGCATCAATTGGATAAGTGAAACAATATTGTTGAAGAAAGAAAGGATCAACATGCTATAAGATAAGGAGTTGATCAAGTTGTTAATTAGTTAAGAATTTGAAATCCAAACACCATCACAAGATAAAGGAAGGAAAGAGTTCAAAGTGAAGTGGAATTTTGCATCAACCGGTCAAATAAATTAGGAGACTTATCAATTTAGTTATATTTAAATTTCAATTATTCTTAGTTTAAAATTTAGATAAGGATAATTATATTATTAGATAAGTTTGTTATTTTGTAACAAACTTTTAGGAGGTTTGTTATTACGTAGTATTATAAATAGAGACCCTTATGCAACTTGGCAAGGGGTCTCACACCAATCAATCAAACACTACAATTACTTCAATTGTCATTTTATTTTCTTGCCAAGTCTTTTATTTCTTTTAAAAATCTTTAGTTTTAATCAAGCTTCATTATTTATTTTTCCAGTCAATCAGTTCACTTTTCCAATCGTTACTTTCGTTTAATATTGCTATTTCAATTACTCAATTTATTTTCAATTCAAGTTTCTTTCAATAAATTTTTATTCTAAACTCAAGTCATTCGTTAAAGTTGTTATTTTCCATACATCATACATCTATCATCTTTCATCCAAACATGTCGATTGTTTGTATGAAATTTATGATTTCCAATGTTATATTCCCAATTGTTAAAAGTCCTCTTAATTGAGGCAAGAAAATAACTTAAAGTAGGAGTTTCATGTTCTCCTTCCTACGCATCGCCTGAGAAGTCAAATCCAAGGAGACTATTTTTGCTTTCTGACTGACCTTTGGAGTCTAGGTCAAGGTTCCTGGCACGCCCGCATAAATCGACATAATTGGCTGACCTAGCCGATTTAAGAGGAAACATTTATTTTATCATTTACTTTGAATTATAAAGATCATGACATCAATATCATTTATCTAAAATAGTAAAAAATATTAATCAGCAGTAATATTAGCTTGACATTAGGACTGTAAACGAACAGAGCGCTCATTGAGCTACTCGAGGCTCAATTCGCTAAGAGTTCGGTTTGTGTTCGTTTGTATAGTAAAACGAACTAAGCTCAAACAAAAAAAAATAGTCTCGTTTATTAAACAAGTCAAGCTCAAACATACTTACGTTCGGCTCGTTTGTCCGTGAACGTTTTCATGAACAAGCTCGATTCCAGACCTGTTTAACATTTTATAAATATAAATATATATATATAATACTATATATGTATCTTAATATATA
This sequence comes from Cornus suecica, assembly GCA_963922005.1. NCBI lineage: Eukaryota > Viridiplantae > Streptophyta > Magnoliopsida > Cornales > Cornaceae > Cornus > Cornus suecica. The sequence continues at coordinate 54,731,265 of OY998241.1, read as the reverse complement.
TAAACAATCTATGTTAAAGTCCCAACCCATCTCTATTAGGGCCTGTTTGTTTAGTGATTTTTGGGCCATTTGGTTTGATCTCGTCTTTAGTTCTCAGACCAAATCATGTTTGGTGGGCTTGGTTTCTATTACTCTCTCGATCTCTCTCGATTGACTATATATATATATATAATTCATGCATTGAAAAAAATATAATATTCAAAAATAACATTGAAAAAAATAATATACACATTAAAATCCGAAAATAGAGTAATATATAAAATTCAAAAAAATATATAAAAAATATAAAATTTGAAAAAATATATGTATAATTCGAAAGCAATATATAAAATTCGAAAAATAATATAAAATTTGAAAAAATATATAAATTTTGAAAAAATATATAAAATTCAAAAAATAATATATATAAAAATAATATATAAAATTCAAAGAATAATATATAAAATTCAAAAATAATATATATATAAAATTCAAGAATAATATATAAAATTCAAAAATAATATATATAAAAAATTCAAAAATAATATATAAAATTCAAAGTTATATATATAAAGTTCCAGTTTTCTTAGACCAGACCAGACTGCTTATTAAATAGAGTTTCAGATACACAACCAGACCGCTTCCCAAACAGACCCTTAAGAAATAAAATCAAGCCCATTCGTCATCCAATGCCCATATTCTTTCAAATAAAAATTAAAACCCTATTCTTCAAGCTCATTAATGATCCAAGCCCATATTGGAAATATTTTTGTTTACTATGACTGATTTGAATAGAAAAAAATAGAAAATAAAAGGAAAAGGAAAAAGAAAATAATAATGTGAAAAACATGTGCCATGTGAACTTATTTCATTATCTTCTCAAGCCTCATCAATGCCTTATCCAGATCCCTTTGTAGAAAACCCTTTCTTTCCCTTCATAAATTTAACAGGACTCGGTTCCATAGGAGTTCGGTTCTGGTTCCAAAATTTCAAAAATCAAATTTTTTGGTTCGGTTCCGGTTCCGGATTTGTGGAACCGAACAGTTTTTTATTTTTTTAAAATTATTTAATAAATAGCGTGGGATGCATTTGATTAATAAATTATAGATCACAACTTAAATTGACCATACTTTGAAAAAGTTTAAAAATTTTCGTATAATTTAAAGATTTCAGTCCATACAAGTTTTACCTTATATATATATTTACATATATAAGCATATATACATATATTTTTTTGTTTGATATAGTTATTTTCATTCCACTAATTATATATTTGATTTTGGGTTTATAATAGTTCAAATACTCTAATTTATAATTAAATTATCTTTTAATATTTTGTATTTTTATTTTTGTAAAAAAAGGGATAGAAGGAACCGGAACTGAACTGATTTCGGTTCAGTTCCTTGCACTTTCGGTTCCGGTTCCAGTTTTTCAGGAACCAAAAAATTGGTTCATGTTCTGGTTCCAATCGGAACCGAAACCGAACCGGTTTTGAACACCCCTACTTAAACTAACCTTCCCCAAACACACTCTTGCATACATATACTTATACATGTATATATATATAGATATACTTATATATCTCATGGCTTCAATGATTCAACCTGTAAGAACATTTTTATAATTGACATGTCTAGTCAATAACCATGTTGGATAGATTAGGTATTTTGGTTAAAGTTTGGGAGCATAAATTCGCAGAATATTTAATTATTAAAATTCAGGAACCACCGATCGATCGGTGGAGTTTTCAATCGTTCGGTAATGCCGACATTGGAATTTGTGCGAAATTGTACTGACAGAATTCTAACTCCTTGTACAAGCATATTAAGGGACAGACTGGTCCATTCACAGTTATTACATGGTCCTTACACCAAATCTTTTTGGAGTGCAAGCAAAGAAGTTTCATTCCATAATTGAAGATTTCTATTCCATAATTGAAAACTTCTTTCTCTATAAATATGGATAAATATTGAGAAAAGAAGATAAGTTTTGAGAGCTCTGTAATTTTTACACAAAAAATATCTTTCTGCAGACAAAGTGAGAGACAGAAAAATATTGATTGATCATTCATCTTCTAGTTTTCTTTAGTTTTTGGGGTTATCCAATTGTGCTACAACATTTGTGATTTTTATGCACAATTGGATGACTTAAATATTAAAAATCTACACACCATCTGTTGCATTGTGTGTGCTTTGATCCGTGAGAAGCGAAGCCGTCGGATTACAAAGATCGGAACAGAAGGCTTCGTGGCAGCGCGAGTGAATCAACAACTTTCAGACGTCGAGTACAGAATGACAAATTTGGAGCTATTGTAAGTCCCATCTTAATAGAGTTTGTATACCTCTTGATTCATAGTGCATCGATACGAGAGATTATCCGTAGTTTTTACTTGGAGATTTTTCCAAGGTTTTCCACGTAAAAAAACTGTGAGTTATTTTACTGCTTTTAATTATGTTGTTTTATATTATTGTTTGATTAATATTAATTGTGAAGAGGTTTAAATTGTGTGGAGTAATAAACAATAATAACCCAATCAGAAATCTGTACACTGTTCCCAGAATTCGCGTTTAGAATTTTTCAAACGATCGGGGGATTAATTGATTGATCGGTGGTAGTAGATTCGTACTAAGTGAACGATCGTTTGGGGGTGTGATCGATCGGTGGGATACACGAACAATCGGTGGGATACGTGATCGATCGGTGGCACAAGTGATCGATTAGTAGTTTAAATGATAAATAAACACGAATCCTAATTGGCACACTAGTGATTGATCAATGGTAATACACGATCGATCGATGAGTTAACTGTGCGTTTTATTATATCTTGTTATAATAAATTGACTCACACTTTTGGGTAACTATCATATTATATGTATCATAATATTATTTATTGGACATCAATAATTTGTTTTATCCTAAAAAATTTTTAGTAAAAATTAATTATTTTTATTAAAATAAAAATATTGTTAATAAAAATTTAATATTATAATTCATTATTTTTATTAAATATATATTTTTAAGTAAAACTATTTTATCTTTGATAAATATTATTAGCATAATAAAAGTTTTTTTAATGACCTATTTATTTTGATTAAAATTAAATATTTCGCAAATAATTTTAATTGATCATTAAATTTATAAAATGCCTATTCACCCCCCTCCCCTTTAGGCTTAGTTCATCGTCGCCTATTGACTTATTTTTGCTTGCGGCGTGGGTGCTATTGCAGGACTGAGACATTTATGCGTAGTCTTGCTCCTATTAGTTTTCCTGTGTTTGTCCCCTTGTTTTGGGACCTTTATTTTATTTCTTGGGGGCCAATCTGTTGGCGTATCCCTTCCTTATATTTTGTATCCTTACATCGTTGTAGAAATGTTTTCTTTCGGCTCCTCGATGTGTCTTGTGTATCATTTGGTTTTAGTTTTCGCTCAGTTGTTTGGAATCATTTTTGTTTGCATGATTTCATTCGTTTTATTGATGTTGGTGTTCTTAGTTGGTCGTTTATTGTATGGATCACACTCCGGAGTTCTCGGATGTCCTGGTTCTGGAGTCTTAAGATTTTAGGGGCGTGACACAACTAGTGACTAAAAGCTTAGTATGGACAAAGAATTACAATCTTTAAAAGAGCAATTAGTCACTACTTCCTAAATTCTAAATCTCCTGCAAAATTAAAAGGTTCAATTATTTGAAAAATTGACTAAGTCTGAATAAGAAGTATCCACTCTAAAATTTGAATTAGTTGAGAAATCTACCAAGATTGCGGATTTGGAAAAAGAACTGATAGATTCTAAATCAACTCTTTATAAATGGTCTGACGGAACACTTAAGTTAAGATGTTAAGTATGGAAAAATCCGTAGGAAATACAAATGGACTAGGGTTCAGTGGAGTAACCCAGAATTCGAACGTCGTTTCCAAAACAACCTTTGTAAAATCTTATCAAGAAACAATTAGTTCTTCGCAAGGTAATTTTGATTGGTATCTTAAGGCTCAATCCTATGTCAGAAAACCTGTTGAAAATAAGCCCTTCGTTACTTCTAGATATAATAAGGGTTTTAATAATAATTTTTAAAGGTTCATTCATATATGTCATCACTGTGGAGTTAAATATCACATTTGACCCATGTGCTTAAAGTTAAGAACAAAAACTTTGAAATCCATGAAGAAACCAACCACTCATAAATGACCTAATGTTGAAAATCAAATTAGGGTATTGAGTGAAGAGGTAAATTTTTTATTAAAGTTGGCAAATAGAATTCCGAAAATTAAGCAAGCATGGGTTAGAAAAGGTGAGATACATTGCTTTGTTGTTCACACTGCTCTTAGAGCACGTGACTCTAGTGTCTGGTATTTAGATAATGGATGCTCTAGGCACATGACTGGAGATAAGTCACTGTTTGGATTTTTTTAAGATTGTTATGGTGGGATTGTTAATTTTGGTGATGAAAAAAATGCTAAAGTCATAGGAAAATGTACCGTTGTGGCTTCTGGTATGCCTAGATTGGAAAATGTGCTTTATGTTGAGGGTCTTAAAGCTAATTTGCTTAGTATTAGCCAGATTTGTGATAATAACTATAATGTTAATTTCTCGCTTGATAAGTGTTCTATTCTTGATTCTTCTGGAAATTGTGTTATGGAAGGTATGCGATCACCAAACAACTGTTATTGCATAGTACCTAATCCTAAATTAGCTTGCAATAAAGTTAAATTTGATGAAATAGAGATTTGACGCTAAAAAATGGGACACATTAACTTTCATAATTTAACTAAGATTACTAAAAGTGAAAATGTTAAAGGTGTTCCTAAGCTGGGTTATGGCAAAGGATTTTGTATGTGGTCCGTGTAAAAAAAGAAAGCATACTAGATGTCAACACAAGAGACTAATACCATAGATACTTCTAGACACTTAAAATTATTGCATATAGACTTAATAGGACCTACTAGGACCTTGAGCAAAGGAGGTAAGAAATATATTTTTGTTATGGTTGATGACTACTCTAAATATACATGGGTGGGATTTCTGAGTGAAAACTCTGAAACTGCTGAAAAGTTTAGGAATATTTACTTAAGAATTCAGACTGAGAAAAATTATCCCATTACTAAAGTAAGGAGTGATCATGGAAATGAGTTTGAAAATTAGGGGATTGATACTTTTTGGGATGAAAATGGTACGGTTATTAGGAATAATGCTAGGCTTGTTGCGCAAGGTTATACCTAGTTAGAAGGTATAGATTTTGATGAGACGTTTGCTCTAGTAGCTCGACTTGAGGCCATTCTGATTTTATTTGCTATTGCATGTTCAAATAATATATTTTAAGAAAAAATCTCTAATCTCGGGTGTTTGTTTCATTTTGGTTTGAGGTGATTGTAATGTCTGCTGAGACTGTTAGTGTTTCTTACCTAACCTAAAGTGATCTGTAAGTTCATAAGTTAGGCTAGATTGATATATGCTTTTGAATACCTATTGTCAACTTATGAATGTTGGGGTGATATTGGAAAAAAATAAAAATCATACTATATGATTGTCTCTTTAAGGCCCTTAGAGACTGGTCCTTCTGCTGAGTAACCAGGTCTCGGTGCCTCAAAAAGTAGTGAGTATTAGCGTAAAAAAGTGGAAGTGATTATCTGAAATTGTTAACCCGAGTAATCGGGCATCTTCCCATAAAGTAGTGATTGTTCGCATAAAAAGGGGAGAAAAGAAAAATATATATATGAAATGGTGCAAAAAGAAAACAAAAATTAGAGATAGAAACGTCATTCTTACTTGGCAGTGAGGTCAAAGTAGAGATTTGACTTCTAGATTGGGCTTTTGAGTTTATATTTCATCAAGGCCGGTGAGGAGATTAACATAATTAATGTGTATTGCTCTCACCTTACTTGTGTGTTTGCACCTAAATATTTTCATTTATACAAATGTTAAATAAAGCATGACTTGTGAAAACTTGTGTCTACAAGGTATTTTTTACCTAGTTTCTCAAGTCTCCTCTTCTCGTTTTTTTCTTGTGTTTACAGATTTAGTGTTGCTCTACCTCTCTTTCCCAATGGTTGCACTTTTAGTTTATACTGATATTTCTTTGTTTGGCATTTCGGTGTCAAAAAGGGAGAGAGAATATGTATCAAGGGGGAGAGATTATGTAGCGTCTGGTATTTTTACGTGCTAATTAAAAATTTTAAGTGCTAATTAAAATTTTTAATTAATGATTAAATGCATACGTGATTATGTGTTTAATGTGATTTTGTGCTAAATATGTTTATGTGCTTAGCATGACTTACATGTTTTATGTGATATTAAAAGTTGTAAGTTGCATGTTATATTTTTATTTTGAGAATAATGAAAATTATTGAAAATGATTTCGGGAGAGAAATGACCGAAGGGTAAATGAATAATTTCATATTTTGAGCACTTAGTGGAAAATGTAGAGATTTTGGCTAAGTGTTGGGGCATGAGTGACATGTTGGTAATTAGAGAGGATGACAATGGTGAAAGGGTAATTAAGAGGCTTGATGACACTATTGTAATTAACCTTAAGTTGGGATGAAAGTTGTCATTTTACACTTTTAAGTGGTGTCTAAATTCTAGCAATTGATCTCCTTCTCCCATCTTTGTTCTCAACCCTTAGATCATAGGGCCTTGTTTGATTGACACTTAAATGCAAGAATGCATTATTCATAGTCTTTCATTTGGCAAGACTTCATATTTACTCTTGGATCAATTATTCATTTTCCTTGCTTGATTTTCAACCATTGGATGGGGAGAGTTGTGAGTGGAGAATCTCTACAAACCTTAGGGTTAACCCACTTTGCAAGATTTCAATCCTCTCACAAACTCTTGATTTCTCTTCCTCTTCTTGCTTATTGAGGATTTCTCTTGTTGGTGTTCTTGAATCATTCGGTAAGTCTTCTAATCATTTTAGGGTTTTGGTTGCTAAGAACCCTAGTTTTCAAGTTTATGAATTTCTTTGGGTGGACATTGATTATATCTTTCTCTTGTTCATGTTATAGAATGTTAAGTTTTCTTTCAAACTATCAAGTGAGTTCCATTGGTAGTAGCTCTTGAAATCATCTTGTGGAGAAGTTAGTGGTGAGTTCCCTAACTTCTACTCTTAAACTTTCAATTATCCATGAAACCCTAAAATAGAAATCATTAGGGTTTGAATTGATTCTTGTGGTTGTAGCCACTTGTGTATAAATTTCGGTTTCTTGTGACACCATAGTAATTGTGTTGTTCATATGGTGTGTTGTTAATGTTGGAAGCTATTCTATTGAACACTTGGAGTGGTGGCTTGAGTTGAACTTCTTTTGGGCATATTGTGTAGCTTGCTTGGAATTAAGGTAGGGAAAAAATGAATTTTTTTCTTCTTTGTACGAGGGTGTATGCGTATATGTGTATATATGTCGTATATATATATATGTGTGTGTATATATGTCGTATATATATGCGAGTTATGTCTTGACAACTTAGACGATGAATTAGGCCCTTGAAAGCATGATCTTATGATATAAATGCTTGTTGTATTTTATGGCTTATAAATGTGCAATTGTAAGCATTGTGATAATATGAGTACAATATATTGTCTAATGAAATGAGCATGTTGAGAAATATTGCTTATAAATGTGAAATTGTAAGCATTGTGATGAGTTGGATCCAATATAATGCAAATTGAGAGAAAAATGTATTGTGATGACATATGGTTGTGATTGAGAACCTTCATGCATTTTGGTTACACCATGTAGTGTTAAAACATGGGTGTTGGTTTATACGGGTTGTGTAAACATGTCTGAGTGGTTTTGTTTCGAATCGTCGCAACAACTGGCTAGGAGGTGTTCACACCTACGGAACTAATAAGCCGAAAATGTGATACCGGCTTGGGGGTCGTAAGAGTGACTCATATTCGTGACCTTTGGATCTAGGGGCACGGACTTGCAAGTTAGGCTCTCGTGCAACCGCCTTCCTTGTTGAAGTGATAGAGAGAAAAATCACTTGGGAAGAGTCGGTGTGGTACTCTACATTACTTGATGAGCTTGTATCCTCAAAAGTAAATGGCCAGAGTATGTATCCATTGACCTGTGTTGGGTGCCATCATGGGGTGTGTTGAGTCATGGTGCATTTAGACTATCATATATGTGTGATTATGATATTGATATTGAAACATGTTATAATTGTGAATAATTATGATGTGAGCATGTTGGGGGACTTGTTTGTTGGGTTCGATGGGGTTCCGGATTGGCGTGAGAGCCATGTGGAACAAGAGACCGACCTAAAGTTAGTAGCATGAACCTTGGTTGGGTGGTACCATTCGGACTACCAAGATTAAGGCGATGACGCTTCCTCTACTGAGCTAGTGAACTTACCCCACGACTTATATATTTTTCAGGTGGTGATTCCTTTTCGAGAGGTCCGTAGTCTCTCGGTAGAGACACGGTGTTGATTTTACCCTTTTGTGCATAAGGAGGCGAACTACTTATTTTGTAGAGCATTAGTGTAACTCACATGTATAACTATGTTAATTTTCTTGTCAACTTGTAAACAAATGATAGATACTTATCTTTTGTCGGCTAGCGTGTTAGTCGAGTATCTTACATGGATGTATATCCATTGGAGCGTTATACGCGGGGACTTTATTCTTTTGGGGCACTTCGATGCCGGAAATGTAAAGACTATTTCATTTTGTGGAAAACAATAGCATGTATTGCCTTAGGGCGTTGAATATTACTCTAAGAATCCTTTTGTGTAGTGATGTGTAATGGATTTTCGATATTGATGTGGTTATTAGGTGTCCGGCCGAAAATGACGTTTTTTTAAGTTTTCAAACAAACCCTTTTCGTTTTGAATGGAAAAACCCGTTTTCTCCTAACCCCTTAACCCCGACTAAAACTTTATGTTTTAAAATGATTTGAAGTTGTTTGAAAAGAATTGGAGATTTTAAAGTCGGTGGTCTATTAAAAGTGGATACCGGGGGCAAGACGGACAATTTTATGAAACCCCAATGGATGTTTTTGTCCAAAGTTTATGTTGTGTTGGAATGACTTGGAATCATAGGATAAATGTGAAATGATCATTTTATAGAATGGATATAGGTATGGAGGTATATTAGTTGAGGATTCAATCACATTTGGGGTCATTTTTGGAGGTTTCGAATTAAATCAGCTGACTGATAAAATCTTTGCCTTTCTAGCCATTTTCTTTGATGCTTCAAATTATATCACTCGACTGATGGGAAGCCATCAGCCGACTGATGAAAATCTGAGTTCTCGCCATTTTTTTCCTTTGCTTCGAATTAGAGCAGCCGACTGATTGAGAGCCATCAGTCGACTGATGTGCATGGGTAGCCTATTGCTGTACACGAGCAGTCGACTGATGTCCACGGGCAGCCGACTCATAAAATTCGTAGGTCCCTATTTCGACCCTTGTTCACTATTTCGGTCATATCTCGAGTTATGAGAGTCGGATGAGGTTTTGTTTAGCTTTTTAGAAATATGACTTAAAGATCTTGATGTTAGGCTTTTGAATCGCTTGATTCGAGTCATTTTTTAGGGCGTAATGGTCAGTTAAACCTTTACACTTCGCGATGCCCGATTTTCAAAATGTTGTGGTTTCCACCTCGCACCTTTGAATTTGGTTCCGTTTGTTCCTATGACTTGTTCTAGGTCCAAACTTTGTCCATATACTTTGAAATTATTATTTTCCCCCTGAAATGATCATTTTACCCTTGGGTAAACATGGGGTGTTTAAATAGTCCGTTTAAAGGTGTCGTTTGATCTTTTTCATTCATATTTTGATCCCCAGTGATCTTGTTGGCATCTTTTAGGCATGAAATGTCTATTATTACCCTTGTGTGGGTGTTTGACAATTATAGGTCATTTGTTTTCATTTCTTTTTATTTTCGTATTCACTCCCTTAACTCTTAGGCTCGGGTTTTGGAATTTTAGGAAATTTGGGGCGTGATAGATTATCTATTTAGGGGGAGCGAGAGATTAATTGTTGAGGGGGAGTATGTTCTCAGGGGGAGAGGATTGAGTTATATTATATTTTGGATATGCCTGCTTGGTCTATTTTTAAAGATATTACACTGTTATGATCATTATGCCTATTGATGTTGATATTATTCTTATGATCATTGTATTTGTTAATTCTTGTTAATTGTTTTCCACACTTGTTTTTCACAGTATGTTTACTCAGTTTTGTGGTTGCAGGAATTGGTATATCATCATGAGATCAAGATACTGGTCTAGGTCTATGTTTGTTGGTGTGTGTTCATAGGTCTAAATTTAATTTTGTATCTCCGGGGGATATATTTGTAAAACATGGTGTTGACTTAGAAATGCCAAGGGGGAGATTATAAGAACATTTTTATTTTGACATGTCTAGTCAATAATCATGTTGGGTAAATTAGGTATATTGATTAAAGTTTGAGGACATTATGGTAAAAATACCAAGACTTGGAAGACAATGAAAAGACTTGGAAGAGAAGAAAAATGCTTGGTGAACAAGAAATCATATTCCATAATTGAAGACTTCTCTCTCTATAAATATGAGAAGATATTGAGAAGAGAAGATAAGTTTTGAGAGCTCTGCAATTATTCCACAGAAAATATCTTTCTGCAGAGAGAGAGAGAAATAAAGAAAAATATTGATTGATCGTTCATCTTCTAAATTCTCTATAGTTTTTGGGGTTCTCCAATTGTGCTACTACAATTGTAATTTTTATGCATAATTAGATGACCTAGATATTGAAAAATCTACACACCATCTATTGCACTGTGTGTGCATTGATCTGTGAGAAACGGAGCCATCAGAGTACAGAGATTAGAGCATGAGGCTTCGTGGTAGCGCGAGTGAATCAACAACTCTTTTGAGTATTACCTTTGTGCCATATTAGTTGTCCACTATTGCAACTATACTTGTCCCAAAATACTTGTCCAGTTCGAATTTCAATACAATTTAACCTCTCACTTTCTCCAACTACCCTTCTTCCACTAACTTTAAACAAATATCGGACCTCACCATAATACTATATCATTAAGGGAAAAATTGAAAATTGCACACTAGTCAACCTAAATCAATAAAATGTTAAAAAGTCCAAACTGGACAACTATTATGGGATAGAGGGAGTATATTTTTACTATATTATAAATATATATTTTTAAAAAATTAAATATAATTATTTATTAATAATAAGGTAGAATTTTATAATTCTGATTTATGAATCCTTCAACTATCCTACTTGCACTCCGTATTTTAACAACCTTGCATCCAACAACAAAACAAAATTACAAACACGCACACACAAAAGGTTTACTAGACCAATAATATTTTGGCCCAACAAATTTAGCAAATAAAAAACATAAAGAAGGTTACAAAAAGTCTCTCTGAAGCCTTAATAAAAAATTTCCATTTAATTCCAAAAGAATACATTTTTAAAGCTCTATTTAAAAAATAGTATTAATTTACATATCTCAAATTGCTTATTCATAAAAAATATAAAATTTTATAATATTGCATATATAGGTGCACAATACTATTGGAGTATTAGTATTTTGATGAATATCTCCACGTTCATTGATAATTGAGTATATAAGTTTACATTCAGTAATTGGGTATTATAAGTGTTAGCTTCTTCAACCATTATTAATTCTATAGATAATTTATAATTTGTAATGTATTATTAATAGAATATTTAAAATTTGAATAATTATTAGTTCTATAGATAATTCATAATTTGTAATGTATTATTAATAGAATATTTAAAATTTGAATACAAAAATATTTATAGGAATAAGACTGTTACAATTATATGGATGAATATAAGCTCGTGTCACCATTTAGTTACGGATTTTATCGAAATGTATATTTATATATATGCGCCTCGCATGTATCACTTATATAAGTTTTTTTTACATTTCCTGATGTCTACTTGTAATACAATTATTTTAGTTTTTTTGGATTGGTATTATTGTGCACATCATATCAATTTCTTTAATCTAAAATAGTAAAAAAGGATTCTCTACCACTATGACAGACTAAAATACACCTATGCTAATGATATCACATAAAATTCAGAAAATGATTAAATCATGTTATCAATCCTCCTCTTTATATTGGCTCTTTGTGAAGTATCACTCATTTAATGATTAACATAATTCTAAATTATAAGGTTGTTTTCTAAAACCCTCTAAAAATAATCTGAAATCCTCCGAGTGGAAAAAATTTAAATAGGATAAAATTGTTTCGAAAATAAAGTTGATACAAAAAAGAGACGTGCAAACATATATAAAATCAAGGGCCCTAAAATCAATATTGTTTGTGTGTGCATGTGACCGTGTGTATGAGAGAGGAAGACAGTGTGTTGCAATATTGTTATTTGAAGTATAAATAGTTGAAACAGATTTTAGTAGTAATGAAGTCGTACATGCTTAATTTATAAAGAAAACTTGTATGCAAATACTAAGATATATGATATACATAGTATAAAACTATTTATTTATATTTTTCTAGGAACATATGAAAAAGAAATAAACGTATTGTCAATGTTTTGTGTTTCTTTAATTGCCTTTTTTATTTTATTTTAATAACTATGTGGTTTAGATTTGAAAGAACTGATTATGAAAATTAAATATATAGGGAGAGGAGTTTTAATTGTTAAAAAATATTTTAGTAATGCCATTTTTCAAAAGCATTGTGTAGCTGAGTAATGCCGACAATTGTTGCTGTAATTAATGAATTTTCTTTTTCGATTTCAACGTCGTTAATTTTAGCCACGGCTAAAGAGCACTTCAAAGCCACCAAGCCGGTCTTTTCAACAATAAGAGCTCTTTCCTTATCGGCTAAAAATATGATTAAGAACAATATCTAAATTGATCTAGTTTTACCTATCACACAAATTGTATTATAATATAGTATGATTTGAGAAAGAGAATGTCGAATTCACATGACAAAGTCGTATTCTAAACCTAATATGCTACAATGCTTGAATTGAGTAATAAGTTTGATTGGTTTGTTGATTATAATTTACTTTGACAATTAATTTAAATAACTAAATTAAAATAAAGTAAATAATGTACTTGTGAGGGAATTCAATAGTGAGAAAGTCACTCGTGTCAAGACCGAGTTAGGAGGACCGAGTTTTCGAAACTCTGGAGCTATGATCGATCGCAGCTTATGTGCAATCAATCGCAAAATGAAAAAAATTAGAAAAACAGAAAAGAATATATTTTTTTTAAAAATAAATGTATATATGAAAAAAGATTTTTTAATAAATTCTTGGGTAATTTTCATATAACCTGTAACACCCCGTGTTATTATCCTTTTTACTGAAATTATTTTTGATTTAATTTCGGTAATGACGTCACTTGTTCTTGACGTATTGTTTGTTCTTGGTATTTGATACCTGTAAATTTTTCGTGTTTAGTTTTAAAGTCGACTGGACGACACTACGCGAATTCTTATTCTCGACTACGCGGTGTCGTTCGACAGTTAATGATTAGTGTTTTGACTGGACGGCGACACGTTGTAATTAATCGGGCTTGTTTAAGTGCTACGACGTTGGGTTCCTAACCCGGTGTATTTCTTTCGGACTAATTTGGTTATTTGGCGTTCCGTTATTATTTCGGGCTTACGAGATTATGTTTGGACGTCCACGATAATTATTGGGATTTACTGTATATATATACATTTAATTATAATTATATATATATATATATAGTTTTGAGGTTATTTCGCAATAATGGGCATTTAGAGGATTGCTTTTGCAATTAGGGCATATATGGGTATATGTATACAATATCTGCAGACCACATCTTATTCTTCATGCTACCCACGGCTACAGCTTCACTCTTCTCTTCTGCTTCTCTGCAACTGAAGCGGCTCCTTCACCTCCATGGTCGCCGGCGGAGAGAGAGAGGCCGACTGGAGGGAGATGCAGTTGGTGGTCGTAGCTGGTGGCAGACGCGGCTGGGACAGGCGGCTGCGCAGCTGGAGCGGCGGCGACCGAGCTGGGTCGACGACCCATGGTGGTCGTCGGTTGGACCAGGCGGCGGCGCAGGAGGCCGTGGTGGCGTAGGGTGGCGCAGGGTAGAGCTGAGCTCGCTCAGGGGAGACGCGCGTGGGCAGGGGCGATCCGGCCGGGTTTCGGCCAATTTTTCGGCGACCTTCCGGTGATCGGTTTGAGCCGATTTTTGGTGAGTAGCTTCGTCTCTACCATGTATTCGTTATACTTTAATTTCGTGAATTTAGGATGAATGGTTTGCCCGGAAATCACATTTATAGGTTATAGTTTTCGTTTGGGTTAATTTAGATTTAGCCAAATTAATTAACCTATTAATGGGCTTCGTATATATCGTATAGGTTGTCGAGATGGACATTTCGATATATGTGGAATAATTTTTGACGACTTTGGTCGGTGGGCGTTATATTCAGGCGCCGATACTGTTCACGGTTGGTCCAAAACGACTGTTCTGTAAGCGTATTTCAGGTGGGAAATTATATTTCTCACTCCGCATTATTGACGTAGTTTGGGGTGTGTAAAACCCTATTTATTTTAATATAGATATTTTAAATTGTTAATTTAAATATCTATAATTGGCTTAGGAGAGAAGTGTGACTTAGGAATTAATTTAAGAAATTAATTAAATTATATTCCTACGAGATTAAGTAAATTCCTATTTTAATTAAATAGGAATAGGTGGCTTAGTGAACCCCTTGAGAAATTAAATGGGCTCGTTAAAATTTGTAAGAATTGGACGTGGACTTAAAACGCGTTGCTAGTTCCCTTTTGACTGTGTTAGGGGGGTATGTGAACGTGAGGGACGTGAAAACTTAGACGTTATGCTAGGTTCCCCTTACAATACGTGGTTTAATTGCTTTAATTGCATTAAAAACAATTTATGTGAAATTGAAATATTTTCTTAAAGAATTAAAGAAAATATATTGTTTAAAACATAAATCTGTTTTCTCACGATTTAAATGTCTTTATTGTATTTTAAAGCATGTAAAGAGATTTCGAGATTTATGTTGGATGTTTTCATGTGGATGATTTTCATAAATATGGATTATTACATGTTTATGTTGATGCATGGTTATAGCATTCATGTGATCATGCATGAGTTGATTTTATATGAAGTTTAGTATGGAGTTTGACTCTAAAAACGTTTTATAAAACTTTAAACGGCAATAGCAAGAAGGGCCTGGAGCCCTAGGGTGCAAGACCCTAAACATGGCCATGAGGGTGCGCGTGGACCTTTGGACTAGCTCTCCAATGAACGAATGCAGTAAAGCATATTGGGCTTCGGCCGTATGTTCGAAAGTCCGTGGTTTCGGGTGCGTGAGTTGAGTCACGTGCGGGTGTTTAGTTCATAGCATTTGATGCATGATTATAAATTGTTATGTGATTTTATATTCCATTGATATATGTGAATTGTGAATTTGAGTTAATGTGTAATTATTCATAATGTTATGAATTGTGTGTATATATATATATATATATATACATATATGTTTTCTTATTTAATCATTGAGATATGATTGTAGCTTTGGAGCTAGGGCTTGGCATTAATGCTAATGTGGGAGTGTTGTATAACTCAGGCATGAACCCTGGTTTGGGGTTGTGGTATTGATGTATGATTGTTGTGATTCACTTAAGTGGATTAAGGAAATTAAGGTGTGGTTGATGTAATTCATTTTGACATGGATTACGGATTTAGGTGTGTGTGAGCATAAATCCTTTGAAATATGGATGGTGGGCTTAAGTTGCAATAACCTATTGAGGGGTGACTTTGAGGTGTATTATGTAAATTCATTATAATATGAATTGTGACCTTGAGGTGTATTATGTAAATTCATTATAATATGAATTGTGACTTTGAGGGTGTTGTGTCAATTCATAGATATTTGAATTGCGGGTTTAAGATGATATTGTGTGAGATTTTGATTGGTTATAAGAGGTTATAGTGAGTGACTTTATTAAGTACTCGAGGTACTGTAGCTTGACAGTCTTGGTTCTAGTGCTTAGTTTATTCTTCTAAGCATTCCTTGTACTGTGTTTTGTACGCTAGTACGTAGTTTTTGACTTACATGTCATTCCTTGAGTTGTCGGTTAAGGCGTGGTGCCGAACCTCTTCCTCGTGTTGTCATTTGATTTTTGTGGAGTTGGAAACGGATGGTTGTGGTCCGTGAGTCCAACGTATTGTTCTTCCTTTACTGTCCTCTCGGACATTATAGGAATCTGTGGAGTTGTGTTTGCTCTTATTCGGCTGTCTTTCAGAAACGGTGTTTTCCAAATTCATTGTATTTAAAAGGAAAAACTCGTTTTTGCCTACCCCCGTAATAACTAAAAGTTTTAACACTTATGGAATGATCTTAGGATCTTCTTTAAAAAGATTTTTAACTTCTAAAAGCCAGTGATGGCAACTGACGGAGACCGGGGGCAAGACGGTCATTTTTACTATGTGGTTTCTTAAAAGGAAAACTATTTTATTACTTTTCTTGGGATTTTGAGATTTCGAGACTTCTTTCTCAATATCTCATCCTGTAGAGTTTTGAAAGGTGTTCCATTGTTCCACCTTTGCTTCCTATCATTTCTAAGTCTCGGGTATGAGGCTTAGTGTTGTTCAGTGCACACATATAGTGTTGCCTTTCCTTTCTTCTTGGTTTTGATGTCACCACTTAGGTGATTCAAGTTGTTCCACACATTGGGGCATGGATACAGAGTGGATCGGGTTCCTTGTCCAGATGTTCTCCCTAAGCACTTGTGGTGTTTTAACCTTGACCTTGTTGTCTCGGTTATCTGTTTGTTCAGCATTGGGACTTCTTTTTCCCTTGCTTTGGTCCCCTATAGTGAGAGTGTAGGTGATTTATTGACCCTGTTGGGGATAGTATACGAGATTCATACAGTGATATGATGAGGTGATTTCATCCTTGAGGTATAGATTTTCCTTAGGAATGGAATGATGGTTTACATATATATATGTATATATATTGATGATGGTTGTGTTAGTACGCAAGGACGTAAGTACTTTTCCTCCTGTGTTTTAGGGGAGTGAGTTATGAGTATTCCTTGGTACTAGTGTGGATTTTGATCCTTGTGGATATTAGAGGTGAGTGTGACTCCCTCTGTTTAGATTTTCTGGTTAGCGTTGTGAGCGCCTGATGATTGGTTAGATTTGACATTAGTGTCGTGTACCTAGTGTACGCTGGTGAGAGTAGTGTAGACTACTGGTGTTGGTACTTGGAGTACGAGTCTTAGTTGTACATTACAGACTCATGCTGTGTATTTATTTATATATATATATATATATATATATATATATATATGTGTATATGTATGTATATCCCCGTTATATACTTACGTAAGGTAGTATATGAGCGTGTGCCTTGGGTTTTGCGTGGATGGGATTAGTTGGGCTATTTATATCTTATTAGACGGTTTAGCTTTACCTAAAATATCAAAGGATGTGGTAGTTAGAGTATCCTTTCCCACTGAGCTTATTTGCTCACAGGGGTATTTCATTTGCCCCCTGGTATTCACACATCAGGTTGCAGGAAATATACGGTTATGAGCAGGATGCAGTGCAACGACAGCTTTCCTTTGTTTCCTTGTTACAGGTTTTGGAGTTGCGTTGGGTGATGCGGTTACGGTTGCAGCACGACTGGGTTTGGGGATGATAGGTATCCGCTTTCAGCTTCTTTACCTATTGTTATGGGATTATTATGTATCTCTTTTGGGAGCCAGTCTGTTGGCATATCCCTATTGATGTATTCTTTATTTCCTGTACTTATTCTTTCAGGATATATTGTATCTATTCCGCACAGTTAGGTGTTTTTCTGTATTTTTATTCGAGCAATTGTGGCTCTGTTGATTTTAGAGGGTTTGGAGGGGTTTTGGTTTCTTTCCACTACCTCGGCCTTATTAGGATTGATGAATGTGGGGCTTGGAAGCCATTGTGATTATTGAATTGCTTTGGGCAGGTTATTGTGTTGTGGTTGTGTATCCGGATGTTCCATTTACAAAAGGAACTCTGCCGGATTTTTGTTAGATTTCGCTGTTTTGTTTATTATTCAGTTAGGTATGAAATATACCATTTCCATCACTAATCCATACGTTTCCATGGTTAGTGATGTCTTAGTTGGTCATTTGTATTAAGGAGCACATCCTGGATTCCTCGGATGTCCTTGTTCGGGAGTCTTAGGAATTTAGGAGCGTGTTAGTTGGTATTGGTGGACGCTAGTGAGTTTCTAGCATTCTACTTGACATGGAGTATATTTTTATTGTTATTCCATGTATCTCTTTGTTGTTGTTGACTTTAGTAGTCGCTGAACTAGCGTCATCCCTTGGAGATTCGCTGATTCTCTAGATTTGAGTTTCGGGAATCTTAGGAGCGTGACAGCGTGGTATCAGATCATTTTACCCTTTCGTGGGTATTTGATGATTGAATGTCGTTGGTTCTCATTTCTTTTTACTTCCGCAATCACTCCCTTAGTTCTTAGGCTCAGGTTTTAGAGTCCTAGGAATTCGGGGCGTGACATAACCCCTATAATTTCATGATTTAATTAAGAAACCCACCTATAATTCAAAAAAATCTCTTAATTTTTAAACCTGTTACAATTACCCCCTACTTCCAAAATAGGCCAATTTTTCGGTACCGGAAATATAAAATTACTAAATTGCCCATAAGAAAAAGACAAAATATGGAGAGAATTTTTTAATTGTTAAGTTTGTCCTTTATAAAACGACGTTGTTTTGAAATATTTAGGGGGTTATTTGATTAAACTTAAAATGTAAATATATTATTCTGAAAAAATATACTTTTAAAAAAAATACATATATTTTTGAATAGTAAAAAGAATAATTCTGAAAATTAAATATGTTTTAAAAAAATGAATATATTTCGAAAAAATAAATATACATTTTTTCAAAATATATCTTTTGAAAAAAATATATATTTCAAAAAAATATATATATTTTGGAAAAAATAATATATTTCGGAAAAAATATATATTTCACAAAAATATATATATTTCAAGAAAACAATATATATTTCATAAAAATAAATATACTTTGAAATAAAATAAATACATTTCAAAAAATAAATAAATATTTTTCAAAATATATATTTCAAAAAAATATATATATTTTGGAAAAAATAATATATTTCAGAAACAATATATATATTTCGGAAACAAATATATATTTTGAAAAAAAACAATTTTCGAAAAATAATTATATATTTTTTCCGAAATATATATTTCGGAAAAAATATATAATTATTTTTCGAAAAAGATATATAATTATTTTTCGAAAAAAATATATAATTATTTTTCGAAAAAAATTTCAATTCTTGAGTTGACTGATTATATATATTTTTCAAAATATATATTTCGGAAAAATATATATATTTTGGAAACAATATATATATTTCGAAAACAATTATATTTCGGAAAAAATATATATTTCAAAAAAATAAATATATTTCGAAAAGATATATATATATATATATATTAAATTAATTGACCCTAACCTTGTTGTGTTTTGGGTTTTAAGGTAAGGCTTGTTTGGCTTGTAAACCTTTTTTCCAAAAACAAATATATGGATATATCTATACAAACATATATATATCTTTATATGTATATGTATATATATGAGTTAGTTCAGATTAGTTTTTTTTTAAAAAAGGTAAAATATAAAATTAAATTAAGGGTATATGTAGATATACTATTTAGTTTAATTATAAATTAAAAAGTTTTTTAATTTTAAAATTAAGTCAAAAGTATATATTGATATATTATTTAGTTCAAATTAAATTTTTTAAAAATATTAAAAAGTTCTCTTGTATGAAAATTAAGTTAAGGGCATATATAAATAAATTAAAATGTTAATTATAAATATATTTTTTAACTTTTAAAATTTAATGATATCACCCTAAAATTTAAATACAAAAATTATAATTCAAAAGTAATAGATTTTATTAAGGTAATTTTCATAAAACCTATATATATATATATATATATGCAAGAGTAGTGGATTATCATATAGGTCTCTCAAGGGTACTATAGGTATTTAATAAACTTAATGTACATCAAGGGCAAAATAGGAATAAAAAATGCATATGACAAGCATGTGACACATTCTTGCCGAAAAATTGGCCTATTTTGGGTGAGGGGGTATTTGTAACCGGTTTAAAAATCAAGGGGTTTTTTGAACTATAGGAGGTTTCTTGATTAAATCATGAAACTACAAGGGTTTTTATGAAAATTATCCAAAATTATTTATTTATACATACAAATGAATGAAGTTATGAGTTGATTGAGTATATGATTACGGTTTATGGAGTATTTGTTATGCAATGTTCCCTTCTCATAAGAATGATGATTAAATTGGATTTGTGAAAATATGTGATTCTTCATAGGTCATTGAATTGGTAAAATTGAAACCAAAAAAATATGATTTTGACTTATAAGCACATGCACATGATCCCTATAGTTTTATTTATAACTATCAGCATGTAGATTCCAGATCCAAGTAATAGTATCGGGGCCTTTAGCTAGTGTTCTTGAGAAATGACCCGGTTGAGCCCATTCTTGAGTATATATGTGTACATTGGGAAAAAAAAGAGTTAGTATATGTTGGAATATGAATAAACGTACTCCACCTGAGTAATCAGGTATCTTACCATAAAGTAGTGAGTACTTGAGTTCGTATGAAAAATAAAAAAAAAATGAAATGGTGAAAAGAAAAGAAAAAAAGAGAGAAAAGAAAAGAAATATATATATACACACACACAAGGATTGGAATAAATGTGCTATGAGGAGAGTTCACTAAACACGAAAAAATTATCCGATTTGGGAGTAGAAATTAACTAGTCTAGTTACCTTGTGGAGACCACTCTTGATATTAATCTGAAATGATTATTATTTAGTGAGTGGGGGATATTTGTGTTCATATATTTTGCACATTATATCGTTGTTTGATTGATGAGTAAGAACATTTGTGAATATGTGTAAATGAAGAATAAAAGAATTTATGGGTAGTATATTTAACCCTCACGAGACTTCACTCGTGCCCTAGGTAAAACTAGGGGTTTCAAAGGATTGTTATACATGATAAGTGTAATCGTCAACCCTCACAAAAGTAACGGAGTAGTTTAGATTAGTTAGAATAATTCAAATTAATAATCAAAAAAAATATTTATCATATTTCATACTTTGGTTTTCTTGCTTGAACTTATTGCTAAGGGACTAGCAATATTTAAATTTGGGGGCTTGATAGGAGCCGAATATTATACATTCTAGGCCTCTAATAGCACGATGTTAGTCCTTATATTCCAATGTTTTGGTATTTTTACCTGTCTTGTGTGTATAAGCATGTTTTAGAAGCGTTAACGGAGTTATGAGTTAATTTAGGTGAATTAACCATAATGCCGACTCGGATCACGAATTATGGAACATGGATTGACTCGTATCATAGAAAATGGTCCAAGTCTGCTTCTGAGAAAGTATGAAGATCAATCAAAACACAACGGTGCAGAAATAATCGAAAAAGGAGAAGGAATCAATTTACGATCGATCGCATGCAAAAGTTCAAAAGATTTCCCATGGGATATCTAACAAAGTGCAATATTTTGCACGTGGATCAAATTTATGAGTAAGATTAACAACAGTTGCATAACATAGACAAACAAAAACTTTCAAGTGATCAAGTGATGGTTGACGACTATATAACAATACAAAAGGAGATTTAGTGGATAACAATAATGATGGTAGTCGTCAATGAGATAGACAACGGTCAATACACATTCACCCCAGAAAGTAAGGGGTAAGAGGGATTGGAAAAATAATGCTCGTGCTACAATTAGAATATGGCGATACTTGCGTTCAATAATCCAATTTTTTTGTGGAATGGAAACACAGGTGTGTTGATATGAGATGCCATGGGATTGAAATAAATTTCTCATGGATTGGAATTCAGAACCATTGTCTACCTTGATGGCTTTAATGGAGACATGAAATTGAGTATGAACAAAAGTAATAAAAGATTTTAAAATATTTTGAGTTTCAGACTTATATTGCATAAGAAATACCTATGTGCACCTTGTGAAATCATCCACAGTGGAAGAAAAAAATGAGCCCTTGAATGTGTGGAGACTTTGTGTCGACCCCAAATACCATAATGTAACAAATCAAATGGAGCATGAGTTGATATAGAACTTAAAGAAAATGAAAGTCTAGTTTGTTTAGCCATGGGACAAACAATACAATTATTATCAAAAGAGATATTATTGAAATTTAATAATGGATAAACTAATTTAAGACGAAATGGTGACGGATGTCTAAGATGCACGTGCCACAAATTTGAGGATTGAGAAACTTGATGAGAGATAGGTGTTTGTTGCGATGGAGACATGTAATAGAGAGCACCACGCTGTTTACCCGAGCAAATCATCTTTCCCGTAGCCAAGTCCTGCAAAACATAAAAAGTGTGAAACAAAATGGCACAACAATTTAGAGAAGTAATGATTTTTCTTAAAGACATCAAATTTAAGCAAAAAGAGGGAACACATAAAATGTTGTCTAAAGTGATATTTGAATTGAATGGTACGGTGCCAGTGGTAGTGATTGAGGCAGAATACCCAGTGGTAAATTGACAAAGGGGTGTTGATGAGGACCTTGTTTGAGTGAAAAGTGTGGAATCAGAAGTGATGTGGTCAGTAGCTCCGCTATCCAAAATCCAAGGCTTAGTGAATATATAATTAATTAAGGCACTAGAAAAAAGAGACATATATATAACATTTGCATAAGCATTGCTATTATCGGGAGCATGGTTTGGAGTCATCGTAGATAAAGCATGGGCGGTTTATTAAAGTTGATCTGCGGAAAGCCCACGTAGTGAGTTCACCGAGTTAGAGAATTGGGCTAGAGAACTGATATCTTGTGAATGGACCCCATGTGTAAGTTGGGAAGAATCTGTTGCATTAGCGGCAGAAAAGGAGTTAGGAATACTCCATCGAGACCCGCGTTGTTGTTGTTGTAGTTGGTTGTGTCGATTGCCATGGGTTCCTGTGTTACTGGGAGCCCATATTCCATTTTTAAACTTGCACCTGCCTTCAGTATGACTTTTTCTTTCATTATATTTACAATGGAATTTTAGAGTTCGATAATTTTCAATTGTATGAGCTTCTTTATTGCAGTGCTCATAGTGTTTGTCTTTGGATTTATTTGAGAAGTTGTTTAGACGGCTTTGAATTGCACCGGTGGCGGAAAAATTCTTAGTTGATTCTGATGTCATTTGTCGTTGTGTTTCATCTTGAATGATGAAAGAATAGGCTTGACATACATTGGACAATGGTGACATCAAGAGGATGTTGGTACGGACAATGTTGTAGGTGTCGTTGAAGCCCCTGAGAGATTGCATCATTCAATCTTCTTCTTTCTGTTCATTATGTGTTTTCATCTAGTTGCAGGTGGGAAGAGTTCGATATGTCTCTAATTCGTCCCAAAGACCTTTGAGTTTTGTGAAATAGGTTGAGACTGTCATGGTGCCTTGTGAGAAAGAAGCCAATGCTTTTTGGATCTGATACACTGGTGCATTCTTTTGTGAAAACTGATATTTGAAATCTTCCCACACTTAATGGGCGATCTTGGCATGAACGACTCACTTGGCTAGATCGGGTTCCACCGAGTGAGTGAGCCATGATAAAATTATGTTGTTTTATTGATTCCATAGAGCATATTTTGTTGGTTGTTCTATTTCTAAAGGTGGCTTAATGAATCCATTGATGAAGCCAATTTTGTTCTTGGATGTGAAAACATGAATCATGGATTTACTCCATGATGGACAATTGGCGCCGTTCAATTTATTGGAACGAGCATGTGATCGGAGTGATCTGAATGATGATATGGGTTTGATGGATCCATAACGGAACTGTTGTTGCTGGTGTTTGAATTTTTGGAATAAGTTTTTTCAGATGGTGTTTGATCTACACTTGTCATGGTGCTTGTATGTGTGCTAGGGTTTTGGAGAAGTCAAGTAATCTGGCACAAGGATGTTGTTATGATACCGTGTTAAGAAAATAAATAATAGAGAATTTATAGAGAAAAAACAATGGAGAATTTGTTGAATATATTTTCTTGTGTATTAACATTAATAGAGTACGACATATATATATATACATTTACGTCAATCAATCCTACCTATTCCTAAGGCTTAGAAGACGTGATCCACTCTTAGTGGGATTTGATTTACATTAATTTAGGAAAATAAATATACAAATAATATGGTAATATATATTACAATGATATTTCTTAATATCTTCTTTTCATATTCATGGTATTAGTGACACTTGTATAAAACAAAGGACTACCGCCTTACCTTTCCATAATGTATTTGCTAGTTCCAAATTTGACAAAAAAAGTTGTTATTTGTAAGCCAATTAACTGATCAATTTTTGTTAAATTGTGAATTCTCTAATGTTGATTTTTGTATTAAAGAATGGGAAATATGACAACCCGATTATAACAGGGATGCGCAATGGTGATCTATATGTTCTCTCCAATTCGCCATAATTATATTTCTCACCGTTACATATCTGTCGGCTCAACAGAAGTTTGGCATCAACATTTACAACATCCACAGTCTCTGCTTTTCAATTATTAAAAAATAAGGGGTTAATTGATGTCGTAGAGGTCTTTAAATCTAAACATCTTTGTGATAGTTGTCAATTGGGAAAACTCAGTATAATGCATTTTTCTCGTTCTGAACACTCATGTTCTGCTATATTTGATTAAATTCATTGTGATTTGTGGGGACCTGTTCCTTTTTTATCTATTGAAAAATTTAGATATTATGCATGTTTGGTAGATGATTTTTCTAAATATATATGGATTATTCCCTTGGAACATAAATATGATTTTGTTGATGCATATTTAGCCTTTGAAAAGTAAGTTGCCAGGCAATTCAACCAACAAATAAAAAATTTCCACTCAAATGGTGGAGGCGAGTTCCTCAAGTTGAAACTGTCATCCCATTTCATCTCAACCAACATTATTCATCAGGTATCTTGCCCACATACTCCTGAGTAAACATGTATGGTTGACCGACGCCATAGAATTTTTCGAGAATCATGTATGACTATGTGTTTTTCACTGTGGTGCCCATTTATTATTATGGGTAAACGCTTTTGGTACTACTGTATATCTTATCAATCGCCTACCTTTGCTTGCTATTAATTTGAGACCCCGTATTTTACCTTGCATTATATATATTCATCACTTTGTTTATTTGGTTCTAAATGATTTTCATACACATGGACACATGACATCACAAATTTGATCCTAAAATCGTTCTATGTATCTTTGTAGGCTACATCAATAAATATAAAGAATATAAGTATTTTCATCCTTACTCGCATAACAACCACCACTTCTACAGCACCACATGTCATTAACATTTTTTATTCTTGGCTAACGCATACTAACAACACACTTCCTACAAACATATCACTTTCATCACCTACGTTGCCCTGTTTGAGTCCTTTACCGTCTGTTATATCCCTAGTTCCATCTCCCCAACATGACATCTCTTCTAGCTCATTGGAAACCTCACAACCACCATGTTTCGTAACTCTATTTGATGATCCACCATTCTTGTTCGAGAACACTATTCTGCCTCTCCAAGTCATGAGTCCAGCACATGTTGATGTTTCTCCCTCTTCCTCCCCCACTCCTATTACTGACTTATTCCCAGACACTAACACTCTACTTGTTTTTTCACAAGCAGCCTCATCCCGATATTAATAGCACACCACAACTCTCTCATCCTATGGTCACTCGTTCCCGCCTCGATGTGGTTAAAACAAATCTAAAGTATGCTTTAACTACCATAACTTTCATCGTTCCTCGTGAACCCCGTAATGTTCAAGCAACATCATCTCATCCTGGATGGAAAGTTATTATGGACGAGGAACTTACAGTTTTAAATCAAAATCAGACTTGGCGACTTGTTCCTCGCACCCCTGTTATGGACGTTATTGGCTCAAAATGGGTATTCAAACCAAAACTCAAACCCGACGACTCACAAGACCACCTCAAAGCCCGCTTAGTTATAACGGGCTATCATCAAATTGACGGGATTGACTACACTGAAACTTTTTCTCTAGTCATAAAATCGGGAACCATACACATGATTATCACTGTAGCACTTGTACAATAATGGGCCATCCGTCAACTTGATGTAAAAAATGCATTTCTTCATGGTCTAATATCTGAAGATATATATATGGAGCAACCACCAGGAATGTCTTATTCAAAACATCTGACACATGTCTGCAAACTCCAAAGGGCTCTTTATGGCCTAAAACATGCACCTCGTACTTGGTTTGATCGTTTTAGTACATTTTTTTATTTTTTATTGTTTTTTGAAATTGAACTTATCCATCCTTATTCATTTTTCACTTTGACCATGGCTCACTAATCTTGACTCTTTATGTGGTTGATATGTTACTTACAGGGTCTACTCCAGTGTTTGTCACCTCTTTTATTCAACTTCTTAGTAGTGAAGTTGCGATGAAAGACTTGGGTCCGGTTCATCACTTTCTTGGCATTGAAATTTCCCAAACACCCGACAGTCTTCATCTATCGCAAACACACTATGCTCTTCCCATTCTCGAAAAGACAAACATGGTTTCCTGTAAGCCCATGAGTACACCACTCGAAGCAAAAATAAAAACTCATTCAATGACACACCATTTGAGGATCAAAGTTACTTTTGAGGAATTGTTGGTGCTCTACAATATTTCACCCTTACTCGTCCAGATCTCTCCTTTAGTGTTAATTATATATCTCAATTCAAGCACGCCCCCACAATAGCTCACTTAAAAATAGTTTGACGTATTCTTTGATATGCTAAAGACATTATTCACTTGGGATTAAATTTCACTTCAAATACTGCACTTGATTTGAGTGTTTTTTCAAATACAGATTGGGCAGGTTATCCTACCACTAGACGCTCAACCATTGGATATTGCAGTTTTCTTGGGCAAAACATCATATCTTGGTGTGCGAATAAATAACATACGATTTCTCGATCAAGTACCGAAGCTGAGTATCGAGCCATAGCCAGTACTGCAGCTGAACTAACATGGATGACTTTCATTCTGAAAGACTTGCGAATTCCAATGCCACATCCCCTAACACTATTCTGCGACAATCTCAGTGTTTTTCATATGACAGTCAACCCTATTTTTCATGCACTTAATAAACATATCGAATTAGATTATCATTTTGTGCGCGAACGAGTTGCCCTTGGTCAATTTATCATTCGACATATCTCCACTGGTGAACAAATTGCAAACCTCTTCCCTAAACCAATCTTCAAAGCTGTTTTTAGTTATTTTCGGACCAAACTTTGCCTCCAATCCCAACAAAGTTTGCAGGAGGGTATTAGCACACCACAACACGACAATAACCATTATTGTGAGGATCAAATGAGTGATAAGGATATCCCAAAATCACAGAGTTATAAGGTTGCATATCCTCACAATTTTTTGGTGACCAATGGAGAGAGTTTAAACAGTAAAGAGGACCCAAGGACAACTAATTCAAACTAAAAGATAGCCCAATCAAGAATATCGAATACAAGCCAATCAGACCATCTTTGGAGAAATGCACCAAACCAATTCCAAGTCCAAGTGCGTTGTAACCACATCAGTCAAAAATAGCAAGAAATAAAAAATAAAGGATGAAGCTTATTTTTTGCAAAAATAATGATGATTTGTTATGTTTTATATTATCTAAATATAGACTCTTGTATTGTTTTGTGAGGTGTGAAAAATAAAAAGAATAAACAAATTTTTTTTTCACTCAAGAATCTAAATCTATATTTTCGTCTTAATCTTCACCATAGCCTTTATATAATATGTGCAACACATCAACATGGTAGTTAAAATCCATGGAATCATTTAATATTATTTAATTACCTTTTGTTTACTTCTCTTTGATTCATTTGTGCATGGTCTGGTTGCTTCATTTATTTGATATGAGTAATGGGTCTTGTTTCTATATATGTTTTGAGTTAATTCAAACTGTGAATTTTATTATATACTTTATTGCAATTTGAAACAGGTATGGACCCATTATATATTCCCTGAGTTGTAGTTATGTGAGCTGATTTCGTGTATATGTGTATGATAAATGTATGGACTTTATTAAATATAAAAATACTTATTACTTTTATTCTTTTCTCTTTTTCAAATATATATTTTTGTTTTTTGTTTTGGGACAAAATAAATTGTTTAAAGATGAACTCATTTTCATTAATAAAATACTAAAATTTAATTAAGCATATGCTAATTTCAAGTGTATTAGGATACATGTTTATATATTTTTTCCAAGTGCTCATCAAGTGAAAAATAAACCCATTAGGTTATCTTATATGACATTATTAGTTGTCAATTAGCTGATAATGGATGTAATAACTAATAATAACATCATATAAACTAAAATTGGGGTTGGTTTTGCTAGTGATGGAATGTTTGAAGTATACTACGTACTGCTTGACATCTTTCAGACAATAAAGTGTAGTTTAAAGAGAAAAATATTAATAATCGCTACATACCGTTGAAGCTTATGAATTGTGTCATGCATTTTGATGTACCTTTTTTGTAACCCAATTCTAAAACATTTTTTTATAAGATGTAATTATGGAGAAGTTAATACACGTTTCTCAAAATTCTGATTGTACCACTCCTAGTAGAGCTGATATCGTGATAATGTTTAGGCATACGGGTATCAGAAAAGGATATTCTCGTGGTCTAGGACGTGGTTATATTGGTTCAAGTCATCAACGTGCATCATCATCTTATGAAGAGGTGTCTTGAAAGAGCCGAGAAAAAAAAAGAGAAGTGGCAAAAGAACTAGCACACAAGTGTGGGAGAATTACAAAAAATAAAAAAATAAAAAAAAACCTACACCTTTGTTAGGCTTTAATTTTTGTTTATAGGTGTTGGATGAACCAAGAAGCCTTGTTAGGCTTCAATTTTAGTTTGGTTTATATGTTATTTTTATTTATAGGTGTTAGATGGACCAAGAAGTTTTGTATATGATAATTCTTGAATTGCATTACATTTACTTTGACATTCGATATTAGGACTTTCTAAATTTTGTTATAACTTTGTAAAAAAAAAAAAATTAAAGAGGAAAAAAGCATAAAACTAGAATGCTCAATGTAAAATTGTTTGTGCTTAAAACAACTAATACCATCACTAATACTAGGCCTTTTGGCGACAATAGAACTATCCCTAATAAATCAACTTTTGGTGACGGATATGCCATTGCTAATACCTAGCTTTCCTAACGGATATATCTTCACTAATATCTGGCTTTTAGTGACTGTCACTAATATCATGGTTTTTCGTTACGGAATTATTTTACTCTAGTTTTTGTGACGGTCCAAAATGCGTGTGACTAGTTTGTGACGGTCCAAAATACCTTTTGTGACTTTAGTTTTTGTTACGGTCCGAAATGAGTATTAGCGACGGTTTTAAGACTTTTTGCAATAGTTTTGTCTGCCACTAAAGGTCAAATTTCTTGCAGTGACTACACAATTATCACATATGTGCTATTTAGCTTCTCCTTTTACAATCAAAAGAAATAAAATCTACATTACTTGGATAGGGTTTCGTTAAAAATCCTAGATACTGATTTAA
Source organism: Cornus suecica (assembly GCA_963922005.1). Classification (NCBI taxonomy): domain Eukaryota; kingdom Viridiplantae; phylum Streptophyta; class Magnoliopsida; order Cornales; family Cornaceae; genus Cornus; species Cornus suecica. Next base: position 54,701,599 of record OY998241.1, on the reverse strand, counting down.
CCGCTTATGGTTGTGGAATATTGCATCGTTGGTGTAGAGATTGCTTCCATGATCGTAACGGATTTTCTTCTATTTTCCTCGTGATCATCTCCTTAGAATTGCTGAATCTTATTGCTTGAATGTACGTAATTAATGGCTGAGAAGAATACCTATTAATTATGAATTAGGTCTCTTATTTATAGAGTAGAATCCAATTTGGAATGGACTTGGTGCCTTATTGGAGTTGAATTCTTACCTTGTGTGTTTTCCTTATAAATGAGCTTCAAATCTTGTCAAAACTGACCAAAATAGATATTATACATGTTCTGGGAAGTCTTGGAGTGTGTGACAAGTAAAAACAACCCCGTGTAATTAGCTGACCTTGTGGCTTGGTGACATGTCACCACACTGGCGATATGTCGGCAAGTGCTCTCTGGATTTTTTTCATTCCGGCAGGGCGACATGTCGCCTACCCTGGGTTTCTGTTGTTGTGTTGTTTTGTTGCCTCAGGTAGGGTCATTGCATCTCCACTTCACTTATTTTGCATTCTTGGCTATGTTGTCACGCCCCTAAAATCCTAAGACTCTCGAGTCGAGACATCCGAGGACTCCAGGGTGTGATACATAAAATGAGGAACCAACTAAGATCATCAATACCAATAAAACGAATGAAATAGTATTAATATCAATAATTCCATACACAACTGAGCGGAAGCTAAAACCAAATGATACACAAGGCACATCGAGGCGCCAAAAGAATACATCTCTATAACAATGCAATGATACCAAATACAAGGAAAGGATACGCAAACAGACTGGCTCCCAATAAATTCAATAATAATCCCCACATAAGGGGGCTAGCAAAGGGAAAACATAATAGGAACAACACTACGTGAAGACGTCCTAATCCCGCAATGTCATCCGTATCACTCTGCGCAAATCCAAAACCTGTAACGAGGAAACAAAAGAAAGGTGTTGTTGCACCCCATGTTATTCGTAGCTGAAACATTTCCTGCAAAATGGTGTGGAACACCAGGGCATAAAACACCGGAGTGAGCTCATCAAAGCCCCGTAGGAAAAAGGAAATCATATATGTCCCATCCTCCGACCGTCTAAGTCTAGTGCAAACCAACCTGTGTACATGCATTTATTCTAGGTCGGTCAATCATCCCTGATGACACTCATGACAATACGAGACCCCTGAAATACATCCCTCTAGTCTCCTACCATGCATCAACAAACAGGACAACTAACACGTAATGAAGCCATAACATAACTACACGTAGAACATGCACACCTATATATATATATATATATAGAGAGAGAGACATACATCCAATACAAGCCACATAGTACAGACCACCTTAGGGATCACTATGACTCGTACCCGCCAGTCCAACACTGACAATCAACACAACACTAATCACTAAATCTCGGGAGAAACACCCCTATTCATAACACCCCAGAAATGAGAATAATCACACTTCCTAAATCACGAGCACACCGAGCTCCAAAACTTCCAATCACTATCAAATCATATTACCAATCACCTCACATGTCACTCTCCACCATCCATACACCCATTACAGGAGTAAAATAGTCATTTCAACCTAAGGGAATCCACAAAAGTTGTCAAAAAATGAAAGGGAAGTAAAAGGAAATAAAAAAACTCATCAAATCGACCCCTTTAAGGTCACATGTTCACCCAAGGTTAAAATGGTCATTTCAAGGCCAACAATATAGTTTCAAACTTTATCCCATATATTTGGACATAAGTCAAACCATGGAAACAAACAGGACCGAATTCAAAGCCACGATGCGAGAGATATGAATTTTTGAAAACCGTATCGGACAATGCCGACCAAAATAGAAAGTTAAAGTACCCATCTTTCACCAAGGGTAAAACAGTCATTTCAAAGGTAAAAATAACATTTCAAACTTTATCTCAAATGTTTTGACATAGGACAAGCCACAGAAATAGATGAGACCTAATTCAAAGGTACAAGGCGAGAAATATGAATTTTTGAAAATGACATCGGACAACGCCGATCCAAACAGAAAGTTCAAGTACCCCTCTTTCACTAAGGGTAAAATAGTCATTTAAAGTTCAAATAAATGATTTCAAATTTTTTATCAAATATTTGGACATAAGAAAAGCCATAGAAACAAACGGAACCAAAATCAAAGCCACGAGGTGAGAAATATGAATTTTGGAAAACGGTGTCAGACAACGCCGACTGAAACAGAAAGCTAAAGTACCCAACTTTCAACAAACATAACTCACTCAAAAATACATTGACTCAAGTGATTAAAAATCCTAAATACAAGTTCAAGATGTCAGCTTTCTAATGCAACAAAAATCGGCTTGATCCTAGCTACGAGGAAAAAACTACGACATTTTGAAAAATGCCATGCACGCTGGACTGTGCCCGACAGCAAGGTGCGACAACTACAATGATTACTGTAGCTCCCAAACTCTCTGCCATTTTTGAACTTTCAAAAAATTACCTTTAACCCTATACACTGATTCAATATTACACTAATAATCTTATAAATGTTCCGTTTCGTGAAAATTTGTGATAAAATGACCGTTTTGCCCCCGGTCTTCGTTTTATCATCACATCAACTTTTAAAGTGCTAAAATCTTTTCCATTGACTCAAAATCATTTTCTAAAGTCCAAATTTTTAGTCGGGATCACAGGGTAGGCGAAAGTAGGTTTTTCCCTCAAAGACCGAATGGACTTAAATGTAAGTCTTATGAAAAATCCGTTTTCGAGGAAACAAACCGATACACCAACGAAAAACCAAAGCGGATTATTAGACGCTTAATGTAGCAAGGAGATGAAGAACTGAAGTAATTGGTACCTCAAAAGAAAAGGCAAGTGGCTATACACAAAGACACTAACCCTAATCCAATAACACTCAGCTCTACATCCAAATCTCTACACTCCATAACGACTTAATCAAGAATGACCACAACTCCAATGACATTCCAATCTTTAAGATTTCTAAAGGGAACAGTGGTCATTGCCACGGAACTTACTAGTTTCAAATCAAGACCTCATTTGATTCTTTCAAACCTCAATTTTACATTTGAAACCACATCACTTAGGGTCCATTTGGGAAGGCCTTGTTTTTGTTCTTATTTTTGGGTGTGAGAACAAAAAACTATTCTTCGTTTTGGTTTTGTTTTTTGCCATAAAAACAAAAAATAAACTTATGTTTGGATAGTTTTTTGCCCTAACTTCTCTTCCCAGCCCCTCTCTCTTCCCTCACCCTGATCCAAACTATGGTGGTGGTGTTTGGCTTTGATTGGGGGTGATGGTGGTGGTGGTTGGCTTTGATTGGGGGTGTTGAGTTGCAGAGGTAGGGGTTTGTGGTGGTGGTGTCGATTTGTAGTGGTGGGGGTTTGTGGTGGTGGTGGTGGGAAGGCAACTAGTGGTGGGGGTTAGGGTTTGGAGGTTGAAGATGGAGGTTAGGGTTTGGAGGTTGAAGATGGCGGTGAAGGAATCTGCAACAATTATTATTATTTTGGCTGAGAACAAACAGTACCGAAAACAAAAAAACACCATTTTGGTGTTTTCAATTTTTGAACTAAGGGTGAGAAAACGGCTTTTTACTATTCACGAAAACAAAAACCATCAAAGGCTCCCAAACGTGTTTTTGTTCCCGCGAACAGTGAAAAAAATAAGAACAAAAACGGAAACACCAGTTTCCAAACGCACCCTTAGGTTTCTAACAAGATCATATGACCATTAAGACCTAATGGACTAGTTTCACTCATAACCTCGTCTATCATAACCAAAACCTCAATATCACGATTGATGCCACGTTCCTACACCAATGCTAACTAGCTCAATGGAAAAACACTACGCTAAGCTCACATATCCATATCAAGGATAACCACATTGAATAACATCATGATTCACATGTAGAGATAAATCACATAACGACAACTCAAATGCAATGTGACTCACACACTTCATGGTACACACATGACCACACACCCTAACTCTAAGGGTCAACAAAATCATTATCTAACCATTCACTTTTGAGGATACAAGCTCCTGAAGGAAGGTAGAGTATCGTACAGATTCCTCCCAGTTGATTTTTGATACTTTCACTTTTAACAAGGAAGATCGTCAAGACGAACGCAGTCGTGAAATAGGATTCGGAACAAGTCCTCCCCCTATCATGTCTATTTCTCGGAAGACTAGTTTCGTTGGTGTGAGAAGCACCACCTGGTTAGTTGTTACGACGATCCAAAATAAGTCTACTCACCCATGATTACACAACCGGACGTAGACTAACACAAATTGAATTTCAATACAAAAGGTGAACTCTATATGCACCATGTCTCAAAAGACCCATGCATCAACGCAAATATGTATCTCATCATATTTATGAAAAACATTCCCTAGAATGTCAACATGAATGCCATAAATCCCTTAACATGCTTTTAAATCGCAATAAAACAATAACCAACAAGGATACTTTCTCATATACAATTCATGTTTGAAATCAACAAGTTTTCTTTTATTTCACAAGGATAACAATTTTATTCTTTTAAACATGCTCTTTGTTCAATTAAAACAAGTTTCCACAATTCAAATCTCAAATATAATATCCAATCCCAACATAGTAATATCATTCACAAAAGGGGAACTATATAGATAATTGTTCTAAGTTGAGATGTCCGTCACACAAATCACATAACACATGTTCCAAGTTACTAACCAAAGAAGTTAGTCTAATCACCCTATTAAGGCTACATCCCTAACACCCACTTACACATATGGATACTTATACTTATACATATAAACAACCATACCCATATACATACACACATATATAGGCATACAAACATACTTTATTATTGAAAATCTCAAGAAATACAACCCAACTAACATGCATCATAGCCCTATCAATATAATCACTAAATACGCCATACACAAGGGTTAAATCACATAAACATGTACAAACCTTAACTTAACATTTTCAAGTATACAACTTAATAATTACATCTAAGGTTAGGAACCTTAGAATCAAAATAGCACACTCACGAAACCAAAGGATGAGAAATGATAGAAGTTTTTCCCTACCTTAAGTGAAGAACAAAGCAACACCACAAAATGAGCTTCATGAAACCCTAGCTCCACCCAATACCAAAAATCAAAGAAGCCAATTGGTGGAAAGTTTCACCATGGTCTTCTAACAATGAGTATAAACTCATAACAAGATGAAATCAAGAATCAAATGTGGTTCATCATGAAAACCAAACTAGGGTTTGAAGTAGAAACTCATAAAGAGGGAAGAACACTTACCAATCTTTGGCTTAAATCGGAGAGGAGAACACCATGAACAACTTTCATGTTGAAGGCAACATCAAACTCCAATCTTAAGGAGATGAAATCAAACCAAAAGTGAGAAGAAGCAAGAGGGAAATTAAATGAGAGAAATGGAGATAGCTTAGAAGAGATGAAGTCTTCAAGTAGAAGACTTAAGAGACTTTGTAGAGATTCTCCACTAACCTCAAAACCAATCCAAGGATCCAAAATAAATGTGGGGAAAAAGAAATGGATCAAATGGTGCACATTAAGTCTTGCAAATGAAAGACTTAAATCAATACACACTTGCCATACAAGGCCTTAACATCCAAGGGTTGAGATTAAACATGGGAGAAAAGATCTAATGGCCAAGAATGTGACAACACATTAAAGTGAGCAAAGACTAAAAACCCTACAACTTATGATCAATTACAAGAGTGCCATTAAATTATCTTTCCCATTTAACCAAAGTTTTTCACTCTATTTACCTCTATGTCACTTAAGTGTTATTTAACCACTTAACCAAATTTCTAGGATTTTCAACTATTTCTCCACTAGTGAAAATATCATTATACCCCTAAGTCATTATGTTATCGAAATTATTTTAAACTATTATCATTATTTACAAAATGAAAATACAACAAAAAATTCACGTATTTACACCTATCAAGAAACACTCGTTAAATATGCTAAGCACAACAAGCATAAAATCACATAAGTGCTACACCGGAACGTCTACAATAAATTAAGGCAACACGTTCAGGAACGCAAAACGATTGCCGAAGCTCCAACGAGAAAATATTGCAACGAACCCATGTAGTCGCCAACGAACAATAAATCACGAAACAGGAAACAAAAGTACACGAAGTCGTCCCGCTAAGTTTGAAACGTAAACGTGAAAAATTTACACGTATAGAGATTACACAAGACGTCAAGAATAAGTGACGTCACAAACTATTAACAATTGCAAAAGAATTCTAGAAAGGAGAAATGAAACGTGGGGCATTACATATGTCATGGTTCATATTGGCTCCATTTCTTCTCGATCTCGGCTCTCGAATGATGTAGAGTCGGCGTTCCAATTAATTCATCGAAATTAACTCACTTTACACTCTTCGAACCTGAATCATGCTTAAACACACATACCGGATAAAAATACCAAGATAATGGAACATGTAGACTAACACCACTGAATTAGGTGTCTAGAATGTACAACATTCGGCCTCTATCACTTCCCGCCTATGTGTATTCATCTCTCGCCCAATCATATCAGTATCAAATTAGATACCTTCTACGTTCATCTTCTCTATTATCTTTGTAAGCCCTAAGTCTATATTTTCATATAGCTTTTCTTACTGGCAACCCATATCTCTTCTTTCCTTTTAATCGAAAGAATTCATCTATCTTCTTTTTTATATTTGACAATAGATTTCTCATACTCTGTTTGTTTGAAACTCCACATTTTTGTAGACTTGTATGTACTTCATGTGTTTGGAAGAATCCAAAATTTTCATTCATCTCAACATCCACGTAATTAAGTAACATTCAGACTCTATTTTAAAATGACTGAAAAATATTATCAAAAAATTTGTTCATTTGTTTTTCCGATTGTAAAGAACTTTTAGCAATTAATTTGAGTATTGATTTAGAAGACTTAATATTCATTGTAGTCAATTGAATTCCATTTTCAGAAGACTAATATTTATTGTTGTCGACTAAATTCCATTTTCAAAAGAATAAGTTGACTGAAATCCATTTTTCAGAAGTATTCATTGTAATTGACTTGGAGACTGATTCAATTTTCTTTTATTATTATTTTTCATGTCCTATATATGGTGTAAGATCCCATAAAAATTCCTATCTTGTAAGTTGAATAGTTTGTGATATTGCATTTCCTCCGGTCGAGCTTGAATTTAAATCCAAGATTAGAATGGTGTTTCCAGCATTTGAAAGTGCTTACGAATTTTATAATGCAAATGGCCAAAATGTCCGGTTTGACATAAGAAAAAGTAAAACAAATGAATATTAAAATTTTGGCCGTGTCATTACTGCAAATATAATTTATTATAACCAAAATAAAAGGCCAAAGGATAAGAAAATTTTGGCCGTGTCTATTTGAGTCTTTCCCTTTTAAATCTTAATTATTGAACTCCAAACATATTAAGAAAATGTACTATTAGAACCCACACTTATTATGCGGAAATTTTTTGGGAACAATACCAAATTATGCAATTTTGACACCTCCACCAATTTTGTAGGTCAAATTATATCGCTAGAAGGTTGGAGCTCAGACACTAGAGTTGGGACAAAGAAAACTCTTTGCATTGATTATTGTCATTAAATTCTTCCACATACATGTGATTCAAACGTCTAAGAATGGTTTGGACATTAATTAACAATGCTAGGTTGAATAAACCATATGGCTGACTTTCTTAATCACAAGCATTGACTAGATCTCAATGAGTCTCATTAGATTCGAGTAAAAATTATTCATGTGGAATAGGTTTACTTGCTTTATCATAATCATATTGACAAAATCCAAATAAGTCTCACTTAAATGCAAGTAGAAATAATTCATATGATATGCAGATTATTATTATTATTATTATTTTCTCATCTCATTTGTTACACCTATTACTTATTAAATATTAGACTGTAAATTATAAATGTTTGGTTATACCTTATTAATTTTTATTTTTTTTAAAAGGTAAATTATGTTGTAGATTAAAAATGCTAAGCGTTTACCTATCGTTCCAGTAAAAAATGTCTCACGGTTAGAGTTACGTAGCCTACTAACTTTAAGTAGTAACCAATGACTTTTTTTCCTTGAACTGTTTTTTAGAAATATTAAATCTAAGTACAAAAAAATTACTAGAATTTTCGATTTTTTAAAAATTACTTAATAACAAAGTCTCTCACAGTTTCACTTTATCATTTGGACATTGAAAGTTGGAAGTCCAAAACCAAAGAATGAAAATTATTCGCAATGTGAGCTAGTATATATTTACTAATTCATTTATTTTTATTTTTTCATTTTATTGTTATTTTTTTTGTTTAAGAAAATCTATGAAGCACATACACTTTATCTAGGATCGCCGTACCCGTGTCTGACACACAGACATACCAAAAATACGTGTCCGACAAGCCACATGGCGTGTAGTGAATTTTTTAAAATTGGATACTCAGTGGACACACGGAGGACACTCGCGTGTCCGCGTGTCGGATAAGCGGTGAGTCGATTGATTCCATGAAATATAGATGATTTATGAAGCCGCTAACTTGGTGGATCACTTATAAAACTTGAACATCTCTTATCCAATCTTTGACTTTGAAGATATTTGAACATTTTTGTTCCTCCTCATCTTGTGAGAGGAATTGGAGCACTTATTCATTTATTTACTATATAAAGAGGAACAAGATATTATTACAAATAACTTAAGATTTGGTATTTACACATTTCAATCTTTGTATTCGATCAAGAAAAGTTTTACAGTATAACGAGAGAGAGACTAAGATGTCAGATATTAGAAGAGATGCATTTGATTCCTTGGATGGTAGTAGAATGAATATTTTTTAACTCATTTATTTATTTTTGTTTATAAATTTATTAATTTTTATTGTTTAAGTGATAAATAAAATATTTATGCAATATAATATGTATATATATAAAAAATTATTTTTTTATAAATATATTGAAAGCATGTCATCTTCTACTTTTTAAAAAATTTATCGTATGGCCTTATCCGTCTCATATCATGTCAATGCTTCATATAAGAAAATACATAATCTATTGTAGCGGTTTATGGCGCGTGACAGATGTCAAGATACACAACAACCACACACACAGTGGGAATAATAAGCTGTTAAATCCCCACCTCTCACGTGCCACGCGTGTGAGTACTCACTGGAGCCCACATATTCTATATATATATATATATATATATATTAGGGTAATTTACAGTGAGACCCCTAAACTTTAAATCAATTGTACATAGAAATTGGTCAACCCAATTTCAGTGCAACAACCCCTGAACTTTCAATTTTCTTACAGTGACACCCCCTGCAGGGTTTTTGAGACTTAAAATTACTCTTGTACCCTTACTTTAATGTAAAAAAATATAAAATTAGAAAAAATATATATAAAATTCAAAAATATATATATAAAATTCAAAAAACATATATAAAATTTGAAAAAAATATATAATTTAAAAAAAACATATATAAAATTTGAAAAATATATAAAATTCAAAAATATATAAAAATGGAAAAGAAAAATATAAAATTCGTAAAAACATATATAAATTTTGGAAAAAATATATAAACTTTGGGAAAAAAATATAAAAATTCGAAAAAATATATAAAATTCGGAGAAAAATAGATATTTCAAAAAATATGTATTAAATTTTGAAAAAATATATAAATTTGAACATGAACATAAGCTAGACAACTATACATGTATACATTAATTAAAACTTCAAATAGCCCAAAATACATGTTTGCTTTTGAATTTATATATTTTTATGAATTTTATATATTTTTTCAAAATTTAATATATATTTTTTCGAGTTTTATATTTTTTTTCCAAACTTTATATATGTTTTCAAAATTTACAGATATTTTGAATTTATATATGTTTTTTTTTTCTGAATTTTATATAATTTTTCGAATTTATATTTTTCTTTTCGATTTGTTTTATTTTTTTCAAATTATATATATATATATATATTTCTGAATTTTTATATATATTTTTTTCGAAATATAATATATGTTTTTCGAAATTTATATTTTCCCAGAATTTATATTGTTTTTTCATAAATTTATATATGTTTTCGAATTTTATATTTTTTCCAAAATTTATATATGTTTTCAAAATTTATATATATATTTTTTGAATTGATATATATTTTTTTACGAATTTTATATAATTTTTTGAATTTTATATTTTTCTTTTTGAATTTTATATTTTTTGAATTTATTTTATTTTTTAAATATATATATATATTTTCAAAATTTATATATGTTTTTCATGTAATAAGTGAGATAAGTTAAGGGTTTTTTGGACTTTTCATCCCTATATGGGATGTTACTGCAAGAAAATTGAAAGTTCAGAGTGTTGTTGGACAAAAATTGGATTGACCAATTTTTAGGTGCAATTGACCTAACGTTCAGGGGCTCACTGCAAATTACCCTATATATTATAAATATATATATAATATAATTACACAAACCTCCCCTAAACTATAATATAATTATATACAATTTCCCTAATATTTTAATAATATCACAAATCCATCTTAATTTTAACTTCAGTGTCTCATTTAGCCCCCTCCATCCAAATTCAACGTTGGAAAGTTGTTTTATTGGTCAAAAAAATTATTATTTTTGTCTAAATTTCCTGCTTTATCCTTATTATCCGTGCAATTACATTATTACTCTTATATTTGCTTTGAATACTTTAAATTTGGTTGACCGTTTTACCCTCATTGATATTCTATATAAACTCACTTGAGAAGATTGTGAATACCTACTTTTTTTCTCTCTAAAAAACTCATTCTCTCTCTATCATATGTGGAAACATTATTTGGTGATTCAAGATAAATTGTTTTCAATTTTAGGGCATGTAGTAAATTTACCATAATTTAGAACATTTTCTAAATATCTCAAAATATAAGAGGATATAAACGTTATTTCACTACTATTTCTTGCCGAATCAATATCCAGATGATACTAAGGGGAGTTTGTGATATTATTAAAATATTAGGATAATCACTTATAATTATACTATAGTTTAGGGGAGGTTTGTATAATTATCCCTATAGTATAAATATATATGTTACTATGTAACACATGAAGTTTATATATGGTTAGGAAAGGCAATTTATGGAATTTAATGTGTGTTGTATCTGAGTTTCAACCTCTCAGTGGGTCCTCTCTAATGCAGACAGCTATTGCTGATTACTGCTTTTGTCCCCACTCTCCCACACCACTTAGTAGCTCATTCATGGCGCCTCTCAACTCTCTCTCTCTCTACATTCACTCTCTTCTTTCCTTCCTATAACTTCCCCACCATTTCTCTTTCTTTGATTGTCAAGTCCATTACTTTGTAACCACTCTACCCTTTTTGTGCTCTTGTTTCACTGCGTTCATCAATTTCTTTGGATAATAAGGCTCTATATTGAAGGAGAGCAGGCATGGTACAGGGGCTGCTTCACCATTCCAATCTCAATCTCCTCATTTTGCTTCTGTTGTTTCTTTGTGAGTATTCATGCCTAATTTGTTCATTCTTTTCTGGGTTTTCTTTATTTTTGCACGATCTGTGGAAATTTTGAACTGGGTTATCATGAAATTGTTTCTTTTTATTAATTTTTGATTTTGGGGCTCTATATTTAGGATACGGGAAATGGGTTCTGTTGATTTTCGCAATTGGAGTTATTGTGCTTAGGCTTTGGTTTTAGTTGGATTGTCTTTGTTTCTTTATTGTTGACTAGCCTTTATTGAAACATGATTTTCTATTGTTTTGCAAAATTGGCATTTATCTTTGGGTGGTCAATTTCAGTAGCTTAATGTACTATGTGTCTTTGTTTCAGTAGATTTTCTATTGTTGATGGGTCTCTATGCTCTTTGATTGTGCCAACTTTAGGGTTTTGAGTTAGGTACTAGCAATAGAATGCCATATTTTTTATGTTATCTGAAGTCCCGGTTTACAAATTGTGCAACTGATATGGTATGTTTATAATGAAAGATTATTATTGAAAATGAAATTAAATAAGAATGATGCTGGTCCAACACCTGAACAACAATTTTTTCAACAAAGGGTGGCGGTGTGATGTTTGAACACGAGACCTTTGGCTCTGATACCATGTTAACTACCAACTACTCTAAAAGCTTAAGCTGTTAGAGAGGGTGTAACTTAAGTATTTATATACTTCAACATGATCTTGGTTGGTACTTAACACTAATGTGTACCTACTTCAACTTGACAGCCTTTCAATAGTCCCCCAACTACTTGGGATTTGCCACCTATACTTGTTTTCCATTTTGTTCAATTATCTTTTGTTTATCCATGTCATGTGTTATCAACAGTGCCTCGACCGTCGTCCTTTTGATCTTCCAATTAAAATTGTGACATAATAACCTCAACTAAAATTACAACCATATATGTACCAGGGAAAAGTCGTCATTATATGCTCTACTCTACTGGAGGACCTGTATTTCACAATGCTAAGAAGTTAAACTAAATTACCTTGGTCTGGTCTGTGTCAAATTCATTGAATCCAGAAACAACATTTACTTTTAAAACCAACATTCATTGGAGATGGCCTGGGGTTGATGTTACCTGGAAGAGTCACATTTTAGGATTTAAGATTTTATGAAGATTGCTTAAATAGTCCTTTATATTGTCCGATTTTATTTTTCGGATTGGTGCAGAATATGCTCAACCCCTATGATGTGAATGCAATCTGTATGGCAGATCATTTCTCTTCGAACGAGATAGATGCTCCACTACCTTAAAATAGTTTTGGTGTTCAATAATATAACAGTCTTCAATGAAACCTTCTCTCTTTCTGATGTATGCAATGTGTCTTTCTATTTGCATTTTCACTCTGAGCTTTAATCATGTGTTCAGAATATGTTTGTGTAATACATGAAAAGATAGATACATGAATTTTTTTCCCGTTTCCCCCGACTATGCATTGCAATCATACATTTAGGCTTATCTCCCGCTGACCCATTCTCCTTGCAGGCATCCATGAAACCTGTTGTAACCCATTGATATATCTGAAGAGCTCTGTAATAAAGGACAAAAGGGCAGATGCCCTTTTGCCTGAGTACTCTCCAAGTGCCTCTCCTCAGCCCCTTCTTCCTCTTCTTGCACCCTCACCATTGACACCATTCACGAATAGCACTATACCAAAATTATCAGGTATGGTCTATGTACTCCAATATTGTTGGGTTCCTAGAGCAATTTCGGTATAAAAGTGAAATAATATCTTGCACTTTTTTTTTCCATTTAATTACCTCGCAGGACTCTGTACTTTGGACTTTGCTTCTGTGGGAAGTATGATGAGTACGACAGCAACCGATTGTATGGCTGGATTTGCAACATATCTTGCTAATGTAATCTGTTGTCCGCAGTTGGAAGCCACTCTTGTCATACTCGCTGGTCAATCCAGTAAAGAGACCAATATGCTTGCTTTAAATGGGACCCTTGCGAAGCACTGTCTTTCAGATTTTGAGCAAGTTCTGGCGGCTCAGGGTGCCAGTGATAATCTGCAGCAGTTATGCTCAATACGTCCATCAAACCTCACCGAAGCTTCCTGCCCAGTAAATGATGTTAATGAGTTCGAGAGCATAGTTGATTCTTCTAAGCTTCTTGCTGCCTGTGGAAAGATTGATCTTGTGAATGAATGTTGTGAGCAAGTTTGTCAGAATGCTATATCAGAAGCTGCTAGAAATCTTGCATTAAAAGCTTATGATCTTCTAACCGTGGATGGATCTCATGCATTGTCTGACCAGTCAACTAGGGTTCATGATTGTAAAAGTATTGTACTCAGGTGGCTGGCTAGTAAACTTGATCCTTCTCGAGCAAAGGAAGTTCTTAGAGGGCTATCCAATTGTAAGCTTAATAAAGGTGAGCTAGAACTCAAACACAATTACCTTACTCTATTTTAACCTGAAAATCATTGATAGTTTTGAAGTACAGAAGTTCTGTACTGATGAGCATTTTGCAATTGCCACATATAGGGTCATCAATCATAGTTTTAAGGTTTAGTAGGGGAATTTCTCAACATACATGAATAATACAACAAAAAGCAACTAAGTTTATATGGGCAGTTATTCCTTTCCTTGCCTCTATTTATTTGTGGTGGGAGGAGGAGGTGGGGGGAGGGGGATGTTCAGTTGATAGTATTAATCAATTAGTCCTAGCATTCAATTATACGGGGGTATATATGGCAGTTAGATGATTAGAAGAGGGTATAGTTACATGCAAAAGAGGGCTTAGTTTTGCTATTAGGATTTTGTGGCCTCTTATGCAAGTATGTAACGTTTTGCTCTTCGTGTGACTATACACATTAGCTCCAGATAATTTTCAATTACATTGGTACGTCTAGTCATCTGCTACTGCTCAATCTCCCAATAAGGAAGTATTTATTCCACTTTTTCTTGTTGTATTAGATTTTTTTCAGTTCATACTTGATTTTACCCCAAGTTTCAATCCCACCGGTCCTTGTTAATCTTCTGTTTATGTTTCTAACCCCCAATTTTTTTCTTACTTATTCTTTCTATCCTTTGTTTGTGCTTCAGTTTGCCCTCTGGTCTTCCCCAACATGAGCCACGTCACTAAGGCCTGCGGGAATGGGATAAGTAACCAGACTGCATGCTGTAATTCGATGGATAGCTTTGTGTCTCACTTGCAGAACCAGAGCTTCATCACCAACTTGCAAGCTTTTAACTGTGCTGCATCGCTTGGAATGAAACTACAGAAAGGAAATATTACCAAAAATGTTTATAACCTTTGTCATATTAGCCTCAAGGATTTTTCTCCCCAAGGTAGATTTAATTTACAATATTACTTTAATGAGCCAAGAAAAATCCTTTCAATCTTCATACTAATATACTATTCCTTTGTCATTTGGTGATGTCGGAATCTACAATTTGAATGCACCAGTTGGAGTTCAAGGTACACTTTTTGATTGAAAATTTTGCTTTTCTATGCCCCTTATTGGATTTATGAACTAACTTAAACCCCCCTGAAATTATGTTAGTGCTAAAGGTATTATATTCCAACAAAGAGCATAAATTATCTTTATTGCTAGTTCCGTGCATTGTGATTTTCTTTTCTAGTGCATTCTGTTAATGCAGTGTCTGGTGTGATAGAAGATAAAAGATATTTCGTAAGCCAGTTGTCAATCTAAAACAGATAGGAGAAAGATAGTGGAGTGTGTTAGAGGAAGAAACAAGTTGAACTTGGCTGAGTAAAACTATCATATCAAAGATGAGATGTAGGGTTATAACAATGGTCTGGTGGTTATGTTTAGCTGTTACGTTGACATAGTTGCACAAGAACTAAAAATACAATTACTTGTTCAAAGGATGAAATAATAGATTAACACCTTTTTGAAGATATAGTGTAATGAAGTTACACCCACCCACCCACACACACCTCCTATCTGTGTAGGTGTAGGAAACAATGTATGATATTTACCCACATGACTCTATATTTTCCACTATATTCCAAGTTACACTCAATTCAGGTTAAGTGGCTTTGCTTACAAACTGGATCAGTGTTATTTAGCTGTTTGAAAATATTCCTTTTAATATCATAAGAATAAATTGCCCTATTTCATTGTATTTGATACACCTCTGTTTTGTGTTTCTGCACTAGAGTCTGGATGCCTTTTGCCTAGCTTGCCATCAGACGCTTCATTTGACAAATCTCAAGGGATTGGATTTCTTTGTGACTTGAATGATAACATTCCCGCTCCTTGGCCCTCTGCTTCTCAATTACGAGCTTCGTCATGCAATAAAAGTATGTGGACCTGTTACTTATATTCCTTGGACGGGTCATCCTAATTTTTTTCCTACCACAATCGATATTTCTTTCTGCTAATTTTTTGTGATATAGTTACCGACCTATATCTGATTTTTTTTTTTTGGAACTGTAGCTTTCAAAATTCCTGCACTTCCTGCAGCAGCATCTGGGCAAAGTGGTAAGCATGCCAATAAGATAATTCATACTTATAGTTATAGCATCTTTGTGTGTTTCTATTTGTTGCTTCAATTTTTAGAGAAACACTTGGGGTGATGACTTCAATCAATCATTTCGGTCGCTTCAATTGATTGCAGCCAAAGCCAAGCTTTCTATACTGTTGGTTTATAGTATGTGATTATTGACAGAATAAAGTCTAGTATTTAACATTTGAACAAGTTCACGATTAAGAAGTAATTACTCATCTTACCCATAGTTAGTTTCCTTAAAATGCAAAATCAATAACAAGATACATCAACGCAGGTAAGGGTCTATATTTTGGTTGTATCATATCCTCAAATCTAAGGACAATGGAACACCTAGTTATTCATAATACTAGACCCTCTTATTGTACTTCCACGATTAGTCTAGTGTGTTTATGGTCATGTCGGTCATTGGGGAGCAATAATGTTGGAGAAGGTACATAGTAAGAGAATTCGTCGGATATGCTAGTTGGTGCATATTCTACCAGACATGTAAGACACGCTTACATACCCATGCTAATTTGATTTGTAATTCAAATGGTATATCTTCAATCATCCCGCTCAAATTTACATAAAGCTGTTTTCACTAGATTCGGAGTATACCACATGAGAGAGCAATGCTTTTTTTTTCTTTTTCCTGTAACTATATCCACTAATTGTGTGCTTATTCGCCATAGGGATCATTAGTAACTTTTCGTTATTAGTATTTATAGTTTACTATTAATTCATTTTATTGGGATGATAGCTTGATTAACCAAACCGAAGGTACCATGTTAAGGAGGCATACACACCCTTAGGAACAGCTGCAGTATCTTCCAAGCTGAACAACTCAACCTACATGGACACAATTACAAGTGGATAGAGAGCAGGACATCGTCTCTAAAAAGGAAACTAACTAGTAAACCATGAAACTTCTTAGATAATTCCAATCATTCAGATTTCTCTTCTATTCAGCCTTCAGTGTTATTTTTTCAGGAACTTCTCCCCAACAGAAAAATTGTCCGATACATATTTAACACCCTATGTGTCCACAAATGATCATGATGGTTTCAAGCATGACTTAAACACAGCAGCATTGAAGAGCAATAAAGTGGCTGGAAAGTTGAGACAATTTCGAATGCCTGATCAAAATAAGCAGGATCAAAGTAAGCATGCTTATTCTAGATAGGAATACTAGTAGATGAGCAAAGTAGAAAGCCGTATATCAACTTGTGGAAGCTATACTGCGACCTAAATTGGTTTATGGTTAATTTGAGTCATGAAAAGCTTTAGTCTTGGGAAGTCTTGTGTTCAAACCTCACCATCACCCAAATTAAAAAAAGTAGTTTCACGTCTTGGATAAAAAAGTAGGCCACACGTGAGGGGCGTGTTAGTTGGTATCAAAGCCAAAGGTCTCGTGTTCAAACCTTACCGTCACCTACTTAAAAAAAGTTCTTTCACATGTTGGACCAACAAGTAGGCCACACGTGAGGAGGCGTCATGTTTGTTACATCAAAGCCTTTTATAGGCAACCCCAATAATAAATAAAAGTAATAATTAACAATTATCAAAGTAATAAATAGACACAAAGTAAAAATACTAAAATATTTTTAACAACATATCCCTGCACCTATGCCTAACATAGGTGCAGAACACATCACGATCTCCGTCAGATTTGTTATCCATTATAGATATTTTAGGTCAGAAATTACGAAGGGTATAGAATAGCCCTTAAATGCTTCAGCTTCTCTACTCATCATTTCCTCGCTTGCAACTACATCTAGAAGGTATTTGAGGTTAAACCAACAGTATCACAAACCCATATCTTCCATGAGTTGACATCCCATGTGATTACTTCTTTCTTGCACTCATTCTCGGAACTCAATCACTTATCTATGAATTCATTTGAATTTTTTTTAATCAAACTCCATTATTAAACCTGGAGTATAACTGTAGTTTGTTAGGTTTTGGCAAAAAATAAAAGAGGAGAAAGTCCCACATCGCTTGGAAAGTAAAGGTGGATGAGTTCAAGAGCCTATATAAGGAGCTCAAGCCTTTGTTTCTATGTATCCCACTCAAAAGCATTTCAAGCATTGTATTTTGACTCTAGTTAAAATTATTTCTTGGTTATCTTAATTTGATAATAGAAATGTGTGAGTTAGTATTTGCTTGGGTAGAGTGTGGGTGTATTGCGATCGTGGGTAGTGAGAGAAAAATTTGTGTGGTTGTAACAATTTTTCACATAGTGATATTTCTCTGATTGTCTTTGACAACGAAGTGGTTTTTCTCCGGTTTGGAGTTTTCCACTATAAATTCTTGTGTCCTTTCTGTGTTGTGTATGGATGATGTGTGTCTGAGTAAAAACATATGCTTGTGATCTTGGGCGGAATTAATTCTTATATGTGAGATAGGAATTAATTCCCAACAATTGGTATCAGAGCAACGTTGTTGGTTGTGTTTTACTCACCGTGAAGAATACACAGTGATATGAAGGTGTGGGCAATATTGACACTTGAAGAAAAATTGTCGGTGGAGCAGGTTCGGCAAATTGCTCCGAAATCAGTAAACGGAGATGCTAATATTGTAGCTAGTAGTGGGTCTCTTTTCTCCATAAGAGACTGGTGTGGTCCTTTTGGCATGTTATTGATTTCCTGGTTGCCATGGAAGAGAACGTGTTACTGCTAGCGGGTCCACAAGTTTACACACGGGCATTGGTTGTCATTGATGCAAGGTATGTGGTGGAGTTGATGTCGAGGGTTGATGAACTTCTAGGAAAGCCAACGTGGAAGTTGCACCATAATGTTTTAGAGGATTAGTTCGACATGTGCCGATGAAATGTTTTTAGAATGGTTAATTCTAAGGGCGTGTACTCTTTATGGTGGAGTATGATAATTCTGTGTTGAGAATTATGACTGTTGGTGAAGACAGTGGTTGTAGCAAAAATTTATTTTATTTAGCCAAATGTGGAGATTGTTAGGTTTTGGCAAAAATAAAAGTGGAGCAAGTTTCACATCGCTTAGAAAGTAAAGGTGGATGAGTTCAAGAGTCTATATAAGGAGCTCAAGCCTTTGTTTCTATGTATCCTAGTCAAAAACATTTCAAGCATTGTATTTTGACTCTAGTTAAATTCCTTTCTTGGTTCTCTTAATTTGATAATAGAAAGGTGTGAGTTAGTATATGTTTGGGTAAAGTGTGGATGTATTGGGATCGTGGGTAGTGAGAGAAAAATTAGTGTTGTTGTAACAATTTTCCATATAGTGATATTTCTCTCCGGTTTGTAGTTTTCCATTATAAATTCTTGTGTCCTTTATGTGTTGTGTATGGATGATGTGTATATGAGTAAAAACATGTGTTTGTGATCTTGGGCGGGATTAATTCTTATGTGTGAGATAGAAATTAATTCCCAACATAGTTTATACGCAATTTCTGAATAACTTTTATAAACAGAATATAACAATAAAATACAAATGTAAAACAAACAAAAAAAATGTGAAATATATAAACACAGCTAAGAAGGTGAAAAATGCAAACCATAGTTGGTAGTTAAAGGTTATTCATAGGAGGGAGTTACAATGAGTCTTTTTCGTCTATTGAGAAGCATATTTTCATGAGGGTTATTTTAGTTATGGGGAAAATGCATCACATAGGGTTAGTATAGCTTGATATAAAGGGCAGTTTGTTGAGATAATTCTAGCATGCTGTGAACTAATTGAACCCTTGGCTTAATAAATCAAACTTTTTTGGAGTCATGGAAGTCATTTTCTTACCCTGTAACTACTTGTATTGGCTATAACGTAAGAGCTAAAGAACAGCTTCTCGACAGCATTGAGGTATATGATTGAAAAGTTTGTAAGCTCATGACACACTAAATCTTTTTTATACTGGAATTTGAACTCTCTCTTCTATTGCATGCTGACAAATACTCAAACTGTGTAAATATCTTTTTTAGATGTAATTATCACTAAATCTTGTGTTTTGGGGGGTGATTGTGATTTGTTTGTTGGTCTCTATAAAACCTATTTGAGACTACTTGGCCTAAAATTAAAGGCCAAAAGCAAGGGGATCAGGCAGGGATTGGTACAGGGCTATATGAAGAAATAGAGACTATTTTTGGGCGGTTAATAGTTCTATATTGTACTTGAAGAGGAGAACCAAGAATATTTCTGGTCTCTGCAAAAACAGTTGTAGGAAGGGCTTCATAGGCAACCTTCTCAATACCTGAGAGATCCATTCGAGGAACATGGGGACTAGTTGGACTAGTTAGTTTTAGAAATGTTTCTGTGTGGGTGTGGTTTTACTACCACTAGATTAGGACAAAGAATATGAATATCTGACTGCTAAAATTATTTTTGGACCTAATAAGGGTTACATCAATAAACCTAATATCATATCAGCTGACCCAAAAGAAGATTTAGGAACCACTAATACTGTCCATTTCTATCACTATGCGTAATACTGAAATACATGGGGACTAGTTGGACTAGTTAGTTTTAGAAATGTTTCTGTGTGGGTGTGGTTTTACTACCACTAGATTAGGACAAAGAATATGAATATCTGACTGCTAAAATTATTTTTGGACCTAATAAAGGTTACATCAATAAACCTAATATCATATCAGCTGACCCAAAAGAAGATTTAGGAACCACTAATACTGTCCATTTCTATCACTATGCGTAATACTGAAATACCCCTTACCTTTTTATACAAGTATGTAAAACTATCCTAGCAGCAAACTAGCATGTGGCAAATATGACTCGGGGGTCTTTGGGCCAATGGCATCATCTCTCCGCTCCAAAGGGGGAGGTTGAGAATTAAGTCCCACTAGAGGCATTATAGATCATAGGTTTTTGTGTGTGTTAGGTTATGGCTCAATTTACTGCATAGGTTGATCTGAAAAAATTGGACCTGTCCAGCTTATGTGGATTGGCCCAACATAGCTGTGTCAAAGACTGCGCTATTGGCGGAATTGGACCATTCCAACTTCCATGGACTTGTCTGCATGATATTTGCATGAGACAATTCTGTTTCGGAATGTCAAAGACTTGTGGATCAAGGCTGACAACTTGGGTAGGAACTGATGAAGTATTAGACATCTATTTTAGAGTTATGAAGAATTTGGGAACTTTTTATCTAGCAAGTTGTGGGATCCTTGTCCAACAGCTGTTGAACACTATAAATAGAGACGGGTTTGAAGAGAGAAGTAGAGAGAGTAAGAGATGAAAGATGTAAGGTGTTGGTGAGTGATGACAGGAGAGGATAGAGTATATGTAATTTCGGATGAAAAGAAAATTAGAAAATTCTCGTAGAATCGAGAATGAAGTTTTCATTATGTACAAGCCAGATACCAAAGAGTGAAAGGGTGTGGAGTGGGCATGCATTCCGTGTTTGTATATTCTCTTTTTCATTCATTACACTGGACATCTCTCTGTCCATGGAGGTAATCCTAGAGAAGGACCGACCCTGGGTGTAGGCATCCCACGCAGTCGCCAAGGGCCTCCAGTCCAAGGGGCCCCAAAAATTTATATTTACTTATAGGCCCTAAAAAAACCCCAAACTCAGCCTAATAGAAATTGAGATATATATATATATATATATATATAAATATTATTTAGTATTATTATAGGCCCAAAAAATAAACCCAAACTCCGCTTAATTCAAATTGAACCCAATCTAACCCAAAACATGCTTATTCTAATTAAGACTTCTACAAATGAAATTCGCATCGCATAATAATTGAGTCGCAGCCAACTGGGGCTCACCGCTGGACCGACTTGGTCGCCAACAGAAGAGCCTCGCCTGGCTGCCAACATACAATGTAGCTTTTAACTATTGAGGCGCATTCAATGATTCTAGTTCTCTGTAATCTGTAATCAATATATATGTCTTGATATTGCTTAGGACCTCGAAGAATTTTAGGAATCTCAGGGTCGACCCTATTATAGAATTGGGTGAACAATGTACATATTGGATTCTGGGTGGATTTGGATGTTTGTTATCACCATAGATGGAGGTGTGATTGTGATGTGATAAATATTGTGTATGAATTCTAAAAAAATGGCCATGGAGCGAGTTAATATCCCTACCAACTGATATGTGAGCTATGTGAGCTGATAGTGGGTCAGAGCATGTGGTTGGTCCTAAAGAACAGAGCGAAGGTTGGTGAGAAGTTTTTCAGAGTTTGATTACAGGGAGTTGTGGAGATTCAATAGAGATGAGGATAACAAGAATATGATGGTGTGAAGTGCATGAGGAACAAGACTTGAATCAAGCTATACGAGTGCTAGTTCTCAAAATGAGGCGAGTATGTTGGTGAGTGGATGAAATGGTATCCTTCTAACTCCATAAATAGCTGATATGTGAATAGGATGGAGGGTATTTCTTGCTTTTAGCCCGACAATAAGCAACAAAGGTAGGGGAGTGGTTTGTTGCTCTGAGCAAAAAAAAAAAAAACAATTGATGTATGAGTGAATGTGGATGGAATTCGGTTCGAGGTATAGGAATTATCAGTTGACGTGGAGCTCTGGAGGAGTGTGCAGGGTCGGCCATGAGATTCCTAAAATTCTTAGAGCTCCTAGGCAAGGTCAAATATGAGGCCCTCTTAGGTCCAGGGCTGACAATGTGCAGACATATTTATATTAATATACAGCAATATCAAGACATATATTTCGAGTATTAATGCATAAAGGTCCATTTAATGGCCAAGGCCAGAAAGGCCTATTCCTTAGAGAAGCATATCTCATTAATAGAATGTCGTCAAAAGTCCTTCAGTTCCCAACCCCTCTTCAGTCCCTGTCCAAAATACCCTATACTTACAGAGAACTAGAAAGATAGAACATACCTTAGGTGCTGTGGCCCTTCTGTCAATGAAAAAGTCGGTCCAACAGTGATCCTTGGTTCTTGACTTATCAAAAAAAAAAAACAGTGATCCTTGGTTCTCGCGAATCTTGCTGCCTGCGGCTCACCAAATCTTTCTAGTTTTCACCACTTTTGATGTAATGAAATAACTAGGTATTGGCTCTTTAGAACATTTCTTTAGCTCCAATGATGAGATGCAATTTCTAGAAGCCCTAATAAGAATAAGCCTGTTTTGGGTTGGATTATGTCTAATTTGTATTGGGTTGAGTTTGGGTTTGTTTTTAGGGCCTATAAGCAAATATAAAATTTTGGGTCCCCTTTGGCTGGAGGCCCTAGGCGATTGCGTGGGCCGCCTAGGCTTAGGGCTGGCCCTGATTTGAAGCCAAGGTGATGGTTGTTGGCATGTTGCTCAATTTCCGATACAAGAGGCTACTCTATACAAATTGGACCGGTCCTTCTGTGGACCGGTCCCACATGACCATGACCGAGTGTCGAAGACTTGGTTGATAACTGATGAAATTGGACCTCTCCAACTTTCACAGATCAGTCCAACGTACCCAATGTGTAGGGGAGAGGTGTTATTTTTTGTTTTAGATGCCCGAAGACTTGTTGAGTAAGGCAGAAGACTTATGGAGGAAGTTGTAACCTGTTAGGAATCTGTAGAGTAGTGATCGATTTGGTAGCTTCTTGTCCCACAAGGAAGGTCTTGAAGACCGTAAGTAGAAATGTGGTTGAGGGGAGAAGGTAAAATAAGAGGAAAGATGCAAAGGGTTGGTGGATGATGTGAGGAGAAGATATACTATATGTAATTTTGGGAGGAAAGATGCTAAATAGTGAGTTTGTGTGAGATGTGCTTTGCTTTCGTGATTGTATATTCTTTTCTTGAATCATATAGTTGAAATCTGACTGTCTATGGACCTACCCTCAAGAGTTAAGTAAATCCTGTAAATATTGTGTTGTCAGTGAATGTGTATGGTTGTTATCCCCGTATATGCTTGTGTCCTGTGATTTGATTAATATGTTTCTATTGTGTGTGATTAAAGAGGTTAATTTTCCGACAACTGGCCATGAAGGGAGTCGGAGAGTTAAATTCCCTAATACTGTGTTTGCTTTAACTTTTGGGAAGGGAAAAAAAACATGACCGAAATAAAAAATAATACTCGGACTCGGCCTATAACTTGAGCAGAGAGGGTACAATCATGTCCTTGATAAATTCCCAATCTGCTTCTAATACTTGTTCACTTGTCTTGTGCTAGTGGAGATATCTGGCACTCATACAACTTATGGAATAAGCTGGTGATTGGTTGAAATGGATGATCTTGAGAATTGATCTGACTGCTGGTGTAAAATTGTAGCTTATAGCTAATTTGAAGTCCCCCACTCCTAAGTAAATAAATAAACAGATTCTGGATGTTTTCTTCAACTCATGATGTCTTGCTGTTGTCATCCAGACATGTTTAGTTGATGAATTTATGACAATCAGTTTAAGCGTTGTCGAAAATAAAAGGCTACATCTGGCTTCATCGTGATCTCTATGAAGGTGAATCTTCAAGATCTCGTCATAATGTCATATATATATATATATATATAGCTCTCCACTACCTTTTGTTGTATAAACAAAAAGACAATGCCAAGGGACTCGAAATTTGGAGAAATGGGAACACTTGATTGGGGAAAATTTTCTAGTCAATGGTGACGGTCTTTTTGTAACTTTCCGTTTTTTGAACCAAGGGGGAGGACTGTGAAATGTATATATACTTCATTTGTGTGGATAACCCGGCTCACAACTTCCCTCCCCTTATGGCCCTACCCTTCTCTTCATATTCAGAAGCCGTGGAAAGAATCTTCTAGAAAGAAGAAAGGAATAGCTTCTACTACATTGAAATAATACCAGCCCACATCTTGTGTCTCCGATTCTTTACTCTTTGAATTTTGTGGAACAATGATTTCTTTCAACTCTCATTGAAATTTGCTCATCTTTTAATTTTGTGGAACAATGATTTCTTTCAACTCATTGAAATTTGCTCATCTTTGACTTCACATTCTCATGTTTTGCAGGTCTTTACAATGAGGAGTTAACGTTTCTTCTCCTTTTCGCTGCTTCAGTGGTTTTCATGATCGTCTTATAAAATCTGGCCGAGCCATTCTTGCTCTTTTGGTAGAAGAAGAATCTTTTCATTGCTCATACTGAACTTAACAGTACTTGAAGAAAAGAGAAATCAACTGGAGTTAGATCAATGAAGATTTTATTCCACTGGAGTTGTTGTTACCTGTACAAAATGCAACAAAGTTGTTTCGGTAGAGAGTGCGTCTGTAGGAGGTGAATTCAAGTTTAAGTTCTGATCAATTTAGTTTATCATTCTTGCATTGTCTGTGTAATAAATATTTTTTGTAAAGGAAATTTCACAAAGTGAGGTAGGCTATGTTATTACCACTGCTTAAGATTGCCACGTAAAATTAGAGTGCATTGAGAGCTGAATGGTAAAGGTGCCATGTTCTCCATTTCATCTATAGCATACATCATTGAATAAACAGGCTTGGCCCTGCTTGTAGGGTCTCGAATGCGCATACATGTGTCTTTTTCTTTTTAGGTAAATAACATACGTGTCATGGCCTTAGCTTGGATGCGACTTGCATGGCCTTTGTGTGCGCCTTGCATGGTTTGCCATATCGCCTGGTTTGAAACCGCACCAATACTGTTACACAACACCGATACTCATATTTAGGACCGATAGTCCATTACACTGTTACCGCGCCTCAGCCTGGCCTGACTGCATGGTTTTGGCACTTCGACAAGTGATATCAAAGATTTTATCTACGTCCCTGGTGACAGCCTTGTAAGTTAGAGAACTTTCATAAGAATTGTATATAAGATTAGTTGCGGGAAACTTCTGGGATAAATGAAAATTGCTAACAAACTTGCTCTAAGATAAGATTAATTCTTTATTTTCTCTTTCCTATTCGGCCCAAATTTTGGTGAATTGAAAAATGTGAAGAGCAGTGAGCGATACAGAAAATTAGAATGAGATGAGTGGGAGCCAAATTTTATGTAGTAATTTTGTAATTATAGTTGGGCCATTTGTAATGTTAATGGGGGTTCTCGGATAATTTTAGAATTTTGTTGGCCTAAAATAAAAATAAAGAAAATTTCAATGAGGGCATCAGTCCCCACTAGATCTATGCTATTTGCTTTTTGATTCCATACTATTCACATCCCAAATCACCAAAGCATTGTTTGGGAGCTCCAATTTGGGCTTATTTTGGAATCACCATTTAAGGTGATTTTCTGTGATTCCATCCATATAGCTAGTCCAAATCAAATCAATACATTCAATCATGCTTTCATGTCAATAGTTGATAAATAAAATGAATAAATAATTGATAATCAATAAATAATAATAATAATTAAATAAAAAAGATTAATAAATAAAATAAAACAAAAATAAAATGATAATTAATAATTAATTATTAATTATTAATAAATAAATAACAATAATTAAATGAAAAAAGAGTAATAAATATTTATAAATAATAAATAAAATAAATAATGAACAAAAAAATGAATTACTAAGTAATAAGTAATAAAATTTTAATAAAATAATAAAATAAATATTTAAATATCAAATAATTTGAAAAAAAATGAATTAATAAATATTTAAATTAGTTTAAAATTTTAGTTAGGAGAGGTGCGCTAGCGGCGAGCAAAAACAAGGTTATTAGATACCTCAAGAAAGCCCTGCCAAAACCACATGTGCAAGTTTCCATGCATGTGGCTCGTCCATGATAACTTCTTTGGATTTGCTTGAACTAGTGGACCAATCACTGAGTGGGAATGCTCCCTCCAGCACGAGCGTACCTTTTGAAAACTGGTTAGGAATGAGCGCCACTATCCCAGCCCGGATCCAACCAGGTTTTATTGATCATGTCCCCTTCCCAACAGTTGTACCCTGTTTTGGGGCGTCTTTGGCTTTATGAGAGAGAGCTTGATGGAGAAAAGTGTCTTTCTCTTCCCGTCCCGCGTTATACTCCGGTGCGTCCACAAAAGAGGAAATCACAATGCATTAAAATAATTAAATAAATATTTAAATATTAAATAAATTTTATTTTGATCCAATATTTGCGGAATCATCAATTCCACCAAACATGCTCTGCTTGCTTCAGCTTTTATTTTTCTCAAACTAGAATCATCAACACCAAACATGATTTCGCTTCAGAAAAAAATTACAGCACATGATTTGCTACGATTCGGTTTCCTTTTGTTTTGAATCACAAATCACCTCCCAAACGGGCCCCTAGTCTCATTTTCTCTTCACTTTCCTCCAACCAAAGATAAAATAATTACACTATCCTCCCTTTTATCCCTCTTCCCTCAATCCATCACTCCAACCATACATACCATATATAAAACTTTTGGACTATCCCATTTCTCAACATTTATAAATATGCATAATGGACCCATGATATATATATATATATATATATATAATGATCACTTAGTCGCCTGTAAGCAAGAAAAATCATAATGATTGTTAGATGTGATTGATTTTTTTACACTACTATTAAATATATAAGAGGTAAACAAGATTAAGTAGAGTGATCATTACTTCTCAGTAACCTGCAACTTTGGGGGGGGGGGGAATAGTAGTGTCACATTGCAAAATAAACATTCGGATTTTCAAGTCCCATCAAAACTAGTAGGTGGAAATTATTTATTGAAAAAACATTGGATTTTGAGAATCTGATAAATGTTAGTATCTCTTTGGCTGGCTGACAATGAGGTTAAAGCTTCACACTAGTGCACTCGCAATTTACACGGCTAGGTTCAAACTCTACTATTAAGGAACATTGCACATGATTCTGATCAAAAATTATATTGAGTGTTATGAGTATTGGATTGAGTTAATCATAAGTTGATCAAAAGCGGCGCTGCAAAGAAATAAACAGAAGTTTGATTTCTGAAGGTGTCGAATACTCGAGATTTGGTTACCAAGTACTTGAGATTATGCATCTTGGCGCATACCATGGCGTGCATTCCAGAGACCTTGGTGCGTCATCCCACGTTATGTGAGAATTACCGAGTACTCGAAGATTCTCTACCGAGTACTCGAAATTTGCACTTTTCAAATACTCAAAGTTGTCGACTTCAGTTTTTAAATATAGGTTATTCGATTCCTTAAAGACTTCTATTCACTTAAGGACATGTCTAAGAGTTATTATTGGTATATTGAGATATATTTGGAGATTTTATGGTTAAAACTCCAAGACTTGGAGGATAAGAAAAAGACTTGGAGATTAAGAAATCTTATTCCATAATTGAAGACTTCTCTCTCTATAAATATGAGAAGATGTTGAGACAAGTCTTGAGAGCTCAACAATTCTTCTACAGTTCAGATCTTCCTATAGAGAGAAAAAATATTGAGTGATTATTCTTCTTTTAGTTCTCTCTTGTTTTGGGGTTTCTCCAATTGTGCTATAACAAGTGAGATCTTTATGCACAATTGGATGACCTAGATATTGGAAAAATCTACACACCATCCATTGCACTGTATGTGCATTGATCCGTTGAGAAGTAGAACCGCCAGACTACGGAGATCGAAGCAGGAGGCTTCGTGGTTTTTTGATCCGTTGAGAAACGGAGCCGTCAGAGTACGGAGATCAGAGCGAGAATTTCGTGGTAGCACAACTAGTTCAAGACTTTCAGATGTCGATTGATAGATGGTGAATCAGAGTAATTGTAAGTCCTAACTTCATAGAGTCTGTATACTTCTTGATTCATAGTGCATCGATATCAGAGGGTATCCGTGGTTTTTACTTGAAGCGTTTTTCAAGGTTTTTCACGTAAAATATTGGTGTCGTCTCTATTTTATTTTTTGCACTTATATTTATTATTGCGGGGTTTGGATTATTAAAGAATTGAATTAAAATTGACTATTCCGCAATTAATATCCCCCCCCCCCCCCCCCTCTCTGGCTTAGTTTAATATCTTCTAGGTAATTTATTGAATACTTTAACACAACTTCTTCTGAACTCGATAGCTCATTCCCATGTCAAGTAGTGTTAGGACTTGGAAAGTTGGCTTCACCTAAGTTTTCTAGTATTGCAATAATGAACTTGTGGGCAGGCACGGATCTAGAAATTTAGGTGAGTGGGGGCGAAAACATTATAATTCTAAATTCAGTGGGGTCTTAGGGTGTTTTTGAAAATTTTCAGTGGGGGCATAATCACAATTATTCCAAATTTAAGGGTAATAAACACAAAAATAAAATTCCAGTGGGGGCCACCGCCCCCACTCGCCCTAACATAGGTCTGTGTTGCTCGTAGGGTTGGCCAAAAGTTTGAGAAAATAAGTGGTTACGGATTTTCCGTAGTCATGGTTTGCAATATCATCTAATACATTACATAGGCTGCATTTAGTAACCTGTTTTATATTTTGTTTTTTGATTTTTGGGCCTAAAATAAGAACAAAACTTGTTTGGCTGACTTTTCAGCCCAAAATATTTTCTTGCACAGTGACAAAACAAGGGCCCAAATTGGGCCAATTTTGAGAACGAAAAAAAGCTGTTTTTTTTTTTCCCACAAGCACTGTATATTCTCGTTGCTATTGACAGTGGTTCCAAAAAAAAAAAAAAAAAAAAAACATCTTTTGCCCAAAAAAAAAACATAGACGAGAACTTGTTCTTCAGAGGCAAGCGGCGATACTCCAAACTTCATCAACACTTACCTCAAATCGGCGATGAATCGATCGATTCCTTCATCGAATTGTCTTTGATTCACCTCAATTACCAAGACAGGTATGAGCAGTCGTTTGTTTATAGGCTAGGGTTTTATAGTGAGAGAGTCAATTTCTGTCCTTTTCGTGATTTCGAAAACTTCTCTTCAAATCTCTTCTCCGATCGTTTGTTCTTAAGCTAGGGTTTGACAGTGAGAGAGTCAATTTTGGTAATTTTTGCGATTTCTTAATCTTCTCTTCAAATCTCTTCTCTGATGTACAAAACCATGATGAATCGACTATTTTTCCACAAGCTAGACTTCATTTTTGGTCCATTATCTTTTTGCTATGTTTATGCAGGTAAGAAGACCGAGTATGGTAAGGGTTAGGGTTTTTCTGAACCAATGGCACCTAAAGGTATGTGTTTGGTCATCTCTTCATTATATTTCAGGCTCGATTAGGTTTTGTTTTTCTCATTTTTATTTTATTTTTCATGATTGATTGTCACATTTTATTTATTTATGTTTATACTTGATTCAGTAGTTGTTTGCGTTGTATAAGAAAACAATGTTTTTTTAGGTATTGTCTTTATTTTTAGAATTTAATGCATTTGAATATGAAACTGAATTTTGCATTGAAAATGTAATATTTATGCTTTGTTGACACATATTGGATAGATGCTATAAATTGATATGAACTTGATGGAAAGCTTGATTATAGCAAAATTAGAAAAAGCTAATCAACTTTAGTCCAACTTACAAAGTTGGTGGAAAAAGGAAGAAGAAAATATTTACTTATTATCGTATTGATTACTGATTTATGGCATTTATAAAATTATTACAAGTCATTTCAGAAGCAAGGCTGACATATCTTCTGTTCTATTTCATACATATCTGCATAAAAATCCCCCAAAAGAATTTATAGATAGAAGTTTTGAGAAATAAGCAAGAATAAAAAATTTTGAAAGCTACAGAGTCATTTTTTCAAATTGAGATGTTTAGACGTGGTGATAACAATCTTATCCGTTTATAAACTTTTCTCAAGTGTTCATCTGAGAGTGGAAAGTAATCTGAACATAGGAACTCATGCTAGTCCGAATTGAGTGACTAGAAATGGTGTGCCGTTGAAAGTTGAAGGAGAGCAGTATGTAACATTGTCTATGGAAAGTAATCTGAACATATGTATTAGTGTATTTGATTAATCTTACTGGAATTAGGTGTTAATGTGTAACTTATCAAAAAAAAGAAAAAGGTAATAGTGTGTCTGATTCCTCTTACTGGAGTAGTTTTTTATCCATGCTCTTTGTAACATAGCTGTGTATTATTCTCTGTGCAGCTGATCCTTCCAAGAAGTCTGACCCCAAAATCGAGTACGATACAGACATCTGTTACATTTCATCGACCAAGGACATTTTAAAAAAGGATAGAAACCCCAAGTACCCACGTATTAGTGCTCCCTCCAGGAACAATTTGTAATAAATTACAATAGTTTGAAGTATAGATCTCTACAGTGTGCTTAGCATCAATAGTTATATCTTTCTTTAGAGGCCGGGGCCTATTGTCAACTAGACATTTTGCAATTTAAAGAAACCGGTTTCCTGTAATTTGAAGTGAGTTGTGGCAAGGTGGTTTCAGTTTTTTGTGGTTCATTTGATTTTTAGGGACATGATCATTCCTCGATTTTGGAATTGGTGTTTTTCGATGATTCTGGAGGATCATTTGTATGAGTTCATGAAATTAGCTGAAATTCAATTAATATTATTTGATTTCAAACAAATTATATTAATTTTGTCTCTTCTTGTGAGCAACTCATGCACGCCTAAGTTCTACTATTAGGGACTTTTTGTTATTTTTTGTGCCACCAATGAACTGCTTTGTTTTTTTCTGCGTATATATTATTCTGATTGATATGTCTTATTGTTTCAGGCCCGATGGGACGAAGAAAGCCTATGTCAGGTTAACACCAGACTATGATGCTTTGGATGTGGCCAACAAGATTGGGATTATCTAGAGACTAGGAATATATACCTTCTAGGTTGTTTTGGAAACATGTTGGGTCAAAACAAAATATTTTGTTGAGAATTTTAGATTGTTTTCTATTAATAATTGAGTTAAGACATGGTACTTCTTCTTCGTTTCGTTAACTTTCATTGCCGTTAAGGGTTGTATGGCTGTGAGCATCTTAATTTACAATTTTGTTTTATGGCATCTGCTAAAATCTTTCATATTAATATTTATTAAAACAATAAAATGTACACCATCTGCTATTGGATTCTCAAGTTTCCTAGAATCGGATTTTATAATGAGTTCAGACTTTTGCATTTGATATGCTAAAAAGTAATAAATTTTATCAACTTTGTGTTGTCATTTAATGTAGGTGATAATGTGAGACTTTTAAATTGATTTCATTTTTGAGTAAGAAGGATTAAGGAATACATATGCAGGTGATCGTGTGAGACTTTGAAATTGTTTACATGACTTTGAAATTGTTTACATTTCTGAGATTGCACTTGTTTTTTTTTTTTTGCCAATCGGTTATATATGCTTTGCCAATTGGTTAAATCTATAATTGATTATATATGGTGGTTGTATCTGCCTCAGTTCCTTTTTGGTTCTTATGTGCATTCTCATATTAATTGTATTTCTTGTTATTGTACTGAAATGAAGAGATTCTAATCACTCTAATTCAGGGTGGGGTTGTAAAATATTGTTGACATTTATGGAGTAGTATATATGTTTGATATGAAAATAATCGTGTCATTTTTTTTTCTCTTTGATTTATTTATTGCTACTTATAAAGGAAAAAAAATTTACTAGTCGTTTTTTAGGGGAATGTGCTATCGGAATTTTTTCAATTCCAACACTTAAGCAAATTTTCAGTAAAATCTTTTAAAAAACAATTCAACTCACCAAACATGTTTTTTTGCTTGCCAAACGTGTTTTTTTGTTTCTGTTCTCAAACTTTCTAAATAAACAAAATCTGTCAAACGTGTTTTTTTATTTTTTGTTCTTGAAAATTTTTGAGACAAAATTTCCAACCAAATATGTTTTTGTTTCTGGATTATCCTTAGGACAAAAACAAAAATATTTTTTGTTCTCAAGAGGACAAAAACAAAAACGAAAACACCGGTTTCCAAACGGACCCATAACGTTTGGTTCGTAAGGTTAGCACTGATACTCATTTTTAAGACCGATATTATCCGAGTCTGTTATTTATACTATTACCGTGACATGATTTGCAGACAAATTTATAATTTTTTTTAGAAATTTAAAGGGGAAAAAATAACATTTCATCTCTGGGTTTTCATATATTTTGCAGTACTCCAAGAAAAGAAGAAAAATGATATATAAATTAAAATCGAGGAGATTTATTCAAAAATATAAAAAACTGAAAAAGACTGTGAATCTGTGATAGATAAGCAAAGTACAAAGGTAGGTGAAATTTAACCAAACATTAATTGCCTGGTTTGGTTGGTGGCTCATGCAGATCTATCTGGATGAGAAACAAATGCAATTGCATGTACTTGTGAGGGAGTGAATGATAATATATTGTTTTATGATATCCTTCACTGTTCCATTATGAAGGCATCATAGAATGGTACTAACCTCGGACCATGTAATTGAATGATTTGCGATTTAATTCAAAAATTTAAATGGGGCCGAGCCTTTAACATTATTATACTATGCATATGGTGCATATAATTTCTTCTAGTTTGATTTCATTCCAAATCTTTTATTTGTGTGCGAATTGACCACATTTCATATAAAATGACATATATTTTCTTAGGATATAAATTTCAAAAAAATGTAAAATATGTAAAAATATATATATATTTTTTGAATATGATGCATATAATTTCTTCTGATTTGATTTCATTCCAAACCTTTTATTTATGTGCGAATTGACTCCATTTCGTATAAAATGACATATATTCCCTTAGTATATAAATTTCAAAAAAATGTAAAATATGTAAAAATATATATATTTTTTGTGAAAAAAATATAAATTTCTAAAAAACATATAAAATTCAAAAATATATATATACATTTTGAAAAAAACATATAAAATTCAAAATATATATATATAATTATAAAAATATATATAAAATTCGAAAAATATATTTAAAATTTGAAACAATATATATAATTCAAAACAATATATAAAATTCAAAAAATATATATAAAATTATAAAATATATATATAAAATACGAAAGAAATATATAAAATTTGAAACAATATATATAATTCGAAAACATATATATAATTCAAATTTTATATATGTTTTCGAATTTTATATATTGTTTTCAAAATTAATATATATTTTTCCAAATTTTATATATTTGTTTCGAATTTTATATATTTTGTTTCGAGTTTTATAAATTTATTTCGAATTTTATATATTATTTTCAAAATTTATATATTTTTTTCGAATTTTATATATATTTTTACGAATTTTATATATATTTTTTAGAATTTCATATATATATTTCGAATTTTAAATATTGTTTTCGAATTTTATATATTTCTTTTGAATTTTATATATTATTTTCAAATTTTATTCGAATTTTATATATTTTTAATTATAAGGGTATAATGCTAATTTAATTATAAGGGTATAATAGTCTTTGTAAAAGAGTAAAATGAATATTTAAGAGAGTATAAAATGGTAAAATGAGTATTTAAGAGGTTGACAGGGTACAATTCACACGTTTTCGAAACTTGCAGGGGGTATTCGTACGTTTTTTAAACTTATGCATGTCAATACACACATTTTCATTCTAGGAGGGGTTTTTCGCACCTAGTATGAAACTGCAAGAGATTTTGAGTACTTAACACAATTTAAATTGATACATTATGTTTTTTTTTTTTTTTTTATCCGGATTTGATGTTAAGCAATACCTTCTAACATTTCACCCTACTCCAACATTTGGAACTTAAGAGATCGAATGTTTTACGATTCAACCCAAAAATTTAAATTGATATGCAAAATTAATATCAATCCATTTACATATTCAATTATTTTTCCATTTGAATTTAATACGGGACAAGAACCTTTATCAACTTACCAATTCAAACAATGTTTCACAATTTATTCACGACCGAAAAAATCAAAACCACTTCTCAGGTGGTGTCATTTCATTAATTTATTAGTCACCTTACATCTCGTTTCCAAAATCATTTATTTAAATTAGATGTAGAAAATAAAAAAAAAAACAATTAAATGAGTAACTAATCAGCATTACTATTCATCAATTATTAATATTATTTTATTTATCCCAAGACATTCATAAATCAAGTTTTTATACACCATTTCACAAAGATGAGACAAGTGAACCAAAAATTTCTCCAACTAGATATATATTTCTGCATTTCACTACAAGTGGAAAATCTTAGACTATATGGTGTGATTATTTCACCCAGAAATTAAATATTATGGTTAAGATTTGTATGGTCTGTCGCTGGTTAAATGTAAGGTTGGCTGTAAAAATATTTTTATATTGGTATATCTAGTCAATAACCATGTTAGATAGATTAGGTATATTAGTTAAAGTTTGAGGATTTAATGGTAAAAAGACCAAGACTTGAAGGATAAGGAAAAGACTTGGAAGACAAACAAAAGGCTTGGTGAACAAGAAATCATATTCCATAATTGAATATTTCTATTCCATAATTGAAGAATTCTCTCTCTATAAAAATGAGAAGATATTGAGAAAAGAAAACAAGTTTTGAGAGATCTGTAATTCTTCCACATAAAAGATCTTTCCGCAAAGAGAGAGAGAAAAAAAATTGATTGATCATTCATCTTCTAGTTCTCTCTAGTTTTTTAAGTTATCCAATTGTGCTACAACAATTGTGATTTTTATGCACAATTGGATGATCTAGATATTGAAAAATCTACACACCATTCGTTGCACTGTGTGTGCTTTGATCCGTGAAAAACGGAGCCTTCAAAGTACGAAGATCGGAGCAGGAGGATTCGTGGTAGCGCGATTGAATCAACAACTTTCAAACGTCGAGTGTAGAACGCAAATCAGGAGCTATTGTAAGTCCCGTCTTCATAGAGTCTGTATAACTTTTGATTCATACTGCATCGATACCATAGGGTATCCGTGGTTTTTACTTAGAGCATTTTCCAAGGTTTTCCACGTAAAAAATTGTGTGTTATTTTACTACTTTAAATTCTGTTATTATATTATTATTTGATTAATATATATTGTGGAGAGGATTAATTTATGTGGAGTAACAAACAACAATAACCCAAATATCAATCTGTAAACGTGTTACTGTTCCCAGAATTCGCGTTTTAGGATTTTTTGATTGATCGGTGGGTACGTGATCGATCGATGGCAAAAGGTGCGAACTATCCCCAGGCACACTCACGATCAATTAGTGGATAGGCGATCGATCGGTGGGATACGCGATCTGTAATGACCGGTTTATTTAATTATTTTTTTCGGTTATATATTTTTTTGTGACATTACGTGACAGAATGATATCAGAGCTCTAGGTTTCACTATCTTAGGGACGACGGGTGAGGATTCTAGGAATTTCGATGTAATTGCAACTTAGGTGTGTTTTAGAAAATTGAGGCGAGATTTTTAGATTTGTTAATGGATGATGTAGTAAAAGGTTTATCTGGGTATTTGAGGATTAAATTGTGTCTTAACTGGAATTGGAGACTTGATTATTTTGGAAGACTAATCATGTTATAATTTGGAGATTATGTTTATGGTTATATGAATAGGACTAGTGATTTCGTCCCCGAAATCTTAACTACATACCTCAAGTCGACACCTCATTTTCAACAAACTCCACTGCTGCACTTCCAAAATCCTCTAGTTAACATCCCAATCACCCAAGTCAATAAATTAAAATCCTTTATATCCTCAAGAAAAATCAACACTTTTAACCAACCCTAAAACTCATTCGTGTACCGACTCAAAATAACCGAATTATCTTGTCCTAGATTTATCACAATACATCTTATAAAGTTCACCAAATATCCTAGTCTCATCAAATAAAATAATTATCTTTTGAACCCACCGAATAATTCTCTAATAATAACACTCCAATTAAATCTTTCAGACTTCCTAATAACAAACCATTCATAACATCAATAACAATCCGTCTCTGTGAAGTCACTCAATCGCTATACTAACACACTAATGTTCTATTGATGCCTTCAAGTAAAGAGGGGAGGTTGTAATGACCAATTTATTTAATTATTATTTTCGGTTATATATATTTTTTATGGCATTACGTGACACGATTGATCAATGGCATATTGTGAAAACACATTCACGATCGATCGGTGGTACGCAATCGATTGGTGGGTCAACACTACGTTTTATTATATTTTGTTACTTCACGTCTTTGGTACTCTACGTATCACAATATTGATTTTAGGACATCACAATATTTATTTTGATTAAAATTAAATATTCCGCAGATAATTTTAATGGGTCATAAATTTATAAAAAGCTTATTCACCCCCCTCTAGGCTTATTTCCATTATTTCCTAGGTAATTTCAATTGGTATCAGAGTGTGGTTTCCCCGATTTAGGTTAACGGCCTAGGATTAGATCTTGAACTTAGGAGATGGATGTACCTCGTGAAGGAGGGTCCGTGACTAGGTCCCCTTTATTTGATGGCTCTAATTATACTTATTGGAAAGCTAAAATGAGAGCATTCTTGAAATCTATAGATGAGAGACCTTGGCTTGTCGCAGAAGAAGGATATTCACCTCCCACTGTGATAAATGAGACTACTAATAAATCTAAACTTAAACCGTCAAACGAGTGGACTCCGGTGGGACAAACAATGCTAGTTGGAACTCCAAAGCTTTAAATGTTTTATACAATGTTGTGACCGCGAGTGAGTTTAAGAGAATTGATACGTACGAAATTGTCAAAGAAACTTGGAATATTCTCCAAGTAACTCATGAAGGGATTTCAAAAGTTAAACAATCGAAACTCCAAATGTTAAATTCCCAATTTGAACAGCTTAAAATGGAAAAAGGATGAAGTCTATGCTAACTTTGAGACTATACTAACTGACATAGTAATGGGCTGTCACAATCTAGGAGAGCCCATTCCTGAGACTACTATAGTGAAAAAGATTCTTATGTCTCTCCCTGAACGATTTCGGTCTAAGGTTACTGTCATCTTGGAAGTAATGAATCTTAAAGAAATTAAACTTGAAGAATTAGCTGAGAACCTAAAATCTTATGAGATGACAATGTTCAAGAGTCCCCCTAAGAGGTCTAGCGGAACTAAAGAAAAGAGCATAGCTTTTAAAATCACTAAGGAGAATCCTATTGAGTCTAATGAGGCGGGTGATAGTAGTCCAAGATAGATCGACGTACTCATGAAACGGTTTTATAAGTTTTTAAAATTTTCTTATGGCTAAAAAGTTATTAACGGACAAAAATTTGGAGATAAATCATATGATTTTAAAAATAAAAATAAAGTTGTCACGCCCCGTTATTCCTAAGACTCCAATCCGGAGAATCAGCAAATTCCGAGATATGACGTCACGGAAAATGACCACGAGAATCAATAACAACAACGACATACATGGAATAAGAATGAAAACAAGGAATCCCATGCCACCTGAGTGATGGAAACTCAGTAATAAATTCTAACGAAAATTCGACAAAGTTCCGTTTGTAAATGGAATATCCGGACAACCCAAAAATAACACAACAGAATAACCTGCCCATAACAACAGAAATAGAATCAATGGCACGTAACCCAACATTCCAGAAACCTACTAGGGCCGAGGTAGTGGAAAAGAACACTGCTACCTCTACACAACCCCTCTAAAATCGATAGAACCCCAAATGCTCAAATGAAATTATAAAGAAAGCCACATGGCGATGCCGAAAAGGTATAATGGCACCCAGAATCAACAAATACTCGAAATGAAATATACAATGAAAGGGAATATGCCAACAGACTTGCTCCCAGGAGAAATAAGAATACACAAGAATAACTATAGACAAAAGGAACAAAACTAATTAAAAAGGTCTAAATTCACCCGTACCATCACCGCTGAATACGCCATGTTGCATCCACCTGCAAACCTACAATCTGTGTGGGGGTGAGCACAACCTCGGGGGCTAACCAAAAATATCCCTAACAAACACACCCCTAGCCGCCAGGAACCTCTAACCATCCCGTGTGCATGCATCTATCCTAGGTCAGTCAGTTGTCTCATCTGACACCCACGCCAATCCGAGACCTCAAAACAACCCCACAGATAATCCAAATCATATCAAGATAACACAGAGCAATAAAAATATCACCAACCTATATACACAGGTCAAAACAACATAAATATAAACATGTACATAAGTAAAATCCCGTAAATAATTGATCATACCTGCATAGGCGTACACAATAGTCTAATACGTACTCTCGTCTATAGATAGTACAATAACTAACTATCTATCACATCGTGCACCGAGCACGCCGTTCAAGGTTCCTAGGAGGTAAATAGGTCACTCTTTAGGACTACCGAAAATGAATAACCAGAATCACGCCCACAACCAAACCATAACGCTTACACAACACTGCTATCAAATCATTCCTAGAGAGTCTCACTCTCATAATTCTAACCTCAAACATGTCCTCTTATCCACAATAACCAGTGAAATAATCCGTTCACTTAAAAGATCTTTTCTCCAAGACCTCCTATAGTAAAGAGAACTTATAAAACTAACTAATGGTCATATGGCTTGGACACACCGCCACAATCTAAACCTCAAATGTAACACAAGTGTAAAACTCTACCACTGAATCAGATTCGACAATTAAAAGACAATCTCCAATTTACATCGCCTATCGAGGCACACTAAAGGGGTACCAGAATCATTTAGTCCCAAACAAATTCCGAGTCCCTCGGGTTTTTAAAGAAAAATGTTGAACCCCAAAGGATTCAACCAGTTTTTAAGAAAAATTTTAGGACCCGGTCAAATCTGTTTAGTTCCAATGTCTCCAAACCCACCCAAAGTACTATGAATTGCACTACGTATGCATAAATCAATATCATGTCTCTTACCTGAGACTAAGACAAGGAAACTATAAAAACAAAGTGTTCATTATGTATGCACTAAAAGGTAATCAATTCCATATATATCAATATCACCATAAAATCTCAATAATACTCTGAGATCTCAATATCACTATACCACAAACAAATGATCAATACCATCCTCAAACATTGTCAGTCTGTCTCAAAATTACTATCAAATGTCCACTCGGGAGTATGACAACTCAAACCATTATGGGTACCTCAATTTACATTCAATGGATCCTTAAGGCACAAGATAGTCCAAAGTTTAACAACTGATATGGTGCTGAATAATATGTAGAGTTAAAAATAATTCTAGTACAAAGAAAAGGAAGAATGCTAACCTATCATACCCGGTTAGACCTCAAAGCAATCATTCTTATATATCAACTAAAGTGGTATACCGACCATTTCACAATTTCATACATCGACCCATACGAAAGGGTCTACTTGGTCGTTGCCACATACGTGTTTAAGCCCAACATGAGTCACAACTATCCCTCCAAATGAATTTGAACTCACGGTTAAAACTACATCCCTAGACCACTCTCCTAGCCCAAGGGAACACGTTTATCGTAACTTTCCATTTAAGGATAGCCTATGCATACAACCCCGACTCAGGGGGAAAAAATTACGCCAATCCGGCCTCTTTTTACTTAGTTTCATTTAACCACCTCGAATATATGCCAATCGTGCCTCCATTGACCCTGGTTCTTATTAGTATTACACTTTTTATTTCCCAACTTGAAGTTCTTAAATCTTCATTCATATTGAGTGTTTTATTTATCATTTTTCAGCAATTTACAAATACCATCACGATCACAACCACTACGCAGTAGTGCCCAAGGGAATAATATAAATTTTAATATAATTCAGATCAAACCTGTTCGCTATAAGAAATGAATGATCAATGTGAATGCCAATGCACCCTATCTAACAAAGGACATCCGGGTATAATGTTGCCAAAGTAACATAACCACGAGAAATTTATCGACTCGTGAAATACATACCGTGTTCGGACCACATTCTCACACGCCTCCTTGATTCCCGGAGTACTAGTCTGTCGATAGCGAGAGACACTGCCTGGCCAGTTGTTGTGACAACCCGATGACTCACTCAAACCAAAGGTAAATGAATGAGACATGAAACCACACCCAATATAAATATGCTCATGGTGTATACAATACGCATATCATGCCTCAACAGTGAGTCAATATCAATGTACAACATTTTCAAATGATTTATGTTTGTCTTACAATCCTTGTTACACAACAAGTTCAAAATATAACCTTTTTCCATTTAAAGCATGCTTTATAATTAAATTAAAGAAGTAAACCACGATAATTATATCTATATGTTACCCAGGTTCTTAATTACCCAATTCTTATAAATTTTACGTATCCGCATGCTTATAATTCAATTTCAACAACCAATTTCGAATAGATCCACCTCAGGGACAATCTAGTTCGCAATTTCACTTATTTATAATTTACAATAAAATTTAGAGGGAACTAGAATCACGTCTAAGTTTTAACGTCCCTCGCTTCCACGTATCCCTTAACATATATTTAATTTCAGTAAAACATAAGCAACAAGTGAGCTAATATCGTGTTCTAAGTTCACATATAATTTTCACAAATTTCACTAACCTACTTTAACTCCAAGGGATGCTAGACCGCGTATTTTAATCCAATTTAAGTAGGTTTTAAATTATTTTAATTTCTCGAGTAAAATACTATCCTCCGCCTCTTTTCTAGCTCACCTAGAGGCATTCCGTTACCGAGTTTATAAAACTCCTAAATTCTCGTATATAACAAGTAACACAAAGCATGTCATCACATACTAGCAATACATAATAGTAGGAAAATTAAAATTTCCTAAACATTCAAAGCATGCTCAATAAATAAATAATAATAAAATCTACGGCTTCCTATGCCACAAGTGTGAGAGTTAGATATATTTTAAAAATATCCCACCTAAAATAAATCTTACAGAACAACCCCGAAATGGCCCACCGTGAACAGTGTCGGTGCCCGAATATGGAGCCTGCCGACCAAAGTCGCCCGAATACTATTTTAAATATACCAAAAATTTCATCTCGACGACCTATACGATATACACGAAGCCCATTAGCAATTGGTTAATAAATTTGAATAAATCTAATATAACCCAAACAAAAATTCGAACATATAAATCAAATTTTTGGAAAAACCGCTCAACAAAGAAATACAAAAATTGTATATGTCGTACCTAGCAACGATATAAAACGTTCCTCAAAATTTCAGACCAAATGGACATCAGGAAGTCAGCCAAATCGGCGTCGCAAAATTCAGCCAAAATAGTCTCTATTGCACGCCGCCACTGCGCTCGAACAAGCGCCACCACGACGTCGCCACGACCTCCTGCGCGATGCCGCCGTTGCCAGCCCTGGCCAATACCCTAGGTCACGATCTCAGCCCTCTCTCCAACCGTGAACCTCCGCCGCTACTCAGTCGCGTCTCCAAGCGTAACTTCAGCTTCACCACCTATGTCGCCATTCATCACCACCTGGGTCGCCTCTCCTCACTGGCGACCCACAGTCCGTTGGAACTCCACCACCAGGTCGCCACCACGTTTCAGCGATGATTCTCTCTCTCAGTCGCCCATCTCTCTCTCTCTTTCCTGCAGAACGATCGAAGAGGAAGATGAAGTCCATAGGGTTTCGGTCAGGAGAGGAAGAAGAAAAAGAAGGTGGTGGTTGTCGCACGAGTCGTCTCAGCCACCCACGAATTATCCAACCAATAATATACATATATCACATATATATATATATTTAAATAAAAATAAATATATATATACCCAAATAAATACCCACACATATATATAATTTCAATTAATAATATATATGTGTACAATAAATCCCTAAGATATACCGGGAACCTCGAAATAATAACGCGTTAACCCGTAAAATTCACGAGATGCCAAATAAATAATATAACTGAAATAAATAATACGGGGTATGAAACCCAACCACCGGAACACCGGGTACATACAAAGCCTATCAAAACTCCTAAAACGAGGAAACTCTAAAAGTCCAACAAATATTTCTAAGACTACTTGTCACACAAGTACATATACGGGAAAACAAACAAGCTAACGCAAATACCCCTAAACACACAAGTCAAACAATACATAGGGGCACACACTTACAAACACAGAGCACGTCAATCAAATAAAGCACATACTAATCCCATTACAAGGGAAAACAAAACGTCAAACCCCTAAAGCACTAAATGCCGAACTCGAACAACTGAGTCGAAACCTTAAACTTTGGTCAAACAAAACGTGTCGCCCCTCAGTCAAAGCTCTAAAAGCTAAACGTCAAAACGAATCTACTTAGTTGACAATAAGAATTCACGTCAATGTTTCACTAAGTCTGAAACACTACCGTCGCATCAAGTCAAGTCCCGTAATCACCAACGACAGTCCACGAAGTCCTCAAGGAGACAATCGTCCAGCGGCCCAATCAGCTCTAAACGTTAACCGCGAAAAATTTATACATGAAACACCAAAAATAACCATGATGTCATGAACAAATGACGTAACAACCAAAAATAAATCAGAAATAATTCCAAAAAAATTGGAAAAATAACACAGGGTGTTACAAGAGTCAAAAATCAGAATGACAAGTTTGACTATAAAAAGAAAAAACCTCAATGTTTTCAGTGTCAAGGTTTTGGTCACATAGTTGTGGAGTGTGCTAATAAGCTAAAAAAGATAAATGGTTGATAGGTGCTCAATATTAGTCATTTTTCGCCCTTATGTTGCGTTTGTTATGTCTTTACATTCCGTTACTTGGTATTTTTATCCCGTTTGTGTGTGTAAACATGTTTCAGAAGCTTAATGAAGAAATAGAGCTAATCTCAATGAATTAACTGAGTTCATGTTCGTTTCTATCTCGAGAAAGGAATCAAGAGGTGTGTTAGAGCAAAGAAGAGCTACCGGAGGGCAAAATGGTCATTTCCCGACATCGTTATCTCATCGAAGGGCAAAAATGTCATTTCTAGACAATATAGCTCAAATATGAAAAAATGAGTTTTTACAGCAAAAAAATACATGATACCCTATGTTGGCAGAGGGAAAAAGAAATAGACTAGACCTGAGCTACGCTTTGGTTTGTGAGCCAAAGGGGGGCTCGACGCCCTAGACCTACGCCCAATCATAGGTTAGGGGTGTAGGTCTCACCTTGTGGCCACGTGATCCCTTTACGTGCAGAAGTTGTTTCGAAGTTATTTCGGAATTTTCCAGTTTTGTCCTTGCTTCGATATTTTAAGTGATCGGTGATTCTAGACCTTTACAAACAGGCTAATACACATATTTACATCAGATTTTATAGATATTATTCATGTATTATGAAATTACAGAAAAAGGCAACCATTAGGGTTTCCCTCACTTGTCTATAAATATATGAGGGTTAGTTTTAGTTGGGGGGTTCTGGTTCTGGTTTTGATTTTCACATACGTTCATTGAGTTGGTGGTTGAGTTCATTGCTTCCATAGAAGAGAATCATCATTGAATACTTAGAGATCCGGAGAAGAAGATTATGGA
Source organism: Cornus suecica (assembly GCA_963922005.1). NCBI lineage: Eukaryota > Viridiplantae > Streptophyta > Magnoliopsida > Cornales > Cornaceae > Cornus > Cornus suecica. The sequence continues at coordinate 54,657,356 of OY998241.1, read as the reverse complement.
GAGCGTTTCTACACCGACAATGCAGACTCTCTCCACCATAATCAACTAACTCGGTATCTAGGGTTTTCTCACAAAACCATAGCCAAGTAATGTAGTTCTAATTTTATATTCAATTGTATAAATGGAAAACTGTGACAATACTGTGATGATTGTGGTAGATGAGAGACCATTTTTATTCGTGATATAAGTTTATATATTTGAATTAATTCTTGTCTTAGACTTTTCGAATGTATTTATCTTACACAATCACAATTATTCACTATGGGCTGGAACTCGGATGCTTAATCTATGATTTTCTACACAATGGTGGTCATAAAACTCGAAATCCCAGGTTGACACAGGTCATGCCCTAACAAACTGATATAGACATGCTTTAGTTTATTTTCATACTTTAATTTACTTTTATGCATTTACTTTCTATTAGTAGTTGACATGCACTAATCATTTTAGTCTTGAGATGGGTTGTCGCGATCCGGTTGAAAGTAATGCTTTTTGGGGTCAAACTGCTGGCGCGATGCGACCTAATTCACAGTCAATGGATCGCCCTCATGCAATTGATATATAATTTGAAATATATTATGCGATTAGTGATGAAGTGAGAAAACCCTAGCTTTCTCTCTCTCTGAATCACAATCATTATTCATTATTGTTTTATGTTTTATTTTCATTAGTATTAGATAATTCACAAAATCAAACTCTTTTCGAAAAAATATAATTCAGTGTTTTTAGACTATGTAAGTGAATAATCCTCGTCTTTGTGGGATCGATATTCCCCTACTCAAGCAAAACTATCTACAACTGGTCTGTGCGCTTGTAGAAGGGTAAAACCTAAAGTGTCGTTAAGGTGTCGTTTTTAACCACATATTTTCCACACACCTGACCCACCAAGTTTTTGGCGTCGCTGCCGGGGACTTGGCATTGTTCAATAGCTTTAGTAGTTTATTTGCATTGCATTATTGTTGATTAAAGCTAAAGTTGATATTTTTTTTTTGTGATTTTCAGGTACAATTGAAGAGCGTGAAAGGAAAAGATAAAGTTGCAGAAGTTACGTCTGGACCCTTTGTGAGTTTCAATTTTGCTTGGTTTTTGCATTTAATTTTTAGCTTTGCTTTTTGTTCATAGTTCAGATTAGTTTAGAAGTAGTTTAGTTAATTTGCTTTATTTCAGAAAAAACAAAATTTGAAAAAAAAAAAAAGAGGTTTTTAGTGTATGTCCGATAGATCGACGCGTTCAAATTCAAATTATGCGTTAGTTGTATACGACCCAGAGATCGAAAAAAATCTAAGGTGTTTACGAAAATCTATTGAATAGCATTATCAGACAGAAGAATTCGAGATGGGTGACGAGACAGTTAATCCGCGCAGGGGACCAGATACGTCATTGAAGGGATTCTACGCACCGGGCGCGTATGAATCGTATGCTGAATTTCCAGAATAGGAAGGTGCAAAACATTTCGAGATCAAGATGAGTGTGATCAACATGCTCCCAAAGTTCTCTAGTCTCAGGATAGAAGATCTGTACCAACATGTCAATGAATTATTAGAGGTAGTATCAACTGTTAGGTATGATGGTTTAACTAAAAATGATTTAAGTGTGCGTCTGTTCCCATAGTCCTTAAAAGACAAAGCAAAAGGTTCGTATATTAAATTAACCAAAGCAACTAAACTTGACTAGGAAGCACTTAAGTAAGAATTCTGAAACAAACATTTTCTCATAAGAAACACTTCAAAAACACAAAATGCAATTAAGGGATTCAGACAGTTGCCAGGAGAACAATTTCATGATGCGTGGGAGAGGTACAATGAGATTTTATATAAATGTCTCCACCATAATTTTTCTGATCAATATTTTGCTATAAATTTTTACATGGGTCTAGGTGAAAAGCATAAAAATCTGATAGATGTCTCTACACAGGATCAGTTTACCTTGAAACCCGCAAAAGAGCTTTTAGAGATGTTTGATAATATCAGTGAAAATGCCCTTCAGTATGACTCTGATATGAGGTCTAGAGATGGTCAGGATAGGCAATCTGAAAAAGAATTTGAGGTTAATCATGATATGCAAAATCCAGTGGCATTGATAGAGGAGAGGTTAGAGCGATTTGAAAAACTTCTTACTCAAATAAGTCATTCTCATAAAAGAAAAGTGTATGAGGTTGAAACAAATTATTCTCAAAATGAGTATGAGGACGTAATAGTCGTTGATGTCAATGCAACATGGAATTACTCAAATAATGCCCCGTTCTCCAACTCATACTCTCCAAATAATTGAAATCATCCATTCTTGTCCTATAAGTCCACAATCCTCTAGAAAAATTTCAACAAGGCCGGTTGTCCAACTCCCAATCCAATTTTCAACCAAGGCAGCAATTTACCTCGTAGCCAAGGTTCCAAAAGAGCCAACAATCATTCCAATCTCAACCAATTATACTGGTTTGCAATTATCAATATAATTTCCAACCCAGACAACCACCTAATAATTCTCTGGCTCTTCAGCCATTCAATAACAATCAGGCTATCCAACCATACCAATATCAACTCCAGCCTCAAAGAAGCCAAGTTCCTCCACCCGGTTTCCAAAATAAAAAAATAGATTAGACCTTGGTGGACCTCCAAAATCAGATGGGTGTTCATACTCAAACACTAGCCCAAATCACCATGCAGTTAGGACAAATGGAAAATCAGAGATATACTAGAGAGCCATGTCAGTTGCCTAGTCAGCCTATCACTAACCCAAAGATTCAGCAAGTGCAAGAGCTTGGATCGTTTACCAATGATAATCTCAAGTATGTTCAAACAATTATGACTCTGAGAAGTGGAAGGGTAGTGGAGAGCAGAGTGGAGGAAGAACATGAGGAGAGGTTGTGTAGAAAAAATGAAGCTGAGCAAGCTCAAAGGAATGAAGAGGAAAAAGCACAACAAAAAGAGGTTTAGAACAGAGAGGCTAAAGTTCAGACAGATAAACTGCCAGTAGGTAAGAGTGTCGACGAGACATTACTTGATGAGCCAGCTAGGGCGAACTACAAGGAGGCACCGCCATTTCCTCAACGTCTTAGAGAACCGGATAAGTATGGGAAGATGAAAGAATCTGATATGTTGGATACGTTCCAACAAGTCAAGATTAATCTGCCTCTCGTAGACGTGATTGCCCAAATCCCATCTTATGCTAAATGTTTCAAGGATCTCTGTACGCAGAAGAGGAAAAGCAGAGTGAAGAATCCAAAGAAAATACTCTTGACTGAGCAAGTGAGTTCACTGTTGTTAAGCAATACTCCACCAAAGAGGAAAGATCCCGTTGCTCCTACTATTTCTTATTTTATCGGTGACCAGGAAATTGGTAGAGCCCTTCTTGATCTAGGTGCAAGTATTAACTTGCTTCCTTATTCAGTCTATAAACAGCTAGGGTTGGGAGAACTCAGTCCCATAGAGGTTGTACTGCAGTTTGCCGATCGATCTGTCAAGCAAGCGAAAGGAATTTTGGAAGATGTCATAGCTCAAGTGTGCAAGTTTTCCTTTTCGGTTAATTTTGTAATCCTAGAGACGGAACTTGTCCCGGACTCGAAAAAACACATCCGAGTGATCTTAGGCAGACCATTTTTGGCCACGGCAAATGCATGCATAAATTACAGAACTGGAGCCATGGATCTGACCTTTAGGAACATGAAAGTCAGGATGAATGTGTTTGAGGGGAGCCATCAATTACCTGAGTCTATGGACTGTTTCCAGATAAATGAGTGCGACGAGCTAGATGATATTGTAAATGATTTTGTGACTCAAATTCTGGAGAATGACGAGCTTGAAGAATTTCTGGCAAATGAAGTGCCGAATGAAAAAAATGAAGATTGGGATGCGCATATGGAATGGCAAAACAAGGATTTAGATAGAATTGAGACTGCGTTATATGCACAACCTTGGAAGCAAGAGTAAGTGGAACCACTCCCGATAGTCTCAAGTACTCCCCCAATTCCATCACTTACGACTCCGCCTATTTTAGAACTTAAGGAGTTGCCAGAGAAGCTGAAGTATGTTTTCTTAGGACCCGATGAAACTCTTCATGTAATTATTTCATCAAAGTTGACAGTAGAACAGGAATCGAGTCTGATTGAGGTTTTGACCAAGAATAAAGAAGCGATTGGGTGGAGTGTTGCTGATTTGAAAGGTATTGATCCATCAATTTGCATGCATCAGATTTATTTGGAAGATGAGGTGAAATCGTCAAGGGAGATGCAGTGAAGATTGAATCTGAACATGTTGGAGGTGGAAAGAAAAGAAGTAGTGAAGTTGCTGGATGCAGGAATCATCTACCCGATCTCTGATAGTAAGTGGGTAAGCCCAACTCAAATGGTCCATAATAAGTCAGGAATCACAGTGATGCCTAATGAAAAGGGTGAGCTAATTCCTCAACGCACGACTACGGGGTGGCGTGTATGTATCGACTACAGAAAGCTTAACTCTAACACCAGGAAGGATCATTTTCCATTGCCATTCATCGATAAAATCCTAGAAAGATTAGCCAGACAGAGCTACTACTGCTTTTTGGATGGATATTCCGGCTATAATCAAGTGGCAATTGATCCTGCGGATCAAGAGAAAACCAATTTTACTTGTCCATATAGCACATTCGCATACAGACGGATGTCTTTTGGTTTATGTAATGCGCCAGCTACATTCCAAAGGTGTATGATGTTTATCTTCTCTGATATAGTAGAAAAGGTTCTGGAAGTGTTCATGGATGTCTTCTCAGTTTTTGGGGCAACCTTTGAAGACTGTTTGAGGCATTTAACACTAGTACTTGAAAGGTGTAAATAGACCAATTTAGTTCTTTGTTGGGAGAAGAGCCATTTTATGGTTCAAGAGGGAATAGTACTTGGCCACATTATATCAAAGCAGGGGATTAAGGTCAATAAAGCAAAAGTCGAGCTGATTTCAAAATTACCTCCTCCCACATCTGTGAAACAGATACGCTATTTTCTAGGCCATGTCGGGTTTTACAGAAGGTTTATCAAAGATTTTAGAAAAATTGCTCGGCCATTATGCAATTTATTAGCTAAGGATGTAGTTTTTGTCTTTGACAAAGAATGTCTTCATGCTTTTGAGGAATTGCGTGCTAAACTCTCATTTGCCCCAATTATCTGTCCACCGGACTGGTCTCTACCGTTCAAGCTAATGTGTGACACTTCAGATTATGTAATTGGAGTTGTGCTGGGGTAGAGAAAATACAAATTGTCATATGTGATTTACTATGCTAGTAGAACTTTGAACGAAGCTCAGATGAACTACACAACTACCGAGAAGGAGTTGCTGGCAGTGGTGTTCGCCTTGGATAAATTCAGGTCGTAGTTGTTGGGAACCAAGGTGGTCGTGTACTCAGATCATGTCGCACTAAGGCATTTGCTAACCAAGAAAGACTCCAAGCCCAGACTGATTTGATGGATTCTGTTGCTACAAGAATTTAATTTGGAGATCAAAGACAAAAAAGGTATGGAGAATGTTGTAGCTGATCATTTGTCAAGAATTGTCGTTGAGTCCACAAAGGACGATACTCCTCTTAAGGATGAGTTCTTGGATGGACATCTGTTCAGTGTGGCTGTTATGGAACAGATACTGTGGTATGCAGATATTGTCAACTATAAAGCCACTGGTAGAATTCCTAATGGATGGTATAAGCATGAGAAAGATCGTTTCTTCAACCAAGTAAAATTTTATATATGGGAAAATCCGCGACTGTACAAATATTGCCCGGATCAGATAATTCGTAAATGTGTTCCAGATAGTGAAGTTCAAGGCATACTGACATTTTATCATACGTTAGAGTGTAGAGGGCATTTTGGTGCTCAGAAGACAGCTCACAAATTCCTACAGAGCGGTTTTTATTGGCCCACCATATTCAAGGATGCGTTCAAGTTTTGCAAATATTTTCTGAGATGTCAGAAGTTGGGATCCATATCTCGACGAGACATGATGCCACTGAATCCTATATTTGTGGTTGAGTTGTTTGATGTCTGGGGCATTGAATTCATGGGATCGTTTCCAAAAGTCAGTGATAAGCAGTAGATATTAGTGGGAGTTAATTACGTTTCTAAATGGGTAGAGGTTGTTGTCACATCGCATGCAAATCACATTGTGGTTGAGGAGTTTGTTAAATCCAATATCTTTCTAGATTTGGTATGCCACGAGTGTTGATTAGTGACGGCGGCAGCCACTTCGACAACCAGTTTCTTCCGGCCTTGTGCAAGAAGTACGGTGTCACTCATAGAATTGGAACACCATATCACCCATAAACGAGTGGTCAAGTGGAGGTTTCAAACAGGGAGATCAAGAACATTATTGAAAAGACGGTGGATTCTGACTTGAAGAATTGACCGAGGTTAAATGATGCACTGTGGGCATACAGGACAGCTTATAAGACACCGATTGGTATGACACCATATAGATTGATCTATGGTAAGGCGTGTCATCTCCATATGGAACTCGAGCACAAAGCATATTGGGCGATCAAAAGATTGAATTTTGATATCAAAAGATTGGGTGCTCAGAGGAAACTCCAACTCGCTGAGCTTGAGGAGTTGAGGAACAATGCATATGAGAATTCTTGAATATATAAAGCCTGAACCAAAGCATTCCACGACAGACATATCAAACATTAAAGCTTTGAGATCGGCCAGAAAGTTTGGTTGTTCAATTCAAGCCTCAAATTATTTCCTGGTAAGGTCCAATCAAGATGGGACGGGCCGTACAGAATTACTAAGGTTTACCCCCATGGAGCGGTGGAACTTGACGACCCTGACAAAGGAAAGCGATTTATTGCGAATGGTCAGCGTTTGAAGCATTATATCGAAGTTGAATCGACAGAGAGTGTTGTTAAGACAGTTGATTAATAGAACCGACACCAGACTCGGATGATTTTGATCCTGAGTACTGAGAAACGGCAACGTCGAGCCAACGAAGTTAAATATTGGTACTAAGTGATAAAGAGTAGCTTTTGATCTTAGTTTGTAGTTGTAAAATGTAGTTATAGTTTAGTTTAGTTTATTTTATTTTGTTTTTAGGATTTCTTGTTCTAGCTATCCACAGTCGAGATCAATCGTAGAGCAGATAGTCAGTGTTCGATCTTTTGTGACCGCTTTAACGATCATCTCTAACTGTTTGTGATATTTTAGCTTTTGTATAAACTGACAACTTTTGATCGCTTTTATTGATATGCGTGCCTTACTGTGTCTAATACATTGAGTATATGTGATTTTATTTTTGCACTATGAGGACATGTGTGCGTTTAAGTTTGGGGGTGCGTCGGTTGTTGTGAAAGTGTTTTGGTAAGCGTGTCATATTTATATAAAAAAATTCCAAAAATAAGCCCCACCCTATGCCCAAGCATAGGGTAGTACGTGGGTAGGCCAGAAAAATTGAAAAATTTATCCATTTTTGGGATGTTTTGACCTGTTATGTACTTGTACTTGTATTAGAACTATTTTAAAGGTATTTTTAGGAATTTTTAGAATTTAGATAGGAGTGTGTAGAGGAGTCCTAGTCCGAGCGGGAAGTGGAGTGGAAATACAAATTTAAGATGGATAATGATTGTTTTTGCTTTCCCATTCAAACAAGGATTCCAAATCCTTATTCTCTGCAATTCTTTGCCATCCATCTATAAATACAACCCTTGAGAGTTCATAATTCATACTTTAATACTTTTTGAGAGCTTTTGAGAAGAAAAGAGTAAATATGTCTATGTCCGACTTCTCTATTAATTCCGATACTGATTCTTATGTTTCTTCTATTCATAATGAGGGAGTACATGTTGAGGAGAACTCCGACGTTGATTTTGATCCCGAGGAAATGTTTGATGATGATGAGGAAGACTATGATGACATGCATGAGGTTGTGAAGAAAGAAAAATAGTATATGCGGAAGGTGCAAAAAATCAATCAGCATGCGACAAGCCGGTTAGATGGGCCGATCACACCGTACTTATTCATGGAGTGTCGGTTACAGATGGAGTTGGAATTTTCCCCACATAGGATACAGAATCCATGGGTAGAACCGGGAATAAAAATCTTGATGGCTCGAGGATTAGGACACTTGGAAAAGCCGGCGCATCACATAGTTTATCCTAGATTAGTTCAAAAGTTCTATGATAGGATGACCATAATACGACAAGATGGCGTAATATCGATTCATTCCCGAGTTGATGATTTTCAAAGTGATCCCATTATGGTGAATACCGTGATAATTGCTTGTGCATGGTAGTTGCCCCTTAATTGTCCACAATATTTTCCTTTTAAAGTTGCACCGGTACCATGGATGATTTTGGTGGAAGAGATGATTGTGGAGATATGCTTACATGCTCCCGAAGGAACCACAGTTGCGGCTAATTATTGGTTAAAACTGAAATTGTTTTATATGGATAGTGTGATAGCTTCTCAAGTTTGCCAGAACAAAAGATGTGTTGGAAGGGATACTTGTTTATCAAGATTCTGTACTGCATGCTAAAAGGATATTGGGTATTGTTTCCTAAGGTGATATTAGATAATATGCTTGCAATGGATAAGATTGTCCGGAGAAAAGTAAAGATTGGTGATGAGGTTGAGTATTTCCTCCCTTACCCGCATTTACTTTCCCGAATCATAGAGGAACAATTGGGGTATAAAATACGTCGACTAAAGCCCAAATATGCACAATTTCTCAAGTAATATAAGGAGAAATATTTTCTGGATTTGGAGTTGAAAGCATGAATGCATGTTATACTGGGTACGATGGACAAGACTTGAAGTGTTGGAGGAATTCGTGGTTGGATTAGGGTTTTAGATTTTTATTTTATTTTAGAGACGGTAGACCATATGACCACATCTATTTCTTTTTATTCTTATTTTATTTTATGATTTTTGTCTTAAAAAATATCAATAAAATCCAAAAATAGGAAGTTTAAACTTCCCATGAAATTTGTGTGTCAATTCCTGGATATTCTTTTTACAATTTTTTTCCCTTGCTATGATGTTGGTATGTGTTTGTTGTCAATCTTTACAGGTAATCCAAATCAAGTTTGGGGGAGGGAATTGAGCACTTCATAGATCCAGGACTGCGCTTCAAGGGTAACTGTATATGTTCTCATTATTTATTTTTGACCATGGGGACATGGTCTCATTTAAGTTTGGGGGTGAGGGTATAGTGATAAGAGGAAATAAAATATATAATTTTTTTTTGATAATTTTGGAGAAATTCTTTGTTTTTACGCATGATGAGCTCATTAAGTTTATGTTTATGATACATAAGTAGTATGTGATGTGATGTTCCCACTCATGAGAGTAATGATTAGATCGAGTTAGTGAAGTGATGTGGTTTACATGGGTGAGTGATTAGTGAAATTGAAATTAAGAAGGACGACTTTGACTTCAAGCACAAGCACACATTCACTATGAGAAATAGATTGATTTTTGACTATATAGTTGAAAAATAATTTTGTCACAATAAAAGGGGAGAAGGGGAGTTGTTATGGTTGAAATGGAGAAATTTTTTTTAAAAAAAATATTAGAAAATAAAATGCAAAAAACAGTTCTTTGATCTGAGTAACCGGGTCTTGGTATCACCAATATCACTATTCACATTTAAAAGGGAGAAGATTGATGAACATAAATCCCATGGAAGAAACTCGGGGCCAGTTGGTCGGGACTAAAAATCCTCGTTGGAAAGTCCGGAGACTGAAAGACAAAAATGGATGAAAAGTGGAAAGATGGAAATAGTACGTTTTTACTAAAAATAGCAAAGTTTGATAAATGAAGTAGGAGAAAAGAAATTGAAATATTGTAGTTGAATATTCACAAAATCACGGAAGGTTGTCTAAATTTTAAGTAAAAAGTAGCAAACTCATTCACTTAAGTGGGAACTATTCATAACACGAAGCTTGATATAATTGTTGTTCGGTAGTGAGTAGGAATATTTGCATTCATATTATCTTATGTGTTGTATCATAACTTATTTGACTTGTATGTGTGAACTCATGAATGCGTGATTATAAAGAATTGAGATGTTTGTAGGTACCATCACTAGAAACATTCACGAGACTTCACTCGTCCATTAGGGGTAACCTAGGGGTTTAAAAGGCTTGTTACACGTTCTAAGTGTAATCGTTGACCCTCACAAAAGCAAGGGATTAGGTTAGAGTAGATAGGTTAGATAGAATAAAAATCATCACAATCATTTTTTTCTAAATTTATTGCCAAGGGACTAGAAATATGTAAGTTTGGAGGTGTGATAGGTGCTCAATATTGGTCATTTTTTGCCCCTATCTTGCGTTTGTTATGTCTTTACATTCTGTTACTTGATATTTTTATCCCATTTGTATGTATAAGCATGTTTCAGGAGCTTAATGAAGAAACAAAGTTAATCTCGGTGAATTAACTGAGTTCGTGTTCGTTTCTATCTCGAGAAAGGAATCAAAAGGTGTGCTAGAGCAAAGAAGAGCTACCGGAGGGCAAAATGGTCATTTTCCGACATCGTTATCTCACCGAAGGGCAAAAATGTCATTTCCAGACATTATTACTTTAACCAAAATCATCGAGAGTCAAAGCCAACCAGTCTAGCTCAAATATGAAAAAACGAATTTTAATAGCAAAAAATTCATGATACCCTACGTTGGCAGAAGGAAAAAGAGGCAGACTGGACCTGAGCTATGCTTTGGTTTGTGAGCCAAAGGGGGGCCCGACGCCCTAAACCTATGCCCAAGCGTAGGTCAGGGGCGTAGGTCCCACCTTGTGGCCATGTGATCCCTTTACATGCAAAAGTTGTTTCAGAATTTTCCAGTTTTGTCCCTACTTCGATATTTTAAGTGATTGGTGATTCCAGACCTCTACATACAGACGTATACACATATTTACATTAGATTTTAGAGATATTATTCATGTATTATAAAATTACAGAAAAGGCCAACCATTAGGGTTTCCTTCACTTGTCTATAAATATGAGAGGGTTAGGTTTAGTTGGGGGTTTCTGGTTCTGGTTCTGATTTTCACGCACGTTCATTGAGTTGGTGGCTGAGTTCATTGCTTCCATAGAAGAGAATCACCATTAAAGACCTAGAGATCCGAAGAAGATTATGGAGAGCGTTTCTACACTGACAATGCATACTCTCTCCGTCATGATCAACTAACTCGGTATCTAGGGTTTTCTCGCAAAACCATAGCCAAGAAATGTAGTTCTAATTTTATATTCAATTGTAGAAAGGGAAAATTGTGACTATACTGTGATGATTGTGTTAGATGAGAGCCCGTTTTTATTCATGATACAAGTTTATATATTTGAATTAATTCTTGTCTTAGACTTTTCGAATGTATTTATCTTACACAATCACAATTATTCACTATGGGCTGGAACTCGGATGTTTAATCTGTGATTTTCTACACAATGGTGGTCATAAAACTCGAAATCCTAGGTTGACACAGGTCATGCCCTGACAAACTAATATAGACATGCTTTAGTTTATTTTCATGCTTTAATTTACTTTTATGCATTTACTTTCTATTAGTAGTTGACATGCACACAATTTAGTCTTTAGATGGGTTGTCGTGATCCAGTTAAAAGTAATCCTTTTTGGGGTCAAACTGCTAGCGCAGTGCAACCTAATTCACAGTCAATGGATCACCATCATGCAATTGATATATAATCTGAAGTATATTATGCGGTTAGTGGTGGAGTGAGAAAACTCTAGTTTTTTCTCTCTCTGAATCACAACCATTATTCATTATTGTTTTCTGATTTATTTTTATTAGTATTAAATAATTCACAAAACCAAACTCTTTTCGGAAAAATATAATTCAGTGTTTTTAGACTATTAAAGTGAACAATCCTCGTCTCTGTGGAATCGATATTCCCCTACTCAAGCAAAACTGTCTACAACTAATTCGTGCGCTTGCAGAAGGGTAAAACCTAAAGTGTTGTTAATATGTCATTTTTAACCACATATTTTGCACACACCTAACGCCCACTAATGGTCTAGCTGTCACTTGGGATGATGGATCAGACGATGGAACAACAAGTGATTCTGCTGAGTCTAAATTGGAAGATGGGTATAAGAATCTAACTGTGTTAGTAGCACAAAGTAAAGAGCTTGAAGAAGTTGCTACAAGATGGGAAGTGTTCGAAGTTGAAGATTCTGAGGATAATGAAGATCGTGGGGACTCATATGAAAATACATACAACAAACTTTATGAAAAATTCACACATCTTAGAAAAGTCTTCTCAAAATATATAGTTAAATTTAATAGTACTGACAAAGAAAGACAATCCTTAAGAGAAGATTTAACTAATACTACCATTTCCCTAAATCAACTTCAGACACAAAGAGTTCGATTGTCTGAAGAATTGATTAAGTCTGAAAAATATAGGAAGTAGGCTTTGAAGAGTGTAGATAATCTCAATAAGGAATTAGTCACTCTAAGATCTGATATAAATGAGAAATATACGAGAATTGAGGTTTTGGAAAAGGAATTGATGAAATATGCTAACTCAACCATTCATAAATGGTTCAGTGGAATCCTTAAGCTTGATCATATGTTGAGTGTAGGTAAATTTTCAGGAAATACTAAGGGGTTTAGGATTTAAAGGAACAACGAGTAATTCAAATATTGCCCCCAAAACAATTTTTGTTAAGGCATCCCAAGTAGCATCTAGTTATCCTTAAGGTAGTTCTAATAACATTCCTAATGTTCAACCTTATGTCAGAAAGCCAGTTGAAAGTAAGTCTCCCTTTACCTCTAAGTATCATAAGAATTCTAATAATGGTTTTCAAAGGTTTGTTCCTATATGTCATCATTGTGGAGTGAAAGGTTATATTCGTCCCATGTGCTTTAAATTAAGAGGAAAAAATTTGAAATCAAATACAAATCAAATAACTCAAATAAGACTCAATGTTGAAGATCAAATTAGGGTTTTAAGTGAAGAGGTAAAAAATTTGTCAAAGCTAACGAGTAGAGCTCCGAAAATTAGATAGGCATGGGTTACAAATGGTGAGCTACATTGTTTTGCTGTCATTACTGCACTTAGAGCACGTGACTCTAATTCCTGGTGTTTCGATAGTGGATGCTCTAGGCACATGACTGGATATAAGTCATTGTTTGGTTCTTTTAAAGATATTAATGGTGGAACTGCTACTTCTGGTAATGGAAAGAAGTCTAAAGTTTTAGGAAAATGCACCATCATTACTTCTGATCTACCTAGATTGGAAGATGTTTATTATGTTAAGGGCCTAAAGGCTAATTTGCTTAACATTAGTCAGATATGCGATAATAACCATAATGTTAATTTCACTTCCGATAAATGTTCTATTATTGATTTTTCTAGCAATTGCGTTATGGAAGGTGTACGTACATCTGATAATTGTTATTGCATGTTTCCTAAACTTTGTTCTGAGAAAGGTATAGAGTTTATACCCACAAATTCTCAGTTGACAGACATCTCTACAAAACCATTAGATTTTCAAAGGCATGTGAGTCTAAGGAAATCTAATGGTATGTTCTCATTAGAATAGATGTCTTCATATGTATCATTTTAGGAAAATCTTGCATTATTTTTTATCCTAGAATGGGTACATTAACATGCATTTTTTATTTTGTCTATTATAATGCCTTTTTATTTTAGTTATTACCAAGCATGCATCATATTTTACTATTATAATTAGGATTGTTCATGCATGCATCATGACAAAAATAAATAAATATATATATATATATATATATATATATATATATATAAATAAATTTGAGCCTGTTGAGCATGACAATGATACAAAGGGTTGTCATTTTTCACTATATTCTTATATTTACTTATTTATTTATGCTTATGGGAATTAGAGATGTTAGCCAAACCTGAGAATTTGAGAAGTTCACTTAACATGTTTAAATAATAATTTTTTTAAAAAAATAAATACATATATATATATATACATATATATATATATATATATCTAATCTTGGGTGTTTGTTTCACTTTGGTTTGAGGTGATTGTAATGTCTATTAAGATTGTTAGTGTTTCTCACCTAACCTAAAGTGATATGTAAGTTCATAAGTTATGCTAGATTGATCCATAATTTTGAATACCTATTGCATGCTCATGAATATTGGGGTAATATTGAAAATATTGAAATAAAAAATTTCTTATCTCAAAAAGAAAAATAGTGGAAAAAGCATAAAGGAGAAGAAAACCTTTTCCAAAAGGAAAAACAAAAAAGAGATAAGGTCGAGCCTAGTTGGTCAGGATCAAAAGTCCTCACTAGAAAGTTCGATGCTTTAAAAAAAAGGGAGTGAAAAAAAAATTCTCTTAAATTGCAATAAGGTCCGAGTAGAAGAATTTACTTATAGCTTGAGTTCTTGGACTGCATTATCATCAGGGTTGGTGAGGAGATTATCAAAATTAGTGTGTATTGCTCTCACATTACCTGTGTGTTTGCACCTAAATATTTTCATATATACAAATGCTAAATAAAGCATGACTTGTGAAATCTTGTGTCTACAAGGTATTTATGTTGTTTTCCTTCACTATTGTGTGTATAAAGGATAAATTAATATTGAGAATGTGGTTGTGTTGGTGATTAACTCATTGTCTCTATAGCCCTGCTCACAGGTTTTCTAAACAAAATTTTTATATTTTTTCATAACATGTTGCATTCATGAATTAGTATTAGGGTCATGCATTGTAAAGATATTTATCACTTGAGAATCTGGATTTGAAAATTCAAAGTCCTATGTCTATCTTGTTTGTTTCCGAGATTCCCAAGTATCCTCTTCTCGTTTTTCCCTTCGTTTACAGATTGAGTAATTCTCTACCCCTCTTTCCCATTAGTTACAATTTTAGTTTATACTGATCTTACTTTCCTTGGCATTTCGATGTCAAAATGGGCGAGAGAATATGTATTAAGGGGGATACATTATCTATTTAGCGAGTGTGATTATGTGTCAAGTGGGAGAGATTAATTTTTGAGGGGGAGTATGTTTTCAAGGGGAGAGGATTAAGTTATATTATATTTTTGATATGTTTGTTTGGTCTATTTTAAAAAAGATTACACTATTATGATAATTATGCCCATTGATGTTGATATTATTTTTATGATCATTGTATTTGTTAATTCCTGTAAATTATTTTTCACACTTGCTTTTCACGGTATGTTTGCTCAGTGTTGTGGTTGCAGGAATTGGTAGATCGTCATGAGATTAAAATACTGGTCTGGGTCTATGTTTGTTGGTGTGTGTTCATAAGTCTTGATTTAAATTTGTATTTCTTGGCGATATCTTTGTAAAACATGATTTTGACTAAGAAATGTCAAGGGGGAGATTGTAAGAATATTTTTATATTGACATGTCTAGTCAATAACCATTTTAGGTAAATTAGGTATATTGGTTAAAGTTTGAGAACTTAATGGTAAAAAGACCAAGACTTGTAGGACAAGGAAAAGACTTAGAAGACAAGTAAAAGGCTTGGTGAACAAAAAATCATATTTCATAATTGAAGAATTCTCTCTCTATAAATAGAAGAAGATATTGAGAAGAGAATACAAGTTTTGAGAGCTCTGCAATTCTTCCAAGGAAAAGATTTTTCTACAGAGAGAGAAAAAAATATATATATATTGATTGATCATTCATCTTCAAGTTCTCTCTAGTTTTTTAGGTTATCCAATTGTGCTACAACAGTTGTGATTTTTATGTACAATTGGAATACCTAGATATTGAAAAATATACACACTATATGTTGCACTGTGTGTGCTTTGATCCGTGAGAAACGGAGCCGTTAGAGTACGAAGATCGGAGCAAGAGGATTCGTGGTAACACGAGTGAATCAACAATTTTCAGACGTCGAGTGTAGAATGGCAAATCAGGGGCTATTGTAAGTCTAGTCTTCATAAAGTCTGTATAAATTTTGATTCATAGTGCATCAATACCATAGGGTATCCGTAGTTTTTACTTAGAGTGTTTTCCAAGTAAAAAATTGTGTGTTATTTTACTACTTTAAATTCTTTTATTATATTATTATTAATTAATATATATTGTGGAGATGATTAGTTTGTATGGAGTAATAAACAACAATAACTCAAATATCAATATGTAGACGTGTGACTGTTCCCAGAATTCGCGTTTCAAGGTTTTCCGATCGATCGATGGGTACGCGATCGATCGATGGCAAAAGGTGCGAACTATCCCCAGGCACACTCGCGATCGATTAGTGGATAGACGATCAATCGGTGGTACAAGGATCTATCAGTGGGATACGCGATCGATCATTGACATATTGCAAAAACACATTCGCGATCGATCGATAATACAAGGATCGATCGGTGGGATACGCGATCGATCGGTGGGTCAACACTACATTTTATTATATCTCGTGACTTCATATCTTTGGTACCCTACGTATCACAATATTGATTTTAGGACATCACAAATTGATAATCCATAAAATAATTTATTTTTTTTGTAATAAAATAATTTATTTTTTTGTAGAAAAATATTTTTAATAAAAATACTTAATTGAACGAAAGCAGATTAATTGAATGAGCAGGAATAATTGAATTGAGCAGGAACATAACATAAACGGTAAATATAGATTTAAATCAGAGAAATACAAGCAATTGCATAATATAATCAGTAAATAGTAAATATATTAGTATATAGGATACAACTGTCCAAGCAGTTTATATAAGTATATAGGCAGTTTAATATATAATAGTAGTATAAGTATATAGGACACAACCGTCCAAGCAATTTAATAAATTGAAGTGGTCTAGGTAGAGCGAGACTCAAAGTCTGTCATATACCGTAACTCTCTTTAGATTTAATGATAGAAGAATTTAAGACAAAGTTTGTAATTGACTAAAAATCTTAATTGAATATTATTACGATTCAAAGATACATTTGACTATGATAGACGAACTTATAAGTGGATGTATGACAATCCATCTGGGTTCGGAGACTTAGTATGCTTTCAGAAGAGAAGAGAAAGGGAGAGGGATTACAAAGTAGAAAGAAATTTGGGAAACTAAAACCTGCCTTCAAACCATTACATTTGACTGCTTATATAGAGGATATAACAGAGTTTACTGTAGGTTTTGCATTGTTGACTTCTTGACTTTCGAGGCAGAGAACTGTTGCCTTTTTTACTTTTGGGGCATATAACTGTGTCATTTTACTGTTTGCAATAGTAGTTTGTCGGTACTGTTGAGCACTGTATTTGTTTTTTGTGTCGACAGTTTACTGTAGCAAAAAGTCACTATTCACTATTCTTGTCTTTTTGTGTCTTTTTTGTATCTGTTGACTTGAGCTTGACTGTGTTTCTTTCTCTTAATTTTTTGACAGATCAAAGGGATCTTGGGCATCCTGGTATGGCCTGTATTTGGATTCTGTAAACGATTCATCTTCTTCATTACTTCTTGAATCTCCTTCTATTTGGCCAAGGAGCTTTTCCATTTTTTCTTTGAGCTTTGCTTTGGAAGTTGACTTTTTGGAGGCTGATTTCTTGACTGCGGTTTCTGTAGAGGAACTTGATTGTGTTGTTTCAATGACTTGTGTGACTAGGCTAACCTTGAGTGGCTGAGAAACTTCTTTTGGGAATTCCAGTTGGACTTGTTGAATGATTATTTCGATTTTGAAAGGATCCCACCATTTAGTATAATGGACTCTACATACTGTGTCAATATCACCTTTAAGGTTGTAATGCCATTTGAAGATCCAAGGGATTTTGTATCTTTTGACAAAAATTAGTATGAGGGGGAATTGATGATCATAGGAAGGGATTTTGAACTTAGTTTCAAAATAATTGATTTGTTCATAGAGGATTTCAGGGATCACATCGTCATCTGGGCCATAGTCATTCCACCACTTAACAAACCAAGAAGGGAGTTGACTGTTTAATTTACTATCAAAATTTATGAACCAAGAATGACTAAAAGTTTTAGTTTGAAAAAGGAAAATTTTGAACCAGGCATCAATGTAGTCATAGTAGGTGAATGGGAGTGAGTTATCTAACTTTTTGGGTTCAGAGGGATGTTTTCCCCACTCTTTGAGGGAGACAACTCTCAAGATGTACAAGGAGTGGTAAATGACTTTGGTTGGATCATTGCGATCAGGGACAGGTTTGATGAAGACATAATTGGTTTGGTAAAGGATATCTCTGTAATATTGCAAGTTATGACTAGGGGTATGTGGTATCCAATGAGAATTTGGGGGGGGAAACTGTTTTACTAGGGCAATTGGATCATTTGTGTGAGAAAAATGAGGTTCGATGTAGAAAAGGGTATGGTAAGTTTTTTGAAGATATTCTAATCTTCCTGGAGGGTTGTATCTGGTGAGAGGTGGAGTAGTTGTGACCGGGGTATGGATGGTGAAAGGATTATGTGGAGTTGTTAGAGATGAACTAAAGGTAGGACGAGGACCTAAGGGAGTCCCTAAGCTTGTGAACTTGTTTACTAAAGCAAGGGAAGTAGAGGGTTCAGTTTTTACTAGGGGAGGAGGTCGGACCGGAGGGATCCCTCCTCTGGGACGTGGTTGTGGTTGTTTGTTTACCATTAGGGTTTTGCAAAATTCTCTGGTAAGAAAATCTGGGATTGAATTGTCACATCCACGAATGTATTCAATATCAAATTGGAAAATGCTTAAAATAGACTGTCATCTGGCAAAAATATGCTTAGCAGCTATATTTTTAACAACTTTTTCTAAAACATATTTGGCACTTTTGCAATCAACTCGAAGTAAAAAATTTTGATTTAAAATATCATCTTGGAATTTACTGATACATAGAACAATTGCAAGAATTTCTTGTTTAATAGTGCTATAATTACTTTGTGTTTTGTTCCATGCTCCAGAATGGTAACGAACAAGATGTTCTGGAGAAGTAGGGGAGAGTTTTTGTTTTAAAATGCCTCCATAACCAATGTTGGAGGCATCGGTTTCAATGATTTTGAAAGAGTTGACTAAAGGAATTCCTAAGCAAGGAAGAGTTTTGACATATTTTTTAATGTCCCTAACTATAGTGGTATGAATATCAGTCCATGGAGGGGGGTTTGATTGTAAACGATCGAAGAGTAGTTTACATTGTTTTCTAAGATCTTTGTAAAATTCAACAATGTAATTTAAAGAACCAAGAAAATGTTGTAATTGGGTTTTATCAAGAATTTGGTCTAGGAATTTACCTGCAAATTCTATGGAATGACTGATTGGGTGGAAATGTCCCTAAGATATATCATAACCAAGAAATCTAACTTTGGTTTGAAAAAGTTTTATCTTAGAAGCAGAGATGACTAAACCATTTGTTTTGATGGTGTGGAAGAAAGAATTAAGATGTTTCCAATGGGCTTCAATGCTATTGGAAAAGATAAGAACATCATCAATGTAGACTATGGAAAAATGACTGAAATGATTGAAAATATCACTCATAATATTTTGGAATTCACTTGGTGCATTCTTAAGGCCAAAGGGCATGACATTCCATTCGTAATGGCCAAAAGGTGTAGTGAATGCAGTTTTGTACTTATCTTTTTCTGTAATCTGAATTTGCCAGAAGCCGAACTAAAGGTCAAATTTGGAGAAAATGGTTGTTTGCCTTAATCGATTAATTAAATCTCTCTTGTTAGGGATAGGATATCTTATCCATTCAAGGACTTGATTAAGAGGTTTGTAATTAATGACTAGACGTGGTACCCCTCGTTCTATTTCGGAATTTTTCTGGACATAAAAAGTTGAGCAAGACTAAGGTGATTTGTTGTGACGTATGATTTTCTTTTGAAGAATGTCATGGATTTCTTTTTTACAGAATTCTAAGACTTCAATATTCATCTGAATTGGTCAGGCTTTAGTTTGAATATTTTTATTAGTGAAGGATTTGATGTAAGGAAGACTAACAATATGTTATTTTCTATGCCAAAAAGCATTGGGTAGTTTCGAACATATTTCTTGAATAAGTTTATTTTCATATTGTTTTATCTAATTTTGAAGGGTAGGGTTTCTTAATTGTGTTTCTGTTCGTTTGTGAATTATTTCTTCCTTTAAAGAATTTAAATGTTGTTCTTTATGATGGAGAACGTAACTATTTTTAGAGACTGAAAAATTAATGATGCTTTCGAGTTTTTTACTAGAAGATTTTTGCAAAAAAGGAAAAGTAATATTTTGACCAAAATGTGTTGTAGAGAGACCATCATTATATATGGTAAATGAGTAAAGAAGATATAAAAATGGAAGGCTAAGGATGACTGTATCAATCATATTTTTTATTATGACAAATGTAGTTTTGAAACAGACATTATCTTGACAAATATGAGCTTTAGATAATTCATACTTGATTTTCATTGCACTACCATTAGCAGAATTGAGTTTCTCATTTGTTTTTTCATAATATTTGCTAGGAATCAAGCCTTCTTGTATACAGTTAAGATTAGTTCTAGAATCAACTAGAGCAATGACATTTTTTTGGTATTCCTTATTAATAACTAAGGTGACTTTTATTTTCTATTTTTTAAATAAGGTTCGGTTAATTAGATTCAAACCATTGGTTTCTCTTCAGTACTTTGAAAAGGATTTGTGTTGTCATCATCTTTATTATTGTCAGAGGAAGAGGAATCAGAAACTGAAAATTGGTATGAAGTTTTAACTAGATCTTTGAGTTGGGTGTGAAAGAGGGTTTTTATATCTTGATTTTCATTTTTCAGGGTTTTGATTTCTTGTTTAACGATGTTGACCTCTGCTTGGAGGTCTTGTATAGTGATTTCTTTTTTATGAGTAAAACGTTCAAGAGTTTTGTGAAGACTAAAATTTGGTTTGTTTATGGTATGGGGTTGAGTATCTTTGTTTATGGTGAGTAATTTAGTATGCTTTTGAAGATAATAATTTTTTAAATCTGGGTCTTTAACTTTACTTATGAGGTTTAGAAGAAGATGTTGTTGTTCTTCTGCCTTGGTGAGAACATTAAGGGTTTTATGTTGGTGTCGATTTAGTATATTGACTGTTTTTGTGCAACAACTATCTTTGCACCAAAAACTAATATCAGGTGAACTGGGATAGGAGGCAGAAGATTCAGTAGAGGAACTAGATTCAATTTTAGTATCACTGTCACTTGTGTTTTTTAACTCAAGAATTGTGTAAATTTGTTGTTTAGTTTCATCAGGGATTTCTAGTTGATTAATTTTATTTTTTACAGAACAATTTCTTGCGTAATGACCTTGCTTACTACACTTATAACATGTAACTTTAGTTAGATCAAGTTTATTGTTCTTCTCAAAAGGTTTTGTTTTCCTCGTATATTTTTCGTTATTTTTAAACTTTTGTTTATCATAGATATCATTATGTTGGAATTTTTTATTATATCTTTTATAAGGACGAGTATATCGTTTTGGGAAGGATTTTGTTTGTTTTGATTTCTTTGTTTGCTGAGATGGTGCAATCAGGGGTAATCCATATTGTTGGTAGAATGTGCTCATTTCATATTTAGCCTTCTTTTTATCTTTACTAAGCTAATTATTAATTTTCATATCTATACATATTTTGAGTCCTACTTTCTGGATTAGACTAATAATTTTACCGTAGGTGAGACTGTCATATTCAATAACACCAGTTATGTTACTAAGTTTTGTGCGTATTTTATGAGGAAAAAGGCTGGGCAATCCATTAATAATTTTTTCTTTCCAAAATGGTTTATTACTATCTTCTCGTAACATAACTCATGACAAGAAAGTATCTTTGTACCATCTAAAATCACTTAATGTAGGACATCTAAGGTTACTAAGTTGATCATGAATTCTAGAAGTAATGTCACTTGGTCTGCTAATGAAATGATCTATAATTGTGTAAATTAATGTATTGACTCCATCAGGGAGTCCGAGGCCAATTTGTTCATTAAAAATAGGGGTTTCATCTTCTGTTTTTTAGACTGCATGTGTTATATTATTTCTTGCTTCTTGGGTAAGATGTTTATCCCACCAATTTCTTAACATGCCTGAAAATCCAGAGGCTAGTAATTCTACAATATCAGGTTGAGGCATATTGTGATGTGTAAGGTAACTATTGGCTATCATAGAAAGGTGGTTTAATTTGTTTAAAATTTCTTGTTCAGAGAGTCCATCAATATTCCATTCATAAATTTTTTTAGATGACACAGAAAATTGGTTTTGGAAGATTCTTTCTTCATATTGAATATCGACAGGAGTAGGTTGGGTATACCAATTATTTGTGATACTGGTAGGGTTAATTGGTCGATGTGTGATCCTATTGATCTCAAATGTATTTTCTAACTTGCGTATATCCTTATCTATGTCTTCTTCAGATGAGGTTTCAGAGTTATCAGTATCGTTATGAGAATCAAAATTGAGAATTGTGAGGGATTTTTCATCCTTGATTAGTTGTGATTCTAAGGCTTTTAACAATTTATCAATTTGGGCAGAGGAGTTACTTGTGCTTGGTTTGTTAGGTAGTCCTTGACGTTTTGTAGGAAGCTTGATTAGAGGGGAATCAATAGTTTTAGTCACAGAGGTGGAAGCGTCAAGTTTGGATTCTATTTTGTCCAATTGAGAACCTAGCGTACTTAAATATTGATAATTGGTGAAATTGTTTTGTTCAATAATTTTTTTAGTATTAGGATCGATTGTGGAGGTGACAACCTTAAAAGGGGAGGCTGGGATTTCGGTTCCCAGGTGGTTAACAATTAAGTTTTCTAAAGGAGGGTGACTAAAAGAAACAATTGTTTTATCATGTTTTGTAAGAACATTAATTTTTTTGTAGTAATTTTCAAGATAATCAAATAAACTAATTTCTAACTGGTTTGTTATCATGAATTTTTGCCATTTTTTTTGGTATTTTTGTTCTCTCCTCATGCGTGTAACTTGTTTTATATATTTGTCATCTTTCTTTATTTTCTTTGGACTTGGCTTCAACTTCTAATTTTAGAAGGTCATAGGAAAATGATTTACTTAAAACACATAGTTGTGGATTAACAGTTTCGGTCTCAAAGTCAGTTTGTGTAGGAGAGTGGTTAGAGACTGAATCTTTAGTTTCTATGTTTGGGACATAACATGGAGTAGATACTTGTTCATCCTTTTGAATTCCTTTTAATCTATGATCACGTCTGAATCGGTGGACTAGAGATTCTACAAATTATGTATCATGGTTAGTAATATTTTCTCTAATTGGTAAGGGGGTGAACATTTTAGAGTTTGAACTAACGGAAGAGCAACTGTGTTTAGATCTATCAAATGTTAACTTAACAATTCCATCTAGGAATTGTTGCACATGTTCAAGATTTCGGACATCATTTTCGACTTTGGTTAGGTGATTTTCATTTTCAAGTAACCATTCATTTGGGAGAGAAACATCTTTCCAGGCAATCGTTTTTGGTATTCGAATATTTGCATTAGAAATACTGCTTTGAATTAATAAAGTTTGATCTTTAGGACTTTTGATTAAAGCATGAACATTTAAATTGGTTTTCATAGTCTTGTAGTAAATTCTATAAATTAAGCTTAGAGGCTGGGCACCTGCAAACATGGCATATCCTGAAGTTTTGATGTTTAATGTTAAAGTTTTTAGTATGTGAGGATCACTTAGGCTTAACTTAAAATTAGGAAAGCAATCAACGTAGACCGAACCATTACAAGTCTTTTCATGTCCGTACTCCAACTTATATAGTGTTTTAAATGCTTATCCAAAAATAAAAAAAATCAAAAGAACTCTAGTAGTTAAATATTATCATCAAAATTGCATAGAAAAGTTGGTCAACGTACCTTGGGAAGTTTTGTATAGCATATTTGGAGGGAAAGAAATCATAGCGTCTTCTTATTGTTAGGCGCTTATTCTCGATTAAGAGGGGTGCTAAAACAATAGATTCTTGTTATCATTTTTTTTAAAAAAAACCAACTCACCATAATCTATTCTCTCCTTTCCACTATGACCCCCATGATAAACTGTTTGATACTCTCTGTTTGTTGATTTTTATCTTTGGGTAAAATGTTAGAAGTTAAGTTCTTTTAAATTAAATTGTTGTTGTGATGTTTGGATTTGACCAATTTATTCATGCTTTAAAGTTCTGTTTACATTTATTTTATTTTATAACCTTGTTAACACCTCATTGATTTGAGTTCATGTAACTGGCCATGGGGTATTAACTGTATTATGGCCCAGCAAATTATGTAATTTTATTTTTCTTTAATTATACTTTTACTTACTGGAACAAAAACTTTTGCCCAAGCACGTAAAAGATAAGCAACTTATTAGAATATTTAATATGTCAATTATATTGTTTCATGGGAGAAGATACTTGTAAACAGATCGTGTTATTAATTTATTTTTTTGGTAAAATAGGTTCTAATATATTCCCTCTATCCCATTTTAATACTCCACTTTTGTCACTTTACTTGTCTCATAATACTTATGTAGTTTCAAATAACAATACAATATAACTTTTATTTTTCCCAATTATCATTTTTCTACCATAAATCTTTAGACAAAACACCGGATTCCACTAATTTATTTATTTTAGTTACAGAGGAGTAAAAATAAAATAAAAAATACTTAATTAATATCAATACAACAATATATATATATATATATATATATATATATATATATATTTTTTTTTTGGGTAACCGTGATATCCGAACCAGCTTACGCACACCTTAGTGGCCCAAATGAATTGTAGCCAAAGAAAATCGAACTTGGGACATAATGCTTCTTAAGACACTAGGTCCCTGTTTTTTCCCAATTGTGTCACCCGTTCGGGTTAAAAAATTAAAAAAATTAGTTTGAACTATTATTTTGGAATAGAGGAAGTATATTCCTTTCTGAAAAGATATTGTCCTAGAATAATAGTCTTAGTTGGATTTTCTGATCTTATGAGACAATATATTTTATTGTGTAAATATTGAATAATTTTTTTCTTATACCCTTGTGCAATTAAGAAACTTGGTAATAGAAGCTCGTCTATACTATAACAAGTATAGACTAGGGTTATAAATGAGCCGAGCCGAGCCGAATTCTGCAATGTTCAAGCTTGTTTATTTATTAAACGAGCTTAAAAATTGTGTTCTAACTTGGTTCATTTGTTAAACGAATGAACTCGAGCCAAGAGCTAGGTTTAGCAAGTCGAGCTCGAGCTTGAGCTTGCTCACGAAAGGCTCAGTTCAGTTGTAAACTTGTAGCATATATTACTCTTTCCAATAATCACCTAGATTGAGTTATTTGTTAGAGATTATGATTTTTAAGTTTTAATATAATAATAATACTGGGCTTAATTTTTTTGTTGGGTAAGAACTTTGTCCTATATTAGATAAATTTGCGTAAAGTAAATTAGACTTTAAATATTTTAAAAGTTTATATTATATATTATATATTATAATAACTTATAATACACACACACATATATATATATAAATATATAAGTGAGCACGTTCACGAGCTTTGTTCGCGAATATTTTCGAGCCGAACTCATACTTGTTTGAGTTTGGATCATTTATGAAATGAACTTGAAAAAATTGATTGAGTTTGGTTCACTTATTAAATAAACAAACGCAAATCAAATTTTTATCTAGCTGAGCTCGAATTGCTTGTCGAGGGCTTGGTTCGTTTATAATGGTAACTATAACCAAGTTTCTAGCTATTGGGCTCTAAAGTTGGAACTCATTCTTGTCCGCATACATATATATCATCCAACTTTTTCTTGCTACATGTGCCGTGTTTACTTCACTTTCTTTTACATTTGCTTCAGATGTCTAATTATTATTCTCTCCATCTCAAAATAAGTATTCACTTTTTCTTTTTTCATTGTCCCAAATTAAGTGTCCACTTTTGAAAATTCATAGCATTTTATTTGGTTAATTTACCAATTTAAACTTCAACCATTAAAGTTATAAAATATATATATTATAAACCATCACATCACTATAGTGAAATTATGAATAAAGTTGGTATTTAATTCACCAATACTACAACAAAAGTCATAATTTTAAAAAGTTGAATTCCCCAAAATAACCATATAATTTAGGAAGGAGGAATATTATTTTTTCGTTATTGATTTTGCGGCTCCACATCTGTAATTATTTCTTTTCCCGTAATTGCTTTTGCTTATCTGTTTGTCAACAATTGACTATATGACAGTTGGTTGATTGATTTCAATGCCACTAATTTCACCTACTGTTCCCCAAATAAATATAATAAATCAAAAAATAATAATTAAAAAAATCTTCTCATGAATTTTGATAGAAGTTTTTTTTTTTTTTTTTCCCCAGTAATTTTTATCAGTGCCGTTCACACATAAGCAATTGTATACATATATTCCACTCTAAAAAATGATAAACATCGCAACTCTTCTTTTCTGTTTTTTTTCTTTCCTTTTTTCTCGATTATATCAAGGAGTGAATTACTTGATGATTGTAACCCTTGAATCTTGATAAAAAAATATGCAGATTAATCCTTGAATATCCAAAAAGTTATGAAACAGAAAAATAAAAAAATTGATTCAATATAATTAATATACTGTTATATACAAGTGATGTCTAACATATGTTCATCCCATTGTCACAGTATGGTACGAAGATTCTTAGGCTACGTTTGATACGAATGAATGAAAAATATAAGGGGAAATGAAGTGAGAATAATAATTTTTATTTTATTGTGTGATTGTAAATATGAATCATATTAGAAATAAAATTGAATAATATTATTAAATGGTAACGAGAATAATAATAACGGACAATGGATGTGGTGGTGGAAGAGATGAAAGGCGGTAGCGGTAGTTTGTCTATTTAAAATGTGAAAGGGTTGTTTTAATAATTTTATATTTCAAAATATTACTTAAGGAATGAATGCATTAATCACTCCATAGCTTTAGTAATCGGAATAAAATTTTATTCTCATGAATAGATTTTTATTATTTGAGAATGCTCATTTTTAATCAATATACCAAATAAAAAAATAAAATAAAAGAGCATTCCATTCCGGCTCACTCCTCCTCATTATCACATCAAGGCTAACAACTCTCAACCCATTCTACTCTCACAAAGAGTCTCAAAAGTGTCTAGCGTAATCGATGTTGGAAAATACTATGGGTCCGTTTGGCTCACTAAAAAACAGTTTTCTTCTTTTATTGTTCATCCATTTCAAAAATAAAAACACGTTTGGTAAACGCGTTTACTGTTCACTTTTTTTTTCCCAAGAAAACTGTTTTATGTGAATAGTGGATAAAAGTGGTGAAAACACCAAATACAACTTTTAGTTATTTTTTGAGTTTTTTCATTGTTTAGGGTACCACCACCACCCCCGCCACTGGTCGCCACCGCCAGCCCCCACCACCTCCGATCGCCGTCGGGCGTCGCCGCCGGCCACTGCCGCCTCCGCCCACCACCATCGCCGCCGATCACCGCCGACCACCACCGCCGCCCACCAATACCATTTTATTTTTCAATACAAATTTTGATCCAAACGCTTTTTTGTTTATAGTTTTTTGCTGAAAAAAACAAAGACAAATACAAATACAGTTTTTATATTTGAAGACAGAAAACAAATACAAAAAACAGTATTTCCAAACGCACCCTATATAAGTGAATATTTTGTTCATTCCAATAATAATATATAAGAAATCAAGAGTTATCTTGCTAATTCTCTTCATATTTATGCGGTTATTATTGTTATTTTCTAGGATTAATTTCAATAAACCCCTATGTGATTTCAAAAAAACCATTTTGCACCCCTCCTATACTGAAAATCCCATGCACTTACCAAATTGTATCAGCTTGCCTCATTCCCTATAATTTTGGACCAAAATACTCCTGAGATTTAATAAAAATTAATTTAAATTCCAAAAAACAAATAAAATTTGAAATATATATATAAAATTCATAATATATATAAAATTCGTTAAAATATATATATTAATCTTAAAAAATATATAAAATTCATAAAACAATATATAAAATTTGAAAAAAATAATATAAAATTCGAAAAAAAACATATAAAATTCAAAATAATATGTATAAAATTGTAAAAATGATTTAAAATACCCATGGGATTTAATGAAAATGATTTAAAATTAAAAACTATATATAAAATTCGAAATATATATATAATTCGTAAAAAATATATAAAATATATTTTTTCGAACTTATATATATATTTTTACGAATTTTATATATTTTGTACGAATTTTATATGTTTTTTTTAATTTTAAATCAATTTTCATGAAATCTCAGGGGTATTTTGTTACAAAATTATAGAAATTGGGACAAACTGATACAATTTAACAAATGCAAGAGTGTTTTCTGTATAGAAGGGAGACAAAGTGATTTTTTTTAAAACCATAGGAAGGTTTACTGAAATTAACCCTATTTTTTATTACTCACAACATACACATATAAAATTTTATATGTATACCTCATAAGATGAAAAGAATTTAAAGCTCTGCATATTCTTTCATTTATGGGTTAAGTGCATTAAATCCCCCTCTTCTTTCTTCTCTTTTTTAATTAACTCCTTAAACTATACTTTTTACTGTAAACCCCCCAAACTATCACGATTTTTATAATTCATTCCCTCCCGTCATAACACCGTTAGTTACAATTAGGATAATTTGCACTCAGATCCCCTGAGGTTTCTATCAATTGCATTCGCCCCCTGATATTTTATTTTCTTTGCAATGACACCCCCCGAAGGGGAGAAATGACCGAAATACCCTTGTGTTGTCTCCCTTATTTCATGAGACAAATATCTAGGTGGTGAAATTACCTCCATGCCCCAATATGAAAACTCTATAATGTATATATATCTATAACAACTATTCTAAAATATGAGGGGTTGTGAATATTTTCAAACATTTTTTTTCAAAATAAAAATTAATGAATTAATATGTATTAGTTGAAGTACAACTCTATGGAGTATGTCAAAACGATATAGAGTAAAAGAAAAATGGTTGCAAATATTTCAATACTTTTAAAAAATAATATTAATTAATTAATATACATTACTTGAAGTGTATCTCTAATGAATATTTCAAAAGATATAGAGTAAAGATATAAGACATGGGGTTATAAATATTTTCATATTTTTTAAAAAATATTAATTAATTAATATACATTAATTGAAATGTAACTCTAATGGATATTTCATAAGATATAGAGTAAATATATAAGATAAATATATTTTGGTAAAGAAAAATAATATAACTTAAAATACAGAAATCTGTATGTATTTATCTATCTATCTATATACTACTAATAAAAACACAAGGACTGTCTAATATTTCGATTCATTATCACCTTTTACAATATAAAAAATTATAATAAGTAAAATTTGTCATTATTTAAAGTGTAAGGGCTTAAATTAACTTGACAAAAAAATTAATAAATAATAAACCATTTGTCATATTTTTATAAAAAATATAAAAAATTACAATAAATAAAGTTTGTTATTATTTTACAGTGTAAGGGTTTAAATTAATTTTACACAAAGAATAATAAATTATAAACCATTTGTAACATTTTTATACATTTATCACCTCTTACAATACAACAAAAATTATAATTAAAATGTATTACTACTTGTTTAAATTGTAGGAGTTGTATATTATTTATGTACAAAATCAATTAAACTATATGAGCTCTAAAATATTTTATACATGTATCACATTCTAAAATACAAAAAAAAAATTAATCATAAATAAAGTGTATTATTATTATTTAATGTAAAATGTCACAATATTAGTTTTAGGGAAAAAATAAAAAATGATAAATTTTGGGGCCTATATTACAAAAATGATAATTTTAAAAAATAATTTAAAGAAATGTGATAATATTTCAAAAATCATTGTATCCAAAATTGTTGCAATTTTTTTCAAATTGAGCTTAAGATACAAGGGTTGTTTGGTCCATTAATTTAGTCAACATGTTTTTTACACTACAGCAATGGCACAAGAGTCATTTCATGGGGTTTTCACCCCTTCATGGGGTGTCATTGTAAGAAAAATGAAATCTCAGGGAACGAGTGCAATTGACTGAAACCTCAGGGGATCTGAGTGCAAATTATCCTAATTTTAACTAACAGTGTTCTGATAGAATGAGGTTAAATACAACAGTTAAATAGTTTAGGGGGCAGTACTTAATTCAGGGGTTAGTTGAGAGAGAAGAAAGAAGAGGGGTTTAATGCACTTAACCCTTCATTTATTTATTCTTTTCTTGTAAAAGCTCTTTTCTATTGCCAACCGTAATGAGAGGCTCATATTAAGTGCATGTTTGACAAATGGAGTGGAGCCAAAATTTTGGGCTTGGTTTGAAAATTTTGTTCCACTTCATGTTTGGTAAATGATGTGAAAATTTGGAGTAGACACTGTAGCAATTCCATGGTGCAACTTTTGTGAAGGAATGAGCCAAAATTTAGAACCATCATTTTTTATGGTTCATGGTTTTGGTTTTGGTACCAACATTGTAGCAAATTTATTTTTGATATTAATAAATTTCGAAAAATTAAATATTCTGAAAAATTAAATATTTATGAAAAATTAAATATTTCAAAAAATTAAATATATTAATATATTATAATATAAATATATTAAAAAATATTAATATTAATATATTCTAATATTTTAATACTAATATATTAAAATAAATATTTATTAATAAATAAAATGTGAAACCCGTATATTAATATATATTAATATTTATTAATAAATAAAATGTGAAACTCATATATTAATATTATAATATTAATATATTTTAAAATATATTAATATATTTTAATATATTAATATTAATATTTATTAATATATTAATATTCAGAATTTCAACTCATACCAACTCTACCAAACATGGTTTGGTTTTTCAGCATTACTTTTTCTCACACCAAAATCATCTACAGCAAACATAATTTGGAATCAAAATAAAATCACACAAACTCTAACCAAATCAAAACCAAAAACCAACTCCACATCGTCTACCAAACAAGCACTAACAAAGCCAAAGCCAGCCCATCCCATTTCACCTTTTCTCTTATTGAAAAATAATAAAGCACAACCTATACACGCTATATAAGTTCATATATACATATATATATAATACATATATATATATATACATATACAGACACACACAAATTAAAACCTTAGCTAGTGAAGAAGAGAGAACAGAGGATGGAGAACAGTGATGATGGTGAGCTCAATCAACCCATCTTGCAACGCAAACAATCGTCTAGGGTGGAGCCGGTGAGCTCGGCCCTAGAAGAGGTCCTATCGGACACAAGCCTGTCCTACTTCCGGCGGCTGCAAAAGGCCACCGTCGTCGAACTAGTTACCCTATTCCGGCTTGCAGCTCCGGCTATCGCTGTTTACTTGATCAACAATTTCACCTCCATGTCCACTCAGATCTTCTGTGGCCATCTTGGAAATCTTCAACTCGCCGCCGCCTCTCTTGGTAACACCGGCGTCCAAGTCTTTGCATATGGTGTCATGGTAATCTATATATACATACATATATATATATATATATATATATATATACATATATCCTTATTTGTGTATATGGTAGGATGGTAGCTACTAGTTATTTGGATATTTCGCTGTTCGCCCAAAAAATTTAAGCGAAAGAGTTATGGTAATATTCACCCGTTATAAACTCTATTTACATTTTCATAATTATTCGATGTGGAATATTTCTAACATTCTCCCTTATTCTCGTTAGACCACCCTGCTTGCCCGTCTGGAATTCGGATTCTGGTCCGGATAGATGGACTCAAGCGGGTGTTTGGCGTGACACCAGATCACGAACTGAGTTTGGCTTTAATACCAACTATAATGGGTAGATGTTTCACGGTTCGACCAAAAAATATAAACTAATGAGTTAGACTAAAATTCACCCATTATAAACTCTATTCACTTTCTCATAATCATCCGACACACCTCTAACACTAGTCTAGTAGGAGTACTCTAATAGCTGGTTAAACAACAAAAATGGAAAATTTTCAATTAATACATATATTGAGGTTAGCAATATGTATTAATTAATCATCTTTCAATTTGATTAATTCACTTACTTCTTGGTTTGCAATATTACTTTTTTTTTTCTTCTTTGTTTTTTCAATAGATGGTTTGTTTGCTGCTTATGTGCTTATTGTTTCCACTAATTTACGGAATCGGTACAAAGCGACACCTCTCGGATAAAACTTGGACTATGCCCTTGTTTTGCACTTTATGCGCTAATTTATCTCTCAATTAAATGTTTGTATGGACATGACATACACGGACCTAAAAATATAGGTGAGTGGGGGCAAAATTATTGTTATTTTTTAAAGATTTAAAAAAAAAATTCAATGAGGGTATAAACATAATTATTACAAATTTAAAGATAAAAAATAAAAAATAAAATAATTCCCCCGCTGGTCCCCAAATGGGTCCGTGCATGCGGACATCTATATGAATGTGTGTAGCCTGGGTTTAACATGCGCGCACATATCCATCTGAGCGACTATATCATCACATTAATTAGTTACTTGCTGATAATTGAATGTGTAGCGATTAATAAATATAAATTATAGATTGCTGAGGTTTAAACATACAATCTCAGGTGTAGATAGAATATGGTGCAGTTAATTACCAAAATAATTAGAGACATGGCTCAACTTATAAGTAATGAATTAAGCAACATTTATCATCTACATACACACAAATATCATAAATGTCTAATTACTTTTTATTTTTATTTTTATCTTTAGACAAATATCATAAATGTCTAATTACTTTTTTTTTTTTTTCCCCAAAAGAGTGATTCTCAAACCCAACCGTCCTTCAACCCACAAAATATCAGTGGCACGTTATCTTTATAGGCCAAACATATCAACCAAAATATCCCACTTTTAGAAGATAATTTAATTAAAAGTCTTCTTCATACAATCACTTGAAATTTTGAATATATGTGATTTTGCCGCCACTTAATTTTATTTATTTTTTGTTTACCTTACCCTACTCCTTAATTTCATATATTACTCCCTCAAATTAATCTCTAGATCTGTCAGTGTCGTCATATAATTATTTTTCTTCAAACCAATTTCAATTTTAGCTCTAAATAATATTGTAAAATTATTTATATATATATATATATATATTTTTTTTTTTACAGCTTGGGATGGGGAGTGCAGTGGAGACACTATGTGGTCAAGCCTACGGAGCAGGCAAGCACGACATGTTAGGACTATACCTCCAACGAGCAATCATCGTCCTTACCCTATTTGGGGTCCCACTCATGTTCATCTACATCTTCTCCAAACCCATCTTGCTCCTCCTCGGCGAATCAACGGCCATCGCCTCTGCAGCCGCATTGTTCGTTTACGGCCTCATCCCTCAGATCTTCGCCTACGCCGCAAACTTCCCCATCCAAAAATTCCTGCAGGCAAGCAAGGAATTACATCAAGGCTTTGTTTGAATTCGTTTTTCGAAAGTTGTTTTTGATTTTTTGAAAATAAAAATTGTATATTTTGAATGCTTGACAAATCTTTTGAAAAAGTTTTTGTGCGGTTTTTAAAAAATTGGGAGTGCCAATTTTCCAAAATAATTTTTGTTTCTCTTTTTCTTCTGCATATTAAAAGAAAAAGCTTAATCAAATAAAACCTAATAGTACAAGGGGGCACTTGCCCTCTATAATTTTTATTTTCTTTTACATAAATTCTATTATTATTTTTAAAATATTAAAATTATCCCTTATAAAAAATTTAAATTTTTTTGTATTGCTTCACATTTTGAAGATGATCTCTTCACATAACTTTTTTAATCCGTTTCCGCTTGTAGGCGCAGAGCATTGTGGCCCCTAGCGCCTACATATCAGTGGTCACGCTCTTTATCAATATTTTGCTGACGTGGCTTGCGGTGTACGAGATTGGGTGGGGATTATTGGGTGCTTCGCTGGTGCTGAGCTTGTCGTGGTGGATCGTAGTTGTGGCCCAATTTGTGTATATTTTGATGAGCGGTCGATGTAAGCGCACGTGGAGGGGGTTTACGATGATGGCGTTTTCGGGGTTGTGGGAATTTTTGAAGCTGTCGACTGCATCCGGGGTGATGCTGTGCTTGGAGACTTGGTATGTACAGATATTGGTGCTCATTGCTGGGTTGCTTGAGAATCCTGAGGTGGCATTGGACTCCCTCTCTGTTTGGTAAGTGTCCCCAAATAGAATTTTAAATTAAATTAAATAATTTTATTAGTAACTTATTCGATTTTTAATTATAGGATTATTACTTTGATTTATTTTTTGAATAGTGTCAATATCGTTAAAATATTATCACATTTTGTCCAATATGTGATATGATTATTATCATCACATATCCGTAGTGAGAAAAAAATTCTAATTTAATTTTAAGTTCAGTGAAAATCTGATGGACTTGATTCCATCCGGTAACAAATAAGTCTTATTAATATTATCCCGACATAGCACCAATAAAATCTAGTCCATGAAATATTATTTACCTACTAAATATACTGTTTACCTATATATATATATTTCGTTATGCGTATACTTTGGTGTATATTTCATAAATCTAGACTGAATTAAAGTTCGTTCTTAATTACAATATATAATATTTACCTCTCTCTATATATATTTCAGTCTCAATTTCACGGGTTCCATCACGATGTGTATGAAATATCACACATCAATTGACATAGTATTGTCCGATTATGTGAACAAAAATCTAGAATATGAATTTATAAAAATCAATTGTCAATTCTGTGTCTCTGATTTTGATTAATCAACATCATCTTATTTTCTAATAATTTAGAATATAATTCTAAGATCTAAGCGCCGGACAATTATTGTGAGTTTAATGTTTCATCACTAAGCATGTGTTGCGTCATGTTTTCTTATCACCATTTTGTTTTTAAATATTAATTGAAAAAGGATATAGATATCTAGCTATCTGGGTGATTACTTCAAAGAATGCTATCTGAAAAAGAATTTTTTTTTTAAGTAAAGGCATGGTTATAAATATATATATATTTGTAAATCTTTTCCCTCACGACAGATTAAGCTGAGTCTTACATTAATTTTCTTAATGTATGAAAACTTAAGTTTAGTGTCTATTAGTTTAATCCCCTTAATTTGAACCATTACTCTTTTTTATTTTTATTTTTTTATCCGTGTATATATATATGATCATGCATAAATTAAGTACTTATAATATGTTTATGCAGTGTAATATTATATATTATGTCGTCTTTAAACAGGGTTCACAATCAGCAAATTTCTTTTTTTGAAAGTTTAGTATATTCACACACTTAGTTTTTACTAAAATTCGAACTCTTAATATCTCATTTGAGAGCAAGGATCGATACCGCTTGACCAATAAAATTTTAATATTAAGGATCAAAAGAAGGCGATGCATATAGGTTGAAGACAAAAGCAATAGTATATGGTCATGGTTGAGGGACGAGGTCTTCTCCCAACGACTAATAGTCAAATTCTCATTTTTTTAATTCATTTCCATATTTTACAAAATATCATTACAATTTCAAAATGGGAATGATATATGGCTTAAAAAATGGTGGGATATATGCGGTAGGTATTGCATTATATCATAACACTCATGTGATGATTAATTTGTTTCATACTTTAGTAAATAGTTTTGAATCGTGGTTTGATGTAATTAATATGTTACATATCGTTCGGTTCATAAATATTTTAAAAAAATATTAATATTATTATGTAACATTAATATTTATAAAATATTTATTTTTAAAATTCATATCGTGTAAGTCCGTTAAACCATCACCGGGTCTAATATGGCGACCGGCGAACCATGATTTGAACACAATTAAGAATATTAATTTTGCTTTCTAAAACTACACACCATCCAACCTAATTATCGTTTAATATTTTAGATGTCTGAATCACTTGGAACTTTGAACTTACAAAAACTACATAATTTGTGCTAATTTAATACAGATGTAAGTGGCATATACTCAGGTACGGAACCACAATATACTTTTGGCCCCCCATAATTATAAAAAAATCTGATAGTTTTTAAAGAAAAAATGGCAATATATGAATAAAAATTATGTTTGCCCCCTATAAAATTATCAAAGAATATCATTTTGCCCCCCTTTCATTAATTTTCTGGCTCGGTCCCTGCATATACTTGAGGAAAAACAAAACCAATTTGTATATGGATTTATCCATTAATTTGATGTATAAATTATAATGAACTAGTATTGTAATACAATGTATTTATTTTGCTCATATGCAGCGTTACAGTACTTGGATGGGCGTATATGATTTCAATAGGGTTTAATGCAGCTGCAAGGTTGGTTGATTTCTTCAAAAGCTTGGCCTTTTAATTTTATTTATATATTTTTTGGCTTCTTATGTAGGTCACAGTTATAAATAATGGTTACCATGTAAATTAGAGCCGCCAAAATGAAACACGAAATAAAT
Source organism: Cornus suecica (assembly GCA_963922005.1). NCBI lineage: Eukaryota > Viridiplantae > Streptophyta > Magnoliopsida > Cornales > Cornaceae > Cornus > Cornus suecica. The sequence continues at coordinate 54,620,952 of OY998241.1, read as the reverse complement.
ATGGTGGCATGAATTAAAAGAGTTAGGGTTGACCATAAAAGGGTTGAAGTTGTATAAGGTTCGACCCAAACATGACACGAGTAACCCGAACACGACACATTTGACACAATTATGTTTATATTTATTTTTATTTTTTTCTCTTATTTAATTGGTCATGGGTTAAAATATATTAATAAATTATTACTGGATCATGTCAAATTCAATTTAATTTTGTTGATAACAAATTAAATAATTTGTTTCATATTGGATTGTGTCAAATTTAATTTAATATATTATAATAATATACTAAATGGATTATATAGGTCGACACGAATAACTTGTGAATTGGGTTATGATTGATCATATTTAATACATATATTAATCAATTCTTTTTTCGACACGACACGATATCATCCGACTCGAGCACTATCCAAGCACACTAATCGTCAGCCTCCATGTAATATAACTAACACCACTTGAGAAAGATAAAATTTTCAAAGGGTAAATAGCTTAAACCCCCCCTAAATTTTACTCTCTTTCCCTACTATCCCCCCTCAACTATGAAATGAGCTTAAAACCCCCTAAAGTTTTATAAAATGTTGCACCATGGGCTTGCCTTCAATTTTTTTTACCCTTTTACCCTCCAAACTTTTTGTATTTCCACCTTACCTTTAATTCTATCCTTACTATTATATTTCTTAATTCTTTATATTACAAAAATATTATTTCTTTAAGTTAGAATATTATTTATGTCATTTACCTTTAATGTATTAGACTAATATACTTTCAAATGTTAATTTTTTTTTTTGTAAGTTTTAATTATTTTATTTGTAAATCAATTAACTTGTTATTAAATTTTAGTTTGATTTAAATCATAAAACTCAATCCTAATTAATATATTCATAAATAAATAACAATTTATGAATATATTTTTATGAAAAGAAAGTTTCATTTGGGCAAAAAAAAATTTTAATTAGGACAATGAGTTTTATGATTTAAATGAAATTAAGTTTTATTGGAAAATGATATATATTTTGGAATATATATATATATAATTCGTCAAAAAAAAATATTTTTCGAATTGTTTTAAAAAATTATGATTTTTTCCAAAAAATAAAAATTTTGGGAAAAATATATATTATGTTCCAAAATATGATTTTTTCCGAAAAATAATTTTTTTGAGAAAAATATATATTATTTTCCAAAATATGATTTTTTTTCCGAAATATATATTTTTTATATTTTAGAAAATAATGTATATTTTTCATAAAAAATTCATATTTTTTAAAACAATTCAAAAAATATATACTTTTGACGAATCATATATATATATATATATATATATATTCCAAAATATACATATTTTTTCAAAAAATAATTTTTTTGAAGGTTTGATTTCACTAAACCCTCTTATACTATTGATGGTAGTTTAGGTATTATGACTCAAAATCATATTTTGGAACATAATATATATTTTTCGGAAAAAAATCATATTTTTGAAAATAATATATATTTTTCTCAATAAAATTTATTTTTCAGAAAAAATTATATTTTGGAACATAATATATATTTTTCTCAATAAAATTTATTTTTCAGAAAAAATTATAGTTTGGAACATAATATATATTTTTCCCAAAAAAATTATTTTTCGGAAAAAATTCATATTTTTTAAAAGAATTCGGAAAAGATATATTTTTAACGAATTATATATATATTCCGAAATATATATATTTTGTTCAAAATATATATATTGTTTTCATAAATTGGATTTATTTATGAATATATTAATTAGGATTGATTTTTATGATTTAAATCAAACTAAAATTTAATACCAAGTTAATTGATTTACAAATACAATAATTAGAACTTATTAAAAAAAAATTACATTTGAGAGTATATTTAGTCTAATATATTAAAGGTAAATGTCATAATTAATATTGTAACTAAAAGAAATAAATTTTTTGTAATTTAAAGAATTAAGAAATATAATAGTAAGGATATGATTAAAGGTAAGGTGGAAATAAAAAAAATTTGGAGGGTAAAAGGGTAAAAAAATTTGAGGGCAAACCCATGGTGCAAGAAAATGAAAGTTGAGGGGGGTATAATTAATTGAGGGGGTATAGTAGAGAAAGAGAAGAAAATTGAGGGGTATTTTTAGCTATTTACCCATTTTCAAATGAATATTTGAGTTAAAAACAGATCAGTAGTCACATCATCATTCTTTTTCTCATAATTATAGGATAATTACACAAACCTTCTCAAAACTATAATATAATTGTACGTAATTTTCCTAACATTACAATAATATCAGAAATTTCTATTAATTTTACCAATAATATTATGGCATTGACTTGAATAAAAGGGGATGGTATATACGTCATTTTATTATTATTTATTATTGGACCAATATTCCGATAATATTAAGGGAAATTTATGATATTATTGAAATATTAGGTGAACCGCATACAATTATGCCTTAGGTCAGGGGAGGTTTGTGTAATTATCTCAAAATTACAAATAATTTTAATTTAATTTTTTATCTTTTTTAAAAAAAATTAAAATTTATCTTTCTTGTGTTTTACATTTTGTTAAAACTTTTGTACTTCAGCTATAATATGTATTGGTTATTCACATCATTTATGGCTACTTTCTCGTAACTAATCCTATTATAATAAAACACTCATCATTCATCTTAACATTCATATTTCCATTATGTGGAAGTTTTTTTTTTTTCCCTTCTTTTTCATATTTCTTTTTACCCCCGTCTTCTATAAGATTACGAAAATACCATCCAAAACTCTAATTCATTCAATTTAAATATCAATTAAACTATAATTCCTTCCATTTCTTCCAATTATTACAAACTCATTTTTCTCTCACGGTTGAATTTATTCAAAGAGTTTAGAGGATATTTTCGTAATCTTATAGAGGGCATAGGGTATTTGATTAAATTAAAAACTATATGGGGGGTTTTTGAAACTACTAAATTTTTTTTGAACAATTTAAAAATTATAGGTTTTTTTTTTTATAATAACCCTTCTTTTTGAGTTCAACATTTCTACCACGTACATACCATAGTCATTTTTGCCTTTCATGTCATACAAAACATTAAACATGTCTATTTTGGTCTTGTTTGTTTGAGGATGCCTATAGTGTACTACTATAGTTTCCTTGCAAGACTTGTCTTATATATATATATTAATAATCAGGATCTCCTGAACTCTTTTTATCAACGAGGTTTTTCCAATGATTCGGGTGTTCGGAGTTTCACCTCCGACTAATCCCAGCAAAATAAATAAAAAAAAAAAATCGCAATAAATTATTTACACCCAATAAGTGATCTTATGTTCAGTGAAACACTAAGTCCCATGTCATTAATGATTATATATTATATACTAATCAATGTATATATGTACACAGTGTGAGAGTGAGCAATGAACTTGGAGCTGGACATCCAAAATCAGCAGCATTTGCAGTAGTGGTGGTGACTACAAGCTCATTCATAATCTCTGTGATATTAGCCATTGTTGCCCTCATATTTCGCCATGTCATGAGCTATGTCTTCACCGAGGGTGAAACCGTAGCCGATGCAGTCTCCGAACTTGCCCCTTTGTTGGCTGTCTCCATCATGCTTAACGGTGTTCAACCTGTTTTATCCGGTGAGAATTTCTTCTGATAATATAACAAAAATTCCATATATACCCTGTTCATGAATTTTATTTTCAAGCTATAAAAAAAAAAAAAATGTGTCTATAGCCAGAAAAATTTAGTGATGGACCATGATCGGATTTCACTCTATAATTTAGCGGGACCAATCAATAAATTGTCTGATCGGCTGGACCACTGAAATTGGTCCAATGAAAAAGTAAAAGGCGATCATGATATTTTTTCATAGGTATTGCTTTAACTTTTAAATGAAAAATATAAATTATTTAAAAATCTTATGACTAATCAGAGACTTAGCTTTCCAACATGCAATGTAGTTCCTGAACAAGTAGAAAAAGATTGAAATGTTGGTATAATTATTTTTGAAAGTATTAGGTGATCAAATTGGTTGTGGCTGGCTAGCTAGCTGTCTCAGGACATTGATATGCAGACAAATAGGTCAAGATCAGATAGAGACCTTGGAAAGCACTTCACTTTCTCTTACTTTAAAAATCGATTAAAGAAAGTTTGATCCTCTCCAACCTTTTTATTTCTAATTTAATTAATTTTATTTTTGGAAATTAAAATGTATTTATATGCCTGATTAGTGTGTTCCACTTCCACGTGATACACTTGTTTAGCTTTTTCTATGACCCATGCATGTTATTCATGGACTGTAATAGTAGTATGTATATATCATCTAGCACTGTGTGTGGTGTGTGTTTTTTTTCTTTTTCTTGCAGAAATTGGAGTGGTAGAGTATTTATTATTTTTCTAAATAAAATAATATTATAGAGTATCTCAGTGATTTTATAACATTAAATCCCAAAGATACTATTATAATGCAATATATATATATATATATATGGATTTTCTTGTCTTTTGTCCAGCTTCTTTGGAAAGTGGCAGACCAAGAGATCATTCACATTATCACTTATCCATAAATAAAACTATATTGTAAAAAAATAAAGCAATTAATCTAGCTAACAGTCTTCTCTAGCTACCAAGTCCAAACTGATTGTTATACATATATATCTCTCCCTTTCTCTGTCATGCATATTAATTATTTGTATTTGTGAAATGATTGAATTAAAGGTGTTGCTGTTGGATGTGGATGGCAAGCATTTGTTGCGTACGTAAATGTTGGATGTTACTATGTCATTGGAATTCCATTGGGTTCACTTCTTGGCTTTAAATTCGACTTTGGTGCTAAGGTGTGTGTGTGTATATACATATAATATGTATATATAGAGAGAGATAACCAAGTGAAGTGTAAAGGTTATAATTACTAAAGTGAACATAATTCATATTAAATGTGTTATAATTATCTTAATTTGCATCTGATTAATTTGGTGCAGGGGATTTGGTCAGGGATGATAGGGGGCACAGCCATGCAGACTCTTATCTTACTATGGGTCACATTCCGGACTGACTGGGACAAAGAGGTAAACACACTGTACATTGATCCACAAATTTTACTCATAAATACATATATATATATATACATATATATATATATATATATATATATTTCAACAGACACACAACCAGACTGACTAGTAACATAAACACATTGTGGACTATCAATGCGAGCTTTACAATATTGTCACCCTGTACCACCAACACCAGTTATTGTACCCAGCAGCAATATTTAATGACAACTGAAATATTGGGGGGAAAAATAAATAAATAAACAATATGTAGTTTGTGTGTGTATATATCCAGTATCAATTTAAATTGTTACTTGATAGCACACTCTTAAATATATAGAAGTACAAGTTGAAAATGAGGGAATTATTGAACCTATGCATAACACAAGGATTAATCGCTCGCGACCTACATGTATACATAATCGTTGTATCTTGTTCAATAACGACCCATGAGAAAATCAACCACATCCATAAAACTTAACCGACGAATAACATTGTTGATCGCAATAAAATTTGCTCATTAACTTTCGGAAAAAAAAAAAAAAAAAATTGCTCATTGCGAATTTGGGATGTCAATGTGAAGGGCAAATCATTGGCTGTGAAAATCACTAAATTTTGAAATTTGCAGGTAGAGAAGGCGAGAAATCGAGTGGATAAATGGGAAGACAAGCCGGAGGAAGAGGAATCACTTCTAAAGAACTGAAGCACCCACTACAGAGCTGCAATAATATTGACTGTAGTACCAAATCCATTGGCAAAACCCAGCTTTATATGGAGGGTGTTGGAACTATATATATAAAGTAAATTTTTATTCATTGGGAGTTTTTTTGACACAAATAATATGTCAAGAATCAATTTTTTAATAAGTTAACGATTTCTCGTTATTTTGCTGTAAATAACTGGGCAATTATGGGGTGTTGATCCTTTGATATTAAGATTTAGAGACTCGTGCATGTTTAACCCATCAATGTTTTGATAGTTCAATACACACACTCACACACATATATATATATATATATAGCAACAGAAAACACGTATAAAACATATCCGCTACTCAATTCATGAAGAAGTATTCGTCTGTAGTGTTCAAATTAACTGTTAGAAGTCATATTCTGATAAAATTAAACATTGCAACTAAGATAAGGCCATCAGGCCAACTCTAACCTGAAGGGTCCTTAACTTCACCTGAAGCTTTGATGCCGAGCATGGGGGTTAGTCACATGCAGAAAAAAGACGAGCATGTTCGCAACTCATGAATTCGTAAAACATGATCATAAATATACAGCAAGAACATGAAAGATGAAAAAGAGAAGAAGAAGGATAATCAAATACTTGGATCACATCACAACCACTCGAAAAACAAAAACCATGAAAGTAACAAGTGATGAACTCGTGATTTATCAGTGAAAAATGTGATTTTACAATTCTATATTTCATACATTTATACGTTATCCTAAACTAAACAACAGATTTTGAGCATGTAAAAACAATACACATCCTGCATTACCATGTTCACGCGTTAAAAGGCTCCGAGCCAAATTGATCCATAGATAAGTGTAGCAACTTTCTATTGCCAGAGAAACAATGATAGTTACTAATAGGTCATAGACTTTATAACAAATCACCAACTGTTAAAAGAGTCAATCTCAACCGAAGACGTTTATGCTCTAATACATATGAGCATATCCATTACTGATTACACCAATAAACATTGTTCGGTTAATGGGATGCACTCCCCGGTTGAATGCCTTTGTTTATAAAATACTTACTTATCAAAAAAAAGAAAAAACATTGTTCAGTTCAGACAATGCATATCAATTCAGTTCAAGTCCCCAAGGAAAAGCTTCCTTATTGACTACTCTGGTTCATGCAAGGCTCATTTGGTCCTTTCTTTGTAACATAGATTTCGACTGAGTAGAATGAGCCTGGCTGAACCGAACCAAACAGAGAATTAAGAAAGAAGTGCAAATAAGAACCAACCTGCCAAATCCAGTTCACTTTATCAGACGTTCCACAAACACAGCCTATCTAACAAGACTGTGCTGGCACCACATATAATGCATACAGACATGCAGCAAAACAAAATTAGAAAGATAAAAGAACATGATGGATAGATGGTTTGCGGATGTAAAATTCAGTAGAGTACTATTTCAGAAATATACATTGATACTGCCAACACATAATAATTACCCTGAAGCACTACAAACTATGCTAGCTTTCATTGGACTAGTAGACACATCCTCTTTGTTACATATGTTATTGGAACTTGTCAAACATATTTTATATTTTCACGAACACTTTGTTACATCAAATGTGTGTTTTCTCATCCTCTATATAAACAAGGTAGACAAGGGAAATGTGAAAATTTCTAAAAAATTCTTCAAGAAAAAAAAAAGAGAAAAAAACCCTAAACGCAAATAGAATCTGGGCCTGACGGGAAATAAAACAAGGTCACTCAGAACATGGGTATTGCTGAGAACAGTAACTACATAGGTTAACAGCGATCGTAATAATGTGCAAAATTGTTATGACCAACAACAATCAGGAAGCTACTTTACCCGAAATGCTGAGATTCTGTGGTTCTAGATATGGAATAGATAACTCATAAGTTACTAATTTGAGCCAAGTCCACATCAATCTACTGAATCTGATCTGATTGTTTCTGAGATCAAAATCCTTCATGTCACAGGTCTGTGTAGATCTATGAACATCAATCCACTCGCATGTCATCGTGCTTGCTTCTCTGCCCCGAGTCCTTACTGTCCTCTGGTTTTCGGGGTGAAGCCTTGTGTTTCATTATATGTTTGCACATCCTGAAAGTATAATTCACCAAGCCACATGAGACTCACTGAGAAAGAAATGCCAAGAGGATTTATACGAAAGGATAAGGAAATAGATCACCACTGCCACAAAATGCGATCTGTTTTTTTTGCCTTTTCATATTCGTTTTCTATCTTATTAGTAAGAAATAGGAACAAGGTTATGATAATGGTATTCTTACTAAGCTCACACTCTTTGAAACCATTAAACTGCAAGACTTCAAATGCCAGTCTCCCCATCTAACACTTGCAAATATATTTTACTAAAGACGTATTCTCCAGAAAATATATTATGATATTCCTTCTACCCACATTTCTACAATCACGATCAATATCGAAACTTCAAGGTTAGACTACATGTTAGAAGTTCTATAATCTTGCGCAATTTGGTAAAATGAGCCTTACGCATCAAGTGCCTCAGTTTTTCTCTTGATATCACTTGACATTAGTATTGGGTCGGAAGTCTTGGGTAATGAATCCTGTAGCTGGGTTCTCTCTCTCAGCCACTGCTCTGCTTTAAAGCACTCATTAAAAACCTGCAAAGCAAGAATTCCCAAAAAGATGACTGATTTATGACCAGAAACACTATAAGCACAATCATCATTGTTTTAAAAAATATCATCATCAGTTACAAAAGAAAATATACCGCATCTCTCTCACTGGCAGGATGTGATCCTACAGCCATCCGATACTCCACAATACTATTTAACAGAGCCCTTGTGGCTAGTGGTCTGGACTCTTCATCCTTGTATCGATTCTCAATAGGATCCACCAACTAGAGAAAACAAGAAGACCTCAGATGTGTTGATCGGTAGACAATTGAGAAAACGAGAGTAAAATCAAGAAAGTGAAGCACCTTTTTAAGATCATTCAGTTTCTCAGTATAAACACGTTCAGATTCATAATCCTCGTCATCATAAAGCCATTCCTCTGTCTGCTGTAGATTCCTAGAAATCCCCTCCCTCTCTGATTCAGTCGCGAAGCTTCGGTACGTATTCAGGAGCTGTTCACACAATTTACATTCGTTGCATAATATTAAAAAAAAGTGGTTCAAAAGACCAATAAATAGTCAACTCAATTACAATTCAAGCTCCCCATATGTGAATATGAGGAATAAAAAGGTAAGGCCCAGTGCTAAATAACCAGAGTTCCACACGACAGAATGATGAGCATGCACACAAACGTATTCAAGAACCTACTAGCCAGTAAATATGAAGTGACATGGACTTGAATCGGAAAAATATATCGTAGATAGAAATAATAAGTGCAGTAACTGTTTATAGGAATAATAAGTGAAGTGGCCTTGGTTTGTTCTATAAAAGCTTAATTTTCAAAAAAGAAAAGGAAAATAATAATAATAATGTTGAAGGATATAATATTTAAGTTACACCCTCTCTAATAACTTAAGCTTTTAGAGGAATTGGTAGTTAACATGATATCAGAGCTCAGGTTACCAACAAGTCTCGGCCCAGGTTCTGGGAGAAACGGGTTGACGTTTGCTCCGACCCGGCCCGATGTGTGAGGGAGAAATTGTTGGGGTTGTCCCACATCGGTTATGGAAGGGGCAGGTGGTCAGTGCCTCACCCTTTGAGCTAACTTTTGGGATGAGAGAGGCCCAAGACCACCCAACGCTGGTATCAGAATCAAAGGTCTCGTGTTCAAATCTCACCGCCACCCTTTGTTGAAAAATTGTTGTTTCACGTGTTGGACCCAAAGAAGGCCACACGTGATGTTAAATGATATAATATTTAAGTTACACCATCTCTCACAACCTAAGCTTTTTGAGGAGTTGGTAGTTAACAAATAATAATCATAATAAGTGAAGTATATGTTAAACAGCAAGTGTAGTGTTTGACTTGAATCCCAAGCCTCTCACGCCCAGCAGTGTCTAAGGAAGGATAATTTAACAAAAAAAAAAACATAGCACGATCTTTAGTAAACAGAACCCTAATCAAAACAGACTAAGCATTAGGTACAAATACAAAAACACAAAATAAAAATAAGGGGAAAAAGGTACAAGGGAAAGCAGCTTGTTCTTGCTCGGCTGTCCCTGATCATCCCAAGACCCTATATGTAACAAATTTTTAAACATCTACCGCATAGTACGTACTGAATTGTATCATATGAAAATGTTGGCATGAGTCCTCAATTTTTTTAAGGATTATATTGTTTTCGCAAAGGTTTTAGCCTATAAGGTAAACCATATTATTTTAAAGATAAAGAGCTATTCACAAACCAGGGCCTAGTATTTAAAACTAGGGAATCGGTATAACTGCCATATCCAAATTTTGATGCCATACCTTATTGCGTGTCTCGTAGACATAGGACTCCAAGGTGTTCTTCTTATCTTTAATCTGCTCAATCTTTATGTCTTGCTGGGCCAACTGAAGTTCTCTCTCTAGAGCTTGTACAAGCTCATCCTTTGTCATTCCACCAAACACACTTTCACTAACTGGTATGTCCTTCCTCTGGACTGCCTTGTCCTTTCTCATTGAATCAGCCGCCTGCACAAGGAAATGACACCGTGTCATACATGTCCAACTTCAGATTTTATATTGCTTACTTTGACAAATAAGCTTCATCAATGACACCACTAGCGCACATAATATAACTGCAAATAAAAAATGGTGAAATAGCCCAAGGACAACTGCAACCAACTTGCCCAGAATTTACAAGTCACTACTGGAAAATTGGGTATCATAGATTTGAGCCGAAACCTTAATAGCTAGTACGCCATGGGACATGGCACTTCTCCAAATAAGCCATGGCAGTTCAGAAATTCACCAGACACCAACACTCAAGACCCCTTGACATGCAACACCACCCACCGAACTTTCATAATGAGAATAGAAACTTTGATGTACGCTTGGCTGCTTCATTATCACACACAATGAGTTACTCACGGCCCCACCTAGTAAGGGTCTTAATTGGTGTTAAATATTTGGACTAGAATTGAAAATTGAGAGTGGCCTTGTTACTTGACATGATGAGGAATGACGGGATATGCAAATACTTTGCTAACAGATGGTGGATATTCTCAGAAAGAATATTTTCACTTCAATCATTGAGTGACGGTACTTTTACGGGAAAACATCTCTCTCTAATACTTATATATATAAATTTTGTTAGCCCTATATATATATATTCCCCGATTAACCGGACATAACGAAATACAATAAAGAATTATGGACCTTGTAATATATGACACTGAAAAGAAACTACATGCATATTCCAATCACAACCCTGATAAACAATAAAATGCATCATGCCCTCTAGTGAGTTCAGGAAATTTAATCAACTCTGACTTTGGATTCTTGAAATATATTGGGGACCCATTACGAAAGATACTATAAATTTACTGTTAAAGTTACTATATTCAAGCAACATTTTTTTCTAATTGGATTGATTAGTTGTTAACGTATTTGTCTCTGACTTTCTTTGAAGTCTTTCCTATATCATATGTTTTTCCTACGGCACAAATTTTTGAACAGCAAGAATACTTGTAAAGCAATTGTATATCAAATCCACCTATAAATATAGATATAGGCGGATTGTTGTAAACAATATCAAGCGAAAGTATAGAGAGAGATATGAAGCTCTTTGAGCTCTTTCTGTTGTGGATGTATGCTAATGGTGGAACCACATATATCCTCGTGCTGCCCATTTTGTTTTTCTCTCACTTTATGTGTTTTAAAATGGTATCAAAGCAAGTTGATCAAATCCTACTCTAAACCAGTATTTCGCTCATCCCATTCTCATTGCTCTTCCATCCTTATCAAATTGCTAGGCAAAGATTTGTTTATTTTCTTCCATAATTTGCAGTGTTCATCATTCCGTGCATTTCTTTGTCATATAAACTGTATAATGATACTGTCAAATGAGTGTCTTAGTTACCATTCATTATCACCTAGTAATTGGTGCAGAGTTATTTTTTGGTGTGCTTACTTCGGACATTCTCAACTTGCAGCAAGCAGTACAAAAAAGTTTGTTTCATGAATTGCTTTGCAAGCTGGGCATTATGGAGTTGTTAAAAAGTATCTACAAAATTTTTATGCCATCAGCCAATAAAGAAATCTAAGGGAAGGCACTTTCTAATTAGGTCACAAAATTTGGATATAATACTAAGGGGAGAAAAAAGGTGACTTCAGCTGTAATGGCTTAACCACGTATATCCTCGTGTTATTCATTTTATTTTTCTCTCCACTTTTATATATTTTAACAATCACCATCTAATATGACTAAAAAATTAATTATAAGCAAACTTAAAATATAGAAGGACATAATTAGAACTCGCGTAGTAACTCAAATCCAACACACAAAGATTTTCACAATAATCCTTGACATGTATATTAAACACACTACCGAATTCCCAATCATTCTCACTATGGTCCACTGAGCCCCCAACTAAGATTTCTAAAGAATCCTACCCGTCACACAGTACGTGGACAGCCACACATACAATATCATAGAATTCACCTGATCCAAAATAAGATAATAAGAAGAGAAAAAGATATCTTGATATAACTCCATCATTTTGCATTTAAGTAATTGCCCTAACTTATGTTGAGTAACACGAGGAGCCAGCCTTACTCATATATTGACCAGCCACTCTACAAGCTCCACTCCATCGGTGTTTTTTATGCAAAATGGATGGGGAATCTATTGATCACATCCTTTTGCATTGCCCGTTTGCTTATGAATGTTGGGGTCTTCTTTTCTGTCTTTTTGGTATTCAGTGGGTGATGTCGGTCTTGGTGCGTGATGTTCTGGTTTCTTGAAGGAGTGTGCCAATTGGGTCCCACACCCGGTTTTTTTGGAGGGTGGCCCCCCTTTGTCTTTGGTGGACTATTTGGTTGGAACACAATAGGCGTTGTTTTGAGAGTGTGGAGTCCTCTTTGGGGGCGATCAAAGATTTGTTTATTTGTAGTTTATTTTGTTGGGTTGAAGGAAGAAATTGTAAATCTATTCGCCCTTACGAGTTTGTAATTGGGACGCACTCCCCGTTTGAGTGCCTTTTATGGGATTGTCTTACTTATCAAAAGAAAAAAGTTTGTAAGATGGGTTCCTTCCTTTTTATTATACTCTCAAGTGATTACAATCTACCTGTCTTGAGTCTATTGAATGCAGAATATCTAAAGTCATAATTAACCTATAACCACTGAGGAATATATTGAGTAATGTAACATCTGGGTCATAAGGTAACAAGCAACATCAGAGGCAATTTAAACAGTAATTGCATCACTCCCCGTATTACTCACAAATAACCCATTAAACCATGCATTAATACACACTTATAATTGCAAGGCATTCGCACTCAACGTTGATACTCACCCTCATTTATATAGTTAAATGTATGTGTGTGTGTGTATAACTATATTGTTACCTATCAAAATATATATACCTATATTGTTACTTATCAAAAACTGTATTATTAGTTCTAATACCACTAGTTAGAAATTAATCCTCCGAACATTACCAATGGCAATAGAAGGAAAAAAAGAAAAGAAAGATGGAAATAAGACATTCGGCAACACACCATGTTTTACCATGGGTGAAGAAAAACTCACTTAAAAAAAAAAGGAAAGAAAGAGAAATGAAAAATTATAACTCTCAACGAATTACCCAAATATATTCTCACACATGCTCACTAGAAAATACTGCTCCTTCTTACACAATCGCCAACACACCATGTTTTACCATGGGTGAAGGAAAACTTGCTTAAAAAAAAAGGAAAGAAAGAGAAATGAAAATTATAACTCTCAACGAATTACCCAAATATATTATCACACACACGCTTACTAGAAGAAAATACAGCTCCTCCTTAAATATTTCAATCACTCTTGGCTCTCAATACTTTCCCCTAGCATTCCTTCCTCTCTCGACTCGCCTCTTCACCCTCTCCATATTACTCATAAATAACCCAATAAACCATGCATTAGCGCACACTTATAATTGCACGGCATTCGTAGTCAATGTCGCTACTCACACTCATTTATATAGTTATATTTGTGTGTGTATACATATCAATGTGTAAATATACATAGTAGTGTTTAGTTCCTCCCTAGTGAGTAGGGAGCACCATACGCGAATTTAGTATTAGTCGTCGAATTGAAATTAAAAACAACCAATAACACAATTGTTCATATATAGTTGCTCCCTAGTGAGTAGGGAGCAACATACGCGAATTTAGTATTAGTTGTCAAATTGAAATTAAAAGCAACCAATTACACAATTGGTAGTTTTTATAGTTGTCCAAAACCACTAATACCACCTCAATTCAAATATATGTATATGAACTATGGAGGAAGGTAGGAAGGGCCAGATTTTTTCAATATTAAATTATTTGTTTACCGGTTATTTATAAATATTTTATTTTGTTTTACTTTTAATAAAAGATAGTATAAAAGAAATCCTCTCACTAGAACAATGACTGTACTTTCTCCACTGGTTAACTTTTCTTGTGAGGAATTTTTATTATTTGTTATTTTTTATTCAGTTTTATTAATTACTTGAAATAGGGCTCCTCAATAAGACAGTTAAGAAGTGAAATTTAAAAGGAAATCATTAATTCAACAAGAAAGAGAAGTGGTCGAGATCTTAAAAAATATTATTTTTATGCTGGGAATTCTCTTCAAATTACTAATTATTATCATTATCATTATTTTATTATTATTAGCTCCTAATTAGAAGGATTTTTGCTTGTTTCAAACACTTGAGGTGGTATTTGTGGTTCTGAACATCTATAAAAACCACCAATCATGTTATTGGTTGTTTATAATTTCAATTCGTTGGATAAAATTGAATGACTAATACTAAATTCATGTATACTGCTCCCTGGGCAACTGAATACTATTGTATCTGTTGAAGGACTTAATATTTAAGTTATACTCTCTCTAACAACTTAAACTTTTAGAGCAGATAAGTAGTTAACAATATATATATATATATATGTATTGTTAGTAATTACTTATCAAAAACCCTTTTATATCCGTACGGATAACATTTGTTCGAAATTAATACGCCCAACATAATACAACAACAACAAAAGGAAAAAAGAAAAGAAAAGAAAGATGGAAATAACACAATCGGTAACAAACAATGTTTTACATTGGTGAAGAACAACTAACTTATCTTTTAAAAAAAAATTATAACTCTCAACGAAATACCCAGATATATTCCCACACACGCTAACTAGAAGAAGATACAGTTCTGTCTTAAGGAATTCAATCAGTCTTGGCCCTCAATACTTCCCTCTAGTATTTCCTTTCTCTCTTGACTCGCCACTTCACCCTCTGATTGGTTCCTCACTCACCTTCATTTATAAGTGAACTTGCGGACATACCAACATGCTTACAACCAAAACCAACCATTAAGTAACCACCTAAAGCTCTTCACACAAAACCCATTTTTGCTCTTTGGGCGTTCTCCTTTAATGAGCCAGGAATTTTGGCATTTACACTAGCCCCTTTGGGTTTGGACCAATGTCCCATGGGTTTGACCCAAATACTAGGTTTTTATTTTTTCTCTCTTCTTTTTTTTTTTAAAAAAAAATGCCTCTTCATGTCTATGTATATATACATAGATGTATATAGTTGTTGGCTAATGATTGTCGTTGTAATCATGACTTGGGTTTACGTGTGGAGTTCAAATTCAATGCGACGGATTGATTCCCTCGATCATCGCATCTATCACTCTTGAAAGTTGCAACGCCCCAGCCGCATTTAATGCACCCCTTGGATGCCTATATACCCAGCCTCGCCTAACACTTGGAATCTCCTCAAATCCTTCCATAAGCTTTTTGTCTTCAACCGAAAATTTTCTCTTATAGTTCGCTTGTGCTTGCAAAGGATCAAATCCTTCATTCAGTGTTCTTTACCACTTTGCGATTTCAATCCTTTTCTTCTCCGGTGATCTATTTTTCGTTTCTGCAAGTGTACTTTTTCTTTTTAAAGTTTTTCTCTTCTTCTACGCAATGTCTGAATCACATGTCAGTTCTGCTAGTGAGGCACTAGCCCCACTTTCTCATGAATAGTATGTTGAGAGTCACACCGAGGAAACCCCAGTTCTTCCTCAGGAAAATGAGAGGGCTGATGACATTGAAGAATCCCCTCCTTATAACCCTAACAAGATCCCTGCTAACCAAAGGAGAACTCTGAGCATCAGATCTCTTAAGAAACTGGTGAAGCTGCCAGAGGGGATTAAATTTATGGCTTACAATCCTGAATTTGATTTTACGCGGGGTGGGGGTTGGCTGACCTCTTACTTTCGTCCTAGGGCTAGCCCCATTTCAGGTTAATCCCAATTTCTTCCGCATCATCTCCATGCTCATACTAGCAAACCGCGATCATGGTCTGCATCTAGGCCTTGATGACCTTCTTATGTGCTACCAGATCCTGGAAATCACAAAAAATGTAGGGAGGTTCACGTTCCACCCCTTCACCGATAGGGGTATTTGTTCTGATACTAATAGGTTTGAAAAGGACTGGAAAGAGAGAATGGTTCTGATTACAGGACCATGGTTCTAGCCTCATGCCTCCTGCTTCCCTATCCCCAATGTTTTTAACCCTGGCCACTTTGAGCCTTATAATTTCCTTGTTGATCACTCAATAAATTGTCTGTATCGCAGTTGTGACCTTCATAGGGTTGGGTATATTTATGAGTGTTTTGGTGTTCCTTCCAAAGAAGCATATCCCAATAGGGTTTATAAGAGGGTCAAATTGTTGAGGAAGCTTTGGTCTGAGCGTCCATCATGTACTTACTGACCTTCTGACTCCTCTCAATTTGCAGGACATATCCCGACTAAGAGCCTCAGTAGATATGTTTCGCCTGAGCCGCCCCACACTTTTGGATGACGACCTGGAAATGGTCCCAGACCCATCCACTCAAGGGACTCCCTCTCGAGTCATGACTACAGCCCCCTTAACTAATGCCGCATGTGGGTCCGCTGTAGTAGGTGCAGTTGCCCCCACCCTTCCCCAGCCTCCTGCTCTTCACCCACGCCCATCTGTTTCTGAGAGGTCCTCAGAGAGGCAGAAGCTAAAGGGAAAAGCTTCTGAGAATGTGGTAGTTCCTGAGGGGGAGAAGGCCCCCGGGGAGGTGAACCCCAACTCGACAGAGGCTATGGCTTCTAGAGCTAAGTCCCTGTGGTCCAGAGAAGATCTGGACAAATTCAAGTCTATTGATGGCCCTGACCTTTCTAATAAGGTTATGGGCATGATGATGAGGGTAAACCTTCTTTCTTATTTATTGCTTTTTTGTCTTCATTCTCTTGCATGCCTTCTACTGTGTTGGGGCTTTGTGCCTCAACAGTGAGTCCGATATAAAGGAGGTGGCTTATCAGACCGACGAGGTGACTCGTCTCAAGGCTGCACTGGCCCTGGCAGATGAGAGGGAGGCTTTATTGGCCAAAGAGAAGGCATCCTTAGAGGAGGAGAATGATGGTCTCAAGGAGAGTAAGGCCAAGGCTAATGCTGAGATTGACGCTTTTCAGCATCGTCTGAACCTTTCTTGCTCTGAGCTGGAGATGTATAGACAGGGGGGTCTGTACATGCACCATCGTTACCAGGATCTCTATAATCATGTTGCAGGAGAATTCTGGCGTAATGGCTTTGTCAATGCCCTTAAGGAGCCTAAGCAGAGGAAGCCCAAAGATCCTGAGGCTATGGATGCCTATCTGAAGGTGGCTCCTCCATAGCGTGGTTAATAAGCCACTGCTGCTGAGAACTAGTTTTTTGAGTTCCTTGCTAGGGCGGTACCCGTGGATCCTGGCAACTCTTAGGCCCCAGCCCTTCCTGCTACCTAAGTTCCAGCACTCCCCTCTCTTTGGTATTTGCAAGGGATGCTGATAGTGCCACATTATTGATTTTGCTTTGAGTTCTCTTCAGTGGCACTATCACCTCCACAATAGGACCACCTTGACCCTCTTTTATTTGGGCATTTTTGTCTTGGTTTTCCCTCTGAACATTTGTAGCCTCTTGGGCATCTGAGCATTTGTAGCCCCTTAGGCAGATTTTTGTAATACATGTTTTATTTTAATGGAAAACTTCTCTTTTTGCTCATGAATTGCCTCATGTTTTTGTTCATGATTTGAATATGCCAAAATTTGTATAATTTAACTAATACTTGTTTTGTTACCAGTACACATACATACTATAACTCTGGCACATAAACTTTTGGTTTGATTGCAAATTCATTTTCGGGGCAATCTTTAAGAGTAAATTCCTCTTTTTGTGGCTTAGGCACATGCCTCTGACGCAAGGATAATCCATTTTATAACTTATGAATTTATCCTCTTTTTTTGAATGGGCTAGACATATGCCTCTGCTATTTTCATAACTTTGGAATAACTTCCTCTTTTGAATGGGCCAGACGTATGTCTCTGCCATTTCATAACTTAGGAATAACTTCCTATTTTCTGCCATTTTCATAACTTTGGAATAACTTCCTCTTTTGAATGGGTCAGACGTATGCCTCTGTCATTTCATAACTTAGGAATAACTTCTTCTTTTGAATGGGTCAGGTGTATACCTCTGTCATTTCATAACTTAGAAATAAATTCCTCTTTTGAATGGGTCAAACGCATACCTTTGTCATTTCATAACTTATGAATAAATTCCTCTTTTGAATGGATCAGACATATGTCTCTGCCATTTTCTAACTTAGGAATAAATTTCTCTTTTGAATGGGTCAGACATATATGCCTCTGCCATTTTCATAAATTAGGAATTACTTCCTCTTTTCTCTTTTCTTTTTGCAACGAAATGTTTTGTGTTAAGGAGAATATAGGCATAAGTAAACGCTTGTAGTCAATTGCTTGAATGACAAAAATAGGTTTCAGCCTCTTTTATTGATATTGCAAGGAATTAAATTTTGAACATAAATAGGCTATGTCGGGCTTGTGAGACTGGAATCTAGCTAAGGATAATACCTCTTTAGTCTGGAAGCATTTTGGGAATTGGGCTCCATACGCCCATTTGATTTCCTCAACCAGTAAGCCCCATTGCCAATGACTTCGGTCACGGTGTAGGGTCCTTCCCAATTTTCACGAAGTTTACCCACAATGTTAATCTCCTTCCTGAGGACCATGTCCCCTACTTAGAACTCTCACCTTGTCACTTTTTTATTATAGCTTCTTCTGACCCTCTGGTGGTACTCAGCTAATCTGGTAGCTGTTTGTCACATTTTTCCTCCAGGGTATCAAGAGCATGAATCAATTTTTGATTGTTCTGATCTTCTTGATAGATTTTAGTTCTTATGGTTGGCACTACGTTCTCTTTAGGGATGACAGTCTCTGCTCCATAGGTAATTGAGAATGGAGTTTCTCTAGTAGGGAATCTTGGAGTAATCCTATACGCCCACAGGACCTCTGGTAATTTATCTGGCCAGACCCCTTTGACATCCTCTAATTTTTTCTTGAGGCTATTAAAGATAGTCCTGTTTGACCTTTCTGTTTGCCCATTGCCTTCTGGGTAACCAACTGATGATGTTTTGAGCCGGATGCCATACTTATCGCAAAATTCTCTGGTCTATTTGTTGACCAAGTTCAACCCGTTGTCCACCATTATGACCCTTAGTACCCCAAAGCGGCATATAATATTTGTCCATATGAACTTTATCACATGCTTATGAGTAATCTTTGCGTAGGACTCTACCTCCACCCACTTAGTGAAGTAATCTGTGGCTATTAATGCTAACTTAACTTCTCTTAAGGCTTGTGGGAGTGGTCCCACTATGTCGATCCCCCATTGAGCAAAGGGATGTGGATTAAGCGTGGGATTAAGGAGCTCTGGTGGAGGATGAATGTTATCTCCATGTATTTGGCATTTATGGCACCTTCTAACAAAGGCTTCTGTGTCTTGGGATAAGTAGGGCCAGAAATAGCCATGATTCATCACTTTATGTGCAAGGGATCTCCCTCCTAAATGATTTCCGCATGACCCCTCATGTACCTCCTTCATAATGGCTCTAGCTTCTGAAGGGGTCAGACACCTGAGGTATGGTCCTCCAAAGGACCTTCTGTATAGTTTTCCATTAATCAGTGAATATATGGCGGACTTTATACGAATTTTGCGTGCCTTAGGCTTGTTTTCAGGCAGGATTCCATCCCTAAGATAAGATATGACGGGGTCCATCCAACCTGGTTCCCAAGGTATCACGCAGACACTGATCGGCTGCTCAATACTTGGGATTTAAAGGTAATCAATCAGAGCTACCCTGGTCAGATCCTGAGTGTTGGATGAGGCCATGTTGGCCAATCTGTCCGCACTCTCATTTTGTTCCCTTGGTATCTGTTGAAGACTGAACTGATCAAAACGACCCAACTTTGCCATGGCTAGGGCCCTGTAAGGTTTCATCCTTTCTCCAGCTTCATACTCTCCGTTGATTTGTTTAACGAGTTGAGAGTCGCTGTAGATTTTGAGGTGTCTGATTTGGAGGTTCTGGCACAATTTGAGCCCTGCTAGAACCGCCTCGTACTCGGTTTCATTGTTTGAGGCTGGAAATTCTAGACGGACTGACTGCTGAATTCTGGTACCATCTAGTGTTATAACCTCCAGACCTACACCAACCCTTGATGCTCCGACTGATCCGTCAACATACAGACTCCATTCAAGCTCCTCTAGCTCCTGATGCTCCAACTCCGGTTCTGCTTCTAGAAGGAAGTTTGTTAGGGCCTGCCCCTTGATTGTTGTCCTTGGAACATAAGTTATGTCAAAGGCTCCCAACTCAATTACCCATCTAGTAATTCTTCCTGTCAAGTCAGGTTTCGACATTATCGCTCTGATGGGGAACATTGTTGGGACGATTATGGGGTGTATCTCAAAGTAATGTCTAAGTCTTCTTTTGGCGTTAACTAAGGACAAGATTACACACTCAGTGGTGGTGTATCTTGTCTTGGGGTAAGACAAGGATTTGCTGGTGTAGAAGACCGGATTCTGACATGCCCTCCCCTACTTGACAAGTGCAGCACTTGTTGAAGAAGTTGAAACTGCGAGGTAGAGGTGCAATATTTCCCCTGGCTCTGGAGAAATTAGGACTGGAGGGCTCACTAGGTATTCTTTCAGTTTTCGGAGTGTATGGGTCTGTTCTGGTACCCAGACATCGCCCTTTCCTGCTCTGAGGCCTGGGAGAAAAGTTTGCACTTGTCCGTGAGTCTGCAGACGAATCTGCTCAACGCGGCCACCCTTCCTGTGAGGGTCTGGACTTCCTTCTGGGTTCTTCCGTGTGCATTAGGGCTTTGACTTGAGTCGGACTGGCCTCTATCCCTATTCTGTTCACGATATGTCCCAAGAACTGGCCAAAGGAGACCCCAAACGAGCATTTGGATGGGTTGAGCCTCATCCCATAGAGCCTGACCGCTTAAAATACCTCCCTTAGGTGCTGAAGGTGTTCCTCCTTCTTTTTGCTTTTGACCACCGTTTCGTCGATGTATGCCTCCACCGTTTGGCCCATCAGGTGACCAAAAACTTTTTTCACAAGCCTTTGATAGGTAGCACCTGCATTTTTCAATCCAAAAGGCATTACTTTATAACAAAAAGTACCTTCCTCCATGATAAAGGATGTTTTATCCTCGTCGGTTGAGTTCATGGGGATTTGATTGTATCCTGAGTAGGCATCTAGGAATGACAGTTGTACGTATCCTGTTGTAGCGTCCACCATCTGGTCAATTTTTGGCAAGGGGAAGTAGTCTTTAGAACAGGCCTTGTTCAGATTGGAGAAGTCAATACAGACCCTCCACTTCCCATTCTTCTTCTTGACTACGACCATATTAGAGAGTCAGGTGGGATAGTGGACCTCCCTAATGAACCCAACCTGCAGTAATTTGTTGACTTTCACGACTATGATATGGTTTCTTTTTACCCCAAACCTTCGTTGCCTCTGCTTTACCGATATGACCTCAAGATCGACATGGAAGCAATGTCGTGCAACGGAAAACATACCTGGCATGTCCAAATGTGACCAGGCGAATATATCCAGATTGTCCAGTAGTAACTTGATCAGATCTATTTTCTCAGTGGTCGAAAGAGTAGACCCAATGAATGTGGTTCTACCATCTCCAGAGAAGCTAATGTCCACCTCCTGGAGTGGCTCTGTTGTAACCTGACCATCTTGACCTCCTTCAAAAGGGTCTAGCTTTAATTGTTATTTCTCTTTCTGCTTGGAATTTTCTCGCCCCTCTTCGTTTGGTTTATTCCAGGTATTGAGATTCTTCATGGTTACCGCATAACATTCTTTTGCTGCTACTTGATCCCCTAGGATATCCACTATGTCTACCCCATTGGGATCAATACATCTCATGACTTGATAGAGGGTCGAAAGCACCCCCTGCATCCTGTGAATCCAGCCTCTACCTATCAGGAGATTATATGACGGTTTAACATCCACCACCACGAAGTTCTCCTTCAATGTTCTTCTGGCTGCTAACACGGACAATTGAATGACCCCAATCGGCTCCACCCTCCGCCCATCAAACCCAGCGAGGGGGACTCTGGCGGGGTGCATCTGGTTAATGTCCACCCCAAGTTTGTCAAAGGCCCACTTGGATCATGATGTTTGTCTTGCTGTTAAGGTCTACCATGACTCTTTTAACCAAGCAGTTAACCACTAGAAGTGAGATGACTAGAGGGTCCTCATGAGGTAATTGAACGTTACCCAAGTCAGTGTCGATAAAGTTGATATGTGACTCCTCATTCCTGTTGTATGTCTGGCATATTTCGCCAATTCTTCTGAGCTTGTGAGCCTGACACATCTGGGATCTCCTGACTCATTTAGTCTCTTCTTCGATATATTCGCCCTGTACCATGTGGATCACCCGTACCGACTGTCCTACCTGAGTGTTATTCTGAGAGGGATTCGTCTGTCATTCTACACAGGTCTGATCTTTCGCCACATACTCAGCTAATTCCCCTTTCGCAATCATTGTTTCCACCTGCCTGCGCAAGTTCCAACAATCATTGGTGTGGTGGTCCTATTCATTGTGGAATGCACAATGTTTAGTCATATACCTCTACTCCATGCGTTGCCTCATTGGCGGAGGGGGTCTAAATATCCCCTTACCCTTCTTATCAAGGTAAAGCTTGTTGAGACTTGTTTTAAGGGGAGTAATCTTTTCCTCCACCCTCTGCTTCTTGTCAACTGGCTTGTTTCATAAGGAAGGTGGTGATGGACAAGTTGACTTCTGACCCTTGATCCGATCCTTCGTGCAGGCCTCAACAGTGACCATAGCTGCTCTTTTTCATCTGACCGCTCCCTCTTCTTTAATTCTGAGATAACCTTAGGCTATGGAATTCAACTCTCCAATGTTGCTAAAGGGCCTTTTCACCAGAGAGGCGTGAAACTTCGTGTCAGGAATCAGGGCCATCCTACACCTCTAATGCCGACAGCTGATCACACTGGTCGATAGAGGACATCTCCCTTGTGAATGTGGACAAAAAGCTCTGGAGACTCATCTTTTTCCTGGGTCATTGTAAACAGGCTGGAAATGGTCTTCTTCTGCCTCTGGTTACCATAGTACTGTGCTATAAAAAGCTCACACAACTTGCTCCAACTCCCAATTGATCCGGGTGGTTGCTTCCTGAACCATAGGAATGGTGCCTCTGTCAAACTGATGGGGAACACATTGCACAAGAGGGCTTCGTCCTTCTTCCAGGCGGTCATCTTTGTCTAATACTGGTAAATATGGTCTGATGGATCCTTGGTCCCATCATACAAGGTGAAGGTGGCCAATCTAAACTTCTTCGGGTACTCTACTTATCTATTTCATCCGTGAAAGGTGATCTAATCATATCAACAGTGGCGTGGGCTGCTAGGTCCTTCATGGAAGGAGTCTGGCTCTTTATGTTTTCAAGCATTTGCCTCTGGATCCTTTTGGTTATGTCCTCCAAATCCTTCATAGTTGGAAGTTGATGAGGCAGAGGGCCTTGGGCTCGAAAGGCAGAGTTTTTTTCTTGTTGGGGTCGGCTGCTCTGCTGCCTGTTCCTTCTTGCTCATTGTTGTTCTCGTCTCCTTCGTTCCTAGGGGGATCATGGTTAACTGCTCCGTTGTCGGCAGCATTATTCGGATTTACTGGGTTGGCTGGATTCGGAACCTAAGCCTGCCTCAGGCGAAGCTCGGCGTTCTGTAGTTGTAGTTCTTCGTTTCTTCTTTCCACCATTGTCAATCTCTCCATTATGGCTTGGATCTGGGCGGCTTGGGCGTTGCTTGCTTCGGCCAACGCGGAGGTTCTCATGTCTACCATGGCTATTCTTTGGTGAGTTTTGGTGAGGGAATGAAGATGGAAAGAAAGGAATGGAGGAAGGCGAGAATCGTAGGTGAGAAAGAAGATCAATGAAAAATAATCTTCGCTTCCCACAGACGGCGCCAAAGTGTAGATGCGTTTTTTTGCTCTACTCTCGAATCCCTTTCATTGAGGCTCTAAGGCCTTATTTATACTGGTTACAAGATGGGTCTTAGCCCATTTAAGATTGGGATCACATCCCTTTAACATAGGGATTTGATTTCCCTTTACAACTGCAAATTCTTTCCCCTTATCTGGCTCTTCCTTGAACCCCAAGTTGTCTTTGCGAACTGGCCTTTGCCAATTGGGCTTATACTCCATTATTCATTATGGGCCTTAGCCCATTTATCTCCCGAACAATACTGCTTGGGCCTTCTCCGTTAATGGGCTAGGAATTTTGGCATTTACAACTTGCAAATTCATTCATTTTCTTTCTCTTTATGTTTCTTATACATTACTTTTTCTTCCATCGTGATGGATAAATTAAATGGACATTCAACATATGACTAAAACATTTGGCATGTGGCTAAATATGAATTTAACATCTACATAACAT
Source organism: Cornus suecica (assembly GCA_963922005.1). Lineage (NCBI taxonomy): Eukaryota > Viridiplantae > Streptophyta > Magnoliopsida > Cornales > Cornaceae > Cornus > Cornus suecica. Next base: position 54,596,250 of record OY998241.1, on the reverse strand, counting down.
ATATATGTACAGATATTTATATTAATCATTAGTTATATTTCTAATTCTGATATATCAAAAATCAGGGTTACCACATATATAAAAACTTCTAATTTTAAATTTAGAATAAATTCCCAAGTGAGACACAGAAGATTTTGAATACAGAACGGCCACATATCCTTGTGTTTACATGGAGCATTTACAACTTTAAAAAATGCATATTCACAAAGGATGTACTTTGTGTCTTTGTTTTTGCAACATACCATATAAATGAAGAATCAAATAGAATTTGGAAGAATATATCTAACAGTAAATTTCAACAGAACTTACAGCAGATGTTGATGATGCGTTGGACTGTGCAACATGTGCAGCTTCAGCATTATCTGCTACATCAGAAGAACCCTGATTGCCAGCTTCTAACTTCTCTGTAGACAAGTGAGAATTGCTCCTCGAAGTAGAATCGTCCCTGTGATCTTCAAAAAGCTGAGTGAATGACAAAATTTGTGATAAATTAGCACCCATCTCCACAAAAATGACTCAAGCTCAGTTTCTTCAAATGCATAACAAGAACCACACTTACTGAGGCTGACTCTACAGTAACAATTCCATGGAGGTTTAGCTGAACTTTAACTTTGACCTTCGCCTTTTCTGTATGGGGAACTTGGAATGGGCCAATCTACAGAAACAATCACTTATAAGCTTCACTTTCAAGAAAAGAAACTTTCAGAATATACCCAAACTACACACAACATCTAATAATATGTTGTAGGGAAAACAAAATTATTAAAAACAAGAAATAATTTTCTTAACAATATTGAAATTCAAGAAATATAGTAATGAATGTTTACTGCCTATATATTATCAGCAGAGCTACTTGGAGATGAATTAAATTAGAAAGGAAGGAGTCGCGTAAAACCTCTCCTTCAATCTACTAGATAACCTAGGAAGGAAACCACATATCATACTAATTCATACAAGTCCATAATTTGTTTGGAGAGCTCAGAAATGCTTCAATGTGCCTGCACAACAATGATCTCGTTTACGTCTACCTTCACCTCAAGTTTCATATTAAAAAAATTAGTCTCTTAAAATATCCATAGACATTGATTCAACATATGTATCAGTTTTAAGCTTACAAACTTAGGTCAGTATGATTCATCAAAAGACACTCATTTAAATATACATCTTTTGTTCCTACTACATGTGCAACATCCCTAAGGAAGTAGCTACTTTCTTCCAAGCAAGGAATCAATCATTAAAATCATGAAATGGTCCAAAAGCATACCAAAATCCACTTTCGAGTACGGCCGCCGTACTGTTGAATTTTAATCTATTGTCCTACTTAAGCAACCCTCTAATGCTGAAGGGATTTCCTTTTTTCAAGCCATATCCATAGGGTCAAGTCAAATGACATAGGATCCTTCATGTGCAACGGAGACAGCTCAATTACATCCCATTACACATGATTTCCTAAAAAACATCTATGTCATTTGTAAAAGAAAAACAAAGAATTGTTTTAGAATCTGGAATTATATTCGAGTTTTCCATCTAAAATAGATTGAATTAGTACAAGATCCACACTCCGAAATGTTCTTTCAATATTTGAAGAGCAGATTAAGCATTTCCTACACAACAAAAACAGACCCAAAGTACTTATAATTGTATCCAAAGATAAGCATGATATTTTAGAATAACACAAAAAGAATCCAAATAACATTACAGAATATTTGACAGAAGGCATATATGAATGCTAGCCATACCATAAAACAGCTAATTTTAGGTGATATGCCAGAAGGCAAATCGTTCTGATCAGCATAAAAGGCTTCCAGTTGGAACGTACTATTTCTATGCAATGTAAGCATTTTAACACTTGGAAAAGGATTGCCTCTTGGAAATAACATGCCATTGGACAATGTGCAGATTGGACCTTCATCTGACGACAATCCGATGGAGAAAGGAAAAGAATCCTGGACCTGCAAATGACAAGAGATGCAAAGGCTAAAATTGTTAAAACAAGAAAGCAGTATGTGTGTGTGTGTGGCAAGAGTGTAAGCAGGGACGGAGCCAATATTTAAAGTTAGGGGGGCCGAAGTCGAAAATATTTAAATAACGATTAAATATTGATAAAATTTTAACTATCTAGTTTTAGTCTATTTATTAATATATAAGAAAAATAGTCTATATCTAATCATTGCAAAAATAAATAAATAAATAAATAATAAAACCAGTTCTCTATTATAGAATTCGAACTAAACTTTGAGTAATTTATTTTTCAATATTGATAGTCCAACCCACACCCCCTTATGTTTGGGGAAATTATTTGTATTTTGTGAACACTCAAACCCATGTCAGTAAAGTTGCTTCCAAAAGGATGTGAAATGTCAACAATACCCTTGAATGAAATTAATAAAATAACTATAAAAAAAAAGGGTGCTAAATGTCCATCATACCCTTCTCAACTATAATACTTTACACCACCCTATTAAATTGAGTATTGCATTATTTTTAAAATTGAAGATTTATTTTTTTATAATTCATTAAAGAAATTTAACTCGATTAAGGTGGGTAGGTTAGGACTTTTATTTAGCTACACTTAAATACACGAAATTTTTTCATATATATTATCTTTTGATTGGGGACTTATTTATGTAATTGTACTTATTTATATAAAAATAACAAAAATGAGGTTGTGATATTGAGATTTCTATTTAAGAATAATTAATTTTTTTATCTACCTAGGGTTGATAGATTGAGATTTTTTATTTAAGTGCTAAAATTTGACACAATAAAGGTTGAAAGATTAATAATTTTAATTTAGTTAGTTTTTATGGAAGAAGTATTTTAATTCGTCAAAGTGAGGGCTAAGGGTAAAAAAGACAATTTATAGCTAGTGTAGTTGAATACAAAAGTCAAAGGGCGAAAATGATTTTTCATTATGTGTCAAATGGGTTATTGGGTCATTATGAGGGTGTTTGTCAAGTTTTTCAAACCCCAGGGGCAATTGAATCATACTCTCCAAACGTTGCATCTAGGGTGTCAGTGTAATTAACCCAAAAATTTACAAGAATCACTTGAAAGTAAAACAAGCATTATTAAACTTGAATGACCAACAGTGCGCCCTATATATGGTACACAAGATTACTAGTGAAAATTTCACTCGTACACTTATGCAATGTCTGTAATGCCACTAATATTAACTAATTATAACCCATTTCAACCACTAGTGAAATTGTGCAATAGTATTATCGTGAATGTGGAGATGTTAATTAAATACATAATTGTTACTCCAGTGATATTGTGCTTGTGTGCAATGTCATAAAATTAATAATAAATAAGAAATCTAAGATATGTAATAATAAATCCATGTCATCAAAAATAGCAAATTTCAATGGGAAAAACACCTCTTATACACCATCACACTCACACAGTAGTTTCAAAGATATATTTTTTTTAATTAACTGGTATATTCTACATAGAAGCATCAAAAAAGTTCTTTATTTTTTATTTTGTAAGTTATTAGGCCACAAGTGTATTAGGCCTTTTTAAAAAAGAATGTGGAGCGGGGCCAATGCACCTATTTTTTCATTTTTCTTAAAACTTCAGTATAGAAGTAAATTTTAAGCTTACACGAATAAACTCTGGTGCAGATCAACCAATGTCCAAGGAAATGGAGAAACAAAAATTATAAACATTTAAAATAAATGTGCTTTAGTTGTCTCCGTTCAAGTAAAAGACTTTCTCTACCCTGTACCGGCAAGGATCAATATCTTGTTTCAGCATTTGTCACTGCCTCCACAGAAACGAAACAACATTTTGGAAGCAACATTGTTTCAGTCAAGACCCTATATGTTTCAATTTTTAGATGGTTTCCGTGTTAGTTGCTCACAGAACAAAAACAAATTGGGTCTTGTTCCTCTATACAGGTCAAGAATCTCACAAAAAGGTAAACCTTTGAAGACATTACTTCTAAGTCATCCTCATATTTATAATCCAACTCGCGTTTATTAAGAAAAACGTCATTTTATTACTGCCTCTTCACTGAAAACGAACAAAAAAAAAAGGCAGTATAGAAGAGGCTTGTAACGGCCATAAAGGGACCGAGTTCAAATTAGATATCAGAAGAGAATCATATAGAATAAGTAACCAAACTCATAGTAATTATATCTTCAAACTGAAAATCTTGCAATTCGACCAGTACCAACTTTATATGCACCATAACCACTACTATCGAATTCATCGCTTCTGCTGCTTCTATTACATGCAATTGAATAAGCTTCAGATACGGGAGTGGAGCTTAGAAGTGATCCCTACCTAATCTCTAATGACTATACATTTTTTTCTTAAAACATTGAGCACCCATTTTCTCTATGGGCAATAATTAAGAAATAACCCAATTTATAGACTGTTTTCTGGCTGCATAAGAAACTATTTACTCACACACACACACACACAGAGAGGGAAGAAGAGAGGAAAGAAAAGGAGAATATCAAATACGAGGTAGGTCTGAAGCTGCATCAGATAGAAGAGGAAGAGTTATTTGCATAGAAGGTGAATACAAAAGGCCGACCACAACTTAAGTGGGATGAGGTAATTATAAAATATTTCAGAAAATAATATATTGGATAGAGACGTGGTACATAATAGGAAAGAATGAAAAAGAGAATTCATGTGCTTGACCCCATCCATATGCGACAAAGGGAATAATAATAATTATGATGATGAAGCAATGCGAAAATTAGATCCGTTCCTTTGATGCAAGCTCAAGATAATATGGAAATTTTAAAGCTCAAATTAATATTTACATGTTCATGATCTTAAATGGACATACTAAAAAATAAGCAACAAAATGCCTATACGGAAATAATTTATCTAGAGTTGCAAACGGTATAAACAAACAAACCTCGTATTCCCTGACGCGGAATATTGGGCTAAGCATAGCGCATTGAAGAGCACAGCCACGAGCCACGCACTCGCTTGCATTTATAGTCCGGCTGGGTTCTTTACTGAAAAGAGTGGTTATAATCCTTGTAATAGCTGGTATCCGGGATCCTGATCCAACAAGCTCGATGATATGAATCTTCTCTGTACTCAGACCACAATCCGCCAAAGCCTTACGACAAGGAATACTAATCCTCTCCAACAACTCCGACGACAGCTTCTCAAAATCCTCCCTTTTAATGAAACCTCTAACATCTTTCTCATCCATCAAGCATTCAATATTGAGTGGTGCCTCCGCATTTGCACTCAGTACTTTTTTCAATTTCTCACAAGCCGCCCTAAGCCTGATAGAAGCCCTTGCATTAGAATAAACATCAATTTTGTACTGTTCCTTGAATTGGGCTGCAAAATATCTGAACAAAACCTCATCAAAGTCTCTCCCACCAAAGTTCCTATCAAAAGCATGGGATAGCATCTTCATATGTCCAGGTTCAAAGGATGCAACAGCAACCTGTGTATCACAATGGCCAATGTCTACAAACATAACATGGGTTGGGCCTGAACTGGATAAGTCATTCTTGTAAATGCCATAGCCAAGTGCAGTAGCGGTACAGTCATGCACCAATCTCAATGGCTTCAGCCCAGCAATCTCTGCAGCATGCAAATACATACGTCTTTGCAAATCTGTAAAGTACGATGGTATCCCAATTACGCAATCTGAAATGGGTATCTCAATATTTTTCTCGGCAATCTGCTTTAAATGTGCAAACAACATTGCCAAAATTTGGACCGGAGTAAAACTATGTTTCTCATTCAAATACCTCAAATGTATTAAAATGCCACCATCTGGACCCTCAGAGGTCTCGAAAGGGAACACCCTAAGGTCATCCTGAACATCGGGTTGCTTAAACTGCCTACCAATCAACCTCTTCACCTGAGAAATCGTTGATCTCGGGTTCATGGTTGCAGATGCAGCCCCTGCTGCACCCAAGAACCTTTGATTCTCACCAAACGACACCACGGCGGGTGTTTCACGGTTCGATTCATTGTTCAACAAAACATCAATCCCCCGCTGCTTCACAACAGCAATCACACAGTTCTCGTTCCCAATATCAAATCCCACCACACTCATTTCAGCTGAACCCGAATATATACCCTCACAATTTCAACAAAAAAACAAAACTGGATGCCAAATTGACGGCAAAAACACCTATAAGGGATCGATTTTCACAACGATTAGCACATAGAAATCGATTAAATCTTTTCTACACCACCAAAATTATAAATTTGGAGCATCAACAAGAAGAATTTTATAGAGTATTTGCGAATTTGGTTAATTAAATCAAGGATTTTACCTGTTTAAGTAATGTTAGTAACAGATTACATTAATCCAACTCCTACATAAACATTGATATCTATATGTATACATATATGTATATATATAATTGTGACTGAGCAAGCAATATGGTGTGACAAAATATGTAACGCAAACGGAAAGATGATACCTGGTTGAACAGCGAAAAAGGGAAACCCTAGAAACAGAGGTGGTGGTTGAGAGATAATGTCTCCGAAATAGATGGAATTGAAAGAGGGCAATAATCGAAGATGTATCTATCTATCTACAAGGTTATTCTTTACATGTCTATATATATCTGTGTATATGATGCTATTGGATTTTAAAGCAATTGTTAGCCGGACTATAGAGAGAAAGAGAGAGAGAGTTCGTGTGTGTTATGCCTGAAGACGAAGGCCCCGTTTGGAAACTATGTTTTTGTTCTGTTTTTTGTTTTTTGGCACTGTTCAGGAGAACAGAACATGTTTGGCAGCCCTTTTTACTGTTTGTTCTGTTCTCAATTTAGAAACTGTTTTCGTGAATAGTAGAAAAAACAAGGGAACAACAAAAACTTGTTTTTTTGTTCTTTTTGGGATTTTCCAAAAAAAATGAATTGTGGTAGAGAGGAAACATTGTGTGAGAATATGTGTGTTTTTTTACCCCAAACATGTTTTTTGTTCTTGTTCTTTTGGGTGAAAAAATAAGAACAAGAACAAGAATTATTCTTGTTTTTTGGTTCTCAAAACAAAAACAAAAACAATGGTTCCCAAACGGGCCCAACTCTTTTTTATTTGTGTTTGAAACTCACACGTCAGCAAGGAGGTAATGGTGGGACCCGGTGATGTCCTAACTTATAAAGGTCGTCAAATGAAAGTTTTCCTTTTTTTTTTTCCGCGATTTTTAGAATTCAAATGCATTACATGAATAGTTTATTTTTATTTTTTTAAAAAATATTAAAAGACATTTTGGTTATTTATGATGCCATCTTATTAAGAGAAGACGATCAAAGTGTCTTCAGAGTTATAACGAAATAAATTTGAAGATGCAAGTGGAAAGGATAATTGCAAAGAATTGTAAAAATAAATATTATTATTATTATAAAATTAAAACGCTTAAAATTCTTCTAAGCCCTAAGATTTACTAGGATGTATATAGAGTTATTTTTTCCCCACTCCTAGCCTAATTAGTTAACTATTAAATATAAATTAAAATTAAAATTAAAATAAGTTTTTGAATAAAAAATATTAAAAATTGAAATAATTTTTATATATATCTTGTCTCGTGACTATATCAACTAAAGTGTTTATAATCTGTGATTGGGGTGAGAAGAAAAGTTTGTTTCTCATACTTTTTGTCAAATCCTTGTAGGGCATGGCAATTTGCAAAGCTTGCTTATTTGCTAGAAAGGTAATAAATAAATTAGCTGGAGAATAGTGAACCGTAAAATATACCATTTCAATATAGATAGTTCGGTATTTATTAATTTTTTTTTTTAATTTAATGATATATTTAGTGACATCCCCTTCCTCGTAAATTTAATTTATTAATTTTAATTTTATTTTAAATATACCTTTCCTCGTGGGACACTCATTCTTGCACCCCAACAGCCCTGTTTTTTTTCCAACAAAAGTCCCTTTTTTTGCTAAGTTTGTGCCCCCAAATTTTCCCATCTATCAAATATTTATCCTCCAATATTTTTTCATTCATATTCTCCATATCACAAAGTTCACAATGCAATCCCCTTGTAAGCACACTCATATTTAGGGGTTGTTTGGCATGCGCTACGTATGCTTCTGATATTTGTGCTTTAGAATGCTATTGTACCACTATTTGACAGCAGAAACGTGTTTGGCGCAAGTGTTATGCTTTAAACAGTAGTGAAAATTTTCATAGCAAAAGCAAAAGTTTTTTTAAGTCACTTTTTGATACTTTTGGATGCTTCGATACTGTTCACTACACATTTCAAAATAAATTCCAGTAGCATTTTTCACCCCAAACCCAAATTTTTATTTTCTTTCACGCAACCCTAATTATCAATAATATTTTAATAATAAATAAATAAAATGAATAGATAATAACTAAAATGAACAAAAAATAGTAAATAAATTAACTAAAATAACAAATAAATAAAAAAGGAAAATGAATAAATAAAAAAGTTGTAAATAATAAATAATTAAAATAAAATGAATAAAAAGTTAATACATTAATAGAATATAATAAATAATAAAGAAGAAATAAATATAAATAATAAATAAATAAAAACAACAAATATATAAAAGGAATCTATAACAAATAAAAAAAATCATAAATATATGATAAATAAAAATGAATAAATAGATATGTAGTAAATAGCATTTGAAGTCAACAAACATATTTCGCATCTTTCTGATTTCAATTTTTCTGCAGCAAAATTATAATACCAAACATACCTCCAATTTTGACTCACGACACTCTCCAACAAAAATGTTATTTTTGTTTCAATGAAAGCAGAGCACGTAAAGCAAAATGCAATCCAAATGAGCACTTAGTACTTAAATAGGGTCATCAACCTATATTGCACATTTTCACCAACAATAGGTGTACACCATGAACATGCCACCTTTAAAATGTTCAAATTAAGCTAAATTTGAATAAGACATGTCTCAAGTGCGAGCAAGGCCTAGGTTCCCTATTGTTATCCGGTGAAGTTCCTAAGTGTGTTGTGGCATGCCAATGTGATATGGGAAGATGACATAGTAGCAGTTTTGGTAAATAAGTCCAACTTTAGAAGTCGAACTTAGGAATGTTGGAAAAATGCAGGAATTTAATTATAGCATCCTTGTGGTCTAAGAAGATGATTTGTCAAAGAAGATTTGTATTTGGAGGTCAGGAAGATTAAATATGGCCATTATGACTCCTCGAACAGAGCTAATATTTGTTCTGGTCACAACTATAATTGTATTTTCTACATATATATAGATGGGTGTGTTCCTGACCCAAGTGGGCATTCAACCACTTAGCAAGGCCATAGCAAGCATTGGCTAAGGCATGTATATGGAAGCTTGTTGGCATGTTTAGACATGGTTCGGTGACACGGTTGGTGGGATGGCTTAGTGATGACACGGTGGGTTGTGCTGGAGCACGCATGGCTTGGTAAGCTATGTGTGCATGCCTACGAGTGTGTCAACTTGCCTTTGGCAAGGTGATGCCTTAGCTTGGCATGCAATGCACTTAATTCGGCAAGCCATGTGCACACCAAGCTTTGGCTAGGCCAACTTGCCCTTGGGGGCAAGGCTGTGACACTAAGACAAACAAAGGTTGGTGCTGACAAGTTCAAGACATAGGAGTGACGCAGCATGACCTATGTGTCAAGGCATTGAAGAACCAAGAAATGGGCATGGCTAGGTGTATGCTCGCTAGTGAAAGCATTGGTTCAGACTTGACATTGCTTTCAAGTGCGTATAGGCTTGAGAGGAGCTGGGACAAGACATTTGGCTCAGTAAAAGCAAGCATTGGGCATTGTTGGCTCATGTTTGGCATAGATGGCTCGTGATGGTACAACATGACTCAAACTTGTGCAGGGTTGGTCAAGGCATGGTGTGGCTCAAACAAAGCAGTTGGGCAATTTGGAGACACACAACCACTAAAAGACATGTGGCATTGCAGGAGAGTGCCATGACATATCTGCAGTTGAGAATGCAACTGTGCAATTGGTGTTGGCAACCTTTGATTGGTGCCAACACAACCTAAGTGGATGGGGTTGTCATCCATATCAAATAGGCAGTTTTGTGTTTATGCCTATATAGGCACATGTATAGCATTTGTATATGCATATATGTTTTTAGTGAGAAAGTGCTTGTATTGTGTTGGAGTGTGGCCTGAGTGAAAGAATCCTTGTACTATTTGTGTGATAATAGTGAAGGTAAGAAAATCATTGTTGTGGTTTTTTGTAAATTATGGGTGTTGCTTGTTTATATCACATTCATATCTATAGTGTGTGTGTATTGTGCGAGACTTAGTGTATTTCAAAGACATCAAATGTGTTGTTGGATGAACCAGGTTGGAACAAAGTTAATTGTGTCTGATTTAGTGCTATCATAGGGCCAAAATTCGTGGTGAAAATTGACTCATGTGACACCTCCCATCATTTTCCTTTCATTTACCCTTCCCTTCTTTCCTTTTATTTATTCATTCTCTTTTTATCCTTCTTTCCTTTTTTATTATTTCCTATTTTCCTCCATAAAGAGCTATCTGGGTTGGAAAGTAATAAATTATGAAAAACCGGGCGCGTAATACGCAGTTAGTCGAGCAACGGTTTATTGTTATTGGGATATCGATTAAGAACACAGTGGCCCACGCTAGCTGCAACCCTCCTCCATCCAGAGCACGCAACATGTTGTAGGACAGCAGTGCCACTTAGCGTTCTCAACCCAAGACCCGCATGTCTTTAACTTTCCAACCACATAATTTTTTTCTAGAATTGCGTCTATGATTAAAAGCACAATGGCCACTTGTTTATTCACTTTTATACTTTTATTCTTAAAAGAATATTTTATTTAGATAGGGGGAGACAACCATTAGGGGTGGTGCTTAGAGATGTCCTTCCCATTTACCACGTGATGTTTAATAAATAGCTTAGCAAGACTTCTCAATTTCAGTTTTCTTCTCCAATTACAAGAGCTCTTCAAATGTAACTATTCTTAGGGGCGAAAGCCATTCATTGGTTGGGGGGGGGGGGGGGGGGGGGGGGGGGGGGGGGGGGGGGCAATGTAACACCCCGTGTTATTTTCCTTTTTCCTGAAATTATTTCCGATTTATTTTCGGTTGTGACGTCACTTGTTCTTGACGCATTGTTTATTCTTGGTATTTCGTACCTGATTTTTTTTTTGCGTATTACGTTTCGGACTTGGAGGGACGACGTTTGCGCGGGTTCTTATTGTTACCGACGTTTAGCATTAGTGCTTCGACCAGATGGCTACACGTTCTGTTGTTCCACGTTTGAGTTCTGACTCGATTGTTTCGGTATAGTTCGGGAGGTAGCCTGTGTTTTGGTTGTTGGGTTCTTACCCCGGTGTATTTATTCTGGACTATTTTAGTTAATTGGTGTCACGTGAATTTTTCGATTCACATGACCACACTTGAGAGTCGATCCGTTATTTTTTGGGATTAATTATGCCTATATAGATTATTGCAAATAATTATATAGAGGTAGGATTATTTTGTAATTATGGATATTAAGAGGGTCACTTTTGCAATATAATATATATATGTATATGAGTATACACATCTGCGTAGGATAACTCACGCACGTCTCCTTCTTCCTCCTTTTCTCTTCACGCGACGACTTGCGTTGTTCCTCCATTGCTTTTCTTCATCGCAACTTGAGAGAGAGAGAGGGGGGGGGGGGGGGGGGGAAGGAGTCGGCATGGAGGGCCGGTGGTCGCGCACAGAGGCGCGACCTGTGAGAGCTGGAGTTCGCCGGCAACAACTGCGGCGAGTGGCAGTGATGGCGAGGACTGGCCCGACCTGGAAGGAGGTCGTCAAAGAAGCAGATGGTGGCTGGTGGTGGTGGCTGGAGCTGCGCGCGGCGGAGTAGCAGCAGTTCGCGCAACAGATGCGAGTTCGTCCAGACTTCGGCCATTTTTTTGGTCGACTTCCCGTTGTCGGTTTGGGCTGATTTTCGGACGGTAGCTTCGCCTCGGTGCTAGGTACGTCATACTAAAATTTCGTATTTTTTCATTGAGAGGTTTATCCGAAAATTGGGTTTATAGGTTTCGTTTGGGTTATTTTAGATTTACCCAAATTGATTAACCTATTGCTAATGGGCTTCGTATATATCATATAGGTTGTCGAGGCGGACGTTTCGATATATTCGAAATAATTTTCGGGCGACTTTGGTCGGCGGACTCCATGTTCGGGCGCCGACACTGTTCACGGTGGGTTGTTTCGGGCTGTTCTGTAAGCGTATATTAAGGTGAGAAATTTTATTCTCACTTCCGTATCATTGACGTGGTTTGGGTGTGCAAACCTCTATTTATTTTAATATAGATATATTAAATTATTAATTTAAATATCTATAATTGAGTTAGAATCGAGACAAGACTTAGAAATTAATTTGAGAAATTAATTAAATTATTTTTCTGCGAAATTAAATAAATACCTATTTGAATTGAGAGATAATAGGTGGCTTAGTAACCCCTTGAGAATTAAAATGGATTAGAAATTTTTGTAAAAGTTAGACGTGAACTTAGAACGCGATATTAGTTCCCTTTTTTACTGTGTTAGGGGATATGTGAACGTGAGGGACGTGAAAACTTAGACGTTATGCTAGGTTCCCCTTATGATACGTGGATTAATTGTTTTAGTTGCATTAAAAGCATGTTAAGATAAATGAAAGTATTTTTCCTAGGAAATTAAAGGAAATATGTTGTTTAAAACATGAATTGTACATGAACTTGTTTTCTCGTGATTTAAATGCCTTTATTGTATTTTAAAAGCATGTTAAAGAAATTATGAGATTTATGTTGGTATCATGTGAATATTTTCATAAATATGATGCATTACATATTTATGTTGAGACATGATTTTTATTGAGGCCTGTATGCATATTGAGTACACCGTGTCGTGTGAGTACATGGGTGTTGGTGCATGTAGTTCATGGGTTCACCTTTTGTAGAGAGAATTCAATTGGTGTGGTATACGTCCGTTGTGTATGGTGTGTGAGTAGACTTGTTTTGGATCGTCGCAACAACTGGCTAGTGGGTGTTCCCAACCTCCGGATCTAGTATATCCGAGAATCGTGGTATAGGGTGAGTCGTCCCATTCTCAAAGTCGCAGGTCATCACGTGCATTTGATCGTTGGATCTTAAGTCGCGGGTCATCTCGTGCAACTGATATTCCTTGTTAAAAGTGATAAAGAGAAAAATCACTTTGGGATTATTCGGTGCGGCACTCTACATTCATTCGTGAGCCTGTATCCTCAGAGGAATGGTAGAGATTGATCATGTTGACCTTTGGTATATGTACCACGGGTGGTGTTGAGTCACATTGCATTTGCGTAACATTTATGTGATTTCATTCGACATATATATGTGATATTATTACATGTGGATTTTTGGAGCAGGTTTATTATGTGCTATTATTACCTGTGGATTTTGGAGCATGTTAGTTATGAATATTGCGAAATAAATTCATATTTTATTAAAATGCTCAACTAAAAGTGGAAAACATGAAAAATGTGATTATGTGTTGTAATGGTTAAAGTATAATGAAAATTATATTTTTATACTTTTGGTTATATACTTTAATGCCCTTGGGGGAGGTTAAATATATTGGCATAGTGACATCTGTGAATAGTTGAGGTTAGTGATGGATTGTAGAGTCGATTTTATGTTGAGGCCTTAGAGAAGGCATGTAATAGTTTTGTGATCATGGTTAGTTGTGTGATCTCTTTGGAGATTTGAGGTCAGTGATTGATTTTAGTATCAATTGAGATTTAAGGCCTTAAATAATGCGGGTGATAGTCTTGTGGTTTTGGTTGGTTGCATATTACTGACCCTTGATGTTTCTTTCCCACTTAGAAGGATGTATCATTTATTGTACTTTTGAGGTTTTGAGTGCGGTTAGACGAGGTTGTGATTGAACCTGTCTAGTTGAGTGACAATGGTCTCTTGATTCTGTTAGCAATCTAGAGAGTTGATATCAAATATGAAATTGAGGTTATAATGAATTGGAAGATGTATTGATTAAAACTAGTTAGTTTCGTGGTATCAGCCACTAGTTTTCCATTTTCATGATATTAAGGGGTCTAAGTGATTTTATTAAGTACTTGAGGTATTGTAGTGTTGCAGCGTTGTTCCTCATGCTTAGTTCATTCTCCTAAGCATTCTTTGTACTGTGTTTTGTATACTAGTATGTGATTGTTGACTTATATGTCACTCATTGAGTCGTCGGTTACGGCTTGGTGCCGAACCTCTGCCTTGTGTTGTCATTTGATTTCGTGGGGTTGGAAACGGGTAGTTGTGTTCTGTGAACCAATGTAGTACTCTTCCTTCTTTGTCCTCTTGGATATTATAGGAATTCGTGGAGTCGTATTCACTCTTATTTGGCTGTCTTTCAGAAATGGCGTTTTCCAAGTATTGAAATAAACTCTTTGTATTTAAAAAAGAAAAACCTATTTTCGCCTACACCTGTAGTAACGAAAATTTTTAGCACTTTATAAAATGATCTTAGGATCTTCTTTAAAAAGATTTTTAACTTCTAAAAGTCGGTGATGACGACTGACGGAGACCTGGGGCAAAACGATCATTTTTATTATGTGGATTTTTAAAGAAAACCTATTATATAGAAATTCTCGGGATTATGAGGTTACGAGACTTCTTTCTCAAAAATCTCAACCTGTAGTGTTTTGAAAGGTAGTTTCTTGTTTTACCTTTGCTTCGGATCATTTCTAAGTCTCGGGTATGAGGCTTGGTGTTGTTCAGTGCACACATATAGTGTTATCTTTCACTTCTTCTTGGTTGTTGATGTCACCACCTAGGTGATTTGAGTTTTTCGTACGTTAGGGGCATGGATGCCGAATGGATTAGTTCGAGTTTTAAAGCATTTTTCTTAAAAACTATTAAATCCCTGGGATTCATCTTTTTATAACTTTCACTCTTGGCCATTCACTTTTGGTTTCCTTGTTCAGGTGTTTTTCCCTAAACACTTGTGGTGTTCTTAACCTTGACATTGTTGTCTCGATTATCTGTTGGTTTAGCATTGAGAACTCTTTTCTTTTGCTTTGTTTTGGTGACCCTTAGGTAGTCGTTCATGAGAGTAGTGTTCGCATGCTCTTTGTGAATTGATCGGATGGTTTTCCTCGCCTATAGTGAGAGCATTAGTGATTTGATTTACCCTATTGATGATAGTATTATGAGGTCGATGTAATGATGTGATTTATGGTATTAATGAAGAGATATGATTGAGGTGATCCAACCCTTGAGAGGTAGATTTCCTTTAGGAATGGGATGACGTTTCGTATATATGTATATATATATATAGATGATGATTCTGTTAATACATAAGAACGTGAGTGCTTTTCCTCATGTGTTCTCGGGGAGTGAGTTATGGGTATTCCTTGGTACTAGTGGTGAATTTTGATCCTTGTGGATATTAGAGGTGAGTGTGTTTTTCATCTGTTTGGATCTTCTGGTTAGCGTTGTGAGTGCTTGATGATTTGTTAGATTAGATCTGGGTGTCGTGTACCTAGTGTACGTTGGTGAGAGTAGTGTAGACTACCGGTGTTGGTACTTGGAGTACGAGTCTTAGTCGTACCTTATAGACTTGTGTTGTGTACTTATATATATATATCTTCCCGATATGTATACTTATTTGCGGTAGTATATGAGTACGTGCCTTGTGGTTGCGTAGCCGAGATTTGTTGGGCTATATATCTTGCTAGATAGTTTAGCATTACCTAAACAGTTAGAGGATGTGGTAGTTAGGATATCATTTTTCCACTGAGCTTATTTACTCATAGGGGTATTTCATCACCCCCTGGTATTCCCACGCCAGGTTGCAGGAAATGTTACGGCTACGGGCAGCATGCGGTGCAACGACAGTTTCCTTTTATTTTCCTTGTTACAGGTTTTGGAGTTGCGCAGGGTGATGCGGTTACGGTTGCAACGCGACTGATTTGGGAATGATAGTTATCTGCTATCAGTTTCTTACCCATATTTTGTGAGATTGTCATATATTTCTTCTAGGAGCCAGTCTGTTGGCATATCCCTATTGGTGTATCATTTATTTCTTGTATTTATTATTTCAGGATGTCATTGTATTTATTCAGCACTGCCATGTGCATTTTTGTATTCTTATTCGAGCATTTGTGACTCTGTTGATTATAGAGGGTTGTGTAGGGGTAGCGGTGCTTCTTTTCACTGCCTCGGCCCTAGTAAGATTGATGAATGATGGGCCTGTGAGCTAGTGATATTATCGAACTGTTATTGACAGGTTATTCTATTGTGGTTGTGTGTCCGAATGTTCCATTTACAAATGGAACTTTGCCGGATTTTAGTTAGATTCCATTGCTTTGTTCTATCATTCATTTGGGTATGGAATATACCACTTTTATCATTATTCCATAATGTTTTCATGGTTAATGATATCTTAGTTGGTTGCTCATTGTAAGGATCACATCCTGGATTCCTTGGATGTCCCGGTTCGGGAGTCTTAGGAATTTAGAGGCATGTCAGTTGGTATCAGAGGATATTGTTGAGTTTCTAGTATTCGATTAGGCATGGAGTATATTTTTTATTGTTATTCCATGTATTTTCTTGTTATTGTTGACTCTAGTGGTCGTTTGACTGACGTCATCCCTTGGAAATTCGCTGATTCTCTGAATTAGAGTTTTGGGAATTTTAGGGGCGTGACAGACAAGGCCACTCCCCAAATGTTTTCAAAATTTTGTTTAGCCCCAAAAAGTGTATATATTACAGATATGTTTATAAAAATTGAATATGGCCGCCAAGCTTTTAAAAAATTCTTTTTGGTAACCTAAAAAAATATAGATTTTATCAATAAACTTATACAAAATTGCATTGCCCTTTAGAAAATTTTTATGGCTCCGCCCCTAGTTATTCTTCTGGAGTTTGACATTGGTTCCAACACGGATGTGGTGTTTATCATGGAGGCCTCTCTTTCCTCTTTATCATTGGCTGAGATTCTTCCCTCTAGAACCTAAAGTCATACTCCCTAATTGCTTGTGGGCATAACACAGTTGACATGGACAGACCTTCTAAAGTTTGGACCAACCGTATCCAAGGTCTAGAGTCTGGGTTCGAATTTTAGCTGATGTATACCATGATTTAATGTTACACGAGTTGTGGGGTCGGTTCAAAGGAATTCTCCTTGGGGTCTAGGTCCCAGGGAGATCGTCCTTGGGGGGTTAAACCTTTTATGATTTGCAGGCTTTATTTATTTTATTTGGAAGGAAGAAAATTTAAGCATCTTTGCTAGGAGAATTGTTTCCTCCAACTCCCTTACTTAATACCTTAAAGCTTGCATCATGATGAAATTGATGTCTCAAGCTCAAGAACAATCGACAAACATTACAAAAATTTTAGTGCTGGTAAAAGAAAAAAAAACGCTAGAAAGTTATCACCAGCAGTAAATAATTGTACCGGGAAAACCACCGCCGGTAAACTTTTCCGGCACTTCCCCCTAAAACGTCGGTAATCATCGGCATTTTTTTCCAAACCGCCACCTAGTCCTGCTTTACTGGCGCTTTATCCAAAAACGCCACTAATAATTCTAGCACTTCTTCCATAACGCCTGTAGCCCAAAATAAACATTGTAAAAATCCACCACCCACACTCAAACCTCTCTCTGCCATCACCAAGCTTCACTGTCACCTCAACCCTTCATCTGCCATCACCAAGTTTCACCTTCACCAATCAACTATGAAGACTACACACCCTCTAATGTTATTAAGCTTCACCTTCACCCACTAACCGTGTATGAGGAACCACACACCTTTTGCCATCACCAAGTTTCCTTATCCTACCACTTTCTATAATATATATCTGAAGAATGCATATTTTTCAAGCAATATGGGACAAGAATTTTTCCTCCATTTGTTTTCGGCATCAAATGCCGACTTTACAACTATTACCTCTAGTCGTCACCGGATCCTACATGGCCGTCGCAATGACCGCCTCTGATCAGGCTTTCCTGCATCCGCCAACGACTTCACAACCAATTGGAAAAGGGATAAGCCCTAGATTGCGTAATTGATTATAATTTGAGATGATAGGTTTCTGAAAGGAAAGGAAAAATCCCTATATATATATGTATGAGACATAAAGAGTGTAGAATGTTGCTCATAGTCATGGTCCCCAATAGATTATTCTTGTTTAATCATTTTAAAATATGAGCAAATATTTGGAGCTCATAATTACTATAGTTCATTTTATAATTCATACCAACCTAAGCCACATTTTAATTTTTAAAATTCAAATTGGGCTGGAAAAGAAGAGAAAGTAGGAAAGGAATAGTTAATCTTGATATGGAAAAAAGGATGGGTCCCATTCTGTAGCATTACATTTTTTTTTTCTATCAGTCTGGAACATTACATAACTCACTCTCTCTCTATATATATATTATATAGATATCAATATAGCTATCTTGTATAATTATAAATAATAAATTATATTTAATACTTAATATTTAAACAACATATACTTTACTTTTTATTTTTATAAATATACATGTACTTTAATTTTTATTTTTTTTATATTTTATTCAAATATAATATAAGTGCACTTTTATAACATCATAGGTTTTTGTTTTATTTTATTTTTTTTACTTTCGAAAGAAATCTAAGGTTTTTTTTCTTATTATTGTTATAATATGTTATATAATTAATGAACATAAATTTGTTAGGAAATTACATTGTAGTGTAGTTGGTTATCATTGCAATGTGTAGCGTTCAAGTCTAGGCAACATAATTTTTTTTTTAATTATTTAGCGGCACTTGTTTAAAAGTGCTGGTAAAAATCACTTTGATAACATTTTTCGGCACTTTCAAATAAGTGTCGAAAAAAGTCACTTGGATTATATTTATCGGTAGATCTTTGTGAGCTAATCTATGATTATCGGCACTTTTGCGAAAAGCGTCGGTGAATGGGGACTTTTTACCGGCGTTTTTTCAAAATGCCGGAAAAAATAAGTTTTTCCCAACACTTTTTTAGAAATACCGATAAAAAATGTGCCGGTAAAAGTCAAAAATCTTGTAGTGAAACCAGATAAATTGATATTGCATGGAGTCTTCCAAACTTTATTCTTGAAAGCTTAATTTAGTGGTTGCAGTTGTTTTGGTAGGCTTTGTATCTTGTTTTGGTATGCTTCAGACTTTGATCCTCAGTTTCAGATATCAACAATAATTGTATCTTAGAAGGAAGAGAAGGGTTGGGGAATAAGAAAGCCAAATAAAGAGATATTTTTACTAAGGATTTATAGTACTAAATAGGAGTCTTATGGCATACTTTCAAATAACCGGTTGTTGACACCCTAAATGAACCAATACATGAAATTAAAATTTAAGAGTAAATTGATAAAGATCGTCCACTGGCCGATTGGATTTTCGGCCCAACGGATACCTATATAAGAAATTGGAGTTTCCGCCCAACGAATAGCCTATATAAGGAATTGAAGATTCCCGACACTTGTGTTATTTGCTTGGATAAGAAGTTTACATAGGAGTTAAGTTAGTTTTTGATAATTATTGGATTAGTTTATTTATTTTATTAGGAGTTATCTTGTAATACATTTTTTCTATAAATAAAGAATGCATACCTCTATTTTAGAGGTCCAACACTAAACACAAAAATATTCCTGCTACAATAACAACTCTTTTATTTTCATTATGCAATTTAATTTCTCAGCATTGTTTATTTCAATTTCTCCCAATATTGTTCCTTTAATTTTCTTGCCATGCACTTTCAATACCATTTATTTTTCATGCACTATTTTAATTCCAAGTTCATTCAAGTCCTTGCAAATCTTTACTTTCCTGCAATTTAAATTCTCAGCATTCGTTCTTTCAATTCCTGTCATTTTCTTTCCGTTGCCCAAAAGCCCTCTTTGTTGAGGCAATCAGAACCCTTCACGAGAGTTGAGTTCTCTCTCGTAAATCGTTTGATTCTATTCCACATGTTCAAAAGAGATGAAGACTTGTTCCTTTTGAACCGATTGAACTTCGTCACCGGTTCTGGTACGATCGTATCTCACGAAACAAGAGAATCGGCCGAGCATAATGGCCGATTATTTTTGGAGCAAACACCGGCATCATTATGACTCTCGAATGTGGTGATACAGTTGTTGCCCGCCTTTCAAGTCTTCGGACTTTGAACCAACACACGCCTCTCTCCCCAAACGTCACCTATACGTGTCAACCCAAGCATTTTGAACGTGATCATTCCTCTAAAGAAAAAACGCATATAGGGGGACTAAATTTAGGTGTCTTATGTAACATGTCGGGGCCTATACAAAGTGCTTTGACAGATTTGGGAGATGGCTGATTATAATATGGCATGGTTGAGAATGAAAGAGTACTTGTTGATCAAAGAACAATTCTTCAAAAGAGTGACTTTGTTGGAAGAGGGAACAAACCATTGGAAGGATAAAACTTGTATGATTAGTTCAAAACAATAATTTGCACCTTATATTTGACGAGTAGCCATAATCTGTCTAGTTTGTTTATTATTTCTAACATGACCCGTCACTTTATAGATGACTTGTGGAGTCATATTCCCATTTTTTTTTATTCTGAGCTGACTTAATTTTGTTTATTCCCATTGAATTTAGTGTGTGAAACTCCAAAGAAACCTCCATCTAGTGCCAATAAAATACTTGACAATCACCCAGTTATTTTGAAGGATCCAGCATTTCACTCTTCACCAAAATCCATTTCAATAAAGAAATGAAGGTACAATATTTGTTATACACATATACATATATATAGACCTCTTAGTATTGCAACTGTTGCATAAGGCAATAGATGTTGCGTTGGGTTCCTCAAAAAGTTGTATTTGAGTAACCTTGTACTCTCAAAAATAAATATTACTAGCAATAACAATGGATGGCACTGTAAACTCAAAAGGTATATATTAAATTAGACTATATATATAATTGATAAGAGATATGTTCCGAACTTCACCCGACTAATCAGATAAAGTAATCCACAGACCCGTGCAAAGCGATCCTTCCATACGGATAGAGTAAAGCATTATATCCATGTTTACGACCCAACAAAGAATTAGAATGAAACATGAGGCATCACACCCCAAGTAATTCCGAGCTGATTTGGGTTAGATTAAACTTATATATTTGTAGCTAACTTTCCTAAAATCCAATATTAAAAAATATAAACGTTCATTCTGCTAACATAGGATCCACACTCTACGGTTGGTATTGAAATTCTAGACCATATTACTTCAAATTTCAAATTACTTTTACTCCAATTCCAATTAAATTTTTTTACAGAATATATGCCTCTATACGCACTACACAACACTATTATCATCATAAATGCACCTATATACCTGAGTCAATAGGAAACACTAGTATAACTATCAATTTCCATTTGAATATGTCTCGATGTTCTAATAAATATTAATTTGCAATCCGGAAATAGATAAAAATAGTGTTTGTCTACAGAAATGTGATGAAAAATGACAAATCAATAGAAATTTAACACTCAAACCAACATAAATAATATAATTGAAAATTTTATCTTCGACAATTTATTTATTTCGTGAGACGGATATTTTTGAGAAATTTACGAACTACAAATATGTTGTTGAGCAAACTATTTGACTATGTAAAGCTAATCTCATGTGCTATCATAACATGAGATTCCAAATGTACTTTAAAATTTCTCCATTAATTTCATTGGTTTACATATTTAATTTTTCCAATGAAAAATATACTCTAAAATTTTCATACTACATTAGCTTTAGTATTTTATACTATTTTTATAAAAAAAAGTTAAGCATTTACTCAGACACACTACCTCCATTGAGACACGAACACCTGAACTCCCATTTGGGAGTAAGGGGAGGGTACTGCATAGCCATTAGGCCTTTGGTTTTCTACTGTGTACTTGTCGGCTCCAACAACAATGGCACTAACGACATAATCGGATAATAACAACTCTTAATCATATTCCTATGATTCCTTCTAATTAATGCGTGGCCGTTGGCACCCTAAGTCGTGCCCAAACGGTTCCATCTATATCCATAATTAACTATAGCATTGTGCCCAAGTAGTTGCTCTTCTAAGGCTGAGTAGAACCCCTATTACCAAAAAAAAGGAAACAATTGTTAAGAAATCATTTAAACAATATTTTGTCTCCTAAAACTGTACAGAATCTTATATATACCTTTCAATATTTGGAAAATGATTTGTACTTATATATGATGGCGGCTACTGGCTCCTTTGTAAGGGCTTGGAGAATGAATGAACATGAAAGTTCTCCGTAAGTACTATCAAATCCATGAAGCAAACAACCTTAGGTACTGAAGGAAAGTTTAATCAATAACAATTAACTAACAAAATAGTCTTAATGACAAAAAGAACTGAATTTGAATTACCACTTCGCCCATCCAATTGCCTCGCACTCCTCTGTACGGATAGTCATGGGCACTTGTTAAACCATTATACCATATATGTTGAAGAACATACAACATCTTGTTGTCAGGTTCTTCCTCTGGCATGCAATCAATTAACTCTTGAGCTGAGAGCCAGATTATTTTTTTTCTGGGTGTCCGAGGTGATAATGCCATTCTATAACATCTTTCGCCCCTATGGCCCAACTAATTTCTTAAAAGAGAAACAAAAGTTTTAATTCATGATTAGAGCTTGATGAATGACAAAGTTCAAATCCATAAATTATTTTTACACTTATACAAAAGAGCACGCATAAGTATATACATAAAATCAGTATAAACATCTCCAACTGAGATTTTTGGGGTGGACTCAATTAAACATACTCGGCAAACAAATGAAAATAAACATAAAAGAATACTTGTTATGGGGTTTCTGGTTCATAACTGGGCTATCAACCTCAGAATCCAACCAATTTATCTCTTCCAGAATGTCAATCTCCTATTAAAAAATTGACATAAATGATTATAATATTGCAAGCAGCAAAAAACAAATTCATATTTTTAAAATTTTCTTAATGATTATTAGACTCATTCCTTTTCTATAAATTTTTTCTCATGATAGTACTAATTAACTTGCTTCATAATGACCTTAATTAGCCAATATAAAAGTAGAGGGCTAGTAGACTTGGACAGAAATGGGACTTTCTAATATCCAGGAATTCCGCAATTAAGATGCTCTAAAACTTTCATACTACATGCAAAACATATAAACAGAACAAGCGCACACTCAAAAGTATGACGAGAAACTTTGTGTTCTTTACAATCCCCTCCAAGATTGGATAATAGCAGGAACAAACTATATCATTCCTAATTAATGCATGGCCCTTGTCACCGCAAGCAGTTCCCCAACTGTTTCTTAATTTGAAATATGGTCCTTCATAGTCGTAACCATATCCATAAATGATCACATCATGGTATCCAAATACCCTATCTCCATTAATAAATGTGAAGATACCCTATTACCGAAAAAAGAAACAAGTGTAAACAAATTATTTCAACAATATTATTAGTTTGAGGAATATCGTATATACCCGTTCATATATTTGAAATGACTCGCACATAATAATGTCTGCAACTATGGGACAGTGTCTGAGGGCTTCAAGTATATTGTCAACATCGTCTCCCGCAATTACTACAAAATCTTTGTTCCGAGCAGCCCTAGGTGTCAGAAAGAAATACTAATCCATTTACCGAAAAATTAATTATTTACTGAAAAAAAAAGAAATACTAATCCATAATAATTAACTGACAAAATAGTCTTAGCGTCGGTTTGATTATGCCGTATTGACGGTTTGAATTTGAAATTGCATTTCAATTCCAAATATTCCAGATTTGGATGTTCAAAACTAATTTGTATTTTGGATTCCATTCCACTTCTAAAGATTCGAAATCATACCAGAAAAGTTATAATTTTCAATATTTAATATTTTTCATAAAATAACAGAAAAGTTGTAAACAAAATACAAATTTAAAGAAATATCAATATATAATAAAAAGTACAACAATCAATATATACACATTCTAACAACATCAATAGGCCCATTTTGTAATATTTGTAATAAATGAACACAATTGATCAAAGAACAAGATTATCACTACAAGAAAAATGGGTTTTTACGACTTTGTATTTACGAGAAGTCGGCATTTTAGCTCGTAAAATGTATCTTTTAAGAGGTTGATATAAAAATTCCCGTAATAATTTCATAAATTGAAGTTTTTACGAGAAACTAATAAAATACTCGTAAAAGCAAGTATTTAAGAAAAACTAAAAATATTGTTAATATTTTTATTATTAACAAGGTAGTTTTTGGCTATTACAGGATAAAAAAATATCTTGTAAATAATTGGTTGATAATTTTATTTAATTTTTATTGGTGATTAAGTATTTATGATGGCGTGTGCCTTTCGACCCTAGTGGTTAAGTGCCCCACGGTTAGAGTTGGCAAAATGATGCACGACACGTTAATACGACATGAATTAAAATGGTTAGGGTTGACCATAAAAGGGTTGAACCTGTATAAGAGTTGACCCAAATACAACACAAGAATATTAGTGTTGGGTTATGGTCAAACCCGAGTAACCCATTTGACACGATTATATTTATATATTTTTATATATATATATATATATTTTTTTTTTCTCTTCTCTAATTGGTCATGGGTTGAAATATATCAATAAACTATTATTGGATCGTGTCAAATTCAATTTAATTTTCCTGATAAATAGGTTAAATAGTTCATTTCGTGTTGGATTGTGTCAAATTTAATTTAATATATTATCATAAATAAGTTAAACGGATTATATGGGTCGATACGGATGACCTATTTAATAAATGGGTTGGATTAGGGTTGAACATATTTGACATGTATATTAACCAAGTTTTTTTCGACACGACCCATTTCAACCTGACACGATCTCAACCCAACACGAAGACGAATTGCAAGCCCTACCCACAGTGGTTTATGGTGGTCTGAGTTCGACTCGTTGCGCTCCCTAATCTAACATCTAACACGCAAAAATATTTTTTTGGACTATTTAAGCGTATTAACGAGATTCACGCCTCCTATAAATAAATTATTGATGAGAAAAATATATGTTGCAAAAACCTTTATCTGAGGAACATTTAATTTCTTACAAACTACGTTGTTGCCTGTAAAAAACTAAGTTTATTTACGAGGCCTCCATAGACAAGAGTGTTATTTACCGGTAAAAAACTTTTTACGACATATTTGACCCCTCATAAGTAGTTTTTTTTGCTTGTAGTATATTTTTCGTATTTGTCTTGTGAGTAAATCAATATATGTGGGTCGTGTATCTATGACTTTGCTATGTTAACTAAGAATTGATGAGAGAAAGTAAATAAACAAATAAGTTGAACGAGAGAGCAATTTTGTGTTAAACGTATACAAATTATGAACAATTTATAGTGAATAGGGAACAAATATATAATAACAAAAAGGATAATAACAAAATAAGGTAAAAACAACTACAAAATTAAAATTGCATAAATTATGAGTTATTTAATAAAACTAATATAAAAACGTATTTTCATAACATTCAAACAATTTATTCATATCTCCTAGAAGGAAAAAAATTTATAAATAATCTTAAAGATATAAAGTTTAATATTGGTTTCAATGAAATCATTAGTCTTATAAATCATGACTAACAATGATTCTATGATGCAGGTTGTGTGTGCATGGCTATGGTAGATTAACTAAAATTTGATTACACAAAATAAATAAGCAAATAAACTGAAAAGAGAGCAATTTATATGCACATTATACAAAAATACAAATTATGAAGTATCTATTGAGTCTACAATAAAAAGAACAAAATATATAGGAACTCTAATGAAAAAATGTAAAAAATGCAATATAATTTATTAAACTTAAAAGAGAAATAAAAACCAATATATTATAGAAGGGGTAGAAATAAATTCATTTAATAAAATTAACCAAAAACAAATATATTAAACTCAAAAACAATTATATACTATGAAGTGTTTATTGAAACTAAAGACAAAAAGGGAAGAAATCTGTAATGAAAAAAACAATTAATAAATATTTAAACATATCTATGATAAAATGTATATATATATTACGAGGGATTTTTTGAATAAATAAATTCAATTTTTTTAAATTCAGAAATTATGATGTATTTTATGAACAACTGTACTCATGAATGATGAAAACTATGTTCGTCACAAAAACCAAACATTAGGCAGCAAATCATATGTCGCATTTTATTGTCACAAAAAGTTTTTTCCATACTGACAATTGTTGGTATTGTGGTAGCCAAGTATCAACTATATTGTACTCATGAATGATGAAAACCTAATAATCACCATCTTAATTTTTTTTATCCTTCTGACAAGAGATAATATATGGATTGATAGTTAGATTCATTAAAAAGTTTGAATCAAAATCGTTTCATTCAAGTCATAATTAACATGTTTATGTTCTTAAGACATAGTTCTAAATATATGATAAAGGTCACAAATATTATTAGCTAACAAAAGAAAATTGCCTAAAAATCATACCTATTTTTTCCGTCTCTACTGATTCCCTTGAGTTTTTTCCTCTTCCTAGCAAGAACACCTAAAAATTAAGGAAAGATAAATAATATTATTGAGACATAGACATTGGTAGATGAAGCATTTTCATTTTAAGACTTAAGCTACCATTGCAATTACAGGAATAAGTAACATAAAAAAATGTTGAAAATGATTCCAAATAATAAATAAAATGAGAGAATCAACATGTCAATCTAAACCCTATTTTAAAGACTGTATAAGGTGGTGAATATTAGTGCAAAAATAAACTATCTGATGACTGGGGAGACATATTGTACAAATGGTCACCACTGTCCTTTTGTCACTATGGGATGTATCTAGGCAAACACGACCTTAAAACCTAAAAAGAATAACAACTCAAAGCACTTAAACACAGTGAGAGTTTCTCTAATATATAATATGAAAGTAGTAGATTAATATAAAAAGACATTGATAATTTAGGAGTAATCTCTTTTTTGACTTCCTAATTAGTGCCATCTGCTCAATCCTTTTAGGAAGCATCTGACCGAGTTTCATTGCAAAAATTAAAATAAAATGCGTGACAATTGTTGGTATTGTGGTAGCCAAGTATCAACTATATTGTACTCATGAATGATGAAATTCTACTACATAAATTTGCGTGAGGAATAGAGTCCAGATTCTCCTGTATGATTGTTGTTGTTTACCGGCCTTTACCTTTTGCTTCAAATCTGTTAGTTGGTATATCAATATTCAAGTGCTCCCTGAATCTAAAAAATCTACTAGATGAATATAAGGTGTGAAGGCATGGTGCCCAGTGTCTCCTGTATGAATGTAGTCATTTATTGGCCTTTGCCTTCTGCTCAAAGTATGCAAGTTATAGCAGGTCTTATCTCAATAAGCGCCTTAGCATACCGAAAGGGGTGTATAATAGAGGAAAACTAGAAATGAAGTAAATTTCGATATATAGAAGCCCGATAGGAGCATAGTGCCCATTCAAATTGTGTGACTCTCGTAACCCTAATCTAGTGTAGAAACAGTTATATAGCATTATAGTCTGATCATCACTTGGACCAATCAGCCTAATGTATTCCAAGTAAGAACTTGTAGACACAGCAATGAAAGTGCAGAATCTATATTGTCCTGGAGCTCCTAATCACATGGTAATCACCAATTACACAGAAAATATACCTCCTTGCAGCCCTAGGCAATATGTATGGGTCTGTGTGTATGTAGTGAGAAAATTGAGAGGGAGAGAAAATTGGGCTGATTGAGAGGGAGGAACAGAGTCCTTTGATATATATATATATATATATATATATATATATATGTATAGGTCTGTGTGTATGTAGAGAGAAACTCAGAATAGAAGGACATTTTGGTAACAATATAAGGGCATTTTGGGTGTTTATAAAACTAAACAGCATGTGAAACGCACTTGCCTTTTTTTTGGTCGGAAAAGTTCCTTGAACAGTGTCGCAGGGGGTCTTTGTGCACATTTTTGCCAAACTATAGGGATTTAATTACCCAAATTGAACTATAGGGGGCTTATTTGCACATTCCTGATAATGTAGGGGGGGTTTTGTGCCTTTCACCCAATAAAAAATTAGTGCATCAATATTTTTAACTGAATTACCAATTATGGTATAATATAAATAAATTAAGTCTAAAATATAAAAAATATTTTGAACTACAAATGAGATTTGTTTTTTCATTTTTAATTATATATATATATATATATATTTTACAATAAACGAAAAAAATGATTTATGCCAAAAAAATATCTAATTGGAAAGTTAAAAATATTGATGCATTAATTTTTTATTTCGGCATAAATAAAAAAAAATTCGTTTATAGTAAAATATAAAAAACAAAGTTAAAAATGAAAAAAAAAAAAAATCCCATTTGTAGTTCGAAATATTTTTTATATTTCGGACTTAATTTGTTTTATATTTTACCCTAATTGATAGTTCCCCCAAAAAAATATTTTGGCATTAATATTTATTTTTGGCATAAATCAAATGTTTATCATTTATATTAAAATATAGAAAACAAAGTAAAAAACGAAAAAAAAATTCTTATTTGTAGTTCGAAGTATTTTTTATATTTCAAACTTAATTTTTTATTTTATTTTACCCTAATTGGTAGTTCCCAAAAATATTATTTTGTCATTAATGCTTTTTTTCGGCATAAATAAAAAAAATCATTTATCAGTAATCCCCCCTCTAGTTTCAGGGGCATTTTTGTCCGAAATTATAGGGAAGAGGGCAAGTTGATCAAATTTGTTAACGTAAACGAAATTTTCTGCATAGGAGGGGGGCAAGTTGATCTTTTTTGAAACCACAGGGGGATTTCCTAATAATAGCCCAACATCCTATCATATCATATCACATATGTTACATCATATTTATTTTAGGGTAAATAACAGTTTCACCCCCTGTTGATAGTGTAAATAACACCCGCACCCCCTCAATTTTTGCTAATTATAGTTTCACCCCTTGAAACGTAAACTACAGTTTCACTTTCACCCCCTCAACTCATTTTTCGGCGAGGTCAAACCGGGTCAACCAAAATCTGAGATGTGAAATGACCAAATTATCCTTATATATGTGTAAAGACTTGTTTGCCCATCCAAAATGATGTGAAATACCTAAACTATCCTCATCACTTATATATATATATATGTGTGCATAAATATATGTATATACCCATATACATATATGTATATGTATGAATTGGGTATTGAACAAATTCAATCTATATCATAGAAACATAAATTGGATCCAAGATCAACAAATACGTCCTATAAGAAGCATGATTTAGACCCAAAAAATCAACACACCCATTTCATATGTATGTAGATATATATGTGCGTATATATATATAGATATATATATATATATATAGTTATATATGTATATATATGTGCGTGTATATATATAGATAGTTATATATATATATATAGATATATATGTCATTTTGTTTTGATTTTTCTATAATTGAAAATGGACAATTAATTGAGTATGGGTAGGAATTGAGGTTTGATAATTGGTAGTTCATTTTAGGGTTAGGGTTTGATTTGAGGGGTTTTAGGAGAGAGTAGGGGTGAGATGAAGAAGATGATGGAAGGGTAAATAGGTAATTTAACATAAAAGAATATTTGATTATTTAAAATAAATATAAAAAAGGGGTATAAGAGTAATTGCACATATCCGGTCGCCGGATATGGGATTCAGGGGGTGAAACTATAATTAGCGAAAATCGAGGGGGTGCGGGTGTTATTTACACTATCAACAGGGAGTGAAACTGTTATTTACCCTTTATTTTATTAGTACTGAATATTAAAAGTTTGAAAGAGTCGGTCTTAGGCAGTTTGGGATGAGCTTCTACTTCTGTTCTTTTGCTTCTCCTTTAGTACGGTTCATAATTTTGAGAGCAAAGTGTGTTTGCTAACATGTGTTTTGCTTTCAACAATGTCAAAGTAAAACTTTCAAAATGACCAAACATATGCTTTGGTTAGTGGAAGCAATATTTTGTGCCTAGACAAGCATGAATAAATTAAAATAATTTTTATAAATAATAATGAATAAATAAAAAATAATAATAAATGATAAAAAAATTAAATATATTTATAAATTAAATAAAAATAAATAAATAAATAGTGATATAAATTTAAAAAATTAAATATTTTTATAAATTAAATAAAAATGAATGAATAAATGAATAAATAATCATATAAATAATAAATTAAATAAAAATAAATGAATACATAATAAATAAAATCAATTATTTACAAATTAAATCAATTGAATAAATGATAAATATATTAACACATAATAAACAAAAAATATTAATTAATTAATTATAATAAAAAATAAAAAATAAATTATAAATAAATAAAATAACTAATAATTAGTAAGAAATAATAAATAAATAATAATGAATAAATAAAAATATTTTTAATTTTCTTACAGCAAAAACATCAGTACTAAGCATGTATCCAATTCAGACTAAAAACACAATACATGCTTTTGCTATGCTTCAACTTTCCTTTTTTTCACAACATGAAGCACGTAATACTTTCCAAACAAGCCCTTCGTAAAAAAGTCAGAACTTCAGCCAATTTTTGTTTGCCTTTTCGTATTGAGATATGAAAATGGTTAAGCAGAAATAAAAAATAAAAAATTTCCGCCCATCTTATAGTTTGATCTTTTGAGTTTCAATTATTATTTCTAATATTTGTTTTTTGGCCTCTAACAAATAATTAATCACTTTGACCCTTCAAATAACATTGTACGCCCATAAAATACACGTAATGCATGAAAGTATTAACCTTTTGCCTCTCTTTAGTCGAGGATTTTAAAAAAGCACCTCTAACACTAGGCTACTATCGAAAGGTTTAAGAAGACATCCTCAAGTTCATCCAATAGTATTGGTTCCATCTCCGAGGCCAATGTTCAGAGCATCTGGTAGGATACAAATGTGGCTAGCTAGGGTATTAGTTTGGCTTGGATTTGATTTGGTATGGGGCTGGCCAAATGTGGGTCAGACTTGTTGCCTAGCAGCTTGACTAGTCACTTTTGGCTAGTCAATTATTTGTGGACCCATTAGTTGAAACACTTTGTCTTCTTTTGTATTTTTTAAATATTTTTTCATTTATATTCTTTATAAAAAAAAGTTCGTAATCCAAAAATAATCATCTTAATCGGGCCTCTCATTTATCGCAATCACCTTTTAAATTTGCATATTTTCACGACCATATCCAATTCTTTTATTAAAAACAAAAATCATGCCTAACATGCGCCTAGCTAATATTGTGTCAAGTGCTTAAATAGGGGTATCAACCTCTATTGCACATTTTCACTAATACAAGGTGTGCACCTTTAAAATGCCCAAAGTAAGCAAACAATTAAAGAATATATGCCTCAAGTGCGAACAAGGCCTAAGTTCCATCCCATTCTCCTTTCATTTTCCCTTCCCTTATTTCCCTTTTTTTTTTCTCAATTCCCTTTTTTTCCTTCTTTCCTCCATAAATTACCCAGATGGGTATGATGAAGAACATAGTGGCTCATGCTGGCCACAACCCTCCTCCATCCAGAGCGCGCCACGTGCTGCTAGTGCCACTTGGCATGCAACAATGTGTACTTATATAGGATGGTAGTTTTGTAATATATAACATATATAAGGATAATTTTGAAAAATTATAAATTAAACGGGGCGGGGCAATTAATCGGGACAGGGCGAGCCTCCCTATACTCGCGCCCGAAACCCGTCCGGGGTTTTTCTTTCCCCCTACTATCACAGGGTTCGTTTTTCACTACCAAAACTTTGCCCTATAATGGCACCAAATGAGATACAAACATCTTTTTATTCCAACCTGGTTCAGCCAACACACACTTGATGCCTTTGAGATACAACAAGTAATGCACTCAACACACACACACAAGGTATATATGTCACGCCCCGAATTCCTAGGACTCCGAAACCCGAGCCTAAGAGCTAAGGGAGTGATTGCGGAAGTAAAAAGAAATGAGAACCAACGACATTCAATCATCAAATACCCACGAAAGGGTAAAATGATCTGATACCACGCTGTCACGCCCCTAAGATTCCCGAAACTCAAATCTAGATAATCAGCGAATCTCCAAGGGATGACGCTAGTCAAGCGACTACTAGAGTCAACAACAACAAAGAGACACATGGAATAACAATAAAAATATACTCCATGTCAAGTAGAATGCTAGAAACTCACTAGCATCCTCCAATACCAACTGACACGCTCCTAAATTCCTAAGACTCCCGAACAGAGACATCCGAGGAATCCAAGATGTGATCATTAATACAAATGACCAACTAAGACATCATTAACCGTGAAAACATATGGGTTAATGATAGATATGGTATATTTCATACCCAAATGGATAATAAACTAAGCAGCGGAATCTAACAAAAATCCGGCAGAGTTCCGTTTGTAAATGGAACATCCAGATACACAACCACAACACAATAACCTGCCCAAAGCAATTCAATAATCACAATGGCTTCCAAGCCCCACATTCATCAATCCTACTAGGGCCGAGGTAGTGGAAAGAAACCAAAACCCCTCCAAACCCTCTAAAATCAACAGAGCAACAAATACTTGAATAGGAATACAAGAAATGCACCTAGCTGTGCAAAATAAATACAATAACCTCCTGAAAGAATAAATACAGGAAATAAATGATACATCAACAGGGATATGCCAACAGACTGGCTCCCAAAAGAGAATACATAACAATCCCATAACAATGGGTAAGGAAGCTGAAAGCGGATACCTATCGTCCCCAAACCAGTCGTACTGCAACAGTAACCGTATCACCCAACGCAACTCCAAACCTGTAACAAGGAAACAAGGGAAAGCTGCCGTTGCACTGCATCCTGCCTATAGCCGTATATTTCCTGCAACCTGGCGTGTGAATACCAGGGGGCAAATGAAATACCCCTATGAGCAAATAAGCTCAGTGGGAAAGGATACTCTAACTACCACATCCTCTAATAGTTTAGGTAATGCTAAACCACCCAGTGAGATACATAGCCCACAACATAACCCAGCCACGAAAACCCAAGGTACGTGCTCGTATACTATCGTACGTAAGTATTTAGGGGATATATATATATATACATCTATATATATATATAAATACACAACATGAGCCTATAGGATATGACTAAGACTCGTACTCCACGTATCAACACCGGTAGTCTACACTACTCTCACCAACGTACACTAGGTACACGACACTCATGTCCAATCTCACAATCATCCGGCGCTCACAACGCTAACCAGAAAATCTAAACAGAGGGAATCACACTCACCTCTAATATCCACAGGAATCAAATACGTCACTAGCACCAAGGAATACTCATAACTCACTCCCCTAGAACAGAGGAGGAAAAACACTCACGTCCTTGCGTACTAACATAATCATCATCTATATATATATATATATGTACAATATATATATATATATATATAACAAACCTCATCCCATTCGTAAGGAAAATCTACCTCTCAAGGGCTAGATCACCTCAATCATATCACCATACCATAATTCAAATCGACCTCATAATACTATCATCAATAGGGTCAATCACATCACTAACACTCTCACTATAGGCGAGGAAAACCACTCAATCAAATCACTAAGAGTACACGAACTCAACTCACAAGAACGACCACCTCAGGGTCACCAAAGCAAAGCGAAGGAAAAGACTTTCCAATGCTTAACCAATAGATAACCGAGACAACAATGTCAAGGTAAAGAACACCACAAGTGTTTAGTGAAAACACCTGGACAAGGAACCCAATCCACTCGGTATCCATGCCCCTAACATGTGGAACAACTCGAATCACCTAAGTGGTGACATCAAAAACCAAAAGAAAGGAAAGGGCAACACTATATGTGTGCCCTGAACAACACCAAGCCTCATACCCGAGACTTAGAAATGATAGGAAGCAAAGGTGAAACAATGGAACACCTTTCAAAACTCTACAGGATGAGATATTGAGAAAGAGGTCTCGAAATCTCAGAATCCCAAGAAAAGTAATAAAATAGTTTTCCTTTTAAGAAACCACATAGTAAAAATGACCGTCTTGCCCCCGGTCTCCGTCAGTTGCCATTACTGGCTTTTAGAAGTTAAAAATCTTTTTAAAGAAGATCCTAAGATCATTTTACAAAGTACTAAAACTTTTAGTTGCTACGGGGGTAGGCGAAAACAGGTTTTTTCCTTTTAAATACAAAGAGTTTAGAAAACACCGTTTCCGAAGGACAGCCAAATAAGGGTAAACACAACTCCACGGATTCCTATAATGTCCAAGATGACAAGGAAGGAAGAGTACTACATTGGGTTCATGGAACACAACTATCCGTTCCCAACCTCACGAGATCAAATGACAACACCTGGAAAAGGTTCGGCACCACGCCGTAACCTACAACTCAAGGAATGACGTGTAAGTCAAAGACATGTACTAGTATACAGAGTACAATAAAAGAAATGCTTAGAGGAATGAACTAAGCACTAGAAACAAGATTGCCAAGCTACAGTACCTCGAGTACTTAATAAAATCACTTAAACCCCCTAATATCATGAAAAGGGAGAACTAGTGGCCGATACCACGGGAATAACTAGTCTCAATCAATACCTCTTCCAATTCATTATGACTCTAATTTCACAATTGATAATTAACAAAATCAAGAAGTCATTTCCACTTAACTAGGCAGGTTCAATCACAACCACTTCTAACCGCACTCAAAACCTCAAAAGCACGATAAATGATACCTCCTCCTAAGTGGGAAAGAAACATCCAGGGTCAGTGATATGCAACCAACCGAAACCACAAAACTATCACCGCCTTCTCTAAGGCCTCATATCACAATTGATACTCAATCAATCCCTAACCTCAAATCTCTACAGATAACACATAACTAACCACAGAGGTCACTATGCCAATATACCTAATCTCCCCCAAGGGCACAAGGTAAATAATCACAAGTATAAAGATATACTTTTCATTTATACTTATTTTCTCATTTAATTCATGTTTTCGCATTTATCACTTTCAACTGAACATTTTATAAAGATATGAATTTAAATTTCACAATATTCATACATAACATGCTCCAAAATCCAACAGGCAATAATAACACATATTAAACCTGCTCCAACATCACATGTAATAATATCACGTATATATGTCAAATGAAATCACATAAATGTCATACATATTCAATGTGATTCATACACCACCCTTTGCCCACATCACGTGGTTAACGAATACGCACTCCCCCCATTTACAAGGAGAAAGAGTACCGCACCGATTCTTCCCAAGTGTTTTTGACACTACACTTTCAACAAGGAAGACGGTTGCACGAGACGACCCGTGACCAAAGATCCGTATAACGGATGCACGAGATGACCCGCGACTTCGAGAATGAGACGACTCACCCTATACCCCATTCACAGCTCATTATTCTGAAGGATGGGAACACCCCCTGGCCAGTTGTTGCGACGATTCGACACAAAGACACCCCACATGATTTCACAACCCACATATACCAATATCATGATTTAACACTACATGATATTCTCAATATGCATCCAGGTCCAAATGACAATCATGCCTCAACATAAATATGTAATACATCATATTTATGTAAATACCCACATGGTAATATATAAATCTCAAAATCTCATTTCATGCTTTAAAATACAATAAAGCAAGTAAATCATATGAAAATAATTTCATATACCATTCATGTTTTCAAAATATATATTTTCTTTAACTCTTTAGAAAATATTTCAAATTCCTTTATCATGTCTTTAAAATAAATTAAAGCAATTAATTCACGTATCGCAAATGAACCTAGCACAACGTCTAAGTTTCCGCGAATCTTTACTAACTCATTTAATTCTCAAGGGAAATTCTAAGCCATCTATTCCTATTCGATTCATATAGGAAATTATTTAATTACATATGAAATAATTTAATTAATTTTCTTAAATTAACTCCTAAGTCTAATTCCGATTCTAAACGAATTATAGATATTTAAATTAACGATTTAATATATATTTATATTAAATTAAATAAGGCTTTTGCACCCCTAAACTACTTCAATAATGCGGAGTGAGAAATAAAATTTTCCACCTGAAATACGCTTACAGAACAGTCGTTTCGGGCCCACCGTGAACAGTACCGGCGCCCGAATATCACGCCCACCGACCAAAGTCGTCCCAAAAATATTTCACA
The DNA here is from genome assembly GCA_963922005.1 of Cornus suecica. Classification (NCBI taxonomy): domain Eukaryota; kingdom Viridiplantae; phylum Streptophyta; class Magnoliopsida; order Cornales; family Cornaceae; genus Cornus; species Cornus suecica. The sequence goes on along the minus strand of OY998241.1, from coordinate 54,559,993 downwards.
TATATCGAAACGTCTGTCTCGACAACCTATACGATATATACGAAGCCCGTTAACAATAGGTCAATTAATTGGGTTAAATCTAAAATAACCCAAACGAAATCTATAACCTATAAATGCGATTTTCGGACAAACCATTCATCCTAAATTCACGAAATTAATATATGACGAATACATGGTAGAGACGAGGCTACTCACCAAAAATCGGCTCAAACCGATCACCGGAAGTCGACCGAAAAAATGGCCGAAGCTCCGGCCGGACTCCCCTGTCGCGCGAACAGCACTGGCCGTCCCTGGCGCCACCACCTGCGCGACCACCACCCAGCTCGCCGACCCTTGCCCTTGCGCCACCAGCCGCCGTCGACCACAGCCACTGCGAACCGCCGCCGAACTGCCGCTGCTACGCACTGCAACCGGTCGCGCAGCTCAGCCGACTCTCTCTATGTCGACAGCTCTCACTCTCCACGACTTCTCTCTCTCTCCCTCTGTTAACCGACGACCCATGGTGAAGAAGAGGAGCAGCTCAATCGTGCGTCATGGAGAGGAAGAAGATGCTGAGGTGTGTCGTGTAGGAGAAGGAGCAGCGTGTACATTCGTATACATATACACATATATGCCCTAATTGCACTAGTGACCCTCAACTTATCCATAATTACAAAATAACCCCCACTAAAATATATGTATATATAATTAAATAGATATATATATACAGTAAACCCCAATAATTATCGGGAACGCCCAAACATAGTCTCGTAAGCCCGAAATAATAACGGGACGCCCAATAAAATATATCGGGGTAGAAACCCAAATGTCGGGACACTAAACGCCCGGTCCAATTAAAATGCGTCGTCATCCAATTGAAACACTAATCATTAAACGTTGAATAAACTAACGTCGAAACGAGACCGTGTAATTGACAACAAGAATTCGCGTAGTCGTCAAAGAAAAACCATAAAGTCATCCAGTAGACTTTAAAACTAAACGCGAAAAATTTACAGGTATCAAATACCAAGAATAAATAATATGTCATGAACAAGTGACGTCATTACCGAAATTAAATTAAATATAATTTCAGGAAAAAGGAAAATAACACGGGGTGTTACAATATATGCAGAGAATATAAACAACACCCATAAATTTACAGAAAACCACAACAATGGTTTTCCAACCTTCACTATTATCACACAAATAGTACAAGGATCTCTCACTCAGACCACACTACAACACAATACAAGCACTTTCCTCTCTCTATAATTCGCTACCTATACAATGCCATACATATGTGCCTATATAGGCCATTATACAAAATTGCCTATATCTGATATGGATGATAACCCCATCCACCTAGGTTGTGTTGGCACCAATCAGAGGCTGTCAACACTTAGCACACAGTTGTACTCCCAACTATCAGGATGTTGTGGCATCTCCCTGCAATGCCACATTGCCTTTTGATGGTTAGAGTCAGTTGTGTGTCACCAAACTACCCAAACTGCATGTCTGAGTCACACATTGGCCTTGACTAGTCTTTGTCTTGCCTTAGTCTGAACCATGTTGCACCATCTTGAGCCAACTCAATGCCAAACATATGACAACACTGCATAATTTTTGCCTTTGCTGAGCTAAATACCTTGTCCCAACTTATCTCAAGCCTACACGCACTTGAGAGCTTTGCCAAAGTTTGAACCAATGACTTCACCATCGAGCCAGCACCTAGCCACGCCCATGTCTTGGTTCTGTCAATGCCTTGGCACATAGGCCATGTCGCGCCATGCCTATGTCTTGAATCAACACCAACCATTGCTTACCTCGTGTCACAGCCTTGCCCCAAGGACAAGTTGGCTTATCCAAAGCTTGGTGTGCACATGGCTTGTTGAGCCAAGTGCATTGCATATACACCAATGCATGCCAAGCTAAGACATCACCTTGCCAAAGGTAAGTTGGCACACTCGTGGGTATGCACACATGGCTTGCCAAGCCATGCATGCTCCAGCACAACCCACAGTGTCTAACCGAGCCATCTTTGCCAATCGTGCTACCGAACCATGTCAAACCATGTCTTTACAAGCCAACAAACTTGCCTATACATGCCTTAGCCAAGGCTGGCCCATGGCCTTGCTAAGTGGCTGAATGCCCACTTGGGTTAGAGACCCACCCTTCCCTATATATGTAGAATTCACAAATACAGCTCTGACCAGAACAAATATTAATCCTGCTTGAGGAGTCATAATAGCCTTTTTCGAAGTTCCCAAATTCCAAATCCGGATTTTATTTGACAGGTCATCTTCTTATAATATAGAGCATCTCCAATTAAATCCCTATAATTTTCCAACACTCTTAAGCCCGACTTCCAAAGTTGGACTTATTTACCAAAATTGTCACTGTGCCATCCTCCCATGTCACACTGGCATGCCACAACCTACTTCAAGACTTCACCGGGTAACACCTACCACTCCTATTTATTTAATCGGGTCCCAAACCCGCTTAAATCGGAGCAGGTCCGGGGCATGTATTTTTGCCATCCCTAGGCGTGCCCAACCCAAGACCCACCTGACTTTTTCAACAATTACATTCCAGCTCCATAATTGTTCTGGAATTACGTTTACTATCAAGAACACAGTGGAATATTTTATTCACTTTGTGATAGGTGGGGGATTTTTTATTTTTTTTTCACTTTTGACTTATTTTTCTTCTAATACCAATTGTAATCTTCCCACTTAAAGAGTTCTGGTGCTTGGAATTATTTGCACTAAATCAATAATAGTAAATGAGTGTTTACAAACCAAAAGAAGTTTAAGGCGGTTTATGCCATTTACCCATTAGATTGTATACGAAGTTGACGAATAAAATGGAAATTTTTTGTATCAGAAATCATTTCACTTTTGTAGATCAGATTTCTTGTAATATTTACTGATTTGTTTTTCACCCTCTAAACAAAATCTTTTTCTCTTTACTCAAAAACTAATTCTATGTCAAGACTCCTTCCCTTTATTATCCTCAATCACTCTCTGTATCTGTATCACGGTCACAAAATGAATCTGAATGATCATATGGCAGCCAAAATTAAAAAACTTACCTCCAGAGAGGCATGCTTTTTCACTACTATCACTTTTCTTTCAAATTCTCCACTATTTGTTCCCGGGTAACTTTGGTATTAAGTACAATTCAAAGGAAACTCAAATATGGAGCAAAAACTGATCCATCAGCAATCCAAGTTGATATTAGGCCCTCCATATCCACCAATTCCTCTGTAAAAATAAAATCTAAACGGGTTGACCTAGTTAAAAAAGACTTGCACAATCTCATGTTTGTTTGAGTCCTTCTGGGTGTAAATCTGTAACGTCCTGTTATTTCCCAAAATTACAAGTAAATTTTTTGCGATTATTTTATTATTTTATTTAATTAATAAAATAGTATTAGATGCATTCATAGATGTCGTATGTGTGAGATTTAAAGTGTGAGATTTTTTTGAATTCAGATTTTATTTTATTTTAGCGTTTCTGTTATCTAACAATCCGGGAATCTAAGAAAAGCGTATGGTGGAAGTAGGTCCCATGAGTGTTCGGTTTTGAATCCGAAAGTTGCGTCTGCTTCGTTACTTTAAATAAGGAATTTAGAAAATAATTTCATGATTTTTATGCTTGCGGTTGTTCTTGAGAATTAATTTAAAGTTTTGGTGTTACATAAAGATTTGTGAAATTTCTTTTAAATATCATTCCTACTACTATCTCTACGAATGACATTTTGGTAATTAATTTGATCTTATAAGGATTATTTAGACCAAATAAAGAAGTGGATTATCTTTCCTACCCATCTCCTCTCTTCTTTACCCATTTTAGTCAAAGGATAATTCTAGTCATTTTACAAAGAGATTGGTAGACCCATCTAGAAAATGCTTAGGTGTCAAGCTCTTGTTGCATCTCTCCATCTCATTTTCCCCATATTTCTTGTGAGCCCTTGGATTAGAAGGGTATGGGGTGGAAAGTTCCATATACATATACATGAGTTCTAGACAATCACTTCTCAACACCACACAAGACTTAACCATTTCCTCTATTCCTCTCCAATTCGGCAGAATAGTCCCTCTCTCTAAACTGATTCGGCATCCCTTGCTCACTCTCCTCTCTATTTCAAAATTTGATTTTTCATCTCTCTTGCTTGAGAAATTGGTGAAACTTACAACTAACAACTTGTTCCTTGTGATCTAATGACTCTATAGACACCATGGGTGGTAGGTGATCTCATCTCTTGTGATCTTTTCTTCTCAAGTTCCTCTTTGCTTTATTTTTGGTAAATCTTGTGATAAATCTTAAAATCTTGTTTTCTTTCCTTAAAGATCTTGGCAAAGGAGCTTAATTGGACCCCTCTTGCACCATTTCATTCTTGGAAAGTTTATTTGGTAAGTTGGTTTCATTTTGAGCTTTCTCCCTTTATAAACCTTAAATTATAAATTCTTGGAGTTCTCCTCTAAACTCTGAAAGTTTGCTTATTTATGATAATTCTATGTTATTAAAGCATACTTGAACCCTATTCTCCAACTTTGAACTATTTTAGTCTTAAATTTACTTTGGGGCTTTAACTTGTTGATTTATGGAAATCTTTACACCCTTTTGAAAACTTGATTATAATCTTGTGAATTCTTGCTAAAGAGATTAATTTTGACTTCCTTGTTCTTTAGTGTGATTGATGATAAATCATTGAAAACCTTTTACCATTTTGAGATGAATTCATTTCAAACCCTAATCTTGAGCTTACAAATCCTTATGAATGACTTTGGATTCTTACTTTGATAATTCTTGACAAAATCCGATTTCTCGAGCTTATTTATTCTCTTTGTTGATACTTCTTGTTAAACAAGTTGAATTGGACTCTATTTTCCACCATTGTGTTATTTTAAGTTTTAGCTCATTTTGAAACCTTAACTTGGTTTTTCTTGAAGAATTCCTTCTAAATCTTTGAAAATAGCTTTGGTTCTTTTTATTGGTGAATTCTTGGTAAATTCATGTTATTAAACTCATTTGTTTCCCATTTATTGGTGATTGATAGCTTTGTACAAATCGTTGTAACTTGGTGCGTTTTTGAAGACTTTCTTGGAAATATTTGGAGAAACTTTGGAGTCATTGCTTGACACTCTCTTGTTCCCTCTTGGAATCCTTGGCTTGGACTTGAGGTAGGGGATTAGCGATCCACTCTCTTTTTCGGTTGTTTGGGTGCGTGCGTCTTTATAAGTGTACTCTTACATGCTAGTTGATTTTCGATCGCAGGAACATGATTTTAGGCTCCCCTTATAATTGTTTGTTGATGATTTAAATGCTTGAATTTATATATATATTCTAGTTTATGTCGTATGAAATGATGGAATCATGTTTTACATGGATTACTGTTAGTTATGGTTATTTGAGGCATGTTGATGTTATTGAGCACCTTTGAGCATATTGCATTTATTTTGGTGTCTAAAACATGTCTCATGGTATCTTGTTTGTAACCTCGGGTCGTCGCAACAACTGGTTAGGCAGTGTCTCTCGCTACCGGCGGACTAGTATTCCGGAAATCAGGGAGACGTAGGAGGACGTGGTCCAATCATGGCGTAAATCACGAGTCGATAAATTCCTCGTGATGTTTAGTATTATGGCGACAACATACCCGGTCACCCTTAGAGTATAGGGTTGCATTGGCACTTAACTGGATATTTCATTTTTATTTATATATTATGATTCTCATGGTTATCTATGCTTGCCAAATATCTATTACTATTGTGTACCATGTTTGTGGGTAGAATTGGGGTCCCGGATTGGCACACGTGCCATGTGGGACAATTGGACCGACCTAGGATAGTAGCATGCACACGGGGTTGGGTGTGTACCACTCGGACGGCCGAGATCGATGTGGGGAAACATCTTCTACTGAGCTAGTTGAAGCTCACCCCTTATTTAATATTTTTCAGGTCATGATGTTGCGAAGGATGGACTTTAGGAGATCCGGGTTGGCGATTGAAGCATTAAGTTCTATTTTGTGTATTTTGAGAGCTTAATGCATTTTCTACCCTAAAGTATGGTGTATTTTGTATATTTTAGTACTTAAAAGTGAATAGGGGTATGTATCTATTCTCTTGGCGGACAAGGGTGTTAGCCTTAACTATGAAAATATTTGTATTGTGAGACTTTGAAACACTTTACGTTTATTTTGTTAAAAAATGTATATTTTGAAAATATTTGTGTTTTATGAGTTTTTGAGCTTACGTTTAGGATTTTTCAAGTGAAAGATGATATTGAGATGTGAATATATGTATTAGGCAAGTTTTGACAAAAATAAAAACTTGGTTTTTTGTACATTTTCCAAACTCATCCTTTCAAAAGTTTTAGAGAAAATGACGTTTGTTACTCACCCCAGGCCCCGCTTAGTATTTTTTTAAATTCGAAGGAATATAATCAATTTTCCTAATATTTGTGAATTTTAGAGACCGGAGGTGTCAAAAGCGGATGTCATTTGAAAATTTGAGTTTTTTTTGAAAAGAAACTTTGGGTTTTGAAGTCAGTAGCTTCAAGAATGCAGGATTTACTGTTCACCAAATTTAAGGATTTCTACATTTTTCTTCGAACTTCAAAAATTGATATCTCTCGCCTTGTTCACTCACTTACCAAAGTTTATTTGGTAAGTTGGTTTCATTTTGAGCTTTCTCCCTTTATAAACCTTAAATTATAAATTCTTGGAGTTCTCCTCTAAACTCTGAAAGTTTGCTTATTTATGATAATTCTATGTTATTAAAGCATACTTGAACCCTATTCTCCAACTTTGAGCTATTTTAGTCTTAAATTTACTTTGGGGCTTTAACTTGTTGATTTATCAAAATCTTTACACCCTTTTGAAAACTTGATTCTAATCTTGTGAATTCTTGCTAAAGAGATTAATTTTGACTTCCTTGTTCTTTAGTGTGATTGATGATAAATCATTGAAAACCTTTTACCATTTTGAGATGAATTCATTTCAAACCCCAATCTTGAGCTTACAAATTCTTATGAATGACTTTGGATTCTTACTTTGATAATTCTTGACAAAATCCGATTTCTCGAGCTTATTTATTCTCTTTGTTGATACTTCTCGTTAAAAAAGTTGAATTGGACTCTATTTTCCATCATTGTGTTATTTTAAGTTTTAGCTCACTTTGAAACCTTAACTTGGTTTTTCTTTAAGAATTCCTTCTAAATCTTTGAAAATAGCTTTGGTTCTTTTTATTGGTGAATTATTTGTAAATTCATGTTATTAAACTCATTTGTTTCCCATTTATTGGTGATTGATAGCTTTGTACAAATCGTTGTAACTTGGTGCGTTTTTGAAGACTTTCTTGGAAATATTTGGAGAAACTTTGGAGTCATTGCTTGGCACTCTCTTGTTCCCTCTTGGAATCCTTGGCTTGGACTTGAGGTAGGGGATTAGCGATCCACTCTTTTTTTCGGTTGTTTGGGTGCGTGCGTCTTTATAAGTGTACTCTTACATGCTAGTTGATTTTCGAACGCATGAACATGATTTTAGGCTCCCCTTATAATTGTTTGTTGATGATTTAAATGCTTGAATTGATATATATATATTCTAGTTTATGTTGTATGAAATGATGGAATCATGTTTTACATGGATTACTGTTAGTTATGGTTATTTGAGGCATGCTGATGTTATTGAGCACCTTTGAGCATATTTCATTTATTTTGGTGTCTAAAACATGTCTCATGGTACCTTGTTTGTAACCTGGGGTCGTCGCAACAACTGGCCAGGCGGTGTCTCTCGTTACCGGCGGACTAGTATTCCAGAAATCAGGGAGATGTGGGAGGACGTGGTACGATCATGGTGTAAATCACGTGTCGATAAATTCCTCGTGATGTTTAGTATTATGGTGACAACATACCCGGTCACCCTTAGAGTATAGGGTTGCATTGGCACTTAACTGGATATTTCATTTTTATTTATATATTATGATTCTCATGGTTATCTATGCTTGCCAAATATCTATTACTATTGTGTACCATGTTTGTGGGTAGAATTGGGGTCCCGGATTGGCACATGTGTCATGTGGGAGAATTGGACCGACCTAGGATAGTAGCATGCACACGGGGTTGGGTGTGTACCACTCGGACGGTCGAGATCGATATGGGGAAACATCTCCTATTGAGCTAGTTGAAGCTCACCCCTTATTTAATATTTTTCAGGTCATAACGTTGAGAATGATGGACTTTAGGAGATCCGGGTTGGCAATTGAAGTATTGAGTTCTATTTTGTGTATTTTGAGCGCTTAATGCATTTTCTACCCTAAAGTATATTGTATTTTGTATATTTTAGTACTTAAAAGTGAATAGGGGTATGTATCTATTCTCTTGGCGGGCTAGGGTGTTAGCCTTAACTATGAAAATATTTGTATTGTGGACTTTGAAACACTTTACGTTTATTTTGTTAAAGAATGTATATTTTTAAAATATTTGTGTTTTATGCGTTTTCGAGCTTACGTTTGGGATTTTTCAAGTGAAAGATGATATTGAGATGTGAATATATGTATTAGGCGAGTTTTGATAAAAACAAAAACTTGGTTTTTTGTACATTTTCCAAACTCATCCTTTCAAAAACTTGGTATTAGCCCCGCTCAGTATTTTTTTAAATCCGAAGGCATATAATCAATTTTCCTAATATTTGTGAATTTTAGAGACCGGAGGTGTCAAAAGCGGATGTCGTTTGAAAATTTGAGTTTTTTTGAAAAGAAACTTTGGGTTTTGAAGTCAGTAGCTTCAAGAATGCAGGATTTACTGTTCACCGAATTTAAGGATTTTTACATTTTTCTTCCAACTTCAAAAATTGATATCTCTCTCGCCTTGTTCACTCAAATTGAGTTCCATTTTTTTTCACATGGCCTCTCCTATGTCCAAATTGAGTAAAAACAATTTGAAATTACCTCATTGACCCTGAAATGAACGTTTTACCCCTGGGCAAACATGAGGCGTTGGAATGGTCCGTTTGAAGTGCCATTTCATTCTTTTTACTTCTTTTCGACTTCCGACGAATTCTTTAATTTTATCAAGTCTAAAATGAATATTTTAACCCTAAAATGTATTTAGTTTCTAAGAAGTGGTCTAAGAAATTATTTATTTTGGACTTTATTTATTTTTGGCGTCGCGTTTCGCTTTTTGTGGACTCCGTTCGGGTGGAGGAATAACGGAGCGTGACAAAATCATTCATTAGGGTTACGACCATGTACATAATTTGAGCCTTTCCCGATCAGTGTGGAGGAGCATTTGACACGGGTCCGTTTATTAGTCAGGTTAAAGCCTCGCACACCCTAATTATCAAAAGCAAAAAATTCATTGCACGAATTGTTCAGCTCACAAAGTGGTCGAGGTCGTTAACCAATAGTTAGTCGACCTTAAACGAGGGAGTGCCGGAGTCCTAATGTGGACTCAGAGATTTCTTACCAAACTATTCTTATCGGGTCGGGTGACCGACCAAGATTGGTTCAGGCGAAAGTTGGAGAGTAGGAATGATCCTCTCCTTAAGGTTCTATATTGCCTAAGTTAGGACTTCAAATAAATAAAGACAGTGATTGAAAGGAAGTTAAGAGAAACAATCAATATACCTGAACTTGAAAACTCTTCTTCATTGAACAAGGAATTAATTACAATGATAAAATAAGTACAAACTCAAATTTTGATTGAAAATGAAATACTAAAGATCTAAGTGCTGAAGACAAAGTAAATGTTAAGCTAAGGAATCTAAGAGCTAGACTAAGAATGCAATAAATTCTAAGTGATAAACTAAGCAATGACTGATAAGGAAGCTAAGTGATAAGCTATGAATGATAAAGAGTAAGGCTTTGAATGGTCATCGACCTTTTGCTGGTGAGACTTGAAGGGGTATTTACAGAGGGTCTTGATATGATGATGTCCCTTTCAGCTCGCCCTTCTAGAAATTAATTGCTTGCAGGTTGAAAGTAACTTCCCAACCACTTGCTGAGCTGTTACTTGGATTAGTTGGATATACTCTCAACCACATGTGATGGAACCATATCTGGCATGACAATTCTAGTTAGAGACCATGGCTCTTTCAAGCTTGCTCACTTTGACTATTATTACTTCCAGCTCTCTTTCATCTCTTGTCTGTCTTTGACCAAGGAATCTTCTAACCACTGACGAACTCTGATGGGTAGTTGAGAAACTCCCATTTGTAGTTTCGGAATCTTAAAATTTTATCTCAATCAGGTCGTAGTTTCCAATCTAAGCTTTCTCCAAGTTTTGATACCTAATTTCCTGGGCTTTGTAATCTCGATCTCTACAAGTGGTTCTCGTGATCTTGGCCATCAATGACAATGTTTCCATGACTAAATTCATCAAGAGACTTATTCCCAGGCCAATCTCCTTGGTCGAGGGCCTTTTTAGGCCTAAAGTGATCGAAAGAGAAGTTGTCGAGAGAGAGAGTGACAGCGAGAAAACTCATCAAGAGGAAACTCGTCGAGAAGAAACTCATCGAGAGAAAATTCATCGAGAGAAAACTCGTCGAGAGGAAAACTCGTTGAGAGGAAACTCGTTGAGAGGAAAAGTGACTGAAAGACCTTCAAGACAAAAGTGATTGAAAGACTTTCAGTCTTAGGCTGAAAATAACAAACGGATTGATCAAAAGTCATTTTTAAAACCAATGGTGGCTGAAACTCATTTTTAGACTTGAAGTCATAAGAAAAGTGATCGAAAGTCACTTTTAGGCCTAAGACTGAGAATGTCTAGGCCTATTGTGATCCTTATAATATTATCAGTCATGGATTCATTTTCAATCATTGTGACCCAAAGTATTTTCTTTCAGTGGTTTCTTGACCCGAACCTTCATGTATACGGTTTAAAAATTAGATCACGAAATAATTGTACACATTATTCTTCAAGTCATAATTAAGTGGCCTAAAAGCTTGGGCATAATTTAGGCGTTAACAATTGCCCCCCAAATCTACATAAATTGGCTCATGCCAAATTTTTGTAGAGTTGTATTGTTTTATTGAACTCCTCGTTCGACAATTTCTATCCAATTAACTTGCACCTAAACCATCCATGTGACTCTCTCAATGAAATTTACTCTTGACAGAGTTTGATAAATTTACCAAAATATTGAAATTTTGGTGACTTGTTAAAATTTTAAAAATTCACCGTAATTTCCCATGACAATTTCGGTGTTCAATAGACATGGTTTGCATAAAATAAAATTTCAGAATAACAACAAAAGCCACAAGTGAAGTGCAGGAGACTAGAAAAGCCACTAAAAACAACTTTCAAAGATGTCTTGTAATTTTTGTTTGCTACTATAAATGAAGCGAATATCCTTGAAGTATTCATGCTCATGTTCGAGAGCACTCCTGGCTGTAATTCTTTTGCTCGGATCCAGGCAAAACATTATAGTAAGAAAATCAACACCATCTGAAACACGATTGGGGACCACAACTGCTAGGTCCTTGGAAAACCACTTTTGGAAAGCAGATTTATAACTGATAAATCATCATTTTCCATAGCTCATCAACAATGTCCATCATTCTTCAAGTAAATCATATGGGTCGGCGACGGGCGGTGGCGAAACCACTAAAAATTCGGCCAAACCCATTATTCTTCAAACCAATCATCCACAACCCACTTGAAGTCTCCAGTTTTTAACATCGCAAACCAACCTAAAACATGAGACTCTATCCCCCATAGGTTGTAATGTCGAACAATGGCATGTCTCAAACTATCAACGAGTTGTTCCCTCCATGGGTTTGAAACAAATTTCCTCTCCGGTATTTCATCGAACACCTTCCATGCAACTAATAAAACAATCCTCTTTCGACCTGATTGCACCATCTACCATTCATCAACAGAAGCCACAACCGAAGAAGTGGGTAAAGGCATCTGAAGTTGAACTTTCAGATTCAAACTCTTAATGAATTTCTGAGATTCTGCTCACCACAATCCTTTTCTGTATCTCTAAGCCATTTTCCCCTATCATTTTCTTGACACCCGCAAAACCCAAATGGGAGTTGCATCGCAGTAGCTTTCAGCTTTTTCAAAACCGATTTCAGAGCACTTTCGAACCAAGTACCATTTTTCTTGCCCAGATTGAACCAGAAATAAAACAACCCCAAATGTAAACCCTTTCTTCTCAAAAATCTGTATCTTCTTGCAACAAATTGAAGCATTATCAAGCGAACCTGCCATTGCCGGCCACAAAAATCAAGAACCCCTGAACTTCATCATTAGACACCTCTTGAATCACAATAACTGGTTGGTATCGCCGAGTCGCCGGTCGAGTCCTGGTTCAATGTGTTCTTCAGCGATGCGATGGCCTCCGATATGCTACGACTCAGCCTCTACAACCGTTTTTGCATCGCGGACGACTCCTTCATTCCGATGTCGCCAGGAGTGGCAGAGGAGGATGCAGCGGCGAAGGAGTTTTCTAGCAGACCCTCCGATTTGTCCTGGGTTTGTATTAGGGGTTGCTTTACCAAGTCCTGGTATGTGCTTACACGGCTTGACCAACATTCCAGTGCTGCAACCATGGCTCGACTCAAACCAAACATGGTTTGAAATAGGGTTTTAGAGAGAGAATTTTCTAGATAGAGAAAGTAGTGGTGGGTTGGTTCTATATAAAAGAGACTCAACTATAGAAATATATACATATATTGTCCTATATGAGTTCATAAAAATATGTGATAATACTGCCATCCCACATGGTGTAATTGATAGGTGTAGATATAAAAAATCATAGAGAATATTATAAGTAAGAGCAAAGATTAAGAAAAAGACAGACTCAACTGGGCAAGGTCATTCACCTAAAATAAATTGGGAAAATAAAGTTGGTTGTCCTTTTTGATCTTGCAAAGAACACTAGCTTGTAGCCTTTTCAAAGCTAGATTTGACAAACCATACACATATTTCCCTATAAATAGAGTTTCTTTTACCCACTCGCGTAACACCACCATATCAGTTATGTAAGTACTGCACAAGAAACACCCCGAGCTTTATTTCAAATCTTTTTCCATTATCCGATTCTAAAAATCCCATATATGAAGAAGGCTAATTCTTCTTCTGTTGTTGGTGCATCAGCACAAACAAATACACTGGCACCCAATCATTCCAAAATTATTATGGGCCTTTTATAAAAACATCTAGACACAAAAATTATCCCAAGTGATAACGTATTTACAAGTGTTTCCGATTCTAACTCTTCGACGCCTAGAATTGGTCTTGCCCCTGCATTCAAAACTGTCCCGCCCGCTTCACTTTCTGACTACACTCTTTTAACCGAAGATCGTTTGCCATTCCAACGGGAGTTTCCAACTATTGATTTCACTTCAGTTTTCAAGAATTGGCCCATTGCTCAGCAAGATTGGGTTGAGTGGGTGAACTGTGTCGAGCCTTAGTATAGAAAGTTATGGAAATCAGTTGGCATTCACAACGTTATCCTTCTTTCGAAAAACTGAACCCACATGGAGAAAGAGACCCTTATCTCGTTGCTTTTCTTTTGGTCTAGTTCTACTAATTCATTTCATTTTCGGTGTGGAATGATGAGCCTAACCGTGCAGGATGTATGCTTCCTTACTAGGCTAAGACCACATGGTGAAGAGGTGAATTTTTATCTTGTCATTTCAATACCAACTTATGAATACCCGACCAAGCCTGACTCTTCTGAGCGTATTACTGCTCACGGGCCTTTCATCAAAGCCAACAAAGGCAATAGAGTTATGGTTTATGCTGAAGAGCATATATCATTTCTTATATATTGGCTGAATAGGTTATTGTTCTGCATCTCTTCAATCACCATGACTAAAGAATTCACTCGTATAACATATGGCCTTCATACCAGCGAAAAACTTGCCCTTTTTCCCTTTATGCTTGCTTTTCTTTACCGTGGTATCGGCGAGTATATAAACTCTAACTTCAAAACCTGTTCAAGCCCTTCTGGCTTTTACAACTTTGGACAAATGCCTCTTTCCCAGAACTCCAAGATGACGTTGATGACTTAGTTGTTGTCTTTATCCCGGGTTTTTTGTATGCTTTGATGGTACCAAACAAAAGGTCTTTTAAATTCATGTTTTCCTTCTTCTTTGATCTTCCTGCCGATCGAGCTCCCCATCTTTTCCTACCATTCGCGCCTCGATCGCGAGAACCTTATTGGATCACCTATGCCCCCGACTTTGCCCCAGATTTCCAAAATACTCATGACAAGGTGTGGGCTAGCTACTTAATTGCTAGAGATCTTCATTTTGGGCGTTCCTATATTGGTAATGGTAAATGTGGGGTGGAGTATTACAACCCTCAACAATTTGCCAGACAGTTTGGTATGACTTAGCTTATTCCACTCCCACCTTTTCGATCCCTCAACGTTTCATTTCTTGATCGGGAGACATTTGTTACAGACAAAATGGTTTGAAAGGTTGTCGGCCGCTACACTAGTCTTTGAAAGCTCTTTTTGATTCAAGTAGTTACAGACAATCCTGGCACTTCTTGATTCTTCGATCAGTGGTGGAAAAACCATATTGAGAAAATTATGGTCGAGGATGAAAAAGTAGTGGTTGAAAAAGTCACCTATTTCATTCCCAAGCTCTGAAATCCGCCGACTAAAAATAAGTCATCCAAGAAAGATAATACAGCCAACCGAGATTCTCCTCCCAAAAAGAAAAAATCAAAGCCATCAAAGGAAGGTAAAATTCCTTATATGCGGATTATTTATTTGTTAGGTCTTATATTTCATTTTTGCCATCAATGGCTTAAACTTTGCATTGTGCAGCTATTACTGCTTGTGATCTTTTAAGCATATTTGACCATGAGGCTAGAGTATCGGTAGAGGAGAATGAGAAACATACCAAGAGACTGAAGGTCTTGATCAATCATGTTTTCATTATTGAATATACCGATCATCTATCTTATATTAATTCTTGATCGAATTCCAGGTGGCAAAAACAAAGAAAGGAAATAAAGTAATTTCCCCTCCTAGGGATGTTGCCAGTCCCTTGTCACTAGTCAATGAAGAAAATGAGGGAAACAAAGACGAGGTTGACCCATTATTGTCTCTGGCTCATTCAGCCAATACTAGGCACTTCGCTAGCCGTGAGGTAAAAATATAATCACGCAATTGTACATTATCATAGTCGACCAATTATAACTATTCTTATGGGCAGGGATCTTCCTATTCCAACAAGTCATCGAGGAGAAGTGAGATTCATACCAAAGAAGACAACATGGTTGTTGAGTACTATTCTCCAGGTGTTGACGAGACCTAGCCGATCATGACTCAAGTATTCGAGTCAGCTCCTAACCCGACATTGCTTGCCACTAGCCCTCATGATGAAAATATAGTAAACATGGATATTTTGAACTTCTTATTTATTGCATTACCATTTCGTTGGAAATTCTAGTCGTCATCTCTTACAGGGTGCTTTAATTAATTATCCAAGAACTTCTAGTACCCAATCAGCGCATATAACCACTACTGATAACAATTTCGGCACCTTGTCTTATCCCCCATCAGTTGGAGTGAGAAATTTCACTATCTAAAGTTTATTTCCACAATGTAGTCTTGAATGACTTCACTAACTCCTCTTTTATATTAGGAGGGCTCAAGTGCTTCAAGGCAAGAAACATCTCAATATTATGACATAGTTGAAGATTTTGATGCCTATTTTACCCAAGTTGAAGTCGGGATATATTTCGACTACCACATGGGAAATTCATTTTCGGAGCCAAGGGCCTCATCCCTATCCTTTGCCATCGAGGGAGCCAATAAAATTTTGGCTACAGTTACATTCATGGACTTTTCTGAAGTATTGAATTTGGCTACCGATATATCAAATGCCTTGTTAGTGTTGGTGGAGAATCATGATCTAACTCAGGAGCAGGTTGAGCAACTTCAGTCAGTTAAGGCTTGCTTTTCAGCCCTTGTTTTAAAGTTTCATACAGACGCGGAGAAAGCTCAAGAACTTTTGATCCGCATCACTAAGACATTGAAGGAACAACAATCACTAGTTACTCAGGTAAAAGACAATGTCTCTCAATATCGTTCTACACGATCGGCCCATACCAAGATACATGAGAGAATAGTTAAGATTGAGAAAGAGATACTCCGTCTTCAGGAAGACCTAGCTGGTACCACCCTCTCTGAAAAAAAACTCAATGCCACTATGAAAGAAATTGTCCAGAAGAACAAGAAGGTCGATCAAAGAAAGTCTTCCATCTTGGCAGACCTTCCTCAATTGAAGGCCAAGAAGGCTAAAGAGGACAAACATGTTACCAATTACCAGAAAGAGTGGGATGAGCTCAAGGGTCATTTTGATTACCTGCAGAATTGACATGCTAGGCAAATTGTGGAGGATATATATATAGTTTTTGAAAACTTTATCGATGATGAATCAAATGTATGCCCCCGCGACACTTTTTTTTCTTATTGTATTTGACTCATTATTAATCAAATGTATTCCCTTGCAGCACTATCTTTTAATTATTTTCAATCTTAGTTTCTATTGTCTCCCACATTGTAGGATAATAGAATTTCAAGTATCGACCATTAATTGGCCGAGGATGAATTTCACCATCCAAATATTTCAAATGGTATGCACCCCCTTTCAAGACTTTATGTACCATAAATGGACCTTCCCAATTTGGTGACCATTTCCCATATTTTTGGTTATTCACACCGATTAAGAGAATAATTTTCCAAACCAAGTCACCTTCTCCAAATGCCTTGGCCCTGACACGTTTATTGTATGCTCTTGTGACTCATTTTTTTTGGACTTGGTTGTGATCGAGAGCCCTTAATCTCACTTCATCGATCTCCTCCAACTCTATCAACATAGATTCAATGCACTCTTCAGGGGTTAATTTACTTTACAAATCAAATCTCATTGACCGCACAATGACTTCCATGGGCAAAACCGCATTGTGGCCATAAGTTAGCATGAAAGGGGTTACACCTATGCTTGACCGTTGAGAAGTTCTATATACCCAAAGTGCTTTCGAAAGAAGTTCATGCCAGACCCTTGGGTTATCCTTAACAATGTTTTCAATGATGCCTTTTAAGGTCTTATTGGATGATTCAGCTTGGCCATTCCCTGAGGATAGTGTGGAGTTGAGTTTAGAAGTTTAATCACATATTCAACTGCGAATGCTTGAACTTCTTTACCCATAAGCGCGGAGCCTCGATCTATCATGATTGACTCTGGAATTCCATATCTATGGATAATATGTTGATGAAACGTATCACGTCTGTTTGGTGTACCGACTTCATTGGTATTACTTCGACCCATTTAGTGAAATAGTCCATGGAAACAATGATAAAATAATGTTACTTAGAAGAAGGTTGATAAACCATCCCAATCAAATCCATAGCCCATGCCTGAAATAGCCATGCTTTGATAATTGGGTGCATTTTGACTACGGGGACCCTATGGATTGGTCCATGCTTTTGGCAGGCTTGACAGCCTTTAGCATATGAGATGCGATCTTAAAACATACCAGGCCAATAGTAGGCATATCGCGTGATCAACCACTTTATTTTAATCTTGGCCTGGTGAGCACCACATATCCCTACATGAACTTCGACCATTACCTTCATGGCTTATTTCCTACCAATACACCTTAAGAGTAGGTTATCTTTGATACTTTTTCTGAAGAGCTCTTTGTCTAGCAAAATAAACCTAAATGCTTAAATTCTCAACTTCTTATTAGTCTTCAAGTGTGGATTTTGAAGGTACTGAATTATTGATGATCTCTAGTCATCCTCTTCTATTTCTTCTTCTATTTTAGTTACAAAGACTTCAGCCGACAAACCTTCTCTAATTTCGATTGATGGTAAGGATCTTTTCTTTATATTGGTTAGGTTTTCAGCTATTCCTTCTGGCACTCGAACGCCCGATGCCACTTGAGCCAATTCATTGGTGTTGACCCAAGGTTTTCCACCATGGGTAAACATGACATTTTCATGATAATAAACCATTGAATATAGTGAATTTAATGTCTACTTGAGTTATGCTTAATAGGTTATTGATTCAAGATAAACTCAAGAGAGCTAGTGGATCCATGAGAAGATCAAGCAAAGGTGCTTAGAGCTCAAAAGACATTGGAGACAAGGATGGAGACATCAACCCAAAGATTAAAGAAATTGAAGATCAAATAAATGGGTAAAATAGTCTTGGGTGAGTGCTAGATTAAATGTAAATTTATTTTTGAAATAACTTATTTGAAAGCTCAACTCTTGACCATATAACATATAGGATCATGCATATCATTGATGAGTCCTTGCATCATTAGCACTAGACTATGAACATCATTTAGTCTTTGCTAAAGTTGAGTTAGTTCAAGCTTTCATAAGCTATGGAAGAACTCAACAAATATATTGTATTAGAACCATTAACTTAACTCATATCACTTTAAATGGATTTTAGATGCAAATTAAAGCTTTGAAAAAATTATTAAACCATGAAAAACTTTTGTCTAATATTGAGAAGTTGTTTAAATTGGAAAAATATTTTATGATTTAAATATTGAATTAAGGCATTTCAAGGACCTTATTAAGTCTCTAAGACATCCTAGGAGTGTGTCTAAGTCATTTCGGAAAAATCCCAAAAGATTTCACGAAAAACCGACAAGTAGGTTAGAAGTTTGAAATGAAGCGTCACATTAAAATGACCATATCAGACTCAAAAATGGGTTAAATGGAATGATTCAAAAGCCTAAAATCAAGAAATTGAGGTCTTATTTCCAAAAAGTAAAAGAACGCCTTCATCCGAGTTACGGAATTCCAGTTATGACAAAAAGATTAACTGCGTCAAAATTGGGCTGAACAGCCAAGTCGACTAGGTAGTCAACTGGGCCAAGTAGGCCAGTCGACTGGTTGAGTCAGAGAGCTAAAAATAAATTCCGGAATGAATTTTTGAAGACCCAGCCGACTGCCCCAAAACACCCAGTCGACTGTCTCATCCGGAATTTGAATTTGAATTATAACGCTAGTTTCGGATCCAAAGTGTTCCAAAACTTCCCAAAACACCCCCAAACAGCTATATTGTGTTTCTATGCTATATATATGCCATATATGAGCCAAAAATGGTTAAGAGAAGAGGGAGAGAAGAGTATGAGTGAAAATCTACCACTTAGGGCATAATGGTTGAAATTATTGTTGGGTAGAAATCTCTTCTATAGGAATCACCATGAGCATCATTCATATCATCCTCTTGTGATTTATTTATCATACTTGACTTGAGATTTTCATTTGAGTATTTCATTCATAACTCTAAGTATGTGAGGAAGTGAGCTTTAATTTTCTACATCCATTTATTGAGAGATATGTTGTATACACTCAAATTCAATTCTTATTCATTTGAGAGTGAAAGTCCAAGAAGTTGTCTTGGCATGGGAATGGCTTGTTGAAGCTTTGGAAATGTTTCTCTCAACCTTTAAAATAGAGGATTTGGTTGGCTCTCCACCCGCAAGAGTGAACAAGGTTGGCTCTTCACCCGGAAGAAGGAGCGTGTAAGGGTTTGTTATTCACCCGGAAGAATAAGGCATGTAAGGGTTTGTTTATCCCCAGAAAGAGAAGCACAATAGTGGAATCCTTGGGAGGTTATTTCAAGGCATGGATGTAGACCAAAGATTTGGTTGAACCAGGTAAAAATCTCGGTGTCTATGGTGTGCATTTTCTTTAACCATTATCTCTTTACTTTTAAAACAATTGCCATTTATAATCTTGAGCTATATATATCAATGTTATGGAATTGCTTGTGTTTGTGTATCAATGAAGAGGTTAGGAAAATGCATAGTTGAATTGAATTGAATTGTGAACATGATTGGATTATAGCTTAGACTACAATCTTATTTAGATATAATCCATGTGCACACCAAGTGTTTGATAAAATTCATATTCAATACACCTTAGCATAAAATGTTCAAATGCACCTCAAGTGTTTGACACAATGCATATTGAACATGTCATACTTCTTAAGAGTTTATATGCACAAAATGTTTAATTACTTTTCATAAAATCTTCAAAGTATTCTTTATGACAAATAGCACTTTGCATTATTTCTATACATATGTGAGAAAAATGCTTATACATATTTAGTTGAAATGAATACTTGAATGCTTGACCTAGTTCTTATTCTTGAATCCATTACGTATATATTTGGTAATGCAATTTATTGTTCATGATTCAAAGTATGAAATGAGATAGTCACTTAAGGATTATCTATCTAACTAAGTGTTTGGTTAGAGCTCTACAAAGATTACTTTTGTTAAAGCAAAGTTAAACAAAAAAAGACTCAAAGTTTGTAATTGACCCTGTTCACCCCCCTCTAGGTGTCAATATGTGACCAACAATTTGTATCAGAGCCTTGGCTCTATTCTTGCCTTAACCGGCTTAGAGTTTATCCATGACAAACTTTGAAGGATTTTCCCTTATGTAAGGGTATTTGACCCTTTATTCTCCTATGAAGTATTCAAGTTAGTTATATGCATTTAAATGCTAAAGGAGAATGTGCTTATATTTCATAGAAGGGAAAAATATTATAAATGATCTCTAGTGTCCAATGACCATTAAATATGTACATGCCATAAATGAAGAATTTTGATGATGGTATGCATTATTTGAGATGTCTAGATGAATTTTGTAAATTTATACATCGTATTGACTTGATACTTGTATTCATTTATTCATTGATATATAAATGTGCTTTATAAGTGTATTCATTAATTGATGAATAATCGTTGTTCATGCAATACATTATTTTGAATATCTTGAATTGCATGAGAAGAGTGGCACATTGGTTTAGAGAGAAATTATTTTAAAAGGGTGACTCTTATGAGAATATCTTTTCATTGTGCTTTCAAATATTCAAAGAATTTTGAAATGAAAAAGAAATGAATCTTCCTATGTGCTAAAGCTTTACAAATCTTGAAAAGGGGCATATAATTTATTTTTTCTAATCAAGGGAAGGTATATTGGTTTTCTTGTCAATTCTTGAAAAATTGAACATGAATGATGCATATGGTTGTTTACTATGACCCATATATGAAATAGAGTTTCATTCCTATTATTAATTTCATATTGGTTCATTCTCTTGTGAAATAACTATGAGCATATTTTACTTTATGAATTGACAAATGCACTTCATGAAAATGTGCTTGAATGATAAATTCAATTGAAGCTTAATGATTATAGAAAATCACTCATTTTGTGTTAATGTGCTTATTGAAATTAGGCTAGTAAATGTGCTAACACTAATGGACCTAATAGCAAATGGGTACCAAAGAAAGCTACTTGAGTGTGTTTTGCAGGTGTGAATTGATTCATTACCCAAGAACTATTGGTTCCTCGATAGCGATGCTTTAACTCAAAAGTGGAGATCAAGTCATGATTTCTCTCAAGAAAAGTGAAGGATGTAAATCATCTACAAGCAACTCTAAGTAAAATGGGTAGAGCTAGCACCATGGTACACATTTTCTAACCTCCATTACTAATGTGCTTTCATGGATGAGATCAAACATGACATACATATGCTTATTAAAGTGTGTTGAACCTTTATTGATATGTCATGGAACAAATTTGATGATTGGTAATGAGAGTGATTGGCTACTTGGTGCATGCAATTGAATATGTTTTTGATGATTTCTTGATAGTAGCTTGCTTTGAAATAAGACTTGGATATATGATGTCATAAGATAAGTCTTTTGTCTTTTCAAGTACATTTGAGGAAATATTTTTCAAAGACTAGTTATGAATGAAAGTCTTGATCATGCATGAAATTTAAAGAATATAAAGCCCCTCTCTGACATGCTCAAAAAGAACCCTCCACCTTGGACTGCTTCTTGCACCAATGCTGTCAAATACCTCAAATCCATTTCCTAAACCCTTCCATCCTTGCAAATTCCCTCTGAAGGAAAGAGAATTCTTCAAACTGATGCATCATATTTGTATTGGGGTGCAGTTATTTTGGAAGAATTTCCTAACCAGCCTCGTTCCATTTGTGGCTACAAAAGTGGTGCCTTCACTTTTACAGAAACCCACTATCACTCAACCTACAAGGAAATCTTAGCCATCAAACGATGTATTGAAAAGTTTGAATTCCATCTTATTGGACATCATTTTTTAATCGAAACTGACCTCAGCAGTTTCCCTAACATGCTGAAATTCAAACAGAAGCATCCTCCAAAAGCCCAACTCCTCAGATGGGCGAATTGGTTTTCCCAATGGAATTTTGATGCTATCTATATCCAAGGTAAATCCAATGTCCTTCCTGACTTCCTCTCTAGACTAAAAAAGGAAAATAACCCCATTTGTTTCCCCATGATTTCCTGCTTTGAACCTCTTCAGCTTCCTTTTCACCTCCAAATTGTTTCTTTTTGAGGGTTCTGGATCATCAATATCCATGGAGCAGGCATCACAATCACAGGAATCAAAGAATTTGTGCCTAGTGATGGGATCTTGGAAGAAGTAGATCGAATCTCCAGAGGACTGGAATCGGCTAATAATACGAACAACACCAAAATGGAGATGAATATAGCCTTTTTGTTTCCATTGGCGTGGCAACTCTGGGGGCAACTCCAAAGGGAAGAGTTGTTCGGCATCGGTGGCTGGGACAAAACATTGATCAAATCGGAGGCTTGAATATACTCTAGAATAGAACTAGGGCGAGGTGTGGAAAAGAGCTTGGTAAGTTTGTTTACTGCAGTAAGAGGTTTGACAAAAGTTGTATAAGGATTAACCAGTGGTAGATCTGTAACTGGAATTTTACTAGATTCATCAAGATACTCATATTCATATAAATACTCAATTTTGGAAAAAGAGGAAGGAGTAAGAGATCGAGAAGAAGAAGATCTGAACGAAGAATGGGAACTGGAGCCTAAACTGGAAGATCTAGACATAGACATAGGAAGAGAGATCTGGGATCATCAAATATTCATACATACAAGACTAAATTCTCATTTTTCATTAAGTGAGCATTAAATTCCAAAGAAGTGGTCTGAGCAGAACGAGATCCATGGATCTGTCATACATCGTAACATGCTTCCTTTAGAGATTAAGAGATAAACAGATATCAACACAAATTTTTGAAGAAGATAACCCGAGATAAACAGTCGATCTACCAACCAACACTCAAGGGAATTTATCCTAAAAAATTAGGGAAAATATATGAATAAATAAATTAACCAAAAATTTCACTAAGAAAATAACTTCACAAAGAAGTCGTAAAGGGTACGCCGATGAAAATCATATACTCCAGGGACCACTCGCTATAACACTTCTAGTTTGGAAAGAAGAGCTTTTCAATTGTGAGAATGTAGAATTGCAGTAATCATAAAGTCCATTGAGTGTTGGCTGGCAGATCGGCTGTTTATCTCGGGTTATCTTCTTCAAAAATTTGTGTTGATATATGTTTATCTCTTAATCTCTAAAGGAAGTCTGTTACGGTGTATGATAGATCCATGGATCTCGCTCTGCTCAGACCACTTCTTTGGAATTTAATGCTCACTTAATGAAAAATGAGAATTTAGTCTTGTATATATGAATATTTTATGATCCCAGATCTCTCTTCCTATGTCTATGTCTAGATTTTCCAGTTCAGGCTCCAGTTCCTGTTCTTTGTTCATATCTTCTTCTTCTCGATCTCTTATTCCTTCCTCTTCCTTCAAAATTAAGTATTTATATGAATATGAGTATCTTGATGAATCCAGTAAAATTACAGTTACAGATCTACCACTAGTTAATCCTTATACATCTTTTGTCAAACCTCCCACCGCAGTAAACAAACTTACCAAGCTCTTTTCCACACCTCGCCCTAGTTCTGTTCTAGAGTATATTCAAGCCTCCCAGTTTGATCAATGTTTCGTCCTAGCCACCGATGCTGAACAACTCTTCCCTTTGGAGTTGTCCCCAGAATTGCCACACCAATGGCAACAGAAAGGCTATACTCATCTCCATTTTGGTGTTGTTCGTATAGCTTTCTCTTTTCATGGCCGAAAAGGCCTCCCTATTACTTCCAGGATTGCTCTCCTTGATACCAGGTTTCAACAGTATCAACATGCCTGTATAGCCACAGTTCAAACAACGTTAAATGCGGGAGTGGTGGTCTTTACCTTTTTCCCAAATTTTAACATGCCTTTGAAAGATCCACATTTCCTCAATGCTCTCCAGATCCAGATCCAGATCAATGATGCCTCGGCAGTTCCTACCACCTATGTAGCTACCCTCCATTACCAGATGGCTTATCAATTGCAAAACCATGCAATGGATATGTGTCTTCCTGCCAATATCTCTCAAGAAGCTCCCTTCCTTGATATTAACACCCAACATCAAGCTACTTGTACCAATATTCCTAAACAGTTGTCCAAAACTGAACTATACCAACTCATTCCTACCACTTGGGTTACTTCATATGAAAAAATGCACCAACAGCCTAAACCTCTTCAGTCCAACAATCCTATTTGCATCACTCAGCCCGATGAAAATCTTTCCATTACTTTTCCCAAGCCAGGAAGTTCTTCTACTACCTTGCCTCTTTTTTCTTCAAAGTTACCTGAAATCAACATGATGTGCTCCTCTGATATGAGGAATCAGAGGAGCACATCAGATCCTCTGATTCATCAGATCTGCAATTCTACATTCTCACAATTGAAAAGCTCTTCTTTCCAAACTAGAAGTGTTATAGCGAGTGGTCCTTGGAGTATACGATTTTCGTACAGGGAGGCCTTTTCGGCCATGAAAAGAGAGAGCTATACGAACAACACCAAAATGGAGATGAGTATAGTCTTTCTGTTGCCATTGGCGTGGCAATTTTGGGGGCAACTTATGTTAACAAAAGAGTTGAACAAGTTCGTGGTAAACTAAGACTGGTAATCAACTACCAGCCTTTGAACCACTTTCTCCAGGACATCAAGTTTTCTCTTCCCCGCAGAGCTGTTATGTTTTCCAATCTTCCAAAGGCCAAAGTCTTTTCAAAGTTTGATTTAAAAACAGGATTTTGGCAATTGGGCATCCAGCCTAATGAGCGCCCTAAAACAGTCATGACCACCTCTAGACTCATAAGGCTACTTCACTTGATTTTAGTTGATTTCTTGAGTAGATATTTGTCCATGTGATTCTATGATTTTTGGCTTTATGTAAAGCTTCTTGGTATCATATATTGCATATTATTTTGAGGTAATAAACCTCATGAGAACAAATTTTCTTTGAATGAGCCATCTAATGCAAATGAGGATAAGGAATATGTGATGAGCTTCTTTATGGTTAAATGATTCATCATCCTCTATTATATACCTATTTGGTGATCATTCTAGAGATATTTTCATAAAGGTTTCCATAAAAATATTTTTCATAATGCTTAGCCTTTGTTGTTTCAAATTGAAACTTTGGTTGAAGCAAATTATTATATGCTTGGATCTTTATTATGAAAATGAACTATACGCTCTTCTTTGAAGGAAAAATGTTGAAAAGATGAAAATGTTGTGCTCAAATGTTGATATCTTTAATATTTATTGAAAAACATGAATCATGAGTCTTATGTGCATAAATCATGAAAGACATACATTTTTATTGTTTTTGTATCTTGTATTTTTATATAAGTTTTTCAATGATATATATTATTTTTAATCTCTTATATTTTACACTTTTATATCATTACCATACATGCATACTCTTGTATATTCTCTAATGCATAGTTTGTTGTTTTTAAAGACTAAGTGTAGTGACCCAAGATTTTGACCATTGCTATCCCAAGATCTTACCGAGAAGGATATAGTTAATTCTTTGCACATGTGAATGGAATTAAATTTCTAAGAATGTCACATGCCTCTTTGCATGAAATGTTTTTATCTAATGCATTCTTATATGATTTTACAATGAAAAATTTTCATGTAGAGAATCACAATGCTTTGAAATGTATAAGTTTTAGACAATGGGTTTTAAAACTATCATAAGTCGTGTTTAACTTGAAATATGCTCCAAGATGGTGTTTTGAATGACTTTAAGTGATTTTCTTATGGATGAAGGTTATTTTAGAACCTATATTGATAAACTTTTTTCTTGTTGTTTGTCATTTATAATTTATCAAATTTGGTTATTACACTTATATGGGAATATCATGTTTACCAATATTTGATGTGTTGTGCAAAGAAGTTTATCACAAATATGCAAACTATTTCAAAATGAGCATGATAGATGAACTTATTTCTTTCTGGGGTAAAAGCCATTTATGTGTCATGCAAATAATTTAAAGTACTTTTGACACTTTGATGATTTTGGGAATATATGACTTCCTTGGTTAACTATTCTTGGACTTATAGTAACATAAATAAAAGTATATATTATGTGTTATTTTGTTCATTATCTTAGTTCATCTATTATTATTTTAAATAAGTATTTTTACCATATATATAAGAGATATATTTTATTTTAAATACTTTTTTGCACTTGAGAAGAATACATAACATTGCTATGACATTAAATTTTCAAAGACATGCATTTATGGGAGATATTGAGCTCATTTTTCATGATTATAATTTTCTTCGTCAATATTCTCACAAATTTTCTCCAAGAGAACTCATTGTGTAAAATTCATAGAGAAATGGAAATGCCTTTGAATATTAATGTGTTAGCATTTGTCTTGTGTATTTTTTACTTGCTCATTTTAGAATATTCATTTCTTAGTCATTATCATGAATTTTACTCTATTCACATTACATTCTATGATTAGATGTTGCATATGTGTTTATTGATTTTCATGTGGTTAAGATGGAGGTGTTGTTGACATATTCTTAAATGCTCATATGTGATTTTAAGTAAATCTTCATACATGATATGTGATTTTAATTGATCTAGTGATTGAGTGTTCCTTGTTTGCATATAGTATGTTGAATACTTATGATTTGAACATTCATTCAAACACACACACTTAGAGAATTAAATCATTTTCATTTGAATCATTCACTTGATACATGTACTTCATATATGAAAATATATTTTGATCATATATCATACTCGTCTATGAAAAGCATGCAAATGAATTTATCAATGTTTATTATCGCACGTGCTAGCATGTCCTCATTGCTATCATGAGTGAAAAGCTATGTTTGTAATTTGGTCTCATATTAAACATATTATATGAATGGGCAATATGATATTGTGTTACTTTAAATGATATATTCTATTATCACAATTCAAACTTGATTCTCTCCTTATACTTAATTGTATCTATTATTTTTGATGATGTCAAAGAGGGAGAAAGATTAGTTGATGTGTATATGTTGTATGCACATTCTTAGGAGGAGCTTTGCTCCTTGATATGATTACATGCTACATGTTTAAGTGTAAACATCATTTAAAGCATAGTGATTGGGAAAGAAATCCCAAACTTTATGCATATGCCTTATTGTAATATTCATTGATTGCATATTGATAGGGGGAACATTTATCAAATGCTCTCAATTGTTTATTGGCACACATCAATGTTTGTCATCATAAAAAAGGGGAGATTGTTGACCCAAGGTTTTCCACCATGGGTAAACATGACATTTTGATGATAACAAACTATTGAATATGGTGAATTTAATGTCTACTTGAGTTATGCTTAATAAGTTATTGATTCAAGATAAACTCAAGAGAGCTAGTGGATCTATGAGAAGATCAAACAAAGGTGCTTAGAGCTCAAAAGACATTGGAGACAAGGATTGAGACATCAACCCAAAGCTTAAAGAAATTGAAGATCAAATAAATGGGTAAAATAGTCTTGGGTGAGTGCTAGATTAAATGTAAATTTATTTTTGAAATAACTTATTTGAAAGCTCAACTCTTGACCATATAGCATATAGGATCATGCATATCATTCATGAGTCCTTCCATCATTAACACTAGACTATGAACATCATTTAGTCTTTGCTAAAGTTGAGTTAGTTCAAGCTTTCATAAGCTATGGAAGAACTCAACAAAGATGTTGTCCTAGAACCATTAACTTAACTCATATAACTTGAAATGGATTCTTGATGCATATTAAAGCTTTGAAAAAAATTGTTAAACCATGAAAAACTTTTGTCTAATATTGAGAAGTTGTTTAAATTGGAAAAATATTTAATGATTTCAATACTGACTTTAGGAATTTCAAGGACCTTATTAAGTCTCTAAGACATCCTAGGAGTGTGTCTAAGTCATTTCGGAAAAATCCCAAAAGATTTCACGAAAAACCGACAAGTGGGTTAGAAGTTCGAAATGAAGTAACACATTAAAACAAGCATATTAGACTCGAAAATGGGTTAAATGGAGCAATTCAAATCCTAAAATCAATACCTTGAAGTCTTCTTTCCAGAAAACTAAAGAAGACCTTCATCCGAGTTACGAAACTCTAGTTATGACCAAAAGAGTGAACTGCGTCGAAACTAGGTAGTCGACTGGGCCAAGAAGGCCAATCGATTGGCTGAGTCAGAGAGCTATAAATAAATTTCAGAATGAATTTTTGAAGACCCAGCCAACTGTCCCAAAATACCCAGTCAACTGCCTCATCCGGAATTTGAATTTGAATTATAACGGCTAGTTTCGGATCCAAAGTGTTCCGAAACTTCCCAAAACACCCCCAAACAGCTATATTGTGTTCCTATGCGATTATATGCCATATATGTGCCAAAAATGGTTAAGAGAAGAGGGAGAGAAGAGTATGAGTGAAAATCTACCACTTAGGGCATAATGGTTGAAATTATTGTTGGGTAGAAATCTCTTCTATAGGAATCACCATGAGCATCATTCATATCATCCTCTTGTGATTCATTTATTATACTTGAGTTGAGCTTTTCATTTGAGTATTTCATTCATAATTCTAAGTATGTGAGGAAGTGAGCTTTGATTTTATACATCCATCTATTGAGAGATATGTTGTATACACTCAAATTCAATTCTTATTCATTTGAGAGTGAAAGTCCAAGAAGTTGTCTTGGCATGAGAATGGCTTGTTGAAGCTTTGTAAATATTTCTCTCAACCTTAAAAAGAGAGGATTTGGTTAGCTTTCCACCCGCAAGAGTGAGCAAGGTTGGCTCTTCACCCGGAAGAAGGAGCGTGTAAGGGTTTGCTATTCACCCGGAAGAATAAGGCATGTAAGGGTTTGTTTATCCCCGGAAAGAGAAGCAAGATAGTGGAATCCTTGTAAGGTTATCTCAGGGCATGTATGTAGACCAAAGATTTGGTTGAACCATGTAAAAATCTCGGTGTCTATGGTGTGCATTTTCTGTAACCCTTATCTCTTTACTTTAAAAACAATTGTCATTTATAATCTTGCGCTTTATATATCAATGTTATGGAATTGTTTGTGTTTGTGTATCAATGAATAGGGGAGAAAAATGCATAGTTGAAATGAATTAAATTGTGAACATGATTGGATTATAGCTTAGACTACCATTTTATTTAGATATAATCCATGTGCACACCAAGTGTTTGATAAAATTCACATTCAACACACCTTAGCATAAAATATTCATATGCACCCTAAGTGTTTGACACAATGCATATTGAACATGTCATACTTCTTAAGAGTTTATATGCACAAAATATTTAATTACTTTTCATAAACTCTTCAAAGTATTCTTTATGACAAATAACATTTTGCATTATTTCTATACATATGTGAGAAAAACGTTTATACATATTTAGTTGAAATGAATACATGAATGCTTGAACTAGTTCTTATTCTTGAATCCATTACGTATATATTTGGTAATGCAATTCATTGTTCATGATTCAAAGTATGAAATGAGGTAGTCACTTAAGGATCATCTATCTAACTAAGTCTTTGATTATAGCTCTACAAAGATTACTTTTGTTAAAACAAAGTCACCCCGAAAAAGACTCAAAGTTTGTAATTGACCCCCTCTAGGTGTCAATATGTGGCCAACAGTTGGCTTCTTTATTATGTGACCTATAGACATGTTCCACCCTTACATCGTCAAAATCTTGTAATAATTGTATAGTTATGGAATGGAAAGGTTTGAGGTTCCAACTTTGGCACCTAAAGTCCGCAGACAATTGTCGAATTACCTATAATTTTAACAGTCTTTGCCCCCATTTCAAGGTGTATTTCAAGACCGATAACCAATGTTTCATATCTTGCTTGGTTGTTTGAACATTTAAAGTCTAAGAAAAAGGAATATGTAGTTTTTCTTCCACTTGGTGAAATTATTACAATTCCAACCCCTCCGACATCAGTTGTGCTTGACCCATCAAAGATTAAATGTCACGGTGTCAGTTCAATAAAATATAATTCTTCTGCATCATTGATTTTTGGAGCAACGTCTAGACATGGATGGTCGGCTAAGAAATCAACAAACGTTTAACCTTTGACGGCCTTTTGGGGTGTGTACCTAAAATTGAATTCCATGAGCGCCAATGACCACTTGCTAATTCATCCAGAGATTATTGGACGAGAAAACATGTATTTAATCAGATCAATTACACAAATCACGTAAACTAAAATAGGGAGCATATATATTCTCAACTTAAAAGCTGTAAAATACAAAACAAGACACATTTTTTCGATTGGTGTATATCAACGCTCAACCGGTGTCAGGATACGACTAAGATAATACAATGCCTGTCCTTTTCCTACTTCATTATCCTGGGTTAAAAGACTTTCGATCAACTCATCGGTAGTTGAGATATACAACTTCAATGGTCATTTTCTTCTTGGTGGTATGAGAACAGGAGGCTTAGAAAGATACATCTTGATTGCTTCAAAAGCATGTTGGTGATGATTTTCCCATCCGAATACCTCTTCTGACTTGAGCTTCAATAGACGAGAAAATGCATGAATATTTCCAACATAGTTTGAGATGAATCTCCTCAAAAAATTAATCTGGCATATCAACCTCTGAAGCTCTTTCTTACTCCATGGAGGTTGAGCATCGACAATTGCCCTAGCTTTATTCTTTTCAATATCTATCCCCCTTTGGTGCACCAAGAACCCCAAAAAAGTTTTTAGCAGTCACTCTAAAAGCACATTTATGTGGATTCATTTTCAGACCATGTGACTTCATCCTTTCGAAGGATTTCCTTAGGTCAGCTGAATGTTTAGCCTTGGTCGATAATTTTACTACTACATCATCAATGTATACTTCCATAAATTTTCCAATCATGTCATGGAAAATTGCATTCATAGCTCGTTGATAAGTGGCACAGGAATTTTTTAATCCAAAAGGCATCACAACCCACTCAAAGGTACCTATACCACCCGGACACCTAAATGCCATATTTGAAACATCATATTCAGCTATGAATATTTTATTATAACCTGAGTGTTCGTCCATGAATGATAGAATCTCATTCTTGGCGGCCGCATCAATAAGTTGATCGACCATTGGCATCGGATACTCATCTTTAGGGGTAGCCAAATTGAGAATTCGAAAATCTACGCATACCCTTATCTTTCCATTCTTCTTGACTACCGAAACAATGTTGGGTAGCCATTCATAATGTCTTGTAGTTTGGATAAATCCCACCTTGAGTAGCCTCAATTTCTTCTTTCACCTTCAAGGTTACTTCAGTTGATATGCGTCTAGGCAGTTTCTTGAAATGATTGAAATATTCTCTTATAGGTAGCCGATGCTCGACTAGTTATCTTGATAACCTTGGCATCTCGGTGTAATTCTATGCAAAACAATCCTTATACTTTTCAAGCATCGAGATCAACTCGGCCTTAAAATTAGGTTTTAGCAATTCACTGATGTAGGTTGGCCGAGGATCTTCTTCTGACCCCAAATTAATTTCTAGTAAATGATCTTGAACATCAGCCTTTAGGTCTTCTAACTTAGTCGGGGCTGCATCCAATTCTTCCAACTTGATCATCTCTTGCTCATCATCAACAGGTTCATCTTCTTCTATAATTTTGGCTATGTTGGCCAAAACATCACTAAAGATCATAGCTCTTTCTCGGCGAGATATGCTCTCAACCTTTTTATGTTAGCCTTATAGGCTAACATTTTCTCCTTGTTCTGTTGGGCTTGATCCATTAACAACCTCTTGATCATCAATCTCTACTATCGGCCTTAGTTCATGAATAATATTTGGCCTTGATAGTTCATTGAGCAACTCAGACATATCACCTTCAGTAAGGTTCTTACGCATTACTGCTTTCTTGGGCTTACCATACTTGTCACAATCAATGAGTCTCACTAGCCCCATTTCCTCCTCATATAGAATAGCATCAGCAATATGGACCCGAGCTTCAAATGGTTTATTATCTCCCCACACTACTTGTATTTTATCCCCATCCCAAAAGATCATGAATTGATAGAGGGTGGAAGGAACACAGAAGTATGGGTGTAACCAATCTCGCCTAATTAATGCATTGTATGCAGACCCGACATCGACTACGAAAAAGGTCATCATGGTCTTTCATTTTCCCACTGTCATCTCTAAAGTAACCACTCCTTTTGTTCTTGCCTTTCCCCCAGTAAAATTACTAACCGTAAAATCGGTAGGGATCAAGTCATCTTCTATCTTATGCAAGAGTCTCATGGTATTCATTAGAAGAATGTTGAATGTGGAGCCATTATCGACCAATGTTCTAGAGATTGACATTCCTTCCAAAAACACCCTAATGTAAAGTGGTTTCAAGTGTTGTGCCATTCCTACAGGAGGCTTCTCAAAGATCACCTTAGCTGCTTGAACATTCCTACTTGTCACCAAATCTTCAAGATCTGGCATTGCTCTTATCACGACAACCTTCTACCTTTGATTCAAAATGATTGACTCTGATGGGTTTTTTATGATTTCAGGAACTTCTTGACATTCACTATCGATTATCTCGACATCTCCTTCCATGACTGAGGGTTGGTCTGGTTTAGCTTCGAAAATGAGAGGCAAGGTTAAAACCATGTTGCAATTCATGTTTTCTTCGAAAGAACCAAATATGATTCCTTTCGACCCATGTTCTTCCCTATCCATGTCGAACTCATCGTCACCAAAATATGCTTCATCATCAACTTCTTTCATAGAAGAAGATCCACATTTTTCTTCAGTGACTCTTTTCTCAACTAGACTTCCTCCCTTCGATATTTTCTCCAAGTTGCTCTTTGGTTCATGATCGATTGATTCCCTACTGTGTAAAGTCACTTTTTCGGACTGGGGCACCGAGTATCTTTCTTCCACTTTTCATAACTCGGTTTTCATCCATTGCCATCGTCTCTTTTATGTGTGAGACATGAAAGGTGGTGGACTCTCAGCTCTAGGAAATTTAGGGTGGCGCACTCTTGACCATTCTTGGCCTTTGGTGTGGATGCTTGGTCAAGGTCTCAACATGACGAGTCTCGGGTATCTTTGGCTCTTTAGGCCTCCAAGTTGCATGAGTCAAGCTGCTTGCATGATTATAATTTATTCCTGTCCTCTTTTGGGATATTCATCTACATTTGGCCTTTTGTCAGGCCATGTTAGTCGATTAGTTATAGGCACTCTAGGCAAGGGTGACCTTGGCATATTTCCATGGTGGGAGCTCTGGCCATAGCTTTGAGTGTCTCCACGAAATGGCTCTTGACTTCTCCGCGCCTCCGCCTTGCACTTCGGGCACAACCCCTGCTTGATCAGCGCCATTTGGGCCTCTCTTAACTTTCATGCCAACTCATCATTAGGCACTGGAGTTTTGACGGTCATTGGCTTATTTCCCTCAGCTTTATTTTTTCTACTAGCCGAGGTATCATCCAAGTCAATCTTCTTTTGTGGTTTAGTGACCATCGAGACTTATTTCTTTTTCTCAGGGAATTTCCACGCTCCTTTCTTGCTCTGTCCTTGAATCAGATTGCAAAAAACAACACAATTGTTAGTTGCATGATTCCAGGAGTAATGATACTTGCAATATTCCCGACCTTTGATTTCCTCAGCCAAGGTAATTTTTTGCCCCCGGTGACTTTGATAATTTTATCAGTCAAGAGATGGTCGAAAATTTGCTCAGCTTTAGTTATATCGAAAACATGTTGCTTGTCAGCCTCAAAGGTATTTCTTTTGGCAGACGATATTGACGGTTGAACACCACTTAGTGTTTCAGCAGGTTTAGCCAAGGCTTTACACACATATGGATTTTTTGAAATAATTTCTATAGCATCAACCTCTAAGTTTTCATATACAGTGTCAACTATATGGACTTCATAGTTAGGGTCCTTATAGAAGGTTCCTCGAGAAAAAAAAATTTCTCTCATTTTCCTCACTTACGATTTTTTCATACTTTGTGACTCTCTCAGCCAATTGGAATAAATCGCCAAACTCGGTCCCTTTAAACTTCTTTCATAGCTCGAAATCTAGACCACTAAGAGCTAAGTTTACAAATTCTTTCTCAGGTAAATTGATTCGGCACCGATTTCGTGCCTTCTTAAACCTAGCCAGGAATGTTTCAACATCCTCAGTTGGCAATTGGTGAATCCTAAATAAGTCAGCCATAGTGACTTCTGGCTCATCTCTATAGAATTGGTCATGGAAGACTTCTTGTATTTGTTGCCAAGTATGAATGGAATTTAGTGGTAGATTTAGATACCACTTGAAGACGGTCTCAGTGAGTGTGTTGGAAAATAATTTTATCTTACACATCTCATTATTACTAAGTGCCCCACATTACATAGTAAATCGACCAACATGTTCAAGAGTAGACTGATTGCCTTATCCTGAGAATATTGCAAAATTAGGCACTCAATAGTTTTGTGGTAGATCCATTCGATCTATCCAATCGGGAAATGGGTGCCTAAATGTTGGTTGAGTTGCCCTTCTTAACGCTGGCCCATATTGATCTTGTATAACCTCAGTTAATTGCTCCTAAGTCATAACCATTGGTGGGGCTTTGTTTTGAAAGGGTGCATTTGGCCAAGGAATGTATCCCTCTTAGCCCCCCGGGTTAACAACTTGAGGTGGCACCACTTGAGGTTGAGGATTAGGAGGACGACCATTAGGTGGTTCATTATTCCTTCATCGTGGTTGTTGTTGGCTTACCATTCCCGATTTTACATAATAAACCGGTGGAGGCTGAATGGGAGTTACTGGTCTATGACCATTGAGGATAGGAGGTGGTAGAACACCTCTTTCTGGTTGGATGACTTGTTGAGGAAAAAATTTCTCTCCTAACCTATCGTTTTAATTCTCGACTCTAGGTGGCTGACCGATAACCTGCCTATCCATACGAGTTACTAAGGCATTAATTGCCTTATTCGGTTGTTGAAGTTGATTATTGGTCGTATAGGATGAAGCTACTAGTGGCTCCATAGTTTTGTTAAACTCCCAAGTAACTTGGCATTGGTAAGTTGGTAAGATTCAACTACACTTTTAAAACATGACACCATGTTGTTGACACTCTCAGCCACCATTTGGTGGCTTGCTTTATATCCCTCTTCATGCTCAGACCCGGAGTCTTGCATGATGGGAGCGGGTTGGTTTTATTCTTGATCGTCCCTTGGAAACTCGTCTTGTCCAGCTGAATTTTGAGACTATGATCGAGTCTCAACACCATTCACGAATATGACACTTGTCCCATTGGGCGTGTAAAAATTAATCGGCTCACAAAGTGGTCGAGGTCGTTAACTAATAGTTGGTCGACCTTAAACGCGGGCATGCTAGAGTCCTAATGTGGACTCAGAGATTTCTTCCCAAACTATTCCTATCGGGTTGGGTGACTGACCAAGATTGGTTCAGGCAAAAGTTGAAGAGTAGGAATGACCCTCTCCTTAAGGTTCTATATTGCCTAAGTTAGGACTTCAAATATATAAAGGCAGTGATTGAAAGGAAGTTAAGAGAAACAATCAATATACCTAAACTTGAAAACTCTTCTTCATGGAACAAGGAACTGATTACAATGATAAAGGAAGTACAAACACAAATTTTGATTGAAAATGAAACACTAAAGATCTAAGTGTTGAAGACAAAGTAAATGATAAGCTAAGGAATCTAATACCTAGACTAGGAATGCAATAAAAGTTAAGTGATAAACTAAGCTATGACTGATAAGGAAGCTAAGTGATAAGCTATGAATGATAAAGAGTAAGGCTTTGAATGACCATCGACCTCTTACTTGTGGGACTTGAAAGGGTATTTATAGAGGGTCTTGATCCGATGATGTCCCTTTCAACTCGCCTTTCTAGACATTAATTGCTTGCAGGTTGAAAGTAACTTCCTAACCACTTGTTGAGCTGCTACCTGGATTAGTTGGATATATTCTCAACCACATGTGATGGAACCATATTTAGCATGACAATTCTAGTTAGAGACCATGGCTCTTTAGAGCTTGCCCACTTTGACTTTTACTACCTCCAGCTCTCTTTCATCTCTTGTTTGTCTTTGACCAAGGAATCTTCTGACCACTGACGAACTCTAATGGGTAGTTGAGAAACTCCTATTTGTAGTTTCGGAATCTTAAACTTTTATCTCGATCAAGTCGTAGTTTCCAATCTAACCTTTCTCCAAGTTTCAAGACCTGATTTCCTGGGCTTTATAATCTCGATCTCTACAAGTGGTTCTCGTGACCTTAGCCATCAATGACAATGTTTCCATGACTAAATTCTTCAAGAGACTTATTTCTAGGCCAATCTCCTTAGTCGAGGGCCTTTTTAGGCCTAAAGTGATCGAAAGAGAAATTGTCGAGAGAGAGTGTGACATAAAGAAAACTCATCGAGAGGAAACTCATCGAGAAGAAACTCGTCGAGAGAAAATTCTTCGAGAGAAAACTCTTCGAGAGGAAAATACTCGTTGAGAGAAAATTCTTCGAGAGAAAACTCGTAAAGAGGAAAATACTCGTCGAGAAAAAACTCCCTGAGAGGAAAACTCGTCCAGAGGAAAAGTGACTGAAAGACCTTCAAGCTAAAAGTGACTGAAAGACTTTCAATCTTAGGCTGAAAATAACAAAGGGATTGATCGAAAGTCATTTTTAAAACCAATGGTGGTTGAAACTCATTTTTAGACTTGAAGTCATAAGAAAAGTGATCGAAAGTCAATTTTTGGCCTAAGACTGAGAATGGCTACGTCTATTGTGACCCTTATAATATTATCGGTCATGGATTCATTTTCTATCATTGTGACCCGAAATATTTTCTTTCAGTGGTTTCTTGACCCGAACCTTCATGTATATGGTTTGAAAATTAGATCACGAAATGATTGTACAAATTATTATTTGAGTCATAATTAAGTGGCCTAAAACCTTGGGCATAATTTAGGCGTTAACACGAATTCAGAACATAATGAACATAGTTAAACATGAAATTATTTCCACCCCCTTTCTAATGAACTTTGAAAACTCATAACCGGAACATGTGCATATTTATGAGATTATTTTAGCAGTCCATCCCTAATGGACAAATGCAATGTTAAATTTTTGCCTACTACAAGGATGATGAGATGAGATTTTTGTTTGGTGTATTCCTAATAAATTGAATGGATGAGAAATGCCCATTTAGTAACTTGATTAGTGAGAATCACACTCCACAACACCATGATGGAACTAGTAAAGTTTGTTTGCAATTGGTGGAGTTCATCTTTTCTAATTATGATGCATGTAATATCAGTGTAGTATCCTCTATTAATTTTATAACACTTTTTGTCTCATTACAAAAAAAAAAAATTTATATAAAATAAAATAAAAATTTAAGATTTAGTCCAAATCATAATGCTGCCAAAAACAAATTGAGATCCCCTTTCAGAAAGGTACAGTACTTATTCCAGAACTATCAAATGTCTCTCAAATTCTCCACCATTTAATCCAAAAACATTGTATCTGGAAGAGGACAGAAAAACAACTTTTTATATATATAGAAACTGGAGCTTGAGTGAATATATGAGCTTCAAACATACTAAAGTTCAGATCATATCTAACAGTGAATATATGAGCTTCAAACATACAAAAGTTCAGATCATATCTAACATGCCAAAATCCAGTTGGAAAGTAAAAAAAAAAAAGGCAGGAGATCCATTTTATCAACCCGAAATAAGAATACAATACAATTAAGTGATTCGACAAATTCTTCTTCCTCGTCCTCACATTCGTCTTTAATTCTGTGGTTTACTAACTACAAATATGTTAGCAAACTATTTGACTATGTAAAACCAATCTCATGTGCTATGATGACAACATGAGATTCCAAATGTATTTTAAAATTTATCCACCAAATTCATTGGTTTACATATTTAATTTTTCCGATAAAAAATATGCTATAAAAATTTCATAATAAACTATATATTTACCCTTATAAATTTATATATATTACACTTATATGCCTATGTAAATACATACTCAAAAGTAAACCTTAGTCTCCTATTTTTTAATTTTCATCTCATACCAAATCCAAATTTTCTTACTTCTTCACTCTTCTTGTCTTAATTTCATCTCAACTATGTAAAAAATTACATGTATTATTTTGATACTTGTACAATAATATTAATCAAAAAGTGTCAATTAAGAAATTAAACATTATTTTCACTTGCATAATTTTTTTTTTTAAAAGTGAAAAATCGTCCCGCTCTGATCCCGACTAGTTTTACTCCGCCTTGTTTAATAACCGGTTATAAGACGAATATGGGGGTGACAAAATTAAACGGGATTGGGGAGTGCGATCCCCGCCCCGCCCCGCCCTGCCCCATAGTCATCCCTACTTTATATCCACCAATTCCTCCATAAAAAAACTCGAACAGTTTGACCGGTTAAAAAAAGACTTGGACTTTAGTGTTTAAAGAAGCATTAAGTTTCGTGTTCAATCTTTTTTAGTTGCAAATAATTTGTTAGAACCATGACCGCGGATATAGTCCGAATCTTAGCCATGTTAAGGATCGTTTTACGGTCGATTGATTAGTCGGATTATTGAAAACAAAAGATTCTCTATCAAAAGCAATTCATCATTGAATTTCTGTCCCCATATGAAGTCAAAACATAGTGCACTAAATGATCATAGTCAAACATGAAATTCTTTCCACCCCCTTTTCTAATGGACATTCAAATTTCATCTCTTACATGAGAATGAGTATAAGAAACAAAGATTTGATATGAATCAACAGTTTGAAGAAGCTCAAGCAAAAATAAATGATGAAGCGCATAATGCGTTGGTTTCATCAAAGCAACTGCTACCAAGTGGTCAGCGGCCTTATTCGCTTCGCGTACCTATAACGTTTCTCCAATGTATTCCTACAGGCCACCCCAGGAACTGTTTCATGCCACTAACTACACCAGTACTATCCATCACAAATAAAAGCTTTTTGTAACCATGTTCAATTGCTTTGTCCATAGCCATTTCCAAGGCAGTTAACTCAGCTTCATGTGAAAGTTCTGCCTTTTGGTTAATTTCGTTCTCATCAAGGGGTATGGAAAATGAGTGTTGAAGTTCTAAATTTGAGTTCTTGAATATTATCCCGCAACCAACTTCCTTTTTTCTTTATAGAAATATCAACATGGACCGCGGTAAAGCCTTTTGACGGCCGTGTGCAAGAGTCTGCGAGATAATATATGGATTGATACTTGGATTCATATAAATATTTACATAAAAAAAGTTTCTTCCAAGAGACATAATTAACATGTTTATGTTCGTAAGACATAGTTCTAAATATATGGAAATTACCTAAAAAAACATACCTATTTTTTTTTAGTCTCTACTGATTACCTTGAGTTTTTCATCTTCCCAGCAAGAAAACCTGAAAATTAAGGAAAGAGAAATAATATTACTGAGACATAGACATATTGGTAAATAAATCATTTTCATTTTAAGACTTCGGCTACCATTACAATTACAAGAATAAATAACATAAAAAATGTAGAAATTGTTTTCAAATAATAAATAAAAGGATAGAAACCAACATATCAATCAAAACCCTGGAAAAAAAAACTTTGTATTCTAAAGATTACATAAAGTGGTGAATAGTAGTGAAAAAAATGAAATACCTGATTACCGAGGAGGCATATTGTTCTTGCAAGATCCAAAACTTTGATATATCCCCAAATAGATAATTATTAAAATAAAACCTAAGAATAAGTATAAAACCTCAAATATCAATCAACAATTTTCAAAACCAAAATTGATTGAAAAACTGAAATCGACCCAAAAAAGATGCTAGAAAAGTTTTAACATTTCAACAATCAAATAAGTGAAAAAATAGAGCATTAAAGGTACAAAGAATCCCTCTAAACATACAACCAAAGCAAGAAAAGACTGAATAGCTGGTGGTGGATGGTGAGGGAGTTAGATCTAGGGTTTCTGTGATTGTATTT
Source organism: Cornus suecica (assembly GCA_963922005.1). Taxonomy (NCBI): domain Eukaryota; kingdom Viridiplantae; phylum Streptophyta; class Magnoliopsida; order Cornales; family Cornaceae; genus Cornus; species Cornus suecica. Next base: position 54,519,785 of record OY998241.1, on the reverse strand, counting down.
GTATGTGGGGAGTGATGATTTGTAGAAAGCTACATGACATTAATTTTACCTTTTATTTAGACACAATGGTTTGGGCCTAATGGACCTTTCTTAGGTCTTATTCGGCAATCTTTGTAAACTTAAGTCTCTCTGCATTTTTTCTCAAGTTCATAAGGAATCCATTATCTATCACACTAACATGAGCAAAATGGAGTTTGAAAAACAAAACGTAGCAAAATCTATAAAAAATTGGAGCAAGTCTCTCTTTCTCACGGTTATTACAGGTGTGGGTTTCAAAAAATATTTTTAAAGTTTGTGTGAGTGTGTGTATTTCGTTTTGTGGTTGGGGACTTTTTAGGTGATGAGAGAGAGAAACAGACTCAAAAACAACAGATCTATACATATAGATATTTATATACTTACACAGATAAACCTATGCAACTCTTGAGGGAACCAAAGATGATTGTTTGTGGTTATTTTTGTGAATGAGGATTATGTGACTTTAATTCGGTTTTGGAAAATAGGGAAAACAGATTAGGGTGAAGGCCCAAGGTTGCTACAAAGGACTCCTTCCATCGATGAAGGATAAGAAAGATAAGGTCTCCAGTTCAGTGTTCATGCCACAAGGAATCACAATCCAAACTCTACAGTTCTTTTCTTCCACATTTATGTCTATCTTTCCTACTTGCTGTTATGTTTTAAATGATGTTTTTATACCCCTATTTATACTAGTCATATTGGTTAATACTCTTTAGGTATATGGGAGCGTTACACCCATACCCGGGGGTATTTTCAGGGTCCTAGGTCAGAGGAGCTCTTTGCACCCAAGGGCACTTAGCTGCATTTAACGGGTTTCACGCTTAGGGATCAGAGTTGCATTAAATGTAGGTCTCATCAGTCACCTACTCCTGACTAGTGTGATTCCTCTTGGCATAGTCACCTAACTACTTCTTTCTCCCTCGTATCAGGTCTGATGGGAGTTACGCAACCTCAACCAATTCATTGGCCCCAAGCCGCCTTACCACTTAATTCCCAGATTCCTGCCATGCGACTTTGACACTTAACAACAAAAAGGGTGGGGGAAGGTGTCAGTTAACAGGGTTAGGCCTTCCTCGGCCTCATTGATCGACTCCCTCTTGTTCCCCTTCTCTAGTGATCCCACATACCTCCCTCTTTTAAGGAAATAGACACCAGCTATCGCGCGCGCCCAGGTCTTGGTACCAATTCCAGACCCCTCGGGGGAGTGCCCATCCAATTGCAGCGAGGCCTTTTCCTCGAAGGGTGAGGGGTCCTCTAAGGTGGGCCCATGGTCCCCACCCTCTTGAGGCCTCCCCTCCTCCAATGCGAGTGGGGTGACGCACCATACGCCAGTTTAGCACTCTAAACCTTAACCATAACCAAAGGATTAAGGGTGCTTCCAATTGTGACACCAATATTTAGCCCCTTTTGCTCTGAGGCTCTCTCTCGAGTCCTTAGAGCAAAATGGTCCATCTTCCTAGGTTTCCCTCTATATCCCATCACAAGTGCATTGGCACGCCAACCAACGTGTCATTTCATCTGATAGGGATTTCAGCCGCCCACGTATTCCAATTAATGCGTCATTTTGTCAACATAGCGCTTCATTTGATGCGACATAAGACACATCCCTTCCAACGGTCACCTGACAACATATGTGTCACTTCGTAACTGATTTTTCATAAAGAGACTTGATTATCACCTCAACCATCGCGTCACCTCATGCAACGTCCTGGTAGCCATTAGAATTTGAACCGCTCTTTTTGCTGAGTATAAAACCCTAATTCCACCTTCATTTTTCTTTACCTCTCAAGAGGAAACACTTTCTTTCTTAAAAGTCTCACTCCCTATTTTCTCATTTAACTAGAAATCCTTCGAGGAAGCTCCTTGCTGCTCAATGGTCCGTCTGCCTTAGTCGAGGGAGCTAGCATCCTAGGTTGGGCTCTCTAAATTCTAAGTCCTTCGAACTCTTCCATTTGTCAATGGCCCTTCATAAGCCAGAGGATACTCCTCCCATTCCTGAACTTTCTGAGTGGAGGAAAGCCCCCTACTTCAGCATCGACGATACCTTCTGGGCCAACACCGCACTTTTTCATGAGGTTGTGGTTCCAACAGACCCTTTATTCCTCCTCGGTCATGAATACCTCGGGGATACAGGCGCCGTTATGCCTCATCGGTCTGTCTTACGTTTCTAAATCGAGCGAAGTGAAATCCCTCATTCCTGGATTCTTTTTACCAGCCCCACAGGGGCTGGCCTCATTGGGTGGGATGCCTGGACTGTAACCATTCTAGAAAATGTCGCCTTCAAGTAGGCCTTGGTTGATGCCAGGATAGACACTGCAGTAGAACTCACACAAAGCCTTGTTATCAATTGGGATATGGCTGGGCTTTCTCATCGCATATCCCACTGGAGCAGGGAGAGCCATACATTTGTTACCGCATGGGGTGAATTTACTCCCACGCTTGAGGACGTATTTTAGCTGACAAATCTCAATCTCTTTGGGGGAGGGTACCCTTTAAGGTGGGTCACTTCCGAGGAAGACAAGGCACTGGAGGCTGCCTTGAAATAGTCCATTACCGCGACGGGGAAGGTATGCATCCGCTTTGTCGGGGATAGGGTCCTCGAAGAATTCCCTGAAACTGGGGACAAATGCTTTTATGTTTCCATTCGTCAATACTTAATTAAGGACTATCCTCCCAGTTAGCATTCCGCGGAGGCTCCCCTTGATGGTTCGGCCATCAACGATCCTCGCTGCCTTCATTCTAACCTGGCCCTCTCGGTTTATCTTCCCTGGTTCTCCCAATGATGGCCCACGTTCTGAATTGATTCCCCTGGTGATCTAGCTTTCGAAGGGGAGGAATGTCCCCCTCGTGCCCATGTTCCTTAGTTCACTTTACAACGAGTTTAACCTCGTTCATGGTCGGATGGTTGAAAGTCTGGGTCACTATTGTATGGTGTCCCCCGTCTGTTCAATCCTTTTTTAGATGTTTCTGTACAAGCGTTTCCCTTTATATTATCTGAAACCTCATAAACAAAATGGTTCAAGCAAGAGTCATCCTACCTTTAAGTGGAACAAAGGCACCACTCGAAAAAGGTTCGCCCGATACATTGACCAAGAGAGTTGCTTCGTCGCTCGTCTGTATACCAAGGGTGCTAACCTCAGTTCCTACCTTCCTCCTGTTGACATGACCTTTTCAAGTTCCGCTATCCTTGTCGACCGGGAGAGCCATCAGACAGTTGCCTTTACCAATCTTGCTTTTTACACCCCCGATTTCATTCATGCTTACCTTCCTCCTCATAACAGCGTTGGGGTAGCCTATCACCCCCACCGGGTGGCCAAGCAATTTGGCTTCGACCAGGGACTCCCTTAAAATACCTCATTTTTTGGTTTACAAGGTCCCGGAGCCTACATTTCCAGCGTTTGTTCCTTCCTCGATACATTAGATCATGCGTTTGTGGGGGACATTAAAAAGTTTCAGCTTCCTTCCAGCTCCCACGAAGGATGATGGGGTCCCGGTACCCGTGAGTTCTAAAAGCAATGCATTGTCGAATTTCACAAATTCATTGAGAAGACCCCCCCCCCCCTCTAGCCCGTTCATACCCTTTTTATGCCTAGTACACTTCATTTAGGCTTCCAAAAAAGGACAAAGGGGTTGTTTCCTCTCGGGGAGTTCCGTGCCTGACAGATAAGTTACCAACCTTACTATCAATGGACACTATCATCTACTTCAAGGAGAGGACTTCACCAGTTTCTCGCAACTGCAAAGGTAGCTCTACTGGTTCCTCGTCCGCTACTACCTCCACCAAGAAAAAGAAAAAAAGGGTATTCTCTTTTCTCTTGCTTGGTCGTTCCATTAAAAAAAATTCCTTATATGTTGTTCTCCTTTGCCCTTTTTTGACAAATTTTCTCCTTTTCTTTTTTTTTTAGACTCAACAAGTGGTTCCCGTATCCTTTCCAGTTCCTTCGGTTTGACCTTCCTCGGTTGCACACTCCTCGGTTATGGCTCATTCGGCAATTCCTTCCTCGATTGTGCCATCGGTGCCAATCCCTCCGAGGGGACTACCTCCGATCCTTCAATTCTGGAAGGACCTACCTCTAATCCTCCTGTCCTCGAAGTGCCCGCTTCAGTAGCGCTTCCCTCCTTTGACCCTGACGGTCTGGGCATTCCTTTAGACCCCCTTCACACGCTTGATAAAGTGCTCGGCAACCCTGGTCATGCCGCAAGGGAGATACTGGATTCTAACCAAAACGTCAGTCCCTTCTTGCCCCCATCTCACTCGAAGCATGGCCAGGGTAAGGAGCTGGTCCCCCTTGCTTGTGGGCTTGGTAAGAGGCTCGACGCAGCTGGTAATGTGCTTAATGATGATTACCCTGATTTTGATTTAGATGAGAGTGAAGGTTGGGCTCTCCCTTACACTTCATTTTTTTTTAATTTCTTTTTTTTTTTACCTTCCCCTTTCTTGACCACCTTCTCCATCTCTCATTCTTTAGTCGAATATGAAGGGCTCGTGGATGAAACCCAAAAGGTGGAAGGTGAAATTCTCGATGATGCTACCCAGGTTGGTGAAGGCGAAGTTGAGACCCCCGAGGTTGGCGGTCAATTTATTCCTGCAATTTCACTCTTCAATGACGACGATGTCCTTTTAGCTATGGATTCCTCCATCAGCGGTTCCTTAGAGATCCTAGTTCCTCCTTCTCCTCCGAACACTTTCATTCTCACCGGTACTGCCGAGATGGTGCCTTTCGCACTTCCTCCGCGGGTTCCTCCTTTGACCACTACCATTTCCCAGGCCCCTATCATTCCATCCTCCCCGACGATACCAGTGGGTTACCAAGACCTGGTCGTTTGGCACGGCGATACTATTTCTTCTGGAAGGGTTACCCTCTTCAATGAGATCAAGCTCCAGTATCCAACAACTTTCAAGGGTTGGGGACATCAATCTTTTTTCCCTCATCCAATGATCTATGAATTCCTCTTCTATCTCATTACCCGCCTTCACGATGCTAAAGTACGCCATCTCCAAAGTGATGACATTGAATTCCTAGAGATGGTCACGAACAATCCGACCAGGGCCCAGGTCAATGTTCAATGGGCTTGCGAACTAATCGATCAGTTAAAGGAGAAGGAATGGAATGATAAAGTCATCGAGGAGTTCAAGCAACTCCAGGATAACCTTACCGAGGATAAATAGTTGGTGGAGTGGGCCGAGGCCGCTCTTACAGAGCTGACAGATTAAAGGGCTTGGAGATAGGTTTTGCGACCGTTTTGACTGTTAACATACCCTAACACAGTTTGAAATACATGTATCTAGGCTTGACACATCGTTTGTCCTAGCATATTGTTTGTTGTTTTTTTATGCAACCATGTTTTCTAGTAGTCTTTACATTTTGACACAACGTACTTGTAATTTATTTGCTCTCTTTTAATGAATCCCAGTTTGCTCTTGGTCTATCTATGTTTTAGTATTTTGTTTTGTAGTACCGTTAAGTGATTGTGGCCTTCAGTATTTCCTTTTGTGCAAAGGTAGAGAAGCTAAGTTCTTGCAATAGGCAGCTCACCCTAGGCATCTCCAAGAGTCTTAAGGCCTTTGTCCCACTTTCATCTATCAGGGCCATTTTCCCTTCTGTACCCGTGACCTTTTATTTTTCGGGAAGTCCCATAACCATCATGGTTGTTCCCCTCTCATGCACTGGGTAGGGTTCGTCTCGTACATCCTTGGTTGGGAGAACAAGGTCCCCACTGGCCACTCGCCTAAGGAAGATATTATAAAGGGCCCAACAATCACTAGTGGGATGCTTGTTGTGCTGATGGTAGAGGCAAAATCATAATTGTCCTCTCTCCTCGGGCATAGGCTCCTTGACCACCTCGGGTAGGCGGATGTCTCCATGCTGAATCCACTTCCGTAAGATAGCGTTGACTTCTTCCATGGTGCATGGAAAGGGGGGTGGAATCTCTTACGGGTTCTTCCCCTTCCCTTTCGAGGGACCTGCAACTCACTTGTTATTCTACTGGCTGCGGAGACCATAAGGCGCGGCTTCCCTCGAACCTCCTCGGGAACTGAACCTCGGAGGGACAGTGTTATATCTTTGGCTAGATTCCTCGCCACCGATATCAGGTCCGCAAAATTTGGCAACCTTAAATTGATAAGATGCACCCGGTACTCTCTCTGCATTCCTTGCACAGAAATATTCGCCATCCCCTCTTCCTCATTGGTTTAGTAACATTCCATAGCCCGGTCATGAAAGCGATGCACATAGTCCATCAACTCTTCCTCGGGACGCTACACCTCCATAGTGTGTGAAAGTGTGGTTATCTTTTCCTTAACCTGGAAGAACTTGGCATGGAAGAGTGCAGAAAGTTATCCCCAGGTACTGATGGATCCCGGTTCCAGATTGACATACCACTTATAAGCTCGGTTAGTGAGGCTTTTGGAGAACTCTTTTAGCCTCAATACATGATCATTCCCATACATTCTCAGGGCCTCGATGAAGCATACCATATGTTCCCTTGGGTTACCCCTTATTTTATTGAACTTCGTAAATTTAGGGACAAGATACCCCACGAGGTAAGACAACATTGCAACCGTTCGCGAGTACGGAGGTTTATACACCAGGTCATGCATCACCCCGCATCACTCTACGCAAAGTATGGTCTGCAGGTCAGCCAAGGAGATATAAGGCGATTGCCTCCCTTCATGTTGGATTTCCTCCATGGGCGGCCGAGGAATTCCTCTCTAACTTGGTCGACTATCTCCCCCCATCCTAGTGGGTGTCATACGTGGAGTCGTCAACAGCATCCGTTGAGCTGCCTCAGGAGTCCTTCTATCCCTCGGGCTCCCCCTTCGGGCCCCGGGTGGGGCCGTCTGATATCCCTACTGCACACTTTCTCTTTCTGATCGTATCCCGGACCCTGGGGCACCGCGGTCTCTGGAGTGACTCAAGATTTGCTGGATCTCAATCGCGGCGTGATGTCGCTCCCTCACCACAATCTTCAGCCCTTCAAGGATTTCGAACTGAATCCTCTCCAACCTCCTCAGCCGAAGGGACATATGGTCCTAGGCCTCTATGAAAGATTCTGGAACCAAGATCGTATGTCTTTGCGTGCCTTCCTCTGGTAGGCTACTTCCAACCCCCTCGGGGCTTTCCTCACAAACGTCAGGTCCAGTCACCGAGGGATGACGATCCTCCCTATGCACCAATAATAAGAAATCACACTCCTCCCCAGCAAAGTCGCCAAATGTTCGTGGTTCTTTTTATGAATGAGGATTATGCAACTTTAATTTGGTTTAGGAAAATAGGGAAAATGATTAGGGTGAGGGCCCAAGGTTGCTACGAAGGACTCCTTCCATCAATGAAGGATAAGAAATAGAAGGTCTTCAGTTCAGTGTTCATGCCACAAGGAATCACAATCCAAACTGTACAGTTTTTTTATTCCACATTTACGTCTATCTTTCCTACTTGTTGTTATGTCTTAAATGATGTTTTTGTACCCCTATTTATACTAGTCATATTGGTTAATACTCTTTAGGTATATAGGAGTGTTGCCCCCATACCCGGGGGGTTTTTCAGGGTCCTAGATTAGAAGAGCTCTTTGTACCCAATGACACTTAGCTGCCTTTAATGGGTTTCATGCCTAGGGATCAAAGCTGTATTAAATGCAGGTCTCATCAGTCACCTACTCCTGACTAGTGTGATTCTTCTTGGCATAGTCACCTAAATACTTATTTCCCCCTTGTACCAGGTTTGATGGGAGTTACCCATCCTCGACCAATACCTTGGCCCCAAGCCGCCTTACCACTTAACCCCTAGATTCCCGCTATGCGACTTTTGACACTTAATGACAAGGAAGGTGGGGGAAGGCGTTGGTTAACGGGGCTAGGCCTTCCTCGACCCCGTTGACCGACTCCCTCTAGTTCCCCTTCTCTAGTGATCCCACATACCTCCCTCTTCCGAGGAAGCAAACACCAATTATCGCGCGCGCCCAAGTTTTGGAACCAATTCCAGACCCCCCGGGGGAGTGCCCATCAAATTGGAGCTGGGCCTTTTCCTCGAGGGGTGAGGGGTCCTCTAAGGTGGGCTCATGGTCCCCAATCTCTTAAGGCCTCCCCTCCTCCAATGCGAGTGGGGTGACCCACCATAGGCCAGTTTAGCAGTCCAAACCTTAACCATAACCAAAGGATTAAGGGTGCTTCCAATTATGACACCTACAATGATGAAACGAGAAATCGGGAGGAGAGAGAGAAATAACTTACCTTTGAAGATTCAAACGCTGGCCTTCCTTTTGTGTGTATGAGGGAGAGAGAATTTGTAGAGCGAGAGAGAAGGTTTATAGAGTGAGAGGGAGGTGATGGAAAGAATGAGACGCCAGAGGATCTTGTGCAATTTATAAAGGCGGATCCATTAGGGTTTTTTTTACCCCTTAAATTAAATGGACGGTAAATTTGAAACATTAAAAAAGGGTAATTTACAATGACATCCCCTGAAGTATTGGTCAATTATACTTAGATTATGGTCAACGCACTAGTTTACAGTGACACTACCTATGGTTTGTAAAATATTGCGGTGACGTCCCTTGGAGGCATAAAATGATTTTATTTCCTTGGTTAATTTAATTTTCATGTAAAATCTCCATGTTCCCCCCATGACTAAACACTACACTTTTCTCATTACACCAACCACCCTTATCATCACACTCTTATTATTAAAAAAATTGCAATATATATAATTTTATTTTAAATATAAAAATTCAAAAACATCAAAAATAAATTGAAAAATATATTTAAAGGTAAATTCTACCACTAAAACAATTAATCAAAAATAATACTAAGAAATCTCGTTATTTAATTAATGCTCTTAATTTTTAATATATTACTATATAAATATTTCTCACAAAACATTAAAAGGTTATATCTAATAACAATTATAGGTATTACATATCTAATATATATATTATATACGAATAGAAATTTTATATATATATATATATATTATTAGATATGTAATACCTATAATGTTATATCTTATTTAGATATGTAATGTCAAAGAAAATCCCATTCCATTATGAAATTTGATAATATAATGGTAGAATTTCTTAGATATGTAATACCTACAATGGGTAAAGTGTAAGATATTTTTAATAAGATATTCCATTATATTATCAAATTTCATTAAAATTATTGATCGGTAATAGTATAAAAATATATAATTTTTTTCTATTCGTACCTAAAAAGTTGTATATATATTATCAGATATGTAATACCTATAATGGTTATTAGATATAACCTTTAATATTTTTTGAGAAATATTTATATAGTAATATATTAAAAATTAAAAGTACTAATTAAATAATGGAATTTTCTTAGTATTATTATTGATTAATTTTTTTTAATGGTAGAATTTACCTTTAAACATATTTTTCAAAATATTTTTGATGTTTTTTAATTTTTATATTTAAAATAAAATTATATATATTGTATATCATATTGATTTATTGTAATTTTTTAACAATAAGAGTGTGATGATATATGGGTTATTGGTGTAATGAGTAAAGTGAAATGTTTAGTCATGGGGGGTAACATAGAGATTTCACATGAATATTAAATTAACCACGGACACTAAAGTTGTTTTATGCCTTTAAGGGGTGTCATTGCAATATTTTACAAATTTTAGGGATTATCACTGTAAACTAATGCGTTGATCATAATCTGTGTATAATTAACCAATACCTCACGGGTGTGATCGTAAATTACCCAAAAAAAAAAAACTTCCTGAGTCGGCATTAATGTTGCATTTAATAGTGTAGTAACTCCCACAACAGCTTAAATCCTCAAACTAGAAAGTCTTCAGAGGGTATGTTTGTGTATGTAAAGATAAGAGAACAAGTTTATGGAAATGTTTTACAAAGTTGCACATGACGCTATAGGCACTAGGTTTGAAGTACCCTGACCTTCCCATTTAACTTCACAACCTACTCAATAAAAACTTTCTTAACTCCTATTCTAAATTAAAAGTAATACATAAAACAAGGAAACTGTACACACACAAAATGTAGCTGGTTCAATTTATTAGTAATATATTTTTTTAATACATAAAACAAGGAAACTGTTCACACACAAAATGTAGCTGGTTCAATTTATTAGTAATATATATTTTTAATACATAAAACAAGGAAACTGTTCACAAACAAAATGTAGCTGGTTCAATTTATTAGTAATTTTTTTTTTAAAAAAGTGAAGAACTATTTATGTATAGATATTGTGAATTGTTACGGTAATGATCAGGGATGTTCATGAAACCGACGGAACCGAGTCGGTTCGGTTCCATTGGAATTCGATTCCGGTTCTAAATCTTTTCTAAAATTGCGTTTACGATAAAAAAAAAAGACACAGTGGAATATTCTATTGACTTTGTGATAGGTGTGGATTTTTTTTCCCCACTTTTGAATATTTTTCTTCTAATACCAATTCTAATCTTCCAACTTAAAGAGTTCTGGTGCCTGGAATTATTTGCACTAAATCAATAATAGTAAATGAGTGTTTACAAACCAAGAGAAGTGTTAGGTGGTTTCTGCGAATCTGACGAATAAAATGGAAAATTTTGTATTAGAAATAATTTCACTTTTGTAGATCAGATTGTTTGTAATATTTACTGATTTGTTTTTCACCCTCCAAACAAAATCTTCTTCTCTTTACTCAAAAACTAATTCTATATCAAGACTCCTTATCTGTATCAAAGTCACAAAATGATCATATGGCAGTCAAAATAATTATAAAAAAAAACCTTAAGAGAGGCATGTTTTTTCACTACTATCACTTTTCTTTCAAATTCCCCACTATTTGTTCCAGCGTAACTTTGGTTTTAAGTAGAATCCAAAGGAAACTCAAATGTAGAGCAAAAATTGATCCATCAGCGTTCCAAGTTGATACTAGGCCCTCCATATCCACCAATTCCTATGTAAAGATAAAATCCGAACGGTTGACCTAGTTAAAAAGGACTTGGACTTGATGCTTCTAGAAGTATTAAATCTCATGTTTGAGTCCTTCTGGGTGTAAATCATTCATTGGAGTTACGACCATAAACATAGTCCGAGTCTTATCCGATCATTGTGGACAATCGTTTAACACGAGTCCGTTTATTAGTCAAGTTAGAGCCTCGCGCACCCTAATTATCAGAAACAAAAAATTCTTTATCAAAAGCAATTCCTCAAATATTTGTCCCGTGCACTAATTCAGAACATGGTGCACTTAATGAACATAATTAAACATGAAAATCATTTCCACCAATGAACTTTCAAAACTCATAACTGAGACAAGTGCATATTTATGAGATCATTTTAGCAGTCCATCCCTAATGGACAAAAGCAGTGTGAAATTTTTGCCTACTACAAGGATGATGAGATGAAATTTTTGTTTGGTGTATTGCTAATAAATTGAATGGATGAGAAATACCAATTTAGTAACTTGATTAGTGAGAAAGAGACTCCACAACACCATGATGGTAACCAGTAAAGTTTGTTTGCAATTGGTGGAGTTCATCTCTTCTAATTACGATGTATGTAATATCAGTGTAGTATCCTCTATTAATTTCATAACACTTCCTTGTCTCATTACAAAAAAAAAAAAAAAAAAAAAGGGTATTAGAAGTACAGTACTTATTCCAGAACTATCAAATGTCTCTCAAATTCTCCACAATTTAATCCAACAACATTGTTTTGGAAGAGGACAGAAAGACAACTTTATATATATATATAAAAAAAAAAAAACTAGAACTCAAGTGAATATATGACCTTCAAACATACTAAAGTGCAGATCATATCTAACACACCAAAATCCAGTGGGAAAGTCAAAGAAAAGGCATGAGATCCATTTCATCAACCCTTAATCCAAATGAAATAGGAAAAATAAAAAGTGGGAATAAGCTACTTCCATGGTTTACTTGAAAATTTCCTTAGGAAAAGATCATTTGTGACCACATGAGGTGGTATATGAATATTGATTGAAAAAAAATCAATAATAACTAGGTTACTCATCTTCGGATAGCGAAACAAACAATATAAACATTAACTATTAGGAATATTCACAAGGAAAAAGAAAAAGAAACATAGACACGCTAAGTTCAATATGATAAATAAACCTCCTCGTATATTCTCAGTGATTGATATGCTTTAAAAGAAGCTCCAAGGGGTTGTTTGGCCAAAGTGTTAGGGTGCGTTTGGATAGGAGTGTTTCCGTTTTTATTCTTGTTTTTTTCACTGTTCATGGGAACAAAAACCTGTTTGGGAGCCTTTGATGGTTTTTGTTTTCGTGAACAGTAAAAAAAACGTTTTCTCACCCTTGGTTCAAAATTTGAGAACACCAAAATGGTGTTTTTTTGTTTTCGGCACTGTTTGTTCTTAGCAAAAAAAAATTAACCTTCATCTTCAACTTCCAAACCCTAACTTCTATCTTCAACCTCCAAAAAAAAATTTTATTTTTTGTTCCCGAAAATTTTTTAGACAAAATTTCCAACCAAACATGTTTTTGTTTTCGGATTACCCTTAGGACAAGAACAAGAAATTTTTTTGTTCTCAAGAGATAAAAAACGAAAACGAAAACACTAGTTTCCAAACGCACCCTTAGTATATCCTTTTGGTTTTCCTCATTAATCTTTTTGAAACTCACAATTCCATTTGGTAATTGTCCCTAAAACAAGAAATTACAGAACATTTAGATTTAGTAAAATTTATAGTATAACACAATTAAAGTAGGGATACACTTTACTTTTATTCTCTCGAAAATTCTGCATTGTCCTTTTCCACTTTCATAGGGGTAATCCTTCTCCAAATCAATTCCATAATTCATTAAGTACTTAAATGTTTTTGTAATGGTGGAGAGAGAACATCCCACTACGTCCGTCTTCGGATTCGGATTCGGTGGAGGTGGCAATTTTTCCGGTAAACAGTCAACCACTTCTTCTTTGCCAAGAATAATAAACTCCTCTGGTTTACATCTAAATAAGGAGGATAGGCCTAGTGGAGTCCACGCATAACAACAATCTAAAAAAATAAAAACATAAGAATACAATACAATTAAGTGATTGGACAAATTTTTTTTCCTCTTCCTCATATACTTCTTTAATTCCATGGTTTACTAACTACAAACATGTTAGCAAACTATTTGACGATGTAAAAATAATCTCATGTGCTACGATGATATGAGATTTCAAATGTACTTTAAAATTTATCTACCAAATTTATTGGTTTACATATCTAATTTTTCCAATGAAAATATGCTCTAAAACTTTCTTACTATATTAGCTTTTCTACTGTGTACTTTGTCGGCTCTAACGGCTATAACTGCTGTTATAGGTGAAACATTAGATTTTACTACAAACGCTTTAGTCAATTAGTATCTTCTCCTCCTTTCAAATGGAAGTTTGAGAGTTCCAGTTTAGAGTGAAGAATTGGAGCCTTCATTTCTCTAGTACATACGAGCAACGGCATAACCGGATAATAACAGCTTTCAATCATATTCCTTCTAATTAATGTGTGTATGTATGGGGTGAGTATATCCCCTATTACCAAAAAATAAAAAATTGCCAAGAAATCATTTAAACAATATTCTCTCTCCTAAAACTATAAAAAATCTTATATAGTTTCGATATTTGGAAAATAATTATCCATGGTGTCTACTACTAGCCCCTCCCCCTTTTTTTGTGAGGGCTTGGAGAAGTGAATAAACATGAAAGTTTTCCGCGAGTACTATCAAATCCAAGAAGCAAACAGCTGAAGGAAAGACTAATATACGGATATTAAAGAAAAACAAATATATTGAATTTGAAAAATAGTATATACTATGAAGGGTTTATTGAAACTAAAGACAAAAAGGGAAGAAAAATGTAATGAATTTTTTTTAATAAATATATACACATATCTATGATAACATGTATATATATTATGAGGGATTTTTGTAATAAACAAAATCAATTATTTTAAATTAAAAAATTATGATGTATTTTAGGAACAATTGTACTCTTGAATGATGAAAACCATGTTTGTTGCAAAAACCAATACATTAGGCAGGAAATCAGATATTGTCGCATTTTATTGTCACTAAAAGTTTCTTCCCTAATGACAATTGTTGCTATTGTAGTAGGCTAATGATAGAGAAAATTTATGAAAAGTATGGTGAAGTTCTGTGAGAAATGAGAGAAATTTTTTAAAAAGTAAGAAGTAAAAGATAATTTAAAATGGAAGGAGATAATATTTAATCAATGATATAATCCTTTCCATAAAACTAATTACCTTATATCTATTATATATAAGGCATTCAAAAATTTGTGCCTTCTTATTAGCTCGCTAATATATTTCTGAAAAATAATAATTACCCCATCCAAAAATAAATTTGAAGGCTTCTTATTGGTTAGGGTTGCCTAGGGCCTCGGTTGAATTGACTTTTCAAACGTTGATTTTACCTTCAATGAGAAAAAAATTGTTTTGAATAGTTTTTGACAAAAAAATTAAAAGAGCTTTTAGACATTGGAAGAGCTTTTGAAGAAGCTTCCGCTTCTTTTTTTTCTGTATAAACCCAGAAATAGAAGTTATGTCAAACAAGGGCTAAGGCTCGAGCTGTCAGTTCACAATATCAAATAGTTCTTTATTTTTTAAAGGGTAACTTCATTTACACCTCCTGAGATTTACTTTTATTTTAATCAAACCCCCCAGATTTGAGAAGCGTCATTTACACTCATTATTTTTCCTGACACACATCATTTACACCCTCTAATATCACTTTCAAGATGACATCATTTTGAAATTTTATTTTAACACCTAAACTACCCTCAATGTGTTAACTAACTTGTGTTTGGAAACAATGATACATCTTTTATTAATTTGACCCCCTCCCCTCAATTTATTATTTCCCAAGCTTTTATCAAGGAATTTTTTTAATACTTTTAAAATTTTAAATTTAAACTAAATAGTATATATATATATATATATATATATATATATATATATATATATATAAACTTTTGACTTAATTTTAAAATTTGAGAATTTTAAATTTATAAATTAAACTAAATAATATATCTACATAAATCCTTGATTTAATTTTACATTTTAATTTTTTTTAATCTTTTTTGAATTTTAATCTGAACAAACTTATATATATATATATATATAATATAAATACCTACAGCTATATATCTCTATCTATACTACTCTTATATGTCTGAAGGGTCCTAATGTTTCCAAACATTAAAAATAAATCTAAAACAAATTAACTTTGCCCTTGGATTCTTTTGCATTGGATTCGTTTTTGGTTCCAGTTTCAAAACAAATAATTGCACCAAATAATTCCTTTGATTCCTTTATTTTGTCCTCAAATCCAAACCCAATAAGTAGTGTTTGGCTTAGGTATGTTTTCGACATTTCACCATAAAATTAATCATTAAAAGTTGACAGGGGTGTAAATGACATTTTTCAAATTTGGGGAACTGATTGAAATAAAAGCAAATATCAAGGATGTAAATGAAATTAATCCTTTTTAAAAATATATATATATAAATACTACACATAAATTGAACCAGCTAACAGTTTCCTTGTTTTATGTGTTACTTTTAATTTAGAATTATGTCCTATAAGGAGTTAAAAAAAAAAGGGTAAAGTGTATTAAATCCCCTTAGACTATTTTCTCTCTCAACTAATCTCACTGAACTACATTTTTTACATAAAACTCTCTAAATTATCCCAACTTTTACAATTTACTCAATTCCGTTATAATGCCGTTAGTTAAATTAGGATAATTTGTACTCAGATCCCCTAAGGTTTTGGTCAATTGCACTCGCCCCCTGAGATTTCATTTTTCTTGCAATGACACCCCCTAAAGGAGAGAAATGACCGGAATGCCCTTCTGTTGTCTCCCTTATTTCATAAGACAAATATCTAGGTGGTGAAATTACATCCATGCTCCAAGATGAAAACCCTATAATGTATATATATCTATAACAACTATTTTAAAATGTGAGGGGTTAAGAATATTTCCAAACATTTCTTCAAAATAAAAATTAATGAATTAATATGTATTAATTGAAGTGATCTTTAAGGAGTATGTCAAAACGATATAGAGTAAAAGAAAAGGGGTTGAAAATATTTCAATACTTTTAAAAAATAATAATAATTAATTAATATGCATTACTTGAAGTGTAATTCTAATGAATATTTCAAAAGATATAGAGTAAAGATATACGACAAAGGGTTATAAATATTTTCATATTTTTTAAAAAAAAATTAATTAATTAATATACATTAATTGAAATGTAACTCTAATAGATATTTCATAAGATATAGAGTAAAGATATAAAACAAATATATTTCGGCAAGGAAAAATAATATAACTTAAAATACAGAAATTTGTATATTTATCTATCTATCTATATGCTACTAATAAAAACACGAAGACGGTCTAATATTTCGATTCATTATCACCTTTTACAATATAAAAAATTATAATAAGTAAAGTTTGACATTATTTAAAGTGTAAGGGCTTAAATTAACTTTACAAAAAAAATAATAAATAATAAATCATTTGTCATATTTTTATAAAAATATAAAAAATTACAATAAGTAAAGTTTTTTATTATTTTATAGTGTAAAGGCTTAAATTAATTTTACATAAAGAATAATAAATTATAAGTCATTTGTAACAGTTTTATACATTTATCACCTCTTACAATACAACAAAAACTATAATTAAAATGTATTACTACTTATTTAAATTGTAGGAGTTGTATATTATTTATTTACAAAATAAATTAAATTATATGAGCTCACAAATATTTTATACATGTATCACCTTCTAAAATACAAAATATATATATATATATATAATCATAAATAAAGTGTATTATTATTATTTAATATAAAAGGTTAGAGTATTAGTTTTAGGGAAAAATTAAAAAAATGATAACTTTTGGGGCCTATATTACAAAAATGACCGTTTAAAAAAAATAATTTAAAGAAATGTGATAATATTTCAAAAATTATTGTATCAAAGTACTTGAATTTTTTTTTCAAATTGAGCTTAAGGCACAAGGGTTGTTTGGTCCATTAATTTAGCCAACATATCTTTTACACTAAAGCAATGGCACAAGAGTCATTTCATGGGGTCTTCACCCCTTCAGGGGGTGTCATTGCAAGGTAAAATGAAATCTCAGGGGGCGAGTGCAATTGACCGAAACTTCAGGGGATCTAAGTGTAAATTATCCTAATTTAACTAACGGTGTTATAACGGAATGGGGTTAAATGCAACACTTAAATAGTTTATGGGAGCAGTGCTTAATTCAAGGGATTAGTTGAGAGAGAGGAGAAAGACGAGGGGGGTTTAATGCACTTAACCCAAAAAAAAATGATTGTGTTATATGTGAATTTATGATTTCTAGACCTAGAACTTAAATGAGAAGGTCAGAGCACGAAACCTAGTGCGTCATAGTGCCCGTGCAACTCTTTACTACTACAAACCTGCTCTCTGAAGACTTTCTGTTTTGAAGATTTCAGCTCTTGTGAAAGTTACTATACTGTGAAATGAATATTTTTTTTCAGACTTCAATTTTCTCCTCTATTTAATTTAACCGGTCCTCCTTTATAAATTGAACAAGAATTCTCTCGCCTCTCACTCTTCCATCGCCTCCCTCTCACTCTACAAACCTTCTCTCTAGTGTTCGAATCTTCACTTGCCCAAGGTTAGTTCTCTCTCTCTCTCTCTCTCCTTCCCGATTTCTCGTTTCATCATCTTTGGTTCCCACCAGAGTTGCATAGGTTTATATTTGTGTAAGCATATATCTATATATATATATATATGTATGGGTAAAGTGCACAAAACATCCCTGATATTTTAATTTTGTGCAAATAACACCCCTTCGTGTTTCTAAACACCCCTGAAGTATCAAATCTGTGCGAGTTGACTCCCTCCGATCACTTTTTACGGCCAAAAATAGGTCATGTGCGAAAAACGTGATTGAATTTTACTTAAATGCCAAAAATACCCATGACCAGTTACGAAAATACCCTCTTATATGAAATTTGTATAAACCCAACATCCTCCACTCCACAAATCCTAAATCCCTCTTTCATTCCTTCCATAGGGCACCATTTTTGTTCTCTCTCAACCTCTATCTATTACTTACGAATCTGGTATGATATATATCCATCTCCCTATCTCTCTCTCTACAAAATTGGTAAGACATCAAGTCTTCTCCATTCCTCTTTCAATTTCATTTTTTTTTTATAAATTTTTTTTTTCTGGAAAACCCTTTCCTTCTCACTCTCTCTCTCTCTCTCTCTCTCTACAAAATTGGTAAGACCATCAAGCCTTCTCCATTCCACTTTCGATTTCGTTTTTTTTTTTATTATTTTTTTTCTGGAAAACCGTAACTTTATTTTTCAGAAAAGCAATTAATTTTTTTTTCCCTGGAAAACCGTAACTTCATTTTTCTAAAAACCAAACAAAGATGTCTTCTTCTTCTAGTTCCGTTAAACGTATCAGAAAAACTTGGCCAGCTCCTGAAGTGAGATGCATATGCGATACCCCAACTCCTCTAACAACTTCAATGACAGATCGGAATCTCGGTAGAAGATTCTATGGATGTGCAAATTTCCAAGATAAAACAAAGAAATGCATGTTTTGGGTGTGGAAGGATGAGCCACTTTCTGATTATTATAAGAGTTTTGTTGTGGATCTTCTAGCTGAAATCAGTGAGTTGAAAGCTAATGGGGGATTGGTTGAGAGAGTGGCAGAGCTTGAAAGGGATTTAAGCATTCTTAGAAGTCGGAAAGCTGGAAATAGTTCTTGGTCCTTGATTATTTTATTTTTGTTAGGGTTTTTATTAGGTTTGTTTGCAATTATAGTTTTAGTGTGAAAATGATGTTTGTTTGTAATGTTGTTTCTGGTAACATGAAATACAAATGTTTATGTTGTTTTTGGTAACAAATTGGTTTATGGTAACAAATGTTGTTCATGTATAGCAAATGTGATGATCCTTTCTGGACTCAAAAGAGAAATGGTTGGCTTTCAATTAACAGATTTAATGTGGCATGACTTGAGAAAACACATGTACCCTCTGATAGAAAGGTTATAAAATGCTCATTTTCTGGTAACAAAACGGTTTTTGCTATCAAATGTTCAAGTATAGCAACTGTTAAAAAATGGTAACCTGTTGTACAGACCAATGTATACCTTCATATATAAACTTGTTCTAATACATTACTCCACCTAAATAGAGTTAATCAAATGTCACATGTTCTAATCCCTTGATTACAATACATAATATCATTGCCCAAAACCAACAGTGCACTTCCCTTCAATTTGTAGCATACTATCAATACAGTACCAATTACAAAAAATATAATATCAATTCCCAAAATATTGCAACCATCCCTATAGCCATCTTGAAATCCCTTCATTGCAATCATCTCTTCTCACAGCTATTCCAAAAGTTGGTTCTACAGCACAAGTTATATATATCAGCAATATACACAAAAATTTCAGTTGCATAAATTTTTCCAAATAAAATATTGTTATATACCTGTTCCTTGATTGTTGTGTGCCAGTGACCCCTTCTCCACCCATATATTTTCCATATTGATGGCTGCTCCCTCCCTTAAATATGATGATACCATAATGAAAATTACAAATAAAATTACAAAAATCAAATTATTACATTATAGTTCTTATAATGATACCTCTTGACTCGAAGATGTTTGACCAGAATTCATTCCATGAAGCAAAGAAGTAAATGTAGCAGAACCAGAATCCAAATTAAGCTGCCATAAGCAAATACTCATTAAATTTAGCCTTCAATTAACAGTAAGGAAATAAGTGAACTAAAGATGATGTTTGAAAGAATTACCCTATTAAATTGTGCACCACTTGTGTTCACTTGAGAGGAAGAAGCTGGCCTACCACTTAAAACATGTAAAGTGTAGTCTTTGACTTTTCTTGGCCTTCCTCCTTTTGAAATTCTTGGTTTTGTGGACACGGGAGCAACATCATTTGTGCAAGTCCTTGAATTGTGTCCAGGTCCTTTGCACTTTCCACATTTCCCCCTTGAAGTTATGGTCTCTTCAACACTGTCACTTTGCTTAGACTGTTTTTTGGCTTTTGAACTAGTTTCACCTGTAGCTTTTTTCCTAGCTATTGAGGGTTTGCCAGCTCTTTTCTTCCCAACAGGTGGAAACATTTGTGGATTACATGTATATCTTACAAGATCCCTAAATGATATAGGTCTAATGCTAAAGCTATAGGCTTTCAAACATGTTGGCCTCCACAGGTAAGGGTGCACATATTCCTCTACATTTAACCTTTTGTACTTCAAACATGCTACTGCATGTTCACAAACAACCCCACTAATCTCCCACTGCTTACATGTGCATGCCCTTTTCTCCAAGTCAACTACATCATTTAGACCATTCTTGTACACCTCAAACAACATCCTTCCTGCAGGCTCAACAGTGCACTTGTTGGCTGACAATTTGATTTCATCTGAATCGTTTTGCACCTCTGGACATAAGAGACCGGTTTGGCTCTCTAACTACTCTCTATTCCTCTCAAATCTTTGCATAAGGTATCTACGGATGATTTCCCACATATATATAATTGGTTTCGCCCTAACAAGTTTAATTTGGGCATTCCATGACTCGCACATGTTATTACTATTCAATTCACACTTAGAGTTATATGAAAACCCGCATCTACTCCACAAATTGTATGGAATGACATTCAACCAATTATATGCTTTAATATAGAGTTCCTTAATCTTTTCCATGTGACCCTCAAATTCAGAATACGTATATGCATATGAGGCATTCCACAACTCAGCTTTCAATATCAAACATGGCCACTTTTTCCTAAAGTTCTCATGTAAATGCCTAGCATAGTACCTATGATCACTAACATCAGCAATTTTCTCCAGTGTATCAATTAACCCCTTCAAAAACATAATGCAAAATTTAAATTAAATGCTGAAAACAGTTTGCAAAAACAGTATGGAAAAGCCAAAACAGTATGTAAAAGCCAAAACAGTATGTAAAACAAAAAACAGTATGCAAAAACAAAAACAGTTTGGAAATTACCTTTTGCCTATCAGTGTAAAGAGGGTTGATTCGTGGATTAGCATAATGGCAAAATGTCTCATTGGGATAATGGCCCAAGGACTAAATTATTTGGGATATGGCTCAAGGATTAAATTATCTGGGATATGGCCCAAGGTTTGGTATATTTGGGGAAACCGGCCCAAGTAAAAGATTATTTGGGAGATTGGCCCAAATAATTGATTACTTGGGGAAATGGCCCAAATATGATTTTCACGCGAGAGCTTGCATTATACAGAGGGAGGTATGAGGGACTGATGTGTTTTATAGCTCGCATCAGGAACTCATAACCCTATATGCTGCTCGCGTAGCGAGTACTACTCGGAATCTAGGGGAAATGCTTGGGATGAGTAAATAGTGGGTCGCGACCTTATTTACATCGTCCTGAGCAAGAGTACCTTAGAGAGGCCGATAGTATTCAGGGACATGACCAAGGCATGCATGATTGGTCATGACCCAGCAAAGCTATAACGGCATCCTTGGCTAAGGATAAATCAGATCCGCGATGAAACATGCGCGGATCACAAAGGCATGGCGCACAGTATGATGCGCGCTTGAGATTATGCAAATCCGTTTTGCATAGTCTAAAGCGCGAGATGATACTGTGCAAGGTAATTTATGGCGCACAGTATGATCTGCTTATAAGATTACGCGAATCCGTTTCGAGTAGTCAGGGGCGCGAGATAATATTATGCAAGGTATTTATATTGCGGATTGGTGGACAAGAACATGTCGCGACATAAGTGCTGACGTGGCAATAGAATCCGCGAGAACGAAACAGGTGCTGACGTGGCAACACAAATCCGCGAGGACTACTGGACACTCGCGTCTATAAATAGAGGTGCGAGAACTCACTTCGAGGGTACTTTTTTGGGAGACCAAGGGAGAGAAATTTCTAGAGAGATAAAATGATTCGCAATCACTTGTAACTGTTATTTTCTCTTCCATTTCTCTGTAAAACCATCAAAAGGAGTAAAAACATCAGCACTGTTATTTGGCTAACGAACTTGCGCATAAACTATCTTCATATCATCTATTTCAGCACGAACCCCTACATTAAAGGCGACTCTGTTGGGGAGAAGATGTCTTCTGCACAACTAGAGCCTCGTCAGACTCGGCAGAGAGGTCGTCCACCAACCCGGCGTACCGAACAAGTTGAGGAGGAAACAGCGGCACAAACACAAGGAGATGAACCAATCCAACCAGCGAGAAGACAGCGTCGTCACGCGAATGCTGGTGCAGATCAGGCAAAGACCCCTCCGATGGCAAAGCCAATGCAGAATTCAGCAGAATTGCCATCAGTTCTACTACAAACTCTTCTCAACATCCAAAAACGCAAAAGGCCATACTTCACTTCATGGAGGCCTCGCGCGTTTCAACACCAAATCTTGAATCGCCAAGGATGGACAATCAGACTTTTCCTGAGGATTCAACACAAGACCTTTTCGCGAATCAGTGAGAACTGAGCCCTTGGAGAAAGAGTCATACATCACCAAGGAACAACTACAAGCTATCCTGAATCAAAAAACTGAAACAGAGGAAGTTGAAATGGCCCCACCCTACCATCTTAGTATTATGACTTTGCCTTATCCGGAAAACTATGGGGCACCAAGATTCCATCAATTTGATGGAAAAAAAGGAAATGTGAAAGAGCACATAGCCAGGTTCGCGGATGCTCTGGGACCTCACAGAAACAATGAGTATTTGAAACTTAGAGAATTCTCCAAGTCTTTTACTGGAACAGCATATACATGGTATACTGGCCTCGCTCCGGCTTCAGTGACCAGTTGGACGGATATGGTGCTCAGATTCTACACCAAATTCTTTCAAGCTGATGAGGAGGTCTCAATGATTTCACTTACAAGGCAAAGACAACACTTTGGGGAAGAGGCGACGGCTTATGTCAGGAGATTTCGCGAGGCTGCTTTGCAATGTCATGAACCAATTTCTGAACTACAATTGATCAAAATTTGTATAGAAGGAATGCTGTAAGAATACAGAGTGCATCTGGTCAATCATGAAGTCAAAACTTTTTCCGCACTTGTCGATAATGCCCGTAGATTGGGCCTTTCATTCTGAGTAGCTGATACCGATGGTAGCAGCTACTCAGAATGAAAGGCCCAGGGAAGAATGTGCTGGGAAGCTGAACCACACCCTTTACCTTTCAGTGAAAAAGAGGCAGTTGCTTTGCTGAATCAATGGATCGCAGATCATGTCGTATTGCTACCTCCAGTGCAAAAGGTGCCACCGAGGGAGGAAAGGATGAAGAACAACTACTGTCCCTATCACAAGACTATTTGGCATTCGCTGATGGGATGCTGGGCGTTTCACAGTTTGGTGCACCGGAAAATAGCATCGGGAGAATTAGAAGTGGCGAAGAATGTAGTTTATGAGCCCTTCCCTGCACATGTAGCTGTAGTAACTACCCGAGACAGTACTGAGGATACAACAAATACCGTCAAGCATGAGTGCCCACTAGTGCGTGAAGCAAAGGAGAATGATAAGATAGATGTTTTCTTCAATGAGCTCCCAATACAGGAACACGTGAAGGAATTCTTGAAAGAGCAAACAGTTGCTGCTCTTAATCATACTATTGTGATTCCTAAGCATGAGAAGACCTCCAGTAAGATCACATTTTTCGAAGCAGACAAGCAAGTATCATTTTCCCACAACCGACCTCTGTATGTACCAGCCATTGTGAACAATCGGGAAATGAAACGAGCTTTCTTGGACGGAGGAGCGTCAGTTAATTTAATCCTGCTAGCCACTTTGCGGATGATTAAATTTCCTGAAAGCAAGATCATAAACCATACCATCGCAGTTACTGGTTTCAACGGAGACCAGCAGGCCACTATGGGATTCGCGACATTGGATCTCAAAATCGGGAAAATAAGAAGGCCCACCAAATTTCATGTCATTCAAGGGGAACCCTCGTATCAGTTGTTACTGGGCAGACCATGGATACATGCACATGGCGTAGTACTGTCATCCTATCATCAAGTGATGAAAGCCAATTGGGGAGAAGGGATTATGACTGTAAAAGCATTTAGGAATCCATTTTGCGCATCAGAAGCCCATTTTGCAGATGCAGTCCATTTTTCGGAATACAGTGAAGAAGATGGACCCAGTGTTTTTGCCACACCATTACCAAAATGGAAAGAATCGGATGATGGAAATTCAACTAAGAGGAAGCTCAAGGAGGTGAGCTGGTCGCGAGTCAAAATGCCCGATGGGCGAGTGGTGTACAAATTATGACGGGATTGGGGGTCAGACACTTGCACAGTTGGCACTGACCCCGGGAAAGAGGAGATTGAACAAAGAAAACTGGACACAGATCCTGAAGTGTTGAAAGTGAATCCGCGACCAGAACATGGTTTATGTGAAGTGGACATAGGCGATGGCACAGATCCGCGACCTACCTTTATAAGCAATACATTACCAGATGAAACTAAGAATGCTTTGATAGAATTGGTAAAAGAGTTTCGGGATGTCTTTGCTTGGGACTATAGTCAAATGCCAGGACTCAATGTTGGATTGGTTAGCCATCATCTCCATGTACATCCCGCATCAGAGCCGAAGAAGCAAAAACAACGAATATTTCATCCGGATCTTGAAGTACAGATTAAGGTAGAGGTTGAAAAATTGTTGAAAGCAGAGTTCATCAAGCCAACTCAACATCCGACATGGCTCGCTAACATTGTGCCTGTAAAGAAGAAGACTGGGCAGATCCGCGTATGTGTAGATTATCGCGATCTCAACAAGGCTTGCCCAAAAGATGACTTCCCTTTACCCAACATTGACACCATGGTGGATGCAACCTCAGGACATGAAATCTTTTCACTAATGGATGGATTCAGCGGGTATAACCAAATTAAGATAGCACCGGAGGATGCGGAGAAAACTGCTTTTCGCACCCCAATGGGGAATTTTCATTATACAGTCATGCCATTTGGGCTTAAAAATGCTGGAGCTACGTATCAACGTGCCATGACAGCTTTATTCCATGACTTGATGCATAAAACTATGGAGGATTATGTGGATGATTTGGTGGTGAGGTCCAAGGCCATGCAGGATCATGTGGGTGATTTGCGAAAAGTATTACAACGATGTCGCGAATATAATTTAAAGATGAATCCCCTGAAATGCGCCTTTGGAATACCAGAAGGAAAGTTCTTGGGATGTGTTGTACATCGGCAGAAGATTGATATGGACCCGACAAAGGCTAAAGCAGTATTGGAAATGGCTCCGCCCACAACGCGAAAAATGTTGAAGACTTTTATGGGAAAGATATCTTACATGAGAAGGTTCATCCCAGCACTGGCAGAAGTAACACACCCATTAATGTCATTGTTAAAAGAAAAATATGTATATAGCTGGGGACAAGAGCAACAAGAGGCTTTTGAGAAAATCAAGAGGATTTTGGCATCACCAAAAACGATGATAGCAGCAGAATCAGGGAAGCCATTGATCATGTACCTTACTTCCACTAATAAGTCGGTAGGAGCTCTCCTGGCCCAGGAACATGAAGGGGAAGAGAAACCTGTTTACTATGTCAGTCGGGTATTGAAGGAACTGGAGTCGCGATATACCTCATTGGAAAAGCATTGTCTCGCTTTAGTATTTGCGGCTCAGAAGTTTAGACATTATTTACTGGCACACCCGCTGGAGCTAATCACCAAAAGCGACCCTATACGGTATTTACTCACAAAGCCCATACTCAGTGGAAGAACCGGCCGATGGTTGTTAGCACTATCTGAATATGAGATCACATGCTCCAGACCGAAAGCAGTAAAAAGTCAGACCTTGTCAGATTTGCTAGCCTTATTTCCTGGGGGAGCTGAACCCAAAACAGAGGAAGTGGGAGTAGCAAGTGTGACACAAAGCGCGGAATATACTTTGGAATTTGATGGATCATCCATAGAAAAAGGAGGTGGGGCCGGATTTGTATTAAGGAATGAAGAAACAAATGAGGAATTAGTCATGCCTTACAAACTTGATTTTCCTTGTACCAACAACATTGCGGAATATGAAGGGCTGGCGCTGGGATTAATGATGGCCCAAAGGTTGAAGGTAAAAATACTTCATGTAAGGGGTGATTCCAAATTGGTCATTAAGCAGGTAAAAGGGGAATATGTTGTCAAGGAACCCCATCTTGTGTCTTACAGAGCTCTCATCCGTCAGATGATAGAAAGCTTTGAGAATGTGGATTTTCAGCACGAGATGCGATAGGGCAATCGACGATCTGATGCGTTCGTAACATTGGGCTCACGACTACAGTTCTAGGGGTTAGAGTCTTCTGTGCAAATAGTACGAAGAACCAACTCTATGGTCAATAGCGAGAAGGAATTGGAGGTGTATGAAGAACACGATTGGAGAGCACATATAGTACAAGCTCTGCTAAAGAATGATAGCAATGCCTTGAGACGAGAATACCAAATCATAAAAGGAGTGTTGTATTACAGAGCGGCCGGAGGAATTCTGGCCAGATGCGTGGCAATATCCGAGATAGAAGAACTATTACAGAAAATTCATAAGAAAATATGTGGCGAAACAGATGTCAGTCTCTATTGAGTTTTACAGCGAGAAGGTTTCTTTTGGCCAAGTATGAAGAGCGATGCAGTAGAGTTACAAAGCAGCTGTCAGAATTGCAATGCATATCCCTCCGCGAGCGAAGGTAATGTGGCAGACATGATAGACTGGTGAGACAAATATTTGCATTATCTAAAAAAAGGGGTTTTGCCTGAAAAATATCACCCGCGGTTCACAAAATTAGCCTCGCGATTTGTCCAACATGAGGGAAAGTTGTTCCGAAAAAGTTTTGAAGGAAAACTGATGAGATGTGTAAGTGAAGAAGAGGCAGGGGAAATACTAAAACCAGTTCACGTGTTTGGTCACCAAGGCCCTAGAAAAATGTTTCAACAACTCCTATTATCCAGGTATTACTGGCCAACAATGAAGAGGGACTGCAGCGATTTTGTCAAAAAATGTCATATATGTCAGGTGCAAGGGGATCTTATTCATGCTCCGGGAACTGAATTACACAGTTTGGCAACCCCTAGCCTTTCCATACTTAGGCGCTAGATATAATTGGACCAATCACGCCGCAGGCTCAGGGACATGCGTGGGTTTTAGTAGCAACTGAATTGTTCACAAAATGGGTAGAAGCTATCCCGCTGCGACGAATGACAGCAGACAATGTGGTTCGATTCATAAAGGAAAACATCATCTGTCGATTTGGGATTCCAAAGGTGATACTGTCGGACAATGGGACTCCTTTTGTCAATAGTAAGGTCGTGGATTTGTTGGGGAGATACTCAATAACTCATTACAAGTCCACGTCTTACTATCCAAAAGGAAATGGACAGGCTGAAGCTTCTAATAAAGCGCTAATTCGAATCTTGTCCAGATTGGTGCATGATAATCAGAAGAAATGGGCAGAAGAACTTCCAATAGCACTATGGGCACATTGAACCACATACCGAAGTGCGACAAACATGACCCCTTATGCACTGGTATACGGAGCAGAGGCTGTACTACCTACGGAGCTAGAGTTGGCTGCTAGAAGGCTGACATGCAAAAAGTAGTTTGGAGGACAGGCTATTGGAGATAGAAGGATTGGATGAAACTAGGGTTGAGAATTTTACAAAATCAGAAAGAATACAATCAGAGACAAGCAAAGAGCTACAACAAAAAGGTACGGTACAGATGGTTTAAGGTGGGGGACAGAGTGTTGAAAGTAGTACCAACAATCATGAGGGGACAAAGGGTGAGAAAATTTGAAGCCAAGTGGGAAGGTTCGTATGTGATTATAAGTGAAGGTAGAAGTGGGTACTACATAATGGAGCATGAAATCACCCGCGAGAGAGCTGGACCTCTTAATGTAAAATGGATCAAGTTGTACCAATCTTAGATAAAAGAGGTGAATGGTGATAAATGATAAATTGAACATCAGAATATATAAATGTGTATGGAGTACATCAAAATATATATATAATCACTAGTACAAATCGCCACTAGTACAAATCGCGGCTAACAGGAGAGGAGATGTGAAGATTTTCATGTTCCTCTTGTAACTCGCGGGAACGCATGGAATGTTCCGCGGAATCTTTAAGCCTAAGGGCATCTTGTTCGGCAACAGCTAACAAAGCACGGGCTTCCACCACTTTTGACATACTGGCTTGGTACTCAGTAAGAGCTTTGACCTCAGCACAGTGTTTTGCATATAAACGTTCAACCTTTTCAAGATGAGCCTCCCACCAAGTCACGTTCATTTTCATATTCTTCCAATCCTTGATACGGGCGCGACAAAGTGGAAAAGTTGTAGAGGCAAGGTCTCGAATACAAGTAGTCATCAAAGAGGCAAAGGTATCATGAAATGTAGGTTGGAGAAGGGGATCATAAAGTTCCATGGTAACAAATGTCTCTGGATGACTACTGTAAACACGGTCCAAATTAGCCACATTGCCTGAGTAACATAAAAAGTTACGCCAGTAGACTTGATGCTGCTGAAGAGGGTTTTGAACCACAGGCGCGGGAATGGCTTGGGGAGGGGATTGAGGAGGTTGGATTTGTTGCGCGGATGAGGTAGTAGGAATGGATGTATGGGTATGTGAAGGCTGATGAGTTTGTATATATGGCGCGGATGTGGTATCAGGAATGGACGTATGTGTTTGTGAAGGATGAGGTTGAATTTGTTGCGCGGATGAGGTAGTAGAAATGGATGTATGGATATGTGCTTGTTGAGGGTGAATAAGAAGGAAAAAGGAATCAGAGTTAGGAAAGGTCAGGTTTTGTAAAGTGTTTGGGGGTGAGGGGAATTCATTGAGAAGTATTTCTGGATCCTCGAATGCAGAGTCGGGAAACAAGGATTCAGGACTCCTGTTTGACTTATCTGCAGAAAAAGATAGAATTATCAACAAGTCAATATTATACAGAGAATTATATTCACGGATAAAAATTGGATAAAAAAAATTACCATCATTCGCGGACTGAATTTGATTCGCGCCAAGGGAAGATTCAGCAATAGTCTCCATATCAGCCTCAGGACCCCCGAAAAGTGACCTTTGAATTTGGGACCCATCCTGCAAAGTGGCGGCAAGCTCAGCAGCAATATCACAAATGAGAGGTTCCATATGCCGATCATCTGTGTCAGAACTGGAGGCTTGAGGATCAATCGCAGCCGCGACAACTACTTCTGAAACAAGATTGGTACCGTTGGCCTCAAGTATCTCCGGAATATTCGCGGTATCATTTTGTTCCACGGCATCAAGATTTGTCGGGACCGCGGATTGATCATGAGGGGTTGAGTTCGCGAGGGGTGGCTGAGCATCTTTACGGATAACAGTAGAAATGGGAAGATCATCACCATCATCTAAATCAGATAGCAAAATCTGTCTGGCGATTTTAGATATTTTTAGTGTCTTCTCTTGTCCCTGATCCGGGAAGTCTGGGAGTATGTCAGCCACCTCGCGATCAGAGTCATCAATAGAATGACCGGCTTCCGTTCCAGTACCGCGAGCTAAAAATAGTAAATAAATACTATTAAGTATAAAAGAAGCAGGCAAAAATGAGAATAAAACATGAATAAGGGGATTTAACAAGTCAAAAAGTACATGAGAATAAGGGATCTAAAGCATGAATATCCTCCACAACCTTTGCAACTGTATCCAACAAAGAGTTTGCTTTTGCTCGCGGAGAAGATTCTCTAACTCGCGGAGACGATGTTTCCAAATGAAGTAACTCTTCCATTCGCGGAGAGGACGATTCAGCCTCACCTTGAGTAAAATCTGCAGTTTCATCCTCAACTTGATGTGACTGAAAAACAAGATGTTCAACTCCAAATCTGTCAGGAGGGGAGATGAAAGCAGAAGGATTCGACCTTCTGCGAATCAAATGAATAATATCTTCCTCATGATCTGTGATCTCTTCTCCGCTGAGACAAAGGACTATAATCCAGGGAATCACCCGTAGAATTAACTACTAGTGAGGGATCTATTGGAAGAGGAACTCGCGGTGGTGATATGACAGTAGAACTCGCGGATCTCTGAAAACAAATAAGCAGGTTAAATGGCATGTGAGAACAGTGACTAAGAATAAGAATAAGGTACAAAGTTATAAAATCATTACCAAGCGCTTTGAAATAGGTTCCTCGCGAACCGGAATGGCGGTGGGAACTTCAACACGCTCGGAACGCTTTCGTTTAGGCGCGGGAGGAACTTTGGATTTACCTTTTCTCTCCTTCAAAGTTTTCTATTTCTTAGAAACCGGATTTGAAGTGCTTGGAACCTCATGATCAGAAACTGGAAGAGCAAGCTTGCTATAAAATCCGCGGGAGCCATGAGGTTTGTGTAATGTCAAAGAAGAGTCTCCCACGAATTCTTTTACAGGAGCAATTGGCCTGGGAGGACCCATCATGAAGGTTTGGAAGTCTATTGTGACTTGGAACCAAAAATCCACATAAGCCGCGGTCCGGCCACCTACTCGAGATCTCGCGGGAATAAAAATGGCAAAAGAGAATTCTTGGTATTTTTTCTCATATTCCTCGCGGTACCTCACTAGGGCCGCGTCATAGTTGTCATGGGAATCGCCTGAGGGAGGAGCAACATAAACTGGAACTACCTGCTCAAAACCCAGTTGACGAGCCACCCGCGAAGGATTGTAAACCGTGGTCCACGAGAAAGAGTCATCAAAAATGGGCAAGCAACACTCGAAGGAAAAAGCAGCGAAGATGAGTTCTTCATGGTGTTGATAACCATAAGTGGTCTGCTCCTTCATGGGGTAGAAAGAAGGAAAATAAATACCATCCAGAGGCGCTGAGTAAGGTCTCCGGGAAAAATTGCGACTGAAATCAATAAAATCTTCAAGTCGCTTAGTGGAAAGAAGGACAGACCAACGAGCAGCTCGCGATCTGGGACTAATGGTATCAGTGTTTGAAGACGAAGAAAAACTGAGAGGTTTGGGGGCATATTTTGGGAATCTTTCAAAAATGAAGAGCATAAGGAAAAGACAAGGAATATGGGTGCTTATGTGATACCTGCCAACTGATCTTAGGAAATCATTGGACAGAGTATCTAGTTGGGAATAAAGGTTACCCAAAAAAAGAGGGGCTAAGGGAAGCCTGACTCCCCGCGAGACTATAGAAGACATCAGAAACACGAGTTTATTTGGCTCATCTTCAGGACGTCCCTGAAAAATATAGTGGTCCAACCAATAGGCTAAAAAGCCTGCCAGTTCAAAGTCGCCGTTGAATTCGGGGCCGGGCACCGATTCGCGGTCTTGACCGCGGAGGAGAGGCAGTTTTGGTTCATACTCCCTAAAGAAGTGATGACACCAGTTTGAGTACTTAAGCTTCGCACTTTTTACAATAGGTGCCTCATCAAGTATGACACCATCTTTGAAACGGCTACCCCTTTTCGCGGCATAAGCCTTACATGACTGGAGGTGAGAGTGAATCACCTAGTCTTCTTCACTAAAAGGAAGCGCATCAAGGGACCGCGAGTAAAAAACTGGCAGTCTGAACAGCACGTACACATCTTCCAGAGTTGGGGTAAACTCCCCCCAAGAGGTTACAAAAGAGTGTGAGAAAAAGCTCCACCGCGACACCATAAGATTGAGGGCATCCGCGTCTCGACGAACAGACAAGTCCGAAAATAATTCTATGGAGTCCAGCAAGCCAGCTTGTTTGAGAGTCTCGCGGTGTCTATCCTGACTGATTATATGGATAGACCACATCCTCCAATGGGTAATGGGTGACACATGCCCCTCATATTCTATAAAAGAATAAGGAACATCACCTCTTTCAATGAGTAGGCGAAGAAGAGAAGTGGGTGGAATATTGGCTAAAGGTGCTTCACCATCAGAATGAATGAGCATAGGTTCATCTGTAATGTCTCCCGCGGGAGGGAGGTTCTCAATAGAACTCCAGAAATGATCATGAGAAACCTCGAAAAAAGGAGTCTTTCTCCATTCTGTTGGCTGAGGAACGAATGGGATAGTCCCAAATGGAGGAACTAAGAGCTTGGGGGTCGAAGACTTGGCCATTTGAAAATAAGGGAGTAAGGATTTAAAAATTAAGACCACGAAGGAAATGGGGATCTGAGGATAAAATAGTGAAGATAAGAATGACACAAAGGAAGTTAGGAAGCAACAAAGTAGAAAAAATGGAGGAAAGGGGAAAAAGTAAAATAAAATGGACAAGGGAGACTTATATAGGGAAGAGGCACGAAAACCTAGGGGGTGTCATTAATGACCACGAAAGCCGAACCGACGCCAAGGTTGCCGCAAGTTTAGAACTCGCGGATCCAAGGATATGAAGAGTTTAGGGAAAACAAGAAAGATATGGGGAAAACAAAATAAGTACATGCACAAAAGTTGTTTGAAAAACAGAAAAACCAAGAAGGAATGTTCGCGGATTGGATTGTTATACGAAAGAAAAGGAGTTGATTCGCAAAGCCATGGGTTATTGCACTTTAATACTTGGCCAAGTATCAAAAGTGCAATGGGGAAAAATGTAAAGAGGGTTGATTCGCGGATTAGCATAATGGCAAAATGTCTCATTGGGATAATGGCCCAAGGACTAAATTATCTGGGATATGACCCAAGGATTAAATTATCTGGGATATGGCCCAAGGTTTGGTATATTTGGAGAAACCGGCCCAAGTAAAAGATTATTTGGGAGATTGGCCCAAATAATTGATTACTTGGGGAAATGGCCCAAATATGATTTTCATGCGAGGGCTTGCATTATACAGAGGGAGGTATGAGGGACTGATGTGTTTTATAGCTCGCATTAGGAACTCATAACCTTATATGCTGCTCGCGTAGCGAGTACTACTCGGAATCTAGGGGAAATGCTTGGGATGAGTAAATAGTGGGTCGCGACCTTATTTACATCGTCCTGAGCAAGAGTACCTTAGAGAGGCCGATAGTATTCAGGGACATGACCAAGGCATGCATGATTGGTCATGACCCAGCAAAGCTATAACGGCATCCTTGGCTAATGATAAATCAGATCCGCGATGAAACAGGCGCGGATCACAAAGGCATGGCGCACAGTATGATGCGCGCTTGAGATTATGCAAATCCGTTTTGCATAGTCTAAAGCACGAGATGATACTGTGCAAGGTAATTTATGGCGCACAGTATGATCCGCGCATAAGATTACGCGAATCCGTTTCGAGTAGTCAGGGGCGCGAGATAATACTGTGCAAGGTATTTATATCGCGGATTGGTGCACATGAACATGTCGCGACACAAGTGCTGACGTGGCAATAGAATTCGTGAGAACGAAACAGGTGCTGACGTGGAAACACAAATCCGCGAGGACTACTAGACACTCGCGTCTATAAATAGAGGTGCGAGAACTCACTTTGAGCTTACTTTTTTGGGAGACCAAGGGAGAGAAATTTCTAGAGAGAGAAAATGATTCGCAATCATTTGTAACTGCTATTTTCTCTTCCATTTCTCTTTTATTTCTCTGTAAAACCATCAAAAGGAGTAAAAATATCAGCACTGTTATTTGGCTGACGAGCTTGCGCAAAAACTATCTTCATATCATCTATTTCAACACGATCCCCTACAATCAGAAATGAAGGTCAAGCCTTCAGGTCCTCCAATCAAAGGCAGCAATTGGTCAAGAAACCATTGCCATGTAATACTGCTCTCTGATTCCACATATGCAAATGCTATGGGGAATATCTTCTTGTTTCCGTCTCTACCAACAACACTGAAGAGTTGACCATTTAGATGGCTTTTGATGAAACAACCATCTAAACCTATGAATGACCTGCAACCTTTACCAAATTTTCAGGGTTAAATCTGATTGAATATGTTTAAATTGAAAATTATCCAAATCTATTAAAATGGAGTTAGTCAACTACCTTCTTTCCACCCCATACACATTGCAGAGAAACTAATGAACATTCTTTGAAATCTTCTAACACCATCAGCACAAGTTTCAGAGTCCACTATCACCTTTTGGTCAATAAAAACATATATTAAAATAGAAATTACAGATTGCCATTTAAAACAGATTATAAATCACTACAACAATTAAATGATATGTACCTTTGCTCCAGGATCTGACCTCCTAAGCAAATCACCATATTCTTCAATCTTACTGAACTGGTCATCATGTATCCCTTCTATTTTCCTAAGTGCATGCTTCTTTGCTCTAGCTATTTGGTATCTTGAAACTTGAAGGTCAAAATCAGTTATAACTTGCCATTCCACTCCAACATTTTTCCAAGTTGGATCACGCCTAAACTGCTCAATATACTTCTCAGCTAGGATTGAGGAAGTCAATTGCTTACAAGTATCCACAAGAGGACATGATCTATGGAGTGAGTTGAATGTCTTAATTTCAAAACTACGGTCTTGGTTATTCAAAGAAGCATGAATTCTCCACCCACATTTATTCACACATCTTGCAGTCACTCTAACCTTCTCATTCTTTTGGAATTCAAAGTCCATCCTCCTCTGGATTGCATGGTGCCTTAATGTTATCCTAAAGTCCTCAGCACACGTAAATTTCATTCCTACACTCAACCCCTTCTTCCCCAAGTCTCTTTTGCAAGTAAACTCATTATTTCTACCACTTGCTACTTCACATTCAACATCAGATCCATGCAAACTCCTAAATTCATTACTAGGTGCATAAACAAAAACATTATCTAACTCTTCTATTTCATGCTCTACCGCATCCTCCTCACTGTTCATTTCAACTTGTTCCTCACCATCATCACTGTTCACTTCAACACCCTCCTCACTATACACTTCAACATCCACTTCTTCCTCATAGGATGTATCATATATAGATGATGCCACATACACTTTCATACATTCATGTTTTCTATAATATTTATGAAGGTTTGGCATGTTTTCCTCAAATCTTATAACTACTGGCCTACCAACAACATCATATGGGATTTTATAGTACAGTTTACTATCCTCAACAGTTTTAAACATATGCAACAAAGCATCCAAGGCATAATGACCTAACCTATTAACATGCACACCCTCATAAATCTCCACCTTTCCATCCATGTAATTGTACTCCGAGTCAAAATAACCACCATAATGTAATTCCAGTCTCACCACATTCACCATTTTCTAAAAAAATATATGTATATATGTTAATAGGGGGACCACAATGTAAAGGGAAGTTAAAACATAAAGAGAAAAAAACTTGCTGGACCACAACAACATGCCATTTCTGGTAATACACAGTACACTTTACAAGCATATAATAAGCACAATACACTTTACATCGAAACCCTAATACTATATAAGGATGGTGACACTTACTGAGATCGCGCCCTAAACAGCTTCAGCAAATATTGGAGAGAGTGTTGAAATATCTTACAAGATTCGTACTTCAATGTTGAAATCTCTTACAATGAGTAGGAGAGATGACAGAGAAGGGGCAAGAGAGACCACAACGCCGTCAATGCTCTCTTTGGAGAGAACCCTAAAATGAAGAAGTGTTGTGTGCGACAGTCAAACAATAAGAACTCTCTCAAAACGACGTCGTTTCTACCCAAGTTAGTGAAACAATAAGAACTTTCTCAAAACGACGTCTTTTTTAGGCAAGGGTCATTTATGGTATTTCGTATATATCAATATTTTCTTTAAATTTCAAAAATATAATATAAGGGTATTTAAGTAATTTAACACCTCAGGCACCGGAAAACAGCTTGAGGGGGTCAACTCGTACAGATTTGATACTTCAGGGGTGTTTAGAAATAAGGAGGGGTGTTATTTGCACAAAATTGAAACATCAGGGGTGTTTTGTGCACTTTACCCATATATGTATAGATCTGTTGTTTTTGAGAGGATTTGTGTATTTCTACGCCTTTTTTTTTTTGCATGATCTGTTTATCTCTCTCATCACCTAAATCGTCCCCACCCACATCTCCAAAAACACACACTCACACAAACTTTAAAAATATTTTCTGAAACCCACACCTGTAATGGCGGTGAGGAAGAGAGACTTGCTCCAATTTTTATTATTATTATTTTTTTATTTATTTTATAGATTTTGCTGCGTTTTGTTTTTCAAACTCCATTTTGCTCATGTTAGTGTGGTGGATTCTTACTGAACTTGAGAAGGAATGCAGAGAGACTTGAGTTTAAAAAGAATGCCGACTATGAGCATAGAATTTCATTAACTTATACAATCTTGCAAATGTTAAAATGTTAAAAAAATTATAGCATCTTTTTCGGGTCAATTTCAGTTTTTCAATCAATTTTGTTTTTGAAATTTTTTTATTGATATTTGAGGTTTTATACTTATGAGCAGGTTTTTATTCTAATAATATTTATTTGGGGATCTGTCAAAGATTTGGATCTTGCAAGAACAATATTCCTCAGTCCCTCGGGTAGTTCATTTTTTCAGTAATATTCACCACCTTATACAATCTTTAGAATATAATGTATTTTTCAGGGTTTAGATTGATATGTCGGTTTCTCTCCTTTTATTTATTATTTGAAATCATTTTCAACATTTTTTATGTTATTTATTCTTGTAATTGTAATGGTAGCTGAAGTTTTAAAATGAAAATGCTTCATCTACCAATGTCTATGTCTCAATAATATTGTTTCTATTTCCTTAATTTCTAAGGGAATCAGTAGAGACAGGGAAAAAAAGAAAGAGGTATGCGTAATTGATATTTTAGGCAATTTTCTTTTGTTAGTTAATAATACTTGGTTATATTTATCATATATTTAGAACTATGTAAACATGTTAATTATGACCCTTGGATGAAACGGTTTTGATTCAAACTTTATAAGGATAAAAAAAAAATTTAAGATGGTGATTATTATGTTTTCATCATTCATGAGTACGATATGTGATGTGTGCTACAATTTCATTAGTATACAATTCTTCTTTTTATTGAAATTAATATTCAATACAATCTTAAATTTAGCTCTATCCAAAAATTTTAAATACAACTTTGTGAGGTTTGGAACAAATGTACTACTAAATCAAGTTTTATGTTATATACTCTAAATTAATTTTACTTTATTAATTTTTGTTATTGTAAAATTCTTTATTTTGTTTGTAAGTTGTGATTGGTTTTATTCATATAATTAATTATATCGTCTATAAAATATACATACGAAAATAATAAAAAATATTGGAAGAAAAAAAGAATAAATTTTGCCACTCAAATAATAATAAAGATAGTTTTAAATAAATTTTATTAAAAAATTAAATAAACAAAAAGCCCCTGTTATCTTTATTGCCTAAGACTTGAAATTAGATTGAGCCAGCACTAACCGTAATCCATAAAATAGGTAACCATCTTGAAACTAATTTATTGATGACATGTGTTAAAAAAAAAACTATGAGTTTTATTTTGGTTAGTAAAAATTGAAATGGTGTTATCAATGATGGTTAAAGTATCACATTGGTCTATTTTAAAGTTTTATTATTTTATTTGATTGTATTAAACAAATAAATTATAAATACATAAAAAAAATTATTAAAGCCTAAAATTTTCTCCAAGTTGTTATTTTAAAATGTCAAAATATTTTTTTAATATCATACAAAATGAAAAAAAATATAAAAAAAAATAGATCAAAGTAAGCAATAATCATATAATATTGCCGTCATTATCAAATCCCGAATTTCCTTTCACGAAGAGAGGCAATTCAAGAAAAACAAATGTTTCTACCCCTTATTAGTTAGAGGTGACTAATGCGGAAAAAAAAATCACAACCCTCTTTTGTGATAACGACTCTTCTTTTCATTAATTCTTATTAAGCATTGATACGGACATGAGACACGAATACACGGACACGGTGACACAATAAATTTAAAAAAAGTAGGACATGACATGCCTCTGACACGTTTATAAATTTTTTTTTTTTATATATACATATTATATTGCACAAATACTTCATTTATCAATTAAATAATGAAAACGAATAAACTTATAAACAAAGATAAACAAATAGGTTAAATTAAATGTCTGATATGTTCAAAATTCTTCATTCCACTGCCATCCGAGGAATCAAATGTATCTCCCCAACATCTGACATCTTAGTTTATTCCTCGTTATATTGTAAAAAAATTCTTGATCAAAGGCAAAGATTGAAATGTACAAATACCAAATCTTCAGCTCTTTATGATAATATCATGTTCCTTTCTATATAGTGGATAAATGAATAGAAGCTCCAATTCCTCTCACAAGATGAGGAGGAACAAAGATGTTCAAGTATTTTCAAAGCAAAAGATTGGATTATAGGTGTTCAAATTCTATAAGTGATCCGCCAAATTAGTGGTTCCATAAGTTCTCTATCTTTTATGGAATCAACCGACCCACCGCGTGTCCTACACGTGGACAAACGCGTGTCCTCCGTGTGTCCACTCCATATTTATGTTCCCTTTTTGGTCCACAATGCTTTCATAGGTTGAATCGGTCAAAACTAAAAGGTTACATATCATTGCACAAACAAAATAGAAGACGAAGTAGGTAATCGTACTTAGTACACACGTCTTTGGGTGCCTAACACCGTTCTCAAATATAAGCAAATTCCTGACCCATGATTTGGTCCATGCAAAACAATGAAAGACTTGTACTATGGTCCACATTACAAACTCAACGGAACTTTCCTTAAATGACCTAACATACCTACTCAATATTAGATTGGGACTTTGAGAATAATATTGGCCCTATCTTTGCACGTTGACACTATGAAACCTCATCACAAATAAACACCCGTTACAACACTTCTTTCGACAGTCCGTGGGGTCTAAGAGAGAGGAAAGGCACAGGCGCGACATCAACTGAAAAAAGATAGAACTATCCAAGCCCAAAAGAACTACATGAACTACTTTATAACAGGCAAACTAGCCTATCCCAAGTCTTAAGGGTTGGCTTAAGGATAAAAGTAATCATGAAGATCATAACATATAAAACACTAGAGATTTTCAATCAAAGGGAAAATCAAAGAAACACTGAGTAATTGCCATATGAACTCTTCAGTGCCCAACTATATATGGTCAAGCTGTAACACCCCATGTTATTTTCCCAATTTTCTAGAATTATTTTCAATTTATTTTCAGTTATGACGTCACTTGTTCATGACGTCATGGTTATTCTTGGTATCTCACGTGTAAATTTTTCGCGTTTACGTTTGTACTCGACTGGACGACATTGCGATTTCTCCTCGATGATTTCGTGGACTTTCTTTGACGATTACATGACTTGACGTGACGGTAGTGTTTCTGACTTAGTGAAACGTTGACGTGAATTGTTATTGACTAAGTGGATTCGTTTAGATGCTCGACCTTTAGTGCTTCGACTGGGTGGCGGTACATTTTATTAACCGACGTTAAAGGTTTCGACTCAGCTGTGCGAGTTCGGCATTTAGTGCGTTAGGGGTTCGATGTTTTGTTTTCCCTTGTAATGGGATTAGTATGTGTTTCATTTGATTGACGTGATCTATTTTTGTAAGTGTGTGCCCCTATGTATTGTTTGACTTGTGTGCTTAGGGGTATTTATGTTAGTTTGTTTATTTCCCCATATTTGTACTTGTGTGACATGTATTTTTAGACTTATTGGGTTGACTTTTGGCATTTCCTGGTTTTAGGAGCTTCGATGGGTCTTGTACGTACTTGATGTTCCGGTGATTGGGTTTTGTACCTCAAATCATTTATTTCCGTTTTTATTATTTATTTACCGTTCCGTGGATTTTTGTGGTTCGTAAGGGCACGTTTGGTTGCGCTATTTGTAATTTCTATTCATACAGGGGTTATTAGCGTGATTTTAGAAAAATTGCTAGCTAATTTTATGATTAACCCACTTATTTACCTCCACTCATTCTGTACACGTCACACCATATATCATGGACATGTAATATGGTTACAAGGGAAAGGGAAGTGATAAATTAAATTAAAAATGAGATGAAATTATAAAGGAATGAAATCAAATTAGATTCATGTGACCATGGAATGGACCGGTTAGTTTGTGTCCCTCATTTGGACCACCACTTTTATTCTCCACAATCAGATTTCACACTCGCCTATACACGATATATACATTCATATATGATATATGCGAAAGAAAGAGAGCATATCACCTCATCCTCTCTTTTTCTTCGACAAACTAGCAAGGTTGATTTCTTCACCTCCATCATCATCATCATCGTGGTCTGAATCAATGGAGCTGTCGTGCGAGGAAGAGGGTTTGTTAAAGAAAGAGTCGCGCAACCTGGAGAGAGAGGTTATCGACCAGGGGTGGTTCGCGACCTAGGGTTAGGGTCGAGGTCGTCGGACATGGTGACGACAGTGGGTCTTGGTGGCACGTCGTGTGGCAGCGTGGTGGTTGAGGCTTGGCGATCTGGAGATTTCGCGACCTAGTTGGTCGCTGGCTAGAGGCGACGATGAGGGATAGCGCTGGTGATGACGGTGCGGCGGCGAGGAGCGGCAACGTGGAGGTTGCTGGTGGTGGTGACACTGGTTCGCGACGTGATGGCTCGTGACGAACAGGGTCGAGTTCGACCGGACTGAGTTGGGTCAACTTAGTGCCGATTCGTGACTTGTTTGGCGTGAAATTTTGAGGATAGCTTGCTCCCGATGTCGTACACGATATATTCGAATTTGGTACGAAACCATTGAGCGGTTCGCCGAGAATTTTAGATTATAGGGACGATTTTTCGATTTGGTTTTCGTTAGATTTGTTCAAATTTATTTATCGATTGTTAATGGGTTTTATATATATCGTATCGTATAGGTCGTCGAGACGGACATTTCAATATATTCAAAATAATTTTCGGGCGACTTTGGTCGGCGGGCTCTATATTCGGGCGCCGGTACTGTTCATGGCGGGATAGTTCGGGATTGTTTGTAAGCGAATATAATAGGTGGGAATTTACATATATATATGCATATCTGACACTCACTAATAGTGCGTAGAAAACGTTAATAAATCTTCGTTGCATTTTTATGGGTAAATAAAAACGTTTAATTAAATTCTTAGTGATAGACGAAAATCTGGGAATTTTATAAAATTTATAAAATACCCATAAATGGATTAAAGGATGTCGGAATTGGAAATTCTTGTAGAGAAATTAAATAAATTATTTCTCGAAATATTTAAAATAATTATAAACCTATTTAAATTAAATCGATATAGGCGGTTTAGTACCCCTTGAGTTTGAAATAGGTTTATAGAAGGTGTACGTGGACATATATCCGGTTAATTGATTTTTCCCTATTATTTATATTTTATTAAAATTAAAAATATGTTAGGGGATCCACGAGAACGAGGGACGTCAAAACTTAGACCTGGTTTTAGTTCCCTCCTTGTTGATTTTTTCGTAAATTATAAAGAAATTAATTTACGAATTTAAATTGTCTAATTATCTCCGAGGTGGACTATATTGAAAATTAAATTAAAAGCGTGCTAGCATATAAAATATATACAGATTGGGTAATCGAGAACCCGGATATTTTTGAGATAAATGGAAGTGATTTACTGTATAATTTAAATTGTAAAGCATGCTTTGTATGAGGTTGCTTGGATTTTATGCCATTTTATTGAATATATTGAATTCATGTGGAGGCATTTTGCATTCACACATCACCGTGGTGTATATATTGTTTCAGTGTGAGTTGCATGCCCCAGTTATATCATGTACATGTATGGATTGTTTGGAATGTTGTAACAACTGGCCAGTGGGTGACTGACACCCTGGGAGTTAGTATCTCTTGAATCCTCAGAATTTGGGAGTGAGGACATATGTATCACTTGCTGGTTCCGGACGGACTTGTGGTCTCCGTACTCTATTTAGCGATGCTCACGCTTCCTTGTGCGGGCATGTTAACCCCATAAGTGATCAGGTTGAGATTCTTGGTTATTTATTTGACCCTCATATAGACAGGGTTGCACTTGAGTTGCATTTGCATGGTCATGAGCATTGGCATTGCATGGATATTGCTGTTGAGATTATCTGTTATTATTGCTTATTGATATTGAACAGGTTATGTCGGAATTTTAATTAAAGATTTACTCTTGGGTGCTAGGGCGCGGTGTTTGCGATTGATATTTTAACCGTGGTTAAATTACAATGAAAATTGTGAATTTTCTAGTGTAAAGGAAACCGTGAAAACTTAAAGTTAAAAGGTGAAAAGTAAAAAGGGGAATATTAAGAAGCCACGGTTGGCGATTATCTTTGGTAACTATGAAAAAACTAAGTGAAAGTGACATTGGGGCGTAAGTTAGGCTCTAGTTGAGCTGGGTAGGGAATATATTGAGACTTAGTTGAAATGGTGATCTTGGCCACATAGGCCTTTGTGATTGGTGATTAGTATCATCAAAGGATGATTGATAGACCTCTCCGGTAGTGTGGAGTATTATTCGGGTAAGGGTCGGATAGAGCTCATTAGTTTAACCATGTTCCTTTGACTTTTGTAATTTTGAGTTTATCGCTCATTCTCCCACTTTGATAGTGTATGATTTATAGATGGTTATTTGCCGTGTTTATTGAAAATCTCTTTCCGTAAGTACTCTTGTGAAGTTAGTGAATTCAGGGCATGGTTTGTCCCATTCTTGAAACCTCGGTTATGGTTCGGATCTTTGGAGTCAAATATTGAAAGTTTTGAAAACTTAAAGCTTGGGGATTTTTATAAAACATGTTCTTCGTTTACCCCGAGACTTCTTAACTATTTTTGGAAAGACAGAAGTTTAAATACCTGTTTTATAAAATATGTTTTGAATTCTCAGTACCGGGAGTATCGGTAGAAATCTGTTTTTGAAAGAAATTTCAGAAAATTCCATTTGAAATTGTTTTGTAAAAATCAGTGAATTAGGGCACGGGTTGCCCCCTGTTCTATAAATCTCGATGTTATTTCCGAGATCTCGGCATCGTTAGAGGTCGATAAATCCAGGTTCCTCCTAGCTTGTTGTCTGGGATTCCTTCCTGTGCCCGGTTTTGTTTGGGCACTCTTACGGGATTATTTTTATAAATTTTAAAATAAATGTTAAAGGTTTTAGGACCAGATTTGAAAGAGGTTTAAAAGTGATTTTAAAATGGTTATCGGTTTGAACTCTAGTAATTCTTCCTTTTCGTATAGTTATTCCTTGAGTTTGAGCCCGGACTTATGATGTTGAGTTACGCACACCTAGTGTGATTCCTGTTGTTTCGGTTGGGTTCGGAGACGTTGGAACCAAATAAGGTTTGACCGGGTCCTAACTTTTTCTTAAAAACCGGTTGAATCCTTCGGGATTCAATGTTTTTCTTTAAAAACCCGAGGACCATGACATCTGTTTGGGACTAAATGACTCCAATAACCCTTTTTAGTGCCTAGATAGGCTGTGTGAGTTAGAGATAGTTCGGTTGGTTACCGAATCCGGTGTGGGAATAATATCTTCCGTTTTTATGTTTTTTCGAGTGAACGAGTTTGTTCACTGGTTATTGTAAGTAGAAGAACTGAATTAAAGATAGAAAATGTGAGAGCGACTTTCTCTCTAGGAATGATTTGATAGCGATGTTAGTTTTGAGCGATGATCGAGTTGTGGGTATGGTTATGAAGATTTACTTTCGGTAGTCCTAGTGAGTGATCTATTTACCTCCTAGGAACCTTGAGCAGCGTGATAGGTGCACGGTATGGTAGATAGTTAGTCCTTGTTGTATCTCTAGATGAGAGTGAAGTTCAGATTGGTTGTCTACAGGCCTAGGTGACATGCTTAGTTATTTACAGGACTTTATATATATATACGTATATATGTGTTGTTTATATTTTCGTTGATCTGTAGTTCTTATGATATCCGTAGTATACTTGAGGTTAGTGATGAGGTTATTGATGGGGTCTCTGATT
Organism: Cornus suecica; assembly: GCA_963922005.1. Taxonomy (NCBI): domain Eukaryota; kingdom Viridiplantae; phylum Streptophyta; class Magnoliopsida; order Cornales; family Cornaceae; genus Cornus; species Cornus suecica. The sequence goes on along the minus strand of OY998241.1, from coordinate 54,475,840 downwards.
GGCGGGGTGCCATGTAAGACGATTGACTGGCCTAGGATAGATGCATGTATATGGGATGGTTAACCTTTTCTAGACGGCTAGGAGTGTGATGTTTTTATATTATGGTGAGCTCATGGTTTTGCTCACCCCCACAACAGGTTGTAGGTTTGCAGGTGGATGCAGCACGACATGCTGGGCGGCGACGATACGGGTGATTTGGGGCGTACTCAATTAGTTATGTTCCTTATTCCGTAGTCATACTTGTGTATTCTTTTATTCTCTTGGGAGCCAGGCTGTTGGCAGATTGCCTTATGTTGTATCTTCAGTCCATGTATTTATTATTTTTGGGGTGCCTTTGTATCATTTCGGCACTACCGTATGATTTTCTGTATTCTTATTCGAGCTTGGTGGCTCAGTTGGTTTTAGAAAGGGTTGTGTAGAGGTAGGGATGGTTTTCTTTCCACTACCTCGGCCCTAATAGGTTTCTGGAATGTTGGGTTGCGCGCCATTGATTCTATTTCTATTGTTATGGGCATGTTATTCTGTTGTGTTGTTTTTGGATTGTCCGGATGTTCCATTTACAAATGGAACTCTGCCGGATTTTCGTTAGAATTTATTACTGAGTTTCTATCACTTAGGTGGCATGAAATACTTTGTTTTCATTCTTATTCCATGTATGTCGTTGTTGTTATGGATTATAGTGGTCATTTTCCATGACGTTATACCTCGTGATTCGCTGATTCTCCAGATTGGAGTCTCAAGAATAACGGGGCGTGACACAAGCATTCAATTAAAGCCAGCATGCCTAATTTTGGAACAAGTAAACCATAAGCCACACATGAATGTCGCACCATGCTTTTCCTACCATGCCCGATACGATGGGTTAGGACTCTCTATCATCCCCTAAAGGAGCGAAAAAAGGTCGTCGCACCTGAAGGAGCCGACTTCCTGATTAAGTCGGAGAAGAAGTGCAAGCCCCGTGCGACGGGGTTGAAAGGTGCATTAATGGAATATGGTCGATGAAAACAGAGTCGCTGATCGGCAACAAGTTGGGTTTAAAATAGTGATTAAGAACGGACTTTTTACAGTAACCTAGTCTTACCTATTGCAAGCACACGAATCATATTGTAATATAGTATGATTTGAGAAATTGAATGTCGAGCCCGCATAGATTTGTATTTCACTCACTTTAGTATATTATTACCGTTGAATTATGGTTTGAAAGAGTTTGATTGTTTCTACTTTAGTTAAATTAATCTAAATTAATGCAAGCAAGTAATTGTTTTGTTTGAAAATAAGGGAGAGACAATATTGAGTTTTTTCTAAGTCCTTTAGTTAAATTAATCTAAATTAATGCAAACAAGTAATTGTTTTGTTTGAAAATAAGGGAGAGAACATATAGAGTTTTTTCTACGTCCACCACTAACCTAAGAAAATTATTTTTTCAGGTCGTGTATCTTAATTATTTTAACTGCATGTCGTTAATATTCAGGACTTGCAATTTATTTCACACTTAGGACTTAGGGTGATCATCCTTCCAATTACATGTTCAAATTTGTTTCGTAGAGGAGCAATTTTCGTTATAACGAGTTACTTTTTACATTGTCAAATTTTAAATTTTCACACCAAATCACAAATTATTAGGTTCGGAAAAACTTCAGCGCCAGAACATCGTAACCCATCTTTATCTCCTCAACCCTATTATCTTAATCGTCGGTCTGTAGTTTCTCCTTGGAGCCATTCTTATCTATCGACCTTTATTATGATCTTGGGAAGTTTCTTCATTAGACTCGTTCATAACCCAAACCAGAATAAATACGAAGCAGCTGTACGTGCGAAGTGAAAATCGACGAAAACATCTACCAACGGGACATATTTAGCCGCAGAACAGAGGTAAGCATCTCTCACTTTTAGGGTTTCATGTACGTTCTTGATGAATAGCCAAAATTTGAGTTGATTCTGTGTAAGAAATTTAGCCCTAATCGCAAAATTATGTAGACAAATAAGAAAAGAGTCGTTGTAGACTAAGAATACACACCTATAATAAACAAACACTGCAGTGAAATTGCTTCAATGAGAACGAGCATCAATAGGAACACAACCACCGGTTTCATCAGCGTATTTAGAAAATACATTGAATAATTAAGATAAATTAAAAAAAGGATAAATTATTAAATATGGTAAGAGCCGGAACACAAGATTGTTGCACCTTTGTCTTCTAGAGTTGCACCAAGTGTAGCCACAATTGAAATAGATGGCATATAAGGACCTTGCTTCTTTTCTAACATACATATGAATATACATGTACGCATATATATACAGATATTATGAGAAAATAGTGACAAATGTATAGAAATAATTAAAACCCCTCGCACTTTTATTAAAGTATAGATATAGATATCATATAGATTAGTATATATACAAATATTATGAATGTATTACACAGAATCCATATTTATTGAGGTATTACGGTGGAATCAAGATCCGGATCATTTCTCATTTTGTGTTCCTGTGTAATTGACAACACAGTGGCTTCTACTTTCAACGAAGAGAATTATGGTTTTTAGTAAACCCAAGATTATTTGTTAATCAGTAATGGCTACAACAATTAACTTCACTCTGATTTTAATCATAGTGTTAATTTTTTTGTTTTGAGTGTTTTGGTGGATCAAAGTTTGGGCAAGGAAAATAATGTTAAATTTAAATGCATGGTCTAATGGAATATGCTCTACTCTGTGTCTTAGAAGATGTTTTAAAAAAGTTGTTATAATTGTTCCTTGGATTAAATGTAACATTGATTTTTCCTACAATTCCAAGGCACCAATTCATGTTTTCTTTCCTTTTTGTAGCTTAGATTTTGAGTTTATGGGGGTCTTTAGGTGCTCGCTTGTGGGGCTTTTTTCTTGTAATACTGGGGCATGCTCCAAATCCTCTGTATGGTGACTTTTAAGTTTCAACCCTTATCAAATAACATACACGCCTACTCCTAAGATCAATAATAATAGAAAAATGGCAAGAAGGTAACGGTAACGATACTCAGGTCAAGCATTTCTTATTTTCGGCCCTGCTATAAAACCATGGGCTTTCTGATTGTCAACTATACTATGGAAGTAAAGTTTTCGGTCCTCTTGTATGTCTGAAATGAAAACTTACACTGTTGTTTACTGGAGGCAATCTTGTTGTTTTATACAGAACTTCTGATGGTTCAAGCGTTCACTGGAAACTTATGTCTATTCAGAATTTTTTTAACATTATGGTTTCTATAATAAGGGAAGCAATTGAAAAAGAGGGCTAGCTAGGCTTTTGTTAGCTGATTATGCTCTCTCTCTTTTTTGTTGATTGTGACATGTATTTTGAAACCACTTAGGCAATATATATAGAGAGACAGAGAGGGGAAGAAGAAAAAAACTGGGAAATTAGTGAAAAAATTGGGGCTTTTTTGTAGAAAAAATTATAGGGGTGGAGATGGAAGAAACTTTCCAAAAGATAGAACGGTTGAAAATCTAAAAGAGAACTGAGTATTTTTTTTATTACTTGAACTGCAGACTTGTGTGTGATTATCAGCCTGTGGTTTAAGGTTTTCAACTTTGACAGCCCGGTTTTATCAGCAAAAACTGCAGATTGATGTAATTAATCTTTCGCTTGTGACCGTTTTCGTTTTACTGAAAAAACATACACGTGGTCTTTTCTTGCACCTATATTGATCCTTGAGTTGATTTTCTTGGTTTTGCTTTAGTTATTTATTATATCTGAAATAGGTATTTCCTTATGAAAAGAATGGGACTCTAATGGAACACTGGTTTTTGGCTAATACATTCTCTTTTTAAAGTTCTAACTATTTTACTGACATCTGGAATGGTATTCGATTTCGCGACTGTTTCTAAGACTAAATTTATTAGTGTGTCCAGATTTTTCATTATTTATTTGTTATAATTTGTAATATTAATTGGCCTTATTGACATAAATCAAAAGTGGTGTGGAGGCCATTATTAGTTTAAAAGTTTGTGATTTTGACAGCTCAAATTTCAAGGATTAGGTGAGTTTTACATTATGTGAAGTTGTGGAAAACAATGTTGACAGCTAACAAAGTTCCTATAGAATTTGGACATGGCAAAGATTGTCATTTTCTTTAATGGTAGGGAAAAACTGTAAAGCTCTAGAGGAAATTGTAACTAGTGGGGTTGCTTCTGTGTAGTCTTTGGTGGCAAAGGAACATACTTTAGAGATGAATGGCTAGTTATATGTTGAAGCTATTGATGTTAACTATAATTAAAATAGATTTTCTTAATTCTTAAGAGATAAGTCATAGTAGGGTCTGGAAAAAGTAGGCTATAACTGGGTTGAGTTACTACATTGGTGTAATGTTAATTGTAGGTGAAATTACCTAAAAGAAGGTGAACTAAGTCAAGAGAAGGTTTTTCTTTTAACAAAAATAATTAATTTTTATTAAAAATATTTTTCTAGAAAAAAACAAAATAAAATGTATTGATGTCCTAGAATCAATGTTATGATACGTAGAATGTGATAGTTACCCAAAAGTGTGTGAATCAAAATATTATTGCAATATATAATAAAATGTATTGTTGAACCACCGATCGATCACGTATCCCACCGATCGATCCTTGTACCACCGATAGATTGTGAATGAGTTTTCGCAATATGCCAATGATCGATTGCGTATCGCACTGATCGATCGCGTATTGTTCCGATCGATCACTAGTGACCTAGGTTCGTGAGTGTTTCTGGGGATAGTTCACTCCTTTTACCACCGATCGATCGTGTATTGTTCCGATCGATCGCGAAACCCTTAAACGCGTAATCTCGGAACAGTAATTTTGCTGGTTTATGATTTATGATTGGCTTATTATTGTATATTTCTCCACACAAATTAATGCTCTTCACAATTAATATTAATCAAACAATAATATAATAACAAAATTTAAAGCAGTAAAATGACACACAGATTTTTTATGTCAAAAATCTTGGAAAACGCTCAAAGTAAAAATCATGGATACCCTCCGGTATTGATGCACAATGAATCAAGAGTTATACAGACGCTCTGAAGACGGGACTTACAATAGCTCCGGATTTGCCGTTCTACACTCGACGTCTGAAAGTTGTTGATTCATTCGCACTACTACGAAACCTCCTGCTTCAATCTCCGTACTTTGACGGCTCCGTTTCTCACGGATCAAAGCACACATAGTGCAATGGATGGTGTGTAGAGTTTTCAATATCTAGGTCATCCAATTGTGCATAAAAATCACAATTGTTGTAGCACAATTGGATAGCCCTAAAAACTAGAGAGAATTATAAGATGAATGATCAATCAATATTTTTCTGTCTCTCTCTCTGTCTGTAGAAAGATATTTTATGTGAAAAAAATGTAGAGCTCTCAAAGCTTGTATTCTCTTCTCAATATCTCCACATATTTATAGAGAGAGAAGTCTTCAATTATAGAATAGAAATTCAATTATGGAATAATATTTCTTTGCTTGCACTCTAAGAAGACTTGGTGTGATGACCAAGTAAAAGCTATGAATGAACCAGTCTGTCCCTCAAAATGTTTGTATAAGGAGCTAGAATTCTGTTAGTACAGTTTCGCACGAATTCCAAAGTCGGTGTTGCCGATCGAAGATTCCACCTATCGATTGGTGGTTCCTGAATTTTAATAAATAATTATTTTGCGATTTTATGCCCTCAAACTTTAACCAAAATACCTAAACTACCCAATATGGTTATTGACTAGACATGCCAATATAAAAATATTTTTACAATCTCTCCCTTGTCATTTCTGAGTCAAAATCATGTTTTACAAAGATATCCCCACGAGATACAAAATTAAATCTAGACCTATGAACATACACCAACAAACATAGACCCAAACTAGTATCTTGATCTCATGACGATCTACCAATTCCTGCAACCATAACACTGAGCAAACATACCTTGAAAATCAAGTGTGGAAAACAATTAACATGAATAATCAAATACAATAATAGCAATAACAATATGCATACTGATCATAACATTATAATCTCTTTAAAAATAGACAAAGCAGACATATCCAAAGTATTACTTAATTTTCTTTTCTTGAAAACTTACTCCCCCTCAACAATTAATCTCTCCCACTTGACACGTAATCGCTTCCCCTTAAAAGATAATCTATCCCCCTTAATACATTTCTCTCCCCCTTTTGACACTGAAATGCCAAGCAAAGTAATATCAGTATAAACCAAAATTGTAACCATTGAGAAAGAGAGGTAGAGAATTACACAATCTGTAAATAAAGGGAAAAACGATAAGAGGAGACTAGGAAATCTAGGTAAGAAACAAGATAGATATAGAACTCTAAAAATTCAAACCCAGATTCTCAAGTGACAAATATCTCTACAATGCATGACCCTAATACTAATGCATAAATGCAACATGTCATGAAAAATATATATATATATATATATATATATTTGTTTATGAAACCTGTGAGCAGAGTTGTAGAGACAATGAGCTAATCACCAACACAACCACATTCTCAGTATTAACTTATCCTTTATATAAACGGTAGTGAAGGAAAATAACACAATACCTTGTAGACACAAGATTTCACAAGTCATGCTTTATTTAGCATTTATATATATGGAAATTTTTAGATGCAAGCACACAGGTAAGGTGAGAACAATACACACTAATTCTGATAATCTCATCACCAACCCTGATGATAATTTAGTTCAAAAACTCAAGCTAAAAGTCAAATCTTCTACTTGGACCTTATTGCAATTTCAAAGGAATACAATATACTACTTTCTTTTTGTCACACAATTTATTCTTTTGCACCTTTTTACTTTATCCATTTTGGCCTTTCTAAGCTCCGGAGTTTCCAGCGAGGATTTTTAGTCCCGACCAATTGGGCCCGAGCTTCTTCCTTGGGATTTATGCTCATTAATTTTCTCTCCTTTTTACGCAAACACTCTGCTACTTTGTAGTAGGAGGCCCCGTTACTTAGATGGAAAATTACTTTTTGCGTTTCTATATTTTATTATTTCATTCTTTTAACATTACCCCAACATTCACGAGCATGCAATAGGTATTCAAAAGCATGGATCAATCTAGCCTAGCTTATGAACTTACAGAACACTTTAGGTTAGGTGAGAAACACTAACAGTCTCAGTAGGCATTACAATCACCTCGAACCAAAGTGAAACAAGCACTCAAGATTAGGGATATATATGTATTTTAAAAAAATATTACTTAATAATGTCAAGTGAACTTCTCAAATCCTGGCTAACATTTCCAATTCCCATAAGCAAAAATAGATAAGTAAATATGAGAATATAGTGAAAAATGACACAATCATTTGTATCCTTGTCATGCTCAACAGACTCGAATTTATATATATATATATATATATATATATATATATATATATATATATATATATATATATATATTTGACATGATGCATGCATGAACAATCCTAATTATAATAGTAAAATATGATGCATGCATAATAATAAATAATAAAATGCATAATAAAAAAAATGGATGATAATGTATCAATTCTAGGAAAAAAATAATGTAAGATATTCCTAGAATGATACATATGAAGATATCTATTCTAAAGAAAGCATGTCAATAGATTTTCTAAGACTTATATGCTTTTGAAAATCTAATGGTTTTGTAAAGATATCTGCCAACTGAGAATCTATGGATATAAACTCTAGAGACAGTATACCAACTTCAACAAGATCTTGAATGAAATGATGTCGAATATCTATATGCTTTGTCCTAGAGTGTTGAACAGGATTTTTAGAAAAATATTTATAACACTAGTATTATTACAAAAAACTGTCATTGTACTTTGTGAAAAATCATAATCCTGTAACATTTGACGCATCCACAAAATCTGAGTACAACAACTACCAACAGCTATATACTCAGCCGCAACAGTGGAAAGGGAGACACAATTTTGCTTCTTGTTAGACCAAGTAACTAAACAATTACCAACGTAAAAACACCCTCCACTAGTGCTTTTCCTATCATCTACATTACCAGTTCAATCAACATCAGAATAAGAAGCAAAATCAACATTAGATCCTAATGGGTACCACAATCCATAATTAACAATCCCTTTTACATATTTAATAATACGTTTAACAACAATAAGATGAGACTCTTTAGGACTAGTCTGATAACGTGCACACACACCAACACTAAAAGCTATGTCAGGTCGACTGACAATTATGTACAACAAACTCCCAACATACTTCTATAAAGTGTAGGATCAACATATTTATCTTTAGTGTCTATGCTAAGTTTGACACTTGTACTCATAGGAGTGCGAACATCCTTAACCTTCTCCAAACCAAACTTCTTTACTAATTCCAAGGTATATCTAGTTTGAGAAATAAAAATTTCATCAGTTAATTGCCTAATTTGTAGTCCAAGAAAGAAGTTTAATTCTCCAATCATGCTCTTCTCGAACTCATGCCTCATTTGTTCTCCAAAATAATGAGCTAGTTGGTCAGAGGTGGAACGAAAGACTTTATCATCAACATTGATTTGAGCAATAACTATATTACTTTCAATTTTCTGTATAAATAGTGTTTTGTCCACTCCCCCTCGGGAAAAACCTGCTCCCAACAAGTAATCAGTCAATCTCTCATGCCAAGCTCTAGGAGCTTGTTTTTACCCATACAGAGTCTTATTAAGCTTATAAACATGACCAGGACAATAAGGATCTTCAAATCCTTTGGGTTGTTCCATATAAACTTCCTCATGAAGAATGCCATTTAAAAATGCACTCTGAACATCCATTCGGTACAACTTGAATCCAATATGGCATGCGATAGCAAATAAAATTCGAATAGATTCAAGCCTACCAACATGAGTAATTGTCTTATCAAACTCTGTACCTTCCATCTGTGTATAACCTTGAGCAACAAGCTTAGCCTTATTTCCTATAACAGTACCATTCTCATCCTTTTTGTTTTTGTATATCCATTTTGTACCAATAACATTTACGTCCTTAGATCTAAGCACAAGATACCACACATCATTCTTAATAAACTGTTGGAGTTCTTCTTGCATAGCATTTGTCCATTCACTATCTTGAAGTGTTTCTTTAACATTTTTAGGTTCTAATGAAGATGTGTAATAAACATAAGATACTTTATTCCTTGCCTTCCTACGGGTCACCATCAGTTGATCAACTGATCTAATGAATTTATCTAAAGGATGATTCAACTTAACTCTAGCAAATGGTTCTTTAGTAGAAGTAGGCTGAGTATTATGTGAAGGTTCATATGATCCTACAGGACTAGGAGTATCTTCATGATACACTTTCTCCTTTTTAGTGTCAATAGGAGAATCATCACTTTAGAGGAAGAACGGTTCACTATCGTTTTCCTCTTCAGAAGACTGACACTCATCAACACATGAGTCATCAACAACCACATTGGCAGATTTCATCATTGTTTGGGTTCGAAGGTTAAAAACCCTATATGCCTTACTAGTCAGTGAATACCCCAAAAATATTCCTTCGTCACGCTCAGAATCAAATTTCCCTAAGGACTCTCTGTCTCTAAGAATATAACATTTAGATCCAAAAACCCGAAAATATTTTATATTTGGTTTCTTGCCATTCCATAATTCATAGGGGTTTTTAAAGTGTCGAGCCTAAGATAAACTATGTTTGAAGTGTAACAAGCTGTATTCACTGCCTTGGCCCAAAAGTTCCTTGGAACATTCCTTCCATGTAGCATAACATTGGTCATTTCTTGAAGAACCCTATTCTTCCTTTTAACAACCCCATTTTGTTGTGGAGTATGTGGTGCAAAAAATTAATGTTTTATTCCTTTTTCATCACAAAAAGTATCAATCCCTGAATTTTCAAACTCCTTTCCATGATCAGTTCTTATTCTAGTAATATGATAATTTTTCTCAGTCTGAATTTTTAAACAAATATTCCTAAAATTTTCATTAACTTCAGACTTTTCACTCATAAATTGTACTTAGGTATATCTAGAGTAGTCAGCAACCATAACAAAAATATACTTCTTACCTACTTTGTTTAATGTCCTAGTAGGTCCCATTAAATTAATATGCAATAATTCTAAGGGTCTAGAAGTACCTATGGTATTAGTCTTCTTGTGTTGACATCTAGTCTGTTTTCCTTTTTGACATGGACCACACACAAGACCTTTACCATACCCAAGCTTAGGAACACCTTTAAGAATTTCACTTTTAGTAATCTTAGTTAAATCTCTCAATCTTTGATGCCAAATTTCTATTTCATCAAGCTTAACTTTATTACAAGCTAGTTTAGGATTAGGTACAATGCAATAACAGTTGTCAGATGACTGCATACTTCCATAACACAATTTTCAGAGGAATCAACAATTAAACATTTATCGGGAGAGAAATTAACATTATGTTTATTATCACAAATTTGGCTAATACTAAGCAAATTCGCTTTTAAGCCCTCAACATAAAGCACATCTTCCAATCTAGGCATACCAGAAACCATAATAATTCATTTTCCTCGAACTTTAGCCTTCTTTCCATCTCCAAAAGTAACTATCCCACCATTACTTTCCTCGAACAAACCAAACAATGACTTATCTCCAGTCATGTGCCTAGAACATCCACTATCCAAATACTAGGCACTAGAATCACGTGCTCTAAGAGCAGTGTGAACAACCAAGCAATGGATCTCACCTTTCCTAACCCATGTTTGTTTAATTTTCGGAGCTCTAATAGTCAGCTCTGACAAATTCTTTACCTCTTCACTCAAGACCGTAATTTGATTTTCAACATTGGGTCTTCTTTGAGTTCTTTGATTTGTCCTTGATTTCAAATTTCTTTCTCTTAATTTGAAGCACATGGGTCGAATATAACCTTTCACTCCACAGTGATGACATACAGGAATAAACTTTTGAAAAACATTATTAGAACTCTTATGATAATTAGAGATGAAGGGATGCTTACTCTCAACCGGCTTTCTGAGATAAGGTTGAATATTGGGAATCTTATCAGAACTATTTTGAGGAGACCTAGATACTACTTGGGAAGCCCTAACAAAGATAGTTTTGGGAATGATATAAGAATTACTCGTTGTTCCTATGAATCTCAATTCTTTAGAATTTCCAATAGATTTACCTATACTCAACATATGATCAAGCTTAAATGTTCCACTAGTCCATTTATAAATAGTTGAGTTAACATCATTCAGTTCCTTTTCCAAAACCTCAATTCTCATAAATTCTCATTTATATCAGATCTCAAAGTGATTAATTCCTTATTGAGATCATCTACATTCTTCAAAACATGATTCCTTTCTTGTTCAGACTCAATTAATTTTTCAGATAATTGAGTTTTTTGGGTTTGCAAGAGATTTAGGGTTTGGGAACTATTGACTAATTCGTCTCTTAAAGAGTGTAATTCTTTGTCCATATTTAAACTTTTAGTCAATAGTTGATTTTGATGATTGTTAAGTTAAGTAAGTTTATCAAGTAATTCATTGTACGAATCTTGAGTCATGTCATCACAATCTTCATCACCCTTAGAATATTTATCTCTAGACATCGACCATCTGGTAGAAACTTCTTTAACCTCCTTGCTTTGTGCAACTAACACGGTGTAGTTCTCAGACTCATCATCTACTTTTGAGTTAGTCACATCACTAGCTGATCCATTATTAGATTCATCATCCCAAGTGACAGCTAAGCCTTTGGACTTTTTCATAGTGTTAACACACTCAGCAGCTATGTGACCATACTTTACACTTAAAAAATTGAGGTTTCTTTTTCTTAAGATCAAACTGGTCATTCCAAGATTGGGATTTATTTTTATTTCTAAAATAATTTGATTTATCTCCAAAATTATGTCCTTTGCTACTCCTTTTACCACTTTTAGCCTTACCAAATTTGTTTAACCTTTTAGCAAACATGGCAATATCATTCATATTCAAGTCACTTTCTCCATTAGACTCAATCGGATCTTCTCTAGTGGTTTTAAAAGCTATGCTCTTTTTTTTAGTACCGCTCAACCTCTTATGGGGACTTTTGAACATCTCCATCTCATAAGAATTTATATTTCCAGCCAATTCTTCAAGTTTAATTTCTTTAAGACTCATTACTTCCGAGATGATAGTAACCTTAGATCGAAAACGTTCAGGGAGAGGCCTAAGAATCTTTTTTACTATCGTAGTCTCAGGAATGGTCTCTCCTAGATTGTGACAACCCGTTAGAATATCAATTAGTCTATCCTCAAAGTCAGCATAGACTTCATCGTCTTCCATCTTAAGCAGTTCGAATTTAGAATTTAACATTTGGAGTTTCGATTCTTTAACTTTTGAAACTCCTTCATGAGTTACTTGAAGAATATCCCAAATTTCTTTAGCATTTTCGCACGTAGCAATTCTCTTAAATTCATTTGCAGTAATGGCATTGTTTAAAGCATCCAAGACTTTAGAGTTCCAAATAGCACTGTTTGTCTCTGCAGGAGTCCACTCGTTAGACGATTTTAATTTAGATTTATTAGTAGTCTCGTATATCATAGTGGGAGGTGAATACCCTATCTCTATAGCAAGTCAGGCTTTTTCATCTAGACATTTCAAGAACGTTCTCATCCTATCTTTCCAATACGTATAATTAGAGCCATCGAATAAAGAAGACCTAGTAACTGAACCTCCTTCACAAGGTAAGTCCATCTTCTAAGTTCAAGATCTAACCCTAGGTCGTTAACCTAAATCATGACAAGCCTTGCTCTGATACCAATTGAAATTATCTAGAAGATGGTGAACTAAGCCGAGAGGGGGGGGATGCATAGACTTTTTATAAATTTAATGACTAATTAAAATTATTTGCGGAATATTTAATTTTAATTAGAATAAATAGGTCATTAAAAACTTTTATTATACTAATAATATTTATCAGAGATCAAATATTTTTTCATTAAAAATATATCTTTAATAAAAAGAATAAATTATTAATTAAAATATTTAATTTTTATTAAAGAGATTTTTCTTTTAACAAAAATAATTAATTTTTATTAAAAATATTTTTCTAGAAAAAACAAACTATTAATGTCTTAGAATCAATGTTATGATATGTAGGATGTGATAGTTACCCAAAAGTGTGTGAATCAAAATATTATTGCAATATATAATAAAACGTATTGTTGACCCACCGATCGATCGCATATCCCACCGATCGATCCTTGTACCACCGATAGATTGTGAATGAGTTTTCACAATATGTCACTGATCGATCGCGTATCCCACCGATCGATCACGTGTGCTGATGATCGATCGCGTATTGTTCCGATCGATCACTAGTGACCTAGGTTCGTGAGTGTTTCTGGGGATAGTTCGCTCTTTTTACCACCTATCAATCGTGTATTGTTCCGATCAATCGCGAAACCATGAAAAGCGTATTCTGGGAATAGTAATATGTTTGTGGATTTATGATTTATGATTGGGTTATTATTGTTTATTACTCCACACAAATTAATTCTCTTCACAATTAATATTAATCAAACAATAATATAATAACAGAATTTGAAGTAGTAAAATGACACACAGATTTATTACGTGGAAAACCACTGATACCCTCTGGTATCGATGCACTATGAATCAAGAGTTATACAGACGCTCTGAAGGCGGGACTTACAATAGCTCTGGATTTGTCGTTCTACACTCGATGTTTGAAAGTTATTGATTCACTCGCGTTACCACGAAGCCTCCTGCTCTGATCTCCATACTCTGACGGCTCCACTTTTCACTGATTAAAGCACACAGTGCAATGGATGGTGTGTAGATTTTTCAATATTTAGGTCATCCAATTGTGCATAAAAATCACAACTATTGTAGTATAATTGGATAACCCCAAAAATTAGAGAGAACTAGAAGATGAATGATTAATTAATATTTTTCTCTGTCTCTCTCTCTGTTTGCAGAAAGATATTTTATGTGGAAGAATTGTAGAGCTCTCAAATCTTGTCTTCTCTTCTCAATATCTCCATATATTTATAGAGAGAAAAGTCTTCAATTATGGAATAATATTTCTTTGTTTGCACTCCAAGAAGACTTGGTGTGAGGACTAAGTAAAAGCTATGAATGAACCTGTTTGTCCCTGAATATGCTTGTATAAGGAGCCATAATTTTGCCACTACAGTTTCACATGAATTCCAAAGTCGGCGCTGCCAATCGATCGAAGATTCCACCTATCAATTGGTGGTTCCTAAATTTTAATAAATAATTATTCTGCGATTTTATGCCCTCAAACTTTAACCAAAATACCTAAACTACCCAACATGGTTATTGACTAGACATGCTAATATAAAAATGTTCTTACAGTATGGGCAAAACTTGGGATTCTATAACTACCAGATTATTATTCTCTGCAACCATTTATATAGTTTGGAGGGAAAGGAATTTGAGAATATTTCTAGGTTAGTTTAGAAGTGGGAAACAGCTTGTTCATGAAATCCACACTACTGTAAATTTCAGAATGCAATCTGTTCAGAATAGAGTTCAATAATATGCAAGGGAGATGGATTACTGATGTAAATGTATTGTTTGCTGGTGGGAGGGGGTGGGAGATATGCTTGTGTTTTGATTTGGCTTGCTGGTAAGACAAATGCAGGCTGAATATTGTTCTCTATATCCAGGTTGGGTTGTGATTTGGAGGTCAGGGATTTAGTTGGAATTTTCTGATGAAATGTCTAGTCTGTTGATATACTGTTGTGTGAGTGTTGCATTTGTATTATGCTGGTTGTTATTGCTGTTAAGATCAGCTGTTGGTTATCATTTCTTCCTTGCTGATTTGATATATAGTATACAGGATGAGATTGGTATGTGCTAGGATGATAGTGGATCTGCTTCAAGGAAGTCGGGGATGCTTGGGTTGGATGCTGCTATATTTAAGGGTTACTTTATTCATGTTTATTTTTGCAGTCTGATGCAATTATGCAAGAGTGGGATTCTAAAGAAGTTTTTTGATTCTGTTGAGATGAGTATATGCTACAATGGTTTATACTTGTTAAAAAATTGTTCCAATAGATCTTATAGGGTTCTTTTTTGCAAGTATTGTAATAGGGATATTTTGAGAAATTTGTATAATCCCTTACTTAGGAGTTGAGTTTATCTCTTTGGTGGGTATGGGGATGCCCCAAGTAGATTGTAGGCTTTGAGCCATAGTTTTTTATAATCCTGACTTACCTTTCAAAAAACAAAAGTCAGAGTAGGGTAGAAGCTAATTGTTGTTCCTTAAATGCATTTTCTTTCATGATTATGTTATAGGTAATGATTTTATATTACTTACTAGCCTTCCATTTTCCATCCACTCTAGTAACATATTTTCTTTATTAATATGTTGAAATAATGTCTTGTTATATATATATATTTTCTGTTGTTCTGTGTAATTGACAGATTGTGTTAGAATGATGGATATTCTGACAAGACTTTGTCTAGACGAGTGGAGATTAATTAATGTTCAAGAATGATGGTTATTTTATTAGTTTGCAAAAAATTGTTATTTATTTTTTGAAAGTAGTAGTTTAGTTTTTATCTTTTGTACATTTTAGAGTGGGCTTTTTCTGAGTATTTCAGAATCATGATAGACTTCATATTTTGATTTAATAAAGACTTGATATTTGATTATTCTCCTTATGAAATGTTTACATGCAATCTTATCCTATTCGTTTCCTAGATATGATGGGAATTATTTTCTCATATGAAGGGCAAACATATTTGTAATATTGAAAATAGGTGGAAGACTGTAATTGTTGTTCAATATATATTTTTTTATTAAAAAAATAAGTTTTAACGACATGCAATGTATGCGGTAAATAATAATATTATTCATGACTGTCATTACATGCCGTTACTATATACTATTTATGACTTACAATACATGTCGTCATATGTAACATAAAAAGAATTAACAATGTGCCGTTCAGGTCTTTAATAAAAATTATTATTAACTACACGCACCTTGTGTTGTAATTTTTTGAATTAGCAACGGTATATTTTAGTTATAAAGACTAGTAAAGAAAGTCATGAATAGTTGAGACTTTTTATGGCACCCTTAGTAAAGATATGATCATTCATGTCGTTAAAAGCTTTTTAACAACTAACATCGCGGGTCGTTAAAAGATTTAATAATCTTATAATGTTACTATTCATTCGTTTAACTGTAAAAGGGCGATACATCACATGTGAATCAGATTAAAACCGTAAATAATCAGGTTTAATCCCTAAAGAGATATAATCAATCGGATTCGCTATAACCCCATCTTTCGGATTGAGTGTGATTAGTACATGCAAATTACTTTACTCTAATCTACTCTTGCATTGCATGAAATTAAACTAAAGCATGTCTATATCACCTCTCCTTAGCATGGCCTGTGTAAACCTTAATTTCATGTATTAAGTTCCATTGTGTAAAAAATCATGATTTAAGCATCCAATTTTTAGCCCATATTGAATAAACATGATTGATTGAGATAAAACATTCATTCGTTTTAATACAAGAGTAGAATAAACATAGAATCTCTTATAAAAATAAATTCGGTCACTTATCTACACAATCATCACATGTGTGTTCTTCAGTTTCCTCTCTTTACAATTGAAATAAATAAATAAATCTACATTACTTGGCTAATGTTTGTTAAAAACCTTAGATACCGTTTTATTTGCTCATGGTGGAAGACGACTGCATCGTTGATGTAGGATTGCCCTCTCTAGGTCTTAAATGACTCTCTTCTCTGAATGATGAAAATCTCCAGCCATTTATGCTATAAGAGCTCTGAAAATTATGTGTTGAGAGTCTCCTTAATTTTGCTCCAGAACATGGTATTTATAGGAAGAGATATAAAGAGTCTTAGATCAACTATACTTGCGTCATTCTCCAACTAGGATTCTTCTTTGTGTGTTTATCTTGCAATTAGGAGTGAATCTACCCAAATTTGATAAAAATATACTTTATGTATGTGTTGGGATGTCTTGGAGTGCACTTCAAGTCAAAACGGGTCAACACAAGTCAAATTGGGCCGAACAACACATTGCAAGTTGGTTAAGCGCACCTAAAGTTTTCTGTTGACCAGGTCCTACTCTTTTGGTCATAAACTTTGTTACGTAACTCCGATTGAAGCGTTCTTTAGCTTGTTGGAAATCTGACTCTAAGGGCTTGAGTTTAGGCTTAAGAATCACTCAATTTAGAGTTGTTTTGGCTTAATTATGACTCTTTTAAGTTTGTTGTAGTTTTTTCACTCTCTCTCAAGGTAGCGCTTAAGCACCTTCCAGAGAGCCCATAGGCGCCAAAACTCACTTTCTAGCCACTGTAAACGCCCATGTTCGCCCTTCGAAATATGACTTTTTTCAATTTTTGGTATTTTCGAAAGTCGTTTGTTTCTTTGGCACGTACATCGATATATAAGACATGTATAATGTCCATTTCGCCCTTCGAAAGAATTAATATTTCTTTCCTTTTTTCTTCTCTTTTGAATGGGTGCAAGACATGACTTTGGTTAATATGCTCGTCTTGCGGCGGCATATTAGGAAACCAAACACTGCGCCAATCATATAACAAATTCCAGGCTGATTAATTCACTCTATTTATGTATAGATATCCATTTACATCATTGATATATATCCATGATTGTATATCCATGATTATAGGTGTATAGCATGATTATAGGAGTACATCTATTAGTTTTTCCATTCATGCAATGAATCTTATGTATATATATTGCATCCAGAATACAATGAAGATCACCATTCCAAATAATATCCTCTTTATCAGTCTTTTGCTCCTTACAAACAATATAACAGTCTTCTGCACTTTACAAACAATAATCCTCCTTATCAATCTTCTTCTACTCTTTACAAACAATATTATAGTCTTTTACTCTTTACAAACAATATCATAGTCTAGTGCACTTTAAAAGGCCTACAACTCCGATATATGAATTATTGTGTTTTTGTTATAAAGTTTTGAGTTTTGTGATGGATCCATCCACCTTATCATGTCTCTCTCTCTCTCTCTACATTCACTCCACATACTCCCATTCTCTCTCTCTATTTGCTTATATATAGAGGCTTTGTTTGTAACAAAAGAGTGCAGATAAATGAAGTAATAAGAGAAGCTCTCTCCATCTCTGCCTATATATATATATATATTGTTACGGTGTTGTTTTCTGTTATGTATTGTGCAGGTTTACAACCTGATTTATAACATGTTATCAGCACAACTCTATCATGTTGAGTTGATGATCAAGATCTACGGATATGTGTTGGCATAATTTGAGAAATAAAGGTGGAGGTTTTGGTGAGACTGTATTTTAGTGATTAAGCCAAAATAATATATATATATATATATATATATATAAATTGATGCAACACTGACATTAATGGGAGGTATACAAAAATTGACACCTAAGTGTTCAAGCATAAACTATTTACATATCTTCAATTACACATATTTGTCTATATAATATATATATATATATAAGAAGTGATCAGGTGTTGCTGCTCATACCGTTGGACATTTTCCTATAATTACATACTGACCCCTGAGATTTATTGTAGTAACAGTTTGACCCTACAGTATTACAGTTTGACCTCAAAAGTTCACTGAAATGATATATTGACCCCTAAAGTTTACTAATATTACAATTTGACCCCTAAAATTTACTAATATTATAGTTTGACCCCGAACATTTATGAAATTACAGGATGACCCCTAAACATTGCTGGAATTACTGATTAACACCTGTACTTCACTGGAATTTTAGTTTAACCCCTGAACATTGAATTTTGTAATAATTATATTATTTAATATGTAATTATTATATGGTTGGTTCTACCACCTATCTATCATAATTGATTTGGTTGAGCCTGTAGACTCCCACATTTTAAATTATTATTTGATTGGTAGAGCAAGAAGTCTCCCAACTTGATTTTATTATTTATGTGGTTGAGATAGGAGCCTGCTACATTACTCTATTATTTATGTGGTCGAGCCTAAAGACTCCCACCTTACGAATATATGGTTGAGCCAGAAGCCTCCTATCCTGATTTTATTGGTTGAGCCTGGGGACTTCCACAATTTAGCTTATTATTTAAAAAGTTGGTTATAAACCGCTAATTATAATACAATATTTATATTGGTGAGTTAAAGCTACTTATTTACTTTGTGTTATATTGGTGGGTAAAACTACCAATTATATTTATATTACTAAGCATATGTGGTTGAGCTTGAAGTCTCTTGTATATATTTTTATATCTATAAACCTGAAGTTTATCACAAAGATTAAAATTTCCGTAGGCCTAGAGCCAGAAATTTTTATTTATGAATATGGAATTTCATATAATTATCAGAATTTATTTATAAACCTGAAGTTTAAATATACTTAATAATCCTACAAGCCAGAAGCTTAATAGTGATTTGATATTTATCAAAAATTGAAATTAATGTCTGATAAGTGTCAAATATTAGACATTTTGACCTCTTAATTCACTATAGTTACGTCATTTCATTCCATTATTTGGTATTTTTATGTTGTTTGTGTGTTAAAGCATGTTTCAGGAGCTTAACGAATAAATGGAGCTAACTTTGGTGAATTAACTAAAGTACATGTTCTTTCTATCCAAGAGGAGAGTCAAAGAGGCAATTCGAGACATGAATGGTTCCCGTATGGCAAAAACAATATTTTCAGAAGCCGTCATCTACAACAAAAATTATCGTGGGTTCAAGGCGGTCATTTTAGTGCATTCACAGAAAAAAGTAGTTTTCAAGAAAATACTTACACTTGCCTATGCTTTCAAAATCAAAAAGTAGCTGGAAAGTGGATTTCTATGCTCCAAGCTACGCTTGACCCTATGCTTAAAGCGTAGCGATGACTGAATTATGTAGGTTTTTGTGGTTTTTGTCTGTTCTACCCCCGTTTTAATTCCATGATGTGACTGTGACTTCAGACCTCTGTATACATATATATACACAAATATATATGTGAATTTAGGGTTTTTATGAGGTTTAGTGTGAAATTACTGAAAAGAACAACTCTACACCCTTAGCTATATATACACGATCATATATCAGTGTCAGGGGGTTCGTTCATTGAGTTCTCTCACGTTTATATTTAGAACTGCTACTGTTGAGAAGGAGAATGATCGGAGTCAAATATCATATATTTAAGGCTCCTAATTATACATTGTTATGTCTATGATTATCATTATATTGGTGCTTTTATATGATTTTCGTGTTTTAAGATATTTCAGGCGATGCTATGTAAAACGAGTTTAATTCGGTAAATTAACTAGATCTGTGACTCGAGATTGTTTGGGAGCCGAAATCATGGATAAAAGACCTATAAAAGATAAAAAAAAAAAGTCAAGATACAAAATGAGTGAAAAAGAATGAAGCCGAGAAGAGAAACGGAGCAAAGAGGATGAAATGAAAAAACTCAAGGTGAAGAACTACCAAGTACTCGGTAGACCCTTCACTGAGTACTCGGTAGAATGCGAAAAACCGTGCACTTGCGCGGAGGAGGGAAAAAGCACTCGAGAGCTTTGGCGCACTTGCGCCCATTTTCGCGAAACTTGAAAGCTACTGAGTACTCGGTAGAAGCTTCTTCTACCGAGTACTCGGTGAAACCTGATGCGACCAATAATTTCAACGACTTGTATATACATCTGCAGGATCCGTTTCGACCCGAATCAATATGGAATGATCTCTAGGCTATTTTAGATGCAATATTAACTATATGTGAGGAGATTATATACCATTCTTCAATATATATCACAAAGATACATTCCTGACTTAACCGCGAAACAATCAGATTAGCAAATAAAGATGCCTATTTTTCAATAAAAGTGGGGGGTTTCCTCTACAACAAAAGATGATTCTTGGAGCTTTGTCTTGGTGTTATATTGGAGTTTTGAGCAAAATATCAACCATGGAGGGGAAGTCTACATCAACAATGCAGACAACCACTACCATGAATAACTAAACCGGTATCTAGGGTTTTTAACAAAACCCTAGCCAAGTAATGTAGACTCTTTCTTATTTTAATTGTATAAGGGGAAACTGAAGGACACGTATGTGATGATTGTGTAGATGAGTGATTACGTTTGATTTTATATAAGATTCTATGTTTATTCTATGTCTTGTCTTAGCTTGAATGAATGTTTTATCTTACACAATCATGGTTATTCAATATGGGCTAGAACTTGGATGTTTAACTCATGATTTTCTACACAATAGTGGTTATTAACATGTAATTTTGATTTAGACAGACCATGCTTGAAAGGGATAACTAGTAACATGCTTTTAATTTTTATTGGTAGGAGTAGTTTAGAGTAGATGCATGTATTAGTTATGCTTGATTAGAGATGGCTTGTGCCAATGATGAATGAATTGTTCCTTTTTGGGATTAGGGTTTTGCTAATGTTTGCAACCCTACATCTGATTCACATATGATGGACTGCCCTTTACAATTATTTAGAGAATTTGTTATATGGTTAGTGGTGGAGTTAGAAATACCCTAGATCTTTATCTCCATTGTTCACAACTAAAACCAATTATCTGTCATATTTATTTTATGTTTACTAGTTATAGAAATCAAACAAACAAACTATCCTTAATAATTTAGTTAGAGTAATTATAAAAGAGTTGATGAATCATTAGTCTCTGTGGATTCGATATGCCCTATCTCATTGGTACTATAGTATAATTGATTCGTGCACTTGCGATAGGGAAAACTAGGTCAACTATAAGGGTTTATTTGCACACATTATTATTATTATCATTATTTATCATCCCTTCCTAGTAGGTCAAACCAATCGAGGTTTGGCCACCGATCAAGTTTTTGGCACCGTAGCTGAGGACTAAACGATTTTCTATACTTTTGCATAATTATTATAGCTAGATTATTTTATTTGCTTTAATTTTATTTTCTTCTTTTAAAGGACGAAACTTTGTGATTTTTGACACGTATACTAAGATTAATAGAAGGAACCAGAAAAGTAGTGATGATTGTTTGGCTAGACCGTTTGTGACTTTTATCATACTTTAAATTATTACACAAGTTTTATCTTTAAATTTCTTATTTTATTTCTCTTTTATTTTATTTATTTATTTTTTTAATTTGTTTTTGTAACGCCCCATGTTTCCTTTCTCCTTTCTGGAATTCTTTTCCAAATGTTAACGTTTTGTGACGTCACTTATTCATGACATCTTTTGTATTCTAAGTACGTGTAAATTTTTCGCGTTTAAGTTTCGGACTTAGCAGGACGACATCGTGGACTTTCGTTTTCGGCTTCGTGATTTATTGTTCGTTGGCGACTACGTGGGTTCGTTGCAACATTTTCTCGTTGGAGCTTCGACAATTGTTTTGCATTCCTGAACGTGTTAACTTAGTTTATTGTAGACGTTCGGTGTAGCCCTTATATTTATTGCTTGTTATATTTTCATTTTGTGAATAATGAAAATAGTTAAAAATGATTTCGGGAAAGAAATGATCGAAGGGTAAATGAGTATTTTCATATTTAAAGCACTTAGTGAAAAATGTAGAAATTTGGCTAAGTGTTGGGGTATGAGTGACATAATGGTAAATAGAGAGGATGAAAAGGGGTGGAATGGTAATTAAGAGGCATGATGACACACTTGTAATTAACTAAGTTGAGAAGATATTGGTCATTTCCCACTTTTGGGGTGTTGTTTAAATTCTAGTCATTAATCTTCTTCTCCCATCTTTGTTCTCAACCCTTGGATCATAGGACCTTGTTTGGTTGGCACTTAAATGCAAGAATGCATTATTGTTGGTCTTTCACTTAGCAAGACTTCTTGTCAACCCTTGGATATTTTATTCATTTTCATGGTTTTATTCTCAACCCTTGGATGGTGAGAATGGTGAGTGGAGAATCTCTACAACCTTTAGGGTTAGCCACTTTGCAAGACTTTCATCTCTCACAAACTCTTGCTCTCTCTTCCTCTTCTTGTTTGTTGGGGTTAGCTTTTGGAAGTGTTCTTGAACCACTTTGGTAAGTCTTCTACTCTACTTTAGGGTTTGGTTTTAAGAAACCTAGTCTTCATGTTTATGAATTCTTTGAGTTAGTATTGATTTTGCCTTCATTCTATTCATGTTCATGAAAGGTTGATTTGGTTTTCATCTACCAAGTGAGTTCCATTGGTAGTAGCTCTTGGTTTTCATCTTGTGAAGAGCTAGTGGTGAATTCCCTATGTTATAATCTTAAGAGTTCATTCCTCAATGAAACCCTAAAGTAGAAATCATTAGGGTTTGAATTGATTCTTGTGGTTGGAGCCACCTTTGAGTAGATTTTCGGTTTATTGTTGACACTATGGTAATTGTGTTGTTCATAAGGTGTGTTGCTAGTATGGGAAGCTATCCTATTGAGCACTTGAGCTGCTATTGGCTTGGACCTCTTTTGGGCATTATTGTATAGCTTGCTTGGAATGAGGTAGGGGAAAACTTTTTAACTAGCTCATTTTTGTGATTGTGTAGGTATGAGAATTTGATTCTAGGATTCCTATCCTTAAATGAAATTGCTAAGTGTATCCTTGAAAATGTGAAGTTAGGGTTTGAACATGTTTATGTGAATTAACCCTTGTGTATGGAGTATGTAGTGATGATATTGCTAGGACTATGATGCATGCTAGTAGGGTGGTTATTCTTGAGATTTCCAATATTCAAGTATACTTGTATGCCTACATATATGTGTATATGTATGTGGGTATAGTTATGTATATGTGTAAGTTTAATTATACATATGTGTCTGTTGGTGTTAGGGAAGTAACCTTGGAATGAGATTAGGCTAGTTCATTTGGTTAGCACCTTTGAGGTATTTTGGGAAGTGATGTTATGTTGGATATGTGATTTGTGATAAATTTGCTTGAATTGAACTAAGAGCATGTTTAAAAGAATGAAATGGTTATCCTTGTGAACTAAATGACAACTTGATGACTTGGAACATTAATTGTGCATGATAATGTATCCTTGTGATTTAAATGCTCTAATTGAGAAATAAGCATGTTAAATGAATGAAAATGTTATCCTTGTGTATTAAAGGACAACTTGATGAATTGGATCATGAAAGGTGCATGATAAATCATTCTTGTTGATTATTGCTTTAAATAAAATTGAAAAGCATGTTGAATGATGAAAAACATTCGTGTTGACACTTTGGGAATGTTGTTTATAAATATGATGAGATACATATTTATATTGGTGCATGAGTCATAAAGACATATTGCATATGGGTTCACCTTTTGTAGAGATAATTCAATTGGTGTTGGTCTACATCCGTTTATGAAATTATGTGTGAGTAGACTTGTGTTGGATTATAAGTCGTAACTGGGCTGTGCATTCGTTTTCGGTTTATAAGTCGCAACTGAGCTGTGCATCCGTTCTCGGATTTCGAAGTCGCAACTGGGTTATGCATCCGTCTTTGGATTTCGAAGTCGTAAATGGGTTGTGCATTGAGTTTCATGGGTGGAGTGGATTTACCATGAGGTGTGTGAGTCACATTGCATTTGAGTTGCTATTATGTGATTTATGTTGGCATGTGGATCATGATATTATTCAATGTGATTGAGAAACATGTTTAATGTGAATTTTGAAATATAATTCATATGTTATTAAAATGCTCAAATAAAATTGGATAATATGAGAATATGATTTGCATGCCATGTTTTAAAGTATAATGTAATATGAATGCTTATACTTGTTGTTATGTGCTTATATGTCCTTAGGTGGTGTTATAAGTTAGTTTAATGACTTTTTTGTGATAAGTAAAGTCGGTATTGGATTATAAGGTCGATTATGAAATGAGACCTTAGAGAAACGGGTGTTAGCTTGGTGACCTTGGTTAGTAGTGTGGTATTGATCACTTGAGGTTCTTGAACTTTTGAGGGGTGTATCATCCTTCATGGTTTTGGTGATCTTGGTTGGTTATGTAGTGATGACCATTTGATACTTCTTTGGCATTTGAGGAAAGTATCGTTGATTATACTTTGAGGTTTAGAGTGTGATTAGGTGAGATGATGATTGATCCTAGTTACTTGTGTGGTAACAGTTTCTTGATTCCGTTAGTAGTATAAGGGAATTGATGTTACTTATGAATTGAGGTTTGAATGGATCGGAAGTGGTTTGGATTAAACCTAGTTAGTTTCCGAGTATTGGCTACTAGGTCTTCATTTTCATATCCTAAGAATAGGAGTGTTCCTGAGGCTGTTTCCTTCACCGCTTGGGGTGGTTAAGATGAGTTGGGTGTTTGAGTGAATTGAGTTCACGGGTAGGAATAGAGTTATGGATCGTTCTTTCCTATTTTTTTTTGTTGAAGTGTTGTCATGCTTGGACTTCGTTCTTCATTCTTTGTTCTTCTTAGTTCAAGATGTTGAGTCAGTCCATTCGGTCTTTCAGTAAAAAATCCGTTTTTGCTCATCCCCGTGACCCCGACTAAAATTTTGAGTTTTGAAATGGTTTTGAGTTGTTTTGAAAAGGTCTTGACATTTTAAAATCGAGGGTATACTAAAACGGAGACCGGGGGCAAGACGGAAGATTTTACGAAACTTAAAAAAATCACTTTTATACAAAGTTTACGTTTTATGCGTTTCCCAAGGTCTCGGTGACTATTTTTTAAGTCCGTAAATGAAAATTTCGCTTTTATAATATTTGTGATTTTCGGGATTGAAAACGTCAAAATCGGACAACATATAAGAAAAATACAAATTTTGGAAAATTTTGGGGTTCTTGGGCGAATACCCATTCTTGTTTTGGGAGATGTCGCAGCCAACAAGTGGGAGTTGCCATTCTTGCTGGGCGACATCTCGCAATTTGCGAGATGTCTAAGCCTGCACTCGATTGCGCAGACCAATTTTCAAAGCTTCGTAATTTCCACCTCGTACTTTCGAATTGTGTCCCGTTTGTTTCTATGGGTTGTCCTATGTCCAAATATTTAATATAAAATTTGAAATAATTTATTTTCACTTGAAATGACTATTTTACCCTTGGTGAAAGAGAGGTACTTCAGCTTTCTGTTTTGGTCGGCGTGGTCGACACCGTTTTTAAAAATTCATATCTCTCGCCTCGTGGCTTTAATTTAGGTTTCGTTTATTTCTATGGTCTATCCTATGTCCAAATATTTGATAAAAAATTTAAAATCATTTATTTTCACTTGAAATGACTGTTTTACCTTTGGTGAAAGAGGGGTACTTTAACTTTCTGTTTAGGTCGGCGTTGTCCGATGTCATTTTCAAAAATTCATATATCTCTCGTCAGGGCCTTGAATTTGGTTCCATTTGTTTCTATGGTTTAACCTATGTCCAAATAGGTGGGATAACCTTTTAAAGTATATTTTTGCCCTTGAAATGACCATTTTACCCTTGGGCGAACATGTGACCTTTGAGTGGTCAGTGTGATGGGTTATTCAATCCCTTTCACTTCCTTTTGTTGTTTGTAAACCTTTATGACTTCCCTTAGGTTGATGTGACTATTTTAACCTTTTTTTTGGTTTTAAGGATGGTGGGTAGTACCATGTGAGGTAATTGGTAGTATAAGTTGATACTGATTTGAGGTTTTGGAGCTCGATATGCTCATGATCTAGGAAGGGTGAGTGTTATTCTTCCTGGCATGTTGTGATTAGGAGTGTTGCTCCCGTGATTTGGGGACACATGTTGTGTTAATTGTCAGTGTGGAACTGGCTGGTACAAGTCGTAGTGATCTATGAGATGGTTTGTATTACGTGGCTTGTATTGGTTGTATAACTCTCTAAATATATATACGTACATATATATATATATATATAGGTGTGTGTTTATTATATGTTATTATGCAATGGTTTCACTTTGTGCTAGTTGCTTATTTGTTGATGTATGGTAAGGGACTAGAGAGATGTGTTTTTAGGGTCTCGTATTGGCGTGAGTTCCATGTGGGATGTTTGACCGACCTATGGTAGATGCATGTACACGGGTTGGTTCACACTAGACTTGGATGATCGGAGGATGTGATAGTTACGATTCCTTTTCTCCTACGGGGCTTGATAAGCTCACCCCGACATTGGTTTGCCCTGGTGGTCTACACCAGTTTGCAAGTAATGTTTCGGTTACAAATAGCTTGGAGTGAAGGATGGCTCGTGGCATGGATGCTGTTGTAGAATTTAGGACGTTTGTACGTAGTGTTATTCCATTTTAGTTTCCTTTGCATGTCCCCTATATTAGGACCCTTATTATTGTATTTCTTGGGAGCCAGTCTGTTGACCCATCCCTTCCTTGTGGTATCGTTTCATCGTTGTGGATATGTATTCTTTCGGCGCCTAGATGTGCCTTGTGTATCATTTGATTTTACTTCCACTTGGTTCTGTATGGAATTATTGTTATTAATAATATTCCATTCATTTTGTTGGTATTTATGATCTTAGTTGGTCGCTCCTTGTATGGATCACACCTCGACTTCCTTGGATGTCCCGGTTAGGGAGTCTTTGAAATTTAGGGGCGTGATAGTTTTAGTTAGTTATTATTTTTACATAAATTTGTTTCATCGTTGTATGATATGTTCATGTTCCATATCTAAAGAACTTGCTCGTTTTGATCATGAAGTTGATAGAACTTATCGTAAAAATTTAAGAACTAATAAACAGAGGATTGAAAAAGATACATTAAACGATATGGGCGAACCTCAAGTACAACCACTAGGTTCCTTGAAAGATTATTACACATCTTCTAATTTCGAATCACCAGTGGACATCATTATACCAGGAGAAACAACGTCTCATTATGAAATCAAAGCGAGTATTTTAAATATGTTCCCTAAATTCTATGGACATAAACATGAAGATTCTTATGAACACATTACAGAGTTTATAGAAATTAGTTCAACAACTAAAATGAATGGGATGCCTACTAATGCTTTACGTGTACGACTTTTTCCATTTTCACTCAAAGAAAGGGCTAAAAAATGGTACACTAGTTTAGAAGAACGAGTGAAAACTGATTGGGAGAAGCTTAAGAAAGAATTCTTACATAAATTTTACCCAATGGGAAAAACACACGAAGCCCAAGCCGCCATAATGAATTTTGCCCAAATTCCTGGTGTACAATTCCATGAAATTTGGGAATGTTTCATAGAACTCTTGGATAAATGTCCTTATCATAAATTTATAAAATATGATTTGGTGCGTAATTTTTATCATGTCCTAGGAGAGATACAACAAAATCGTATAGATGCCGCATGTGGAGGAATATTTACATTAGAACCAATCGAAGACGTTTGGAAAATATTCAAAAGATTGAGTGAAAATTCACAACAAAACGCGTTAGAAGCTAGGGCTAAATCAATGTTTAATAACCCTAGAAGGATGAAAACTACTAAAGAAATAGATAGAACTGACGATGTGATGGCTCAAGTGGCCGAGATAAGTAGAAAATTAGACAAATGTTTTACTAACACTCAAAATACTCCCATAGAAGTCTTTTCTGATCCCTCCCACTTAGCTAGTGGATGTCCACTAATGTTTCAAGAAGATATAACGCCATGTGATGTTAATGCATCCTTTACCAATAATAATCCATACTCAAATTCTTTCAATCAAGGATGGCGTAATCATCCATTCTTATCATATCGATCCCAAAATGTCAAAAATCCTGTCCAAACTCAAAATTTCAACCAAGTTCCAAGACAATTCAATAATAGTACTCAAAATTTCAACCAAATTCCAAGACAATTCAATAATACTTAGAATTTCCAAAATAATAGACAAGGATTTCGATCATTCCAATCAAATCAACCTCAATTTCAAAATCAAATCCAAAACACTAATCCACCACCAGGATCAACTAGTTTTGAAGATAAAGTTTTAGTAGCCATCGGAAATCTTGAAGCTAATACCCAACTGTTGCATACGCATTCTCAAGCTATTTCAAAATTAGAAATACAGATGGGTCAAATAGCTAACACGCTTAATAAAGGAGAAGAGGGTAAACTACCAAGTCAACCAGTGATCAATCCTAAAGGACAACATCTGATTGAGTTAGGAACTCTATAAGAACTGGCTCATGAAACTATGTAAGCAATTACAACCTTAAGGAATGGTATGATTGTGGATAATAAAGTAAAGGAAAATTTTGAAGAAAAATTATAACGTGAAAAAGTCTCGGAGAACATTTCTAAAGAAACATCACATCCAACATTAGAAGATGAACTAGTTAAAGATACACTTGATAAACCTACGGAGAAGGACTATGATCCAAAAACACCATTTCCTCAACATCTCCGTGGATCAAACTATTATGGCAAACAAGGAGATAAAAAGAATGAAATCTTAGAAGTATTCAAACAAGTAAAAATCAATTTGTCTTTGTTAGATTCCATATCTCAAATACCACCTTACGCTAAATTCTTAAATGATTTATGTACGCAAAAACGTAGAAGTAGAGCTAAGGTACCTAAGAAAATAGTGTTGACTGAACAAGTGAGTTCATTATTGATAAATGATACGCCACCTAAGTATAATGATCTAGGAGTGCCAACAATATCATGCATAATTGGAGATCAAGAAGTTCGAAGAGCCCTCCTTTATTCAGTTTACCAACAACTGGGATTAGGATAATTAAACCCCACTTCGGTTGTACTTCAATTAGCTGATAGATCAATCAAATAACCAAGAGGGATAGTTGATGATGTGATAGTTCAAGTATACAAATTCTATTTTCCTGTCGATTTCATAATCTTAGACACAGAACCTATCTATAGTCCAAAGAAACAAATACCCGTAATCTTAGGGCGACCATTCTTAGCAACAACTAACGCTTGCATAAATTGTAGAACAGGGGTTATGGACATATCTTTTGGGAATATGGAACTAAGATTAAATGTATTCAATACTAATAGCCAACTTCTAGAAAATACTGATTGTTTTAATCTTGATGAGATAGATGAATTAGTGGAAGAGGCAACACATGAAATATTATCAAAAGATAACTTGGAAACAATATAATCCGAAGTAAATGATAATGATATTATTGAAAATGAGCAGATACACTCCAATATAGATGACATCACAACTGTTGAAACTACACTATACGGTGAATCTTGGAAACAACCACATGGGTCATTACCTCTTATTTCAAGTACTCCGCCAATTCCATCACTTATATCTCCACCTAAATTAGAACTTAAGGAATTACATGAACAACTCAAATATGTCTTTTTAGGTCCCAACAATACCCTTCCTGTAATAATATCTTCTTTACTTACAAAGCAACAGGAGGAACAATTAGTAAAACTACTTTATGATCATAAATAAGAAATTGGGTGGGCTGTGACAGACTTTAAAGGAATTAACCCCTTGATTTGTATGCATCGTATACATTTAGAGGAGAATGCGAAAACATCTCGAGAAATGCAGTGTAGGTTAAATCCTAACATGAAAGAGGTGGTACAAAGCGAAGTAGTTAAATTACTTGATACCGGGATAATATATCCTATTTCAAATGGCTCATGGGTTAGTCCTACACAGGTGGTACCAAAGAAATCCGGTATCACAGTTGTGCCAAACTTAAAAAGTGAGTTAATTTCGCAATGAACCACAATAGGGTGGTGAGTATGCATTGATTTTAGAAAATTAAACTCACATACAAGGAAAGACCACTTTCAGTTACCATTCATGTCACGCCCCTAAATTCCTAAGACTCCCGAACCGGGACATCCAAGGACTCTGGGGTGTGTTCCATAAAATGAGCGACCAACTAAGGATATTAATAACCATTAAAACGTATGAAATACTGATAAAGTGGTATATTTCATACACAAGTGAATGATAGAAATACAATAGCAGAATCCAACAAAAATTCGGCAGAGTTCAGTCTGTAAATGTAACATCCCAGAAACACAACACAATAGATAACCTGCCAATAACAAGTGTTATAATATCAATGGCTTATAGCCCAACATTCGTCAATCTTACTAGGGCTGAGGTAGTGGAAAGAAAACACCGCTACCCCTATACAACCCTCTATAATCAACAGAGCCAGAATGCTCGAATAAGAATACAGAAAGACACATATCAGTGCCGAAGAAATACAATGACATCCTGAAATAATAAATATAGGAAAATAAAGATACACCAATAGGGATATGCCAATAGACTAGCACCCAATAGAAATACATGGCAGTCCCATATAACATGGGTAAAGAAACTAAAAGATAAAGAAGACAATAGATAACTATCGTCCTTAAATCCAGGTGCGCTGCAACCGTAACCGCATCACCCTGCGTAACTCCAAAACCTATAACGAGGAAAATAAAAGAATGGTGTCGTTGCACCACATACTATCCGTAGCCGAAACATTTCCTGCAAACTGGCATGGAATACCAGGGGTATGAAACACCCTATGAGCAAAGAAGCTCAGTAGGAAAAATGAAATCCTAACTACCACATCCTCTGACTGTTTAGGTAATGCTAAACCATCCTGCAAGACACGTAACACGTAACTAATCCTGGCCCCAAATCACAAGGCACGCACTAAGACAGTGAAACCTAGTGCTCTGATACCATGTTGTCACGCCCCTAAATTCCTTAAACTCCCGAACTGGGAAATCCAATGACTCCGGGATGTGATCCATAAAATGAGCGACCAACTAAGAATAATAATAACCATTAAAACGTATGAAATACTGATAAAAGTGATATATTTCATACACAAGTGAATGATAGATATAAAACATCGGAATCGAACAAAAATCCGGCAGAGTTCTGTCTAGAAATGGAACATTCTGAAAACATAACACAATAGATAACCTGCCAATAACAAGTCCTATAATATCATTGGCTCACAACTCAACATTCGTCAATCCTACTAGGGCCGAGGTAGTTGAAAGAAAACACCGCTACCCCTACACAACCCTCTATAATCAACAGAGTCACAATGCTCGAATAAGAATATAGAAAGACACATGACATTGCCAAAGAGATACAATGACATCATGAAATAATAAAAACATGAAAATAAAAATACACCAATATTGATCTGCCAACAGACTGGCTTCTAATAAAAATACATGGCAGTCCCATATAACATGGGTAAATAAACTAAAAGATAAAGAAGACAGTAGATAACTGTCGTCCCCAAATCCAGTCCCGCTGCAACTGTAACCGCATCACCCTTCATAATTCCAAAACCTGTAACGAGGAAAATAAAAGAAAGGTGCCGCTGCACCGCAAGCTGTCCGTAGCCGAGACATTTCCTGCAAACTAGCGTGGAATACCAGGGGAATGAAACACCTTATGAGGAAAGAAGCTTAATAGGAAAAATGAAATCCTAACTACCACATCTTCTAACTATTTAGGTAATGCTAAACTATCCAGCAAGATACGTAACACGTAATTAATCCCGACCCCAAATCACAAGGCACACACCCATATACTAACGTACATAAGTATATAGGGAATATTTATATATACATACATATATATATAAGTTCATGAGTCCCATAAGGTACTAATAAGACTAGTATTCCAAGTACCAACTCCAATAGTCTACACTACTCTCACAACGTACACGACACCCAAGGCCAATTTAACAAATTACCAAGCGCTCACAACGCTAACCTGATGATCCAAACAGAGGGATTCACACTCACCTCTGATATCCAAAGGAAGAAAAATTCACAACTAGTACCAAAGAAGGTTCATAACTCACTTCTCTCAAACATAGGAGGGAAATACCTCACTTCTTTGCGTACTAACACAATCGTCATCAATATATATATATATGCACAATATATATATATATAAATAAGAACCATTATCCCATTCTTAAAGGATATCTACTTCTCAAGGACTAAATCACCTCAATCATATCGCCTCATTAAGGCCGCTAAACATATTACTACCTCAATCTCATGACACTATCCTCAATAAGGTTAATCAAACCATCAACACTTTCACTATAGGTTAGGAAAGCTAACCGATCAATTCACGGAGAGCACATGAACACTACTCTTATGAACAACCATATAAGCGTTAAGAAACAAAGTAAGGGAAAAGAGTTCCCAATGCTAACCAACGGATAACCGATACAACAATGTCAAGGTTAAAAATACCACAAGTGTTTAGGGAACACACCCAGACAAATAAACCAAAAGAAAAGGAAAGGCAACACTATGTGTGTGCACTAAACAACAAGCTTCATACCAGAGACTCAAAATGAAAAGATGTATGAAAAAATCATACCGAGAGAACGCACTCTCAAACCAACTAAATGATTCCTATAATGTCCAAGAGGACAATGAAGGAAGAGTAAGGCATTGAATCCACAGAACATAACCATCCGTTTCCAACCCCATGAAATCAATTTACAATACAAGGAAAAGATTTGACACCATGCCGTAACCAACGGCTCAAGGAGTGACATATAAGTATAAAACATATACTAGTACAAGGAGAGTGAAATAAATGCTTAGGAGAATGAGCTAAGTGTAAGAAACAAAGTGCAAAGCTGCAGTACCTCGAGTACTTAGAAAAAATGCTTCGATCCCAAGATAATGATACCAACTCTCTAGACCACTAATAGAACTAGTGATCACTACCAAGGAATGCACTAGTTATATCAATACCTCTTTGAATTTATTCAAACCTCAAATTCACATTTGATACCAACTCTCTAGATCAATAACAGAATTAAGAGACCATTGTCACGTAACTAGCCAGGTTCAATCATAACCTCGTCTAACCAACTCATAACCTCAAAAGTATGATAAATGATGCATTCGTCTAAGTGTGAAAAAAACATCTATTTGGTCAGTACTACGCAACCGACCAGGACCACAAGACTATTAACCGCCTTCTCGAAGGCCTCAACTCACCATTGATACTATACAATCACCTAGGTTTACAATCTCATAACCTGCCTTCTCTAAGGCTTCAACTCACAGTTGATACTAAACTCCACCACTGGCCTCAACTCTCCTCGAGGTCACAGAACCAACCACGATCACAAAACCATCACTCGCCTTTTCAAAGGTCTTAACTCAAAATAAACTCTATAGTTCATTGCTTACCTCAACTATCCAAAGATGTCACTACATCAATATACTTAACCCTCCAAGGGCAATAAAGTACATAATCACAAATATAAGAATTTATATTTCATTATACTTTAATAATTACTGTATGTAATCATATTTTCACGTACCCACTTTTAGTTGAGCATTATATTAAAATATGAATTTATTTCTCAATATTCATAATAAACATGCTCCAAAAGCACATGTAATGATATAATTATCTACATGTATAACACGCTACTCTAAGGGTCAACAGATATAAGTGTCGCATAGTCTTCATTGAAGAGGGTACACCCATTTAACCAATGAAACTCAATGCACAACCCAGTTGCGACTCGAAATCCGAAGACCAATGCACAATCTAGTTGCAACTTATAAGCCGAAGACGGATGCACAACCCAGTTGTGACAACGGAATTCGAGGATGGATGGACAACCTAGTTGCGACTTATAATCCGAAGATGGATAGAAAAACCAGTTGCAACTATAAAATCCGAGGACGGATGCACAACCCAGTTGTGACTTATAATTTGAAGATGGATGCACAAACTAGTTGCGACTTATAATCCAACACAAGTCTTCTTACGCAGAATTACACAAATGTACATAGACTAACACCAATTGAATTCTCAATACAAAAAATGAACTCCATATGCACTATGTCTCAATGACCTATACACCAACACAAATATGTATCTCATCATATTTATAAAAACATTAGACTATCCGACACAAGTCAAACTCACACATGGTTACACGACCCGTATAGACCAACCATTATGCACTCAACACGACATAGTGTACTCAATATGCATACAGGACCTCAATAAAAACCATGTCTCATCATAATACACGCATTTATGTCATTATGCAATATATTATGCCCAAATCATTACATGCTCATAATTACGCACATATAAGCAATAATCCACAAATGTATCAATTTCATAACCTTAACATGCTTTTAAACTTATTAAAGAAAATACCCACAAGCATATAATCACATCTATTTTTACATGCTTTCAAATTTATTAAACAATAATCCACATAGATAGGGGAACTAGAATAACGTTCTAGGTTCTCGTCCCTCACTTTCACATATCCCCTAACATGTTTTAAATTTCGTAAAACACAAGAAAAAGGGGAACTAATATCACGTTCTAAGTTCAAGTCCAACATTTATAAATTTTACTAACTCGCTTTAAATCTCAAGGGATTACTAGGCCACTTATTCTCATTCAGTTCCAATAGGTTTTTACTTAGCAAGAAAAATACTCATTTAATTTCTCAAATTAATTTCTACACCCCGCTTCACTCTTAAGCCACCGATAGACATACTTTATATTCATAAAGAAATATATCTAAATTAAAATAATAGCCCGCACACCCAAACAACAACAAATGATACGAAAGTGATAATATTTTTCCCACCTCAACACACACGTCATGCGTTAAACCATCATGTTAGAAACCGAACCGGATAGACCGACACGTCGCCAAAGCCGCGTGCTCAATTCTGCCAAAAAATAATTTTTCCAGAATTGGGACCCACCGTGAACAGTGTCGGCGCTCGAATATGGGGCCTGCTGACCAAAGTCATTCAGATAAAATTTTAAATATACTGAAAATTCCGCCTCGACGACCTATATGATATATACGAAGCCCATTAGTAATAAATACACGGAATTGAACAAATATACGAAAAATGAATCGAATATTCGTACATATTTTCTTGATTTCTTGTTGAACCGCTCAACGAATCAAGCCAAATTTTAGTATGACATCGTACATGATGAGAGGATCGAATCCCCAAAATATCAAAGCAAACCGTCGCCCGAAGGTTGCCAAACCGGTTGCCCCAAAATCGCAAGCTGCTTCTCGCCCATGGGCTGCCTAGCGCCGCCTCTTGGAACGCGAGACCACCACTAGTCGTTGCTGGTTCTTGCTGGTTCTTGCGTGATGCCGCAGCACCAGCCTGAAGCTCCTGCGACCTCCAGGTCCACTAATCTCTGTCGCGGCTCTCTCTCTCCCCCTTTCTGTAACTTTCCGTGTTTTCTCCCTCTTTCTTTCGTTCTCCAACGATGATGGTGAAGAAGAAGGTGGTCGAAGTTACGGAAGTAGGAGAAGAAGGTTGTCGATCGACCATGGAGAATGAAGAAGGTTGTCGGATGAGGTAGAAGAGAAGAAGGAAGATTCGTCGTCTATACATCACACATATACATATATTTCTATATATATATATATACCCCAAAAATAAATATCTACATATATATACTCTCAATTAATATTATATATGTACAATAAATCCCAAAAAATATATCGGGAACACCCAAACGTAGTCACACGAACTCGAACATCCATAGGACGCCAAATAAAGAATATAACCCAATATAAATAGTCTGGGGTACGAAATCCAATCATCAGAACATTAAACAACGAATAAACCAAACGTGTTGCCACCCAGTCGATGCACTAAACGCAATCGTCGAAAC
The DNA here is from genome assembly GCA_963922005.1 of Cornus suecica. Classification (NCBI taxonomy): domain Eukaryota; kingdom Viridiplantae; phylum Streptophyta; class Magnoliopsida; order Cornales; family Cornaceae; genus Cornus; species Cornus suecica. Next base: position 54,439,287 of record OY998241.1, on the reverse strand, counting down.
TAACCCGTGTAATCGGTAACAATAAAATCCATGAAATCTTCAAGGAGAAATCGTAAAGTCGTCCAATTAACTTTAAACATAAACGCGAAATACCAAGAATAAACAGAACATCATGAACAAGTGACGTCACAATAAAAAATAAATCAGAAATATTTTTAGGAAAAAAGGAAAACAACACGTGGTGTTATAACCTTCCCACCTTAGGAGATTTCATCCTAAAAATTAGGGACTACCTTAGTCCGCGAGCCACATCAAGTTAGCTAAACCGAATGATCTACTCACATTCGTCGATAACTAACACCATGATCCGGCACAAAAAGAAAAAGTGACTGAGGAATGGTCCAACTCCGTTGGAGTTAAATCCCAACAGGATGCATCTAGCAAGACACATCCTCGACACAACACAAGGGAAAAACACAGGAACACTGAAGCACACAGAGAATATGCAGATCAAAATCGCAGATAACACTAAACATTGAACGTACCGCCGACCCTCACTCGTCGTCCCTAAGACAATGAAACCTAGTGCTCTTATACCATGCTGTCACTCCCCTAAATTCCTAAGACTCTGGAACCAGGACATCCAAGGACTCGGGGGTGTGATCTATAAAATGAGCGACCAACTAAGGATATCAATAACCATTAAAACGTATGTAATACTGATAAAAGTGGTATATTTCATACACAAGTGAATGATAGAAACACAACAGCGGAATCCAACAAAAATCCGGTAGAGTTCCATCTATAAATGGAACATCCCAAAAACACAACACAACAGATAAACTGCCAATAATAAGTGCTATAATATCAATGGCTCACAACCCAACATTCGTCAATCATACTATGGTCGAGGTAGTGGAAAGAAAACACCGCTACCCTTACATAACCCTCTATAATGAACAGAGCCACATGGCAGTGCCGAAGAAATACAATGACATCCTGAAATAATAAATACAGGAAAATAAAGATACACAATAGGGATATGCCAACAAACTGGCTTCCAATATAACATAGGTAAAGAAACTAAAAGATAAAGAAGACTGTAGATAACTATCATCCCTAAATCTAGTCGCACTGCAACCATAACCCTATCACCCTGCATGTAAAGTCACGCATTTTCCTTTCTCCTTTTCCGGAATTCTTTTCCAAGTGTTAACATTTTTTGACGTCACTTATTCTTGACGTCATGTTAAATCTTGGTACGAGTAAAAATTTTTGCGTTGAAGTATCGGACCTAGCGGGACGACGTCATGGACTTTTGTTTTCGGCTTCATGATTTATTATTCGTTGGAGACTACGTGGGTTCATGCAATGTTTTCTCATCGAAACTTCGACAATCTTATTGCATTTTCGAACATATTACCCTAGTTGATAGTGGACATTCCGGTATAGCACTTATGTGAATTATTTGTTATATTTTCATTTTGTGATTAATGAAAATTGTTAGAAACAATTTTGAGAAAGAAATGACCGAAGGGTAAATGAGTATTTTCTTATTTAGGGCACTTAGTGGAAAGTGTAGAGATTTGACTAAGTGTTAGGGTATGAGTGGCATAGTGGTAATTAGAGAGGATGATAAGGGGTAGAAGGGTAATTAAGAGGTGTGATGACACTCTTGTAATTAACCCTAAGTTGGGAGGAATTTGGTCATTTCCCCTTTTCAAGTGGTGTCTCACTCCTAGTCATTGATCTCATTCTCCCATCTTTGTTCTAAACCCTTAGATCATAGGGCCTTGTTTGGTTGGCACTTAAATACAAGAATGCATTATTGTTGGTCTTTTACTTGGCAAGACTTCTTGTCAACCCTTGGATGGTTAATTCATTTTCATTGTCTTATTCTCAACCCTTAGATGATAAGGCCTTGTTTGAAAAATTAATGGGTTTTGTGTGTTGTGTAATAGGTCTTTCATGGCAAGACTTGTTCCTAGCCCTTGGATCCATTTCTTTTTCCCATATTGGTTTTGGACCCTTGGATTATGAGAGGGGTGAGTGGGAAATCTCTACATATGTGTGGGTATAGTTGTATTTCATTTGGCAAGACGTAATCTCTTTCCCTCCAGTTTTTTCTTCTATTTTCCCTCTTGCTTCTTCTTCACTTAGGGGTTGATTTTATCACCCTAAGTTGGGAGTTGGGTGTGGCCATCAACATGGAAGATGTTCATAGTGTTCTTCTCTTTGGTTTGAGCCAAGGATGGGTAAGTGTTCTTCCTTCCTTGTGTGTTTTCCTTTTAAACCCTAGTTAGGGTTTCTTGTTAAACCACTTAATGCCTCTTGCTCTCCTCTTGTGTTAGAGCTTGATTCATTGTTAGGAGTATTGGTGAAGCTTTCCACCGGATTTCTCCTTTGATTTCGGTGTTGGGGAAGAGCTAGGGTTTCGTAGGCCTTGCCTTGTGGTTGTGCTTTACTCTTTAAGAGGTAGGGTAAAACTTCTTAACTAGATCATCTTATGATTGTGTGTGTATGAGAAGTTAATTCTAGGATTCCTAGCCTTAGATTTAAATGCTAAGTGTATCCTTGCGAATGTGAAGTTAGGGTTTGAACATGTGTTATGTGAATTAACCCTTGTGTGTGGAGTAATTGGTAATGATATTGCTAGGAATATGATGCATGCTAGTTTGAGTGGTTATTCTTGAGAATTCCCATAGTAAAGTATGCTTGTATGCCTATATATATGTGGATATGTATGTGGGTATTGTGGTGTATATGTGTAAGTGTAATTATACATATGTGTATGTGGGTGTTAGGAATGCAGCCTTGGAATAAGATTAGGCTAGCTCTTTTGGTTAGTACCTTTGAGGTATTTTGTGATTTCATGTCATGTTTGAGATGTGATATGTGAAAACTTGCTTGAATTGAACTAAGAGCATGTGTAAACAATGAAATTATTTTTCTTGTGAATTAAATAACAACTTGATGAATTGGAACATTACTTGTGCATGAGAATGTGTCATTGGGATTTAAGTGCTTTAATTGAGATATAAGCATGTTAAATGAATGAAAATGTAATCCTTGTGTATTAAAGGATAAATTGATGATTTGGATCATGAAAGATGCATGAGAAAGCATCCTTGTTAATTATTGCTTTAAATGAGATTTAAAAACATGTTGAATGGTGAAAGGCATTCTTGTAGACATTTTGGGAATGTTGTTCATAAATATGATGAGATAGATATTTTTGTTGGTGCATGGGTCTTTTGAGACACAGTAATAGGTGACTCCCACCTACGGCAAAGAGAAAAACTAAAAAATGGGGATATAGGGTTGGTTGCTGCCCCATCGCGGTGGTATGCGCCACTCTTAGATCTTCAGATTACTGTAGTAAAAAGGTGACTCCCACCTACGGCAAAGAGGAAAACCGTGAAATGGGGATATAGGGTTGGTTGCTGCCCCATCGTGGTGGTATGCGCCACTCTTGGATCTTAGGGCAAAGTGTGTATCATGAGGTGTGTGAGTCACATTGCATTTGAGTTGCTAATATGTGATTTATGTTTATATGTGGATTATGATATTACTCTATGTGGTTGAGAAGCATGTTACATGTTATTAAAATGCTAAAGTGAAATGGAAGGATGTGAAAATATGATTTGCATGTCTTGTTTAAAGTATAATGTGAGATAAATGCTTATACTTGTTGATATGTCCTTATATACCTTAGGGGGGTGATATGAGTTGGGTTAAGAACTTTCTTGTGATAAGTAAAGTCGGTTGTGGCTATTGAGTTGAGATGATTTGAAGCTTTGAGAAGACAGGTGATGGTTTTGAGGTATAGTTAACGTTGGTGTAGCAACGTGGCGTCAATCGTGATATTGATGTGTTGGTTGTGATAGACGAGGTTATGAATGAACCAAGTCAATGGTGTATTGATCGGCATATGATATTGTTAGAAACCTAAGTGAGGTGGTTTCGAATGTAGAATTGAGGTTTGAAAGAATCGAAAGAGGTTTTGATTTGAAAGAAGTTGGTTCGTGGCAACAGTCACTAGGTTCCATTTAGTGATCTTAATGATTGGAATGTCATCGGAGATGTAATCATTCATGGTTAAGTCGTTATAGGGTTTATGAGTTTAAATATGGAGCAAAGTGTGGTTGGATTAGGGTTACTGTCGTTGTGTATAGCCACTTACCTTTTTCCTTTCAGTTGCTGCTTACTTCTGCATCTCGGTTCTTTTACTCCATTAAGCGTCTACAAATTCGCTTTGGTTTTTCTGTTGGTTTCTCGATTTGTTTCCCCGAAAACGGACCTTTCATAAGACTTGCATTTGAGTCTATTCGGTCTTTAAGTGAAAAATCCGTTTTCGCCTACCCTCGTGATGCCGACAAAAACTCTAAGTTTTGAAATGGTTTTAAATTCATGAAATAAAAGATTTTGGCCTTTGACAGTCGGCGGTGTACAAAACGGAGACCGGGGGAAAGACGGTTACTTTTACGAATTTTCAAGAAAGTGTTTTTTATGAAACTAAACTGAGATTAAATGATATTTTATCATTTAGAAAGTTCCCTAATAGTTTTGAGGCTATCCCCCATGTTTCATAAGCGTTTAAAGTGATTTCGAGTCATTTTTGCAATTGTTTAGACCTTGGCAGTCGACTGGGCCATTAGGCAGTCAACTGAGCCTTCAAAATTGAATTTCCACAATTTTTCATGGATTTTCGGTCTTGTGCAGTCGACTGCCCCTTCCTGGCAGTCGACTACGACCTCTTGTGTAATCGACTGAGTAATTCAGCTCAGTTTCGATAATTTTCGGAAATTCATTTCAACCAGCTCGTAACTCGGATTGAGGTCCCGTTTGTTTCTATGGCTTGTCCTATGTCTAAAGTTTTGAGATAAAATTTGAAATAATTTATTTTCACTTGAAATAACTGTTTTACCTTTGGTGAAAGTGGGGTACTTCAGCTTTCCGTTTTTGTCGGCGTTGTCTGATACCGTTTTGAAAAATGCATATCTCACGCCTCGTGGCTTTGATTTATGTTCCATTTATTTCTAGGGCTTGGCCTATGTCCAAATATTTGATATAAAATTTAAAATCATTTATTTTCAGTTGAAATGATTGTTTTACCCTTGGTGAAAGAGGAGTACTTTAACCTTCTGTTTGGTCGGCGTTGTCTGATGCTATTTTCAAAAATTCATATCTCTTACGTCAGGGCTTTGAATTCGGTTTTGTTTGTTTCTATGATTTAACCTATGTCCAAATAGGTGTGCTAAAGTTTGAAAATACATTTTTTGCCCTTGAAATGACCATTTTACCCTTGGGCGAACATGTGACCTTTGAGTGGTCGGTGTGATGGGTTATTCAATCCCTTTTACTTTCGTTTGGTGTTCGACAACCTTTGTGAATTTACTTAGTTTGAAGTGACTATTTTACCCTTGTATTGGGTTTACGGATGTCGGGTAGTGACATGCGAGGTGATTGGTAGTATGGGTTGATACTAATTTGAGATTTTGGAGCTCAGTATGCTCGTGATCTAGGAAATATGATTGTTATTCTTCCTAGAATGTTATGAATAGGAGTGTTGCTCCCATGTTTTGGTGATAGATGTTGTGTTGATTGTCAGTATGGGACTGACAGGTACAAGTTGTAGTGATCTATTAGGTGGTCTGTACTACGGGGTTTGTATTGGTTGTATATTTTCTATATATATATATACGTGCATATATATATATAGGTTTGCGTTATTATATGTTGTTGTGCTATGGCTTCATTACATGTTAGTTGCCCTATTTGTTGATTCATGGTAGGGGACTAGGAGGATGTGTTTTCGGGGTCTCGTATTGGCATAAGTGCCATGTGGGAAATTTGACTGACCTAGAGTAGATGCATGTACACGGGTTGGTTCGCACTCGACTTTGATGGTAATAGTATGTGACAGTTACGATTCCTTTCTCCTCCGGGGCTTCGATGAGCTCACCCCGACGTTCTTTTGCCTAACGTTCCAAACGTTAGTTTGCGGGAAAGGTTTCGATTACGGATAGCATGGGGTGCAACGACACTTTCTTTTGTTTCCTAGTTATAGGATGGCTCGTGGCACGGATGCTGTTGTGGGATTTGGGACGTTCGTACGTAGAGTTGTTCTTTTTCTTTTCCTTTACTTTTCCCCTGTATTGGAACTTTTGTATATTTTCTTGGGAGCCAGTCTGTTGGCATATCCCTTCCTTGTATTTGGCGTAGTTGCATCATTGTATAGATGTATTCTTTTGGCACCACAATTTGCCTTGTGTATCATTTGATTTAGCTTCCCCTTAGTTATGTATGAAATTATTTTTATTAATAATATTCCATTCGGTTTTATGGTTATTTAGGATCTTAATTGGTCGCACTTTGTATGGATCATACCCCGGATTTCTTGGATGTTCCGGTTCGGGAGTCTTTAAAATTTAGGGGCGTGACACTCCGTAACTCCAAAATCTTTAACGAGGAAAATAAAAGAAAGTTGCCATTGCACCGCATGCTATTCGTAGCCAAAATATTTTATGCAAACTGGCTAGAATACTAGGGGTATGAAACACCCTGTTAGCAAAGAAGCTCAGTAGGAAAAACAAAATCCTAACTACCATATCCTCTGACTATTTAGGTAATGCTAAACTATCCAGCAAGACACGTAACACGTAACTAATCCTGGCCCCAAATCACAAGACACGCACCCATATACTAACGTACATAAGTATATAGGGAATATATATACATACATACATATATATATAAGTACACAACATGAGTCCCATAAGGTACTATTAAGACTAGTATTCCAAGTACCAACTCCAGTAGTCTACACTACTCTCACAACGTACATCAAGTATACGACAACGAAGACCAATCTAACAAATCACCAAGTGCTCACAACGCTAACCCGAGGATCTAAATAGAGGGATTCACACTCACCTCTAATATCCAAAGGAAAAAAAATCCATAACTAGTTCCAAGGAAGGCTCATAACTCACTCCTCTCAAACATAGGAGGGAAAACACTCACATCCTTGCATACTAACACAATCGTCATCAATATATATATATGCATAATATAAATATATATAAGAACCATCATCCCATTCCTAAAGGAAATCTACTTCTCAAGCACTAAATCACCTTAATCATATCGCCTCATCAAGGCCACTAAACATATTACCACCTCAATCTCATGACACTATCTTCAATAAGGTTAATCAAACCTTTAACACTCTCACCATAGGTGAGCAAAACAAACTGATCAAATCACAGAGAGCACATGAACACTACTCTCATGAAAAACTACATAAGGGTCAAGAAACAAAGAAAGGAAAAAGAGTTCCCAATGCTAACCAACGGATAACCGAGACAACAATGTCAAGGTTAAAAACACCACAAGTGTTTAGGGAACACACCCAGACAAAGAAACCAAAAGAAAAGGAAAAACAACATTACGTGTGTGCACTAAACAACAAGTTTCATACCTGAGACTCAAAATGAAAGGACGTATGAAACAATCATACAAAGAGAACCCACGCTCAAACCAACTAAAACAATAACTAAATGATTCCTATAATGTCCAAGAAAATAATGAAGGAAGAGCAGCGCATTGGATCCACAGAACACAACCATCCGTTTCCAACCCCATGAAATCAATTGACAATACAAGGAAAATATTTGACACCACGCCATAACCAACGGCTCAAGGAGTGATATATAAGTAAAAAACATATACTAGTATATAAAGGAGAGTGAAATATATTCTTAGGAGAATGAGCTAAGCACAAGAATCAAAGTGCAAAGCTGTAGTACCTCGAGTACTTAGCAAAAACGCTTAAATCCCTTAAGATCATGAAAAGAGGAAACTTGTGACCGCTACCAAGAAACTATCTAGTTTCAATCAATACCACTTTCAATTTATTCAAACCTCAAATTCACATTTGATACCAACTCTTTAGATCACTAACAGAATCAAGAGACCATTGTCACGCAACCAGACAGGTTCAATCATAACCTCGTCTAACGACCTCATAACCTCAAAAGTACGATAAATGATATATTCCTCTAAGTGTGAAATAATCATCTATTTTGTCAGTACTACGCAAGCAACCAAGACCACAAGACTATTACCCGCCTTCCCAAAGGCCTCAACTCATCATTGATACTACACAATCAACTAGCTAAGTTTACAACCTCATCACCTGCCTTCTCTATGGCCTGAACTCATAGTTGATACTAAAATCCACCACTTGCCTCAATTCTCCAAGAGGTCACAAAACCAACCACGATCACAAAACCATCACTCGCCTTTTCAAAGGCCTTAACTTAAAATCGACTATATAGTCCATTGCTAACCTCAACTATCCAAAGAGGTCACTACATCAATATACTTAACCCTCCAAGGGCAATAAAGTACATAATCACAAGTATAAGAATTTACATTTCATTATACTTTAATAATTATTGTATGTTATCATATTTTCATGTATCCACTTTCAGTTGAGCATTATATTAAAATATTAATTAATTTCTCAATATTCATAAGAAACATCCTCTAAAATCACATGTAATGATATCATGATCTACATGTATAACGGAATCACGTAAATGCAACATGAATGCAATGTGACTCAACACTACATTGTGGTACACACAAAACCACACACCCTACTCTAAAGGTCAACAGATATAAGGGTCGCCAAGTCTTCATTAAAGAGGGTACACCCACTTAACCAATGAAACTCAATGTACAACCCAGTTGCGACTTCAAAATATGAGGACGGAGGCACAACCCTTTTGTGACTTATGATCCGAAGATGGATGCATAACCCAGTTGCGACTTATGATTCGAAGACGGATGCACAACCCAGTTGTGACTTCAAAATCCGAGGACGGATGCACAACCAAGTTGCGACTTATAATCCGAAGAGGGATGCACAACCCAGTTGCGACTTATAATCCAACACAAGTCTACTCACCTTTAATTACACAAACAAACGTAGACCAACACCAATTGAATTTTCAATACAAAAGGTGAACTTCATATGCACTATGTCTCAATGACCCATACACCAACATAAATATATATCTCATCATATTTATAAAAACATTTGACTATCCGACACAAGTCAAACTCACACATGATTACATGAGCCGCATAGACCAACCATTATGCACTCAACACGACACAGTGTACTCGATATGCGTACAGGGCATCAATAAAAACTATGTCCCATCATAATACATGCATTTTTGTCGTTATGTAATATATTATGCCCGAATCATTACATGCTCATAATTATGCACATATAAGCAATAATCCACAAAGGTATAAATTTCATAGCCCTTAACATGCTTTTAAACTTATTAAAGCAAATATCCACAAGCATATAATCACATCTCTTTTTACATGCTTTCAAATTTATTAAACAATAATTCACATAGATAGGGGAACTAGAATAAAGTTCTAGGTTTACGTCCCTCACTTTCATATATCCCCTAACATGTTTTAAATTCCGTAAAACACAAGAAAAAGGGGAACTAATATCACGTTTTAAGTTCAAGTCCAACATTTATGAATTTTACTAAGTCGCTTTAAATCTCAAGGGATTACTAGGCCACCTATTCTCATTCAGTTCCAATAGGTTTTTATTTAGCAGAAAAAATACTCATTTAATTTCTCAAATTAATTTCTACACCCGGCTTCACTCCTAAGCCACCGATAGACATATTTTATATTCACAAATAAATATATCTAAATTAAAATAATATCCCGCACACCTAAACAACAACAAATAATACGGAAGTGAGAATATTTTTCCCACCTCAACATGCACGCCACTCGTTAAACCATCACCTCTGCAACTGAATAAGATACACTGACACGTCGCCAAAGCCGCGTGTTCAATTCTGGCACAAAATCATTTTTCTTGAAATAGGACCCACCGTGAACAATGTCAGCGCCCGAATATGGGGCCGCCGACCAAAGTCATCCGGATAAAATTTTGAATATACCAAAACATCCTCCTTGACGACCTATACAATAAATACAAAGCCCATTAGCAATAGATAAAAGGAATTGAATAAATCTATGAAAAATGAATCAAACATTCGTACCTATTTTCTCCATTTCCCGTTGAACCGCTCAACGAATCGAGCCCAATTTCAGAATGACATCGTATACAATGAGAGGATTGAAGCCCCAAAATTTTAGAGCAAACCATCACCCGAAGGCTGCCGAACCGGTTGCCCCAAAATTGCCAACCGCATGTCGCCCATGGGGTGCCCAACGCCCCCTCTTAGCGTGCGCGACCACCACCAGCCGTTGCCGGTTCCTGCACGATGCCGCGCCGCCATCCTGAAGCTCCGGTGACCTCCAGGTCACTCCTCCACCAATCTCAGTCGTGGTTCTCTCTTTCTCCCTCTCTGCAACTTTCCGCTCTTTCTCCCACTTTCTTTCGTTCTCCAATGACGATGGTGAAGAATAGGGTGGTCGACATTGCGGAAGGAGGAGGAGAAGGATGTCGATCGACCTTGGAGAAGGAAGAAGGTTATCGGCTGAGGTGGAAGAGAGGAAGGAGGATTCGTCGTCTATACACCATACATATACATATATTTACCTATTTATTTATATATATATATTTCTATATATATATAAATAAATATATAAATATATACCCCAAAAATAAATATCGACACATATATACTCTCAATTAATAATATATATGTACATAAAATCCTGAAAAATATACCGGGAACACCCAAACGTAGTCACAGGAACCCGAACATCCACAGGACGCCAAATAAAGAATATAACCCAATATAAATAGTACGAGGTGCGAAATCCAATCATCGAAACCTTAAACGTCGAACAAACCAAATGTGTCGCCACCCAGTCGACGCACTAAAAGCAATCGTCGAAACGAACCTGCGTAATCGGTAACAATAAACTCCACAAAATCTTCAAGGAGAAATCATAAAGTCGTCCAATCGACTTTAAACGTAAACACAAAAAATTTACACGCGAAATACCAAGAATAAACAGAATGTCATGAACAAGTGACGTCACAACCGAAAATAAATCGAAAAGATTTTTAGGAAAAAAAGAAAATAACACGAGTTGTTACAGTTCATTGATCAAATCTTAGAATGTTTAGCTGGACAAAGTTATTACTATTTTCTAGATGGATACTCTTGGTATAACTAAGTCAAAATTGATCCAGTTGACCAAGAAAAAACCACATTTACTTTTCCTTACATACATTTGCTTATAGAAGAATTTCATTTGGCTTATGCAATGCATCCGCAACATTTCAAAGATATATGTTGTCAATCTTTTTAGATATGGTAGAAAAGTTCCATGAGGTATTTATGGATAATTTTTCAATATTTAGAACTACTTTTGAAGATTGTTTAAAACATTTAGTACTCGTACTTCAAAGATGTAAGGAAACAAATCTTATTTTAAGTTGGGAAAAGAGTCACTTTAAGGTTCAAGAGGGTATAGTACTAGGACATATAATTTCTAAGCTAGGGATGGAAGTCGATAAAGCGAAAGGAGAATTAATTTTGAATTTACCCCCTCCTACATCTGTTAAGTAGATACATTCCTTCCTAGGACACGCCGGGTTTTATAGACGATTCATTAAAGATTTTAGTAAAATATCACGGCCATCATGTAACCTCTTAGCTAAAGACGCAACTTTTGACTTCAATAAAGAATGTCTTGAATCTTTTGAAAAATTGCGTAATTTACACTCAACTACCCCAATAATGCGACCACCAAATTGATCCTTACCATTTGAATTATTGTGTGACGCATCCGACTACGCGATAGGAGCAGTTTTAGGATAAAGAAAAGATAAACTACCACATGTAGTATATTACGCTAGTAAAACACTTGCTGACGCACAAATTATTTACACTACTACCGAAAAAGAATTGCTAGCCGTAGTATTCGCCTTGGACAAATTTAGATCATACTTATTAGGAACCAAAGTAGTCATTTTCTCTGACCACGCATCTTTAAAATAGTTATTAACAAAGAAGATTCCAAACCTAGACTTACTAGATGGATATTATTGTTACAAGAGTTTGATATTGAAATACGTGATAAAAAGGGTACGAAGAATGTAGTGGCAGACCATCTATCAAGAATAGTAATAGAAAATACAATGGATAATATATCGTTAATGGATTATTTTTTGGACGAACAATTGTTTAGTATTAATACGATTAAAATCAAAGGTCCGAGAAAAAGAGTACGATATAAGAAATGTGGTCAACAAGTGGAATATTTCGTATAAATTAATCATGAATTAGGATGAATGGATTCTATTGATTTGTTAGAGTCCACTTATGATAACAATTAATAAAACCTACGAATGTCGGGCCAACGACGTTAAAAGGAGGCACCATTCAGGAGAGTTTGGTTCGCTTGAATGGGTATGTATTATTACGATTATTGTTTAAAATATTATATATGTTTTTTAAGTTTAAGATCAGAGATGGTACCACATGGAGATTTTTGAAATAATTCAAATTCGGCAGAGAAGAACTGCCGAGTCTCACCGAGTACTCGATAAAGTAGTAGTGCTAAATACGGGACAGGCCTCAGTTCTGCCCACTTTTTTTCTTTTTTTCTCAACCAAAAGTTCTCACTACTCTACACTCAAAATCTTGTATGAAAGGAATTGCTAGGAACATGTTTCAATCTCTCTTTATCCATTATAAAACCCTAGAATCAAACGATTGATAGCCATTCAATGACATCTTCAAGATCTTTGAAACACCTTCTACAAACATCTCTTCATCTCTTTGCATATTATAAAGAAGGGAAGTGACATTTTTCTTCGAAGATAGAGTTCTTTGCGATCAATTGATTGTTTAAACTATAGAGAACCTTGCAAAGGTGACGTGTGGGTATTAAAACACCAATAGAAGATACGTAACCATGACCTCTCTTGCCACCGCTCTCCAAGTGTTTAATACAATGTGTGAATAGAGTTATGGCCACAAAAAATAAACCACGCACCACCGCATCATCAAGTAAGAGACAAGTTTCTCCTACTTCATCATTTTCATCATCCGACAGGCTAAGAATGAAGCGCCAATTAAAGAGTTAGTGAACAAGGCTATTGAAAAAGGGTTCAATGTCGAGCGAGTTATAAAAATTTCCAATTTCGAGAATGATGAAGTAGCATCTTGGGGGATAGGGTGTATTAGAACAAGGGGGTTAGAATCATTATTACGCCCCGTGTCAACATGTATAAGTAAACCGTTACTATATGAATTTTGGCATAATATGATGGACTTGGGAGGATAAATGGGTAAAATGATGGAAACAAAGGTAAAAAGGAAAGATTATTTCAATCACACCGGCATCTATTGGTAGGGCTTGGGGTATTCCACATGAGTGCCTTGACAACCTTAGAAATACACTTTCGGTGTTGCCCCGACCTTTCCCGGATACTAAGTTCATTGTAGAGGATGTCACTAATGGAAGGTTTAGGAATAAGTACAAGATGTGTACGACAAAGAAGCACTATACGCCAAAAATGTGGATAATCGACACTATTTTTCGTTGGCAAGCACATCCATAAGGCCATAGTAGTGAGCGTCGTGGGATTTTCCAAAAAAGCTCTATATGCCTTTGTAAAAGACCATTGGATTTTGATTCTAAAGGTTATTTGGACAAACATTTATGAAGCATGGGTTGACATGAGCGAATCCACCAAAATTGATGCTCTATCATATGCAGTTCCATTCCCAACCTTAGCTATGAAATTGATGAAAGATCATAATGTGCCGATGGAGAGGGTAGGAAAGAACGAGTACAAGCTGAAATATTTTAAACCCTCGAGTTGGTATAACATGATCTCTAAGTTACGTAAGGAGGATATGGAAAGAGAAAAAATGTCGATAACGCAGGATCAATATTTAACACTCGTGGCAAAACATGATGGAATGCTGAAAAATGTGGAGCAGCAGTATGAGGATATGGTAGCCCGTCAGGAGCGGATCGAGAAAGAGCAGGCGGAGATATGAGCAGAGATGACTCGTGGATTTCAGGCCATTATGGAGCGACTAGGCATCGGCTCTACTTCTCATCCACCACCACCACCACCATCATCTTAGGATATCTAGAGAGTACGATCACAAGCTGGCATAGATTTTCATTCTATCTATTACTTTGGGCCAAGCTGTGAATCGATATTTTGTAGTTTGTATTTTCTTGTCTTTTTAATTTTGTTTTAAAAATTCCATTTCCCTACGACTTGGGAAAATTAATGAGAATGGGTATTTTGTTAACAATGAGAAAATTATTTGTATTATCTATTTTCATTATAATAAATAAGTTTGGGGGAAGGGTATAACTTATATAAAAAACTATTATATTAATCTATTTTTCACTAACTTTATAATTATTTACGTATAATTTATTAATAAATATTAAAGTATTTTTATTTAAAAATAAATATTTATATATATATATATGACTTTTATATATATTTTATGTAGAATGTTTATTAAAACTATTTTAAAAGTAAAAAAGTATTTTTGAAAATAAATAATTTTGGTACAGGAACTACTGAATACTCGGTAGTTTTCTCACCGAGCACTTGGTGACTCCTGGAAAAACTATATTTTTCTAAAAATCCAAAAAATAATTATGTATTTTGATTTTATTTTCAACATAAGATTTATGACTGACTTATATAATAGAGTATATAGTTTAGTATATTATAATAAAAGAATAAGAGACTTTGCTAGAAACTTTTCCATAAATATGAAATCCTTTTCAAATATGGACAAATTTACATTAACTCTTATTTGCTTTTCAAAATTTTCATTCTTACAATTCCAATTCCATATTTCTACAGTAAATTGAATCATTCCTCTCCTAGGAAGGACTTGGATTTAAAGCTATAAATATAGGGTTTCCTCCCTTCATTCTTCCACACCTTATTCATTATTCTTAGAAAATCATTAACAAAGCTATTTTGGCTATTGGAAGTTTGATAGAGGAGGAGATTAAGGAGGCTACACCAAAGGGTGACCCTCTTGCTGATTATAAGATCAAGTATGAGCATAAATTATGTAAGCATATATCAAATGATTCTTTGGAAATCATGACGAATCGAGCATTCAAGGAGCGTAAATTAGAGCGGCTTTACAAATCAGTGAATATATGAGCTTTTCCCAACATTATATATGATTTCTACTACAATATGAGGTATGATGTTAAGGGTGAAGGAGGTTTATAGCTCAAACAACTATGCGATATAATTCGATATCTATTGATGTCACTCCCGAGGCTATTGCAAAAGCATGGGGACTCCCCCATGAATTACCTTCTGAGCTCGATGGTAAGTTTCGTCTTATCCCACATCCGGTTCCTTCTTTTCATGATATGGTAAAATAAATTTGTAGTGGACATGAAATTCCACCAAATAAGTTTTGGATTAAAAATACGGATTTAAATCCGGAATTTTGGCATATTGAGGGAATTTTGAATGCACAAGCATGTCTGAGGGATAAAGATAAGAATATTTATCGAGAGATGGTATATGTGCTTTATTGCTTTAAGAAAGGATTTTAGGTTTCTATACCAGAATTGATCTATGATAAGATGATGGAGTATTGGCACACTCTTGAACAAAATTCATGTGCCTCGATACATACGGAAGTTAAGTCGTTCTTTACTTTTATCATCACTGCATTAATTGAAGATCAATTGGGTGAATTTCTGGATGCAACTGAGAACCAATGCATACTACTCAAAAGAAAATTGATCATGATAAGTTCTTTGGGAAATCATCCGGCTATGAGCTAAGAAAGTGGTGGGAGAGAGGATTGAACACATGGACTACTAATCTTGCTAAATGTGGTTAGAAAAGAGGAATAAGAAAAATTCGTAGGAATAAGGGAATGGATGTAGATTTTTAAAGCATTGTTATTTGGTTTTGTTGTTTTCCCACCAAATCCATTTAGGATTGGTTTTATCTTTTGTTTTTATTTTTATTTTCTGTAATTTTGAATTTCATAGGATTATAGGCCCTTAAGGCTAAATCATGTGTGCTTTTATTAATAAAATTTTAGTCCCTTGAAAAATTACTTTTAAATCTTATATTCCGGTTTATTAATTATTATCTCTCTACTTGATATGATATTGGGTATTGCATAGTGTTTTATGTTTTAATAGATCATTCAAAACAAGTTTGGGGGATATACGAGCACTATAATACAATGAACGAAATTACACTTCAAGGGCGGTAACAATTTCTTTCTTTATTTAATTGGTTTTAGACCATGAGGACATGGTCCGATTTAAGTTTGGGGGGGAGGAATTAGTTATTTGCCAAAGTTTTGAGAGAATCAGAAAAATAAAATTTTTATTAAGTTCTTCATTCAAAATATGTGATTGATGTCAAGTATGAGTTGATTGTATACATGTTCTGACTAGAAAGGTATTATGTATGCAACTATACCACTTATGAGTATGTAATAATTTGATTAAATTAAAGTTTTTAAAATGTGGTCCACATGAGTGAATAGATGAGTAAAATTGAAACCGAGAAGGATAATTTTGACCTATAAACACATGCACATATTCTCTATGGGACAACTATTAACCTTTGACTATGTAGTTGAAAAAATAGATTTGTTTCAATGATAACGGGAGAATTGGAGTAGAAAAGAATTAAAATGAAAATAAAAATGAGTAGCATGGAGAAAAATATAAAAAATTAAAAATGTAAAATTAGTCTTTCGATCTGAGTAACTAGTCCTTGGTATCACCAATATCACTGTTCGCGTTTAATGGGGAGAAAACTAATGAGCATAAATCCCATGGAAGAAGCTCGGGCCCAGTTGGTCGGGACTAAAAATTCCCGCTAGAAAGTCCGGAGACTTAGAAAGACAAAAAGGGATAAAAATGAAAAAAATATATTGAAGTTATGTCATGACAAAGATTGATCAATGAAGTAAAAGAAGTGAGATTATTCTACCATAGAAAATGTTCACAAACGAGGACCATTCTTTTAAGTTTAATTTATGAAAATTGTTACTTATAAGTGAGTGAGGATAACTTGTATACATTTTATTTTGACGACTTTATAGCATTGCAATATTTAATGATTATTTGATTTCATGAGCATACAAGAATGAAGAATGAAAGAATTTATGGGTAGTGTATTTATCCCTCACGAGACTTCACTCGTCCACTCGGTATTACCAAGGGGTTTAAAAGGCTTGTTACGCGTGCTAAGTGTAATCGTACACCTTCACAAAAGAAAATGTTAGTTAGATAGTCAATTAGTTAGTTAGATAGATAGATTTTAAATTAATGTACTAAAAAAACACAATCATCACCAATTTTGATTTTTATTGAAGTGATTGCTAAGGGACTAGCAATGTTGAAGTTTGGGGTCTTGATCGGAGCCAAATATCATATATTTAAGGCTCCTAATTATACATTGTTATTTCTATGATTATCATTATATTGGTGTTTTTATATAGTTTTCGTGTTTTAAGATATTTCAGGCAATGCTATATAAAATGAGTTTAATTTGGAGAATTAACTAGATCTGTGACTCGAGATTGTTCGAGAGCCAAATTTATGGATAAAAGACCTATAAAAGATAAAAAAACAAGTCAATGATACGAAAGCAGTGAAGAAGAATGAAGCCTAAAAGAGAAACGGAAGAAAGAGGATGAAATGCCAAAACTCAAGGTGAAGAACTACCGAGTACTCGGTAGACCCTTCACCGAGAACTCGGTAGAGTGCGAAAGACCGCGCACTTACACGGAGGAAGGAAAAATCACCCCAGAGCTTTGGTGCATTTACGCCCGTTTTCGCAAAACTTGAAAGCTACCGAGTATTCAGTAGAAGCTTCACCGAGTACAAAGTGAACCCTGATGCAGTCAATAATTTCAGTGACTTATATACGCATTTGTGGGACCCGTTTCGACCCGAATCAACATGGAATGATCTCTAGGCTATTTTAGATGCAATATTAACTATATGTGAGGAGATTATATACCATTCTTCAATATATATCACAAGATACATTCCTGACTTAACTGTGAAGCAATCAGATGACCAAATAAAGAACTCTTTTTCTATAAAAGAGGGAGGTCTCCCCTACAGCAAAAGAGGATTCTTAGAGCTTTGTTTCGGTGTTATATTGGAGTTTTGAGAAGAATATTAACCATGGAGGGTGCGCCTACATCAACAATGCAGACAACCACTACCATGAATAACTAAACCGGTATATAGGGTTTTTAGCAAAAGCCTAGCCAAGTAATGTAGACTCTTTCTTATTTTAATTGTATAAGGGGAAACTGAAGGACACGTATGTGATGATTGTGTAGATGAGTGATTACGTTTGATTTTATATAAGATTCTATGTTTATTCTATGTCTTGTCTTAGCTTGAATGAATGTTTTATCTTACAGAATCATGGTTATTCAATATGGGCTAGAAACCGGATGTTTAACTCATGATTTTTTACACAATAGTGGTTATTAATATGTAATCTTGATTTAGACAGACCATGCTTGAAAGGGATAACTAGTGACGTGCTTTTAATTTATGTTAGTAGGAGTAATTTAGAGTGGATGCATGTACTAGTTATGCTTGATTAGAGATGACTTGTGTCGATGATGGATGAATTGTTTCTTTTTTTGGGATTAGGGTTTTGCCAATGTTTGTGAACCTACATCTGATTCACATATGATGGACCGCCCTTTACAATTAACTGATTTAGATACTATGTTATATGGTTAGTGGTGGAGTTAGAAATACCTTAGATCTTTATCTCCATTGTTCACAACTAAAACCAATCATCTCTCATATTTATTTTAATATTACTAGTTATAGAAAACTAAACAAACAAACTATCCTTAATAATTTAGTTAGAATAATTATAAAAGAGTTGAAGAATCATTAGTCTCTGTGGATTCGATATACCCTATCTCATTGGTACTATACTATGATTGATTCGTGCACTTGCGATAGGAAAAACTAGATCAATTATAAGGGTTTATTTTCACACATTATTATTATTTTCATTATTTATCATCCCTTCCTAGTAGGTCAAACCAATCGAGGTTTGGCCATCGATTAATGAGCCATATTCAGACCTAGAGATCCGGAGATGAAGACCATGGAGAGCATTTTTACATCAGCGATACAGTCACCTTACACCATGACCAACTAACTCGGTATTTAGGATTTTCTAGCAAAACCCTAGCCAAGTAATGTAGTTTTTCATTATTTTCAATTGTAACGAGGGGAAACTGTTGACCATATTGTGATGATTTTAGTAGATAAGAGATCGTTTTGATTTTCAATATAAAATTCTATGTTTGTTCTAAATTATTATCTTAGATATAATGAATATAGTATTTTACATAACCATGATTATTCAATATGGGTTGGAACTTGGATGCTTAATTTATGGTTTTCTACACAATGGTGGTAATGAAACTTGAAACCCTAGGACAGGTCATGCCTTGGCGATTTAATATAGACATGCTATAGTTTATTTTCACGCATTAGGAGTAGATTAGAGTAATATAATTGGCATGTATTAGTTAGGTTAGTCATAAGATGGGTTGTCGCAATCCGGTTGATGGTACTACTTTTTGGGGTCGTCTTTAGCTATTTGCGGTACGACCTGATTCATAGTTTATGGATCACCCTCTTACAATTGTTACATTGATGAACTATATTATGCGGTTAGTGGTGGAGTGATGAAAACCCCAGTTTTCTCTCTTATCTGAATCACAAACCAATTTACTTTGCTTTCTAGATAATTTTAGTTAATTTAGATAATTTGGTCTTTGACCACCAAAACAAACCATTTTTCAGAAAATATAATTCAGTGTTTTTGAACTATTAAAGTGAATAATCTCAGTCTCTGTGGGATCGATATCCCTTACTCAAGCAATTGATGTTTTATAATCAATAAGTGCGCTTGCGTAGGGTAAAACCTAGCGTCGTTAAGGTGTTGTTTTTAACCACATATTTTGTACGCACCTGACGCACGTCAAGTTTTTGGCACCATTGCTGGGGATTAAGCATTGTTCAATAGCTTTAGTAATTTATTTGCATTGCGTTATTGTAGTTGTAACTAAAGTTAGATTTTTGTGTGATTAACAGGTACTCTGAAGAGCATAAAAGGGAAAAATGGAGCTTCTGAAGTTGTGTTTGGAACTTTTGTGAGTTTTAGTGTTGCCTTAATTTTGCATATTAATTCTTGCTTTATTTTCTATTAATAGTTAAAGAATTTAGAAGTAGTTAATTTAGTTAGTTTTTATTTCATAAAATTTCAAAAAGAAAAAAAATAGTTGTTTGTGTAGCGTATGATCGATAGATCGACCCGTTCGAATTAATTCTATGCTGATTTTATAGAAGAAGAAGGTGCGAAACACTTTGAAATCAAGACAAGCATTATCAATATGCTTCCTAAATTTTTCGAACTTAGAATTGAGGACCCATACCAGCACATAAATGATTTCTTAGAGGTAGCCTCTACTGTTAGGTATGATAATTTATCCAAAAATGACTTGCGAGTGCGATTATTTCCTTGGTCACTGAAAGAGAGAGCCGAAAGATGGTACATCAAATTAGCGAAAGCAATTAAAATTGATTGGGAAGCCCTTAAGAAAGAATTCATATGAAAGCATCATCCCATAGGAAAGACCTCAGAAGCTCAAGATGCGATCAAAAGATTTAGAGAATTGTCAGGTGAACATTTTCATGATGCTTGGGAGAGATATAGTGAAATCTTGTATAAGTGTTCCCACCATAGGTTCTCTAAACATGATATAGCTAAGAATTTTTACATGGGACTTGTAAATGCACATAAGACTTTGATAAATGCAGCAACACAAGGTCAATTCACCTTGAAGCCGGAAAAATAACTTTTGGAGATGTTTGACAATATTAGTGAGAATACAATTCAATATGAATCTGAGTTGAGGTCTAGAGGTGGACAAGATAGAATATCTGAGAAAAATTATATCATAGAGCATGATCATGTGAGAGATACAATGACATTGATAGGAGAAAAATTAGAGAAAATTGATAAGTTTCTTCAATGAAGTCATTCCCCTCCGAGAGAGATGTTTGAAGTAGAAGCTGAGAATCCTCAAAATGAGTGTCAGGAGATAATAGTTGTCGATGCCAATGCATCAAGGAACTATTCAAATAATGTTCCTTTCACCAATTCATACACCTCAAATGCCAAAAATCACCCACTTCTATACTATAAATCTACAAATGTGGAGAATTCACCATCAAAGTTCCAACAAGGATAATCATCCAATCCACAACCAAGGTTCACTGAGAGATAACAGTCATCTAATCCATAGCCAAGGTTCATTGAGAGACAACAATTATACAACCCACAACCAAGGTTCCAACAGAGTCAACAATCATTCGACTCATAACCAACAATCATGACTCAAAATTCTCAGTCAAATCACCAACCCAGACAGCCATCTAATAATTTCCAACCTCTCTAACCATTCAATAATTCTTAAGCTCTCCAACCATTCAATAATTACTAAGCTCTACAGCCATCAAATAATTCCCAAGCTCTCCATCCATTCAGTAATAATCAGGTTGTGCGCCAATATAACTATCAGACCTAGCCTCAAAGAAGCCAAACTTCTACACACGGTTTCTAGAATAATAGGCTATAGTAGACCATATTGGACATTTATAACATGCTAGGCATTCATACTCAATCATTGGTGCAACTGCACATCCAGATGGGACAAATGGCTAATGAGAGGAATGTAAGAGAACCGGGAAAATTTCCTAGTCAGCCGATAGCTAGCCCAAAGCCACAACAAGCACTGGAGCTTGGATCTTTTGTTGAGACTCGTCATGAGTCATTCCAAGCAGTCATGACTTTGAAAAGTGGAAGAGAAGTGGATAGTAAAGTTGAGGAGCAATATAAGGACAGGCTGAAGAAGCAAGAGGCCAAAGAAGTTCAAAGAATGATAGAAGAAGAAGCTCAGAAGAAAGAGGCTGAGAAAGTTCGGAATTAGCAACCTCAAGTGGAGGAGGATGAAAAGCCAGAAAGGGCACCTTATGAGGAGGAAACACCATTCCCTCAACGTCTTAGAGAGCCAACCAAAAATGGTAAGAATAAAAAGTCAAACATGTTGGAAACATTCCGATAAGTAAAGATTAATCTGCCTCTCTTAGACATTATAGATCAAATACCACCTTATGCTAAGTTCTTTAAGGATCTCTATACACAAAAGGGGAAAAAACAGAGCGAAGACTTCAAAGAAAATCATGATGACTGAACAAGTGAGTTCATTGCTTCTAAGTGACATACCACATAAGAGGAAAGATTTTGGTGCTCCCACTATTCCATGTCATTGGTGATCAAGAAATTGATAGAGCTCTTCTTGATCTGTGCGAGTGTTAACTTACTCCCTATTCAGTTTATCAACAACTAGGGTTGGGAGAGCTCAGTCCCACCTTGGTGGAGCTCCAATTTGCAGACAGGTCAATCAAGTAAGCAAGGGGAGTTCTGGAAGATGTAATCATTCAAGTGGACAAGTTTTACTTCCCGGTGGATTTCATAATTCTTGATATAGAACCGGTGCAAGACTTGAAGGAATATATCCCAGGGATATTAGGAATACCATTCTTGGCCACAGCTAATGCGCATATCGATTGCAAGACAGGAGCGATCGATCTATCTTTCGGGAATATGAAGGTGAGAATGAATGTTTTTGATACAGGTCATCAAATCAATACATCGGTCGAGTGCTTTAATGTCGAAGAAGTTAATGTGACCTGTAAAGAACTGGTACCTCAAAGTCGAGAAAGAAATGGCCTAGATACTGTGATTTAAAGGTCAAATGCAAAGTTTGACACGTGGGAGGATTAACATCGTTCTAATTTAGAAGTGATCACTGTATTTTGAAGAGCTCTAAGTTTGCAACCAGCTGATCGGAGCCAAATATCATATATTTAAGGCTCCTAATTATACATTGTTATGTCTATGATTATCATTATATTGGTGCTTTTATACGGTTTTTCGGGTTTTAAGCTATTTCAGGCGATGTTATGTAAAACGAGTTTAATTCGGTGAATTAACTGGATCCGTGACTCAAGATTGTTCGAGAGCCGAAATCATAAATGAAAGACCAATAAAAGACCAAAAATAAGACAAGGATGCAATAGGAATGAAGAATAATGAAGCAGAGAAGAGAAACGGAACAAATAAGTTGAAGAGCAAAAAAGTAGACCCTTCACCGAGTACTCGGTAAAGTGCGAAAGACTGCGCACTTGCGCGGATGATGGATATTTTGCCCGAGAGCTTTTGCGCACTTGCGTTGGTTTTTGCGGATTATGAAAACTACCGAGTAGTCGGTAGAGGCTTCACCGAGTACTCTGTAAGACCAGATTCGGCCAGTAAATTCTGCAACTTGTATACAACTCTGTGGGTCCCGTTTCGATCCAACTCAACATGGAATGATCTCTAGGCTATTTTAGATGCAATATTGAGCATATATGAAGAGATTATATATCATTCTTCAATACACATCACAAGATACGTTCCTGACTTAACCGTGAAGCAATCAGATTATAAAATAAAGATGCCTCTTTTTTTGTAAAAGAGAGGGGTCTCCCCTACAGCAAAAAAAAGACTTCGCAGAGAGAATTAATTGGAGTTTGGAGCAGAATATCAACCATGGAGGGTTCGTCTACATCAACAATGAAGACGATCTCTACCATGAAGAACTAAACCATATTCTAGGGTTTTTAACAAAACCCTAGCCAAGTAATGTAGACTCTTTCTTATTTTTATTGTATAAGGGGAAACTGAAGGATATGTATGTGATGATTTAAAGTAGTGTTGACTGAACAAGTAAGTTCATTATTAATAAATGATACACAACCTAAATATAAAGATCCAGGAGCGCCAACAATATCATGCATAATTCGAGACCAAGAAGTAAGGCGAGCTCTCCTTGATCTAGGTGCTAGTGTCAACTTATTACCTTATTTAGTCTATCAACAACTGGGATTAGGATAACTAAACCTAACGTCGATTGTACTTCAATTAGCTGATAGATCAATAAAACGACCAAAATGGATATTTGAGGATGTGATAGTTCAAGTAGACAAATTCTACTTTCCTGTCGATTTCATAATCTTAGACACATAACCTGTCCATAGTCTAAAGAAACATATACCCGTAATATTAGGGCGACCATTCTTAGCAACAGCTAACGCTTGCATAAATTGTAGAACATGGGTTATGGACATATCTTTTGGGAATATGGAACTAAGATTAAACGTATTTAACACTAATAGCCAACTTCCAGAGAATACTGATTGCTTTAATCTAGATGAGATAGATGAATTAGTGGAAGAGTCAACACAAGAAATATTATCAAAAGACAACTTGGAAATCATCTTAGCTGAAGTAAAGGGCATTGACATAAATGAAAATGAGCAGATACACTCTAATATAGAGGACATCACAACCATCGAAACTAGACTATACGGTGAAGCTTGGAGACAACCACATGAGTCATTACCTTTTATATCAAGTATTCCACCAATTCCATCACTAACATCTCCACCAAAATTAGAGCTTAAAGAATTACCTAAATAACTCAAATATGTCTTCTTAGGTCTAGACAATACCCTTCCTGTAATAATCTCTTCATTCCTTAC
Source organism: Cornus suecica (assembly GCA_963922005.1). NCBI lineage: Eukaryota > Viridiplantae > Streptophyta > Magnoliopsida > Cornales > Cornaceae > Cornus > Cornus suecica. Next base: position 54,414,627 of record OY998241.1, on the reverse strand, counting down.
TAAACCAAAAGAAGAACAATTAGTAAAAGTGTTTACTAACCATAAAGAAACAATTGGGTGGAGCGTGGCTGATCTAAAAGGAATTGATCCCTTGATTTGTATACATCATATACATTTAGAGGAGATTGTGAAAGCATCTTGTGAAATTCAACGTAGATTAAATCCAAATATGAAAGAAGTGGTAAAGAACGAAGTGGTTAAATTACTTGATGCAGGTATAATATATCCCATTTTAGATAGTCATGGGTTAGTCCTACACAGGTGGTACCAAAGAAATCCGGTATCACAATTGTGCCAAACTTAAAAGGTGAGTTAATTCCATAACGGGGTGGCGAGTGTGTATTGATTATAGAAAATTAAACTCACATACGTGGAAAGATCACTTTCCCTTACCATTCATTGATCAAATCTTAGAACGTTTAGCTAGACAAAGCTATTATTGTTTTTTAGATGGATACTCTGGTTATAATCAAGTCGCAACTGATCCAGCTGACCAAGAAAAAATCACATTTACTTGTCCATACGGTACATTTGCATATAGAAGAATGCCCTTTGGCTTATGTAATGCACCCGTAACATTTCAAAGATGCATGATGTCAATCTTTTCAAATATGGTAGAAAAGTTCCTTGAAGTCTTTATGGATGATTTTTCAGTGTTCGGAACTACATTTGAAGATTGTTTAAAACATTTGGCACTTGTACTTCAAAGATGTAAGGAAACAAATCTTATTTTAAGTTGGGAAAAGAGCCACTTTATGGTTCAACAAGGTATAGTACTAGGACATATAATTTCTAAGCGAGGGATATAGGTTGATAAAGCGAAAGTAGAATTAATTTCAAATTTACCCCTTCCTACATCTGTCAATACAGGTTGATAGTACTAGGACATATAATTTCTAAACGAGGGATATAGGTTGATAAAGCGAAAGTAGAATTAATTTCAAATTTACCCCTTCCTACATCTGTCAATACGTTCGTTTTTAGGACATGTTGGGTTTTATCGATGATTCATTAAAGACTTTAGCAAAATATCCCGACCATTCTATAACCTCTTAGCTAAAGACGCGACTTTCGATTTCAATAAAGAATGTCTCGAATCTTTTGAGAAATTACGTAACTTACTCTCAACTGCCCCAATAATGCAACCACCAGATTGGTCCTTACCATTTCAATTAATGTGTGATCCATCAGACTATGCCATAGGAGCAGTTCTAGGACAAAGAAAAGATAAGCTACCACATGCGGTATATTACACTAGTAAAACACTTGCGGATGCACAAATTAATTACACTCCTACCGAAAAAGAATTGCTAGCTGTAGTATTTGCCTTGGATAAATTTAGATCATATTTATTAGGAACCAATGTAGTTGTTTTCTATGACCACGCCGCTTTGAAATATTTATTAACAAAAACAAATTCCAAACCTAGACTTATTAGATGGATATTGTTATTACAAGAATTTGATATAGAAATACGTGATAAAAAAGTAATGAAAAATGTAGTGGCAGATCATTTATCAAGAATAGTGGTAGAAATCACTATAGATAACACCCCATTAATGGATTACTTCCCGAACAAGCAATTATTTAGCATTAATGCATTAAAACTCAAAGGTCCGATGAAAAGAATGCGATATAAACAGGAATTGAAATGTTTCGTAGAAATTAATCATAAATTAAAAGATATGGATTTTATCGATTCAATAGAATCCACTTATGATAACAATTAATAACAACTACGGACGTTGGGCCAACGACGTTAAAAAGAGGCACCACTTGGAGAGTTCGTGTTCTCTTAAGTGGGTATGTATTATTAGAATTATGGTTTAAAATATTATGTACATTGTTTTAGTTATTTACTTTAAGTATAAGATCCGAGACGGTACCATGAGAAGATTGTTGAAAGAATTCAAATATTTCGGCAGAAGAACTATCGAGTACTCAGTGGAACAGTAGGGATAAAAACGGGACATACCTCATTCTTCCCACTTCTCTTATTTTTCTCTCAACCCAAAAAGCTCCCACTATATCACATTCGAATTTATAGGTGGGGGAGTTGCTAAAAAGATGTCGCAATCTTTCTTTATCCGTTATCAGCCTCTAGAATCATCATAACCAAAGGTTAATCCCTATTCGATTTTATCTTCAATACTTCAAAAGCATATTTTTGCTACTTCTCTTCATTTTCTTTGAATACTCTAAAGAAGAGGAGCAAAGCATATTCCAAGTTAAAGTTCGTAGTGAGTGATTGATTGTGAAAGTTGAGAATCTTGTGAGGGTAATGTGTGGATAGTAGCACTCCAATAGAAGCTAAGTAACCATGACCTATTTCGGCACCGCACCCTAACTGTTTGATAAAAAATGTCAGTGAAGTCATGGCTCTGAAAAAGAAACCATGCAACACCACATCGTCAAGCAAGAGACAAGCTTTGCCTACGTCATCGCATTCGTCAGCCGATAAGGCTAAGAATAATGCATCGATTAAATAACTTGTAAAGAAGGCCATTGACAAAGGGTTTAATGTTGAGCGAATTTTCAAACTCTTCGATTTTGAGGATGATGAAGTAGTTACTTGGGGGAGAGGATGTATTAGAACAAGGGGATTATAACCACTATTGCACCCTGCATCAACATATATACATAATTCATTACTGTATGAATTTTGGCTTAATATGATGGACGTGGGTGATGAAAGAGGAAGAATGATGGAAACAAAAGTGAAAGGAAATACTATTTCGATCACGCCAGTGTCAATTGGGAGAGTATGGGGTATTCCACTTATATGTCCCGACCATCTTAAAAATACATTTTCAGCGTTGCCCCGACCTTTCCCAGATACTAAGTCTATAGTCAAGGAAGTCACCAATGGGAGGTTTGGGAATAAATACAAGATATGTACAACAAAGAAGCACTATGAGGAAATTTGTGGATAATTGATACTATTTTGCATTGGCAAGCACATCTACAAGGCCATAGTAGTGAGCGTCGTGGAATTTTCGAAGAAGCTCTATACGCCTTTGCAAAGGATCATTGGATTTCAATTCCAATGGTTCTTTAGACGAATATCTATGAAGCTTTGATTGATATGGGCGAATCTAGTAAAATCGATGCTCTATCATATGCGGTTCAATTCCCAACGTTAGCTATGAAATTAATGAGGGATAGTAATGTGCCGGTGGAGAGGGTAGGAAAGAATGAGTATAAACCAAAATATTTTGAGCTCTCAAGTTGGCACAACATGACATCGAAGCTACGCAAGGAGGATATGGACGGAGAGAAAATGTCGATGACTCAAGAACAGTATCTGACACTTGTGGCAAATCAAGAAGAAATTTTGAAGAAAATGGATGAGCAGTACGACCAACTGTATTGCTCATAAGGAGCGGTTAGAGAATGAGCAGGTGGAGCTCAGAACTGAGATATCCCGTGGCTTTCAGGCCATTATGGATCGATTGGGCGCCATCTCTTCATCTACTTTGCATCCACCACCACCACCACCGTCGTCTTAGACTAGGATCTATAGAAAGTACGATCACAAGCTAGGCATAGATTTTTGTTATATATATTGCCTTAGGCTGAACTGTGAATCGTTATTTTGTATTATGTATTTTGATTTCTTTTCTTTTCTTTTCATTTTTATTATTTTTGTCTTAAATTCCATTTCCCGCTGAATCTCAAAAATTAATGAAAATGAATATTTTGTTAACAATGAGTAAATTATTCGATTTATCTATTTTCATTAAAAAGAATAAGTTTGGGGGGAATATATGACTTGTAGAAAAACTATTTTTTATAAAAACCTTTTATATTTATGTATTTTCTACTAACATTATAAATATTTATGTATAGTTTTTATTTAATATTTAAATATTTTTATTTAAAAATAATAATTTATTTTGAAACCATATATATATTTATGTATAATGACTTATATATATATATTATGTATAATTTTTATTATTAAAAACTATTTTAAAATATACAAATGTTTTTGAAAAATGATTTTGGTATAGGAACTACCGAGTACTTAGTGAATCCTGGAAAAACTTAATTTTTCTAAAAATTCAAAAATCAATTTCTCTAATTAAGAAATTCTGATTTTCCTTTCAAAATAGGATTTTGACTAACCTAGATATTATATTATATGACTTTAATTAAATAAAATAAAGGATTACACGAGTTTTATGAAAACTTACCATAATTATGAAATCCTTTTCAATTATGGACAATTTTTCATTAAATCATCTTTCCTTTTCAAAAATTTCCCATTCTTACAAATCCTATTCCAGATTTCTGCAGTATATTGTATCATTCCTCTCCTACAATGGACTTGGTCTCACATCTATAAATATAGGATCCCTCATCTCTACTAAAATTATAATTCATCACATTATTAAGAGAGAGATAGTAGTAGGATTACTTGTTTTCCTTAATCTATAGTTGTCCAAAGTGAAGATTTATTGAGTGACTGGGGGATTACATGTGAGCGTTCATTCTATAATGATGGTTATCCAGAGCCATCCATAAAGAAGACAATGGCAAAGCTAGAACAATGAAGGTTTACCCCATTAATCACTCCGGTGTCAGAGATCATGTTTCTCTAAGTTGTGCGAGATTTTTATCGGAATATGCGTTTTGAGAATACAAATAATGGTGCAATCCTTACTACCACTGTGCAAGGAGGCACAAGGAAAATTGAGATATCTACCGAAGCAATCGCTATGGCATGGTGGATTCCATATAAAGAGCATTTGGAGCTTGAAAGACAATTTCGACAATGTCATACGCAAAGACCTTCCTTTTGACGAATGGTTCTCACAATTTGTGCTCATTATGAACCAAGTTCTTATGTTCATAATATACCTAGGGCCGAGTGAATTATGGTTTCTTCATACTTTATTGGCAAAGCAAGTTTATCCTTCGAATCTTAAAAATAAATGCGAGTATGAGGCAATGGAGACTCTTTATTTGTTTCAAACAAGGCAATGGATATCTATTCCTTCGATTATCTATGAAAATATGGTGAATCATTGGAGATGGTTAGTTCATTCACCATGTGTCGGGCAAAGGATTGGAATTTTCCTTACCCCTTCTTAATTCAAGCCATGATCATTAAACAATTAAGAGGTGATTTCACACCGCCTATGGGCTAAAGCATGGTGTATGATAAAGCATATAATCATTGGAAGTTCATTGATTTATTTACTCATTAAGAGGGGAGTTGGTGGTGTGGTTATCAGCAAAACTTGCTGCAAGAGGAGCGAGAGGAAATAGAAATAGAAGAGGCTAACAAAAGTGGCTAAAGGAAGAATAGGAAAAGTCGTAGGAATAAGGGAATATATGTAGTAGTTTTATCTTTTGTTTTTATTTTTATTTTCTGTAATTTTGATTTATAGGATTGTAGGCCCTTAAGGCCAAATCATGTGTGTTTTTATTCAATAAAATTTTATTCCATTGAATATATTGCTTTATATCTTATATTCTGATATATCTAGTATTATCTTTCTACTTGCTATGATATTGGGTATTGCAAAGTATTGTATGTTTAACAGATCATTCAAAACAAGTTGGGGGAGATACGAGTACTACAATGCAAAAGAACGGAATTACATTTCAAGGGCGGTAACGATTTCTTCCTTTATTTATCTGTTTAGACTATGAGGACATGGTTCGATTTAAGTTTGGGGGGAGAAATTAGTTATTTGCTACAGTTTTAAGGGAATTAGAAAAATAAAAATATTGAAAATTTTAAAAAAATATTATTAAATTCTTCATTCGAAATATGTGATTGATGTTAAGTATGAGTTGATTTGTGTACATGTTATAACTAGAAATGTATTATTTATGCAACTACCCCCACTCATGAGAATGTAATGGTTTGATTAAATTAAATTTTTATGATGTGGTCCACATGAGTGAATATATTAGTGAAATTGAAACCGAGAAAAATAGTTTTGACTTATAAACACATGCACATATTCTCTATGGGACAACTATTGATCTTTGACTATATAGTTGAAAAAATAGATTTGTTTAAATGACAAGGGGAGAAGGGGAGTAGTAAAGAATAAAAAGAAGTAATGTGGAGAAAAAGTTGAAAATTTATTTTGAAAAAAAATAAAATGCAAAAAGTAGTTTTTCGATCTGATTAACAAGGGCTTGGTATCACCAATTTTAGTGTTCGCGTTCAAATGGGAGAAAACTAATGAGCATAAATCCCATGGAAAAAGCTTGGGCCCAGTTCGTTGGGACTAAAAATCCTCACTGGAAAGTCAGGAGACTTAGAAAGACAAAAAGGGATAAAGTATAGTGAAGTCATGTCAAGGCAAAGAATGATCAATGAAGTAGAAGAAGGAAAATTAGTCTACTATAGAGAATATTCACAAAAACATGGAAAACTATGTGGATCAGCTACAGAAATTACTAAGTTTATTTCACTACTATGGGGACCATTCTTTTAAGTTTAGTTCATGATAATTGTTACTTATAAGTGAGTAGGGATAACTTGTATGCATTTTACTCTGATGAAATTATAGCATTGCATAAGTTAACGATTATATGATTTCATGAGCATACAAGAATGAAGAATGAAAGAAGTTGTGGATAGTATATTTAACCCTCACAAGACTTCACTCGTCCACTCGGTATTGCCGATCTCAACCATGAAGAACTAAACCAGTATATAGGGTTTTCAACAAAACCCTAGCCAAGTAATGTAGACTCTTTTTATTTTTATTGTATAAGGGGAAACTGAATGACACGTATGTGATGATTGCGTAGATAAGTGATTACGTTTGATTTTATATAAGATTCTACGTTTATTATATGTCTTGTCTTAGCTTGAATGAATGTTTTATCTTGCACAATCATGGTTATTCAATATGGGCTAGAACTCGGATACTTAACTCATGATTTTCTATATAACAGTGGTTATTAACATGTAATCTTGATTTAGACAGACCATGCTTCAAAGGGATAATTAGTAACGTGTTTTTAATTTATGTTAGTAGGAGTAGTTTAGAATAGATGCATGTACTCGTTATACTCACATAGAGATGGCTTGTACCAATGATGGATGAATTGGTCATTTTTTAGATTAGGGTTTGCCAATGTTTGCGACCCTATATCTGATTCACATATGATTGACCTCCATTTACAATTAAATGATTTAGAGAATATATTACAAGGTTAGTGGTGGAGTTAGAAATACCCTAGATCTTTATCTCCGTTGTTTCACAATCTAAACCAATTACCTCTCATATTTATCTTTTATGTTCTTAGTTATAGACAACAAAATAGAAAAATTATCCTTAATAATTTAGTTTGAAGTAATTATAAAGAGTTGAAAAATCATTAGTCTTTGTGGATTCGATATACCCTATGTCATTGGTACTATACTATAATTGATTTGTGCACTTGCGATAGGGAAAACTAGGTTAATTATAAGGGTTTATCTGCACACACTATTATTATCATTATTATTTATTATCCCTTCCTAGTAGGCCGTATTAACCAAGGTTCAGCCACCGATCACTAGGGGAGGAGCCAAGAGATTCGCCTAAATCTCCATTTATGTCACCAGCGGCATTGATGTCAGACACTCACTTTATAAGATTGGGTTGTATGATAGCACTGAATGTCGTGAGGAGAGCTTAGTGACGAATAAAGAAGATGTGGAAGTGAAGTTAGAAAACTGAAAAGATAACCAGCAATCGAATTTGGTAGATATTACGGCATTGGAAGTTGTTTTGTACTCGTAGCTAGAGAGAGCATCAAGAGAGTTGGCTGGACCTTAACTTATTTCTCCACAAGAGTTGATGCCTAAGAGTATACTTCACGAAATGGTGTTGTGTGGGTTAATTAAGGATCAAGAGGATGGCATATCGAAATATCAAAAGGGTGTGAAGAATGTGAGAGTTGATCATTTACCACGAACTGTCATAGAGCCTACCAAGGATGACACCCCTCTTAAGGATCCGTTTTTAGATGAGCGAGTGTTGAGTATAAACATGGTAGACAAGTTGTATGCTTGAGAAGATCCACGATTAAGAAATGAGTGTGAGGGGATACAGAATTTTGCGTATGAGGATGTTTGAATTTACATAGCTAGGAAAAGAGTACATCATGTTAAGCTTGTTTGTCTTAAGTTCTTTAAGCTCGGCCAGAAGGGACGGCAGTGTAATTAAAAACTAAAATTTTTTGCAGGTAATATCCGGTTAAGAAGGGACGGACCATTTAGAGTTAAATCGGTTTACCCCCACAGAGAGGTAGGTTTTAGAAATGAGAGGTTAAAGAGGTGTGGTAAATGGCTAAAGATTTATGAGGAGATTGATCCAGGACTAGAATTTATGACATCTATCAGTTTAATGGAAAGTGATGAATTGGTGGATGAAACATTACGTAAGGTGTTGAAGGAGGATCTATTGGACACATGGCCTGTACATGGGGTGAAGTTAGAACATGACAGAAGAGGTACTTTATATGGTGATTATTGTTCTATATTTGATGTCATGGATAGTACTAATTGTCTACAGGTGAGAACACTAAGAGAGCCATCTCCTACAATTTATCCTATGAGTAGGGGAAGTGTTGCAGAGAGGAAGGGTGTTGGATAACCCTTTGAGTGGCCTTATCGTGCCGACAACGTTAAACATTGGTCATAGGTTATGAAAGTTAGTTTCTAGCTTAGGTTTGTAAAATAGTAGGTCATTTAATTTATGCAATTTTTAGATTCTTAGAAATGGTAGACCCTTAAGGCCACGTCTTTGCAATTCCAATTTTTAGAGACTGTAGACCCTTAAGGCCACGTCTTTGGTTTTTATTTTTTATTTTTTATTTTTTATAGGATTGTAGGCCCTTAGGCCAAATCATTTGAAAAAAAAAGAGAATTTTTAATTCCTTGAAAAACATGTGTTGATTTCTGGATATTTATGATGAAAATTATTTTTCCCTTGCTATGATTGTGGGTATTTGTGCTTTGTTGAGAATATCTACAGGTGATCCAAATCAAGTTTGGGGGAGGGGATCCAGTGATTTGCTACTGAATTCAGAATTGAGCTTCAATGGTAACTATACCCGTTCTCATACTTTATTTTTTGACCATAAGGACATGGTCTTATTTAAGTTTGGGGGTGAGAGGGTATATAGTTGTAAGGAATGAAAATATTCGGAGGGGGGGGATGAAATTGAAATTTTAAAATTTTTTGGAGTAGTTCTTTGTTTTCATGCATGAATGTTTTGCATTACAATTTGATTGAGTTTATGTTTATGATACATGAGTAGTATGTGATGTGATATTCTCATTCATGATAGTAATGATTAGATTGAATTAGTGGAGTGAGGTGGTTTTACATGGGTGAGTGAGTGAGTGAAATTGAAATTAAGAAAGACAACTTTTACCTCTAAGCACAAGCACACATTCACTATGGAAAATAGATTGATCTTTGACAATGTAGTTGAAAAAATAATTTTGCCACAATAAAAGGTGAGATGGGGAGTTGATATAGATAGAATGGAGAAAGTTGAAAATTTATTTTGAGAAAATAAGATACAAAAAGTAGTTCTTCGAATTGAGTAACCGGGCCTTGGTATCACCAATATCATTATTCGCTTTTAAATGAGAGAAAACTATTGAGTATAAATCCCTTGGAAGAAGCTCGGGCCCAGTTGGTCAGGACTAAAAAACTCCGTTGGAAAGTTCGGAGACTTAGAACGACAAAAAGGGATAGAAATGGAAAGATGGAAAGATGAGTTTTTATTAAAAATGGCAAAGTTTGATCAATGAAGTAGGAGAAGAGAAATTGAAATATCATAGTTGAATGTTCACAAGAACACGAAAGGTTGTCTGGATTCAGAGTAGAAAGTAGCGAAATCATTCAATGAGAACCATTCATGATACGAAACTCGATATAACTATTGTTCAGTAGTGAGTGGGAGTATTTGCATTAATGTTATCTTTTGCATTATATCGTGACTTAATTAACTTGTGTGTGAACTCATAAATGCGCGATTACATAAAACTGAGATGTTTGTAGGTGCCATCACTGAAAACCTTCACGAGACTTCACTCATCCACTAGAGGTAACCTAAGGTTTTAAAAGGCTTGTTACACGTGCTAAATGTAATCGTCGACCCTCACAAAAGCAAGGGATTATGTTAGATTAGTTAGAGTAGATAGATTAAAAATCATCACAGGAAAGTTCCCAGAGTACATTGTTAAGGTTCCCAGAGTTCATTGTTAAGGGACTAGCAATATGTAAGTTTGGGCGGAGGGGTGATAGGTGTCAAATATTAGACATTTTGACCCCTTAACTCACTATAGTTACGTCCTTTCATTCCATTATTTGGTATTTTTATGTTGTTTGTGTGTTAAAGCATGTTTCAGGAGCTTAACGAAGAAATGGAGCTAACTTCGGTAAATTAACCAAAGTACATGTTCTTTCTATCCGAGAGGAGAGTCATAGAGGCAGTTTGAGACAAAAATGGCTCCCAGAGGGCAAAAATGGCATTTTAAGAAGCCGTTATCTACAGCAAAAAGTATCGTGGGTTCAAGGCAGTCATTTTGGTACATTCACAGAGAAAAGTGGTTTTCAAGAAAATACTTATGCTTATGCCTACACTTTCAGAATCAAAAAGTGATTGGAAAGTGGATTTCTACGCTTGAAGCTACGCTTGACCCTATGCTTAAAGCATAGGTTAGCTACGCTTAAAGCGTAACGATGGCTGAATTATGCAATTTTCGGTGGTTTTTGTTTGTTCTACCCCCGTTTTAATTCCATGATGTGGCTGCGACTCTAGACCTTTGTATACATGTATATACACACATATATATGAAAATTTAGGGTTTTTATGAGGTTTAGTGTGAAATTACTGAAAAGGACAACTCTACACCATTGGCTATATATACACGATCATATATCAGTGTCAGGGGGTTCATTCATTGAGTTCTCTCACGTTTATATTCAGAACTGCTGCTGTTGAGAAGGAGAGCCATATTCAGCCCTAGAGATCCGGAGAAGAAGACCATGGAGAGCGTTTCTACATCACTGATGCAGTCACCTTTCACCATGGCCATCTAACTCGGTATCTAGGGTTTTCTAGTAAAACCCAAGCCAAGTAATGTAGTTTTTCATTATTTTCAATTGTAACGAGGGGAAACTGTTGACCATACTATGATGATTATAGTAGATAAGAGATCGTTTTGATTTTCAATATAAAATTCTATGTTTGTTCTAAATTATTAACTTATATAGAATGAATATAGTATTTTACATAACCATGATTATTCAATATGGGTTGGAACTCGAATGCTTAATTTATGGTTTTCTACACAATGGTGGTAATGAAACTTGAAACCCTAGGTTGACACAGGTCATGCCTTGGCGATTTAATATAGACATGCTTTAGTTTATTTTCACGCTTTAGGAGTAGATTAGAGTAATATAATTGACATGTATTAGTTAGGTCAGTCATGAGATGGGTTGTCGCAATCTGGTTGATGGTATTCCTTTTTGAGGTCGTATTTAGCTATTTACGATACGGCCTGATTCATAGTTTATGGATCACCCTCTTACAATTGTTACATTGATGAACTATATTATGCGGTTAGTGGTGGAGTGATGAAAGCCCCAGTTTTCTATCTCATCTGAATCACAAACCAATTTACTTTGCTTTCTAGATAATTTTAGTTAATTTAGATAATTTGGTCTTTGACCACCAAAACACAACCATTTTTCAGAAATATAATTAAGTGTTTTTTAACTATTAAAGTGAACAATCTCAGTCTCTGTGGGATCGATATCCCTTACTCAACCCATTGTTGTTCTATAATCGATACGTGCGCTTGTGTAGGGTAAAACCTAGCGTCGTTAAGGTGTTGTTTTTAATCACATATTTTGTACACACCTGACACACGTCGATGTCTTTGTTAGAAAATCTGTTAATACTGCAGCAAATGCATATAAGACACGCCTGAAGCGTAATAGACCAGTGAATGCAAATGATATTATTCCTCGAAAGAAGGAAATACAAAGAAATAATGTTGGTGCTCAAAAGGAGACCACAAATATCGATAGAGCAAAAGAAATGATCGATCAATCTGAATTTCATGATAAGGCTGAGACCTATGTACCAAGAGAACATGAATTTATATTACATGACAAGGCATATGAAATTGAAGAGCCATTGGTACGAGTAAATAAAGAGATACCTATAAATCATGAAAACATGCTGGAAAAGAAATGAAGTTGTTATAGACAACATGTTCGCATATGCAGTTACTCTCGATATAAATAATGAGGATTTGGAACCTTAAACCATCAAAGAATGTTGACGAAGAAGATGATTAGTCAAAATGGAAATATGCAATACAGGCATAGCTAATTTATTTTGCTAAACATGCAATATAATAGCCTGTAATCTATTGTGAGCCCGAAGTCTCATAATTATCAGTGACCAGAAGTCCATTAACTTGAAATTGCACAATTTAGAATTATGTTAAAAGGACATAATGTTTAACTTCATAAAACTTGAAATTTTCACGCTCTAATTTGTCCATTTATCTGCTCTAGTACTAACAAGATAAAGTGTGAATGTGATAGGGAAAATGGTAGTTGCTATTTCTATTCTCAAGTCATCTGGAATGGGTAATCTAATTGAATCCAGAAATGATTCAGTAATTAACAACGTAGTTCAACAAATCGAGTTCTTGGTAATCGTGCTTCCTCTATAATTCCCAGAAGGAATTTCACACCTAGACACCTTAAGTGGTCTATCAATAAGCAAGAAAATGGAAAAGATGTCAAGATTAAATCATCTGTGACTTATAATGAAAAGCCTTGCTTTAGATGTGAATTAAAAGGACATTGAGTGCATACCTGCAGTATGTTTAGACATTTGGAAAATCTATATCAAGCCTCTGTTAAATTAGAAAATAAAAAGAAATTGAAATTATTTTTCTTTATAATCGATTAGATTTCTTTATTAACACTATTGGCCAAAAGCTCATTAATTTTGTGTCAATCTAAAGTTGAACAAATTTACTAAAGGTCTTGTAAACTATACTAAAGGCTCTAAAAGAGCTAGTATTTTATTAACCTATGAAAGAAAATTATATTTTGATGATGAATTATACTCCTCCAGATCCAGGAGAAATCTGTTGAGTTTTAGATATATTCACCAAAATGAATATTATAATGATCATGTTATCATCCTCTTATATCATGCCAGAAACATGTACTGGAAAAACTCTCAACTTTCTCTTATAGGTTATATTACACAACTATCATAATAATTGAATCATATGCAAACAAAAGAAAAGATATTTTAAAGAAGAGAGAATTATATTACCATTATCCTATAAGGTGTCCTATGTAGGGATCAGAAGGAGCCAAAATGTCGGGTGGACCTCTGAGCACTCACCTTCTCATCAAGCTTATCAACCCTGTAACTATCAAGAGTTGATCTTATACGAAGTTCTTGGGCATGAGTCTCTAATCGAATAGCTTCCTCAATTAGTTTTCTGGACTCTGCCCTGGCTTTCTCCCCTGGTGTAATATCAGCCAAGCATAATGAGCTAGTTATCTCAATATAGCTAACTAGATGATCAAGGGCAAATGCCTGAATAAAAGGAGGCACCCCAACTTTGAAACCAATAAATGTCTCTAGTTATCGCCGCTGGATACGGTATAGAGTAATTACACTCCAGATGTGGCATTGGAGGTGACCCTAGTTCTTCAAATCCTTAAAAGGATTTCTCTGATTAGTACGCCTAGCATGATTTATAAATGGGGCTATGGTCAAAGAAGAGCTAGGCACATTTGCAGCAGGAGTTGGAAATGTCCCGGATCTGATAAAATGACCCATGGAAGAACTAGGCACATTTGAAGCAGGAGTGGTATTAGGTACCCTCAAAGAACTTAAGGGAGTGTACCCCATAGGATCCAAGTCTATAGGATCCCTACTGGCTTGGGCACCTGAAGTGCCGGCTCATTACTTAGAGAGTGACAAGGGGGCAGAGGTGCCGGAAGAAATCACAACCTTCATCTTCTTCTTTGGAGGAGGATTATATGTCAAAGCTGAAAGGGATCTAGATGTCCTTCTGCGTCTGATAACCCCCTTTGGAGGAAGATTATCTGAACCAGATGGAGGGGATCGAATTACCCTTCTGTGCGTAATACCCCCTCGCATCTTGTGATGGCTGATGGGCATATTATCCTCAGAAGATGACTCATGATGTTGATCCATTTGTGGTGGAGAAATGGTAGATTTTAGATCTACAGGATGAGGAGTTGGATCTGTAATGAGAAAGAAAAATCTAGATCATTAATGCAAAGGATGGTAGAGAAGTGAGATATTTATAAAGGATTACCGGTGGCAGCATTGGAAATTGAGGCTGTCCAAGGACCTTCCAGCCATGAGTAATCATTAGTGACAAAAATGTCACTGAGATCATCCATGGGGATCGCTAAGAGAGATAAGAGATCTTGATTATACTAAGGAAGAGGAAACAAATTTTCAGAAGGTTCATATGAAAGAAGGAAGTAGAGTGACACTAACCTACGTTCTCTCTATTCTCTTTCAATATATATATGTCTGAATCAGATATATCATGTAACACTTATATTCAGATACATCAAAACTCTGCTCCCATGTGTTTCTCAATCACAAAGTTAATATGGTATCAGAGCAGGCAGTTTTACTGGGATCTGTGTTTTGAGATATTACACAATATTCAAAATGCATCAACTCAAGAAGATGTGAAATTGATTTACTGTTAATACTTATACTAATGAGGGGGAGAAAATATTTTGTAAAGCGGATTCGTTCAAGTGATAATCTGACAGATTTATTCACTAAGGAATTGCCAACTACTACATTCAGAAAGCTGGTGCAGAATATTGAAATACTTTGACTCAATGATATCTCATCATGAAGTAATGCAATTATACACTGATGAGGGGGATCAATTATGTGGTAAAGATATCTGCAGGTTGTACTCTTTTTCCTTCGACCAAGTTTTTTCCCACTGGGTTTTCTTGACAAGGTTTTAATGAGACCACTACAATGCAATACCACATTCATCTACATCAACATACTACACTCTTTTTCCCTTCGACCAGGTTTTTTTCCCATTGAGTTTTTCTGGCAAGGTTTTTAACGAGGCAGATATGATGCACTAACTTCAGCTACATCAAATGACTATACTCTTTTTCTTTCGTCATAGTTTTTTCCCACCGGGTTTTCCATACAAAGGTTTTAATGAGGCATACTTTATCCCATGCATCAACACAAGAATTTTGTACTCTTTTTCCTTCGATTAGTTTTTTCCCACTGGATTTTCTAACAAGGTTTTGATGAGGCATATTCTTAGTGACGTGGATTCCCAGAACGAGTGTTATAAGATTTTTTACCGAGTCATGTTTCTTAGTGTTATGGACCCCAAGGGAGAGTGTTATAAAGTTTTGAGTTTTGTGGTAAGGTCCATCCACCTTATCATGTCTCTCTCTCTCTCTACATTCACTCCACATACTCCCATTCTCTCTCTCTCTCTCTATTAGCCTATATATAGAGGCTTCCTTTGTAACAAAAGAGTGCAGAGAAATGAAGTAATAAGAGAAGCTCTTTCCATCTTTGCCTATATAGATATATATTATTATATATATATATTTTTTATGGTATTGTTTTCTGTTATATATTGTGCAGGTTTATAATCCGATTTATAATAGTTTTGTTATTGTACGAATTATTTTATATGGCCAAGTTACATTAATTTATGATATCAAGAACCATGCCCCACGTATATTTTATTATCATGTATATGTATTAGGTAAATGTGACCACTTGGCCGTGTGTCATTACTCTTATTGTGTTTTATACTATTTTTTTATCTTTGGGAGTAAGTGATAATTGTAGAATATGCATTTCAATACACAGTATTAGTGAAATTAATTGCCACTTTATACAACTTCCTTACCACAAAGCGGGGCTGAAGTTTTTGGAGATTTCTATATGATACTTAATAGAATTTGGCAAAATTAATTGGTATGTGTTTCGAGCCCATCCATTGTTGATTGGTTACATCTATTGGCGACTCAAATGTAGAAGCCAAATTAAAATTTGTAGCGGCCTTACACAAATATAAGTTATGTTCCACTTCACTTTAGAAACTTTTTGATCCATCAAGCATATCTAATTAAACAAATATAAATTATGTTCCACTTTGACCTCTTCTTTTCTTCCCCAGTATTTTTTAGTGTGCAACAATATATTATATTTAAAGAAACATTTTCTTCTAATCAAAAGTTATTGATTAACAATATCCATAGTGTATATACATTGGAACTCAGGGACACTGCACAGGGTTACCATGCCCGCCCGTGTTCGACAGTTTGACGTGTGTGAATCATATTTTCTAACATGTATAAGACATACGACAGACACGAACACACCTGCGATGAACCCGACGGGATACACTTACAGTTTTAAAAGAAATGGAGTATTTAATGTAATTTTAAATAATTAAATTAAAAACCTAAAACGTGAAATTGCTTTGCCTTAGCCCTACATTTAAAATTACGTGACTATCCAAGATTTCAAGGATGAACGGCAGACAACTTATAACTTGGAAAAATGAAAATATGAACTTTTAGGGTTTTATAAAAATTATGATTTTTATGTTAAGGAATAAAAAATAACATTTAATAAGTTTTTACATCCACGAATTTTTTATTTTTGTGTGAGGATTGACCAATGTTGAACATGTTGAAAATTTATTTATTTATTTGTCTTTATTTATAAGTTTCTTTAATTCTTATAATTTAGGGTTATTAATAAACAACCCCCTATGGTTTCAAACTTTTAACAAACACCCACCTGAGGTGTCATCTGGCCCCTGTATTTTTTCTACTTTACACACAACCCCCATTCTGTTACTATTCTGTTAACAAACACCCCCATGCCGTTAGAAATTAATTTTTTATGCCCAAAATACCCCCTAAAAATAAATTGGTAACTAAATTAAATATTTTGAATAAATTATAATTTTTTTTGTTTAACTAAATTAAGATTTTTGAATAAATTACAGATTATTATTTTTGTTTAATTTTACTTATTTATTTAAATTCAAATCTGAAAAAATATATTACAAATTATAAGGGAAAACCCCTTATAAATTTTTTATACATCTATTCTCTTAAAAAAATAAAAAATAATAATATTTAAAGTATATTATTGTCAAAGTGTAACAATTACACTCAATGAACTATTATTAAAATGTAATAAAAGTATATTAAAGTATAAGTTTTTGATAAATTATTTTTAAAAACAAGAGGAAAAAATATATTAAAAATTATAAGTGAAAAGCCTTTATAACATTTTTATACATCTATTCTCTTAAAAATATATATATATATTTAACGTGTATTATTGTCAAAGTGTAATAATTACACTCAATGAACTATTATTAAAATGTAATAAAAGTACATTAAAGTATAAGCTTTTGATAAATTATTTTTAATAGCAAGATGAATAGAAATCCAAATTCAATTTATTTTTTAAAAAATTTATACTTAAGTAATATATATACATATATATATATATTGCTTTGAAGGGGGTTCAATACAATTTATATTAAATAGTGATATCAAACAACAAATATGATGAATCTAGAAATAGCTCCTAACAGAAATAGAATCCAAGGTGGAATGAGAGAGGTGGAAGCCTAGGCGAACTCGAGAGCGAGATAGAAATGAAAGTGGTAGTCATCTTGCAAAATACCAATGACTCCGTTTTTCTGAAGTGTTTGTGAAGTGGGTGGGAGATATTCGCTCTCATGACTCAAAGAGTAAAGTCTAGAGAAGTCTTATTTCTTATCATCTTCCCTTGACCTCCTTTTATAGACCAAGGAAAAGAGTTGGTGATCTCATCGTGACATCACCTTTGGGTTAAAACCAATTAAAAGAAATTAATGTTTCAATTAATCTTAAAGTGATAAACGAGAGTCAAAATGGTAAATCTATCTCTAGAGTCAGATCGAGAATCAACCCGACAAACCCTGGACTTCATCCACCAATCCCAGTACCTCCTCGGATTCCAGTAATGCCTGAGTTCTGTTCTCAACTCAGTCTTCAATTTTATTACGTGAAGCTTGCCATGTGTCTGTTGAATGTTGATCATTTGACCAAGCTGTATGGACCATTCCGATGATATAGCATTGCCATATGTATCGAGATATAAGACAACCTACATTAACCCCCATGCGCGAGCGCCGCTGAATGTAATGAAGGGGTGTAACAATTATTAAAATGTAATAAAAGTATATTAAAGTATAAGCTTGTATTTTTAAAAGCAAGACTAAAAAATATATGACAAATTGTAAGGGAAAAACCCCTATAATTTTTTTACATCTATTCTCTTAAAACAATAATAATTTAAACAAGATGAATAGAAACCCAATTTTTTTTTTTTTTTTTTAATTTTATACGTAAGTAATATATATATACTACACATAAATTTTCCATATCTCAAGTATACGAAACCAATCTTCTGCATGTTTGTTGTCGCGGAGGAGAATATTTCCATACAGCAAATGTAAAAACACAAATGAAATGTCTTGAATAGCAAGGTTGAGAACATCGAATGATATGGGTTAGTTTGGTTAGAGCTTTTCCTCTCTTCTTCTTCTTTATTTTCTCTGTTATTTGAGAGCTGTGAGATTTCTTATTTACTTCTCTTTCTTTTCTTTCTCTCATCGTGGAGCTTCCGTCCCAAAGGAAGGGCCAGGATCACATTAGTGGTAGAGGGGATTGTAGAGATGGTGGAACTGGTAGGTCTGGTGGGAGGGGACATGGACCTATGATGGTTCCCATCATGGAGGGTTCTGAACCTATCAATGGGGTCCCCAACGGCCAGAGTTGCACCCCGGTGGTGGCGCGTGATAGTCACACAGTGAAAGAAGCAAGTGGTAAGGTTATTTATAATGGGCAAAGGGAACAGGTTCAACCTGATACACTTTGCATGGAGCCGTGTGCTGATACTGTTCATGAGAGTGCTGAAGTGACTTCTCCTAGAGGTGTTGAAAGTAACTAATTGACAATGCTCGCACCAAATGGTTCACGTGAAGCTGGTGAAAAGGCCTGCAACATGCCTATTATTGAGGGTTATGCTGCTCAGTCTTCTTCTCCAAAGGCTACGTGGGCTAGCCTGTTGCATAGTGGGAACCAGGATAGAAAAATGAAGTTACATTTTCACCCTCCAAGCCCTGAATCACCAAAGGTGGTGTATCCTCTGAATGAAGTGGTTGAGAAGGGTGGGTTTGAGTGGAAGAATTGCATTGTGGGGTATTTCCTTGATCGTAAACTCCCATTCTTTACAGTGGAAGCAATAGCTAAGAAGTTATGGATTAAGGAGGGGCTCAAGGGAGTCTTTGGTACGGAAGGAGGTTTTTTCTATTTCATGTTTGAAAACCAATTTGGGAGGGATGTTATCCTAGAGGGTGGTCCTTGGCACTTTGCTAGCCACCTTATTATCCTTCAAAAGTGGAAGAGAGGTATGTCTCTCACAAAGGAAACTATTAAGAGGGTTCCTCTATGGATCAAGTTTTCAAATGTGCCATTAGAGTACTGGAATAAAGAGGGTCTCAGTTATATAGCAAGAATCATATATCATCCTTTATATGCTGATATTGCTACAGAGGTGAAGAAAAGGTTAAGTTTTGCCAGAATTTGTGTGGACGTTGATGTGGATTCGGAGCTGCCAAAAGAGTTCCAGCTTATGACACTAGGAGAAGGTATAGCCCCTATCTACACTGACTATCAATGGAAGCCTCTTAACTGTTCTCATTGTAAGGTGTTTGACCATTGATGTTAGTGTAATCATTCCTTTGGACAACAAAACTAGCACCAGATCTGAAAAAAGTAAGAAAGGGATTGTGTCCCATGGAGGGGGGGAGAAATCTAAGTGTTAATTATGATCTGTGCTTGTAATATCCAAGGGCTAAATAGCCCTATCAAGCAAAAATAATGTAGGTTACTTTTACAATCTCTTGATATCTCTATTATTGCTCTTATAGAGACTAGGGTCCAGTCCCATAACAAGAATAAGGTTTTGAATGTTGTTTGTCCTAACTTGAATTGTATTGATAATTATTGTTATGCTGAGCTTGGGAGGATTTGCGTCTGCTGGGACCCCTCTAAATGGAATGTGTCCCCTCTTGGCATTAGTGCTCAATCTATCCACTGTATAATTGAGAACACTGAGGGCTCTATGTCTTCTCTTGTTAGCTTTATTTATGGTAGCAATGAAGCCACTATTAGAAGGCCTATTTGGCAGGATTTGAAGAGTAAAGCTTTATTTTGGTTCAATATTCCCTAGTGTGCTCTAGGGGATTTTAATGCCATAAGGTGGAGGGGGAAGAGATATGGTGGCTCTAATTCCTGGTCTCTTACCCTAAATGAGTGTGGTAACTGTCTGGATGTTGCTGGCCTCCAAGAGTTGAAGTTCACAAGTCAAAAAATTTCTTGGAATAATGATCACATTTCAGTAAAATTGATAGATGCATTGCTAATGCAAAATGGATAGAGTCTTTTCCAAGCTACATTGTTCACTTTGGTGCTCAATATACCTCTGACCATGCTTTATTCATCTTAAGTTCTCTTCCTCAACTCCTCCTCATATTATCAAACCTTTTAGATCCAATAATTTCCTTGCCACCCATGAAGGCTTTCTTCCCACTGTGCAAGTTGTTTGGTGTTGTCATATTAGAGGCACTAAAATGTACTATATCATGAAAATATTCAAACTTGTTAGAGATGGTCTTAAAAGACTGAATAAAAATAACTTTGGCAACCTTTCTAAGCAAGTTGGAGAAGCCAGAAGGAGTGTTTTGAATGTTCAAGGGCAAATTGATGTTAGGCCTCATGATCAAGACTTGATTAAAGTAGGTAATGAATGCCTTCACAAATTCTATAGTCTTGGTAAGGCAGAGGAGGGATTCTATAGACAGCAGTCTAGAATCAAATGGCTCAAAATGGGGGATCAAAATACTGCTTATTTTCACAGGATAGCTAATAAGAGAAGAGCTCACAACTCCATCAAGTTCCTCACTGATGATAATGGGGATGTTATAAGGGATCATAATACTATTAAGGCTATGATAGTGGGTTACTTTAAGGCTATGTTCTCAAAGACCATGACCAACAACTTATTCCTGATCTACAACAGTTCATTAAGAAACCTCTTACCTTCATTCAGCAATAAGACATGTGCAAACCTATTACCCATGAGGAGATTAGAGATGCCATTTTTCATATTAATGATGAAAAATGTCCTAGGCCTGATGGCCTCAACTCAGTGTTCTACAAAGCTGCTTGGCTTATTATTGGATCAGACATAACTAATGATATTCTGAGTTTTTTTGAAACAAGTATCTTACTTAAATAAGTGAATGCTACTTCCATTGCTCTTGTCCCTAAAGTGGAGAACCCCTCTAGGAATTAGGATTTTAGGCCCATCTCAGTTTGCAACATCATGTACAAGTGTATTGCCAAGCTTATAGCTAATAGGTAAGCCTGCTCTTAATAGTTGCATAAGCCAGAACCAATCTGCTTTCATTCTTAGAAGAAACATTGTTAATAATGTGTTTTTTGCCCAAGAAATAATGCTACATTACCACAAGGACAAGAAGTCTAGCAGAATTGCTATGAAGATTGATCTCAGAAAGACATATGACACTATATCTTGAGAATTTATACAAGCTGCTCTTGTATGTGTGAATTCATGAATGCATAATTACAAAATAATTGAGATGTTTATAGATACCATCACTGGAAACCTTCACGAGACTTCACTTGTCCACTAGGGGTAACCTAGAGGTTTAAAAGGCTTGTTACATGTGCTAAGTGTAATCGTCGACCCTCACGAAAGCAAGGGATTAGCTAAAAATAGATTAGGTTAGATAGAATAAGAATCATCACAATCAATTTTCTTTGAGTTTATTCCTAAGGGACTAGCAATATGTAAGTTTGGGGGTTTGATAGGTGCTTAATATTGGTCATTTTTCGCCCCAATCTTGCGTTTGTTATGTCTTTACATTCCATTACTTGGTATTTCTATCCCGTTTGTGTGTGTAAGCTTGTTTTAGGAGCTTAATGAAGAAGCATAGCTAATCTTGGTGAATTAACTGAGTTCGTGTTCGTTTCTATCTTGAGAAAGGAATCAAGAGGTGAGTCAGAGCAAAGAAGAGCTACCGAAGGGCAAAATGATCATTTCACGACATCATTATCTTACCGGAAGGGCGAAAATGTCATTTTCAAACATTATTATTTCACCGAGAAGTATCGGGAGTCAAATACGACTAGTTTAGCTCAAATACAAAAAGACAGGTTTTTACATCAAAAATGCATAATACCTACATCACTAGAGAGAAAAATGGGCAAATTGGACCCAACCTACACTCATAAGCTACGCTGTGGTTTTGGACCCTACGCTCTAGACCTACGCCCAAGCGTAGGTCATGAGCGTAGGTCCCATATGATGGTCACATGACCCTTCGACGTACTGAAGTTGTTCCGTAGTTGTTTCAGAATTTTCCAGTATTGTCCCTACTTCAATATATTATGTGATCAGTGATTCCAGACCTATACGTACAAGCTTATACACATATTTACATATGATTTTATGAGAATATTAATGTATTATGAAATTACAGAAAAGGGCAACCATTAGGGTTTCCCTCACTTGTCTATAAATATGAGAGGATTAGGGTTTAGAAAGAGGAGCTTTTTGGAGGATTGTTTTTAGTTCTGTTTTGGAGATACACGTTCATTCATGGAGTTCTCTTCCATTGAAGAAAACCACCATTAAAGACCTAGAGATCCGGAGAAGAAGGACATGGAGAGCATTTCTCCACCGATAATGTAGACTCCCTCAGCCATGATCAACTAATTCGGTATCTAGGGTTTTCTCGTAAAACCCTAGCCAAGTAATGTAGTTCTGATTTTGTTTTTAATTGTAGAAAGGGGAAGCTGTGACTATACAGTGATGATTATGTTAGATGAGAGACCGTTTTTATTCATGATACAAGTTTATATACTTGAATTGATTCTTGTCTTAGACTTTTCGAATATATTTATCTAACACAATCACAATTATTCACTATGGGCTGGAACTCGGATGCTTAATTTGTGATTTTTTACACAATGGTGGTCATAAAACTTGAAACCCTAGGTTGACGTAGGCCATGCCTTGAGACACTGATATAGACATGCCTTAGTTTATTTTCATGCTAAAATTTACTACTTTAATTTACTTTTATGTTAGTAGTCGGCACGCACTAATCAGTTTAGTCTTGAGATAGGTTGTCGCGATCCGGTTGAGAGTAATCCTTTTTGAGGTCAAGCTGCTGGCACGGTATGACATGACTCACAGTCAATGGATCGTCCTCATGCAATTGAAAATTAAAATTTGAACTATGTTATGCGGTTAGTGGTGGAGTGAGGAAACCCTAGTTTTCTCTCCCTCTGAATCCCAAACCAATTTACTTTGCTATTTAGTTTAATTTAAGTAATATTAGATAATTTACAAAAATCAACTCTTTTTGGAAAAACTATAATTCAGTGTTTTTAAATTATTAAAATGAACAATCCTCGTCTCTATGGGAACGATATTCCCCTACTCAAGCAAAACTATACACAATTGATCCGCGCGCTTGCAGAAGGGTAAAACCTAAAGTGTCGTTAAGGTGTTGTTTTTAACCACATATTTTGCACACACCTGACGCCCATCACTAATCTCTACAGCCGATCCACACAGTCTTTCGTATTTTTGTGAACATTCTCTATGGTATACTAATCTCCCTTCTTATACTTCATTGATCAATCTTTGCCATGACACAACTTCAATATATTTTTTTCAGTTTTATCCATTTTTGTCTTTCTAAGTCTCCAGACTTTCCAGCGGGGATTTTTAGTCCTGACCAACTGGGCCCGAGCTTCTTCCATGGGATTTATGCTCATTAGTTTTCTCCCCTTTTTACGCGAACAATGATATTGGTGATACCAAGGCCTGGTTACTCAAATTGAAAAACTATTTTTTCCATTTTTTATTTTTTCATATTTTTCTCCATACTATTATTTTTTTCATTATTTACTACTCCCCTTCTCCCCTTGTCATTGAAACAAATATATTTTTTCAACTACATCGTTAAAAGTCAATAGTTGTCCCATAGAGAACATGTGCATGTGTTTATAGGTCAAAACTATCATTTTCGGTTTCAATTTCACTCATCTATTCACTCATGTAGATCACATCTCAAAAATTCAATTTAATCAAACTATTACATACTCGTGAGTGGGGTAGTTGCATACATAATATCTTTCTATTCATAACATGTACACAAATCAACTCATACTTGACATCAATCACATATTTCGAATGAAGAACTTAATAATTTTTTTAAAATTTTCCATATTTTTATTTTTTTAATTCCCTTAAAACCTCAGCAAATAACTAATTCCTCCCCCCCCCCCCCCCCCCCCCCCCCCAAACTTAAATCGGACCTTGTCCTCATGGTCTAAAACCAGATAAATAAAGGAAGAAATTGTTACTGCCCTTGAAGTGTAATTCCGTTATTTGCATTGTAGTGCACGGATCTCCCCCAAACTTGTTTTGAATGATTTATTAAGACATAAAATACTATGCAATACCTAAGATCATATCAAATCGAGAGATAATAATTAAGTAAACCGAAAATATAAAACATGAAGCACTATTTCAAGGGAATAAAATTTTATTAATAAAAGCACATTTAATTTGGCCTTAAGGAACTACAATCCTATAAAAATCAAAATTGTAGAAAATAAAAACAAAAACAAAAGATAAACCAATCCTAAACAGATTTGGTGGGAACACAACAAAACAAAATAACAATGCTTAAAAAGAAAATTCTATATCCATTCCCTTATTCCTACGAATTTTTTCTATTCCTCCTTTAGCCACTTTTATTGATCTTAGCATCTTCTTTTTCTTTCTCATCTCTCTCTTCCTTTAGTAAATATTGCTGATAACTACACCACCAACTCCTTTCTTCATGAGTAAATAAGTCCATGAACTTCCAATGATCATAAGTCTTTGCACACACAATCCTTGATCCCATAGGTGGTGTGAAATCACCTCCCAACTGTTTAGTGATCATAACTTGAATTAAGAATGGGAAAGGCAACTTCCAATATTTTGTCAATCCACATGGTGTAGGAACTAGCCATCTCCAATGATTCACCATATGTTCATAGATGACCGAAGGAATAGACATCCAATGTCTTGTTCGAAATAAATAGAGAGTTTCCACTACCTCATCGCATTTATTTTTAAAATTCAAAGGGTAAACTTGTTTTGCGAACAGAGTATAAAGAAACCATAATTCAGGGTCAAGCTCAGCCCTAGGTATATTGCGAACATAAGAAGTTGGTTAATAATAAGCACAAATTTCTATAACCATTTGGCGAAAAGAAGGATATGGTGTAAGATATTGTCAAAATTTTCCTTCAAAGTCCGGAGGCTCTTCATGTGGAATCCCCTATGCCATAGCGATTGCTTTGGGAGAAATCTCAATTTTCCTTATACCTCCTTGCATGGTGGTGGATAGAATTTCACCATTAGTTGCACTCTCAAAACGCATATTACGGTAGAAATCACGCACAACATCGGGAAGCATCATATCGGACGCCGGAATGATCAATGGAGTTAACCTCATTTCTTCTATCTTAGCCATCATCTCCTTTATAGCCGGCTCTGGATAACCATCCATGTAGAATGAATGGTCACATGCAATCATCAAAGTACTCAATGAATCTGCACCTTGGACTGCCATGGATTGAAGAAAAACAAGGATTCCTATTACTAGCTCTCTTTAAATAAGTTGATGAATTGTAATAACATAGAGAAGAAAGACCTTATATTTATAGAGTTAAATCCAAGTCCATTCTAGGAGAGGAATGACTCAATTTACAGGAGAAATCTAGCATAGGATTTGTAAGAATGAAAATGTCATGCCCCTAAATTCCAAAGACTCCCGAACCGGGACATTCGATAAATCCAGGGTATGATCCATACAAAAAATGACCAATTAAGATCCTAAACAACCATAAAATGAATGAAATATTATTAATAATAATAATTCCATACAAAACCAAGCGGAAGCTAAACCAA
This sequence comes from Cornus suecica, assembly GCA_963922005.1. Lineage (NCBI taxonomy): Eukaryota > Viridiplantae > Streptophyta > Magnoliopsida > Cornales > Cornaceae > Cornus > Cornus suecica. Next base: position 54,388,425 of record OY998241.1, on the reverse strand, counting down.
ATGATACACAAGGCACATCGAGGCGCCGAAAGAATATAACTATACAATGATGCACTAATACCGAATACAAGGAAGGGATATGCCAACAGACTGGCGCCCAAGAAAATACAACAACAGTCCCAATACAGGGGACAAGTAAAGGAACAACTCTACGTATGAACGTCCCAATAACATCCGTGCCACGAGCTATCCTATAACTAGGAAACAAAAGAAATGTCGTTGCACCCATAGTGTCCGTAGCTAAAACCTTTCCTATAAAATGGTGTAGAACACCAGGGCAATCCAACGCTGAGGTGAGCTCATTGAGCCCCATAGGAAAAAATATCCTAACCGTCACATCCTCCGACCGTCCAAGTCGAGTGCGAACCAACCCGTGTACATACATCTACCCTAGGTTAGTTAAATGTCCCACATGACACTCACACCAATACGAGACCCCAAAAACACATCCCTCTCGTCCCCTACCATGCATCAACAAATAGGACAACTAGCACATAGTGAAATCATAACACAACATATAATAATGCACACCTATATATATATATGCACGTATATATATATATATATATATATATATATATACATAATCAAGACAAGCCATGTAGTATAGACTACCTCATAGATCACTACGACTTATACCCGCCAGTCCCACATTGAGAATCCACACAGTACGTATCACCAAATCACGGGAGCAACACTCCTAATCATAACACTCCAGGACGATAACAATCAAACTTCCTAGATCACGAGCATATCGAGCTCCAAAACCTCAAATCAGTATCAACTCATATTATTAATCACCTCACATGTCACTACCGATATTCCTAAACCTAACATAGGGGTAAAATAGTCACTTTCAGGTGAAAAATATTTATTTCAAGTTTCAAATACAAAGTTTGTACCTAACACAAGCCATAGGAACAAACGAGACCTCAATCCGAGTTTCAAAGTGAGATAAATGAATTTTCAAAAAGCATGAAAAATCCATCCAAAGCTGACCTAGTCGACCGGCTTAGGGACCCAGCCGACTGCCTTAAAATCCCAGTCGACTGGCAGTTCAAAATGACCTAGTCAACTGCCTTTGACAGAGATTTTTGGACGTAAAATGCTCACTTAGCCAGTCGACAACCTTTAAGGGCCAGTCGACTACCTTTACTTTGAAAACCCAAAAATGACTTCCAAACAACTTCAAAGCCTTAGGAATAATGAGACAAAGTCCCCAAATCGTTTAGGAACTTTTGAAATGAGAAAATAGCTTTTTATCTCGGTTTAGCTTTATCAAAAACATTTTCTTAAAAATTCGTAAAACTAACCGTCTTGCCCCCGATATCCGTTTTGGACACCGCCGACTTTCAAAGGACAAAATATTTTATTTCATGACTTTAAAACTATTGAAAAACTCAAAGTTTTTGTTGGCATCATGGGGGTAGGCGAAAACGGGTTTTTCACTTAAGACCGAATAAACTCAAATGCAAGTCTTATGAAAAATCCATTTTCAGGAAAACAAACCGAAAAACCAAAGCGTATTTGCAGACGCTCAAATGGAATAAGAGAATCAAGAAATGGGAATAAGTGGCAACTCAAAGGAACAAGGTGAGTGGCTATACACAATGACTCTAACCCTAATCAAACCATACTTCACTCCACATTCAAACTCATAAACCCTATAACGACTTAACCATGAATGATCACATCTTCGATGACATTCAAATCCTTAAGATCGCTAAAGGAAACCTAATATCCGTTGTCACAGAACCAACTAGTTTCAAATCAAGAAACTCTTCCGATTCTTTCAAATCTCAATTTCACATTCGAAACCACATCACTTAGGTTTCTAATAAAATCAATTAGCCATCAATACGCAATCGCCTCGGTTCAATAATGACCTCGTCTATCATAACCAAAACATCAAAATCACTATTGCTGCCACGTTGTTACACCAACGCTAACTAAACCACAAAACCATCACCCGCCTTCTCAAGGCTTCATCTCATAATCAATTCAATAGCCACAACCGACTTTACTTATCACAAGAAAGTCCTTAAACCAACTTATATCACCCCCCTAAGGTATATAAGCACATAACAACAAGTATAAGTATTTATCTCACATTATACTTTAAACAAGGCATGCAAATCATATTTTCACATCCTTCCATTTCATTTTAGCATTTTAATAACATGTGAATTATATTTCTCAAAATCCACATTAAACATGCTCCTCAACCACATAGGATAATATCATGATCCATATGTAAACATAAATCACATATCAGCAACTCAAATGCAATGCGACTCACACACCTCATGGTACATATGCTCAACCCATGAAACTCAATGCACAACCCAGTTGCAACTTCGAAATCCAAAAATGGATGCACAACCCAGTTGTGACTTATAAGCCAAAGACGGATGCACAACCCAGTTGCTACTTCACACCAATTGATTTATCTCTTCAAAAGGTGAACCCATATGCAATATGTCTTCATGACCCATACTCCAACATAAATATGTATCTCATCATATTTATAAACGACATTCCCAAAATGTCAATACAAATGTTTTTCATCATTCAACATGCTTTTAAATTTCATTTAAAGCAATAATCAATAAGAATGCCCTCTCATGCAACATTCATGCTCCAAATCATCAAGTTGTCCTTTTATTTCACAAGGATAATATTTTCATTCATTTAACATGCTTATATCTCAATTAAAGCATTTAAATCCCAAGTACACATTCTCATGCACAAGTAATGTTCCAATTCATCAAGTTGTCCTTTAATTCATAAGGATAACAATTTCATTCTTTAAACATGCTCTTAGTTCAATTCAAGCAAGTTTTCACAAACCACATCTCAACCTAACATCGATTCCCAACCTAGCAAATATCATTCACAAAAGGGAAACTAGATAGTTACTCTAAGTTGAGATGCCTAGTTACACCAATCACATAGTATAACCTCAAAGGTGCTACCCAAAGGAGCTAGCCTAATCTCATTCCAAGGCTACATCCCTAACACCCACATACACATATGTATAATTACACTTACACATATACACCACTATACCCACATATATATACACATATATAGGCATACAAGCATACTTTAATATGGGACATCTCAAGAACAACCACATAAGTAGCATGCTTCATAATCCTATTCAATATCATTACAAGTACTCCATACACAAGGTTTAATTCACATAAACATGTTCAAACCCTAATTCACAATTCCAAGGATACACTTAGCATTTACCTCTAAGATTCGGAATCCTAGAATCAAATTCTCATACCCACACAATCATAAGATGAGCTAGTTAAGAAATTTTCCCCTACTTCTTGAAGAGCAACGCACAACCACAAGGCAAGGCCTATGAAACCCTAGCTCTCACCCAATACCGAAATCAAATGAGCAAATTGGTGGAAAGCTTCACCATAGCCTCTTAACAATGAATTTAACTCCAACACAAGAGAAGAACAAGAATTATTAAGTGCTTTAATAAGAAACCCTAAATTAGTGTTTGAATGGAAAATACACAAGGAAGAAAGAACACTTACCAATCATTGGCTCAAACTAAAGAGAAGAATACCATGAACATCTTCCATGTTGATGGCCACATCAAACTCCCAACTTAGGGTGATGAATTCCACCCATAAGTTGAGAAGAACAAAGAGGGAAAAGAGAAGAGAAAATAGAGAGGAAAAGATGAAGTCTTGCAATGAAAGACTTTCAATGTGTAGAGATTCTCCACTCACACCTCTCACCATCCAAGGGTCCAAAACAAACATGGGAAAAAATAAATGGATCCAAGGGCTAAGAATAAGTCTTGCCATGAAATACTTATTACACCACTCACAAAACTCATTAACTTGCCAAACAAGGCCTTATCATCCAAGGGTTGAGAATAAGGCAATGAAAATGAATTAACCATCCAAGGGTTCACAAGAAGTCTAACCCATGCTTCATAAATGTTCGTTCAAATAACATTTGGAATCGAAATCCAATGGTCTTTCACAAAGGCATATAAGGCTTCTTGGAAAATTCCGCGACACTCGCTACTATGTCCTTGTGGACGTGCTTGCCAATGAATAATATTGTCGATTATCCACATCTTTAGCACATAATGTTTCTTGTCTGTACATGTCTTGTGCCTATTCCCAAACCTTCCGTTAGTGACATCTCCTACAATGAACTTAGTATCTAGAAAAGGGTGGGGCAATGCTGAAAATGTATCTCTAAGATGGTCGGGACATGCATGTGAAATACCCCAAGCTTTATCAATTGATGTCGGTGTGATTGAAATATTTTCCCTCTTACATTCGTTTCCATCATTCTATCCCTTTTGTCGCTTAAGTCTAACATATTAAGCCAAAAATCATGTAATAACAGTTTAATTATATGAGTTGATGCGGGTCATCGTAATGATTCTAACCCCCTTATCTTAATACACCCTATTCCCCAAGACGCTACCTCATCATCCTCAAAATCGGCCTCACTATCCTCAAAATCGGAAATTTTTATAATTTGTTATACGTTGAATCCTTTTTCAATAGCCTTGTTGATTAACTCTTTAATTGATGCTTCATTCTTGGCCTTGTCAGACGATGAAGCTGATGATGTAGGAGAAGCTTGTCTCCTACTCGACGATGCGATGGTGCGTGATTTCTTTTTTGGGGCCATGACTCTATTAACCCATAATATCGAACACCTAGAGTGCGGTGGCAAGAAAGAACATGGTTACTTAGCTTATATTAGATCTAATACTCACACATTATCCTCGCAAGATTCTCCATAGTTTAAACAATCAATTGATCGCAAAAACTCTATCTTGGGAGAACGTTACTTCCCTTTTTTAGAATATTCAAAGAGATGAAGAGAAGTGTGTAAAAGGTGTTTCGAAGATTTTGAAGGTGTAATTGAGTAGCGATTAATCCTCTGATTCTAAATGTTTATGATGGATAAAGAAAGATTGAAATATGTTTCTAGCAATTCCTCTCATACCAGATTTTGAGTGTATAGTAGTGAGAACTTTTAGCTGAGAGAAAAAGAAGAAAAGTGGGTTGAACTGAGGTCTGTCCCATTTTTATCACTGCTGCTCTACCTAGTACTCGATGGAAATTCTACCGAGTACTCGGCAATTCTTCTCAGCCAAAATTTTTGCATTTGTTTTTAAAATTTTTTTTTTCTCGTGGTATCGTCTCTGATCTTAAAATTCAAGTAAATAGTTATATAAACAATAATAATATTTTTAAACAATAATCCTAATTATACATACCCATTCAAGAGAACACGAACTCTCACGAATGGGGCCTCTTTTTAACATCGTTGGCCTGACGTTCGTAGTTTTTATTAATCGTTATCATAAGTGGGTTCTATCAAATCAATAGAATCCATACCTCCTAATTCATGATTAATGTCTACGAAATATTCTATTTGTTGACCATTTTTATATCGCGTTCTTTTTCTCGGACCCTTGAGTTTTAATGTATAAAAACTAAATTATTGCTCGTCCAGGAAATAATCCGTTAACGGAGTGTTATCCATAGTGTTTTCTACTACTATTCTTGATAGATGATCTGCCACTATATTTTTCGTACCCCTTTTATCGCGTATTTCTATATCAAATTCTAATAACAGTAATATCCATCTAATAAGTCTGGGTTTGGAATATGTTCTTGTTAATAAGTATTTTAAAGCTACGTGGTCAGAGAAAACAACTACCTTGGTTCTTAATAAGTATGATCTAAATTTATCCAAGGCAAATACTATAACTAGTAATTCTTATTCGGTAGTATTGTAATTAATTTGAGCATCAGCAAGTGTTTTACTAGAGTAATATACTACATGTGGTAGCTTATCTTTTCTTTGTCCTAAAACTGCTTCTATAGCATAATCGGATGCATCACACATTAATTCAAATGGTAAGGAGCAATCTGGTGGTTGTATTATTGGGGCAGTTGAGAGTAAATTACGCAATTTCGCAAAAGATTCAAGACATTCTTTATTAAAGTCAAAGTTTGCGTTTTCAGCTAAGAGGTTACATAATGGCCATGATATTTTACTAAAATCTTTAATGAATTGTCTATTAAACCCGGCGTGACCTAGGAACGAACGTATCTGCTTGGCAGATGTAGGAGGGGGTAGATTCAAAATTAATTCTACTTTTGCTTTATCGACCTCTATCCCTCGCTTAGAAATTATGTATCCTAGGACTATACCCTCTTGAACCATAAAGTGACTCTTCTCCCAACTTAAAATAAGATTCGTTTCTTTACATCTTGGAAGTACAAGTGCTAGATGTTTTAAACAATCCTCAAATGTAGTTCCGAACACCGAAAAATCATCCATAAAGACTTGTGGGTGCATTACATAAGCCAAAGGGCATTCTTCTATACGCAAATGTACCGTAAGGACAAGTAAATGTTGTTTTTTTCTTGATCAATCGGATCAATTGTGACTTTATTGTAACCAGAATATCCATCTAGAAAATAGTAATAACTTTGTCTAGCTAAACGCTCTAAGATTTGATCAATGAATGGTAATGGTGGTGGGCGTTAGGTGTGTGCAAAATATGCGGTTAAAAACGACACATTAACGAAACTTTAGGTTTTACCCTTCTGTAAGCGCACAAATCAATTATAGATAGTTTTGCTTGAGTAGGGGAATATCGATCCCACAGAGACGAGGATCGTTCACTTCAATAGTCTAAAAACATTGAATTATATTTTTCCGAAAAGAGTTTGTTTTTATGAATTATCTAATACTAATGAAAATAAAACATAAAATAATAATGAATAATGGTTGTGATTCAGAGAGAGAAAAAACTAGGGTTTCCTCATTCCACCACTAACCGCATAATATAGTTCAGATTATATATCAATTCCATGAGGGATATCCATTGACTATGAATCAGATCGCACTGTGCCAGCAGTTTGACCCCAAAAAGGATTACTCTCAACCGGATCGCGACAACCCATCTCAAGACTAAACTGATTAGTGCATGCCAACTACTAACAGAAAGTAAATGCAGAAAAGTAAATAAAAGCATGAAAATAAACTAAAGCATGTCTATATCAGTTTGTTAAGGCATGGCTTGTGTCAACCTAGGGTTTTGAGTTTTATGACCACCATTGTGTAAAAAATCACAGATTAAACATCCGAGTTCCAGCCCATAGTGAATAATTGTGATTCTGTAAGATAAATATATTCAAAAAGTCTAAGACAATAATCAATTCAAATATAGAAACTTGTATCACGAATAAAAATGGTCTCTTATCTAACACAATCATCACAGTATAGTCACAGTTTCCCCTCTCTATAATTGAATATAAAACTAGAACTACATTACTTGGCTAGGGTTTTGCGAGAAAACCCTAGATACCGAATTAGTTGATCATAGTGGAGAGAGTCTGCATTGTCGGTGTAGAAACGCTCTCCATAATCTTCTTCTTCGGATCTATATGTCTTCAATGGTGGTTCTCTTCAATGGAAACAAGTCTGAACTTTGAACGTGAGAACTCTATGAATGAACGTGCATGAAAATCAGAACTAGAACTCTAAACCTAACCCTCTCATATTTATAGACAAGTGAGGGAAATGCTAATGGTTGCCATTGTATGTAATTTCATAATACATGAATAATGTCTCTAAAATTTGATGTAAATATGTGTATAAGCCTGTATGTAGAGGTCTGAAATCATCGATCACTTAAAATATCGAAGTAGGGTCAAAACTGGAAAATTCTGAAACAACTCCGAAACAACTTTTACACGTAAAGGGATCACCTGTCCACAAGTTGGGACCTATGCTTGGGCGTAGGTCTAGGGAGTAGGTTTCCCTTTAGCTCACAAACCAAAGCGTAGCTCAGGTCCAGTCTGCCTCTTTTTCCCTCTGATGACATAGGGTATGATGCATCTTTTGCTATAAAAACTCATTTTTTCATATTTGAGTTAGACTGGTCGCCTTTGACTCCCGATGCTTTTGGGCGAAATAATAATGTCTGAAAATGACATTTTTGAACTTCGGTGAAATAATGATGTCAGGAAATGACCATTTTGCCCTCCGGTAGCTTTTCTTTGCACTGATACACCTCTTGATTCCTTTCTCGAGATAGAAATGAACACGAACTCAGTTAATTCACTGAGATTAGCTATGTTTCTTCATTAAGCTCATAAAACATGCTTACACACAGAAATAGGATAAAAATACCAAGTAACGGAATGTAAAGACATAACAAACGTAAGATGAGGGCGAAAAATGACCAATATTAAACACCTATCAAATGGAAATGATCTTTCCTTGTATATGAGTTAAATTTTTTAAAATCAATGCACACTCGCCACCCCCGTTATGGTTCGTTGTGGAATTAACTCACTTTTTAAGTTTAACACAACTGTGATACCGGATTTCTTTGGTACCACCTGTGTAGGACTAACCCATGAGCTATCTGAAATAGGATATATTATACCGGCATCAAGTAATTTAACAACTTCTCTTTTTACCACCTCTTTCATATTAGGATTTAATCTACGTTGCATTTCTCTAGGCAGTTTCGCATTCTCCTCTAAATGTATACGATGCATACAAATTGAGGGGTCAATTACTTTTAAATCATCCACGCTCCACCCAATTGCTTCTTTATGGTCAGAAAGTACTTTTACTAATTGCTCCTCCTATTGCTTAGTAAGGAATGAAGAGATTATTACAGGAAATGTGTTGTTTGGACCTAAAAAGACATACTTGAGTTGTTTACGTAATTCCTTAAGTTCTAATTTAGGTGGAGATGTAAGTGATGAAATTGGCAGAGTACTTGATATAAGAGGTAATGACTCATGTGGTAGTTTCCAAGATTCACCATATAGTGTAGTTTCGATAGTTGTGATGTCCTATATATTGGAGTGTATCTGCTCATTTTCATTAATGTCACTGTCCTTTACTTTAGATAATATTGTTTCCAAGTTATCTTTTTCCAATATTTCATGTGTTACCTCTTTCACTAATTCATTTATCTCATCAAGATTAAAACAATCTGTCTTTTCTGGAAGCTGGCTATTAGTATTAAATACATTTAATCGTAGTTCCATATTCCCAAAAGATATGTCCATAACTCCCGTTCTACAATTTATGCAAGCGTTAGTTGTTGCTAAGAATGGTGGTCCTAAGATTACGGGTATATGTCTCTTTGGACTATGGACAGGTTCTGTGTCTAAGATTATGAAATAGACAAGAAAATAGAATTTTTCTACTTTAACTATAACATCCTCTACTATCCCTCTTAGTCATTTAATTGATCTATCAGCTAATTGAAGTACAACCGACGTCGGGTTTAATTCCAGTTGTTAGTAGACTGAATAAGGTAATAAGTTGACACTAGCACCTAAATCAAGGAGGGCTCTTCTTAATTCTTGGTCTCCAATTATGCATGATATTGTTGGTGCTCCAGGATCTTTATACTTAGGTGGTGTATCATTTATCAATAACAAACTTACTTGTTTAGTCAACATTGTCTTCTTGGGTACCTTAGCTCTACTTCTACGCTTTTGCATACATAAATCTTTTAAGAATTTAGCATAAGGTGGGATTTGAGATATGACATCTAACAAAGGTAAATTTGATTTTACTTATTTAAACACTTCTAAGATCTCATTCATTTTATCTCCTTGTTTGCCATAATGGTTTGATCCACGGAGACGTTGAGGAAATGGTGTTTTTGGCTCATTTTCCTTCTCTGTAGGTTTCTCAAGTGTTTCCTTAACTGGTTCAGCTTCTATTGTTGGATGCGATGTTTCTTTAGGAATGTTCTCCAAAACTTTTTCACGTTCTAATTTTTCCTCTACTCTATTATCCACTATCTTACCACTCCTTAAGGTTCTAATTGCTTGCACAGTTTCATGAGTTGGTTATTGAAGAGTTCCTAACTCAATCATATGTTGTCCTTTAGGATTGATCACTGGTTAACTTCGTAGTTTACCCTCTTCTCTTTTATTAAGTGTGTTAGCTATTTAACCAATCTGTGTTTCTAATTTTGAAATAGCTTGAGAATGCGTATGTAACAGTTGGGTATTAGCTTCAAGATTTCCAAGTGCTGCTAAGACTTTATCTTCAAAACTAGTTGATCTTGGTGGTGGATTAGTGTTTTGGATTTGATTTTGTAATTGAGGTTGATTCGATTAGAATGATCAAAATCCTTGTCTATCATTTTGGAAATTCTGAGTATTATTGAATTGTCTTAGATTTTGATTGAAATTTGGAATACTATTATTGAATTATCTTGGATTTTGATTGAAATTTTGAGTTTGGACAGGATTTTCCATGTTTTGAGATCGATATGATAAGAATGGATGATTACGCCAACCTTGATTGAAAGAATTTGAGTATGGGTTATTATTGGTAAAGGTTGCGTTAACATCACATGGCGTTATATCTTCTTAAAACATTAGTGGACATCCGTTATCTAAGTGGGAGGGATCAGAACAAATCAAACAGACTTCTATATGCGTATTTTGAGTGGCATACGGAAATTTATCTAATTTTCTACTTAGACACGTCCCTCCACATACAGCATCTATACGATGTTGTTGTATCTCTCATAGGCCATCATAAAAATTATACACCAAGTCATATTTTGTGAATTTATGATGAGGAAATTTATCCAAGAGTTCTTTAAAACGTTCCCAAATTTCTTGGAATTGTTCACCCGTGTAAGAACAATTATACTATTACTTGTGTTTGGCATGTTCTAGACAATAACCATGTTGAGTGAATTTTCATGTTGAGAGTTTTGTGTATTTGCAATCGAGTTGTTAGTATGTTCGTTTCTATCTCGAGAAAGAAGTCAAGGAGTGTGTCAAAGTAAAGAAGGCTACCGGAGAGCAAAATCATCTTTTCCAGATATCATCACTTAACCGAAGGCCAAAAATATCATTTCCAGACATTATGACTTCATCCAAAAGCATCGGGAGTTTGAGATGACCAGTCTAGCTCAAATATGAAAAAATTGCAAAAGATGCAACATACCTACGTTGTGCTAAAACAGGACAAAGTGGCTCTGACCTACGCTGTGGTTTTGGAGTTGGGAAGGGACCCTACGCCCTAAACCTACGCCCAATCATAGGTCCCAATGCTAGGTCACGTGATTACTTATTACGCAAGATTTGTTTCGGGGTGCTTTCGAATTTTTCCAGTTTGGACCTTACTTCGAGTTTTTAAGTGATTGACAACTTCAGACCTCTATGTATTGACTATACACATATTTACATCAGATTTTAGAGGATTTATCAAGGTACTGTGAAATTACATAAGAGGGCAAGGTTAGGGTTTTCTATGTCTTGGCCTATAAATACCAAGGTTCCATAAGAGAAGAGGCAACGGTTTTTTACGATGAGTTTTTAAGAGGGTTTTTGGTGAGAGCTCTGTAATATTCCATTGTTTATAGTCTTCTACAGAGTGATACACATAGAGAGGTGATTATGGAGTGATCATACATATTGGTGTTATCTCTTATGTTGAGTTTCTCCAATCGTGCTTCTATACCGAAGTTCTTTATACATGATTGGATGAGTGATAACTGAAAAATCATCACACCATCCATTGCAATGAGGTAGCATTGATCCATCTGAGTACGGAGCGATTCGAGGATTTCAAACCGCGAGTAGAGAAAGACAAATCAGGCGTTATTTGTGAGTCTCTCATAGTGTCTGGCAGAGCAAGTGTTCTTCGAAAGTACAAGTGATTCAAGGGTTTCAGGCTGCGAGTAGATGAAGGCATATCATGAGTAATTATAAGTCTAAAACTCTCAGAGAGTCTGTAATTGTTGATTCATAGTGCATCGGTACATAAGTGTACCCGTGGTTTTTTCCTTGGAACGTTTCCCTGGTTTTTCCATGTATAATTCTCTCTGTCGTCTCTTACTTTATTTTCTGCACTATATTGATGTTTGCTTGATATTGCTTGTTAGATCTGTTTTTGGACTTAAATTGAAAATTAGGGTTTATGACAAATTAAAATTGAATTTTCGCTAAATAATTTTAATTGATCATAAAATCGATAAAAAGCCTATTCACCCCCCTCTAAGTTGTTTTCACTATCGTTTAGGTAATTTTAATTGGTATCAGAGCGTGGTTGCCCCTTTTTAGGTTAATTACCTAGGGTTAGATTCTGTACTTAGATGATGGAAATGCCTCGTGAAGGAGGTTTCATATCTAGGTCCCCTTTGTTTAATGGCTCAAATTATACATATTGGAAAACGATAATTATAGTGTTTTTAAAATCTTTAGATGAGAGAGCGTGGAATGCTATTGAAGTAGGATATTCACCTCCTACTGTGAAAGACGACGCGACCAATAAATCAACACCAAAATCGTTAAGCGAGTGGACTACTACCGAGACGAATAACACGAATTAGAACTCTAAGGCATTGAATGAATTATACAATGCTATTACTCCGAGTGAGTTCAAGAGGATTGCTACGTGCGTAATTCCCAAGGAAGCTTGGGACATTCTCCAAGTCACTCATGAAGGAACGTTGAAGGTGAAACAATCAAAGCTTCAAATTTTTAATTATTAATTTGAACAACTGAAGATGGAGGAGGATGAGGTCTTCACAGACTTTGAGGCTAAGTTAACTAATATTGTAACAGGTTGTCATAACCCAGGTGAGCTTATTCATGAGACTACTATAGCAAAGAAAATTCTTAGGCCTCTTCCTGAACGTTTTCGATCTAAGGTCACTGTCATCTTAGAGGTCATGAGTCTTAAAAAAATTAAGGTTGAAGAATTGACTGGAAATTTAAAATCTTATTAGATGAAAATGTTCAAAAATACCCCTAAAAAGGTGAGTGGCACAAAAGAGAAGAGCATAGCTTTCAAAACCACAAAGGAGGATCAGGTTGAACTTGATGAAGAAAGTGAGTTGAGTTTGAATGATATTGCCATGTTTGCTAAGAGGTTGAACAAATTTGTTAGGGCTAAACAGAATGGCCAGGGACAAAAATTTGGGGATAACTTGGGTGAGTCTAAAACTAGAAATAAGACTCAAATTAGGAAGGACAAGTCTGATCCTAAAAAGAAGAAACCCAAATGTTTTGAATGTCAAGGATATGGTCATATAGCTGCAAAGTGTGCAAACACTCTGAAGAAATCCAAAGGATTAGCTATCAGTTGGGATGATGACTCTGACAATGGATCAGCTAGTGATACGACATAATCAGAAGTAGGTGATGATTTTGGGAATTTCACTGTGTTTGTTATACAGAGCAAGGAGGTAAACGAATTTGCTTCAAGTTTGGCGATGTCTGAAGAGGAAGGTTCTGAGAGTGATGAAGATTGTGACGAAATGCTTTAAGAGTCTTATAATAAATTACTTGGTAAGACCATACAACTTCACAAGAATCACATGAAACTGTTGACTAAAAGTCTTAACATGGACAAACAATTGCATTCTTTAAAAGACGAATTAGTCAATAGTTCTCAAACTCTAAATCTTCTGCAGACTCAAAAGGTCAAGTTGATTAAGGATTTGAATAAGTCTAAACTTGAAAAAACTGAGATTTTGAAGTTAATAGACGGTCTCAATAAGGAATTGCTTGAAAAATCTACTAAGATTGAAAATTTGGAAAAAGAGCTGAAAGATGCTAACACAACTATTCAGAAGTGGTCTAGTGGAACTCTTTAGCTTAATCGTATGTTGAGTGTAGGAAAGTCTGCAGGAAATACAAAGGGACTAGGTTTTGTTGGAGTATTTCAAAATTCGAATGTTGCTGTAAAAACCACATTTGTAAAAGCCTCTCAAGTAGTATCGAGTTTTTCAAAAGGAAATTCAAATTGGAATCCTAGGGTTCAATCCTATGTCATAAGACCTGTTGAAAACAAGCCTTTCCTTACCACTAGATATCCTAGGAAGTCAACTGATGGAGTCCAAAAGTTTGTTCCTATTTGTCATCACTGTGGTGTCAGTGGTCACGTTCGACGAAGGTGTTCGAAGTTAAGAAGGAAGACTCTGCAATCGGTGAAGGAAAAAAGAGTTCAACATGGAGATCATGTTTAAGATCAAATTCAAATGCTGAATGAAGAAATGAAGAATTTGTCAAGATTGGCAAAAGGAGCTTTGAACATGAAAAAGACTTGGGTGAGAAAAAGTGAGCTACACTGTCCTGTAGTTCATACTGCACTTAGAGCACACAAGTCTACTTCTTGGTATTTGGATAGTGGATGTTCAAGGCATATGACTGAAAATAAGTCATTGTTTAGATTTCTTAAGGAATGTCATGGTGGGATAGTCAGTTTTGGTGATGGAGAGAAGTCGAACATTCTAGGAAAAGAAACCATTGTGGTTTCTAGTCTACCTAAACTAGAAGATGTGCTTTATGTAAAGGGTCTTAAAGAAAATTTGTTGAGCATAAGTTAGATATGTGATAACAATCATAATTTCACTTTTTCTCCTGATAAGTGTTCGATCATTGACTTTTCTGGGAATTGCGTAATGGAAGGTATGCATTCAACTGATAATTGTTATTGCATTGTTTCTAATTCTGAATTACTATGCAATAGAGTTAAACTTGATGAAGTTGAAATCTGGCATCAGCGGATGGGATATGTTAATTTTCGTGAATTAACAAAAATCACTAATAGTGAATTGTTATGGGTGTTCCTAAGCTTGGTTATGCAAAAGGAGTTGTGTGTGGATCATGTCAGAAAGGTAAATAAGTTAGATGTTAGCACAAAAAGACAAATGTCATTGGTACTTCTAGACCTTTAGAGTAGTTGCATATTGATTTAATGGGTCCCACTATGACCATGAGCAAAGGAGGAAAGAAGTATATTTTTTGTCATGGTGGATGATTATTCGAGATTTACATGGGTTGGATTTATAAGTGAAAATTCTGCAGCTCCTGAAAGTTTTAAGAGAATTTGTTTAAAAATTCAGACTAAGAAGAATTGTTCCATTTCTAGAGTAAGGAGTGATCATGGAAGGGAGTTTGAAAATTCATAAATTGAAGTGTTTTGTGAAGAGAGATGAATAAAACATGAATTTTCAGCACCTAAAACTCCTCAACAAAATGGAGTAGTTGAGAGGAAGAATAGGATTATTCAAGAAATGGTTAATGTTATGCTACAAGGTAGGAATGTTCCTAGGTATTTTTGGGTCGAAGCGGTGAACACAGTGTGTTACACCTCAAACAGAGTTTATCTAATGTCTGGTACCTTAAAAACTCCTTATGAACTGTGGAATGGTAAAAAACCCAATGTGAAATATTTCAAGGTTTTTGGAGCAAAATGTTATATTCTTAGAGATCATGAATCTATTGGGAAGCTTGAGTCTAAGAGTGATAAAGGAATATTTTTGGGTTATTCATTGACTAGTCGAGCATACAGGGTGTTTAACCTTAGAACTCAAACTATAATGGAATCTACTAATGTTATGGTTGATGACTGATGTGCTGATGAGTCCCCAACATCTGCTGAGGAGGAAGATGGTGAGCCATTCTTTATATTGGATAATGATTCTTCTGATGTTGAAAATGAGGACAATGTGGTTAGTAATGATACTACAAGTCCTATAGAATCACATGATTCAATTGGTGATGTTCAGCCTACATCGTCTAAGGAACCATATGCAAAGGTAAAGTTATACCATCCTTTGGATAATGTTATAGGATATGTTGATAAGATGATGGTGACACGGAGAAAGGCTAGGAATGATGTTTCGTATGCATGTTATACATCTTCTTTGGAACCTAAAAATGTCAAAAAACTCTTCAAGATAGTGAATGGATAAATGTTATGCAAGAAGAACTTTAACAGTTTGTTAAGAATGATGTATGGTATCTTGTGCTTAGACCAAAAGAGATAAATGTGATTGGTACCAAGTGGATTTTCAAGAATAAAAAAGATGAAAATGGTACACGGGTGAGGAATAAGGCTAGGCTTGTTGCTCAAGGATATACTCAGATGGAAAGTATTGATTTTGATGAGACTTTTGCTCCAGTGGCTATGCTTGAATCTATTAGGATTTTGTTTGCTATTGCTTGTCATCTTGGATTCAAGTTGTATCAAATGGATGTGAAAAGTGCATTTTTGAATGATGTTCTTCATGAGGAAGTATATGTGGAGCAACCCAAAGGATTTGAAGATCCTTATTGTTCGGGTCATGTTTACAGGCTGAAAAAGGCGTTGTATAGGCTAAAGCAAGCTCCTAGAGCTTGGCATAAAAGGTTGATTGATTACCTGTTGGGAATAAGTTTTACTCAAGGGAGAGTGGACAAAATACTGTTTATTCAGAAAATTGAGAGTGATGCAGTTGTTTCTCAAATCTATGTTGATGATATTGTGTTTGGATCCACTTCTGATAAGTTTGCTCATTATTTTGGAGATCAAATGAAACATGAATTTGAGATGAGCATGATTGGTGAATTGAACTTCTTTTTAGGGCTTTAAGTTAGGCAATTAAATGATGGAATTTTTTATTCTCAAACTCGTTATGCCTTAGAATTGGTGAAGAAGTTTGGTTTGGAAAAGGCTAAGGATGTTCGCACTCCTATGAGTACAAGTGTTAAGCTTAGCTTGGATACTAAAGGCAAAGATGTCGATCCTACACTTTATAGGAGTATGATTGGGAGTTTGTTGTATTTGACTGCCAGTCGACCTGACATAGCTTTTAGTGTTGGGTTCTGTGCACGTTACCAGGCAAGTCCTAAGGAGTCTCATATTACTACTATGAAAAGGATAATCAAGTATGTTAAAGGGACAGTGAATTACGAACTGTGGTATCCATTGGGTACTAATACTGATATTGCATCATTTTCTGATGTTGATTGGGCCAGTAATGTTGATGATAGAAAAAGTACCAGTGGAGGGTATTTTTATATTGGAAATTGCTTAGTTACTTGGCATAGCAAGAAGCAAAATTGTGTCTCTCTTTCCACTGCTGAGGCTGAGTATATAGCAGTTGGTAGTTGTTGTACTTAGGTTTTGTGGATGCGTCAGATGTTTGCAGGATTATGGTTTTTCTCAAGGTACAATGACTTTGTTCTGTGATAACACAAGTGCAATAAATATTTCTAAAAATATTGTTCAACACTCTAGGACAAAGCATATAGATATTCAACATCATTTCATTCGTGATCTTGTTGAAGATGGTATAGTGTCTCTAGAGTTCATATCCACAGATTCTCAGTTAACAGATATCTTTACAAAACCATTAGATTTTCAAAAGCATGTTAGTCTTAGAAAATCTATTGGTATGCTTTCTTTAGAATATATATCTTCTTAGCTATCATTCTAGGAACATATTGCATTATTTTTTTAGAATTGATAGGTAATCATGCATTTGTATTATATTTGTTCATGCATGCATTTTATTTTCGAAAATCATAAAATAAAATTTTTGAGACTGTTGAGCTTGGCCAGAGTACAAAAATTGTTATATTTTACTCTATTTTCACATTTACTTATCTCATTATGCATATATGAAGTAGAGGTATCGAACTGACGAAGATTTTTGGATGATCACTTGGCATGATTATTTTATGTTACAAAACTTTAATCTTAGGTGCTAGTTGTTTCGGTGATGATTATAATGCCTGTTGAATCTGTTATTTTTATTTATTTAACCCAAAGTGGTATGAAGGTTCATGAGTTATGCTAGATTGGTCTATGTATGAATTTTATTTTTTTTTGCATGAGTATGAATGTTATGGTGATGTTGAAAAAAAATGAGATGTTTAAAATATTAAAAATTGAAAAAGTAGTTCTTCAATCTGAGTAACCGGGCCTCTTGCCTCAGTAAATATTGAGTGTTCGCGTAAAAAGGGGAGAAGACTAATGAGCATAAATCCCATGGAAGAAGCTAAGGCCTAGTTGGTCAGGACTAAAAATCTTCGCTGGAAAGTCCGGAGCTTAGAAAGACAAAAAGAGATATGGTGAAAAAAGTTGAAAAGATGAGAATAAGGAAATTGTGTGACAAAGAGAAAGTATTTTTTTATTTTTTGCCTTCTAGTTTTGATCTTGGAGTGAATTATCATCAGGGTTGGCGGGGAGATTATCAGCTTTAATATGTATTGTTTTCATCTTACCTTAGTTCTTGCACATGAGAATTTTCATATATATATATTTGTAAAACTTGACTTGTTCATTCTTGAGTTTACAAGGTATGTGTGCTGATTTTCTTCTATACCGTGTGTATAATGGTCGAGTTAAATATGAGAATATTTGAGCAATGTGTTAATGATTGACTTTATGTTTTATTGTTATTCATGATATTTTGCATTCATGCATTAGTAGTAGGGTCATGCATAGTAGAGATTTATGTTATCTTGAGAATTTGAATATGATCTAATAAGAGTTCTATATCTTGGTGTTTTTCATTGAGTACTTCCTTGCATCTCTCTACATTGTTGTTATGGCATATACTCTCTTTGCTTGACATTTCAGTGACAAAAAAGAGGAGAAGTATTAAGTGAGGGGGAGGGATTGAGATTGTTTGATTGATTCAGAGGGAAAAGTATTTAGCAAGGGGGAGTTTATTCTTAGGGGGGGAATGATGATCATTATGTGTGCATTGTAGTTATGATTTTCTGATGATCATTATGTTGATTTATATCTATTTTCCCCACTTGCGTTTAATGTTTTGTTCAGTGTTGTGGTTACAAGATTGGTCACCATAAAAGCAAGGTGACAGTTTATATCTGTGTTTGTCGGTGTGTGTTCATAGGTATAGATGTTATGTTGTTATTTGTGAGGTTATATTGTAAAAATATGGTTTTGTCTCAGAAATGCCAAAGGGGAGATTGTAAGAACATATATACTATTATTTGTGTTTGACATGTTCTAGACAATAACCATGTTGAGTGAATTGTCATTGTGAGAGTTTTGTGTATTTGCAATCGAGTTGTTAGTATGTTCGTTTCTATCCCGAGAAGGAAGTCAAGGAGTGTGTCAAAGTAAAGAAGGCTACCGGAGGGCAAAATCATCTTTTCCAGACATCGTCACTTCATTGGAAGGCAAAAATGTCATTTCCAGACATTATGACTTCATCTAAAAGCATCGGGAGTTCGAGATGACAATTCTAGCTCAAATATGAAAAAATTGCAAAAGATGCAACATAGCTACGTTGTCAGAGGCTGAAACATGACAAAGTGGCTTTGACCTACGCTATGGTTTTGGAGTTAGGAAGGGACCCTACGCCCTAGACCTATGCCCAAGCGTAGGTCCCAAGCAAAAGTCCTACGCCCTAGACCTACGCCCAAGCGTAAATCCCAATGCTCGGTCACGTGATTACTTGTTATGCATGATTTGTTTCGGGATGCTTTCGGATTTTTCCAGTTTGGTCCCTACTTCGAGTTTTTAAGTGATTGACGACTTCAGACCTCTATGTATTAACGTATACACATATTTACATCATATTTTAGAGGATTTATCAAGGTATTGTGAAATTACATAAGAGGTCAAGATTAGGGTTTTCTATGTCTTGGCCTATAAATACCAAGGTTCTACAAGAGAAGAGGCAACGGTTTTTTACGACGATTTTTTAAGAGGGTTTTTGGTGAGAGCTTTGCAATATTGCATTGTTCATATTTTTCTATAGAGTGATACACACAGAGAGGTAATTATGGAGTGATCATACATATTGGTGTTATCTCTTGTGTTGAGTTTCTCCAATAGTGCTTCTACACCGAAGTTCTCTATGCACGATTGGATGAGTGATTGCTGAAAAATCATCACACCGTCCATTGCAACGAGGTTGCTTTGATCCGTCCGAGTACGGAGCAATTCGAGGATTTCAGACCGCGAGTAAAGAAAGGCAAATCAGGCGTGATTTGTGAGTCTCTCATAGTGTCTAGCGGAGCAAGCATTCTTCATGAAGTACGAGTGATTCAAGGGTTTCAGACTGTGAGTAGAGGAAGGCATATCATAAGTGATTGTAAGTCTAAAAGTCTCATAGAGTTTGTAATTGTTGATTCATAGTGCATCTGTACCTGAGTGTACCCATGGTTTTTTCCTTGGAACGTTTCCTTGGTTTTTTCACGTATAATTCTTTGTGTCGTCTCTTGCTTTATTTTATGCACTATATTGATGTTTGCTTGATATTACTTGTTAGATCTGTTTTTGGACTTAAATTGAAAATTAGGGTTTGTGACAAATTAAAATTGAATTTTCGCTAAATAATTTTAATTGATCATAAAATCAATAAAAAGCCTATTCACCCCCCCTAGGTTGTTTTTACTATCGCCTAGGTAATTTCAACCTGGAATTTAGGCAAAATTCATTATGGCTGTTTGGGCTTCGTGTGTTTTTCCCATGGGGTAATATTTATATAAGAATTCTTTCTTAAGATTCTCCCAATCAGTTTTAACGCGTTCTTCTAAACTAGTATAGCATTTTTTAGCTCTTTCTTTGAGTGAAAGGGAAAATAATCGCCCACGTAAAGCATTAGTAGGCATCCCATTCATTTTAGTTGTTGAACTAATATCTCTAAACTCCATAATATGTTCATAAGGATCTTCATATTTATGTCCATAGAATTTAGGCAACATATTTAAAATACTAGCTTTAATTTCATAATGAGACGTTGTTTCTCCTTGTATAACAATGTCCGTTATTGTTTCAAAATTAGAAGGTGTGTAATAGTCTTTCAAGGAACCTATTGGTTGTACTTGAGGTTCACCCATATCGTCAAAATTTAATGTATCTTTCTCAATCATTTGTTTATTAGTTCTTAAGTTTTTACGATAAGTTCTATCAACTTCAAGATCAAAAGGAGTAAGTTTTTTAGATACGGAACGCAAACCACTCATACAACAATGAAACAAATTTATTTAAAAATAATAAACTAACTAAAATAAACTGAAAATTAAATAAATTAAATAAAAGATAAATTAAATAAAAAAAATTAAAGATAAAACTCGTGCAATAATTTAAAGTACGATAAAACTCACAAACGGTCCAGCCAAGCAATTGTCACCGCTTTTCTGGTTCCCTCTACTAATCTCACTGTACGTGTCAAAAATCACAAAGTTTAATTTTTTAAAAGAATAAAATAAAAATAAAGCAAATAAAATATCCTAGCTATAATAATTATGCAAAAGAATAGAAAATCATTTAGTCCCCGGCAACGGCGTCAAAAACTTGATCGGTGGCTAGACCCTAATTAGGTTTAGCCTACTAGGAAGGGATGATAAGTAATGATAAGTAATGATAATAATAATAATAATAATGTGTGAAAATAAACCCTTATAGTTGACCTAGTTTTCTGTCACACCCCAAATTTCCTAAGACTTCGAAACCCGAGCCTAAAACCTAAGGGAGTGAATGTGGAAGTAAAAAAAAACGAGAACAAATGACCTATAGTCATCAAACACCCTCAAAAGGTTAGAAACGTCATTTCATGCCTAAAATATGTCAACAAGATCACTTGGAATCGAAATAGAAGTTGAACGAATCAAACGACACCTTAACGGACCATTTAAACACCCGGATTCACTCAAGGGTAAAATGGTCATTTCAAGGGTAAAATAGTAATTTCAATGTATAAAGACATGTTTTGGACCTAATATAAGTTGTAGGAATAAATGGAACCAAATTTGAAGGTGCGAGGAGGAAACTACGACATTTTGAAAATCGGCCGTCGTGATGTGCCAAAGTTCAAAACATACTGTCACATTCAAATGACCATTATGGCCTCAAAAATGATTCGAATGAAGTGATTCAAAATCTGAACATCAATATATTTAAGTCATATTTCTAAAAAGCTAAATAAAACCTCCATATGACACCCATAGTTGGAGATATGAGCGAATTAATAAAACGGGGTCGAAACAGAGTTGAACCACAAGTCGGCTGGTTGACCCAGTCAGCTGGCTGGACCCAGTCGGCTAGCTACTGCCCATTTGAATGGTTTAGATAGAGACTTTGGAGATTTTTACGGAAAAACAGCTTGGTTGCCCAGTCGACTGCCCGAAATAGCCCAGTCGACTGCCTAGTCTTGGAAACCTAAAAAAGGACCCTCAAACAACTTTGAACCCTTAGGAAACATGAAACAAAGTCCTCAACTTATTCATGAGACTTTAGAAATGAGAAAAGATCCCCAAACTCAGGAATGAGAAGAAAAATGGGTAATTTTTTTATCAAAGACACTTCTTGAAAATTCGTAAAAATAACCGTCTTACCCCCGGTCTCCGTTTTAAGTACCATCAGCTTCTAAATTTCAAAATCTTTATAAAAATGAGTTTTATATCATCTCTAAAACAATAAAATATGCCTGGTTTACGGGGGTAGGCGAAAACATGTTTTTCCATTCAAATCGAAAAGGATTTATTTGAAAACCTAGAAAAACGTCATTTTTGGCCAAACTCCTAATAATCACATTCCATGGCAATAATGCATTTCACAACTCCAAATGAAAGTATTCAATGTTTACATTCTAGCCCTCTAAGGCGAAACATGTATAGTTTAAACAATATACATATTTGCACAATCCGGCACCGAAGTGCACCAAAAAAATATAATCCCCGCACATAGCGCTTCAAGGGATGTACATCGATAACAAATCCTCGACTAACATGATAGCCAGGTCAAAAGAATGCAGTTTAACACATGTGACTTACATGAACAAAAGAAACATATAGATACAAGTTTATCAACTTAGTGCCCAACAAAATATAAGTAGGTCCGCCACCCATGTACAAAAGGGCGGACATGATGACACAATCCATGGAGACTACGGAACTCTGCCAACGGAATCATCATCTAAAAAATATATAAGTTATGGGGTGAACTCACTAGCCTAGTAGAGGAAGCATCATCGCTTCAATCTCGGTAGTCTGAGTGGTACCACCCAACCAAGGTTAATGTCACTAACACTAGGTCGGTCTCTTGTTCCACATGGCTCTCACGCCAATCCTAAATCCCATCGAACCCAACAAAAAATTTCCCCAACATGCTCACATAATAATCATTCACAATTATAGCATGCCTCAACAAGATTATAACAATTACATATATGTCATATAAATGCAATGTGACTCAACCCATTCATCGTACATACTTTGCTCAATACGGTTAACAGATACGCACTCCACCCATTTACAATGAGAAAGAATACCGCACCACTTCTTCCCAAGTGATTTTGACACTTCTCATTTTCAATAAGGAAGAGTAGTTGCACGAGGCGACCCGTGACAAAAGATCCGGAGATCGAATGCACGAGGCGACCCGCGACTTTGAGAGTGACGCATACCACCACAATGGGGCAGCAACCAACCCTATATCAATAATTTTTGGCTTATTAGTTTTGTAGGTGGGGGACACCTCCTGGCCAGTTGTTGCGATGATCCGACATAAACTACTCACACAGGTTTACACGACCCGTATAGACCAACATCCATGTTTTTGACACTACATGGTGTACTCAAAATGCATCAAGGTTTTCAATACCAATTATGCCTTCACAATACATGTTTATCTCAGTTTGCATCATATTGTATCCAATTTAACACAATGCTTACAATTCACATTCATAAGCAATAATTCTCAACATTCTCCATCACAATACATGCTCATTTCATTATGCAATATATTGTACTCAAATTATCACAATCCTTATAACTTTACATTTATAAGCAATAAACCACCATAAACATTTATATCACAAAATCATGCTTTCAATGGCCTAATTCATCGTTTAAGTTGCCAATACTCAACTCGCATATATATATATATGTATGGCATATATACACATAGACGCAGACACCCTCGTACAAAGATGGAAAAAATTTTGTTTTTCCCCTACCTCAATTCCATTCAAGCTACACAATATGCCCAAAAGAGGTCCAAGCCACTCTACCAACTCAAGTGCTCAATAGGATAGCTTCCAACACTAGCAACACACCATATGAACAACAATATTTACTATGGTGTTTCAATAAACCAAAATTTACTCAAAAGTGGCTCCAACCACAAGAATCAATTCAAACCCTAATGATTTCTGTTTTAGGGTTTCATCGAGAAATGGACTCTTTAGAGTACAAGATAGGGAACTGATAGGTGTCAAATATTAGTCATTTTGACCCCTTAACTCACTATTTTTACGTTCTTTCATTCCATTATTTGATATTTTTATTGCGTTTGTGTGTTAAGACATGTTTCAGAAGCTTAATGAAGAAATGGTGCTAACTTCGGTGAATTAACTGAAGAGTATGTTCTTTCTATCCAAAAGGAGACTCAAAATGGCAGTCCAAGACAAAAATGGCTCCTGGAGGGCAAAAAGGCATTTTCAGAAGCCATCATCTTCAGCAAAAAATATCGTAGGTTCGAGACAGATGTTTTGGTGCATTTACGAAGAAAAGTGATTTTCCACAAAATACCTACGCTTCCAGTTTCAAAAAGTGGCTAGAAAATACATTTCTACGCTTGGAGGTACGCTTGAAGCGTAGACCTGCTACGCTTGAAGCGTAGGTACGGAAACTTTATGGTGATTTTTCATAGATTTTTCCTATTTCACCCCCGGCTTAATTGGAAGACGTGATTGCGACTCCAAACCTCTGTATACATGTATATACACTTATATATATGAGAAGTTAGGGTTTGCATGAGTTATTTTATGAAAAGATTGAAAAGGGCTTCTCTATGCTATTACCTATATATACAAGACCATACATCAAAGTTAGTGTGAAGTTGGAGAGTTCAGACGTGAGTTTTTGGAGGTTGTTCATTCATTCATATTTAATGTTGTGAAGATCCATATTCAAACCTAGAGATCCGAAGAAGAAGACTATGGAGAACGTTTCTACATCAACGATGTAGTCACTATCTTCTATGGTTAACTAACTCAGTATCTAAGATTTTCTAGCAAAACCCTAGCCAAGTAATGTAGTTCTTTCATTATTTTTAATTATAAAAAGGGGAAACTGTTGACCATACTGTGATGATTGTAATAGTTAAGAGACCGTACTGATTTGCAATATAAAAGTATATGTTTATTCTAAATTCTTGTCTTAGATGGAATGAATATATAATTTTGCAGAATTATGATTATTCACTATGGGCTGGAACTCGGATGTGTTAATCATGATTTTTTACACAATGGTGGTAATGAAACTTGAAACCATAGGTTGACACAGGCCGTGTCTTGGCGATTTAATATAGACATGCTTTAATTTATTTTCATGCATTAGGAGTAGATTAGAGTAACATAATTGGCATGTACTAATTAGGTCAGTCATGAGACGGGTTCTCGCAATCCGGTTGATGGTACTCATTTTTAGGATCGTATTTAGCTATTGGCAGTACGACCTGATTCACAGTTATGGATCGCCCTCTTACAATTAATACATTGATGAACTATATTATGCGGTTAGTGATGGAGTGATGAAAACCCTTGTTTTCTCTCTCATCTGAATCACAACCAATTTAATTTATTTTTTTCTAGATAATTGTTAGTTAAAATAGATAATTTGGTCTTTGACCACCCAAACGAACCATCTTTTAGAAAATATAATTCAATATTTTTAAATTATTAAAGTGAACAATCTCAGTCTCTGTGAGATCAATATGCCTTACTCAAGCCATTTTCTATTCTATAATTGATACGTGCGCTTGCGTAGGGTAAAACCTAGAGTCATTAAGGTATTGTTTTTCACCACATATTTTTATACACCTAACGTACGCATCAAGTTTTTGGCGTTGTTACCGGGGACTAAGCATTGTTCAATAGCTTTAGTAATTTATTTACATTATCTTATTGTAGCTGTAGCTAAAGTGAGATTTTTGTGTGATTGACAGGTACTCTAAAGAGCGTAAAAGGGAAGAGCAGAACTTCTAAAGTTGTGTCTCGAACTTTTATGAGTTTTAGTTACCTAGATTTTTTCATATTAATTCTTGTTTTATTTTCTGTAATTTAGAAGTAGTTTAATTTAGACTAGATTTTATTTCAGAAAATTTTAGAAAAATAATAAAAAAAAATTAAAAAAAAAATTTGAAAAAAAAATATATAGTTGTTTGAGTAGCGTATGACCGATAGACCGACCATATCTAATTTAAGCACCGCGTTAGTCCAATACGATCCTAAGATTGAAAAAACTCTTCGTCATCTACGTTGATTTATTGAAGAGCGTCATCGTCAATAAGAAGAACCAATGGCTGACCGAGGAGCTTACCAACAAAGGGCACTAGAGACATCACTGAAACGATATTACGCGCCTGATCTGTACGATTCCTATGCTGATTTTCCAGAAGAAGATGGAGCGAAGCACTTTGAGATCAAGACAAGCATGATCAATATGCTTCCAAAATTTTAAGGCCTTAGGATAGAGAACCCATACCAGCACATCAGTGATTTCCTAGAGGTAGCATTTACTGTTAGGTTTGACAATTTACCCAAAAATGACTTGCAAGTGAGATTATTCCCTTGGTCATTAAAAGAGAGAGCTAAAAGATGGTACATCAAATTAGCAAAAGAAATTAAAATTGATTGGGAAGCCCTTAAGAAAAAATTCATTGAAAAGCACTATCTAATAGGAAAGACCTCAGAAGTACAAGATGCAATCAAAAGCTTTAGGCAGTTACCTGGTGAGCATTTTCATGATGCATGGGAAAGATATAATGAAATTTTGTATAAATGTCCCCATCATAGGTTTTCCGACCAAGATATTGCTAAAAACTTCTATATGGGACTTGGTGAGACTCATAAGACTTTGATAGATGCGGCCACATAAGGTCAGTTTATCTTAAAGCCATCTAAAGAACTTTTTGAGATATTTGATAATATCAGTGGAAACATAATTCAATATCAATCTGAGTTGAGGTCTAGAGGTGGACAATAGGATAGGAGATCTGAGAAATCGTATATTGTAGAGCATGATGATATGAGAGATACCATGGCACTGTTTGGAGAGAAATTAGAAAAAATTGAAAATTTTATGCAGTGAAGTCATTCCCCTCCTAGAGAGATGTTTGAAGTTGAAGCTAAATATTCCCCACATGAGTGTCAGGAGATAATGGCCGTTGATGCCAATGCATTGTGGAACTATTCCAATCATGCTCCTTTCACCAATTTATACACCTCCAATTCCAGAAATCACCCACTCATGTCTTACAAATCTACCAATGTAGAGAATCCACCATCAAAATTCCAACAAGGGCAATCATATAATCAAAAGTCAAGGTTCACAGAAAAATAGCAGTCATACAATCAACAGTCAAGGTTCATAAAAAAACAGCAGTCATACAGCCAACAGCCGAGGTTTCAACAGAGTCAACAATCATTTGACTCCTAACCAACAATCATGGCCAGAAATTCTCAGTTTAACTACCAACCAAGAACATCGAATAATTCCCAAGCCCTCCAGCCATTCAATAACAACCAAGCTTTATAGCCTTCTAATAATTCCCAAGCTCTATAACCATTCAATAATTTCCAAGAGCTTCAGCAATTCAGTAATAATCAGGTTGTGTAACCCTATAACTACCAAGCCCAGCCACCAAGAAGCCAAACTCCTCCACCTGGTTTCCAGACAAATCGGCTAGAGCAGGTCATAATGGACATTCATAACAATCTAGGCATTCATACTCAATCTTTAGCACAACTGCACATGCAGATTGGCCAAATGGCTAATGAGAGGAATGTGAGAGAGCCAGGAAAACTACCAAGTCAGCCAATAGTCAACCCTAAGCCACAACAATCACTAAAGCTTGGATCTTTTCCTAATAATCCTCATGAGTCGGTTCAAGCCATCACGACTCTAAGAAGTGGGAAGGAAGTGGAGAGTCGAGTTGAGGCAAAGCATGAGGAAAGGTTACAAAGAAGAAGGGAGGTAGAACAAGAACAAATAAAGGAAGTGAAAGAAGAGCAGAGGAAAGAAATTGAAAGGAAAGATGCTAAAAGAGTGCAAAAAGATCAACCATCAGTAGGAGACGATGTCGATCTGACACTACATGAGGAGCCAAACAGGACAAGTTACGAGAAGGCAGCGCCATTTCCTCAACATCTTAGAGAGCCAGCCAAATACGGAAAGATGAAAGAATCTGATATGTTGGATACATTCCAACAAATCAAGATCAATTTACCTCCCTTAGATGTAATCGCCCAAATGCCACCTTATGCTAAGTTTTTCAAGGATCTTTGCACTCGGAAGAGGAAAAGCAGAGGAAAGAATCCAACAAAAATACTCTTGATTGAGCAAGTGAGTTCATTGCTTTTAAGCGATACTCCACTTAAGAGGAAAGATCCCAGTGCTCCCACTATTCCATGTTCATCGGTGACCAGGAAATTGGTAAAGCTCTTCTTGATCTAGGTGCGAGTATTAACTTGCTTCCTTATTCAGTCTACCAACAGCTAGGCTTAGGTGAAATCAACCCCACTGAGGTTGTACTTCAATTTATCGATCGATCAATCAAACAGGCAAGAGGAGTACTTGAAGATGTCATTGTTCAAGTGGGCAAGTTTTATTTTCTGGTTGATTTTGTAGTCCTAGATACATAACCTATCCCTGACTCAAAGAAGTACATTCCAGTAATACTTGGGAGACCATTATTAGCTATGTCAAATGCATGCAGCAATTGTAGAACCGGAGCCATGGATCTGACATTTGGAAATATGAAGGTCAGGATGAATGTGTTCGAAAGAAGCCACCAATTG
The DNA here is from genome assembly GCA_963922005.1 of Cornus suecica. NCBI lineage: Eukaryota > Viridiplantae > Streptophyta > Magnoliopsida > Cornales > Cornaceae > Cornus > Cornus suecica. The sequence continues at coordinate 54,359,792 of OY998241.1, read as the reverse complement.
CCTGAATCTGGGGAATGTTTTCAGATTAATGAGTGCGATGAGCTAGATGATATCATAGCAGATTTTGCAACTCAAATCTTGGAGGGTGATGAGCTGGAGTCCTTTATGACTAGAGAATGGTCAAATGAGGAAGTTACTGATTGGGAGACATATTGGAAGTTACAAAATGAAGAGCTGGAAGCAATGGAAACTGCATTATACACTCAACCCTGGCGGGAGCCGGTTAAACTACTCCCGATAGTCTCAAATATTCCACCAATTTCATCTCTAACTACTCCTCCTACCTTGGAACACAAGGAATTGCCTGAAAAGCTGAAATATGTTTTCTTAGGACCCGATGAGACTCTTCTTGTGATTATATCTTCAAAACTGATAGAAAAATAAGAATTGAGTTTAGTCAAAATTCTAAGTGAGAACAAAGAGGCAATAGGGTGGAGTGTTGTTGATTTGAAAGGCATAGACCCCTCAATTTGCATGCATCTCATACATCTTGAGGAGGATGGAAAGCCATCAAGGGAAATGCAAAGAAGGCTGAATCCAAATATGAAAGAGGTGGTGATGAAGGAAATAGTGAAATTTGCAGGATGTGGGTATTATTTATCCCATTTTTTATAGTACATGGGTAAGTCCAACTCAGGTGGTGCCGACGAAGTCAGGCATCACAGTGGTGCCAAACTCAAAAGGTGGGCTAATTCCACAGCGCATGACCACTGGGTGGCGTGTGTGTACTGATTATAGAAAGCTCAATCTGAACACCAGGAAGGATCATTTTCCATTACCATTTATTGATCAAATCTTGGAGAGGTTAGCCGGGCAGAGCTATTACTATTTTCTGGATGGGTATTCCGGCTACAATCAGGTGGCAATTGACCCTGTTGACTAGGAGAAAACCACATTTACTTGTCCGTATGACAAGTTTGCATATAGATGGATGTCATTTGGGTTATGTAATGTGCCAGCAACATTCCAACGGTGTATGATGTCTATCTTCTCTGACATGGTAGAGAAATTTCTTGAGGTATTTATGGATGATTTTTCATTTTTTGGGAAAATCTTTGAAGACTGTTTGAAACATCTAGAAATGGTACTTAAGAGATACACGAAGACGAATCTTATCCTAAGTTGGGAGAAGAGCCATTTCATGGTTCAAGAGGGGATAGTCCTGGGCCATATTGTATCAAAGTGGGGGATAGAGGTTGATAAAGCAAAAGTTAAATTAATTTCAAAACTGCCTCCTCCAATATCTATTAAGTAGATACTCTCTTTTTTGGGCCATGCCGGGTTTTACCGAAGGTTTATCAAAGATTTCAGCAAAATTGCCCGGCCGCTATGCAACTTATTGGCTAAGGATGTGACATTTGTCTTTAGGGTGAAGATTGGCAATGGCTTCAGAACTTCCAATCTTCACCCTAAAGAACCCTTCAAACTTGCTTCTTAGGCCAAGCAATTTTTTCCATGCCCAAGATCCGTTATTAGAATACTTGAGCTGCCAAAAGGATTTGTTTTTAATGAGATAAACATGAGCCCATTTAGCCCATAAGGAGCACTGAGAATGGTTGAGAAGCCTCCAAACATGGTTAGACATGGCAACATTATTCCAAATGGAGAGGTCCTTGATTCCAAGCCCTTCTTTAGCTTTAGGACAACACAAATTAAGCCAAACAAGTTTCTCACCCCCGCCCTTAAGATCAGGGCCCTTCCAAAAAAACTTAGAATGGCATAGATGTCCTTCAAAAGGCTCTTAGGGAGAACAAAAGAAGAAGACCAGTACACCTGAAGAGAGAAGAGGACATATTGGATGAGTTGAAGTCCCCCAGCAAAGGACAACAACCTGCAACAACAAGAATGAACTCTTTTAGTGATTCTCTGAATGAGGTTGATCGAAGCCAAATATCATATATTTAAAGCTCCTAATTATACATTGTTATGTCTATGATTATTATTTTATTGGTGCTTTTATACGGTTTTCGTGTTTTAAGATATTTCAGGCGATGTTATGTAAAATGAGTTTAATTCGATGAATTAACTAGATCTGTGACTCAAGATTGTTTGAGAGATGAAATCATGGATAAAAGACCTATAAGGGACCAATAATAAGTCAAGAATTCAAAATGAGTGAAGTTAGTTGGTATTCTGGTGTTTGGTTTAAAGGCAACATCCCTAGACATGCCTTCATCTAGTGGACCTTTATATTCAACAGAATTTATACCCAAGATAAATTGTTTTTGATGGGCCTCACTCAACAAAACAAATGTGTTTTATGTCCAAACCTTGAGTCTCGAAATCACCTTTTCTTTGAATATCCCTTTTCTCTAAATGTTTGGACTGCTATAGTTGCTAAAGGTTCGCTTCATTGTCCCTTCTCCCATTGGGATGATCTTTTAAAGTGGTGTTCCTCTCCTCAAAGTAAAGTCGTCTTCATATCCTCTGTAAATGGAGTTTTGCAGCCACTGTCTATGTCCTTTGGAGTAGGAGGTGTAGAAGATTTTATACTGAGGTTGCTAGGCCTGCTTCTCTCTTACAAGATGAGGTTCTTGATACTGTTAAGTTCAGAGCTTACTCTTTTCAGAGTATTAGCCCCTCATCTCAGAATCTGTTCTATTCTCATGCCTGGGGTCTTCCTAATTCCATTCTCAAGTGATGGTGTTTTGTCTTTCTTTGGAGCTTGCTTCTGGGCTTGGAAGACAGTCTTGCATTTGGTTTTTTTTTTTTGCTTGTATATTTTTTGGGGGTTTGTGTGCTTCCCAGATTGTCTGTATGAGGAAGCTTGTCCCCTTTTGGGTCCTTTTGTTATGGTGGGTGTGGGGTATCCTTGATAGCCCTCATGCTTGTACAGTCCTCTTCTAGCTGGCTTTGGCCTTTGTTCTATAATATCCTGATTTTTCAAATATATATATATATATATATATATATTTATATTGCTTATAAAAATGTTGGGTGTTTAAAATTAGTATACATATATATATATATTCAAAAAGGCCCACACTTTTATAAGTAGTATACTACATATAATTTATTTTAAAAATATTAATTTAGTTACTAATTTATTTTTTAGGAATATTTTGGGCAAAAAATATCAATTTAAGGGTATTTTGAGCATAAAATATCAATTTCTATTGACAGGGGGCCGTTTGTTAACAGAGTAGTAACGGAATGGGGGTTGTGTAAGGTGAAAAAAATACAGGGGGTTAGATGACACCTCAGGGAGTGTTTGTTAAAAGTTTGCAAACCATAGGGAATTGTTTGTTAATAGCCCTATAATTTAAGTAATGAATTATAGTAGTTTGTGTAATATAATGTGTATATATCTATGATAAGAAAATATATGATATAATTCTTTTTCGGTATTCATAAATAACAATTTTTTTTTATTTGAATCTTAAAAAAAAAGTGAGCTAATTTAAAAAGGACACAAAAATAATATAATTCTACAATCTAAATAATTATTTTTACAAAATTAAAATATAAAAAATTATAAAAATTGATCATAAACAAATTATATATATATGTGCATAGTTTTATTAGTGCAAATGGAATATGTTCAGAGTCATCTAGATCCATCATTTCTCTCTCTTTTTAATATAACGCTTAATTAAATTTAATATATATTATTTATTAGATAACTCTTGGATTAATTGTTTCTTAACCTATCTTACCTTGTAAAGGTAGAATTAATATGTAATTTAAAATTAGGAGCTGAAATCTTTATACTTTTAATATTATATATATATTAAAAATAGACGTGAGTAACAATTTATATTAATATTGTTCGAGTGAAGTTATTTAAAAAATTAACAATCTTGATAAGAATATAATTGTTTCTTTTTGTAAATGATACAAATTTCCATAATATCTAAAAATAACAAGATATTAGCCCATTTTTGACTAAATAATTATTTTATTTTATTTTATATTTTATTGCTGTATGGATGGAATAATCCTACAAAACAAAAATTGAATAATTAAATAGAATAAAACATAACCGAACTTATGTTTCAAGAAGACAAGACAGAGTGTTAAACAAAAGAGTAAAGTAATAAAGAAAATTAAATTAACATGGAAATTTGAATTAAAATTTTATGAAAATAGTGAAGTAAAAGTAATTTTAGAAAACTAAATAAATATTAAATGAACTAATCTTTTGAAACACTAATTTTGCATAAATTCTATAGGTAGGTAATTACTTTTATGAAATTAAGTGATTAAAAATTATTTAAAATATATATTATTTTCTTTTAAAAATACTTAAACACTAACTTTCATTAAAAAATAATTAAATAAGTGAATATAAATTTAAAATATACATAAACAGTTCTTTAAAAATCAGATAGATATAAAATTTGATATACAACAAAATTGAAAAATTATGGAAGAAAATGAAATTATTCTCCATACTACTCAACACCAGTATTAATATCAATTTAGTCGAATTCAATTTCTCAAACCCAACTTTAGGTATGATAAAAAAAATGTAAAATAAAAAGATCACCACACTAATACATATAAATAAAGAAGATTTAGAAATTTTCTCAAACTAAAATGTTTATATATAAATAAAAGCAATTATTTGTAATAGATAGATATAGATATTTAACAAAATTGAAATATTTTCCTAATGGAGACAAAAGAAAAAAAAAAATTTCAGATTAATATATTGAAAACCAAAAAAAAAAACATTCAAAAATTTCCTCAAACTCAAAGTAATATATTGATAAAATAAAGTAAAAAAAAAATGAATAAAAACCCAATCAAATATGTCCAAAATACAAATACCAATTATATTAAAAAGGATAAAAAAATTCAAAATATTCTATCAAATTCAATTCCTCAAACTCAAAGTAATATGTAAAAATTTAAAACACTAAAATATCCTCAACTTCAAACTAATGTAATGAAAAAATAATAGTGAGGGAATAAGAACTCAAACTAATATTTAACTAACTATATATAAAATATTCTTTCTATCTATTCCATACCATACAAAAGAAATTTTTATTTAGCATTAATAGCAAACTACAAGAATACATACAACTAAGATAGAAAAACTAAAATTCATAATAAAGATTGTGCATCATTAGATTCGAGTGTATTTGAAATAAAGAACAACTTGAATTAAATGGAATTGATAAAGTATTCAACTGTGTATATATATATATATATATATATATATATATATATATAATTGAGTAAAGAGAGTGGAAATTGGAACCTTCCGTGTCGTATTATCAGATTGAATAAAAAAGAATAGAAGAGTGAAAAAGAGAATAAAGAAAAAGAAAGAAAGTAAATATCAATATTTGGTACCATTATCTTTTCCACCAATCTTTTGAACTCAAACTAATACAAATAATTACAAAAAATAAAATAAACATATACACTCAGACTAATACATTAAAAAATAGAGTGAAAATAATTAATTTTTTTCAAAAAAGTAAAATATCAAGAAAAAGAGAGGAGACATACCTATAAGTTTAATCAAAATCAGAGAAGGAATTTTTTGTCTCGAGCATAAAGGAAAACTATGCTGAAGTTGATGCTTGCAGTTATGCCAACATATACTCTTAATTTCTAATGTTTTAAACTCCCTAAATCTCTCATTAGTAATTTGTGAAGCCAATTGAGAGATTTCTGGTGGAATGGATTTAGAAGGAAGAAGAATATATAAAAGGTATAATTATACTATTAATAAGATTAAATCTATTTAGATAACAGTTCAATAGATAATAGAATTATAAATAAGCTAAATTACCTTTTTTAAAATAATCTTAGAGTTACTTTTATTAATCCACGTAATCTAGTTATAAATTTTTTAGGGTTCGGAATTTAGAACTAAAAAAGAAGATGGTAATTCTTTTACTAATAAGTAACATTTTTTATAAATTATGATTTAAATAAAAGTTGAGTAGAGTTAGAATCATAAACATGGTAAATTAGGTTTAATAAAATAAAAGTTAATACTTTTTAAAAAAAAAATTAAAACCGTGAAATTGTTTGTAGTTTTAATATTGGGATAGGTAGTATAGAAAGAGATAAATTTATGATAAGATTAACTTAAAGAATTTAAATACAGTAAGTATCAAACATATTGAGATGGTAAAGTTTATCTGCATCTCTATCAAAACATTGAGTTGAAGTGGATTTTTAACACTAAATTTCTTGTTTCGATGTTGGATGGTAACAAAGGTAATAATTTATGTAAGATTTTTAAAGAATTTAATTGTAATTGAATTTAAATTTAAGATTTAATATAAAAAATAAAATATAAAGATTAGAGATAATTGAAAAACTCAAAAATAAAAAATAAAATATATTGTAAAATCTAATTAACAAATTAAAAAAAAAAGTAATAGAGATAATAAGAGAGAATACTTGCCGGTTTAGAGTCTTATTATAGTAATATAAGAAGAGATACGCTAATCAAATATATATATATATATATATATATATTTTTTTTTAAATATTTAAAAAGAATACTTATATTTGTAGGAGTCTAAATACTTGTAATAGTAGTATAGATTAGATATAATTTTGTAAACGTGTCCGTGACTATTCTTTCAGAATCTATTTCGAGGTGCAATGTGCAAGGAAAATTCCAAGTTCCAGATGATGGTATCCATTCAACTGCTGTCCTCATCAATAATCAATTACGTCATTACTCCCTTCATTTTGTACAACTAACAATCCAAGTGGGTCTCCATCAAATCTGGGCCTAAAATTCAAAGTTTGCTTTATTGGCAGCTAAAAATCAAAAAGACTTCCCAGCCTCCCTCACAACTAAATCTGAGTTTCATAAACTAAACCCATTTCTCATATACCAGCTAATAATTTTTTTAAAAATATTCAAAGAGAATACTTACAAGATCAGGAGGTCAACCTTGAAATAGTGAAACACTTGACACTTAGTATAGATATATATAATTTTGTAAAGGATTAATTTCATAAAACCTTCTTATACTATTTAATTTAATTAATTAATTTTTATTGTGTCCATTTTGCTCCTTATCCTATTTAATTTTATCACTATATCCCCTCCTCTCACTTTTTGAGTCATAATACCTAAACTATCATCAATCGTATAGGAGGGTTTAGTGAAATCAAGCATTTAAAAAAATTACTTTTCAAAAATCAATTATATTTTTCGTAAAAACTATAAATTTCAAAAATATATATATTTTGGAAAAAAAAAATTTCGAAAACAATATATATTGGAAAAAATATATATATTTCGGAAAAAATATATATATTTCAAAATATATATATATCGGGAAATATATATTTATATATATATTGGAAAATGATATATATTTCGGAATATATATATAATTCGTCAAAAATATATATTTTCCGAATTGTTTTAAAAAATATGAATTTTTTTCTGAAAAATGTTTTTTTTTTGTGAAAAATATACATTATTTTTCAAAATATAAAAAATATATATTTTGGAAAAAAATTATATTATTTTCTGAAAAAATAATATATTTTTCTCAAAAAAATTATTTTTCAGAAAAAATTCATATTTTGGAAAATATTTTATATTTTTCTCAAAAATATTATTTTTCAGAAAAAAATCATATTTTGGGAAAACAATTCGGAAAATATATATTTTTGACGAATTATATATATATTCCGAAATATATATCATTTTCTAATATATATATATATATCCTGAAATATATATATATTTTTTAAATTTATAGTTTTTACGAAAAATATAATTGATTTTCGAAAAATAATTTTTTAAAAGGTTTGAATTCACTAAGCCTCCCTATACTATTGTGGGTAATTTATGTATTATGACTCAAAATGTGAGGGGAGAGGGCATAGTGATGAAATTGAATAGTATAGGGAGTAAAGTGGACACAGTGATGATTAGTTGATTAAATTGAATAGTATAGGGGGGTTTTGTGTAGTGACTATTCTTTCATAATCTATTTCGTGGTGCAATGTGCAAGGAAAATTCCAAGTTCCAAACCATCGTATCCATTCCACTGCTGTCCTCATCAATAATGTGATCTCTCTTCATTTTCTACAACGAACAATCTCAGTGGTCTTTAAATTCAAAATTTGAGGGCTAACAAACTACAAGTCTTCCCAGCCTACGTCAACACACGCACCTCTACCACTCATTTCCTATGTTGTCCTCTAAATCTGAGTTTTATAAACTAAACCCAGCTCTCATATACGAAAAGCAAAGCAAACACAATCAAATTTGATAACCTAATACCAATACGATGCCTTGCTTCAATATCTCCACAGCCCTTCTCTCCCTTTCTTTGCTCCTCCTCATCACTCAAATCACCTCCCAACCTTTTTCATATTACTGCCCAACCACTTCCAACTACAGCACCACTCTTAATAGCACTTTTCACTCGAATCTCAATCGCCTCCTCTCCACATTCTCCTCTAACGACACTACTCCCATCAACGGCTTCAGCGAAGAAGTATTTGGTGAAAGCTCCGACTCCGTCTATGGCCTCTTCCTCTGCCGCGGTGATGTCACCACTACCCAGTGCCAAGATTGCGTCACAACTGCGATACAGGAGATAGGACAGATTTGCCCCAACAGAAGCGTGGCCATAATCTGGTACGACTTCTGCATGTTGCGTTACTCCAACAGAAACATCTTCAACAGTATCTCCTTGTATAATAATAGTAGCGACTTGCTTTCGGTGACCATGTGGAGCACGGCGAACGTGACATCGGAGGTTGAGAGGTTTATGGCTTTGTTGGGGAGCACGATGGATGCGCTGGCCACCACTGCGGCGAGGGGTGGCTACGATAAGAAGTTTGCGAAGTTTGCGGTTAATGAAACCAATTTCAATGCGTTTCAGAAGCTGTATACACTGGCGCAGTGTACGCCGGACCTGACCACAAGTGATTGCGACACGTGTCTTCGGGATGGTATAGGGCGGTTGCCGGCTTGCTGTGGCGGGAGGCAAGGTGGAAGAGTTCTGTTTCCCAGCTGTAATGTTCGATATGAGATCTACTCTTTCTTCAATACCTCTGCGGTCACACACGCGCCTGCACCTGTTCTTCCTCTAACTCCTCCTGCTTCTCCCTCTCCTCCAAATCGCACTGATTCTAAATTTCTAAGTCCTCCTACAGCTAAAGGTTAACTCCGAATCCTACACATTCTTTAATGGCACGAATCTTGTGCACTTTGAAAAATAATTATATTTAGAGAAGCTCACGAATGTCGCAGCATCAAAACATAATAGTTGGTTTCAGTTTTCTGGAAATTAAGAAACCCAATTATAAAGTGACCCTTTTTTAGGAATTGTCTTTTATTATTCTCTAACAACTGTTATTTGAAATTTTGTAACCTGTTTTTAGAGTTGCGACTTTTATAATGGCTGGAGTCTTGTGCACGGAGCATAATTTATCAGATTTAAGGAAATTCACATAGGTCATGAGTTCAAGACAAAAAACAGGTCGCCAAACCGATATAAGGCTGCACATAATCCTCTACGAAATGTGAACTTTACCAAAGTGAATGGCACAAAACCCGTGGTAGTATGAACATGGTTATATAACCCTCACATGATTTTTAAACATCCATATTCTATACATTTGGTGCAAATAGCCCTTCCATTTCATTTTTTGGTGCGTGAGATGTTGAATTACCATCTTGTCCTTATTTATTTATTTAATTTACAAAAAAAAACTGAGATGTAAAATGATAATTTAGACCATTTTTTTTTGGAGTGTTTAATAACAAATTAGACCATTTTTTTTTGGAGTGTTTAATAACAAATGAGGCATTTTGGCAAGTGATTAAGGGCATTTTCAGTATTTGAGAAAAAATATTGCATGTGAAAATCACGTGCCTAAAATCATGCCAAAAAAGTGAACGAAATCTTGATTGAGGTGGTCAAAGTATACATTTTTACAATACTACTAGTGCTTATACATATTTTGAACTTTGGGGGAGTTATCTCCACATTTTCATACTATTGGGCGCTTTCCTTTCCGCCATTTACCTAAAGTTTTATTTGGTTGTAATGAATTGTCACTCAAGCAGTGTTCTTCGATGCAGGGAATGGGGAACCATCAACGGCTGTAATAATTGCCATTGTTGTGCCAGTAGTTGTGTTAGTGGTGCTCTTTTCTATTGGTTTCTGGTGCAAAGCGAGGAAAGCAAGGAAGAAACACAATACAATTAAAGAGGAATATTCTGGTAATACGAAATTACCAAGAAAATAAAAAAGGAATCCAGCTGCACTTGATTAGATTAAATTTGCATTTTTGGGTATCACTCATATTAAAGCACTTGATGTTTAATTTTTCAGATGTGGATGATGTCACAACAGTACAGTCCTTGTCGTATGATTTTGGAACAATTGAGGCAGCCACAAATAACTTCTCTCTTGAAAACAAAATTGGTGAAGGTGGATTTGGTCCTGTTTATAAGGTATGTGGTTCAAGCATAGATACCAAATTATGTGATTCAGGATCCATATTGACTCATTAATTAAGTGTTCTTAAACCAATTACCAAACCGTAAACTTTCACATGTATATACTTTCTTCAACACCAAAATCCCATTTGAGAATACACTATAATCAGTAATTTTGGATAACAAAAATTGAGGAATCTTCGTAAGTTCACGAATAAATATATTTCTATGTTCAAATTTACAGATTGGAACATAAAGTTATGAAGTAATTAATGTGCGATTTTTCAGTAATGACTTAGTGTTATATTCATTAGGCTAGAGAGTTTAACATCTTATGTGTTGGTTTTGATAAAGTAAAGAAGATGAAGGGAAGAATAATTTATGTATAAAATGAATTAATGAATGAATCAATTACAATAGGTAAAGCCTCTATTTATAGAAGAGAATCAAGTAGACTTGGAGTAGGGAACAAGCTAAGGTGAAACAGGTCGGGCTATATACAATGGACCGAGCTATATATACATATATTCTAACATCCTCCCTCAAACTTAAGGTGGGAGATGTGAGATCAACTGGAGTTTGGAAACCAATTCCTGAAATCTTCCTGGCGGATGAACTTTGGTGAAAATATCTGCAGTCTGATCTTTGGATGATATGTGAAGAAGGCGAACAGTACCACTATGCACATGTTGACGAATAAAGTGACAGTCAATTTCAATATGTTTGGTGCGTTCAGGGAACACATCATTGTGAGCAATCTGAATAGCACTCCGGCTATCACAAGGAAGAGTGGTAGAAGAACCTTGAGAAACTCCCATGTCTTGTAGAAGCCACCGAAGCCAGATAAGTTCCCGAGCAGTGTCAGCAAGAGCACGATATTCTACCTCAGAACTAGATCGAGAAATGACAGTTTGCTTCTTGCTACGCTAAGAGATGAGAGAATCTCCTAAGAAGAAACAGTAACTAGTAGTAGAACGACGATTAGTAGGATCTCCTGCCCATTCAGCATCAGAATATGCAAATAAGCTTAAGAGACGAAGTAGATGAAAAATGAAGACCATGAAACAAAGTGCCTTTGACATAGCGAAGAATGCGAAGAACAGTAGTATAATGAGTTGTCCGTGGAGCAGACATGAACTGACTAACTAGATGAACTGCATAAGCAATATTTGGACGAGTGACGGTGAGATAGACAAGACTGCCAACCAACTGTCGATACAATGTGGCATTGATAAGTGGATCACCATCAAGAAGAGTGAGCCTGAGATTAGTTTCCACAGAGTCAATACTGTCTTGGAGTCAGTGAGACCTGCTCGGTCAAGAATATCAGAAGCATATTTCGCTTGAGATAGATAATAACCACCATAATCATAAAGAACTTCAAGACCCAAGAAATAACTAGGACGTCCGAGATCTTTCATTTCAAAATGAAGATTGAGAGACCGTTTGAGATCGGAAATACCAGTGATATCGTCTCCTGTAATGATCATATCATCAACATAAAGAAGTAATAGTATGAGACCAACATCTGTCTTACGAATAAAGAGCCCCGAATCATATGCATTAGAGGTGAATCCAAATTGCTTGATAGTGAAGCTAAACTTTCCAAACCATGCACGAGGAGCTTGCTTAAGACCACATAATGTTTTCTGAAGTTTGAAAACTTGAGATGGAGAGTGAGTAATGCCTGGAGGAGGTTTCATGTAAAATTCTTCTGTGAGATCACCATTACGAAATGCATTTTTAACATCCATCTGAATATTCTCCATCTTCGAGCAGCAGAAACGGTAAGTAAGCTGCATACTGATGTAAGACGAGCAACAGGAGCAAAAGTCTCTTCATAATCGATCCCATATTCTTGAGTAAAGCCATTAGCAACAAGTCTGGTTTTATATCGTTCCACTGAGCCATCAGATCGAGTTTTAATTTTGTAAACTCATTTACAGCCAACTGCAGTCTTCCCTGGTGGAAGATTCACTAAATCCTATGTATGAGCTTTGTCTAGAGCCTGTAATTCCTCAATCATAGCTTTCTTCCAATGTGGATTAGAACTTGCCTCTTTATAGGATAATGGTTCATGATGAAAGAAGATGGTGGAATAATAATGATAATCACAAAAATGATGTGGAAGTTCTCGTACCCGAGTAGATTGACGAGTAATAACAGGAGGAGTTAAAAATAATAGTGTCAGGAACAGAGACTTTAGCGACAGGATCATCAGACAAGGTTGGCTCATTTGGATATATCATAGGAAATAGCGCAGGAAGAGGTACATTGGATGTAATGGACAAAGATAGAGTATTAGAAATCTCTGTAAACGGATCAAAATCAGTGGTTGGTGCAGTATCATCCTCTGATGGAAAGAGGCTAAGTGTAGGATTAGTGAAAAACAGAGTAATAGAAGATGGTGTAAGATTAAACTTGGAAAGAGAGGAGAACATTTTATGTCCCCAAAATATGACATGACGAGAGATGCGAAAACGTTTAGAAAGAGGATCCCAACACCTATACCTTTTATGTTCAATTCCATATCCCAAAAAATAACAGAGACGAGAACAAGGTTCAAGTTTTGAATGTTCGTGCGGCTGTAGTAGGACAAAACAAACACAACCAAAAACCTTAAGAAGATTGTAGTTAGAAGATGAGCCATACAATCGTTCATAAGGAGTTTGGTTGTCAATGTTGGGTATGAGATTGCGATTGATAGTGTAAACAACTGTGAGAGCAGTTTTCCCCCAAAAACATTCAGGACAAGAATTGTCAATAAGAAGAGTACGAACAGTATCTAAGATATGACAATGTTTACATTCCGCATAACCATTTTGTTGAGAGGTTCCAAGACAAAAATATTAAGACACAGTTCCCTGTTGACGAAGGAATTTTTAAAAATTTGTTTCCCTATATTCCATGGCATTGTCAGTACAAAAAAATTTTATGGGACAAGAGAATTGTGTTTTAACTATACGAACAAAATCATAATATATTTGAGGTAATTCTGAGCGCTTTTTGTTAAGAAAAATTCAAGTGAAACGGGTGTAATCATTGACAAAAATGACAAAATATATTTTGGTTGTTTTCCTAATTGACAAGGTAAACAAGAAAGAGTATCAGGTTTGACATTGCCAAGTTTGCCAGGTGATACTAAATAGCGAAGTCTATCAACAGACACATGTCCTAACCTAGAATGCCATAAGTTGAAATGAGAGAAGGATGATGTAGCAGCAACTGTAGAACCAGAGGAATGATGTGGAATGTGAAGATGAATGAGCTCAAACATGCGTCCAACCTTATGGCATATCTCAATGGTCCATCATGTCTTCGAATCCTACACATGACAACCAGAAGAGGAAAAAATGATTGTGAGACCAAGATCACATAATTGACCAACAGAGATAAGATTGATAGTCAACTGAGGAATATGTAAAACAGCTGGAAGAGAGAGATTGGATGTAGAAATTGATCCTATATGATTAACTGACAATTGAGATCCATCAGTAGTGTTAATTGATGATGGATGAGAGATATTATTTTTAAAATGAAAAATTGAAGAATCATCAGTCATATGATTGCAACATCCAGAATAAAAAAAACCAAGAATTACCTGTGGTGACGGACATAGCATTACTAGAGGGGATAAAATCTGTTTGGGTAAAGTGACAAGGTCATTTGTAAAGACTGCTAGACTGGCACTTTCTAAAGGACAAGATTCTTCCACAATGGTAGCATTGACAGACTTAGATGATTGGTATTGTTTGGCTGGAGCTTCGTGAGATGAATAGGAGCGAGACTTTTTGTAAGGACTCTTGAAGCAATCATTGTTATTTCGAGGATGTTTTAGACGACGAATTTGGACCAATTTGTGTTTGATGGTGCAGAAGCGATGACGATCAGTAATTGACAGTAAATGAAAAGAAACCATTGATTAGTCTGATGGGTTTTTGAGAAACAAGATGAAAGAAACCCTAGAAGGGTTCTAATGCAGAGATTACAAAGGCTCTGATACCATGTTGGTTTTGATAAAGTAAAGAAGATGGAGAGATGAATAATTTATGTATAAAATGAATTAATGAATGAATCAGTTACAATAGTTAAAGCCTTTATTTATAAAGAAGAACCAAGTAGACTTGGAGTAGGGAACAAGCTAAGGTGAAACGGGCCAGGCTATATACAATGGACTGGGCTATATATACATATATTCTAACATTATGAATTAGTGTATGCTCATGTAAGTGTGGAAATGCCCAAGATCATCAAACATCGGGTCCATCAGGCTAATGGCCCAATAAAATTCTCACAAGCTCAATGAGTAAGCCTATTTCAGTATGTATTTCTTTGGTGAAGAGAAATAGTAATGCCATGGTGATGTAATCCAGGTGGTATTGCCCTAATGGGCCAAAAGCCCAAAGAGAAAATGTATATAAGGAAAGTCAAAATTTAATAAAAGGGAGGATGATTGTGTAGTGCATTTTTAGGAAATTACACTTTGGCGCCGTCTGTGGGAAGACTGTTCAAGGAGTTCCTGACTTTCCAAATCTGTCATTCGGGATTTGTAAAATCGTCTCCTTCTTCCCATCTCGTTAAGCTGAGTTTGTTTGTTAAACCCAAAGATCTTTCACCACCTTTTAAAACCGTAACTTACTACTTCTCGGGCAAAGATGTCAGTCACTCGTTCACAAGCAGACGCTCCAACCACTGTGGACAGTCGTGCGGGAAGTCCCCAGTCCATGGAGCAAATCCTTCAACGCCTGGTAGCTGCTAAGGAATGCAGCCTAGCTCTGGAGAAGCAGAATGCAGAGCTCATGGCGAGGTTGGCTCCACCACCAGCTGCCCCTCCGGTAGTAGCACCCGACCCTCCGGTAGCGATGCTCGACCATTCTCTGAATCAGAGAGATAGCGACAGACCGGAAGAGCACACCGAGTCTTCCTAGCGCTTAGGAAAGGCTCCCGCAACCGACGAATCCATGACCCCTCAAAAACTGCAGGCAATGATGAATGAATTCCAAAGGAAAGTCCTTGGGGACTTGAGGGCCAGATCTACCGATGACATGGTCATCCAAGCGTCAACCGAGTTGGTACAGTCACCTTTCGTCCCCGAGATAACCCAGGAACCTTTTCCAAAGAAATTTGTTATGCCTCAGTTCACCCCATATGATGGCACCAAGGACCCCGAGGAGCATATCTATTAGATCCACCAGAAGATGACCATGTACGCTGAGAACGAGTCCTTGCTCTGCAAGGTGTTTTCCACAAGTCTCGCTGATACAGCTCTATTATGGTTCTGGAAGCAGCCACCCCGATCCATCGGCAGCTGGCAACAATTGACGAGGCTCTTCATTTCCCAATACTATGGGAACAAGAGACAGAAGAAGACCATATCCTGCTTCTTCACCATGATCTAGGAGAAAGGAGAGTTACTGAAAAGTTTTCTATCCCGATTCAACATCGAATCTTCTTCTGTCGATAACTGTGACCAGCACTCTACTGTTGAGGCCTTCCAGATGGCCCTCATTCCAGGGACTAAGTTCCACCAGTCTCTGGTAAAGCGCCCTCTATCGGGCATTGGGATTTAAACTCCAGAGCTCAGGGGTACTTGAGGATTAAAGAAGAGAAAACCGTCAGGCAGAAGAGGGCGGCCTTGGTCAGCATTGAAGCCCAGTCAAAGGATTGAGTGACCGATTGAAGCGTCCAATTTCTTCAGAACCATCAGCTCCTTCGAGATCGTCAGCCCCGAAGCCATTCAAACACTCCAAATTTGAAAAGAGAACGACGCCCCTGAGGGTCAGCCTTGCGAAACTCTACCA
This sequence comes from Cornus suecica, assembly GCA_963922005.1. NCBI lineage: Eukaryota > Viridiplantae > Streptophyta > Magnoliopsida > Cornales > Cornaceae > Cornus > Cornus suecica. Next base: position 54,343,595 of record OY998241.1, on the reverse strand, counting down.
GGAAAACAAAACCAATGGGATCTTCCAACAACCCCCAACCATCAGATAGCCACTTGATCAAAGGGACAAGTCAAAGCACTGTGCTTTCCATGGTGATTTCGGGCACATCACAAATGAGTGCCAAAATCTCAGATAATAGGTGGAGGTCAGATAATAGGTGGAGGCGCTGCTGCTTTGCGGAGAGCTCCGAGATTATGTCCAATGGGATAGACCGAGGACCGATCAACGTACCCCTAGTGCCCCTCAAAATCCCGCAGATGCACAGCCGGTCAGGGTCATTAATATGATTCTCGGAGGCCCCCCATCCAAAGAGACTAAAGGATCCCGACGGAGCCACCTACGGAAAGCCCGCAAGGTGAGAAGAGTCAACGAAGTCAATGAAGTCCACCATAGGAAAGGAGAAGTGCAGATCATTTTCTCTCCATCAGAGCTTCGGAACATCTAAACCCCACATGATGACCCACTAGTTGTGACCCTGATGATAGCCAACTGCCTTGTGAAGAGAGTCATGATCGATCCTGGGAGCAGCGCAAACATCATCACCAAATGGGCTTTTGAGAAGCTCGATATTGACCCAAACGAAATTATAGCATCTCGATGCCCTATTGCAGGTTTCGATGGAAGGAAAATCGAACCGATCGGGGAAGTCCAATTGCCGGTATCAGCTGCTCAAAGGACCCTGAATTAGATATTTGTTGTGGTAGATGTCAAGCCTTCGTACAATCTGCTCATGGGAAGGGGATGGATTCACCAAATGCAGGGTGTGCCCTCAACTCTTCACTAGGTCATGAGATGCATAAGCCCCAACGGTCTAGGTACCGTTGACATCAGGGGTGACCAGGTGGCCGCCAAGGAGTGCTACGTAGGGGTGGCAAAAAAACCCGCCCCGCCCCGAACTGGCCCCGAACCCGCCCCGTTTATCCACCCCGTCCCGCCCCGTTTAGCTAACCGGGGCGGGTATGGGGCGAAAAAAAATCCCCCAATTATAATCGGGGTGGGTATGGGGCACCCCCGCCCCGCCCCGAACCTGCCCCAATTAGCTATATATAAATTTATATTTATATATATATATGAATAAACATGTATTGACGAGTTGTTTATTATGCTTTTGAAATTTTTGATTTTGATTTCATATAGATTTATTGTTTGATTTTGATCTCTTATAATTAGGTTTGATTTTGGGATTTTATTGTTATTTGGGGGAAAAATAATACGTAAACCAACACACATGTGTTGCAATGGTATAATCTCACTCCCAAATTGGGAAGGTGAGGAGTTCGAGCCTCTTAGGAGGCATTGTGGGTGTGGTGTGTGAATTTCTTACCATTCAAAAAAAAAAAAAGTAATCGGGGCAGGGCGGGGTGGGGAAAAATAGTCGGGTATGGGGACGGGGCGGGTGATACCCTCCCCGACCCGCCCCATTGCCATCCCTAGTGTTACGCGGTTACCGTAAAGGAGATCCGGAAAAGGAAAGTCCCAATGACATCCCACTCCAAGGAATAGAGTCCGGGCTCCAAATAGCAATTAAAGGTGGGGGATCCGGGTACCCCAATCGTGGTCGAGCCATTACAGCCAATCTGTGTTGTACCCAATTGCCCGGAAAAAGTTACTTTTGCAGGTACAAATCTTACCGACCTTGAATTGAAAGAACTGACACAATTGCTGCAGGACAACTCTGAAGTCTTCACATGGGAGCATACTGACATGCCAGGATTCGATCCTGATATTGCCCAGCATTCATTGCACGTTGACCCGAACGTAAGACCAATCAGGCAAAAGTAGAGGCGAATGGGAGCGCATCGGAACCAAATTATAGCAGATTGCTCAAGGCTGGTTTTATTAGGGAGGTCAAGTATCCCAAATGGCTTGCCAACGTAGTGGTTGTGTAAAAGAAGAATGGTAAGTGGAGGGTTTGTGTTGATTTTACTTACCTTAACAGGGCATGCCTGAAGGACAACTTTCCACTGCCAAAGATTGACCATATGGTTGACGCTACAGCCGGCTACGACCGTCTAACTTTTATGGATGCCTATTCGAGATACAATCAGATAAAAATGAACCCGATGGATGAGGAAAAAACCTCTTTCATTACTGAGACATGTACCTATTGTTTTAGAGTTATGCCTTTCGGTCTAAAAAATGCAGGTGTCACTTTCTAGAGATTGGTCAACATGATCTTCAAAGGGATGATGGGTACAATAATTGAGGCTTATATTGATGATACTGTGGTCAAGAGTAGGAAAAAGGGAGATCATCTCACCCACTTGCGCCAAATGTTTGACACACTCAAGATGCATGGCATGAAGCTTAATCCAGAGAAATGCTTGTTTGTTGTATCATCCGGACAGTTCCTGGGACACATCGTGGACAGAACCAGGATCCAGGCCAGCCCGACACAAGTCAAGGCCCTGATGGAAATGAAGGAGCCCCAGACACATAAGGACGTTCAAGTCTTAACGGAAAGAGTGGTGGCGTTTAGCAGGTTCATTTCACGACTCACTGACCAATGCAGAACATTCTTTCAGGCAATCAAGGTGAAGAATGGAGAAATCTGGGGTCATGAGCAGTCTGAAGCCCTGGCGAGATTGAAGGAGTATATGGTCATACCCCCGATCTTATCCATACCGGCTCCCGATGAAGTCTTGCATCTGTACCTAGAAGTATCCTCTGTGTCAACCAATGCAGCCCTCATCAGAGAGGATGGGAACCTTCAGATGCTAGTCTTCTACACCAGCAAATCCTTGGCTGAAGTAGAAACCCGGTACAACAAGCAGGAAAGGCTGGTTCTGTCACTGGTGAATGCAAAAAGATGACTAAGGCATTACTTTGAAGCTCATCCAATCATCGTCCCGACTGCCACTCCTCTCCGAGTCATTATGTCGAAACCTAATATTTCTAGGAAAATTTCCAAATGGGCCATTGAATTGGGCATATATGACTTGACTTACATACCTCGGGTTTCCATCAAAGGTCAGGCAGTGGCAGATTTTCTACTCAAAGATGAAACTGAAGAACCTAACAAGATGACTGAGCCAGACACCTGGAAGCTTTTCGTGGATGGTTCAGTCGGCCCCTCCGGATCAGGAATCGGTTTAGAAATCCTGACACCTGACGGTACGCACCTCCACATGTCGGTGCAACTGCAGTTCCCAGCAACCAACAATGAGGCAGAGTATGAAGCAGTCATATCTGGCCTGAGGTTAGCCCAAAGCCTCCGGATCCAGGCCCTAGCAGTGCACAACGACTCTCAGCTAATCGTTTGACAAATTAAAGGGGAATACGAGACAAAAGATCCGAAAAATGGAGTCTTACCGGGGCACTCGTGCTAAAAGAAACAGAAAGCTTTCAAAAAATAACCTTAACTCAGTTCCTGAGGAGCCAGAACTCTGTAGCTGACCACCTAGCCAGTAAGGCATCCTTCGCCGGAGAAGACCTGACTCGGGTTGCGCTGGTGGATTTTATAATCAGGCCAAGTATTCAGGAGCCCGAACAAGTGATGCTTATCCCATGGGAGCCCAGCTGGATGGATCCCCTGATGAATTACCTACGAAGTGGAACACTCCCAGATAACAAACCTGAAGCTCACAAGATCAGGAGGAATTCAACCCGATATTCAGTTATAAATGGGCAAATTTATCGAAAATCCTTCTTAGGTCCTTACTTGAAATGTATTACGCCATCAGAATCAAGAGCAGTGATACAAGAGATACACAGTGGAGCTTGCGGAAACCACTCCGGAGGTAGATCCCTTGCCTATAAGAGACTCTCCCAAGGATACTTCTGGCCCTATTTGTCGCGGGATGCCGAAAAATACGTCCGAAGGTACAAGCCATGTCAAATGTACGGAGACGCTATCCATCGGCCACCTGAGTTCTTACATCCCACCATAGTACCACACCCATTCGCTCGATGGGGAATGGATATCGTGGGACCTCTCCCGAAGGCAATTCGGTTAAATGCCTATGTCCTTCTGGCCACCGATTACTTCACTAAATGGGTAGAAGCTGAAGCCTATCCCACCATCAAGAGTGGCCACGTCATCAAATTCATATAGACCAACATAATATGCAAATTTGGGCTACCAAGGACAATCATGATGGATAATGGGACAAATCTTGACAACAAAGAAGTGATAACGTTTTTTGCCGAGCATGGTATCAACCAGAGTACGTCTTCCATCGGGTACCCACAAGGGAACGGACAGGCGGAAAGGAAAAATTGAACCATATTCAACACCCTGGCCAAAAAGCTTGAGGAAGCCAAAGGGGCCTGGCTCGAGAAACTACCTGAAGTACTCTGGTCATACAAACGACTCCCAGACAACCCACTGGAGAAACCCCCTTTGCCATGAAATATGGCATTGAGGCTGTGATCTCAACGGAGGTCAGGGTTCTAACCCTCCGAAGCGAGGCCTGGTTGGAAGGACCGAATAACCAGCACCTAGCTCACAACCTTGATCTGCTAGGTGAAAGAAGGGAGGCTGTCGGGATCAGGCTGGCCACCTACCAATAGCGTGTCCAGAACCACTTCATACAAAAAGTCAAAAGGAGAGAGTTCCAAGTTGGAGACATGGTCCTTAGGCGAAAAATCGGGCTCGTAGGCAAGCTTAGGGAACTTTGGGAAGGCCCGTACACCATTACCGAAGTCATCGGACACGGAGCATACCGAGTCTGAAGGAATGTGGATGGCGGAATGGAACCAAACTCCCAGAACGCCTCTCGCCTGAAGAGGTACTACCCATAAAGGGCCAAGTTTTACTTTTACTCTGATCTTTTTGTAAGAAGTTTGTAGCACCCGATCAATATAAAATCATTTTTATGGAAAAATAGCTAATAAATATCTGCAGATCAAAATTTGCAAAAAATAAACCAAGTGCTGTATTGTCTATCGCATGGCCTGAAGTGCCCGAAAGACATAACACAGATCTTGAAGATATCAAAATTTTCAAAAAATAAACTAAGTGTTGCATTGTCTATCGCATGGCCTGAAGTGCCTGAAAGACATAACACAGATCCTGAAAAGATCAAAATTTGCAAAAAATAAACCAAGTGTTGCATTGTCTATCGCATGGCCTGAAGTGCCAGAAAGACACAACACAGATCCTGAAGAGATCAAAATTTGCAAAAAATAAACCAAGTGTTACATTGTCTATCGTATGGCCTAAAGTGCCCGAAAGACACAATACAGATCCTGAAGAGACCAAAATTTTCAAAAAATAAACCAAGTGTTGCGTTGTCTATCGCATGGCCTGAAGTGTCCGAAAGACACAACATAGATCCTGAAGAGATCAAAATTTGTAAAAAAATAAACCAAGTGTTGCATTGTCTATCGCATGGCCTGAAGTGCCCGAAAGACACAACACAGATCCTGAAGAAATAAGTGTTGCTTTGTCTATTGCATGGCCTGAAGTACCCGAAAGACACAACACAGATCCTGAAGAGGTCACAAATTTTGCAAAAAATGAGCCAAGTGTTGTCATGTCTGTCACATAGCCAGAAGTGCCCGAAGGACACAACACCTAATATTGCATAACAAAATAATATAAATATTGAAAAAGTCGACTAGACAAAAACCATGATTTTTTATTCAAAAATGGGCCCCGATGGCCAAGGCTTACAATGTGTTTTACAAACGAAAAATCCTAAGTGCTAGCACCAGTGCCCGCCGCATTGGAGCTCACAGGAACAATGGCCCCATCAGGAGTTGGAGGATCAGAGTTGGATGTGATACTCATTCCCGGGAGAGGCTTGGTCAGGAACTCACAGAAACGAACATCATCAGGACCTCCGACCGGATCGTCGTACGGTGGGGCGATGCCCAAATTCTCATCCAATTCTTCCACTGAGGCGAAGTCCCTCTCCTCAATGGGTTTATGGATGTCATTGAAGCATGACCTCCAACCGAACCTGATTCAGTACTGGGAAGTATCGCAGAAGCACTTGTACATCTCGTTACCACCCCGGTGGCACATCTCCACTATCGACCTCTCCACTACAAGGAGGTTCTCGGTCTCAGCCTTCTCCTCCAGAAGCTTCGCCTTAGAAGCCCTCAGGCCCTCACTATCAGCCTTCAGGCTTTCATTCTCAGTCTTCAGGGCCTCCGCTTCAGCGAATAGGGCCCGCCGGACCGCCTCCATCTCCTTGATTTTCTCCTGGGCAACCTGAAGTTGCTGCTCCGCAGATATTTCCCTCTTGGTTCGAACCTCCAGCTTATCATTGGATATCGATAGCATGGTGGCAACCTTTTTTCGGGAATCTTCCTTCAGCCTCAGAAGCTCATTAGATTTGCAGAACACCTTAGTGTCCTCCTCCATCTTCGCATTGTAGGCTTGGGTCAGATAAAACATCTACCAAAATAACAAGTGTTAGCTTGATCAAGGAATAAAGGAGAGAAATACCGAGTATGACTGATGAAACAACATATGTACCTTCATGGCAATCTTCGGACCAGTCAATGTCAGTTCTGCCTGATCGATCTGCCTTAATTTCTTTCGGTCTGCAGGGGTCCAGATCTGGGAACCCATTACCCGAAGGGCGACATCATTATCAATGGTTTCGTGTCCCGCAACCAAAAATTCTCCACTTGGAAGTGTTATCTTTGGCGCCCATGGGACGGGTCATTCCCCTCCGGTTGCAGCCCCGGTCTCCTCCACTATGATTGGAGACGAAGTTGTGGTCAGACGGGGCCTAACCGACCGATCGGGGGTAACCTCCTCAGGTTGGGGACGTTGTGTCCCCGCCAGACTAGCCTTTCCCTCAATCAGTCGGGATCCAGGAACGGGAATGTCTCCTGAAGGAGAAACAAAGGTGCTCCGGCAGTACCAGCTTCTGAAGGAGGGGGCAGAGTAACCAGAATGTTTCCCATCGGAGGGGATGGAGTCACCAGAATGTTTTCCATCGATGGTGGAGGAGCATTCCCAGACAAGGGAGTTGGAGTACTTTGGGACCCCTAACCGTTTTAAACCTCCTCCAGTATTGAAGTGACCGCTTGAGGGCCAGGTGCCCGCTTGGCCTTCTTCTTAAGCATAGCTTGCAAGATTCTCAGCATTTCTGAAGTGAGTGCCTGCAAATTAGAACCCGTCAGGTAAACGCCATACATCCTCAGGGGCTACCCCCAAATTTTTGATTTAAGGATATCAAATCGGGACTTTATGTATTTCGGAGTTTTAAACTGGTCGGGCGCTCCCAGAAACTCCAGCACATGATGACCCAACTCATCATCGCATTGTTCACAGTAGCAGGACCCTCTATGGTAAGGTTTGAAAGAGGGGAACAAGGATCTGTCAAACTCACCAGGGACTTTGAATCCAACTGAACCAGGAAGCCTCCAATTCCCGCTCACTAAGATCATTCTCTCCTTCCACCCCTTATTAGACTTCTCGGTGCCATCACAAATCTTTCTCCCACTTAAAGGAAAAAGATTGTACCGACCCCTAAAATCCTTCTGGTCCTGTATCTTGTAACAGAACAGAAGCTCAGTTAAACCCAGGTCAAGACCCAACTCCCGATTAATTATCAAGAGCATAGCCACGATCCTGAAGAAGTTAGGCCCCACCTGAAACGGGGCCAGACCCAAAGTAACTAAGGTGTAAAGAAAGAAATAGTGGATCAGGAATTTAAGAACCTGAAGGTGGAAGGCTGACAGTAAAATCTGATGATCCATGACCCCCTCACCCTTCCTAAAGTCATATTTTTTTGGATAATTCTTAATGATAACCCCATCGGGTATCCCGCACTTAACCCTTAATCTCTTCAATACTGTTTCTACCCTATGTGTAGGAGGGAGGGGGTCGACATAAAATTGATCTCCCGAACTCCCTGCAGCCGGATCCCCAACCGCTACAACATTTTGATTAACCTCAGGAAGACTGGACCCGACTGTCCTAACCACCTCTACTGAGGGAGAACTAAGGGAAGCATCTGGGTCCACAGAGGAGGGGAGACGGTCGCTACCCGACCGAGTGTCATCACTATCGGACATATTGAAAGAAATGTAGGAAAACTGAAGGAAAAGAACTTACTATAGGATGAATCCCGATGAGTTTTCGGACGTTTTCGTGGAAGAGTGAACGGATTCTGGCAATGATAAGCGAAGAACTCAAGTTGCAGAGAGTTTTATGAGAGCTATTGGCTTTGAAATACAATGAGTGTTCAACAAATGCACTGGGTATTTATAGAGGCCTCTGAAATGCTCGAAAATCCGTGCGCTCGGGAAGCGAACCGTCACATCGTTTCACGTGCAACTCCTCAGCCCCCTTTTCGCCAATCGAGGTCACCCGAGCCATGAGTTTCAAACATTCAAATGATGGTACAACCGTCGCATTAATTAGCTAGGCCACGTCAGCCTGACAGAGGTAATGTACCTTGCTTTCCACCCTCTCTTCTCTCTAATGGGCCTAATTGCCCGAAATCCCATCATATAGAAACGGGCCTGTGTAAGTGTGGAAATGCCCAAGCCCATCAAACATCGGGCCCATCAGGCTAATGGCCCAATAAAATTCTCACAAGCCCGATGACTAAGCCCATTTCAGTATGTATTTCTTTGGTGAAGAGAAATAGTGATGCCATGGTGATGTAATCAAGGTGGTATTGCCCTAATGGGCCTAAAGCCCAAAGAGAAAATGTATATAAGGAAAGTCAAAATTTAATAAAAGAGAGGATGATTGTGTAGTGCATTTTTAGGCAATTACAGCTCACATTTCAAAACTGCTGATACAATTACCTATCATTTTCATAGTTCTAGCAAATTCATAGATGCTTTAGGCCATTTTGACTGCTTAGAGAATTGGAATTTAAGGACCAAATGCCCATATTTTTGGAGTTCCCCTTGATTTTAAGTATGCCAACTTCAGGCACTCTGAGACACTGGGCTTTCTTGGTTTGAATCTTCGAAAACTGTTCTTGAGAATTCTGAAAATTGAAAAATATTTTCTGAAAATAATAAAAAGGAGCTCTTCGAAAACATATATTTTTATAACTGAATCTTTTGAAAATAATTTTCAGAAAACCCAACCAAGCATATTTTTTGCACAAATTTCTAATTTTCAATTTTCAGAAAATAGAAAATTATTTTAAAAAATGGAAACCAAGCATGCCTACAAGTTTCTGGAATTCCAAATAAAGTATCCAGATTTGAATTTATTATAACAATATATATATACAGGGTACCCTCCCAAGTGGACAAGATGTAGCAGTGAAGAGGCTATCCAAAAGCTCCGGACAAGGTGCCCTAGAATTTAAGAATGAGGTTGTATTGGTAGCCAAGCTTCAACACAGAAATCTAGTGAGACTGCTGGGATTCTGCTTACAAGGAGAAGAAAAGTTACTTGTCTATGAATATGTCACCAACAAAAGCCTTGACTATTTCCTATTTGGTTTGCCCTATCTCTCCACATTTATCTATTTTGTCTTGTGTACTACTACTAAAAAATACAAGAAGTCCATCAATCTGCATATGAATTATCTAACAGCGAAAGTGCATCTTCAATAAGCATACACATTGTGTTCGTACATATTACAAAACTTAAATAATTGTTGTATTGCGTACACTGTAATTGTGAATTGTCTGATTCTTGACTTTCATTATTAGGAAATCTAACTTCTCTATTCTAAGTTGAATATTTTTTATCATCAATGTATAGATCCGACAAAACGTCTTCAATTGGATTGGTCGAGACGTTACAAGATAATAGGAGGCATAGCACGCGGAATTCTTTACCTTCATGAAGATTCTCGACTTAGAATTATACATCGTGATCTCAAGGCTAGCAATATACTATTAGATGAAGATATGAACCCAAAAATTTCAGATTTCGGCATGGCAAGGATCTTTTGTGTGGATCAAACTCAAGGAAGTACGAATAGAATTGTTGGAACATAATAAGTATTTAATCCCCATATTTATCCCCTGTTTCAAATAGATTGAGAATGTCTAATCTCAACTAGAACTTAGTATTACCTCATCAAATATTTAGCTTTCTACTATGAAGTATATTAAAATGGGTAAATGGCATCCTAAATTTCAAAATGTGTATATAAGTACCAGTAGTATTACAAAAATGTTCACTTTGACCCCTTCAACCACTAAAAATAAAGTCCTAAATTGTCATTTTACATTTCAATTTTTTTGTGTAAAATAAATTATTAAACAAATAAATAAGGATAAGATGGTAATTTGACATCTCAGGAACTGGAAAATGAAATGGAGGGGGGTATTTGCAACAAATGTGTATAATAAGGGGTGCACTAGGGGGGATTGTGTGTTATTATTGTTGTACTAATGGTGGTGGATTGCAGTGGTTACATGTCTCCGGAGTATGCAATGCACGGACAATTCTCAGTAAAGTCTGATGTGTTCAGTTTCGGAGTCCTAATGCTAGAGATCATCACTGGCAAGAGAAACAGTAGTTTCTATAAAACAGGTGTTGCCGGAGACCTTTTGAGCTATGTGAGTGCAAACTGAATGTTACAATTTTTCATCGATTTTGATATCAATATATATGAGCACTTTGGAGAACACGTCTTTTTAACATCAATTAACAAATTGTTACAGGCTTGGAAAAATTGGGGGGATGGAACGCCCATTGATTTAATGGATCCAACTTTGGCAGATTCACATTCCAGAAATGATGTCATTAGATGCTTCCATAGTGCCTTGTTGTGTGTTCAAGAAGATTTGGAAGCAAGGCCCACTATGGCAACTGTGGTTCATATGCTCAACAGCGATTCTGATATTCTACAAATGCCTCAACATCCTCCGGTTTTTGGCAGTACCACAAGCAAGGCCTACTATGACCAATCTACAAGGAAGTCAGTCGAATGGTCTTTGAATGAAGCATCAATTTCTGAATTACTCCCTAGATAAAGTTTGAAGCATACAAAGTTTTGAAAAGGACAATGCTATGAAGAAGGACTTTCTCCTTACATGTATTGGGGGCTAATAAAAAATTTACACAAGTTTAATAATTTAATAATAGTTTTATAAATTTTAGAATCTTTTTATCATCATAGATTTGGTTGGTTTTACACTTTTAAAAATATATAATTATGACAATACGTGTAAGTAAAATATTGGACTACATCACGTCTCTCCTTACATGGCCAAAGGCGAAGTAGTATTCCCCTATGAAAATACGTATACTATATATAGGGTCGTCTCAATAAAAAGGCAATTTATGCAGCCTACTAATAGGATATATATAAATATATAGTAGTGTTCTCTTGCTCCCCGGGGAGCAATATAATAGTTACTCACTTTTATTACGAGCCCTTAGATTTAATCCAATGGTTCATATTTAAAACTACTATCCTTATTCCAAAACCACTAATACTATATTTAATTATCTCAATATCACCCATATTATTTTTAAAAAGGAAATATTTTAATACCAAACCTAGTCTATAGTCTCCCCTCCCCCTCCACCGGTCATCTTCCATATATTTTTAGTTCCACATGAAATACAGAGCAAAAAAGGAAAAAATCCTAGGCAAAGGAAAAACCCTAAACAAAATATCTTCGGTGTTTTGTGAAAAGGAAAGGGACCAAGAGAAGTAGCTGGTTTCTTCACTGGTACAACACCTCCTTCTTATGCTATTTTGATTTTCATTCAGAATTTTTTAAATACTAAACATATATCATATTAGCAATTGGGGTAACATTCATTACAGCTATTTGGACACTGACATCTAAGGGTTTTAGCTACTTTGTGTGTATGTATATGTACAAACCGAAATAATAATAAGACGAAAAAGATAAAAAAAGCCAATAACTTTCTCAGGAACTAAACTTGAAGAGTTTTGAATTTCGTTTTCATTTTAGCTACAGGGAAATTTTCTGGGGAAGCAAATTGTCGACATAATTTGGAGTTCGTCGACTCCAAATTTTGAAAGGGAATGCGGCCTCAGATGGTTTTATTGACACTAGTTTTGAAATTTTCAACATTCGTGGCCATGAAAATCAATCTACAAAATCAGAATACTCTTTAGAACAATATCTGCAAATTAATCAGAAATTGAACCCGAGGGCGAAGAATTGAGAAAAGAACTACACTACGACATTAAAGAAATACAAATACGAACCTTTGCATTTTGTGATTTTTCGCCCGGCTAGAAGTACAAAACGTCCGGTGAATAAATTGCGAATGTTCGCAAAAGGTAAACGTTCATCCGATTACACAACAACATTAAAGAAATACAAACGTTCGCATTTTGTGAATGTTCGCCCGCCTAGAAATACAAAGCGTCCAATGAATAAATTACGAATGTTTGCAAAACATGAACGTTCGCCTGATTGGAAAACAATGACGGCCTTTTTAACTTCCAATAATCAACAATTTCATTACAATAATCCAGGACTCTACATCATTACAAGTTCATGAGCCGATCAGTTTGCACGGAACCTTTTTTTTTTTTTTGTAATGACATTTTTGCAAGAAAAGTTATACGAATTTGTATGGATGTGATATTGCAATAAATTGGGCTAGGGGGCTACATCATGCAAAGAAATGTGAGGCTTCTGGTTTTTGCTATGGAAATAATATCGTGCTGGCCATTTTGGAACTTCTCAAATTGCATGAGGTTAGTCAAATTCATCATTGGTTGGTGTTAAACATGCAATGGTTAGTATTTATGCATTGTAGCAGACATTCGAGGCAGTATTGAATGTTTCAGGTTTGCTATTTCTTCTGTTTTATTGGTTTTTAAAAGTGAATTCTCTTACTAAGCCACTGCATATATAAGTCGGCATGTAAGTATTTATATATAACTATCAGCTCACACCCATCACTATCTTACTTTTGGACCCATCTTTCATCGAGCCTCTGATCAAATGTCTCTCCCATTTGCCAGTCATCATATTGACCAGGACCTTGTCCCTCCATACATACTTTATATTAGAGTTTTATAAAATTAGTTGTAAAAGAACTTACAGATTGCATGGCTACTCATATATGATACATGTGATATTTGGTATATGCGAAAAGTGCAGCATAATAAGAAGACATCCCCCATAATGTATACCATTCATCTCCAAGGCATCTACTGAGTAGACCTACTAATTAATGGACCTCAGACTTGTTACAAAACTCCAATTATAAATTAGATTTGTTAACCACTACAAATAAAATTTGGATCATAAGCTTATAATTATCTAGAACATCATATGAAACAAATTTGAGCTATTGCAACATGATGATTCAAGCAATGCTGGTCGCCATAGAGAACCTGGGAGCTGAATTGTGGATTCAATCCATAAATAAAGCTGAAATAAATAAATCTTTTGAAAATAAATAAAGCTAAAATAAAACTTAAATTCTCTCCATAAAATTCTGAAACTGAACAAAGTTCAATACGTATAAGCTTCAAATCCTTCATTTAAATATTTCAAAACAAATCAAATTAAATTAAAACTTAGTAAAAGACATGTAGGCCTCAAAGCCTAAAAATCTAATACATTCATTTGCAATCATAGTCATGGCTCCATTAGTAACTCGAGAAATTCTAGTCACTTCGCTTAAACCTGAAAAAATATTCAAGAACAACTTAGTAATGAGCATTAATAAAGCTTTAGGAGTGGGCATTTCTAACACCTCGTCATTATGATTAAGTCTTTCACTAAATAAACATGCTTTCAAAAATTACATAATTTACCCAAGAAACCAGGAAAGCTCTTTGAGATTTGATATGCTTTTATAAATGAACCACACCGCTCTATAAGATTCCTATTCGATAAAAATATTTTTTTTTATTCTCTCCCTCTTTGTAAGAATTAAATATATATGCATATAGATAAACAAATTGTATATATTTTCTTTTTGTATAAGATTTCATCCAATAACAAAATTATTATTTAAAAAAAATCTATCTTAATTCAATATTATTACTTTCCATTTATAATTATCTTTGACTTTTTTTAATCATATCTATTCTATGATATTCATTCTCTTATTCTTGGTTTACAATCTCTCTTCTTCATTGAAATCACAATTCAGTAAAATTATCAAGTTCTCTTTATCCAATTCTCTTGAATGCAACTTGAAAGGCTTTGGACATTGTACTACGAAATCAGGTTTTATTGTTTTATACTTCAATTTATTTTTTAGTTTGTTAATTTTGTTTTTATTTTGGAGTTCTTTGTTTTATTTTTGATTAATTTTTATTAATTTTATTCATATGTTTGATTGTGTCGACTAGGAAGTATGGAATTCGGATACAAAAAACTTTTAAAAAAAAGAATAAATAAATTAATTGAATATCAAAAAGGTGATATTGATAAATTTGTTACAAGTAGTAATTAAAATATAATAAAAACTTTATGTGAAAATTCAACAAATGAACAAATAAGTTATTTAAAAGATTTAGAAGATGATATGATAGAAAAAGAAAATGATATTAGTGACTTAATTCATAATGATTAAATGGATTGGTTATATTATCTACTTTAACTACTTTAACTAAATTAAACTAAAGAATGTCGCTTTCACATCTCATTAGCATGGTCTGTTCAAACCTAGATATCATGTTCATGAAATACTATTGTTTAAAAACCATTATTTAAATTTCGGAGTTCCAGCTCGTAGTGAGAAAACATATGACAGGCCCCCAAAATCCAAAGACTTTGAAACTGAAAACTCATGGAATCCTAAGGGTGATGAAAGGAAAAGGAAATGAATTGAAACGGAAACCAACCATGACTAATTAGGGACCTAGAATGTACAATATTCGGCTCCCAACAGCTTATGAGGAGAGGAACGAGTTGTTAGTTGAAGTCGAGAAGAGAATTCAAGCCGAACTAGGAGAAATCGAATGAAGAAGCAATAAAGGAAACTTTTTTCTCTCTCTCATTTAGTCCAGAATTGGGAGGGGGGGGGGGGGGGGGGGGGGGGGATATATGTATGTGTGTGTGTGTTGGTGAGATGAAGAAAATTAAAGAAAAGTCAAAGCCCATTTAGGGCCCAAAACCACTAAAACATGCCCAAACGCGCCCTAATGGGCTTGAAAAATATTACAGTACCCAGAAATAAAAATAAATAATTTCAAGTGAAAAAAAAACAACATCGGGTCCACCGGAAACGTCCCGGACCAACTACATGATCCCCGGGCCCACCGAAAATCTGAAAATGAAAAGTCGCGAAAACGCACAGACAAGTCATAAAATATTAACCACGTTCTCACCAACATACGCAAATCCACATAGAATAATAAAAATAATAAAATACACAACGTCCCACGCTAAAAACAAAACGTAAAAAAATGACCCGTATGACGTTACAAAATCAGTGTTACAAATCTGTTTGAAAAAAACCTAATAGATTTGTGAAAGGCAGTAAAAAATAATGAAATGCATTGATCGAATAGACAATGTACACCAAGGTGAAAAGAGTCGATCAGCTTAAGTGGATATATTTCATGGGCAATTTTCATAAAACCCCTACAATTTCATGATTTAATCAATAAATATATATATTTCGAGAAAATATATATATATTTTGAATATATATATGTATATATATATTTTGAAAAATATATATTCCGGAAAAAATATATATTTCAGAAATATATATATATTTTTAAAAAGTATGTTTATATTTTTGAAATATATATTTTTGAAAAGTATATATACTTTTCGATAATATATTTCCGGAATATATATATTTTTCCCGAAATATATATATTTGGAATATATATATATATATATATTTTTCCGAAATATATATTTTTTGATAAATATGTATATTTTTATTAAATAATGAAATTGTAGGGGGTTTTATGAAAATTACCCTTGAAATATATGCACTTAAGCTGATGGGCATTTAAGTCTTTTCACCTTTCCGGTACCGGTAAATTGAAACTTTTTTGGAGCGGGTGTAATTGTAACCGGAATGCAAATCTGTAAGAGTGGAAATGTCCAAGCCCACTTAAATCCATCAAGCATCAGACCCATTAGGTTGATGGCCCAATAAGATTTTTATAAGTCCGATAACTAGGCCCATTTCATTTTTGTATTTCTTTGGAAAATAAAAATAGTGATGTCATGGTGATGTAATCAAGGTGGTATTGCCCTAATGGGCCTAAACCCCAAAAAGAAAGTGTATATAAGGAAAGTCAAAAGTTAATAAAAGTCATTATTGTTGTGTTGTGCATCTTCTGGCATTAACACTTTCACACCGTCTGTGGGAAGCATTCAAGGGGTCTTTGATTTTTCAAATATGTCCTTCGGGATCTGAAAAATCGTCTCCTTCTTCCTACCTCGTTAAGCTGAGTTTGTTTGTTAAACCCAAAGATCGAAAGCTTCCTCCTATTCCTCACCACCTTATAAAAGCCTCCACTTACGACTTCCCAGGCAAAGATGTCGGTAACTCGTTCGCAAGCAGATGTTCCAACCACTGTAGACAGTCGTGCAGGAGGTCCCCAGTCCATGGACCAAATCCTTCAATGCCTGATAGCTGCTGAGGAACGCAGCCTAGCTCTAGACAAATAAAATGCAGAGCTCATGGCAAGGTTGGCTCCACCACCAGCTGCCCCTCCAGTAGCGGCGCCCGATCCTCCAGTAGTGGCGCTCGATCATTCTCTGAACCAGAGAGATAGCCACAGAATGGAAGAGCACGCTGAGTCTTCCCAGCGCTCAGGAAAGGCTCCCGCAGCCGACGAGTCCATGACTCCCCAGAAACTTCAGGCGATAATGGACGAATTCCAAAGGAAAGTCCTCGGGGACTTGAGAACCCGAACTACCGATGATCTGGTCGTTCAAGCGTCAACCGAGTTGATACAGTCACCTTTCGTCCCCGAGATAACCCAAGAGCCTTTCCCAAAGAAATTTGTTATGCCTCAGTTCACCCCATACGATGGCACCAAGGATCTCGAGGAGTACATTTATCAGATCCACCAGAGGATGACCATGTACGCCGAAAATGAATCCTTGCTCTGCAAGGTGTTTTCCACAAGTCTTGCTGATGCAGCTCTATTATGGTTCAGGAAGCATCCACCCCGATCCATCGGCAGCTGGCAACAGTTGACCAGGCTCTTCATTGCCCAATATTATGGGAATAAGAGACAGAAGAAGACCATATCCTGCTTTTTCACCATGATTCAGGAGAAAGGAGAGTCACTGAAGAGTTTTCTATCCCAATTCAACATCGAATTTTCTTCTATCGATAACTGTGACCAACACTTTACTGTTGAGGCATTCCGAATGGCCCTTATTCCAGGAACTAAGTTCCATCAGTCTCTGGTAAAGCGCCCTCCATCGGGCATTGGGGAGTTAAACTCCAGAGCCCAGGGGTACTTGAGAATTGAAGAAGAGAAAACCGCCAGGCAGAGGAGGGCGGCCTTGGTCAGTATTGAAGCCCAATCAAAGGATCGAGCGACCGATCGAAAGCGTCCAACTTCATCCGGATCATCAATTCCTTCGGGATCATCAGCCCCGAAACCATTTAAGCGCTCCAAAATTGAAGAGAAAATGACGCCCCTGAAGGTCAGCCTCGCTAGACTCTACCAGGAAAACAAAACCAAGGGGATTTTCCAACAACCCCCAACCATCAGAAAACCACTTAACCAAAGGGACAAGTCAAAGCACTGTGCTTTCCACGGTGATTTCGGGCACATCACAAATGAGTGTCGTAATCTAAGGCAATAGGTGGAGACGTTACCGCTTCGCGGGGAACTCCGAGATTACGTCCAACGGGACAGACCGAGGACCGATCAACGTGCCCCTAGCGCCCCTCGGAACCCCTTAGACGCGCAGCCAGTCAGGATCATTAACATGATTCATGGTGGCCCCCCATCCAAAGAGATGGAAGGATCACGCCAGAGCCATCTGCAGAGAGCTCTCAAAATGAGAAGAATCAACGGAATCAATGAGGTCCACCACAGAATAGGAGAAACGCAGATCATTTTCTCGATGTCGGACCTTCGGGGTGTCCAAACCCCACATGATGACCCTCTGGTCGTGACCCTGATGGTGGCCAACTGCCTTGTGAAGAGAGTCATGATCGATCCTGGGAGCAGCGCAAACATCATCACCAAATGGGCTTTTGAAAAACTCAAAATCAACCCGACTGAAATTATGGCCTCCCGGTGCCCCATTGCAGGTTTCAATGGAAGGCAAATCGAGCCGATCGGGGAAGTCCAGTTATCGGTATCTGCTGCTCAAATGACCCTGACTGAGACATTTATTGTGGTGGATGCCAAGCCTTCATACAACCTGCTCATGGGAAGAGGATGGATTCACCGAATACAGGGCGTGCCCTCAACTCTCCACCAGGTCATGAGATGCATGAGCCCCAACGGTTTAGGTACCGTTGACATCAAAGGTGACCAGGTGTCCGCCAAGGAGTGCTACGCGGTCACCCTGAAGGAGATCCGGAAGGGGAAGGTCCCAGTGGCGTCCCACTCCAAATAACAGAGTTTATGCTCCAAATAACAATTAAATAAGGGGGATTCAGGTACCCCAATTGTGGTCGAACCATTACAACCAGTCTATGTTATACCCGATAGTCCAGAAAAATTTACTTTTGCAGGTACAAATCTTACCGACCCTGAATTGAAAGAACTAACACAATTACTGCAGGACAACTCCGATGTCTTCGCATGGGAGCATACAGACATGCCGGGGATCGATCCTGATATTGCCCAGCATTCATTGCACGTTAACCCGAACGTAAGACCAATCAGGTAAAAGCAGAGGCATATGGGGGCACATCGGAACCAAATTGTAGCAGATGAGGTATCCAAATTGCTCCAAGCTGGTTTTATCAGGGAGGTCAGGTATCCCGAATGACTTGCCAACGTAGTGGTCGTGTAGAAGAAGAATGGTAAATGGAGGGTTTGTGTTGATTTTACTAACCTGAATAGGGCATGCCCGAAAGACAACTTTCCATTGCCAAAGATCGACCAGATGGTTGATGTTACTGCTGGCTACGATCGTCTAACTTTTCTGGATGCTTATTCAGGATACAACAAGATAAAAATGAACCCAATGGACGAAGAAAAGACCTCATTCATTACTGAAACAGGTACTTATTGCTTTAAAGTTATGCCCTTCGGACTGAAAAATGCAGGTGCCACTTTCCAGAGGTTGGTCAACAGGATCTTTAAGGGAATAATGGGTACAGTAATTGAGGCCTATATCGATGACACTGTGGTCAAGAGCAGGAAGAAGGGAGACCATCTTACCCACCTGCGCCAAGTGTTTGACACCCTCAGGTTTCATGGCATGAAGCTTAATTCGGAGAAATGCTCTTTTGGTGTATCATCCCGACAGTTCCTGGGGCACATCGTGGACCGAACCAGGATCCAGGTCAGCTCGGCACAAGTTAAGGCCCTGATGGAAATGAAGGATCCCCAGACACATAAAGACGTTCAAGTCTTGATGGGAAGAGTGGTTGCACTTAGCAGATTCATTTCACGACTCACTGATCGGTGCAGACCATTCTTTTAGGCAATCAAGGCGAAGAAGGGAGAAGTCTGGGGTCCTGAACAGTCCAAAGCCCTGGCAAGGTTAAAAGAGTACATGACCAGACCCCCGATCCTATCCACACCGACTCCCGATGAAGTCTTGCATCTGTACTTAGCAGTATCCTCTGTGTCGACCAGCGCAACCCTCATCGGAGAGGATGGGAACCTTCAGATGCCAGTCTTCTACACCAGCAAATCCTTGGCTGAGGCGGAAACCAGATACAGCAGGCAGGAAAAATTGGTTTTGTCACTGGTGAATGCCAAGAGACGACTAAGGCATTACTTTGAAGCTCACCCAATCATTCTCCCAGTTGCCACGCCTCTCCGGGTTATTATGTCAAAGCCTTACCTCTCAGGTAGAATCTCCAGATGGGCCATCGAATTGGGCATATATGACTTGACGTACATACCCCGGGTTTCCATCAAAGGACAGGCAGTGGCAGACTTTTTACTTGAAAGTGAAACTGAAGAGCAAGACCAGAAAATTGAACCAGACACCTGGAAGCTTTTTATGGACGGATCAGCCAGTTGTGCCGGATCAGGAATCGGTTTGGAAATCTCGACACCCGATGGGACACGCCTTCATATGTCAGTGCAACAACAGTTCCCAGCCACGAACAATGAGGCTCAGTATGAGGTCGTCATATCTGGATTGAGGTTAGCCCGAAGCCTCTAGATTCAGGCCTTGGCAGTACACAACGACTCTCAACTGGTCATTCGGCAAATCAAGGGAGAGTACAAAGCAAAGGATCCGAAAATGGAGTCTTATCGGGCACTCGTGTTAAAAGAAACAGAAAGCTTTCAAAAAATAACCTTCACACAGATCCCGAGGAACAAAAACTTTGTAGCTGACCACCTAGCCGGTCAGGCATCCTCAGCCGGAGAAGACCTGACCCAGGTTGCACTGGTGGATTTTATAATCAGGCCAAGTATTCAGAAGCCCGAACAAGTGATGTTTATCCCATGGGAGCCCAGCTAGATGGATCCCCTGATGGATTACCTACGAAGTGGAACACTCCCAGAGAACAAAGCTGAAGCTCACAAGATCAGGAGGAATTCAGCCCGATACTCAGTTATAAACGGGCAAATCTATCAAAAATCCTTTCAGGTCCTTACTTGAAATGTATTACGCCATTAAAATCAAGAGCAGTGATGCAGGAGATTCACAGTGGAGCTTGTGGGAACCACTCCGAGGGTAGATCCCTTGCCCATAAGATACTCTCCCAAGGATACTTCTGGCCCTATCTGTCGTGGGATGCTAAAGAATACGTCTGAAGGTGCAAGCCATGCCAGATGCACGGAGACGTTATCCATCGGCCACCTGAGTTCTTACATCCCACCATAGTACCACACCCATTCACCCGATGGGGAATGGATATAGTGGGACCTCTCCCGAAGGAAATCCGGTCGAATGCCTATGTCCTTCTGGCCACTGATTACTTCACCAAATGGGTGGAAGTTGAAGCCTATCCCACCGTCAAGAGTGACCACGTCATCAAATTCATATGGACCAACATAATATGCAGATTCGAGCTGCCAAAGACAATCATGATGGATAATGGGACATATTTTGACAACAAAGAGGTGAGAGCGTTCTTTGTCGAGCATGGTATCAACCAGAGTACTTCTTCCGTCGGACAGGCGGAAAGGACAAATCGAACCATATTCAACACCCTGGCCAAAAATCTTGAGGAAGCCAAAGGGGCCTGGCTAGAGAAACTACCTGAAGTGCTCTGGTCATACAGAACGACTCCCAGACAACCCACTGGAGAGACCCCCGTTACCATGGCATACGGCGCTGAGGCTGTGATACCAACAGAGGTCAGGGTTCCAACCCTCCGAAGCCAGGCCTGGGTTAAAGGACCAAATAACCAGCACTTGGCTGAAAACCTTGATTTACTAGATGAAAGAAGGGAGGACGTCGGGATCAAGCTGGCCGCCTACCAACAGCGCGTCCGAAACCACTTCAATCAAAAAGTCAAAAGAAGAGAGTTCTAGGTCGGAGACATAGTCCTTAGGCGAAAAATCGGGCTCGTAGGCAAACTCAGGGAGCCTTGGGAGGGCCCGTACACCATTACCAAAGTCATCGGTCGTGGGGCATACCGCGTCCGAACGAATATTGATGGCGGAATCGAACCAAACTCCTAGAACGCCTCTCGCCTAAAGAGGTACTACCCGTAAAGGGCTAAGTTTTGCTTTTATTTTGATCTTGTAAAAAAAAGGGGGGGGCTAGAGCACCCGGTCAATTTAAAATCATTTCTATGGCAAAACAACTTATAAATATCTACAAATTTGCAAAAAATAAACCAAGTTTTGCATTGTCTATCGCATGGCCTGAAGTGCCCGAAAGACACAACACTGATCCTGAAGAGATCACAAATTTGCAAAAAAATAAACCAAGGGTTGCATTGTTTATTGCATGGTCTGAAGTGCCCGAAAAAACAACACTGATCCTAAAGAGATCACAAATTTGCAAAAAATAAACCAAGTGTTGCATTGTCTATCGCATGGCCTGAAGTGCCCGAAAGACACAACACTGATCTTGAAGAGATCACAAATTTGCAAAGAATAAACCAAGTGTTGCATTGTCTATCGCATGGCCTGAAGTGCCCGAAAGACACAACACTGATCCTGAAGAGATCACAAATTTGTAAAAAATAAAATAAGTGTTGCATTGTCTATCGCATGACCTGAAGTGCCCGAAAGACACAACACTGATCCTGAAGTGATCAAAAATTTGCCAAAAATAAAGCAAGTGTTGCATTGTCTATCGCATGGCCTGAAGTGCCCGAAAGACACAACACTGATCCTGAAGAGATCACAAATTTGCAAAAAATAATCCAAGTGTTGCATTGTCTATCGCATGGCCTGAAGTGCCCGAAAGACACAACACTGATCCTGAAGAGATCACAAGTTGGCAAAAATAAACTAAGTGTTGCATTGTTTATCGCATGGCCTGAAGTGCCCGAAAGACACAACACTGATCCAGAAGAGATAAAAAATGCACAGATCCTGAAAAGATCAAAGTTGACAAAAATAAACTAAGTGTTGCATTGTCTATCACATGGCCTGAAGTGCCCGAAAGACACAACACTGATCCTGAAGAGATAAAAAATACACAGATCCTGAAGAGATCGAAGTTGGCAAAAATAAACTAAGTGTTGCATTGTCTATCGCATGGTCTGAAGAGATCTTAATATTGTATAAAAAAATAATATAAACATTGAAAACCTAAACTAGACAAAAACCATGATCTTTCATTAAAAAATGGGCCCCGATGGCCAAGGCTTACAATGTGTTTTACGAACGAAAAATCCTAAGTGCCAGCACCAGTGCCCGCCGCACTGGAGTTCACAAGAACAATGGCCCCCTCGAGAGCTGGAGGATCGGAGTCGGACATAATACTCATCCCCGGGAGAGCTTTGGTCAAGAACTCACAGAAACGAACATCATCAGGACCTCCAACCAGATCGTCGTACGGTGGAGCAATGCCCATGTTCTCATCCAATTCTTCCACTGAGGCGAAATCCCTCTCCTCAACGGGTTTTTGCATGTCATTGAAGCATGACCTCCATCCGAACCCGATTCAGTACTGGGAGGTGTCACAGAAGCGTTTGTACATCTCATTGCCACCCCGGTGACACATCTCCACCGTCGACCTCTCCACTGCAAGGAAGTTCTCGGTCTCGGACTTTTCCTCCAGAAGTTTCACCTTAGAAGCCCTCAGGCCCTCACTCTCAGCCCTCAGGCTTGCATTCTCAGCTTTCAGGGCCTCCGTTTCAGATAATAGGGCCCGCCGTACTGCCTCCATCTCCTGGATCTGATCATGGGCAGCCCGAAGCTGTTGCTATGCAGTGATTGCCCTCGTTGTCTGAACCTCCAATTTTTCATTAGATATTAACAACAAGGAGACAGCCTTTTGCTTGGCATCTTCCTTCACCTTCAGAAGCTCATTAGATTTACGAAACAGCCTAGCGTCCTCCTCCATCTTTGCATTATAGGCTTGGGTCAGATAAAGCATCTACCAAAAGAACAAGTGTTAGCTTGATCAAAGAATAAAGGAGAGATATACCAAGTATGACTAATGAGACAGTATAGTGAAAAAGTACCTTCATGGCAATCTCCGGACCAGTTAAGGCCAGTTCTGCCCGATCGATCTGTCTCAGTTTCTTTCTGTCCGCAGGAGTCCAGATCTGGGAACCCATTGCCCGAAGGGCTACGTCATTATCGATGGTCTTGTGTCCCCTGACCAAAAATTCACCACTCGGAAGTGTTATCTATGGCACCCATGGGACGGGTCGCTCCTCTTCAGTTGCATCCCCAGTCTCCTCTACTATGATTGGAGATGACGCTGTGGTCAGACGGGGTCTAACCAATCGGTCGGGAGTAACCTCCTCAGATAGGGGACGTTGTCTCCCCGCCATACTAGCCTCTCCCTCAATCAGTCAGGATTCTAGAACGGGAATGTCTCCTGAAGGAGGAACAAAAGGTGTTCCGGCAGTACCAGTTCCTGAAGGAGGGGGCGAAGTAACCTAAATGTTTCCCATCGGGGGTGGAGTCACCGGAATGTTTCCCGCTGGTGGGGGAGGAGCAGTCCCAGATGGAGGAGTCGGAGTACTTTGCGTCCCCTAACCGTTCTGACCCTCCTCTCATACTGAAGAGATCTCTTGAGGGCTAGGATCCCGCTTGGCCTTTTTCTTAAGCACAGCTTGCGGGATTCTCAACATTTATGATGTGAGTGCCTGTAAATTAGAACCCGTCAAGAAAACACCACACATCCTCAGGGGCTACCCCCAAAATTTTTATTTAAGAATATCAAATCGGGACTTTATGTATTTTGGAGTTTTAAACTGGTCGGCAGCTCCCAGAATCTCCAGCACATGAAGACCCAACTTATCATCGCATTGTCCACAATAACAGGACCCTCTATGGTAAGGTTTGAAAGAAGGGAACAAGGATCTGTCAAACTCACTGGGGACATTGAATCCGGCTGAGCCAGGAAGCTTCCAATTCCCGCTCACCAAGATCATTCTCTCCTTCCACCCCTTATTGGACTTCTCGATGCCGTCACAAATCTTTCTCCCACTTAAGGGAAAAATATTGTACCGACCACTACAATCCTTCTGGTCATGTATCTTGTAACAGAACAGAAGCTCAGCTAAACCCAGGTCAAGACCCAACTCCCGATTAATTATCAGGAGCATAGCCACGATCCTGAAAAATTTAGGCCCCACCTGAAGCGGGGCCAGACCAAAAGTAGCTAAGGTGTAAAGGAAGAAAGGGTGGATCGGGAATTTAAGAACCTGAAGGTGGAAGGTTGACAGTAAAATCTAATGGTCCATGACCCCCTCACCCTTCCTAAAGTCGTATTTTTTAGGGTAATTCTTAATGATAACCCCATCGGGAATCCCGCACTTGACCTTTAATCTTTTCAATACTGTTTCTACCCTATGTGTAGGAGGGAGGGGGTCGGCATAAAATTGGTCTCCCAAACTTCCAGCAGCCGGATTCCCAACCGCTGCAACGTTTTGATTGACCTCTGGAGGACTAGACCCGACTGTCCTAACCACCTCTACTGAGGGAGAACTAAGAGAAACATCTGGGTCCACAGAAGAGGGGAGGCGGTCGCTACCCGACCGAGTATCGTCACTATCGGACATATTGAAAGAAAGACACGAAAGCTGAAAGAAGAGAACTTACTGTAGGATGGATCCCGAAGAGGTTTCGGGCGCTTTCCTGGAAAAAAGAGTGGATTCTGGCAATGATAAGCAAAGCGCTCAAGTGCAGAGAGTTTTCTGAGAGCTATAGGTTTTGAAATGTAATGAACATTCAACATATATATAGTGGGTATTTATAGAAGTCTCTGAAATGCTTGAAAAGTCGTGCGCTCGGGAAGCGAAGCGTCACACCGTTTCGCATGCGCCTCCTCAGCCCCCTTCTCGCCAATCGAGGCCACCCGGACCGTAGTTTCAAATATTCGAATGATGGTACAACCGTCACATTAATTAGATCTGCCACGTCACCCCGATAGGGGTAATGTATCTTGCTTTCCACTATATTTTCTTTCTAATGGGTCTGACCGCCCGATGGCCCATCACAAAGAAGCGGGTTTGTGTAAGAGTGAAAATGTCCAAGCCCACTTAAGTCCATCAAGCATCAGACACATCAGGCTGATGACCCAATAAGATTTTTATAAGTACGATAACTAGGCCCATTTCATTTTTGTATTTCTTTGAAAAATAGAAATAGTGATGTCATGGTGATGTAATCAATGTAATATTGCCCTAATGGACCTAAAACCCAAAAAGAAAGTGTATATAAGAAAAGTTAAAAATTAATTAAAGTCATTATTGTTGTGTTGTGCATCTTTTGACATTAACAAAATCAAATGAATTTTTGGAACTATAAGGGCTTTTTTTATTAAATCATGAAATTATAGGAATTTTTATGAAAATTACCCTTATTTATAATAAGAATAAGATTACAAGATGACAACTAAATGAGATAAATAATATAATTCAACAATTATCCAAATAATAATTAAGAGCTATATCCTAACATAACTACCTCAATCTAGCTAAAAGATAAATATTGATATATATTTAAGAAAAAAGAAGAACAAAAATCAAAAACTATATCCGCCGGATCAACTTTATATTTTATTCCCAACGGATGAGCTCTAACCCTCTGGCCACCTTAACTGACACGTCACCTCTTAAGCTCCGGTCACCTTAACTGACACTTCAGCTCATCTTGATTGGGTAATTCAATGTATCAATATATATATATTTTATAATTTCCTAGAAGAAAAATGATATAATTCTAGTTTTTGTGATGTTAAACAAATAAGCAATAATATATGTTTGTGTGATATTGATGAATTGCCACCATTTTAAGAAACGTTTATGGATGTGTCTTGTAACACACTACAAGAATTATTGGTAATACCGGCACTTTTTATTGCCGGTAAAGTTTCAGAAAACCGCCGGAAAAAGCTTCATCGGCGGTTAAATTCACCGTCGGGCGCTTTTCCGTGAAGCGCCGCTCAATATGCAGTTGTGAAAACAACAAAATTTTAAAAGCTTCAATACACACCCAGTCGCCGGGTTGGGGACACTTGAGACCCACACACTCCTTGTTTAGGACCACTCTCCATCACCAATTGTCTTCTTCATCATGTCTGAGACTCCATGTCCTTCATACGCTCTGATCTCTTTAAAAAATCTCTGATCACCATGTCTCAACCTCAACCATCTGCCATCACCAAGTTTCACCAAGCTTCACCCATCGCAACCCTCAACCCTGTGCCATCACCAAGCTTCAACCCATGACTCAACACCATGTATTAAGGACCACACACCTTTTGTCATCACCAAGTTTCCTTATGTTCCCTCTCTCCATAACATATACCAGAAGTCTCCTAATTTTTCAACCGATGTGGGACACCGAATCAGCTGCAACCATCCCTGCAATATCCGTTGCCTCGGCCGACAGATTCTCACCCAATTGGGATAGGGATAAGCGTAAATTGAATGATTGATTTTGAGAGGAGAAGGATAAGGTTAAATTGAGGGATGATATATGTGTGAATATATATATATATATATAGGAAGATATAAAGAGAGGGCATAGACGAATTCGCCCCCAAATTAGGATAGGGATAAGCTCTTGGGTGATTGATTCAGAAGATAACAAATAAGCTTCTAAATTGGGGGATTGATTCTGAGAAGAGAAGAGAAGGTTAAGCCCTAATTTCGTATATATATATATATATATAGAGAGAGAGAGAGAGACAGAGACAGAGAGAGAGAGAAAATATAAGGCAACTATGAGACTTTGAACTATCCATTTTAGTAAGGGGTGTTCAGGAATCGAACTCAACCGGAATTAAATTGGAACCGAACCTAAATTGGTGGTTCGGTTCGATTTTATAGGGGTTCGGTTTCGGTTTCGATTCCAAAATTTTATGAATCAAAAATTTTGGTTCGGTTCCGATTTCGGCCCCGCGGAATTAAATCGGAACCGGAATCGGTTTTTTTTTTTTAATATTTTTTTATTATTAAGCAAAAAGACTAGCAATAAACCTCCACTAATTTCAATAACAGTACAAATTTAAGCTACTTTTTTTATTCCACTAATTATATATTTGGTTTTGGGTTTGCTTTAATTGAAATATTCTAGTTTATAATTATATTATTTTATAAAATTGAGGTATTTTTTTAAAAAAAAATAAAAATAGAAGGAACCGGAACCGAACCGATTTTTCGGTTCGGTTCCGGTTTGGTTCCTTCCCCTTTCGGTTCCGATTCTGATTACGGTTTTTCAGGAACCGAAAAAATCGGTTTGGTTCCGGAACCGGAACAACCCTAATTTTAGTAGGTAGAATCTTTTATTTATTTAAATTTTGAAAGAGAGATTTAACATATTTATTTTGCATTGTGACATCTTTTACTTGACAAATTTATTTTCTTAGCATATGTACTAACCCAATAACTTTTCATACATCTTTAACAGATTAATTTCTTAGGATTCATACAGAGTATAATTTGGCCCCCTTATTGTTTACATACACATTGATTCATCACTATTGACTACTCACTATATTTTCGTGAAGTAGTACTAGATATTTTTAATTCTAAAAAATTATTGAATTTAGATGATGATCATTATATTGATCATCATACAATGTATACATACTAATTTATGCATATTAATACTTCACTTAAAATAGTATAGCAATAGGTAGGGTCGAATCACTCTCAACTTGGAACTCGTTTTGAGACAAGGATCTAAAACTTTAACTTTCAAGGATAAAAATAAATTACTTAAAACAATTTTATGATTTTTGATTAGTTAACTAAAACAAGTAAATAAAATTATCAAATGGTAGAAAAAAAATCTCAAGGGAAGAGAATCCACTACCCGGGTCTATATAAATAATATTATATATTTCTATTGCAAATTCTCCTCCAACCTATTAAACATAAACATAGATATTGGTAGGCATTTCCCGTATTTCCATTAATTAGTAATCACGAAGAATTCTCCCTCCAATATTTTGGTTTAAATAAAATGTAAATAGTAATAGGCATTCCCCGTATTTTAATTAATTGGTAATCACGGAAAATCCTCCTTCTATTTTTAGCTTCCAATATCTATTGTAAGGTTTTTGTCATTGAGATTCATAAAATGAATACTCTCGAGAAGAGAATTAAACAATAAGAAATAAAATAAAAATTATTTATATCTTACCCATGGTGGCTTCATCACCCCCTTGAGAAAAGATGTTTAAGCTAACATGTTGATAGGAAAATAAAACAAGGTAATAGAATAAAATTCTATTGAGAGAGAAAAAGTTACAAAAAATATAAAAATGATACAATATTGCTCTCAGGTCTCACTCTTCAACCCTCCTGCACCTTCTAGCTTGCCACTATATATAGGCACAATGCATACCCAATGCATTTAATGATGCATTAAAAGCCCTCCAACTAACAACACTTTCTCTCTCAAATTTTCACCTACCATGTCTCTTTCTTTCTCTCTTATTAATTAATCACCTACCCCACTTACACACACGTACACACGTACACACGTACACACACACACACACACACACACATATATATATATATGCATTTATTACATTTTTCCCCACCAACTTTTCTTTTTTTTCATTTTCATCATTCTTGCTTTTTTTTTTTTTTTTCAAATCAACCCCTGCATGAAATAAAAATATATTAATATGAGGACATTATGCTAGGTAAATTACTCTATTTTGTGCACTTATAAAATTACCTCCAAACAAGCTTTTGCTAGTCCTCTAGCAAATAAGGGGAAAATAGATAAGTTCACAAAAATGATACATTATTGAAGTTTAACTAAAAATGTGTCACTTTCGCAGGCTGCATTCGATTACATTTAACATATGTAATAAGGCATTAAACCTCTAGGTTACCCTAGTGGACGAGCAATAGCCTCGTGAGGGTTTACAGTGAAGATACCCACAAACTTCTTATGACTACAAAATGAATTCTTATATATCCAGAAGTCATAAAAGATAAAAGGTGAATCTATCATGTCTTTCGTATATGACGAGTTACTATAGTGTCATAATAATAAATATCAAGAAAAGTTCATCCAAAAGCAACTTAGAAACAGAGTGTGTGTATGTAAAGTCAACATCGAGCAATTCACATATCCAGGTGAAAAAATCCCCAAGTCCTTAGAAAAATACATTTTGACTTCAAATCTCACAAGTAAATATCTCTCTAAAAGAAGAACTCTCGAAATTTGAAATAACTGTATCTCTTAGATGTATGTGAGAATGAACTTTATTTACAAAGTGGAAACAAGCTCACATACTGGAATGAAGGATCGATATATATAATAGACAAGTCTCATGATAGGAATGCTGGTCACTTTAAGGAGAATGTCGAGTTACCCACCATAACGCCTTCTCATTTACTATCCACTATCATACCATTCTGTATATGTTTAACGTCCTTATTGAAGTGGTGATTTACAAAGGAATAATTTTGAGAATAAGGGGTCTTCAAAATATATACTAGGGATACATTTTTTCTTTGCAATTCTCTTCTTTTTCTCTTTTTCATTCATTTTTTTTTCAATTTTTTTTTTATGGATATTTTCTCGATCCCTTGTATTTTACATAAAAATATCATCCCTAAAATTTCTCATAATTGAAATAGAATAATATAACAGTATGGTGTAGATATAGTATGATAGTAGATAGTAAACTACAAGACTTATGTTTCTCTTAACTCGAAGTGATTTCATTCTCCGTAACCAACCAAATTGAAGGATAATGAGACTAACAACAAATTTAGTGCGATATCCAAATAAATTTGACTCATTTTATGACTCGGAGTTAGCGTAAAAACTCTCTCAAATAGTGAAAGGTACAAAGTCTCACAGGATTTAAGTCTTAGTAAATTTCTAGCTCATTGAGGATTACTCACTTTTTCAATTTGAATTGCAAAATGAGACTCTTGTGTAAAAATTGTTCTGCTTCTAATTGCTCGAGGTTTAATATGTATCATTATATCACCATAGTAACAAGTTTAACTTTGATCTAAATATCAACACCTCTCGACTTTTATGAATTGGAACACAAGAAAAACATTTTGTGTGTGTGTGTGTTTTTTTTTTAAAATAATGAAACTCTATTTTGATTAAATAGAAACATGTTCAAATAAATGTATCCACCCCCCAAACAAAAAATAACATTGTCCCTAGTGTTTAAAAATAAATCTAAGAGACAAATTGGAACAAATTACCGCAATTGAGGTCGTGTTTGTAGAGTATAATCCCTGCAAAGATTATTGGCAAAAGAAAAGTCAAGTGATTGGAAATATTATGACAGACTTTACCCCCAAACAAAATCTGAACATACCCAAATAGAGTGAAAAATAAAATTTTTAGAAAATATTTACACAATAGACTGGGCTGCCTCCCAGGAGCGCTAAGTTTAACGTCTTCAGCCAGACTCAACGGAGGTGCTACCCCTAGATAGATCATTCTGAATAAATCGGATCAATGAGGAGAATTTCCTCATTTTCAGAAGCTTCAAGTTCTAGGAAAGGCTTTAGACGATGATCATTGACTTTAAACAACTGTCCATTCTTAGGGTCTTATAACTCAATGGCACCATGATTATCAATGTAATGGACATAGTACGGGCCTGACCAACGTGACCTTAACTTCCCAAGAAATAATAGAAGACGGGAGTTATACAAAAGAACCTTTTGTCCTATGTAAAACTCCTTTTTGAGAATGTGTTTGTCATGTTCCAACTTAGTCTTGGCTTTATAAATTTTGGAACTCTCATAGGCATCATTTCTGATTTCTTCTAACTCATCAAGTTAAAGTGTCCTACGTTGACCGGCTTTATCATAGTCAAAGTTCATGGCCTTGATGGCCCAATGAGCACAGTGTTCGAGTTCAACAGGCAAGTGATAGGTTTTGCCATAGACCAATCGATATGGAGACATGCCTATAGGGGTCTTGTAAGTAGTACGGTATGCCCATAAAGTATCCTGGAGACAAAGACTCCAGTCCTTCTTTGTGGGGTTAGCAGTTTTCTCTAAAATCTGCTTAATCTCCCTATTGGATACCTCAGTTTGACCATTGGTTTGAGGGTGATATGATAGGGCCACTTTGTGGGTGATCCCATATTTGGACAACAGGTTTCCAAAGACTTTGTTGCAAAAATGTGAACCATTGTCATTGATTATGGCTCGAGGTGTTCTAAACCGAGGCAAAAATTGGTCTTTGAAAAAATGCACCACAACTCTATGGTCAGCTGTTTTGGTGGCTAAAGCTTCTACCCATTTGGACGCATAATCAACTGCTAGAAGGATGTAGAGATTTCCAAAGAGGATGGAAATGGTCCCATGAAATCAATACCCCAAACGTCAAAGATTTCAACGATGAGAATCGATTGTTGAGGCCATTCGTTTCTTTTGGTAATCTTACCTAGCAATTGGCATCTATGACAAGCCAGACAGTATGTGTGGGTGTCTTTGAAAAGGGTTGACTAATAGAATCCTGACCGTAAGATTTTTGCAGCAGTTCATTTGGAACTGAAATGGCCACCACAGGCCTAGTCATGACAGAAGGAAATGACAGACTCTTGGTCTACCTCAGGAACACACCTACGAATGATCTGATCTGGACAATATTTAAACAAGTAGGGATCATCCCAAAAATATTCCTTAGCCTTGGCCAAAATTTTATCTTTCTCTTGTTTGGACCAATTGGAAGGAATTTGACCAGTCACAATATAATTGACAATATCGACATACCATGGTGCATGAGATATCTCAAATAACTGCTCATCAGGAAAATATCAGAGATGGGAATGGATTCACTAGTGGATTCAATAACAAGACGGGATAAATGATCAGCGACTACATTCTCGGAACCTTTCTTATCTCGAATCTCAAGGTCAAACTCTTGAACGAGTAAGATCCAGCGTATCAACCTAGGTTTTGCATCAGATTTGGACAAAAGATGTCTTAACGCTGCATGATCTGTATAGATGATGACCTTAGATCCAATCAAATAAGATCTAAACTTCTCAAAGGAGAACACGACTTCTAGCAACTCTTTCTCAGTGGTTGAGTAGTTAATTTGGGCATCATATAAGGTTTTTCTAGCATAGTATATGACATGTCGTGCTTTATCCACTTTCTGACCTAAAACAACACCTACTGCATAACCAGACGCATCACACATAATTTCAAAAGGCAAGTTCAAATTAGGTAAGTGAATGATAGGTGCAGTAGTGAGTGCTGACTTTAAGTGCTCAAAGGCTGACTTACAGGCATCAGTGAACGCAAATTGTGCATCTTTAGCTAGAAGATGGGTCAATGGTCTAGCTATCTTACTGAAATCTTTGATGAAGCACCTGTAGAAACTGACATGACCTAGGAATGCTCTAATATCTCAAACAGATTTGGGGATAGGTAGATTGGAGATTAGATCAATTTTTGTTTTGTCTACCTCAATTCTTGCATTGGAGATATTATGACCTAGGACAATTCCCTTTTTGACCATGAAATGACACTTTTCCCAATTAAGTACCAAGTTAGTGTCACGACAACGTTGAAGTACGAGAGAAAGATGGTCCAGACATTGCTCAAATGATGATCCAAAGACAGAGAAGTCATCCATGAAGATTTCTAGAAACTTTTCAACCATGTCACTAAATATACTCATCATACATCGCTGAAATGTAGCTGGTGCATTTTATAAGCCGAATGGCATGCGACGATAGGCGAATGTACCAAATGGACAGGTGAAAGTAGTTTTGTCTTGGTCATCAGGGTGGACAAGAATTTGATTGTAACCAGAATAGCCATCTAAAAAGCTATAAAATGTCTGACCAGCTAATCTCTCTAACATTTGGTCGATGAAGGGAAGTGGAAAATGGTCTTTTCTAGTCACGCTATTCAGTTTCCTATAGTCTATGCAAACTCGTCATCCAGTTTGAATGCGAGTAGGAACAAACTCAATGTGGGCATTGGATACAACAGTGATGCCAGAATTTTTAGGAACTACCTGAATTGGGCTCACCCACTGACTATCAGAAATTGGGTAGATGATACCAACGTCAAGAAGTTTGATAATTTCTCCACGGACAACTTCCTTCATATTCGGGTTAAGTCTCCTTTGAGATTGCTTACAGGTTTTTGCATTATCTTCTAAGTGAATGCGATGTTGCACCACTAGGGACTAATGCCTTTGATATCATCAATGGACCATGCTATGGCTTCCTTATTTGTCTTAAGAACCTCAAGTAATTGGGATTCTTGTTGCTCAGTTAACTCGGAAGATATTACCACAGGAAAAGTCTCAGATTCACAAAGATACAAATATTTTAAAATCTCAGGTAAAGGCTTTAATTCAATCTGATGTGGTTTCTTTGCATTTATAGATTTAGTGTTAACTAGCAAGGACAATGATTTGAATTTGGATATATACTTGGGTGCTTCAAAGGGTGGGGCAGAGTCTAGCAAATTATTTACTTAGCTAATGTTATTAGATGCATCCAAATTATCACCAAAATGGGCTAGACAATGCTGGAGTCGATCCTCAGGATATGAGTGGTTAAAGGTGTGGGTGGTCAATGAATCAATGAGATAAACATCTTCAACAGACTCTGATTCAATGGGTTGTTTCATCAAATTGAACACATTGACTTCCACTTTCATGTTCCCAAAGATCAAGGTCATGCTACCATTTCTACAATTGATCAATGCATTAGCTGTGGCTAAACATGGTCAACCTAAAATGATTGGAATTTGCTTACCTTGGGTTGGTTGAGTGTTTAACATAATGAAGTCTACGGGGTAATAAAAATAATTCACTTTTACTATCACATCCTCAATGATACCCCTTGGAATTTTTATGGATTGGTCAGCTAACTGAATTTTAACGTCAGTTTTCTTCAAATCAGTCAATCCCCAATCCAAGTAGACTGAATACGTTAATACATTGAAACTGGCACCAAGATCCAATAAAGCCTAACCTTCAAAATTTTCTCCTATCCTACAAGTGATAGTTGGACTACCAGGTTCTTTGTGTTTAACCACAGCTTGGTTTTGTAGGAAGGAGGAACAATGTTGGGCTATGAAGGCTTCCTTAGGGATATTGGTTTTCCTCTTGACTAAGTCTTTGATGAATTTTGCATAAGAAGGAATTTTCTTAATAGCAATGAGAAATGGAATGTTAATCTGGAGATTTTAAAAAATCTCTAAGATTTTACTGTATTGAGAATCCTTCTTATTGTTGACTAGTCTAGAGGGAAAAGGTGCACGTGGAACAAACGGCTTAGGAATGACCCCATCAAGCTTAGGACCTTGATCCTTTTTGGAATTTGGGGAATTGGGTGGAAGAGATTTTGATGGTTCATGTTCATCACTGAGGGGTGGCTCAACCTTATTATCAATTTTCTTTCCTGACCTCAAGGTAGTGATAGAATTTACATGATCATTTGATTGGTCAAAACTAGAAGAAGTAACTATGTGATTAACTCATTTTCCTTTTGAATTGATTTCGGGTTGGCTAGGGAATGTACCCCTTTGTCTTTCAGATAGAGCTACAGTGACTTGACTCAACTGATTTTCGAAAGACTGCTGAAATTGCAGTTGATTTTGAGTCAAGAGATCAAAGTTATTTTCTAACTTTTGGAATATTTGATTGGAATGCTTATTGGATTGATCAAGATTAAGAGCAAACATTTTCAAAGTGTCCTCATAATTGGAAGTATTATTGGCCGATTGGACAGGAGCAACATAGTTGTGCATTAGATCAACTGCTAAATCTCTACTTGGATTGAATTGGTTATTTCGAGGGAATTGATTTTAAGAAATTATTGGTCCTTGAGGTTAATGTTGCCTATTGGAGTTACCTTGAAAACCGGAACTACCACCTAAGTTTTGTGGAGGTAAATTTTGCCTCCATGAAAAATTAGGGTGGTTTCTAGTATCAGGATGATAACTTTGGCTAAATGTATTAGGCAATGGTTTCCTAAAGGTATTGAAAGCAAAAACCTACGCATCCGAAGGTTCAGATGTACAATAGACCAGACATTCCTCTGTTGGATGGGATAAACCAGAACAAACATTGTATTATGCAGGGGTAGAGATTAGGGCAAAAGCATAAAACTTTTTGCTTAAGTCTTTCACTCAATCAGAAAGACTTTGCATCACAGATTTCAACTCATTTTCAGGTGTGATCTCATAAAAACCAAATTTTCTATTCATTTGATCATTCCTAGAAAATTATTTCTCAGTTTGGTTCCAATTCCAATTTTGGGCATTTTCAGCTAGTTCCTCCAAAAATATATAGGCTTGGTCAGGGGTTTGGGCCTTCAACTTTCCTTGGTGCATTGATTCAATCATGGTTTTGTTCATAGGTGAAAGTCCCTTATAGAAGAAATGGACTAGCTATGCTTTATAAAAGCCATGATGTGGGCATTTGAGTAGCAAGTCATGAAATCGGTCCCAAGTTTGGTAGAATTGTTCCTCAATTTTCCCTCTAAAAGTACTAATGGCATCTCTCATTGATTCGGTCTTTTGCATGGGATAAAACTTACTCATGAATTTCCTTGCAAGTTAATCCCATGATCGAATGGAGTTGGGTGGAATGGAGTTGAGCCATGAAATGACTTTATCTTCTAAGGACAGGGGAAAAAGACGCAGTTTGACACCCTCTTCATTCAAATTTTGATTTTTGAATGTGTTGCATATTGTCAAAAACTTTCTTAAATGGATATAGGGTTGTTCATTTTTGAGTCCATGGAATTTTGGCAACATATTGATTGTGGCGGGTCTAATCTCAAACTGGGGTGCATCATTCTCAGGTAGAATTATGCAATTGGGTGGGTTGGCTGTGATTGGGGCAAAGTAGTCATTAAGAGTTCTCGGTGCAGCCATTGATGAATTATTAGTGGTTGAGAGATTTAACAAGGGAATTGATTTTTCTTCTAAATCAATGAGTGACAGATCACTGGGAAACCTAACTAAACACTTGTTAACTCGCAACCACTGGGGCATAAACAAAAAGAAACCTAAAAGGGCTAGATGATGGACAAATCACACAAAAATTTTAGCTTTGTTATCTTGAGCTTAAATTCAAAGGTAGTGAATTTTTAAATCTAATATTGTAGAGCATTAATAGGATGGTGTCCAAATTAATTCTCTCCTAATTAGACAGCTCCTACTCTATTCCAAATTAAATCGATAGATTACCAGTTAAGGATTATCAAACTAACAACGGAGTAGTTCCCAAGAAAGTGTGGCGAGGCACGTGGCCTGCTTAATGCCGGGTCAACCACACTCCTAGACAGAATTTCATACCATTTATCAATTTGATAATGACTCATTGGAGTGACTACCAACCATTTCCTTCCTAGAGGGCCTATGAGCTCGTAACCCTAAATTTGCTGATTTCTAATCAATTTTAATTAAATCCGGCTCATGGTTTAACAAATGCAAGGAATTTTTGTGATTTATGGGCCATGGAGACGGGTGATGAAATCCCGACCGTATCTTATGAGGGGTTTTTGCCCTTAAGTATCTTAATGCAAAATGCTAATTAAAATATGCACAAGCAAGACAAGAATAAAATAAAATAAGAAAGAAATATACAAAAAATTCTTTTTATTTTTATTTTTTATAAATATATATATATATATATATATATATATATGAAAATAAACTAAATACAAATAATGGGAGCCTAGGGTTACGTCTAATGTTATTCTACCCTATAGGTCGCATGCAAAATTCACTTAGAAAAACTATGTTCACCTAATCTAGAAAAATAAAATAAAATATATATGTAAAATAAAATAAATAATAATAAAGGGAGCTTAGGATAATGTCTAATGTTATTCTATCCTAAGATTTGCATGCAAAATTTCACCTAATCTAGGAAAACAAATATAACAAGGGTTTAGAAATATGGAACCTGGATGACAACCCGGTACAGTATCTCCTGCAAAATAGAAAACAACAAAAATAAACAAAAGAATGACTTGAGTGCTCTATGCGTCACTCCTCCTTTTTTGTTTTTTTAAAAAATTTAAGTTATTCTTAAAACGGCCCCACGAAAATGAAAGGGAGAGAAAATTCCAAAGCCTGAGCTACTGCTGTCTTTTCAAAATGTAACATCTATATTAGAAAAAGAAAGAAATAGCCTGGTAGTGGCACACAATTCAGAAGTGAGGCTGTGACTTATGATTTTCTTTTTTTTCTTTTTTTTTTAAATAGAATAAAACTATGAAAGTCATTTAAATCCAAACCCAATTCAGATTAAACTGCAGTACAGGAGTGTGGTCATGGACGAAATTTTTCTTTTTTTTTCAAAATTAATGGAAAATCAAAAAATAGAAAAAAAATTAAAATAAAGGGCGGGATAGAAAGTTCGGGTGGGTTCTTAATGTTGAAACGACAATGGCACCATTTGACGGGTCGCGGTTTGATGATATTGTGTCGTTGTTTCACCACACTCCGGTCAACAAGAATTTATATCTACTAATACTTCACTTAAAATAGTATAGCAATAAGTAGGGTCAAACCACTCTCAACTTGGAACTCATTTTGAGACAAGGATCCAAAACTTTAACTTTCAAGAATAAAAAGAATTACTTAAAACAATTTTTTGATTTATGATTAGTTAACTAAAACAAGTAAATAAAATTATCAAATAGTGGAAAAAAATCTTAAGGGAAGAGAATCCACCACTTGGGTCTATATAAATAATATTATATATTTGTATTGCAAATTCTCCTCCAACCTATTAAACATAAACATAGATATTGGTAGGCATTCCTCGTATTTCCATTAAATAGTAATCACGAATAATCCTCCTTCTAATGTTTTGGTTTAAGTAAAATGTAAATAGTAGTAGGCATTCCCCGTATTTTAATTAATTGGTAATCACGGAAAATCCTCCTTTTATTTTAGCTTCCAACCTCTATTGTAAGGTTTTTGTCATTGAAATTCATAAAATGAATACTCTCGGGATGAGAATTAAACAATAAGAAATAAAATAAAATTATTTATATCTTACCCATGGTGGCTTCATCACCCCCTTGAGAAGAGATGTTTAAGCTAGCATGTTGATAGGAAAATAAAACAAGGTAATAGAATAAAATTCCATTAATAGAGAAAAAATTACAAAAAATATAAAAATGATACAATATTGCTCTCAGCTCTCACTCTCCAACTCTCCTTTTAAGAACATTTATAGTATTATTTGTGTTTAACATGTTCTAGACAATAACCATATTGAGTGAATTGTCATGTTGAGAGTTTTGTGTATTTGCAATCAGTTTGCTAGTATGTTCATTTCTATCTCGAGAAAGAAGTCAAGGAGTGTGTCAAAGCAAAGAAGGCTACCGGAGGGCAAAATCATCTTTTCCAGACATCGTCACTTCACTGGAGAGCAAAAATATCATTTTCAGATATCATGACTTCAACCAAAAGCATCGGGAGTTCGAGATGACTAGTCTAGCTCAAATATGAAAAAATTGCAAAAGATGCAATATACCTATGTTGTCAGAGGCTGAAACAGGACAAATTGGCTTTGACCTACGCTATGGTTTTAGAGCTGGGAGGGGACCCTATGCCTTAGACCTACGCCCAAGTGTAGGTCCCAATGCTTGGTCATGTGATCACTTGTTGTGCATGATTTGTTTCGTAGTGCTTTCAGATTTTTCCAATTTGGTCTCTACTTCGAGTTTTTAAGTGATCGACAATTTCGAACCTCTACGTATTGGCGTATACACATATTTACATCAAATTTTTGAGGATTTATCAAGCTGTTGTGAAATTACGTAAGAGGGCAAGATTAGGGTTTTCTTTGACTTGCTCTATAAATACCAAGGTTCTACAAGAGAAGAGGTTATCTCTTTGAGAGATCTCTACAATATTTTATAGTTCATATTCTTCTATAGAGATATTGATATAGAGAGAGAAAATATCATTGAGTGATTGTTCTAGATCTCTCTTATTTTGGAGTTGATTTTATCATGCTTCTACATCGGCGATCTTATGCACGATTGAATCATATAGATTCTGAAAAATCTATACACCGCTGATTGTAACTTGGTTGCGTTGATCCGTTTGTGAAATGGAGTCGTCTGAGTGCGGAGATCGGAGAGAGAAGTTTCATGGTTATTTGATATGTTGAGAAATAGAGCCGTCAGAGTACGAAGTGGAACGAGAGCTTCATGGAGTGCGAGTGATTCAAGGGTTTTAGACCGCGAGTAGAAGAAGGCATATCAAGAGTGATTGTAAGTCTAAAACTCTCATAGAGTTTGTACTTGTTGATTCATAGTGCATCGGTACCTGAGTGTACCCGTGATTTTTTCCTTGGAACGTTTCCTTGGTTTTTCCACATATAATTCTCTGTGTCGTCTCTTACTTTATTTTCTACATTACATTGATGTTTGCTTCATATTGCTTGAATGATGTGGTTTCAGAATTAGGGTTTTATGATTGGATTAAAATTTGATTTTTCCGCAATTAAATATTAATTTGTAAATAAATCAACAAAAAGCCTATTCACCCCCCTCTAGGCTATTTTCACCATCATCTAGGTAATTTCAATTGGTATCAGAGTGTGGTTGCCCCGATTTAGGTTAATTACCTAGGGTTAGATCTTGAACTTAGACGATGGAATTTCTTCGTGAATGAGGTTTTCTTGATAAGTTCCCTGTTGTTGATAGGTTAAATAATGAGGGTGATGATGATTGTGATGATTCACTTCAAGCTAAGTATAATAAATTGCATGATATGTACACACATCTTAGCGAAGTTTTCTCAAAATCTATTGGTAGATTTAAAAGTGTTGACGAGGAAAAAGAATCCTTAAGAGAAGAATTAACTAGCATTACCCATGACTTTAATCAACACATGAGTGATAAATTTGAATGGATTGAAAGTTTGAGAAAGTCTGAAAAAGAAAGGATTGAGTTTTTAAAGCGTGTAGAAGATCTCAATAAGGAACTAACAGCTGTAAGATCTGATTTGATTGAGAAATCTGTTAAAATTGGAGATTTGGAAAAAATTTGGAAGA
Source organism: Cornus suecica (assembly GCA_963922005.1). Lineage (NCBI taxonomy): Eukaryota > Viridiplantae > Streptophyta > Magnoliopsida > Cornales > Cornaceae > Cornus > Cornus suecica. Next base: position 54,303,030 of record OY998241.1, on the reverse strand, counting down.
TGCTAACTCAACTATTAATAGATGGTCTAGTGGAACTCTTAAACTTGATCATATGTTGAGTGTAGGAAAATTTGTGGGAAATACAAAAGGTTTGGGGTTTGTAGGAACACCAAATAATTATAATGTCAATCCCAAAACTGTTTTTAAGGGTCCGTTTGGATACGAAAAAACAGTTTTTGTTTTTTTACTGTTCACCCAGTTAAAAAAAAAAAACACGTTTGGCAAACACGTTTACTGTTCACTTTTTTTTTCCAAAGAAAACTGTTTTCTGTGAATAGTGTGTAAAAGTGGTGAAAATACCAAATACAACTTTTAGTTGGTTTTTGAGTTTTTTCACTATTTATAGTATCACCTCCGCCACGGCCCCCACCGCCGCCGCCACCAACCACCACCACCACCCGCCACCGGTACCACCACCGGCCCCTACCACCTCCGGTCGCCGCCGGCCGCCGCCGCCGCCGGGCCCCACCGCCAATCACCCACCACCACCGCCCCCCACCGCCGGCCACCAATACCATTTTATTTTTCAATACAAATTTTCATCCAAACGCTTTTTTGTTTTTAGTTTTTTGCTGAAAAAAATAAAGATAAATACAAAAACAGTTTTTATATTTGAAGACAGAAAACAAATACAAAAAATAGGCTTTCCAAACGCACCCTAAGGGATCTCATTTAGAATCGAGTTCTTCTCAAGGTAAGTTTGATAGGAATTTTAATGCTCAATCTTATGTCAAAAAAACATGTTGGAAGAAGGGTTCTTTTTACCTCTAAGGGTTTGAATAATGGTTTTCAAAAGTTTGTTCTGATATGCCATTATTATGGAGTGAAAGGTCACATTCGACCTTTGTGTTCAAAGTTAAAAAGAAAGACTTTGAAATCTAAGAGGAAATCGAGAACTAAAAAAAAAACCCAATGTTGAAGATCAAATTAGGATTTTGAGTAAAGAGATAAAGAATTTGTCTAACCATGCAAGTAAAACATCTAAGATCAGACAGGCATGGGTTAGAAAAGGTGAGCTACATTATTGTGATGCTCATACATGGGTTAGAAAAGGTGAGCTACATTTTTGTATGGCTCATACTGACCTTAGAGCATGTGACTCTAGGCACATGATAGGAGATAAGTCAGTGGTTGATAATCTCAAGGATAGTGATGGTATGAATGGTTCTTTTGATGAAAAGAAAAAATCTAAAGGTTTAGGAAAATGCACCATTGTTGTTTCTAATCTACCTAGACTAGAACATGTTGATTGTGATAAGGGCCAAAAGGGTAATTTGCTTAGCATTAGTCAGATATGCAATGATTATCAATATGTCAATTTCTATCGTGATAAATGCATTATTAATGACTCTTTTAAAAATTGTCTTATGGAAGGTGTACGTACATCTGATAATCAGTATTGCATATTTCCTAAAGTTTGTACTTAGAAAGGTCTTGAGTTTATATCCACAGCTTCTCAGTCAATAGACATCTCTACAAAACCATTAGATTTTCAAAAACATACGCATCTTAGAAAATCTGGTGGCATATTATCATTAGGATAGATGTCTTCATATGTATCATTCTAGGAATATCTTACATTATCTTTTATCCAAGAATTGATACATTATCATGCATTTTGTATTATTTGCATGTTTATTTTTTTATATTTTATTATGCATGCATCATGTTTTGTTACTATTAGGGTTATACATGCATGCATCCTTATGACAAAAATTCCATAAAAATTAAAAATAAAAAAAATTCTTAGCATGTTGAGCTTGGTTAAGGGTACAAATGATTGTCATATTTCACTCTATTCTCATATTTACTTTTCTTATTATGCTTATGAGAGTTGGAATTATTAGTCTGACCTGAGGTTATGAGTTATTCACTTGACATGTTTAAGTATTATTTTTGGAACTCATCAACTTTGGGTGTTTGTTTTACTTAGGAGATGACTGTAATACTTGTTGAAACTTTTAGTCTTTTTCATCTAATCTGAAGTGATATGTAGGTTCATGAGTTATGCTATATTGATCTATGCTTTTAAATACTTTTTGCATGCTTATGAATATTTGTGGTGAAGTTGAAAAGAAGAAAGAATGAGATGTTTAAAATATAGAAATTTAAAAAGTAATTCTTCGATCTGAGTAACCGGGCCTCTTGCCTCAATAAGCATTGAGTGTTTGCGTAAAAAGGGGAGAAGACTAATGAGCATAAATCCCATGGATGAAGCTTGGGCCCAGTTGGTTGGGATTAAAAATTCTTGTTGGAAAGTCCAGAGCTTAGAAAGACAAAAAAGGATTTGGTGAAAAAGTTGAAAAGGTGCAAAGAATAAATTATGTGATAATAGGGTATTATTTTTTTAAAATAAGCAATAAGGTCCAAGTGAATGATTTGATTTATAGCTTAGGTTTTGGACTGAAGTATCATCACGATTAGTGAAGAAGATTATCATAATTAGTACCTATTGCTTTCATCTTAGTTGTTTGCTTGCACCTGAATATTTTTTATATATGTAAATGTTATGTAAAGTTTGTCTTGTGACTGCTTAGATATTATGAACTGGCCAGCTTGAGCCTTAGCCATTGTTTTACATAGCTTCTATTTCTGGCTTTATACAGAAGAAATAGAGAAATGGAAGTTATTTTGAAAAACCGGTACCCACAATTTCTTCAAAATGTTCTTCCAATACCTAAAAGCTCATCTAAAACTTTTGTCAAACACTATTAAAAAATTGATCCATCAGCGTCCCGTGTTGATATTAGGCCCTCTATATCCACCAATTCCTCTATCATAAAATTCGAATGGGTTGACCCAGTTAAAAAAATACTTGGAACTTAATGTCTCAATAAGCGTCAAGTCTCGTATTCAATTCTTTTTAGGTGCAAACAATTTGTTGGAGTCACGACCGTGTTCCGTGTGGTACATACGGTACTTGTTCCAGAACTATCAAATGTCTCCCAAATTCTACACCATTTAATCCAACAACATTACTTTTGGAAGAGGACAGAAAGACAACTTTATATGTACATATATAATATAAACTAGAGCTCAAGTGAATATATGACCTTCAAACATACTAAAGTTCATATCATAGCCAAGTTTAAGTCTCGTTGTTGAAAGATGCTTTGAATGAACCAGCACTACATGTTTCATGAGGATATTAAGCTGAATATTGGTTTTGGGGTAGTAAGACTAGTTTTCAAGGAAAGTCACATCCATGGAAGTAAAGAAACGTCATTTTCCTGGGGAATAACACTTGTAACCCTTTGGTTGGGTGAATATCCGAGGAAGAGACATTTTTCTAACTTGGGATCTAGTTTACTAATATGGACAAAGGCAGAGCACCCGAAAATTTTCAAAGGAAGTGTGGAGATGAGTCGAGAATGAGGAAAAAATTCAAGAAGCACTTGACATGGTGTTTTGTAGCTAAGGATTCGTGAGGTCATTCGGTTGATAAGGTAGGCCGATGTGAGAATGGCTTCCCCCCAAAAATGTTTAGGAACATGTGTGGTGAAGATTAAAGATCTAGCAACCTTTAGCAAGTGTCTATTTTTCCTTTCGGTCACTCCATTTTATTGGGGTGTATCAACACATGAGCTCTGATGAACTATTTATAATTCAATAGGTAATCCCCAAGGTAGTAAACAAAATATTCTTTGGCATTATCAGTTCGAAAAATTTGGATTTTGCTATTGAATTGAGTTTGAATCATCTTATTGAAGTTTTGAAATATTTTCCCAACCTCAGATTTTTCTTTCATCAGAAATAGCCAAATGGCCCGTGTATGATCATCCACAAAAATCACAAACCACCTGGAACTGTGATATTTTTTTATTCTGGATGGTCCCCACACATCACTATAAATAATGGAAAGCGGTTGTGAAGATTTGTATGGAATACTAGGATATGAATTGCATACATGCTTGGACAATTGGCATACTTTTGGACTTTTATTGCAAAAATTAGATGGAAAGAGTTTAGCAAGATACATAAAATTGGGGTGTCCAAGACGATAGTGCCACAACATTATTTCACCATCTTTATTTTAACTAACAGAGAAAGTAGACAAACTTGAAGTTGTTTTGGAAGGCACATGATTTGCTGTATGAGCTTGTCCTCTTTTGTATCCTTCAACCTCTAGGAAGTAGAGCCCCACACACATTCTAACATTACCAATCGTCCTCCCCGAATCCAAGTTCTGAAAAACACATAAGTTAGAGGAAAATTTAGTGATACAGTTTAAGTCTCGAGTGATTTTACTTATAGAAAGTAAGTTGCAATCAAGGTTTGGGACCAAGAGTACTGTATCAAGAATTAATTCTTTTGAGATGACCACAGAGCCTATGCCTGCCACTTTTGAAAACGTGCCATCAGCAATTCGGACTATCACATTTTGAGAACAAGGAGAATAATTGCAAAGTATACTGGCATTCCCAATCATATGATTTGAAGCCCCTGAGTCAAAAATCCAAGAACTATGTTTTTCTTATATCACAATTAGGGCGTTGAGAAAGTTACCTTTTTAAGCAAGTGAAACGGTTCCAATAACAGTTGATGGCTGAATATGTTGAGCTTGATTAATCATCATTTGGAGGATTTTCAGCTATTCTTTGCTGAACGTGTTGTTTTCTGATGAAGATGTTTGTTCCTCGATGGGAACGGTGGTGGCATTTCCTCAGCTTTGATAATCTCCTTAGGATCGAGGGCTCGGTTTCCAGTCAGCTGGATTACCATAAATTTTCCAGCACTTATTTTTGGTGTGTCCAGGCTTTTGGCAATGATATCACCACTGTATGCCTCGTCTTGAACGATCTTCATTGTTTTGTTATTGATTTCCACAGGCAGCAAAGGCTGAGCTCTCGGTTGGAGCGGTTGTATTGTTGGCTTTGAATCCCAGCATGTTTTTCTGACGACTTTCTTCTCGATGGACTTCTGAAAAAACATCTAGGATACTAGGCAGTGGTTTGGTTCCAAAAATTCATCATCTAACCTCATCAAGGTTCTTATTGAGGCCGAGAAGGAATTTGTATATTATTTTCTTCTCAAGAATCTTTCTATATTTTGTTGTATCTGTTGGACAGTCCCAATCATTTGACTCGAACATGTCAAGTTGCTGCCAATACCTAGTCAACATATTGAAATATTGAGTGACAGTGAGCTCTCTTTGCCAGAGATCATCCAGTATCGCTTCAATCTCAAAGGATTCTGTCGTGTTTTCATTGTCTGAATATGTCTGTTTAACTGCCTCCAAGATTTCTTGAGAGGTTTTATACAGGATAAAATTATGTCCAACATCTTTATTCATGGAATTGATTAACCATGATATAACCATATTGTTTTCAATCTTCCAAGTTCGAAACTTTGGATCTTCTTTTGCTAGTTTGGCTGCTACACCAGTGAGATAATCATCATTGCCCTTGCCGTAAATAAACATCATCACTGCGTGGGACCACTGAAGATAATTCTGCCCATTCAGTTTGTGCCCTGTAATGGGAAGAATAAAGGCATTTGAAATTTCATTGTTGTTTAGAGGAAGAGTTTCATGAGAGGAGGTGACCTCGGAAGGATTGTTTTGGATGGTGTTGTTTTTAGCCATGAGAACAAACTTATACATGAAGAGGTTTCCTCTGGAGAACACCAGGTTCAGACTTGCACTGATACCATGTTGATTTTGAGAGAGAATTCTGAATTTTCTCATTTTTCTGAATAGCTATGTACACGACTATATAAAGGAAAAAGAAGGCAACAATCCTGCCAACTCAATCCCTATAATTAAGGCTAATAATACCCAAATAAAATGTAATCAGGAAAAATAGGAAACAAAGTAAAAAGTTGATCCTACAAATATTCATTCTATCTAAGTAAGGAATCAAATCCTTGCAAATCTGCTCCTAGAAAAAATAGTAATTTTGCACTATATATATATGTCATATATATATATATATATATTCTTTTATAGGGTTCCAATTGTAAATACACCAAACCCTTATTCTGCTTCCCTTGTCCTTTCTAATCTTAATTTTTTTCGTTTCAGTTATAGTATTCCTAATTGGATACAAAGCCAAGGTTTATTTAGGATTGGAGAATGAAGTTTTCATTAGAGGAAAGAGATTCGGAAAAGAATTGGAGTAGAGGGTTTGAAACACACACCTATATGTATATGTACAAATGACTGTGATATAGAAAAGTGATTTTATTGTCATTCTACAAAAAAATTTTAAAAAATATATATATTTAGGGTATTCTAGAGATTGGACTCATCAGGTGACGGTAAATGAAACATAGGTACAATACGAACACTTTGATACTATAAGGGGTTAATTGCACTCATCGATACTACAATGGATTAAAACGCTCGAGACCCAATGAAGGGTAATATAGGAATTTCATATTTATAAATATCATGTGAAAAAAGTAATATAGAAAATTTACTTTTTTACTACCAAAAAATGACCGGTAAGGGGCAAAGCGCACAATTTTTAAAAACTCATGAATTTATATACACAAAATTATACTAAGGGGTTTCACACAAAATCACAAACTAAAGGGGATTTTTTGCTAATATCCCTATAAAATATAAAGTAACTGGATCACCATTGATGTAATAATTTCTTCAACTTTTTAATTTCGAGAGTGAATGAGGATAAAGTCTAAATCTGAAAAAATGGTTATGAGTCTGATGGTAAAAAAAAAATGTAAAGCTGCATTGAGCAATTAATTGAACTGACAAATAACCTAAAAGCTGCATTGAGAGACCCCTTTTTGAATTCAAATTGTTTTGAATTTGATTTTGAGCTATGACTACCTTCTTGACACATTCAATTACCAACTACCTCACTTCAATGCACATTAAAGTCATTTTAATGGGGTCTTGAAAATATCCTTATATGATATATCATCAATTATGTTGATTTTCCCTTTTCTCACCCCCTTTTCTAATGAACTTTCAAAATTCATCTCTTACATGGGCAAAAGTATGAGATTATTACCAGCAAATGCATTCAATTTTTGCTTACTACAAGAATGATGATATAATTGTTTGGAGTATTGCTAATAAATTTGATGGATGAGAAATACCCATTCAAAGAAGCCAAGATTTTTGGTAAAACTTATTAATTCTATTCCATGAAAAATCATGTGATGTTGGTTTGTAAATAGTGAAGTTTATCTCTTCTAACTATGATGTATGTAATATCAGTGTAGTATACTCTATTAATTGTATATCACTTCCAAAAAAAAAAATTTGGCACTGCTATCTAATCATGAACATGAAACTGTAAACTAAACCAAGATATAAATATTCAATATGAATGAATCCTACTTGTTGCCTTTGAAAATTAGTTTCGGCAGACAATACCAAAATTGATGATAACAAACCATTAAAGAGTGTTTGATACTAATGAACTATCTAGTTCATGTTTTCAGCAAAAGACAGGTGAATAACTCAGAAAACATGCTCGGAAAGAATGCTTGCATAAAAAGGAAAAAGCAAGAAAGAAATTGAAGCGCGGAAACGGAAAATCAAATATTCAACGGAAAAGGCGAAAGTCAAAGACTCAAGACTCGGGGTAGATACATTGGGGTGCGATCGTTGTAACAAGGTAATTTATGTGTCGATAATATCTTATAAGCTCAAGTATAAAATGAGCCGAACTCAAATGAAAGGAAAAATGATTTAAACAAGTGTTCTTCAAAGCCATAGTCAACTAGAAGACTCCATGTAGTCGACTAAACCATACAGAAGTTAACAAGTTTTTCTCCATTTCATTGAGTCGACTAAACCATTGATGTAGTCGACTAAGCAACACCATTAAGTCGACTAAACACCACCATGTAGTCGACTAGAACTTCATCTAGTCGACTAAGAGGGACCATGTAGTCGACTAAAGACCTTGATGTAGTCAACTAAGAGCTCCATATTTTCTGCAGTTTTGACAGAAACATTTTTCCCTCTTTTGAGCAACATGTTTAATGGTCTTCAAACTGCTCTTGTCTTTCAATTACAATATTAATTCTCAAAACCCTAAAGCCTCCATATATAAAGAATGAGATGTGTAGTTTGTAAACAAGAGATTGAACTTGAGAGAAAAAAAAGCCTTCATCTTCATAAACAGATTTTTTGAAAAGGCCATTGAAAGGAAGCAAGCAAAAATCTCAGAAGTTTCAAACTCTAGTATTTCTTCTTATTCTCCAAACATTATTCATTGATATATCCTTTGAGAATACATATCTAGAGCTATTGAGAAATCACCAAAAACACTTGAGCTTATATTGATTTATCTTCCATAAAAACCTTTGGGTTTTTGAGTGTTTTTGTTCTTGAGTGATACATTTGATTACATACGAATTTTGTAATCTCGGACAAGTAAAGTCCAACAATTGTTCAAGAGAGGATTGTTCTCTTGATTGTGAGACAAGCTCATGAGGCTTGTGTTGTAAAAGTTTGTCATTCCACCTGTGAAGGAAGGGCCATAGTGAAAGGATCGGGAAAAGTCTCAAGAAGGGGTTCTTGAGCCGAGGACTAGGAGTTACCGAACCTCGAAAAAATCACGGTGTCAATCTCCTATCTCTTTCTCTTTACTTCATTATTTTTCATGTTATATTTACTTCAAATCTTGTATGCTATAATTAGTCTTGTGATAATTTATTAGAATCATTTTAATTGAATCTTTCACTTGACTATTGAAGTAATTGATTATTTGTAATAACTTGTTCTACTTTCGAAAAGAGTTAGAAATATTTTTGAACACCCTATTCACCCCTCTCTAGGGTTAATTAGTGACTAAAAATTGGTATCAGAGTCTAATCTCTATTAATTTTAGACTTAACCGTCTTAGAGAACGATCATGGCCTCAAATTTAGTCACTCACGTTGAAGGACAATCTAATAATAGGCCCCCATGGTTTGATGGATCAAACTATAGCTATTGGAATACTAGAATGATAGATTTTCTTGAAGCTATTGACTATCAAATATGGCAAGTAATCCTTGAAGGACCATTTGTGTTAACCAAAGTCGTTGATGGAAAAACCGTTCCCAAATTACCAAATGAGTAGGATAACGATGACCGTAAGCTTATGTCCTACAATGCTAAAGCCAAAGTAAATTTAAATTGTGCATTGAGTCTAAATGAATTTAATCGTGTATCTACTTGTTCAACGGCTAAAGAAATATGTGGTAAGCTTGAGGTGACTTATGAAGGTACCTCTCAAGTACGTGAATCCAAAATTGACATACTCATGCATGAATATGAATTGTTTGCTATGAAAGATGATGAAAATGTGAATTCTATGATGTCTCATTTTACAAATATCTTAAATGGACTAAAGCATCTTGGTAGAATTGTTCCTAGATCCGATGCTTCACGAAAAGTTCTTAGAAGTCTTCCGGCCAAATGGGATGCAAAAGTAACAGCAATTAAAGAAGCTCATGATCTCAACACCATGAGTCTCGATGAGATATTTGGCTCTCTACTCACTTGGGAAATCACGTTAAAATCTTATGAAGACGACACTAAGCCAAGAAAAGGCATAGCTTTGCAAGCCTCTACCAAAAATGAAGCCAATGAGCCGAGTGAAGAAGAAGTGGATGAGGACATTGCTTTGTTCATTCAAAAATTCAAGAAATACCTTCAAAGAAAGAAAGCCAATGGTGGAAGATTCATGAGGAGAATCGAACCAAAAGGCGAACCTAGCAAAAAGGAACCTCCAACGTGTTTCAATTGTGGAAAGCCGGGACACTACAAAAGTGATTGCTTCAAGTTCAAAAATGAGAACGAGAAAAGACCAAGCAAGATGGCTATGAATGCCACATGGGATGACTATGACTCATGCGACTCGGATGAGGAGGAAAATGGTGAGGAAACGGCAAATATTTGCCTCATGGCAAATGAAGAAGAGATACATTTAAATTCATATGCATTAGATAAATCCAAATTGTCGTATGATGAACTTATCTTTGATTATAATGAATTGCAAGATGCATTTGAAGAATTACATTATGAATTTGAAAAATTAGCTAGAAAACATATTCTTCTTAAGAAAGCTAAATCTTCATGTAGCTCTACTAGTTCCAACTTAGAAGTCTCTTGCAATGACAAAAGCATTGAGCTAGAAAAGGAAAATAATCGGTTGAAAAATACTATAGACGATCAAATAAATGTCTTAGCTAAATTTACAAAAGGAAAAGAGAACCTTAGTATTATGTTAGGAAGACAAAGAGGATCATTTGATAAATGTGGTCTAGGGAATGATGCTTTTGACAAATATGCTCTTATTTTGAAAAAAAGAAAAACATTTAGTCCTACATTTACAAGACAATGTGTGACAAGGGTTATGATGTTATCTTTAGGACAAATGCATGCATAATCGAGAAAGATGGGAAACAAATGTTCAATGCCAAAAGAAATGAAAATTTGTATACTTTGTTGCTATGTGAATTGCATGAACAAGATGTTAAATGTTTTGTCACATCTAGCAAAAATAGTTGGTTATGGCATAGACGTTTAGGACATGCTAGCATGGACCTTATTCATCGTTTATCCAAAAATGACTTAGTCAAAGGCCTCCCAAAGACTAAATTTTCGAAAGATAAAATATGTAGCGTATGTCAAATAGGCAAGCAAGTAAAGTTCTCTTTCAAGAGAAAGAAAGACATTACCACTTCTAGATCATTAGAGCTACTTCACATGGATCTTTTTGGTCCGGAGAGAACGGCTAGCTTAGCCGGGAAACTCTATGTACTTGTTATAGTCGATGACTACTCTAGATATACTTGGGTTCACTTTCTTGCTTATAAAAATGAAACTCACTCCATTCTTGATAAATTTTATAGAATCATTCAAAATGAAAAAGATTTGAAAATCAAGAAAATTAGAAGTGATAGAGGTAGGGAATTTGAAAATCAAGACTTAGATAAATTATGTGATGACCTCAGTGTATCTCATGGTCTCTCGGCCCCTAGAACCCCTCAACAAAATTGTGTAGTTGAAAGAAAGAATAGGTCTCTACAAGAGATGGCTAGAACCATGTTAAATGAACACAACCTTCCCCGAAGCCTTTGGGTGGAAGCGGTAAACACCGCTTGCCATATAATTAATCATGTCATTATTCATATGAAATTGGGAAAAACACCTTATGAGTTATGGAATGGTTGAAAGCCCAATATTGGGTATTTCAAAGTTTTCGGGTGTAAATGTTTTATGCTAAATGATAAAGATAACCTAGGAAAATTCGACTTCAAATCGGATGAAGCAATTTTTCTAGGATATTCTTCAAGGAGTAAAGCCTTTCGTGTTTTTAACAAACGGACTCTAACCATGGTTGAGTCAATTCATGTTGTCTTTGATGAATCACCCTCACCACCATCACTTAGAATTGACCTAGAAGAAGATGAGACTGTTGGGATTGAGGATAATCTAAATACTCTCAATATCTCCAACTCATCAAGTAGCTAAAAGGAAATGAGGGAAGTTGAGTATCAATCCAATGATGACTTGACCAACTCAATGCCTAAATCATGGAGGATTCTACATAATCATCCTCTTGATCAAGTCATAGGGAATCCATCAAAAGGGGTTAGTACTAGATCTCAACTTAAAAGATTTTTGCAACCACATGGCTTTTGTATTGAAAATCAAACCCAAGAACTTCCACGAAGCTCAATGTGATGATTCTTGGATCGTAGCAATGCAAGAGGAACTAAATCAATTTGAACGCAATCAAGTTTGGCGTTTAGTTCCTAAACCCAAAATCAAACTATAATTGGCACAAAATGGGTTTTTCAAAATAAAAAGGATGAGAATGGAGTAATTGTTTGAAATAAAGCAAGATTGGTGGCTCAAGAATATAATCAAGAGGAAGGCATTGACTATGATGAGACTTTTGCACCGGTAGCTAGATTAGAAGCAATTAGAATGCTTCTTGCATTTGCATCTTATAGAAACTTTATCAAATGGATGTTAAAAGTGCTTTCTTGAATGGTGTCATAGAAGAAGAAGTTTTTGTAAAGCAACCACCCGGTTTTGAAAATAATCTTTTTCCAAATCATGTTTTCAAATTGGCTAAAGCTCTATATGATTTAAAGCAAGCTCCTCGAGCTTGGTATGAGAGACTTAGCGGGTTTTTGACTCAAAATGGTTTTACAAGAGGGAAAGTTGACAACACATTTTTTACAAAAACCATTAAGAATAATTTGTTGATTATTCAAATATATGTTGACGACATTATATTCGGCTCAACAAATGATTCTTTATGTAAAGAATTTGTCACAAGTATGCAAAATGAATTTGAAATGAGCATGATGGGTGAGTTGAATTTCTTTTAGGGTTGCAAATCAAGCAAAGCTCGGATGGCTTATTCATTAGCCAATCCAAGTATACTAAAGATTTGCTAAAGCGATTTGGTATGGAGGTTACCAAACATGCCATAACTCATATGAGTTCCTCTATTAAGCTTGATAAAGATGAAAATGGTAAATGTGTTGACATTACTAATTATAGAGGCATGATCGGTAGTTTGCTTTACTTAACCGCTAGTAGGCCGGATATAATGTTTAGTGTGTGCCTATGTGCTCGTTTTCAATCATGTCCTAAAGAATCTCATTTACTTGTCGTGAAACGTATTTTTCACTACCTAAGTGGTACAATTAAATTAGGGCTTTGGTATCCACTTGGAACTTCACTTGATCTTATTAACTATTCGGATGCCGATTTTGCGGGATATAGAATTGATCGAAAAAGCACAAGCGACACTTATCACTTTCTAGAACACTCACTAGTATCTTGGTCAAGTAAAAAGCAAAATTCCGTTGCATTATCTACGGCCGAAGCTGAATACGTTGCAACCGGTAGTAGTTACGCTCAAACTCTTTACATTAAGCAACAACTACTTGATTTCAGTCTTATTTTCAATCATGTGCCCATTAAATGCAATAATACGAGTGTTATTTGTATATCAAAGAATCCGATTCATCATTCATGAACCAAGCATATAGAGATTAGGCATCATTTCTTACATGATCATGTTGCTAAAGGAGACGTTGTATTGGTTTTTATTGACACTAAAAATCAATTAGCGGATATTTTCACTAAACCACTCGCAGACGAATCATTTTCTAAAATTCGTAGAGAAATCGGAATGGCCATGGATTTTGATGTTTTGTCCTAAATTCTTTCATAATTTTCATTTTTCATATTTTTGTTATTTTTATTTATTCACTTCACAAATTTGCACCATTTGTTTTACATATTTTTCAAAATTTCCTAGCCTTAGTCAACTACACCAAGTGCTCTAGTCGACTAAATCAATCAGTGCAGTTCACTCTTTACCTTCAACCTTGCCTAGTCGACTACATGCCCTGCCTTAGTCGACTAAACAGTCCCTCTAGTTGACTACATTCCTAGCCTTAGTTGACTAAATGGCCCTCTTAGGCGACTACACCCTCACCCTTAGTCGACTACTTGCTCTTCTAACCGACAACATCAAACCCTAGTCGACTCAACCCTCTATATAACCTAGCCTCCACTTCATCTTCTTCATCCGCCTCTCTCATTCTTCACCCAACTCCATTCCTTCTCCTCTCTATACCTCTTATACTCTCATTTCCACATTCACACCATCCCCATTTCTCATTTATTTCACATTCCCATCATTTTCCATCTATTTTTTTCACCCAATTTCTTCATACCCATTCTCTTTCTCTCATCTATATATATCTCTATATACACCAATATATATTAATATATATATATATATATATATTCGCACCTTCTTCTACAATGGCACCGAAGACTCGCGGATTACACCGGAAATGTTCACGGATTGATGGAGGCCAAAGCTCCACCACTCCACACATACCTACTGCTGCAGAGGAAGAGGAATCGAATGAACCTCTGCTCCTTGAAGCTCTTATTGTAGATGACAGTGATAGAAATCAATTCATCACCATCTTTGATCATCGTCCTCCTACACTGTGCCGTATTGTCACTCAAGCTTTATGCAATGAAATTGGGGCTCGAACTTTTGATTTGTTCCGAGTAATTGGTTGGGATTTTTTCATTTCTCTCGACATCCCGGTTCTTCCTCGCATTGTCAAAGCATTTTATGCTTCTCTTGCGAATCGCAAGGAGTATTTTCTCCCTCATCTTCAGTTTGATTTGGTTGGTAGTGAATTGACTGTTTCTGACAGGGAAATCAATTGCATTTTTTCATTTCCGGATGACGGTATCCGCCACTTTTCAAAGTAGGATTGGTACAAGGTTGATGGGTTCGACTGTATTGAGGCAGTTCGGACAATTTGCATCGAGAAGGAAATTACACAGACAACCGGCCTTCTCGCTTCTATGCTCCTACCCGAGGCAAGATTAATTCACAATGTCATTACTTATTCTATTTTGCCTAAAATTGGTAGTCGTAATAGTGTGTCTCGTATGGAGGCGTTTCTTGTTTACTGCGTCATGACAGGGACACGAGTTGATTTAGCTACTATTTTCCGTTGTCATCCTTACATGTCAGCGCAAGCCATCCGGTCCACTTTTCTTTCCTACACATATTACATATCTACTTCAGTGGAAAAGGCTTTTCTTTTCCAAATGAGGTGTCCGAGCATCATCCTATTTTTCTTGACCCTACTCATGTCAAGCATATGCATATCACCTCTGATGCAGAAGGGAATTTCATTACCGAGAGTGCGCCTATTCCTCGTTCGCGCCCAGCCCCTAGCATTTCTGCACCGCGCCATGAAGCCTCTTCCTCGGTTCCTCCGTTGGAAAGTGTTTTGGCTCCACCGGCCTTCAAGAATAGTGCTCAGGTTGCTCTTCTCAACCAAATTCTTGGGGTTGTTCAGAGCAATTCGGAGATACTTAGGCAACAGGACCAAGTGCTTCAGCGCCTTCATGCAACTGTGACCAAAAATACGGAAGCGATTCAAAAAATCAATGAATGTCTAATTGTTTTTTATGATGAAATCTCTTCCCGTATCTCTGGTCTCTCCGGGTCACTTGATGACCTTACTATTGGATTCGTGACCCCTCGCTCGCATGCCCCTCGACGCTGACAAAAAGGGGGAGAAATTTTGCTATTGTAGTATCAAGTACTTTATTATCTATCATTAGCAATTTCTGTTTTTGTGTGGCTTGTTGGTGTTTATTTGCGGCTTGTTTGTTATTTCCTATTTCCATTAGTATAACGGCTCGTACTAAATTGAATTATCTATGAAATGCTATTTTTATTATCTCAAATGTACCTAAATATTAATTGTATAGAAATGCCCATTAATCTACAAATTTCATTTACAAAGAGGGAGCATTTGAACAAAAAATTTATGCACATGTTGAGGGGGAGCATCACTTGATGTTTCACCACTACCAAGCAAACACAAAATGTTTTGTCATCATCAAGGGGGAGATTGTTGGCTTTGAAATATAGTTTCGGCAAACAATATCAAAATTGATGATAACAAACCATTAAAGAGTGTTTGATACTAATGAAATATCTAGTTCATGTTTTCAGCAAAAGACAGGCGAATAACTCGGAAAACATGCTCGAAAAGAATGCTTGCATAAAAGGGAAAAAGCAAGAAAGAAATTGAAGCGCGGAAACGGAAAATCAAATATTCAACGGAAAAGGCGAAAGTCAAAGACTCAAGACTCGAGGTAGATACGTCGAGGTGCGATCGTTGTAACAAGGTAATTTATGTGTCGATAATATCTTATAAGCTCAAGTATAAAATGAACCGAACTCAAATGAAAGGAAAAATGATTTAAACAAGTGTTCTTCAAAGCCATAATCGACTAGAAGACTCCATGTAGTCGACTAAACCATACAGAAGTTAACAAGTTTTTCTCCATTTCATTAAGTCGACTAAACCATTGTTGTAGTCGACTAAGCAACACCATTCAGTCGACTAAAGCACCATTAAGTCGACTAGACACTACCATGTAGTCGACTAGAACTTCATCTAGTCGACTAAGAGGGACCATGTAGTCGACTAAAGACCTTGATGTAGTCGACTAAGAGCTCCATATTTTCTGCAGTTTTAACAGAAACATTTTTCCCTCTTTTGAGCAACATGTTTAATGGTCTTCAAACGGCTCTTGTCTTTCAATTACAATATTAATTCTCAAAACCCTAAAGCCTCCATATATAAAGAATGAGATGTGTATTTTGTAAACAAGAGATTGAACTTGAGAGAAAAAGAAGCCTTCATCTTCATACACAAATTTTCTGAAAAAGCCATTGAAAGGAAACAAGCAAAAGTCTCAGAAGTTTCAAACTCTAGTATTTCTTCTTATTCTCCAAACATTATTCATTGATATATCCTTTGAGAATACATATCTAGAGCTATTGAGAAATCACCAAAAACACTTGAGCTTATATTTATTTGTCTTCCATAAAAACCTTTGGGTTTTTGAGTGTTTTTGTTCTTAAGTAATACATTTGATTACATACAAATTTTGTAATCTCGGACAAGTGAAGTCCAACGATTTTTCAAGAGAGGATTGTTCTCTTGATTGCGAGATAAACTCGTGAGGCTTGTGTTGTAAAGGTTTGTCATTCCACCTATGAATGAAGGGTCATAGTAAAAGGATCGGGAAAAGTCTCAATAAGGGGTTCTTGAGCCGAGGACTAGGAGTTACCGAAACTCGAAAAAATTACGGTGTCAATCTCTCTATCTCTTTCTCTTTACTTCATTATTTTGCATGTTATATTTACTTCAATATCTTATATGCTATAATTAGTCTTGTGGTAATTTATTATAATCATTTGAATTGAATCTTTCACTTGACTATTGAAGTAATTGATTATTTGTAATAACTTGTTCTACTTTCGAAAAGAGTTAGAAATATTTTTGAACACCCTATTCACCCCCCTCTAGGGTTAATTAATGACTAACACTACTTACCAAACCAATCAATATCATACTGAAGGTATTGAACAACCCAATAGTGAATTAGGAGCTTGGAATTTGAGTTATATTTCCTCTCTTGATCTCAATAAATTGAATCCTAAAAGCAGTCCAAAGTCAAAATTATGTAATACTTGCTGAAAATACTTTGAATGAAAACCAAACAAACTATATATATATATATATATCAAGTGGGATGAGTTTGGTGTCAAATACTACCAGGTAAAGAACAAATGAGACCCCATGAAACCTCGGAGATTGAAGACTGATGACAGTCCAGAAAATGAGCAAACTATTGAAAAACAAAACCTACATTGGTCTTGTTATTTTCTAACCAACACAACTAACACTGCTTTGGCTAAAACAATAATTCCAATGGAAAATCGACATTTTCTAAAAAAATTACAAGTATATCACAAATGTATTTCATTTCAAGACTTATAATCAGCAACATTGCTTTTGGAAGAGGATAGAAAGAAAGGTCTATTTCTTAACCATATGGCAAAGCGATCCTACTGAGCAGACATTAAGTAACAGTATAAATTCAGGGTATTTTGAAAATACCGCCATATGTATGCACACATTATTTACGCATAAAGCTATAGGTTGTTTGCTAAAATAAATAAGAACAAATAAATAGTAAAGTAGTAGTAATAATAATAATAATAATAATAATAAACCTAGAGCTCAAGTGAATATATGACCTTGAAGGCTTGAAGCATACCAAAGTTCAGATCATATATAAGTCTAGTTTCAAAAAGATGTTTTGAATGAACCATTCAGACCAGCGCTATATATATCATGAGAAAATTGAGCTGAGATGGGTTTTATATACTATTAGGTACAAAATAAAGAGGACACCATAAAGCTGAGAAATTTAGTGTCCAAATAATGGGAAAAAATTACCAGAACAACTGGTATGGTAAAACCTTTTATTTAGGTTTTAAACAAAAAAAATACTCAAATAATAAGAAAAATAATCTTGCAAACGACGATGAAAAATAACTAAATAACTGTAAATGCTAAAAAATGTACCACACAAGAATAAAATACTTTATTCAGATTTGGCTTTCCTTATATATATTCCCTTCTGGGGCTTTGAGCTCATTAGGGCAACATTATCTTGCTTACATCATTATTTTGTCATTTTGCCACGTCACTAGCTTGCTCTTCAAGTTTATTCTAAAACATTTCGGTTAACAGGCCTTTACAGATGGGCCATCAGGTTCGTGGCCTAAACTCCTGGTGGGCCTAAAAATCCCACATGTACAGGCCCTTCTTGGTTTTGGGCCTTCAAACGTCTAAGGCCCATAGTCAAGAGTAACACGTGTGGTAGGTAGATACATCTCCTATATGAGGTGACGTGGAAAGGTCATTAAATGAGGGTAGTTTCCCTAATCATTTGAATTTGAAATACACGGTCATCATGGTCTTGGTTTTCGCAATAGTGGCTGAGAAGACGTCTCGATACTCCGTTTGGCGTGAGAGTGGAGCGGTTGGTTTCCTTCAGTAATTTTATATATATCCTTCATTTGTATTTTTGCAAACTTATCATTTTGTTGTCTTGCCTTCGCAACAAAATCTTTTCTCTGCAAATCACCTTCGTCCGAAACTACATTTACTTCCTGGAGAACTCAGAGATTTTCATCGGAGACTAGCCGAAATCCTTTTTGAGTGTAAGTTATTTCCTCTATTCTTTCGTACTTCTAGAGATGTCTGATAGTGATGATACTCGATCGGGTAGTGATCATCTTCTTTCCTCTGTTAACCCAGATGCCTCTCTTAGTTCCCCATCGGTTGTTGTGGTTAGGACAGTTAGGTTCGATCCCCCGGAGGTCACCCAATGTATTAGTGCCGGTAGAGTTCCCATTGCCACTGGTCCAGTTAGGGGTCAGGCTGTTAGGGGATCCGAAATACAAATTACTACCGACCCCTTGGTAGTTGAAAAAAGGGTAGATGCAGTCTTGAAAAAGCTTAAGGTCCCTAATGGGGTAGTTACTAGGCACTACCCAAAGGATAAGGATTTCAGGATCGGGGAGGGGGTTAGGGATGACCAGATCCTACTTTCCTCCTACCATCTGCAAGTCCTTCGATTTCCAATTCATCATTTCTTCCTGATCGCCCTGTCTACCTTAGGTCTGGCCCCACTTTAGGTCGGCCAAACTTCTTTAGAATACTTGTCATGGTCTTGTTGCTCAATCGGGATCTGGGTCTGGACTTGGGTCTAGCCGAGATCCTGTTTTCTTACAAGCTGCAGGATTAGAAGGACTATAATGGGCGTTTCAATCTTTATCCCTATCAGGGGAGAAAAATCTGTGATGGATTTTAAAAATCTAATAAGGGTTGGAAGGAGATGATGATTATGGTGAGCGGGAACTGGAGGCATCCCGGTGTGAACTTCCTGATCCCCCAAACTTTTAGCCAGCACCTATTCCCTTCTTTCAAACCTTATCATTCAGGGGCATGTTTCTGTGAGGTGTGTGATGACAAGTTAGGGATGCACATTTTAGGATTTTTGAAAGTGCCCGCTAACCAAAAAACCCCAGCTCATATTAGATCCCGTTTTGACCTTTTGAAATCCAAAGTTTGGGGTAAACCTTTAAGGATGTGTCCTGACTTCCTAACTAATGGTGCTTTGTAGGAAATATCGTCTAAAGGAGTGAGGATAATGTTGAGGATTCCCCAACCCAGCTTGAAGATGAGGAAAATGAGGGGAACAGGCCCCTCAGCCAGCCCAGCTAACCCTTCAGGATCCACCCCTCAGGTTTTTAATGAATCGATACCACCTCCCCCTCTAAAGGAAGCCCCATTTATTCCACCTCCTCCTCATTCGGGAGAGGAGAATGTTATCATCCCTCATTCGACCCCTTCAAGTGCAACTTCAACGTCGACAAGTGAGGGGGGGTTCTACCATCTTTGCCTCTGGCGGGTACATCCTGTCCCTGAATTGAGGATGACCATTTGGGACGATCAGTCAGAGCTCGATTGCAGATTGCGACTTCCCTGAGTGTGGGAGAGGGGCCGGGATAAGTTATAGAGAGAGAACTTCCCGTTCCTTGGCACCCGACGATAAAGCTTCCTAGAGGTGACTTTCTGGTCAGGGGAAGTGAGACCATCAGCAATCCTGAGGCCCTTCGGGTTATGGCGTTTTAGGTCTGGACTCCAGCTGATCGAAAGGCTATGCAACGGGTGTTAAGGAGTGAACTGAGCATGTCTAGCCCTGAGATAGCTATGAAGGTGAGTTGTTTTTTACCTATTCTTTTCTAACCTGTATTTTTCTTCTCCCTTTTGAATTGGAGATTGATCTTGTGTTACTTGCACTTTTATGGCAGATGTTGTATCTAACTGAGACTTATAATTCTAAGATGGAGAGTGACAACAAAGCCTTGAAGAACATGGCAGATGCCTTGAAGCTGAAGGAGGAGGCCAGACATAATGTGGGTGCTCTATTGGTGACTGTCAATGATAAGTTGGAGGCCCAAATGGTGCAGGCCATAACAGCTGAGCAATAACTCCGGGCAACTAAACAGAAGCTGAAGGAAATGGAGGATACCCATCAGACTCTGACAGCCCAGAATCAGGAGCTTTTGGCCAAGACTGAGACCCTGAAGGCTTCAAATCAAAAGCTTTTGGAGGAGAAGGTTGAAACTGAGAACTTGTTGGCAGTGGAATGGTCTACAGTTGAGATGTGTCATCGGGGTGGTAACCAGATGTACAATCGCTTCACTAAAACTTCCGACTATCGGGTTGCATTTGGCTGGAGGTCATGCTTCCTGGATTTGCAAAAACCTATCGAGGATAGGTATTACAATTCAGTGGAGGAATTGGATGAATCCCTTAACATAGCACACCCATATGAGGATCCAGAAGCTGGTCCCGACGACCTTCTTTTCTGTGACTTTTTTACCAAACCCCTTCCAGGGTCTAATCCTATCACTGATTCTGCCTTTTCTGAATTGGTTCGGGATCCTAAGCCCATTGATCAGCCTAAACCTTCTCAAACAGATGCAAGTGCTCAAGAGGGGGTTGTTATAAGGACTAGTGATAGGATTGAAGAGTTTGGACCTGAGTTCAGGTATCAGGGGCAGAAAACATAATTTCCTTATTTTTTGATACTGTACCCTTCGGGGATTTTTTTATTTTGCTATTGTAAGCCTTGGTCACTGGGGCCCATATTTTGAATGAAAAACATGATTCCTGTCCAGTTGATTTATGTAGTACTTAGATTAATTTTGCCAAAAAGTGTTGTGTCTTTCGGGCACTTGAGGCCATGCGAGAGACATGACAACACTTGGTTTATTTTTACAAAATTTTGATCTCTTCTGGATCAGTGTTGTATCTTTCAAGCACTTCAGGCCATGCGAGAGACGTGACAACACTTGGTTTATTTTTTGCAAAATTTTGATATCTTATGGATTAGTGTTGTGTATTTCGGGCACTTTAGGCCATGCGAGAGACTTGACAACACTTGATTTATTTTTTGCAAAATTTTGATCTCTTCTAGATCAGTGTTATGTCTTTCGGGCACTTCAGGCCATACGAGAGACATGACAACACTTGGTTTATTTTTGAAAAACTTTGATCTCTTCTGGACCAGTGTTGTGTTTTTCGGGCACTTCAGGCCATGCGAGAGACATGACAACACTTGGTTTATTTTTGAAAATTTTTGATCTCTTCTGGATCAGTGCTATGTCTTTCAGGCACTTCAGGCCATGCGAGAGACGTGACAACACTTGGTTTATTTTTTTCAAAATTTTGATATCTTCTAGATTAATGTTATGTATTTCGGGCACTTTAAGCCATGCGAGAGACTTGACAACACTTGATTTAGTTTTTGCAAAAATTTGATCTCTTCTGGATCAGTGTTGTGTCTTTCGGGCACTTCATGCCATGCAAGAGACATAACAACACTTGGTTTATTTTTGAAAAACTTTGATCTCTTCTGGATCACTGTTGTGTCTTTCGGGCACTTCAGGCCATGCGAGAGATATGACAACACTTAGTTTATTTTTTGCAAAATTTTGATCTCTTCTGGATCAGTGTTGTGTCTTTCGGGCACTTCAGGCCATGCGAGAGACATGACAACACTTGGTTTATTTTTTATAAAATTTTGATATCTTCTGGATCAATGTTATGTCTTTCGGGCACTTTAGGCCATACGAGAGACTTGACAACACTTGATTTATTTTTTGCTTCAGTAGTCATTTGTAAGCTATTTTTGCCAAGAAAAATAATTTTACTGATGTCTATTTTTAATTAATCTGGCGCTGGGGCCTTTTTACAAAAATGAACAAAGTAAAAGTAAACTCGGCCTGTTACGGGTAGTACCTCTTCAGGCGAGAAGCATTCTGGGAGTTTGGTTTCATTCTACAGTCTTTGCTCATTCGGATGCGGTATGCTCCGCGCCCGATGACTTCGGTAATGGTGTACGGTCCCTCCCATTCTGGAACTCTCTTCTTTTGACCTTTAGGTTGAAGTGGTTTCGGACACGCTGTGGGTAGGCGGCCAGCCTAATCCCGGTGGCTTCCCTTATTTCATATAGTAGATCAAGGTCGTGAGCTAGGTGCTGGTTATTTGGGCCTTCCACCTAAGCCTGGCTCCGGAGGGTTGGAACCCTAACCTTTGTTGGGATCACAGCCTCAGCGCCATAATCTATATGACCAGAGCACCTCGGGTAGCTTTTCGAGCCAGGCCCCTTTGGCTTCCTCAAATGTTTTGGCCAGGGTGTCGAATATGGTTTGATTTATCCTCTCAGCCTGTCCATTCCCTTGTGGGTACCCGATGGAAGATGTATTATGGTTGATAACATGCTCGGAAAAAAACGCTCTCATCTCTTTATTGTCAAGATTTGTCCCGTTATCCATCATAATTATCCTTGGTAGCCCGAATCTGCATATTATGTGGGTCCAAATGAACTTGATGACGTGGCTACTCTTAATGGTCGAGTAGGCTTCAGCTTCTACCCATTTAGTGAAGTAATAAGTGGCCAGGAGGATATAGGAATTTGATCGGATTGCCTATGGGAGAGGTCCCACGATATCCATTCCCCATCGGGCGAACATATGTGGGACTATGGCTGGGTGTAGGAACTCGGGTGGTCGATGGATAGCGTCCCTGTGCATCTGGCAGGGTTTGCACCTTCGGACGTAATCCTCGGCATCTCGTGACAGATAAGGCCAAAAGTATCCCTAGGAGAGTACTTTATGGGCAAGGGATCTTCCCCCGGAATGGTTCCCGCAAGATCCACTATGGATCTCCTACGTCACTGCTCTTGATTCTGAAGGCGTAATACACTTTAAATAAGGACCCGAGAAGAACTTCCAATAGAGTTGCCCGTTTATAACTGAATATCGGGCTGAATTCCTTCTGATCTTGTGAACTTTAGCTTTGTTCTCTGGGAGCGTCCCATTCCTCAGGTAATTCATCAAGGGATCCATCCAGCTGGGCTCCCATGAAATAAACATCACTTGTTCGGGTTCTTAAATACTTGATCTGGTTATAAAATCCACCAACACAACCCGGGTCAGGTCCTCTCCAGCTGAGGACGCTTGACCAGCAAGATGGTCAGCTATAAAGTTTTCGTTCCTCGGGATCTAAGTGAAGGTTATTTTTTGAAAGCTCTCTGTTTCCTTCAACACAAGTGCTCGGTAAGAGTCCATTTTGGGGTCTTTTGCCTCGTATTCTCCTTTAATTTGTCGAATGACTAGCTGAGAGTCGTTGTGCACTGCAAGGGCCTGAATCTGGAAGCTTCGGGTTAATCTTAAGCTAGATACGATCGCTACATATTTTGCACTGATATGTGGAGGTGTGTCCCATCGGGTGTCTGAATCTCCAATCCGATTCCCGATCCGGAAGAACTGGCTAATCCGTCCACGAAAAGCTTCCAAGTGTCTGGCTCGGTCTGCTGGTCGGGTTCTTCAATTTCATCTTCAAGTAAGAAATCTGCCATCACCTGTCCCTTGATAGAAACCCGGGGTATGTAAGTTATGTCATATATGCCCAACTCGATGGCCCATTTGGAGATTCTGCCTGAAAGGTCAAGTTTTGACAGAATAACCTAGATAGGCGTGGAGGTCGGGACAATGATTGGATGAGCCTCAAAGTAATGCCTCAATCGTCTTTTGGCATTTACCAGTGATAGAACCAGTTTTTCTTGCCTGCTGTATCTGGTTTCCACTTCATCCAAGGATTTACTAGTGTAGAAAACTGGCATTTGCAGGTTTCCATCCTCTCTGATGAGGGCTGCACTGGTTGAGATGGAGGATATTGCTAGATACAGATGTAAGACTTCATTGGGACCTGGTGTGGATAGGATCGGGGGTCTGGTTATATACTCCTTTAACTTTACTAGGGCTTCAGATTGCTCAGGACCCCAGACTTCTCCTTTTTTTGCCTTGATCGCCTGAAAGAATGGTCTGCATCGATCAGTGAGTCTTGAAATGAACCTGCTAAGGGAAATCACTCTTCCAGTTAGGACTTGAACGTCTTTATGTGTCCAGGGCTCCTTTATTTCCATCAGGGCCTTGACTTCTGTCGGGCTAGCTTGGATCCCGGTCCGATCCACGATATGTCCCAGGAATTGTCCGAATGACACGCCAAAGAAGCATTTCTCCGGGTTGAGCTTCATGCCATGCCTCCTGAGGGTGCCAAACACTTGGCGTAGATGTGCAAGATGATCTTCCTTTCCTCTGCTCTTGACCACAGTGTCATCAATGTAAGCTTCAATCATTGTACACATCATTCCCTTAAAGATCTTGTTGACCAATCTCTGGAAAGTGGCACCTGCATTTTTTAGACCAAAAGGCATAACCTTAAAGCAGTAAGTAACTATCTCAGTAATGAAGGATGTATTTTCCTCGTCCGTCGGGTTCATTATTATCTGATTGTATCCCCAATAAGCGTCCAGTAAGGTTAGACGTTCGTAGCCAGCAGTAACATCCACCATCTGGTTAATCTTTGGCAGTGGAAAGCTGTCTTTTGGGCATCCCTGTTCAGGTCAGTAAAATCAACACAAACCCTCCACTTACCATTCTTTTTTTGGATGACTACTACGTTGGCAAGGCATTCGGGATATTTAACTTCCCTGATAAAACCAGCCTAGAGCAATCTGGATACTTCATCTGCTATGATCTGGTTCTGATGCGCTCCCATACGCCTTTGTTTTTGCCTAATTGGTCTCACGTTTGGGTCGACGTGTAATGAGTGCTGGGCAACAATAGGATCAATACCTGGCATGTATGTATGTTCCCATGTGAAGACATCGGAGTTGTCCTGCAATAACTGCATCAGTTCTTTCAATTCACAATCGGTGAGATTCGTACTTGCAAAAGTGACTTTTTCTGGGCTATCGAGTATTATAGAGATTGGCTGTAACGGCTCGACCGCTATCGGGGTACCCAGATCCCCCTCCTTTGATTGCTATTTGGGGCCTGGATTCTGTTCCTTGGAATGGGACACCACTAGGCCTTTTCCCTTCCTGATCTCCTTCAAAGTGACTGCATAGCATTCCTTAGCGGCCACCTGGTCACCCCTGATATCAATGATGTTCAAACCGTTCAGGCTTATGCATCTCATCATTTGGTGAAGGGTTGAAGGCACGCCCTGCATCCGGTGAATCCATTCCCTTCCCATGAGAAAATTGTACGAAGGCTTCACATCCACTACAACAAATGTCTCGATCAGGGTCCTTTGAGCAGCAGATACTGGTAGGTGGATTTCCCCGATCGGTTCGATTTGCTTTCCATCGAATCCTGCAATAGGACACCGGGAGGCCACAATCTTATTCGGGTCAATTTCAAGCTTTTTGAAAACCCATTTGGTAATGACGTTTGTACTGCTCCCGGGGTCGATCATGACTCTCTTAACAAGGTAGTTGGCCACCATCAATGTCACAACTAGAGGGTCATCATGTGGGGTCTGGATATTCCGAAGGTTTGATGCAAAGAAAATAATTTATGTTTCCCCTGTCCTGTGATGGACTTCGTTGACTTTTCTGATTTTTCAGGCTCTTCGCAGCTGGCTCCGGCTAGATCCCTCCGTCTCTTTAGAGGCGGAGCCACCAGGAATCATATTGATGATCCTGACCGGCTGTGCAGTTGTGGAGTTTCGAGGGGCGTTAGGAGCTTGTTGATCGGCCCTCGGCCTGTCCCGTTGGATGTAATCCCGGAGCTCGCCACGAAGAAACAGTGCCTCTACCTGTTGTCTGAGATTACGGCATTCATTTGTGATGTGCCCGAAATCCCCGTGGAAAACACAATGTTTTGACTTGTCCTTTTGGTCCAGCAACTGCCTGATGGTTAGGGGTTGTTGGAAGATCCCTCTGGCCTTATTCTTTTGGTAGAGCTTTGCAAGGCTGACCCTCAAGGGGGTTACTCTCTCTTTAGATTTGGAACGTTTGAAAGGGTTCTGGGCTTGAGGTCCTGAAGGAACTGAAGGTCCCGATGATGTTGGACGCTTTCGATCGGTTGCTTGATCCTTTGATCGGGCTTCAACGCTGACCAAGGCCGCCTTTTTCTGCCTGATGGTCTCCTCCTCTTCAATCCTCAAGTACCCTTGGGCTCTAGAGTTTAACTCCCCAATACCCGATGGTGGGCATTTCACCAGAGATTGATGGAACTTGGTCCCTGGAATAAGGGTCATCCGGAAGGCCTCAACAGCAGAGTGTTGGTCATAGTTATCAATAGAAGAAGACTCAATGTTGAATCGGGATAGGAAGCTCTTCAGGGATTCTCCTTTCTCTTGGATCATAGTGAAGAGGCAGGATATGGTCTTTTTCTGTCTTTTGTTCCCGTAGTATTGGGCAACGAAAAGCCTGGTCAATTGTTGCCAACTGCCGATGGATTGGGGTGGTTGATTCCTGAACCATAGTAGAGTTGCATCAGCAAGACTTGTGGAAAATACCTTGCAAAACAAGGACTCGTTCTTAGCGTACATGGTCATTTTCTGATGAATCTGATAAATATGCTCCTCGGGGTCCTTGGTGCAATTGTAGGGGGTAAACCGAGGCATAACAAACTTCTTCGGAAAAGGTTCCCGGGTTATCTCGAGGGCGAAGGGCGATTGTATCAACTCTGTCGATGCCTGGATGGACAGATCGTTGGTAGACTGGGTTCTCAAGTCCCAGAGGAATTTCCTTTGGAACTCGGCCATCATTGCTTGGAGCTTTTGGGGGATCATGGCTTCGTCGGCGATGGGGGCCTTTCCTAAGCATTGGGAAGATTCGGCGTGCTTTTCCAGTCTGTCGCCATCTTCCTGGTTCTGAGAGTGGTTGAGCGCTGCTGCCGGAGGGGTAGGCGGTTGTAGGGCCAACCTCGCCATGAGCTCCGCATTCTACTTCTCAAGAGCTTGGCTATGTTCCTCAGCGGCTATCAGACGTTGCATGATTTGCTCAATGGTTTGAGGACCTTCTACACGGCTGTCCCCGGTGGTCGGAACGTCCGCTTGCGAACGGGTGACCGACATGGTTGTTTGGGAAGTAGTGGGTCAGTGTGAATGGAGATTTAGAAGATGGTGAAGAATGGAAACAAGCTCTCAGATCTGGGAGGCCAGGGCACTACCACAGATCTCCAGATTGAATAAAACAAACTCAGCTTAACGAGATGGGAAGAAGGAGATGATTTCCCAATCCGGAAGAACAGATCTGAAAAATCAAGAACTCCTTGTGTTTCCCACAGACAGCGCCAATGTGTAAATGCTCAAAAATGCACCACACAAGAATAAAATACTTTATTCAGATTTGACTTTCCTTATATACATTCTCTTCTAGGGCTTTGAGCCCATTAGGGCAACATTCTCTTTCTTATATCATTATTTTGTCCTTTTGTCACGTTACTAGTTTGCTCTTCAAATTTATTCTAGAACATTTTGATTAGCAGACCTTTACAGATGGGCCATCAGGTTCATGGGCTAAAGGCCCGGTGGGCCTGAAAATCCCATATGTACAATAACAAAACTGGACAAATTTATGATTTCGAGCAAAACCTAATTGCCTGCCAGTCCTACACAAAGACTAGCAGCTATTGCAGCCTGATGTTATAACTCGAGTCCAAGTATTGAAAAGATAATGATCAAATGAAGTGCTGACTATGTAGATAACCAAAAAATTAGTACTAAAAACAAAAATTACGAAGACTATAACAAACCAAACAACCATGAGACAGTTGATTATTATATTAAGCAAGTTGTTGAAGGAAATCAATGATTCACTTCAAAATAACAGAAAACCACAAAGTGAGTTCCACTGAAAAGTGCTAACTTTGTCACATAACCACCAATTAAGTACTTGACTAAACAATCTCAATAAAAAAAGAAAATGAAGCAGACATTTTTCAAGTGTTATTTATCACAATTTGAGAGAAATCAATGATCCAATTAATTCTGACTATTTTCTAATAGATAAAGAAAAACTTAGGTGCACTGAAAAATAAAGGAGAGTTAAAAGTCCGATAAATATCTTCATATACCAACCTAGCCCTCACTAATGAGTACTGCAACTTCATAATTGTAACATTCCCATGGCATATAAGCTACAAATACGATAACACGATTTTCCCCAAAAGAGAGCTCGCCACCAACAGTAGGCTGTAGCGGCACCATTTAATATATATCAGTTCGAGGTAAGGTGTGAAACTAAGAGCTTATTTTCATTTAAATCTCAAATTTTATTACCCTTGATGGTCTTCACTCAGGAGTGAGTCAATAGTCTAAACACATATTATTCAATCTGCTATTGCATATACATTTCATGATTTCATCAAAAGATTCAAACCCATAAAGGTCTAGCTACTGCTATGTTTATTGTTCTCAAAGTAACTGAAGATGCAATTAAATTTATTTCAGAAAATAAAATCTATCAAAATTGATAAACTCCATGAATAACATCTAAATTGAGCACAAGGAACTAAGTCATAAAACTAATTGTTGAAATATCCAGAATCAGAACTCAATAATTCCAAATCAATAGTTGAGAATCAATGACAACCATGGTAGCACACTAAAATCTTAACACTAATTATATGCCATCAGTAGAACTATATGCCCATTCATCTACATCAAATTCATCATCATAAAGGTGAAGTAAGCATAAACTAGTACTAATGTCTAGTCCAAATCATAATGCTGCCAAAAACAAATTAAGACACCTTTTTAGAGGTACAGTACTTGTTCCAAAACATCAAATGTCTTCCAAATTCTCCACCATTTAATCCAACAATATATATATATATATATATATTTTAAAAGCATAA
Organism: Cornus suecica; assembly: GCA_963922005.1. Taxonomy (NCBI): domain Eukaryota; kingdom Viridiplantae; phylum Streptophyta; class Magnoliopsida; order Cornales; family Cornaceae; genus Cornus; species Cornus suecica. The sequence continues at coordinate 54,273,892 of OY998241.1, read as the reverse complement.
TCCAACAACATTGCTTTTGGAAGAGGACAGAAAGACAACTTACCATATATATATATATATATATATAAAAAAACTAGAACTCAAGTGAATATATGACCTTCAAACATACTAAAGTTCAGATCATATCTAAGTCTAGTAGCAGAAAGATGGTTTGAATGAACCATCCAAACCAGCACTACACGTATCATGAAGATATTGAGCTGAGCTGGGTGTTAAATACTATCAGGTAAAGCACAAAGAGACCTCCATAAAGCTGAGAAATTGGGAAACAATAATAGAAGCTGGTGTGGAAGAAGTTTCTATTTAAGTTTTAAACAAGATAACATAAAAAGAAGATAAATAATCCTGCAACAACCACCAAAAATAACCAAATAAACAAACAGGGTAAACTCATGATTTCAAGCAAAAATCTTATTGAAAAGATTATGATCAAATGAAGTGCTGAATTTGTAGCATAACCAAAAGATTAGTACCAAAAAAGAAATTAAGAAAACAATGATAAATCAAACAACCATTAGACCGTTAATTATTTAGCCAATTGTGAGGGAAACCAGTAATCCACTTGAGAATAACAGAAAACCTCAAAATGAGGTCTACTAAAAGTAATTCATAATGCATTTATATCCCCTAACATAACCAAAAAAATGTATTAGAATGAGAAAGTAAATCAGAATACTAATGGTCTGATCTAAAGCAACTACTGAGACATAAATGACTCATACGATATAACACTGGAAATTTTATCCGAACAACTAGATGTGAACAATGTAAGTTAAATGAACCACATCACTAAATGGCCATTTAACTCCATCTAAAACAAGCATGCATATGATTTGAGTAATTTTAGCAAGAATGTAATTCATATATTTTAACTGTTACAATCAGCTAGGTTGACTAGTATTTAACCGGAATCAACCGGCTCGATAGAAGCCTAGCCAAATAATACTTATTCATCTTGAAGCCCGCCTGTAAAGCTACTGAAAACAAGTGAGCAGGCCATTAGTGCACAACAGCAGTTGGGGAGTGTTTTATGCAGACATTGATAAAACAAGAATAAGTTAAGAGTTGTTCAAAAATAGGGTTATATATCATCAGTTGTGACATACATGTGAAGCCTATATATACAGAGTTAAAATAAATGACCTTAAAGCAGTGTTCATAATTTATGATGTTAGAAATTGAGATGAGCTGGGTGCTACTATCAGCCATCAGGTAAGAGACCCCAAAAAATTGGGGAATGGAATGAAAAGAGTTTGAAAAGAATTAGCAAAACTATTAGAGAGAAAGTCATTAACCAAGTGTTTTATTTGAGTTCTAATCAAAATTACACGAATAATAAAAACAAAGAATCCTGCAAAAAAACAGGGGAAAACTTCTCATTCCATGTCCATTCTATTTCTCTTCCATTCCAACCTCACAGAGAGAAAATTCAATAGTAGTACTACAGTTCTTTCTTCCAAGAAAATCATCTATACTTTAAATCCAAGTATAAAACGTTATGCTGAAACGAAGTTTGTCACATACCAACAATCAAGTACTAAACTAGACAATCTCATATAATATAGCAAATGAAGCTAACATTTTTCAGGTTAGCACAACTATTGAACGAAATCCATGATCCACTAAATTCTGACTATGTCCTAAGAGCATCTGCAATGCAATGCCAAGTGGCGCCTGGCCCTGCTGTGTGGCGAATGAGAGAAGCTGGGGCGAGCTTCGCCATTTTGTGGGTCCCATGTCAAAACTTGCACTTGACTCTCCACATATAGAGAGTCAAGTAGCCAATGGTGATTCCAAATGTGGGTCCCAAAAATCTATTTGTATTATTTTTATATGTTTAATATTTACCTTGTATGTGAAAATTTATTAATGTATCTTTTTTTATTTGTAGAATATCTTATTTGTAGAAAATTTGATAATATTTTTTTATTTATAGTATTTAATGTACAATGCAATCTTTTTATTGTAACATTCAATTAATTAATTAAATAAATTTATTTTATTTTATTAATATTTTAATTAATAAATTTAATTTTAATTAATTAATTTATTAAAATTTTAATTAATATTTTATTAATATTTTAATTTATTTATTTTAATTAATTAATTAAATAAATTTATTGTAACATTCAATTAATATTTTATTTTATTTTATTTTTTAAAAAAAAACTCTTGCCTTTTAACTTAAATATTACAATATTTAATTATTCAATTGATAAAAATAATAATTATATTTATTGTATCTAATCTAACTTTATTATTGTGATATTAATGTATTTTTTTATTTGTACAAAGTAATATTTTATTTATAAAAAAAAAAATTTGATTCCATAAAATTGTGACATAATAAAATAGCATAATAATATTAAAAATATATTTTCTGCGATTACACCAATTTAAACATCTTCATCACCAAATTGATTCCACAAATTTTCCATCAAATCTCTTCTAAGATCAGCATTATTTTCTTTATTGCGAATCTTTTTAAGCCGAACGAAAATGTGTGCCGCCAACACTGCTGGATCTCGAATGTATTGCGGAAGGGCTATTGGCTCATCATTTGGAGGTGTCCATTGCAAAATGTCTTCGCGCTCATCCTCAATGATCATATTGTGCAATATAATGCATGTTCTCATTATTTTATTCAGGTCTTTTTTATCCCAATAGCGCACCGGCCCTTGCGTTATAGCCCACCTGATCTGCAACACGCTAAACGCTCGTTCGACATCCTTCCTAATAGCTTCTTGTTTTTGAGCAAATAACTTTTCTTTACCAGTTGTTGGGTGCGGTATTGTCTGCAATAAAGTTGCCCATTTAGGATATATACCATCAGATAGGTAATACCCCATTGTACGTTGATGACCATTTATCACGTAATTGACAGGTGACATTCTACTGTTGATCAAACTTTTAAATACCGAAGAATGATCTAAGACATTCACATCATTGTTTGAACCAGCCATGCCAAAGAAAGCATGCCAAATCCATAAATCTTTCGATGCAACCGCCTCCAATATGAGGGTAGGCTTACGATTTCTTCTCATGTGTGTGCCATGCCATGCTGTGGGGCAATTCTTCCACTCCCAATGCATACAATCTATAGAACCAAACATACCTGGAAAACCTCTTTCCTCTCCTTCTTGAAGCAGACGTGCAATGTCCTCTTCATTTGGTACACATTGGTACCGCTCTGCATACACTGCAATTATAGCATCACAAAACTGCTTCAAGCTTTCAATGGCAGTACGCTCGGCAACCTTTGTGTACTCATCACACAAATCCGCTGAAATTCCATAAGCAAGAATACGTATGGCAGCAGTCATTTTCTGAATTGGAGTAAGACCCATGCGGCCTAGTGCATCTGCTTTTTGGATGAAATAATCATCATGTGCAGTAATATCATTTAAAATACAAACAAATAACTCTCGCCGCATCCGAAATCGTCTACGAAACATCTCAGCTGGATAAGTTGGATTGTCGGCAAAGTAATCTTCGAAAAGTTGTTGCGCCGCTGCCTCTCGATCACGTTTAATAAATTTTCTCTTGCGAGATTGAAAGAATGTGTTTACCTTTTCTGGCGATAATAATTCCATTAACTCCTCCATTCTTTTCTGACGTTGATCGAAAAAATCTTCATCATCAAAATCAGAAATAGAACTTTGTGGAGAAAGGGCCTCGTCGGATTCCGGAATAAATCTTTTCTGACGTTGGTACGTTTTGGGGACGAATCCATGCTGAATTTAATCTTCAAATTGGTAGCCCAGAACGCCGAAACATGATTGGTATGTCAAATCGATTTGGAGTCATTAAGAAAGTTGTTGGCAAATTCAGTGGATATCACAAACAAATCCAAGATCAATGTATTAGTGGATACGGAGTTGAAGACGTAGTAAGTTTTTTAATCATTTATATTTGTAAATATATAATTATATATGTATTTTAATTGACAATTTATCTCAATATACTTGTAGCATTCTGCAGCAAAAGCTTTATATGAAGGTTAGGAAGGGGAAGCATTTAAGTGGGAGCACTGTTGGAATATTCTTCGCAGATCTCCAAAATGGCAAGAACTTTGCAGCAAAAGCAAAAGAAAAACAAATAAGAGAGTTATAGATGCCGATATTGATCAATCTGGAAAGGTTTTTGAAACACTGCCATCAACTAATCCATCTACTCCGTCGACTATTGGAGTATCAACGCCAAATTCGGTAAACCTTGGTGATGGCGACTCACCCGCGGTTGATGAAAACTCACATGACACTTCACCACCCATTGGCCGAAAAGCATCAAAGAAAGTTCGTAAGCAGAATAAAGATAAGGTACAAGCAAACTTATATGCTAAATCTTTTGAAGGATTTGTTGAGAAATACAATTTGTTGGATGAAGGGAAACTTGAGCATAATAAATTCAAATTGAAAGCGAAAGTAGATGTGAAGGTACAAAAACAAATGACAAAGCGATATGAGATTGAGTTGAAAATGAAGGAAATCGAGATGCAAGAAAAAATAAAAAGAATGGAGCTTGAGAAGGAGCAAAGTGTTTGGGAAAGACAAATGATGGAAAAAGATCCAAACGATGCTCCAACACCGATGATCAAAGCATGGATCGAGGCTCAACAGAAGATAATTATAGCTCGTTTAAGTCAAGGGAATGTTTAATTTTATCATTATAAGTGATAAAATGTTAATGTATTTTTTTTCATGTGTTAAATTATGTAATGTATTTTTTTTGCATGTTTATTATTTTTCTTGTGTGTTAATGTATAATGTATTTTTTTTCATGTGTGTTAAATTATTTTAATGTTTTTTTTATTTTTTTGCATATTTAATTTTTATCTGTACAAAATTTAATCTTATATTTTTTTAATGACATTTAATATATTTTTTATATTAAATATTTTATTAATAATTAAAAAAAAATTATAATAAAATAATATAAAGTGGAGTGAATCATACAATCTCATACCATACAATACCCACACTCCAAAGAAAACAATGGGCCCCACACTCTAAAAGTGTGACGTGGCACTCCACTTTCACAAAGTGGAGTGTCTAAAAGAGCATTTGCGCTCCTGATGCTCTAATAGATAAAGAAAAGAGTTAATCTCAGTAAATCCCATGTGGTTTAAAAAAAATCACTTTGCCTCCCTCTTATACAGAAAATCCTCATGCATTTATCAAATTGTATCAACTTGCCCACTTCCCTATAATTTTTGACAAAAATACCCATAGGATTTAATGAAAAATGATTTAAAATTCAAAAAAACTTTTAAATTCGAAAAAAAAATATAAAATTCGTAAAAAATATAAAATTTGAAAAGAATATATAAAATTCGAAAAAATATATAAAATTCGAAAAATATATATAAAATTAAAAAATATATATATATAATTAAAAAAACATAAATTTCGAAAAAAACATATAAAAAATATATAAAAACATATAAAATTCATAAAATATATATATATATATATATATATATATATAATTCGTAAAAATATATATAAAATTCATAAAAATATATAAAATTCATAAAACAATATATAAATTTCGAAAAAAAACATATAAAAAAAATATAAAATTCATAAAAATATATAAAAACATATAAATTTCATAATATATATATATAATTCGTAAAAATATATATAAAAGTCGTAAAAATATATAAAATTCATAAAACAATATATAAAATTAAAAAAAAAACATATAAAATTTGAAAAAAAAACAAGTAAGAAGATGTAAAAACAAGAGAATTTATTAAGGTTACAAGAGAATACAAGTAAGAATATATAAATTTTGAATTTTACATATATTTTTTGAATTTTATATATTTTTTACGAATTTTATATATATGTTTACGAATTATATATATATATTTATGAATTATTGTAATGGTTGAAATGTTTGGCCCAATTATAGATGGGCCACCGGACTGATGGCCCAATTATAGATGGGCCACTGGACTGATGGGCCGACGACGGATGGGCCAAAGACCGATGGGCCGGAAGGCGGATGGGCTGAAAACAAGCAGGCCGAAATCAACAATGGGCCCATGGAAAAATCTAGAAGCTAAAGTGTGGTCCACAAGGCAAGAAGTAATCCAATTATAGTTTGAAGAGTCCAAAAAAGGTTAGGGTTTATCAAATCCCTTGATTTAAGGGATTGATAAACCTGGGTATATGGGTTTGACCCGTTGATCACAATTTGTATAAATAGAGGACTTTGATTAATGAGAAAGGATCCAAATTTTTACCCCAATTTCTATTGTGTAACTTTTCTGCATTTACAATTATATATATATATATATATATATTTCTAATTATATATGTTTTTTTCGAATTTTTATATATATATATTTCTAATTATATATGTTTTTTTTTGAATTTTATATATATTTTTTCAAAATTTATTTGTTTTTTTCGAATTTTATATATATATTTTCGAAATTTATATGTTTTTTTGAATTTTAAATCAATTTTCATTAAATCTCAGGGGTATTTTGGTCCAAAATTATAGGAAAGGAGGCAAGCTGATACAATTTGATAATTGCATGGGATTTTCTGTATAGAAGGGGGGCAAATTGATCTTTTTTGAAATCACAGGGGGGTTTACTGAAATTAACTCTAAAGAAAAACTTAGGTGCACTGAAAAGTAAAAGAAATAGAAGTATCTTCAGATACCAAGCGCTCCATAACGAGTACTGCAACTTCAGAATTGTACATTCCCATGGCATATAAGCTACCAACTGAAGGCTGTGGCGGCACCATTTAATAAAGATCAGTTCGAGGTAAGGTGTGAAACTAAGAGCTTATTTTCTGAAAATTTAATTCCCCTTGATGGGCTTCATTCAGGATTGAGTCACTAGCCTACACACATATTATTCAATTTGCTATTGCATATCCATTTCCCCTTGATGGGTCTATCTAGCTACTGCTATGTTTGGTCTTCTTAAAATAACTGAAGATGCACTTACTTTTCTTTCAGAAAATAAAATCTCTCAAAATTGATAAACTCCATGAATAACATCTAAATTGAGCACAAGGAACTAAATCATAAAACCAATTGTTGACATATCCAGAATCAGAACTCAATAATCCAAAATCAATAGTTGAAAATCAATCAATGACAGCTATGGTATGTAGAACACTTAAAATCTTTAACACTAATTATATGCCATCAGTAGAACTATATAGCTTTCATCTACATCTAAATCCATCATCATAACAGTAACTAAGCATAAACTAGTGCTAATAGAGAACCATCAGCTCAAATTTATCAGAACTTCATGCGGAGAAAGTAGAAGCACTTATTTAATCATATGCAATAAGTTTCTGATATAGTTCACCAGAGAGAGCTTTTTCCATCACGGCCTCTGGGTTGACAATGCCATCTTCCTCCAAGAACATAGTCACCATATTCTTCGAAAACCCGCTCACCAAGGCCACACCACTCTGCTGTGCTGTCACTGGAGTAGCCGAGGAGTTCCTCAAATTCCAGAACACCATCTCTGGCACCTTGCTGTACCCCTTCTCCTTATATTTCCTCTGTATCACTTCGTAATCTGTCTCCCACCCTTTTCGCCGAGCTTTCCTAGCATCTTTGATAGTGGGAGACCTTCTCCCAACCTTATTATTTCTCCTGGGAGACCAGCCTAAATCGGAATCCAAATAGGGGGATAAAGACCTACCTAAATCGGAATCTGAATCTGAATCCCAATTGGCATGGTGTCCCGAAGCCTCATCGAATTCCATATCACTAAAAACAAAGATTTTCTTTATCATTTGCTTCATCACTCAACTTTCCTTCAACAGCCACTTCCAATATCCTATCAAAAACCTTTTGGAAATCTGTATTTCCCCCCCAGTCCATTTCCTTGACAAATTCAGTCTTCTCTTCAAGACTACCACCTCCAACTCTATGAAGCTCAGGTTTTTCACTAAATGTAATCACTTTCCCTTTCCATGGTTCTTCGCTGAGCTCCGAAATCAACAATCCCAAAGCCACACAGACATCCATAGGCCTACCTCTCATACTTCCCGATACATCGCACACTGCAATGCAATTTTTGAGCTTGCCCTTTTGTGCAATGTCCTCCACCATTCTCTCCCATTGAAGCTCTGCGACTTTCCCGCCATCTTTGTCCTTCAAAGAGACTATAATCTCATGGGGAAGCAATGCTCCAGCCGAAATTTTGGCCTTTTTATTCTTGACATCCTCAAGGTACCCTTTGAACCTCTTGTTGTCATGATGCAAAAACAAATCCTTGTAGTTTTTCATTGCCACTGAAGCAACCCTTTGGTATGGAAGTGAGTCCCAGTGTTTTCGACTCATGTAAACCTCTGGCAACTCCAGAGCCCTGAGAAGAGGCACAAGCACTTCCTTTCGCAACCGGTATCTCACTCTATACACATAATGTGCCTCCTCAATTCCTCTGTACTCCTCGTACTCGTCGCGAGGAAACACCCTTTTCGCAATGTTTTCGCATATCAATAAGGACTTGTCATATGATGAATCAATAGAGGGACACCATTTTGCTGCCAAACTCAAATTCTCGATCATTCCAGTGTTCAAACACCCAATGTCAGACCTCAAATGCTCTGCAAACACCTCCGAAACCTTGTTATGCAAGAATCGATAATCCGGGTCCTGATTGTACCTCCCCAAGGCCTTTTTCGCCTTTTTCGAGCTCCCTCCCCTTCCTCAAAGCCCTAGCATTCGCTCTCTGCTCCTTCACTTTCTCCCCATTGGCGGCAATTCTCTCGCACATTGCCGTCTCAGCCCTCAACTTTCTCACTTTCTTTCTCTCTTTCTTGCTCTTTGTTTTCCTTTTCCTTTTCCCGAGAATGTAAGATTTTCTTGCGTCGCCTTTGCCTTTCTTCTTCTTTTCCTTCTCCCACTTTTTCTTGGCGGCGGAGCGGACTTTGGCGCCATCAAGGAGGCGGAGGAGGAGCTCCGGCAAGTCCTTGAAGTAGCCGAATTCGGCGAGGATGGCTACATTGCAAGCTAGGGTTTTGGGGTGGAATTTGTGGAGCCAGAGAGCGGCCTTGTAGAAATTCTCCTTATCGGACTTTCCGGTGCCTCGGACGCCGCGGAGGTTGCAGATGAGTTTTAGGGTTTGGAGGGGATTGTGATCCCAAGATTTGGAGCGTTTTTGGGTTAGGGTTTTGGAATCGGTGTCTGGGACGATTTGGAAGAAGAAGTCCAGGCAGGGGTTGCCGGTGCCTAGGTAGGTCAACGAACGGTTTTCGGTGAAACCCATTGGTGGCGGTGGCGGTTGAAGATTGGACGGTGGTTGCGGAGCTCCGGTGGGCCAAAAAGTTGGGAAGCCATTGCTGTGTGTTGTTTAGCTATGTGTGAGATTTGGTTACTTTATGTATATGTGTGTGTCTCTATATATATATAGGAGTGATTTACTTGGGCACCAAGAATTTGAGTCTCATCCGATCACCTCCTTTGTAGTAGCACTTTATTCTGTAAAATACTTTAACCTCCCTCCATTCAATTACAATGGCGGTGATTTTTTTTTTTTATCTTTTTATTTATTTATTTGTACTAATTACTCCTATTATTTTGTCATAATACAAAAGTACATTTTAAGCAAGTGATAAAAAGGGTAATTTTGATCAAAGGTCATTTCCATTTGATTATATAACTAAAAATATTTAATTTTTAATTAATATTTTTTATTAACAAATTTGACTCTGAAATAATTGAAGGAAATTGTTGGGAATATTTCAAAGTCTAAAAATAGATAAATAATATATAGATAAATAAGTTAAACACCCCTTCACTTTCAAGTTGGTACAAAAAAATTCATTAATTTATTCTTTATTATATAAATCTATTAAAATTTCACAATGTTGCGAACACCCGAACGGATTGGCCTAGTAAGAAAAGACTTGGGATTTGGTGCCTCAAGAAACATGAATTCTCATGTTCACAATTCGTTAGAGCCACGACCGCGGACATAGTCCGAACCTTACCTGATTCACATGGGATCGTCTTACACGAGTTACACGAATTAGTCAAGATGCCCTATCCCGAATCTCACGGTTATCAAAAAAAAAATGTTGCATTTGCCGTGAAAAAGTCACATGACATTTATAAAACACTAAATTCTCATGTTATCCATTTCATGTGAAGAAAACGTCTTTATCACTCTAAACCCTATTCTTTCTTCTTCCCCCTCTCTATGTTCCTTGTTCCAAAACGAGGAAGTTAGAAAGCTGGTACCCTATGTAGCACTGATACGGATATGAGATGCAGATATATACGATATGGACACAAGGATACGACAAATTTCAAAAAAATAGAATACGGGTACGTTAGGATACGACAAAAAGAAATAACACTTTTTTATATATAAAAGACTAAATTCTATTGTGGGTGTGTGGTGTGTGAGTTTCTTACCATTCAAAATAAAAGAAAAAAAAAATTCTGATCAAATTTTGAAAATATTAAGAAAATGGAATCATTACGAACACATGAATTCCTTATGTCGTTGATACTTAACAAAGATTAAAATTTTCTTGACTATAATACTTCATAATATTGTTAAAAAAGTTTCTTTCTAATGTTTAAAACGTATTATTGGTATTAAGAAGTATTTGATACGTGATCAAAGTATCTTAGAAGTATCGGATACGTGTCTTCTATTTATTAGAGAGTATTACTATTATGTATGATTTATTATTCGAATTTTCATGTGTGTTGTTTTTATGGTAAATCAACCGAAATTTATTGCTACTCAAAGGTCATAGGTTCTAATGACAACATAAATCTTTCTTCGATTATATTTCATTTTCATGAATGGTAGAAACTTAGAATGCAAATTTGAACAGTCTATAGAAAAAGTACATAGACATTAAATTATTCTTCAGTTCATTTCTATTTTAATAAACCCTGTTATTCTAGTAGATGTTGTCCCTATGTGCTTGAACTTGGTGTTGATGAAATGATTGCCCTTTACGGGTCCTTTTACAATTTTCACTTTATTTTTTAAAAAAATTTACATTAAGGTATTTTAAATATTTTACTTTCCCAGGTAAATAAAAAATATATAATTCTAAATAATAAATTTTTTTTTTTTGAAAAGGAACTAAATAATGAAATTTCAAAAAATCACATCAATTAATCAATGGCAACCCGTTATATAATAAGCATAAACATGATTACTATGATTTTTTAAACTAGAGAGCGATTAACAATTATGAATTGAGTTAATTTCAGTAAACCTCCTGTGATTTAAAAACAGATTACTTGGCCCCTCTCTTATACAAAACATTCCCCTGCATTTATCAAGTTATATCAACTTGTCTTATTCCCTATAATTTTGGACCAAAATACCACTCAGATTTAATGAAAAATGATTAAATTTTTTATAAAATATATAAAATTTGAAAAAAAAATATTAAATTCAAAAAAATATATATAAAATTCGAAAAAATATATAAAATTAGAAAAAAAATATAAAATTCATAAATATATATATATAATTCGTAAAAATATATATATGATTCTTAAAACAATATATAAAATTCAAAAAAATATACAAAATTTGAAAAAATAAGTAAGAAGATGTTAAAAGAAGAGAATATATTAAGGTTACAAGAGAATACAAGTAAGAGTATATAAATTTCGAATTTTATATATTTGTTTCAAATTTTATATATTTTTTACGAATTATATATATATATATATTTATGAATTATATATATATTTCTAATTTTATATGTTTTGTTTTTAAATTTATATGTTTGTTTTTGAAATTTATATATATATTTTTGAAATTTATATATATTTCAAAATTTATATGTTTTATTTCAAATTTTATATATTTTTTCGAATTTTAAAGCATTTTTCATTAAATCACAGGGGTATTTTAAATCATTAAATCATTTTTCGAATTTTAAATCATTTTTACAAATTTTATATATATTGTTTCGAATTTTATATCTTTTTTTTTAATTTTATATGTTTTTGTTTTCAAATTTTATATCTTTTTTTAGTATTTTATATTGATTTTTCAAAGTTTATATGTTTTTTCGATTTTTATATATTAGTTTATGATTTTATATTTTTTTACGAATTATATATATATTGTTATGAATTTTATATATTTGTTTCTAATTTTATATGTTTTTTGTTTGAATTTTATATGTTTTTTTTTTGAATTTTATATTTTTTTTTGAATTATATATATATTTTTTGAATTTTATATATTTTCGAATTTTATATATATATTTTTGAATTTTTTATATTTTTTACGAATTATATATATATATTTTTTAATTTTATATGTATTTTAATAATTTTTTATTAAATTATAGGGGTATTTTGGTCCAAAATTATAGGAAATTGGGCAAATTGATACAATTTGATAAATATAGAGAGATTTTTTTCTTAAGAGGAGGACAAAATGATCTTTTTTGAAATCAAATAGGGTGCGTTTAGAAACTAGTGTTTTCGTTTTTGTTTTTTTATCTCTCGAGAACAAAAAAAATTCTTGTTCTTGTTTTAAGGGTAGTTCGAAAACAAAAACACGTTAAGTTGAAAATTTTGTCTAAAAAATTTTCGGGAACAAAAAAAAAAAACATTTCTTGGAGGTTAGAGTTTGGAGGTTGAAGATGGAAGTTAGGGTTTGGAGGTTAGGGAATCTGTAACAAATTTTTTTTTTTTTTTTGCTAAGAACAAACAGTGCCGAAAACAAAAAAACACCATTTTGGTGTTCTCAAATTTTGAACTAAAGGTGAGAAAACGCTTTTTTACTGTTCACAAAAACAAAAACCATCAAAGGCTCCCAAACGCATTTTTTTTCCCGTGAATAGTGGAAAAAACAAGAACAAAAACGAAAACACCCCTATCCAAACGAACCCATAGGGTTTATTGAAATTAACTCTTATGAATTTTGTTATCATTTTTTTTTTTTAAAATAAAAAATTTATTTTGTCTTTACAGCTGATGATACCTTTATACAACGACAGGCACGTGACTAGTCGGTGCAGAGGCCAGACCGAAGGAGTCTCGTCGGCGACCCTTTCCTGACAAGCCCTAATTGTCGGTATCTCCTCTTCCCCTTCTTCTCAAAATCCCTTCCATCTGCTCAACTTTTCATACATATAAGCATATACATATATACATATACAATTATCAACACACACATACACACATATGCAAACAACACAGTAGCTTTCCCTCTCTCAGTTTATTCGTTCCCCTCTTTCTCGTCTCTCTCTCTCTCTATATATGTATGTATGTTTGGGAGAAGTGTTATATATTTGTATGTATGTATGTATGTAGGCATATAATATGAGAGATGAATCCAGTGAAGATTGTTTATGATTTTCAGAAACGAGATCAAATCTGATTGGGTTCTTTCGCAGATTTAGCTTTTTGGTGTGTATATGTATATATATTTATATAAATGTTTCCAGATCTATGTGCTTCAAAAATGCCTAAATCACAATAATTATTCAAGCAATTAAAGCTAAAGGGATAAAGCCATAATGTTCTGCTTTCAAATTTGTTGAATTTTGTTGTTTGTTTGAAGCATTTGGGTGTTTGTTTTGATGTATTCTTCTTCAATAATTTTTTGTTTGATAAATAGAAATATTTTATTTTCATTGAGTTCTTCTTACAGTTTGTGACAATTTTATTTTTATTAGTTTTTATTATTGTGTGTTAGGTTGATTTGAAAATGGCTATTGATGGCTCATGGATATTGCTCTAACAGTGTGAGTGTAAGAAATAACATTGGTTTTCTTTCTAGACAAACATTGATTAACTAATTTGAAAATTGTATAATAATTGAATATAAGAACATATGTTATGCTAGGCCTGCTCTAGAGAAATCTTAAAAGGATAACAAACTCACCATGTTTCATCACAATCATCACCAATTCATTGAAAAAATACATGGGGAAACTTTTGTCTAGACGCAAGTTATAATTGAAATTGATAATATTTTTATTTTTAGAATACCATTAAATATATATTATAAAAAATTGGGGTTGGGTTATGAGCCGACCCTAACCCGCCCAATTGCCACCCCTTATCAACATATATATACATATTGATTGATGTTGGAGGCTGGCTTAATTTTATGTTTGGAGGTTGTAACACATGTACAATATTATCTTTATAATGTATGAATACAGGTTACAAGTTTTCGCCAATTTAGGGGTTTTTTCATTTTGGGGTTCTATAAAAGAATTGATCATGCATTGATGAGTTCACTCTGTTGTTTGTGATCTATTTGCTTCTACTTGATACATGATATGTTTAAAATGATTTCTGTTGAGATTTGATTGAATTGAATCATGAATGTGTAGGTGCATATAGAAGCCACATGGGGTTTACTGTTTTTAAGCATCTTTGACTCTTTAAATGGTGTTCTTTGTAAATCAGTGGAGAATCATGGGTAGCTTAAGGATATAACGGTTGTTTTTGGCTCTAAGCATTTGTGAATACTTTATCTATCAAAAGAAAAGAGAAATGTTATCAGATATGTTTTGATTTTCGTATTTTTTAGTCACAAAAGGAAAAAAATTTCTTGGGTTTGTTGAGTTATTATTATTAATTTTTTTTTTTCTTTTTGCTCTCTGTACCTATGCTTTCATGTTTTTTTGGGGAAAAAAATTTATTTTATATTATATGTTTTCTAGTGGTTTAAGTGGTGGATTTTGTTGTAAAATTAATGCATCTTCTTATATATGTTACCTTTTATATTTAATTCCTGTTTTTTGTTTTCTGAATTCCATTGAATTTTAGCTTCAGGCAATGTGCTTTGATGGATGTTTATGAATTTGATGTGTCTTTATATGTCTACTGCCGAAGGTGAATCACCTGTAGATAGTGTAAGTCATTCATTGGTTGTTTCTAGTTTTGTAAGTATTGTTCATATAAATATTGTAGAAGAAAGAATGTGTGTGTGTGTGTGCGCGCAGTTTTAAAAGAGAAGCCTGAAATATAAATCTTTCTAGTTTTTTTTACTGTTTTCGATACAGGATTGGGATGCTGAAATTATTTGCCGTAATGTTCTCTGAATATTATTGTTCTTATGAGCCCGCATGATAGGTATAATCAGCAACTGATCATCTCAGATTGCAAGATGGACATAATCTCGCAACTACAAGAGCAGGCCAACACTATTGCTGCACTTGCATTCAATACCTTTGGGACACTGCAAAGGGATGCCCCTCCTGTTAGACTTTCTCCAAATTATCCAGAACCTCCGGCAAATCCTACGGAAGATACTGCTAATGTCGCTGAGCAACCCAAGCTCATGAGTGCTGCATTAGTCAAGTCTGCAAAGCAGGTGGGAAAAGTTTCCTGCACCTGAGAATTTTGAATATTATTTATTTATTCATATAGATGCCTAACATCCGAGCTACCTTAGAATTAAATAGACTTGCATCTGAGACACTATTTGGTGACCCATAACTAATTTGGAAGTCTTCCAAGTAAAAGAGATTGTGCTTTTTCTTCTTTTTCAGACCTATATATTCCCTCTAGATTAGAGAATGTGACGGGCTGCTGACAGAATTTACCACCGGGTGGGTTTAAGGTCTAAACACTCTATTTGTGGCAAGATTATCTTGGAAACTTCAAATTTCTTGGGTGGAATAGTAATTGGCGAAATGAACTTTATGGTTCTTATATTGAAATTTTCTGAACAAGTATACTGACCTATCAATGAATCTCCCTAGTTTTATTGCCTTGTTAGCTGATGTCAAAAACAAAATTTGTAGCCTAGGAGTTTTGCATACAGCATACTCATTATTGAAAAGGTGGTCCAGGATATCTTTGTTAAATTTCTTGAATTTTGTAAACGTACTTTGCAAGAGCCACTTTAAGAATAAATTTTACATTCCATGTCAGATATTTTGTTAAGAATTGAATGGCCTCTAGATATTCGTGACTCACATGAAATAGGTACATACTCTGTGTACTTTCTTTTATTTTGATTAATAGTATAATATGTGTTCTCTACTAGTTCAAGAAATCTTTTGTTATCTGCCTATTCACTTTTGCTTAGTATTCTGACAAAGACTTGTGCCAAGTATATTGATATTTAAAATCAGTTTTTTGGAAGTAAAATTAATTAACTGATGACAATAACTTCCCCTAGACAGCTTATTGTACTATGCTCTCGAAAGAGCACTCTTTTCTAATTCTCTTTTAAAAGGTGCTGGATTCCAACTCAGCAATGATTCTTGTGATCCAGACGCTCCAATTACAAGGACAAACATAGAGCTTTCCCTTCTTTTCCACCCAACTCTTTGTTTTTACGAACTTGGTTCTTAAGAATAAGTGAGTGCCCTTCTCTGAACCTTACTGCCCAACCTAATAGCGGACAACTAATCCTTCCAACTAGTTAGAAATGTCTCTACTGTTGATCTGTGACCCCTGATCACTGGACTGTTTTAATACTCCAGTCATTAGAGGGGATGGTTGATCTCTTCAATTTTGTTTTGTGGCTGGATATTTTCCTGTTTACATTCTTGATTGACCACCCATAGACCAGCTACTTTGCAAAAGTTCCATTCTTATTGAGGGCATTTTTGAGGACCTAATCCACCTTACATACTTGGATCATCTTGTTGTTTGCACTTTTGCTTGGGATGTTTATTTTGTTTGCCTGTTTTCATTTGATTTCATAGGAGAAATTGTCTTCCTCATTTTTCTACAGCTATCTTACTCTAAGAGTTCTTATTTTCTATCAGCAAACATCGCAAGAATGAAGATTAAAATTGAACTATGTCCTGGTTATACTGTCTCTTGAGTAAAAGCCAAATACATTTCAATATATTAAAAGGTAAGCATTAGCAGCAAATTAGTCGCTAACTGCCGGGGATGGGCAAAGCGAATCCATGGTCTATACTTTCCCTTCTGTATTAAATTTTGGTATACGCAGTCTGCCAGTCTCCTTTGTATCCATCCACTGCTTATTGTGATAACATCTCAACTATTTACTAATCCTGTTGTTGAGCTCACTCTACGTACCACGATTGTGTTGATTTACAGTTTGATGCATTGGTTGCTGCACTTCCATTATCTGAGGGAGGTGAAGAAGCACAACTGAAAAGGATTGCAGAACTTCAGGTATGAGTTCTTTTCCTTTTTTCTATGTTTTGACAAGTGCTTTGGGTATGAGGTTGACTGATTCACCGTCTTCTATGTAATCGTAGTAGTTGCCCTATTGTGCCCTAGTCTTCTTATTTCTAGACTTATTGTGCAGGTCGAAAATGATGCGGTGGGCCAAGAACTTCAGAAGCAACTGGAAGCTGCAGGTGAAGTTAACATTTACAGATTACTTTCATGTTTTTTTATTTGGAATAAGATGGAGAAAAAAGAAAAGCACATATGGACATGGGACGGAAACTGTAGTCCAGATGGTATTCGGATAATAAGCATACATACATATATACATATATGGCTGGAGAAGGATCCTCTAAGATACCTTTTACATTGACATAAATTGTATAACGGAGTTGGACGCATGACATTTTACATACATTTAGACCTCAAATGAACCACATCAGCTCATTTAAAATGAAAGGTTTTAAAAGTGACTGTTTCGTGTGGCACGCTATCATCCGTAGAATCGTGTTAGAGCCAGGTGACAAATACTTGGTATTCAACTTACGACTATGTATATGGTAGTTAACTTAGAGGATCAAGGTCCTGTTTGGCTGCTGTATCTTTGTCAATTTGGGAGCTGCATGCTATAAGCAGTAATCACTTTTTAAGATTAGAAGCAGTTCATAAACTCAATATAGAAGCAGTTAATCAAATTCTGTGGAAGATCCATGGAGATGACTTTTATTTTTTATTTATAAATTTCTCTTTTAGTATTAAGTTGTGTTTGCCATTTGCTGGAACTAACCATTTCATGTTATTGGTGGTACCAGAGAAGGAGTTGAAGCAGGTCCAGGATTTGTTCAGCCAAGCTGCAGATAACAGCCTGAACTTAAAGAGACCAGATTGAATATGAGGATTCACACTCGATTGGTATCTTCTTATAGTCGTGTGTTTATTTCTAGAGCCTAGACAGTTCCTAGGACAAAAACACTGGTTGGATGGTGGAAATTTCCAAAACTTTTATCCTTGTATTTATACAACTATTAGTATGGGAAAAAGAAAGAAAATGGTTTTGACATCCGGAGTTTTAGATGTCAAGCTATGCACACTGAACTTTTTTTCTGGTGTCCGACACTCATTTTATACTTGGTTCAGTCAGCAAGCCATCCCTTAATGACAAATTTTGCTCATCCACAGCCGTAGTGCTACTAACTGTCGTCCTCTGATCTTATTTGGGAAACCAGTGTTTAGTACCGAATGGCTTCACTTATTATTGTTGCAATTAGTGTTGCCCTAGGGCTAGGGATTGTTACGTTGTTTACATTTTGACTTTGAAACAAATGAAGGGATTTAGACAATAGTAGGTACTCTCTTGCTCCAGGTTGAATCACATCCTATATCATGTATGGATTCTGATACCTCATGTCTCTCCTGTATTTAACTAATTAGACTCTGAAATGTCCTCAATGAGTCTATGCTTGGAATAGCTTGAGCAATTACTTAAAACTAGTCTATGATTGAAGTTGCACTTCTCCAAACATTTTTGTCACTCTTTGTTCACCTCTGCCACAAAATCACAGGATACAATTTCTGTGCAGTAGATCCCATTTTACGATTTATGCTTTTTTTTTTTCTTTTTGTAGGTAAATCCTACGGTTACCATGCAATTGAGGACTTCTGCTTCATAAAATTATCAGGTGGCTATGATTTAAGTTGATTTTCTCTCTCTTTCTTTAATGACAAAAAAGAAAAAGAAAAAGATGGTAGTTGATGTACTCTTTAACTCAAGTTGGATGGGTATTTAAGGCAATATGGCATGTATATGCTACCATACTCGTACAACTTTTCTTCTCTTCTTTTCAGATCCAATTGTTTTTAAACTTTTTTATATACATATATATATATATATATATATATATAGTAAGTTAAGCATGTACTTATGTACTCACCATCCCATTTCAGTGGTCACCAATTACAATTAGATGGCAAGTCTATTACTTAAAAAAGTATTTCTCAATTTTGTTACAATGATAAAGAGCTCCATCAATATTTTTTTTGGTTTGGTAATAAAATGGTTTAGCTAAATGAACCATGTGCAAAGATGTCATTTTAATTTACTCAATAAGAAATTAGTTTGGTAATTAGAATGTTTTATTAAATGAGTAATATACAAAAGAGGTTATTTTAACAAAATTAGGCTTTCTCTATCATGATGGGGAGTGAAATAGATTCTAGCCAGAGGAGAGGCATTTGTAGAATACAGGAGAGCTCCAAAGGTTGTACTAGAAAATTGTGGAAAGTTAGATTGGATAAAGTTTATGTAAGTTGCGAATATCTACCATGTTGTGGCAAAAATTTCTAGTGGAAGTCCCAGCTATGGCTCCATATAAGTAGTTAAATATTTTTTTTCTATCGTTGTTTTAGATATTGATATGTAAGGATTGAGATGAGAAATATGCGTGTTGGAAGTTTAAAACTCACTTATGGTGTATATTTATTGAAAATTAAGTTGTTTTAGGTATTGATATAGAATGATCACACCTAAAAATGTTAGTCAACACATTGTTGCCCCGTGTTGTAATTAAATCTGTACAATCTTTTCTCCGCCGCCCGGGATCGTTGGAAAATGAATTTTTAAATCAAAATATAATAATACATCAATGAAAACTGAGATTGCAGGAAAAAAATGTAGTAAACAATAAACAAAAATAAATAAGCTAAAGTTTATTTGAATGTTAAAAAAAAATATAAATAAGGTTTTAACTAAAATTAACTCACACAGTAAAATTATTTGAATGCTAAAATTTATTTGAATGTTGATCTATGTAGTACCATCCACCAACATTGTATCTACAGTTTGACATTTCCTGTTGTATAGTTCTATCTGGTGGCTTTAGTGTTCGGGTCATCCAATACTTTTTCACTACCAATGTACTTACAAATTTGCAATTGATAAACCCAACTATTTTGTTTATTTCATGCATAATTTCCTCTTCGATGCTTCTAATGTGATTATATTACAAAGTTATTAGCTTATCTGTTAAGTATCTATTAGTGCTCATAAATCAAGGTGGATGGGTTAAAAAAAAGAAAAAAATTGCAAATTATTCATAATCCCAATTAATTTAATTTTTTCCTGTGCAATACAATTTACAAATCATGACCCATATTCACATTAAAAATTGTACAATTTTACCTGAATCACGGTAAAAAAAAAATTCTTTTATCCATTTAGTTGTACCCCAATATTTTTTTTTCTTGTGCAATCTAATTTACAATTATGCCACATCTTAACATTAAAGATTGTGCAATCTTACCTGAATAAACTAGCTGGGGCCATTAATTTTTTTTTCTTTTACCCATGTTGGTGTACTCCCAATTAGTTTGCATTTTTCTTGTAATATAATTTACAGATCATAACATATCTTAATATTAAAGATCGAGTAATTTTACCTTATTCCCATTTTTGTCTCCCCATTTCGATCATTGAAATTGTTCTCCGGGAGGTTCTTAATGCCCTTTTGAACAAAGTTAATAAAAAAATTATTAAATTTGTCTTTGTGATATCTCGCAATCCGAAAGTTGGATAGACAATCCGTCATTTTCAATGTAATGTGCCCTTAATAGTTTTTGACCTTAGGGAGGGTCCCTTGATGCACAATCACGCACTTCCATATTAGTCCTTCATGGTCACCCATTTTGGGTTTCAACTTCAAATTATGATCAATATCGGATTCCAACATCATTTTCACATGTGATCAACCACTTTACTATCTCATGTATTTCCCGGAATCGATCGTCCATTACCGTCCAAGGGTCCCGATACCCCACACGGGATGTGAGCCCCAAGGACACATTTTTTGGAATTATTGATCATGTCGTTGCAATGATCGATGTCTTCTCCAAAACACAAAGCAGTTTAGAATATATATATATATATATATATATATATATATATATATATATATATATATATATATATTTCAAAAAAGAATAAATTTAGAAAAAGGTAAATTAACACTAAAAGACAATATACAAAAATGGTCCATTTATAATAAATAAGAAAAAAATTCAAAGTGCTAAAAAAATATATCAATTTATTGAAATAAATTATTCAGTATTGGTTGATATTATGCATTGAGAGAATGTTTAATTTGCATATGTTTGCTCATATATTATAATTTAATTTTTCACAATACATTATATTTAATAAACCTAAAATCCAAAAGTATTGGGACTCTTAACTGAAACAATAGCTACGGATTTGATGATAGAGTATAATTCTCTTCCTTTAATATTGTTATCTTTCTATATTCATAGTCAGTTAATTTGATAATAGAGTATAATCCTCTTCCAAACATGCACCATTGTTAAAATTAATTAATTAAATCACATTTTAAAATTGTTCAAATATAAATTAAGTAAAAATATATATAATGATTTGTCATTGTTAACACACTTTATGCATATAACATGCGAGAAAAAGTATTTATTATTTAAGTTTTTTAAGGTCTTTCATGGATGTATCTTATGAAGATAAAATTTTATTTTACTGTAAAAAAAAGTTATCACTTAAGACAATATGTTTGATTAATTAAATTAAATTAAATTAAAATTTGATAACAAGTTAATTATTTTTAAAAATAATTACAACCTCTAAATTTATTTATTTATTTATTTTTCATTTGAGGATGTATTTACTTTAATTGTTACTAATGTATTAAATAAGACAAAAGAAATATTGATATAGTTCAAAGAATGGATAAAATAGTCTTTTGTAATGAAATAAGGGTTAATTGATAGTTCACCGGGGTATTTGTTTTTCCACAATTAAGAGTGTACATTATTTTACTCGGGTACGATTTTTTTTGTTTTGTTTTAATCATTTTGTTTTTCAAATAATATTTTTAACTTTTAGTGTAATAACTAAATTAATTTGTTAATAAATTTTATAATTTCAAACTTTTTGAATTAACTGTTCCAACTTTAACTTGTATAACTATGACCTCTTAAAATTCTTTGTAAATTCCCTGTGGTTTCAATAATATCAACTAACCTCATCCATTTCAGAAAATTCATTTACAATTTTCAAAATATTAATGTATACCTATTTAAAAAAAAAAGTACAATCCAAATTATAAAAACGTGTAATATAAGGGTCTGTTTGGTAAGTAGTTTGGGTTCAAATATTTGGTCTTGGTCTGAGTTATTAGGGAACTACTCTGCACCATCAGTTGTTTGGCCACCTTGGTCTGTTTTTTTTTTTTTTGAATGGTAAAAAACCCACACACCCATACATGAGCCCCATCGAGCTCGAACCCCTAACCTCCCTTTTGGGGAAGAAAGGTGATACCACCTTGGTCTGGTTTGATGAGACCAAACCATTTGATCTCATTTTGGGCAAAAATGAGACCAACAAAAAGGTTGGTCTCATATGGTTTGTATAATATTCAATGCAAGACCAAGACCATAATTTGGAACCACAAACACAACTCATGATTTGTAATAAATAATAAATAAATAAATAATAAAAATGAATATATAATTAATAATTAATAATAATAAATAACTAAATAAAAAATGAGTAATAAATAATTTTTTAAAAATAAAATAAAACAAAGTAAATAATAAACAAACATAAAATGAATAAATAATTAATAATTAATAATAATTAAATAAAAATATTTAAATATTAAATAATTTTGAATAAAAATAAATAAATAAATATTTAAATTAGTTTACACATTTTATTTATTATTTAAAAATATTAAATAAATTTGAATAAAAATAATGAAATATTAAATAAAATTTATTTTGATCCAATATTTGTGGAATCACCAACTCCATCAAATATGGTCTGTTTCCTTCAACTTTCATTTTTCTTAGACCAAAATCATCACCACCAAACATGTTTCCATTTCAGAATAAAACCACATCAGACCAAACAAAATGGTTTTATTTGCATTTTTTTCAGATCATACCATCTCCCAAACAGGCCCTAAATAAATTAGTATAATACGTTTTTCATAATCAAAATAAAAAAGTACTTTGACAATTTAAACAATGTAAAGTTATAATTATTTTTTTATTTATATCTACAAACCTTAATATATATATATATATATATAATATAACTATTGTTCTATGCATTCTTCTCATAATGGTTCACAATATTTTTATTGTCCTTCTTTTTCATGCATGCTCCCAAAACTTATTGACAAATATAGTACCATCGTTGCTCTGTTTGTATAATAAACGTCATTTTAAAATAATTGAAGTAAAAACTCTATTTCAGATTCAAATAATGGATATGATATGTCAATAAAAATAAAATTTATACCTTTGAGAATTTAAAATAATAATAAACTTGCAATGTGAATGAACATTTATATTTATTTCATAATACTTGAATTTTTATAAGATATCTAAAATGTATATATTAAAATTAAAATTATTATGTAAATATTTTGGAGATCCAAATGTAATTTTGTAAGGACTTAGCTACAAAATATTTATTTTTTATGGTAATAAAATATTTTTTGAAAAGTTTTAGAGGGGCTTAGCTATAAAATAATTTTTTAGGATACTAGGTACTGGTAATGAGTAGTGACAAAGCCGAGTTTATCATAATTTGAGGTTTAGAACTTTAATATATATAGAGAAATATTATCAGTAAACCCTCATGTGATTTCAAAAAGATCAACTAACCCCCTACATTTCAAAAAGCCCCTTTACAGTTTTAGAAAATGGATTTTAAGTCTTTTACTACTTCCGTTAACGGGAATTGACGAAAATTGGAGTTTGATCAAATTTGAAAACTGTAGGGGGTTTTCTGAAATGGAGGGGAGTAAATTGATCTTTTTTTTAAACCATAGTAGAGTTTCTTGATAATAACCCATACTTTAAGGAAAAATATCACATACCTCCCCTGAGGTAATACATAATTACACATGGTACCCCTATTATTTTCAATATAACATAAACACCCTCGAATGCATCGGAGATCTTGTTTGGTCCAAATACCATGTAAAATTACGAAACAGTCCTTCATCATAATATTATATTTTTTGGTTCTTTTATATATATATATATAAACATAAGTATATGTAGGGACAAATCTAGGATTTGTGGTCAGTGGAGACTAAATATGAATATCTTAAATTAAAGGGTAAAAAATGTAATAAAAAAAATTAGTGGGGGCTAAATGCTAAATCTCTCAAATTTCAGGATAAAAATTATATAAAAAAAAACTTTCAGTGGGGACGGCCCCCACTGGGCCTTCATTGAATTCGTGTCTGAGTATATGTATATATTTTAGATTAGAGGAAGAAATGTGATTTGGAATAAAACCCTAGAACCCCCAATCTCAATCACATAAACATCTTCAAACCCAATTCTCCCATCTTTTTCAAACCCTAATCTCCAATCTCTTTTTCAATGGTGAACCCCTTCAATGACAGTCTTGGAGGGGTGGGTGGTGATTTGAGGTGTGGTGGTGGCGGGAGCTGGAGGGGGTTTATGAAATGGGAATTTAGGGTTAGGGTTTGGATGAGGGGAATGTGAATAGAGTGACTTCCATGGGTGAAGGTGAGGAGGGAGGGAGGGAGAGATGATGGGGTATGTTTATTTCAATTCCAACATAAATCCATAAGAAATATCAATTCTTTTAAAACCCAAATTGAGAGGACTTAGGATTCACATTATCTACTTCCTGAACTGTAATCTTATCATAAATCTGATCCTCTAACGACACACCAGAGTGGAGAATGGAGAGAGAGAGAGAGGGAAAAAAGTTAGCTTAGAGAGGGAAATTGTGATATAGAAGTTGGGTAATTTTGAAACGAAAGTTGGGTTTGATTTTGCTTCTCCGGTAAAATTTAGTGATCGGTTAGATTCCCAAAACAATGTAGTAGAGTTAAGTGAAGTTTTAATCAACGTGTTTTTATTTTAGCCATTAGATTTAGCTTTAGAGATATCTGGAGAGATATTGCTCAGGATAGGATCATGTCCTTCTATTTTTCACATTTAGATCTAATATTCACAATTTAGTATAGCTAAAGTAATTCCATGTTTGAATCCGTGAATCTGATCCGAACCAATAGACTCAACACTTGTTAGTCTATTCTTATCAAAACTCTTTGTTTTATAAAAAGATATTAACAATAATGAAATTTTCATTTATAAATTTTAAAATATCTAGAAAATGTTATTTAAGTTATGTCATTATTTTTTTGAAAGACAATTTTAAAAATTGAAACCGAACAAAAAAAAACGGTTTGGTTTCTTTCACTAACGATTTGATTACGGTTTTCATTTTTAAGAAACCGAAAATAACGGTTTTGTTTCGGTTTCGGTTGAAATCGAATCGAACCGAACCAAACATTGGGTAAAATAGAGTGATATAAATGGTAATTTAGTAAAATAGAATAAAGTTAAAAGTGTAGTGCCATAAAAATAAATACTTTCTAATTGGGAGATATTTTACCCAATTAGATAAAATGGAGTGATAAACTTATAAAGGGTAATTTAGTAAAGCACAACAAAGTTCAAAGGGTATTGTTATAAAAAAAATTACTTTAAATGCACTCTCCTAATTCGACGTATTTAAAATTTATTCAAAAGAAAATATATGACATGAATATTCTACTTTATACGTCTTTTGCTTATCTATTTTCTTTTCGTTCTTTTTAGGTTCAAGTTGCATGATCGTGTTGAGGATGCAACTTCGTTGGAGAAATAATATAAAATTGGGCAAATACACTACATTCCCCATAAAAGGATAGCTAATATTTTAAGTATCACCCTTAAGATGGCAAAGTGCATTACTTATCAAAGATTTCTCAATTTAATTCTCAGTTTTGTCACAATAATAAACAACTCCAATCAAGTGAAGCCCAATATCCACTCATCTATAAAGCACACATAAACGGTTAGAAGAGCAACAAATCCGTATGCAATCGTTGTTGGATATTGATACTCGGGGATATGTATCTGAAAACGTATTTATGAATGTAAATTATATTTTTTTATTTTATAGCACGATCTAATACTTCTTATTAAATATTTCAATCACGTATTTAATATTTTTCAAATACTTTAATTATGTATAGTATATTTTTCATATACTAAATAACATATTATAAATATTAGTGATAAAAAAGAATAATATTATTAAGTGTTGACTACGTAGACTTGTTTAAAATTTTACGAGAAGAGCTCTCATGTTATATTAATGACTGTATTTAGTTTCTTCACATTTTAAAACATTGATCAAAATTTAGTTTATATATATATAATTTAATTTCTTTTACCGATATCCTATATTTATAAGATTTATCCTATGAGGTCCTCCTATCTGTGTTGTATCGTATATGCATTCCGTATCGATGATGTATAATCCCGCATGTATGCCACATATGTATAAAAAGATATCACACTAAAAATAAAAGGGATAGGTGTCAACTTGTCTCCCTCTCAATACGAGAGGTATGGAATAACTTTTGCATTACAACCTCAGTAGCAATGATAATTTGCTGAATCATATGCCAAACAAATGTTCAGTAAAAAATAGGTTAGGGAATAAAATGGTTTAACTAACTGAACAATGTACAAAGATGTAATTTTAATAAATTAAAAAAATTAGGCTTTCAACAATAGTCAATAGGCCACTAAAATTGTTACCAAAACCAATTGCCAAAAGAGGGGCATTTCTGTCAAAGATTGCAGAATATACTGAGGGCCTCTTCAAAGGTTTGTAGTAGAGCGGTTATCATAACTTTTAATTGTAAATCGAGATGGAAGCCTTACAATTACAAATAGTGACATAGTGCCCATGAATGCTTATAAATAATAAAAAAAAAAAATCGAGAATTTCATTAATAATCAGCTATTGTCTTTCCAGTGGAAATATTCTTTTGCAATAAATTATTTGACCTATTTTAAACCGACGTTTCTCCGCTAATCACGCTAATCATTTATATATATATATATATATATATGACTGAAAAATGAGTAACCAAGATTTATATAATTATAAAATTTTCATTACTGTACACATATGTAATAATTACAATACAATAAAATGGATAATTTAAGAAAAACTAAATAATAAAAAATATTATTTGATAAATTTTCTCCATTTGAGTTTGTGAATAAATAAATAATCACTATGTATTTTCTTTATTAGCTTAAATCAGGTTTATCGAATCCTAAAACAGAATCGACACTAAAATCATCAAATGGATAAAAAATAGTAGGTAGTAGGTGTTGACACCCAATTTTGCGTGCCACTCGGCAGTGTACAATAGAGCCACGTGACAAGAGATCAAATCATTGGAGTTAATACAAGCCCAAGTTTTCTTAAGCCTTTTCGGAGGAGGCCCATGCCCAAGCCTACAAGACTTGGGGTACATGCCTACTTCTAATCATCCATTGCCAATATAAAGAGTATATATATATATGTATGTATATTTGGTGGCATACAAATAGGTAAATCATATGACGTGGCCTAAATTTAAGGAAGTGGATTTGAGGTGAAACGAAGTAAGGATCGTGCAAGAAAACGTGCCCAGGGTGGTTTCTATACACGCGCCTCAAGTGACACATGGTGAAAAAACAAGAGATGATGATAACACGTGGCAACATCTAATGATGGAAGTTAAGAGCAGTTATAGGAACAACGTGATTAATCGTATAAAGGCAACACTTAGTTCAATTTTTAGCCCTCTTTTACAACAACCAACAAAACACAAACGCTTACAATTTCTTACAATTGTAACTTTGCTTTATCTAAATTTGTACTTACATTCCACAATGCCAGTTCAAATTGTTGTTTTATTTGTATTCTGAACATCATTATCTTGAAATCTTATTGCAAGTAATGTTGTTTTAATTTCTTCATTCCATTCTAGTTATTCAATTCTCTACAGTTTCTTTACATGCAACTTACTTTCATTTCATTCCCAGTCAATTACTACTTTCTTTTATTTCTTGCATTATCACTTTCCTTCAAATTTTGACATTTAAGTCCTTTTGACCAAGGCAAAAAGAACCCTAGAAATAGAAATATAAATTTACAATTTCTTATTTCACAATCGTTTGATAAATATTCATCACTTCCAAAAGAAAAGTTACACGTTCTTTGGCTCTTCTAGAGCTTGGCACTCTCACATTTACTAATTACCAATTTTTGTGTAAACATTTAGTGGCATACCCGTTGTGGGACACGTGTCAAAGTTTGAAGCATGCCATCAAGGCTTCGGTCAGGAAAGAACATGATGCCAAGTGGAGAAGAAATGGAATAAGTGCCACCAGTTTCCACTGGCAGTTCCAACCTTGGGCCAGATCAGGAAGTTTCGTTGCCCTAGGACGAGGCATTTTCTCGGGCTCAGACTGTGTCATTGGCAGAATTGTTTGGAGGACTCTATGCAAGATTTGATGCCAAGGAATAATCAATTGCCGAACTCAGGGCGTCTTCCAACACTATAGGGTTAATTTCTCAGCCGATGCCATGTTCAGCCGTGCCAGCTCTAGTCACTCTGCCGCCTTTGGCTGTTGCAAGCCAAAGTCTCCCTCAAGTTTTTTTATCCATCTTCAGCTCCATGCATGAGTATACCTGTGAGTTTACCAGTTCCATGGCTAGAAGTGCGACCACATCCAACTCTACCACTAGTGTTCCCAACATACTCGCCAAATATGTTGTATCTACCTCCTCATCATGTGCCTCAGCCATATTATCCACCACCTCGCCAACTATTCCTTCCTCTAAATATCCCAGGACGTAATCTACTAGACCCGGGGGGCAATAACCAATGTTTTCGGCAGAATCCTGTGTTTCCTCTTGGAATGCCATAGCCTGTGGCACCTGAGGGGCAGCAGCAATTCAACCAGCCTCTTCCAGTTAATCAGCCAGCCCAACAGATTATCTTGGATAGAGGCTAGTTGACAGATTTCATCAACCAGGAATATGGCTTGGCTGGAAGAAGACTCAGCAGACCCGCATATAGAAAGCCATATCCAGAGGTTATTGATGAAATTGAGTTTTTAAGGGGTTACAGAGTACTTGCTTTTGTAACCTTTGGAGGAGAGGGAAATCAATCTACCGTGGAACACATTGGAAAATTCACTGTTTAATGTGGGGAGGCAGGTGCTAACCCTTGGCTAAAGATGAGGCTCTTTCCAAATTCCTTAACAGAGGTAGCCTTCTCTTGGTATATTTATCTTCCAGCAAATTCAGTTCAGAATTGGTAGTAGATGGAACTAGAGGCCACCCTGGCAGATTTGTCCAGATTATCTCAACTACCTGATGAAACTGTGGAAGGATTTATTTCCATGTTTAGGAGAACAAGGTTGAAGTGTATAGTTGATCTTCCAGAATCAGATTATGTGAGGCTATCTCTTAATGGGCTAGACTTTGAACTCAGGAAGAGGTTTGAAGGAGGGGAATTCAGAGACCTCATTGAATTGGCCAGCCATGTTACCGGGTATGAGATTATTCTAAAGGAGAGGAGAGACAAAAAGAATTCCTCCAAGGGTACTTACTACCGAGATCCAAACTATGAAGTTTTTGCAGTAGAGGCCGAGGAGGGATTGGAGACATATCTGGCAGAAATCAACATCAAGAAGCTATATGTGTGTGAGGTGTTGTCCAAGCCAAAATCATCTACCAGTGGTTCCCAACCATTTTTCAATGCTGCTAAGAAAGGAATAGAAATTTTTGGAAAAGTGTATACTTTTGACTTGGCAAAGACAGAGCATATTTTTTATCACCTCCTGGAAGATAAGATGATTATTCTGCCAAGAGGACACATACTTCATTCGGTGAATGAGATGAAGGGAAAAGAATTTTGTAAGTACCACAATTCTTGGAGTCATACTACCAATAATTGTGTAGTGTTTAGGAATGCTTTGCAAAAGGTCATTGATGAGGGAAAACTGAAATTTCCAGAAAAGAAGCCAGAAACCATGGGAGTAGATGATAATCCTTTTCCTTATATAGTCAACAACAATGTAATCACTTTGGCAGAAGAGGAAGACAACAAAGGAAAAGGATTTGGTTGTGGAAGATCTGGAAAAGAAGCTGAGAGAAGCCCAAATTGATTTTATTAACCAAGGATGTTGCCCAAGTTGCAAAGGATCTAGTAGCAAAGGGGGGTAGACGGAGCAATGACACATTCATCATTGTTCCAAGACCAATGTGCACTGCAAGTTAGCCTATCAGTATGAGAGGAATGAATTTTGGCCAAATCCAAATGACTTTAGGCCGAAAGGGGTGACTATTATCCGCACAAGGGACCGTCCGGCTAAAAGGATTCTTACAAATTCGCAGAGAATTCCTATGTTCAAGATAAGACATCCTCTACAGTCAGAGGTATGGGTACAAAAGGGTGAAGTTTCACACAGAGTCAGGATGGTTAAGCCTATGCCAGCTCCTTTGAATGTTTGTCAGAGGCTAAAACATCCAAAGTTCCTCAAGGAAGAAGAACATGTGGGGCTTATCTTCTCTAAGTCAAAGAAGAGAAGATTGAAAATGAGAAGAGCGAAATATAGGAAGATGGCCTTAAATCGCAACAACCAGCAGGTTTCAGCTGGAAGAAGGCATGGAAAAGAAATCTGTCATTACACAACACAGAGAGCGTGAACAAGCCAAGATGATGAGGAGATGTAAGATATCAATCCCAGACATGCCCTAAGGTTGAGGATCCAGTTTGGCTCCCTACCCATGGAGGCCCCTTGTAATATGACTTTTATTCTTCCAACTATTTTCCAAGCACCAGAATGCAAGGAAGAAGTGCAAATTTTAGACCAATGCGAATGAGCCATGATAGAGACAACAATGCTTGACCAACTGCCAAAAGGTGAAGGGGTTTCTTCCAGCAAAGGTATGACCACTTCTAAAGATGAGTGTGATGCAAACAAATTATTTTTTGAGAAACCACCATTGGCCATGACTCAACAGTTGAGGCCTTTATACATTAAGGTGTTGTTAGAAGGCCATCTGGTGAATATAGTGCTGGTAGATAAAGAGTCAGTCTTTAATGTGATCCCCACCAAAACCTTGAAATCCCTAGATAGATCCATGGCAGATGTGATTCAAAGCAAAATATCTATTAGTGGTCTAGGTGGTGGAAAAGTTAATACAAAAGGGATCCTGCCATTGGAAGTTACCATTGGAGGCAAAACCACTTATGTGGCCTTTTTCATAATTGAAACTTCTGCCACATACAATCTTCTTCTAAGAAGGGATTGGATTCACCCAAACATGTGCATACCTTCATTACTCCATCAAATGTTGATTTTTTGGGATGGGGATGAGGTTAAAATTATGGAAGCTAACGACAAGCCCTTCATAGCCAAGGTGTGTTCAACCGAAGCCATTTTGAATGAAAAAGAATGTGTACCAATCAAGTTCACGGAAGTGGACAAAAATGGAAGACTAGTGGCTACTACCATGAAGAAAAGTATGACAGAAGAAGAGATAGGGAGCTGTCTACAGAAATTGTGAGGCGGAAGATGGAACTTTAGGCGCCTACTGCCAAATTGGTTAATCATGATTATTGAAGAAGTAATTGAACAAGAAGGGTAGAGGCTGAAAGAACAGGCTTTTGCAGCTACTTGTATTTGGCTGAAAGCTTATTCGGCCGAAAAAAGATTTTTCTTAGAAAGTTAGATGGAAGCTGGGCCTTCGGTCAATATGGCCAAAGTATTGAACCATATTCATGAAAAATTGGATGCCATACAACTGGGAGATCTAGAACAAGCCTCACCAAGGATGGATGACAATCTGGTAAAAGTGCAAGATCCCTTGCTGGAAGTTAACTTGGGCACAAAAGATGATCCTCGGCTAACTTATGTAAGTGGCATGTTAGAGCCAAAATTCTAGGCAGATGTAATTGCTTTGCTTAAAGAGTTCAAGGACTGTTTTGCCTGGAATTATGAAAAAATGTCAGGCTTATCCAGAGACTTGGTAGAACATAAGTTGCCAATTAAGGAAGGTTGTCAGCCACATAAACAAGCTCTCAGAAGAATGTACCAAGAAGTGGTTTTGAAAGTCAATGAAAAAATTGAGAGGCTCCTTAAGGCTGTTTTTATACACATTGCCAGATATGTTGAATGGATCTCTAATGTAGTGCCAGTTGTTAAAAAGGATGGCAAAATTAGAGTGTATATTGATTTCAGAAATTCGAATTATGCCACTCTAAAGGATGAGTATCCTATGCCAGTGGCGGATCAACTGGTAGATGTAGCAGCAAAGCATGAAATTTTGTCTTTCATGGATGGTCACTCTGGGTACAACCAAATCTACATTGCGGAGGAAGATATTCCAAAGACTGCATTCAGATGTCCAAGGTCAATTGGGACATTTGAGTGGGTAGTGATGCCATTCGGCCTAAAGAATGTTGGGACAACTTATCAGAGAGCCATGAATGTTATCTTCCATGATATGATTGACAAGTTCCTGGAAGTTTACATAGATGATGTGGTGGTAAAATCTGCTACAAAGACAAAACATTTGAAAGACTTGAGAATGGATTTTACCAGAATGAGGAGTCATAAATTGAAGATGAATCCACTCAAATGTGCCTTTGGGGTTTCAGTTGGGAACTTTTTGGGATTCTTGGTACACCAAAGAGGCATATAAGTTGACAAGAACAAGACAAAGGCTATAATGGCAACACCACCACCCAAGGATAAGAAGGAATTAAGGCAGTTCATTGGTAAAGTCAGCTTCCTTCGGAGATTCATTACAAATTATGCAGGTAAGCTCCACAAATTTTATCCTCTTTTTAAAATTAAAGATAAGAGAAGAGTTTGTTTGGGAAGAGGAGCACCAGAAGGCCTTTGACAATATTAAGGAATACTTATCAAATCCACCAGTATTTATGCCATCCCGGAAGAGATTTCCATTAAAATTATACCTCTTTGCCGCTCATGAGTCAATTGGAAGTATGCTGGCCCAGAACAATGTAGTCGGCAGAGAACAAACTATTTATTATCTAAGTAGGGTGTTAAATCAGGTGGAATGTAGGTATTTTGCCATAGAAAAGCTATGTTTAACTTTGTACTATTCTGCCATAAAATTAAGAGTATACATGCTCCCAGTTGAAGTTTACATAGTTTGTCAAACTGATGTGATTAAATACACGTTATCAAAGCCTTTACTTACTGACAGAATTGGAAAATGGTCTTTAGCCTTGATGGAATTTAATTTAACATACACTCTACAAAAGGTAGTAAAAGGTAGAGCTTTGGTCGAGTTCTTGGCCGCTCATCCTTCGGTTGAGGTAGAACCACAAGTTTTTGATGAATTAGATTCTGTTATGATAAGCATGACCCCATGGACATTGAAGTTTGATGGATCAAGTACGGTAGATGGGTCAGAGGCTGGAATAGTTATTATATCACCTAATGGGAAAATAACCTCATTTTCTTTCTTCTTGGACTTTGAATGCACTAATAATCAGGCAGAATACGAGGCTTTGATCATAGGCCTTGAAATTTTATTGGAAATGGGAGTTAGAAGTGTGCATATTATAAGAGATTCCAACTTGGTCCTTAGCCAGATTTCAAAAGACTTTAGATGTTTAAGTTGGCAGTTGAGACCTTTCCATTCTTTGGCCACACAACTAGTCCAACAATTCGATGAAGTGAATATGGAACACATGCCAAGGAATAGGAATAGGGAAGCAAACAACTTAGCTCAAATGGCCTCTGGAATCTGAGTTCTGGATGGCATGGAAGAGGTACTTGTGAAGTGAAATTCCCTAGACGATAGTGAAAACAACCTAGAGGGGGGTGAATAGGTTTTTTGTCGATTTTATGATCAATTAAAATTATTTAGCGGAAATTCAATTTTAATAAGTCACAAACCCTAATTCTCAATTTAGTTCTCAAAAATAGATCAATCAAGCAAATATGAATATAAGTGCAAAAAATAAAGCAAGAGATGACACAGAGAATTATACGTGGAAAAAACCAAGGAAACGTTCTAAGAAAAAAAAATCACGGGTACACTCAGGTACCGATGCACTATGAATCAACAATTACAGACTCTATGAGAGTTTTAGACTTACAATCACTCCTGATATGCCTTCCTCTACTCATGGTTTGAAACCCTTGAATCACTCGTACTTTACAAAGCACGCTTGCTCCGTCAGATACTACGAGAGACTCACAAATCACGCTTGATTTGCCTTTCTCTACTTGCGGTCTGAAATCCTTGAATCGCTCTGTACTCAGACGGATCAAAGCAACCTCGTTACAATGAACAATGTGTGAATTTTTCAGCAACTATACCATTCAATCGTGCATAGAAATCATCGATGTAGAAGCACGATTGAAGACGTCCAAAAATAAGAGAGAACTTGTACATCTCTAATCACGCAATGATATTTTCTCTCACTATATCTATATCTCTGTAGAAGAATATGAACGATAGAATACTACAGAGATCTCTCAAAGACGTAGCCTGCTTTCTTGTAGAACCTTGGTATTTATAGACCAAGTCATATAAAACCCTAACCTTGCCCTCTTACGTAATTTCATAATACCTTGATAAATCCTCTAAAATATGATGTAAATATGTCTATATGCCTATACATAGAGGTCTGAAGTCGTTGATCACTTAAAAACTCGAAGTAGGGGCCAACTGGAAAAATCCGAAAACACCCCGAAACAAATCATGCGTAACAAGTAATCATGTGACTGAGCATTGGGACCTATGCTTGGGCGTAGGTCTAGGGCGTAGGGTCCATTCCCAGCTCCAAAAACCAAAGCGTAGGTTAGAGCCATTCTGTCGCTTTTTGCCTCTGACAACGTAGGTATGTTGCATATTTTGCAGTTTTTTCATATTTGAGCTAGATTGGTCATCTCGAACTCCTGATGCTTTTGGATGAAGTCATAATGTTTGGAAATGATATTTTTGCCCTCCAGTGAAGTGACGATGTCTGGAAATGACAATTTTGCCCTCCGGTAGCTTTGTTTGCTTTGACATACTCCTTGACTTCTTTTTCGAGATAGAAACGAACATACTAACAACTCTATTGCAAATACACAAAACTCTCAACATGAGAATTCAATCATCATTGTTATTGTCTAGAAAATTCCAAACATAAATAATAGTATAAATGTTCTTACAATCTCCCCCTTGGCATTTCTGAAACAAAACCATGTTTTTACAATATAGCCTCACAAATAACAACATAACATTTATACCTATGAACACACAACGACAAACACAAATATAAACTGTCACCTTACTTTCATGACGACCAATCGTGTAACCACAACACTAAATAAACTATTAAACATAAGTGTGAAAAATAGATATAAATCAACATAATAATCATCAGAAAATCATAACAACAATCCACACATAATTATCATCATTCTCCCCCTGAAAATAAATTCCCCCTTGTTAAATACTTCACCCACTGAATCAATCAAACAATCTCAATCTCTTCCCCTCACTTAATACTTTTCCCCCTTTTTGTCACTGAAATGTCAAACAAAGAGAGTATATGCCATAACAATAATGTAGAGAGATGCAAGGAAGTACTTAATGAAAAACACCAAGATATAGAACCCTTATCAGATCATATCCAAATTCTCAGGGTAACGGACATCTCTACTGTGCATGACCCTATTACTAATGCATGAATGCAAAATGTCATGAATAAAAATAAAATAAAATATTTTTGTTTTTATAAATCTGTGAGCAAGGCAGTAGAGACAACAAACAAATCATTTATACATCATATTCTCAGATTTAACTTGACCATTATACACATGGTATAGAAGAAAATCAACACACATACCTTGTAAACTCAAGAATGCACAAGGCATGTTTTACAAATATATATATATATATATATATATATGGAAATTCTCATATGCAAGAACTAAGGTAAGATGAAAACAATACATACTAAAGATGATAATTTTCCCACCAACCGTGATGATAATTCAATCCAAGATTCAAACTAGAAGGCAAAAAAAAATACTTTATCTTTGTCACACAATTTTCTCCTTCTCATCTTTTTCAACTTTTTCACCATATCCCTTTTTGTCTTTCTAAGCTCCAGACTTTCTAGCGAGGATTTTTTAGTCCCGACCAACTGGGTCCGAGTTTCTTCCATGGGATTTATGTTCATTAGTCTTCTCTCATTTTTATGAGAACACTCAATGCTTACTGAGGCAAGAGGCCCAATTACTCAGATTGAAGTACTACTTTTTGCATTTTTAATATTTTAAACATCTCCATTTTTTCAACATCACCACAATATTCATACACATGTAAAAAATATTTAATGCATAGACCAATCTAGCATAGCTTATGAATCTTCATACCACTTCGGGTTAAATAAAAAAAAAATTAACAGATTCAACAGACATTATAATCATCACTGAAGTTACTAGCACCTAAGATTAAAGTTTTGTAACATAAAATAATCATGCCAAGTGATCATCCAAAAATCTTAGGCCAGTCTCATACCTTCACTTCACATATGCATAATAAGACAAGTAAATGTGAAAATATAGTAAAATATGACAACTTTTGTACTCTGGCCAAGCTCAACAGTCTTAAAAAGTTATTTTATGATTTTCGAAAATAAAATGTATGCATGAATAAAAATAATACAAATGCATGATTACTTATCAATTCTAGGAACATAATGCAATGTGCTCATAGAATGATAGATAAGAAGATATCTATTCTAAAGAAAGCATACTAATAGATTTCCTAAGACTAACATGCTTTTGAAAATCTAATGGTTTTGTAAAGATATCTGCTAACTGAGAATTTGTGGATATGAACTCTAGAGACACTATACGATCTTTAACAAGATCACGAATGAAATGATGTCGAATATCTATATGCTTTATCCTAGAGTGTTGAACAAGATTTTTAGAAATATTTATTGCACTCGTGTTATTACAGAACACAGTCATTGTACCTTGAGAAAAACCATAATCCTGTAACATCTGACGTATCCACAAAACATGAGTACAACAACTACCAACTGCTATATACTCAACCTCAGCAGTGGAAAGAGAAACACAATTTTGCTTCTTGTTATGCCAAACAACTAAGCAATTTCCAACATAAAAACAACCTCCACTGATACTTTTTCTATTATCAACATTACTGGCCCAATCAGCTTCAGAGAAAGATACAATATCATTATTAGTACCTGATGGATACTACAGTCCATAATTCATTGTCCCTTTAACATACTTGATAATCCTTTTCACAACAATAATATGAGACTCCTTAGGACTTGTCTGGTAATGTGCACACAAACCAACACTAAACGCTATGTCAGGTCGACTAACAGTCAAGTACAACAAACTCCCAATCAGACTTCTATAAAGTGTAGGATCGACATCTTTGCCTTTAGTATCCAAGATAAGCTTAACACTAGTACTCATAGAAGTGCGGACATCCTTAGCCTTTTTCAAACCAAACTTCTTCACCAATTCCAAGGCATAACAAGTTTGAGAAACAAAAATCCCATCATTTAATTACCTAACTTGAAGCCTTAGAAAGAAGTTCAATTCACCAATCATGCTCATCTCAAATTCATGTTTCATTTGATCTCCAAAATAATGAGCAAACTTATCAGAAGTGGATCCAAACACAATATCTTCAACATAGATTTGAGGAACAACTGTATCACTCTCAATTTTCTGAATAAACAGTGTTTTATCCACTCCCCCTCGAGTAAAACTTGTTCCCAATAGGTAATCAGTCAACCTTTCATGCCAAGCTCTAAGAGCTTGCTTTAACCCATACAACGCCTTTTTTATCATGAAGAACACCATTAAAAAATGCACTATTCACATCCATTTGATTCAACTTGAATCCAAGATGACAAGCGATAGCAAACAAAATCCAAATAGATTCAAGCCTAGCCACTAGAGCGAAAGTCTCATCAAAATCAATACCCTCCATCTGAGTATATCCTTGAGCAACAAACCTAGCCTTATTCCTAACCACTGTACCATTTTCATCTTTTTTTATTCTTGAAAATCCAGTTGGTACCAATCACATTTATCTCTTTTGGTCTAGGCACAAGATACCATACGTCATTCTTAACAAACTGCTGAAGTTCTTCTTGCATAACATTTATCCACTCACTACCTTGAAGAGCTTCTTTAACATTTTTTAGGTTCCAAAGAAGATGTATAACATGCATACGAAACCTCATTCCTAGCCTTTCTCCGTGTTACCATCATCTGATCAACAGAACCTATAATATTATCCAAATAATGGTATAACTTTACCCTTGTAGATGGTTCCTTAGACGGTGTAGGCTGAACATCACTAATTGAATCATGTGATTCTGCAGGACTTGAAGTATCATCACTAACCACATTATCCTTTTTTTCAACCTCCGAATAATCATTATCCAATATAAAGAATGGCTCACCATCTTACTCCTCAGCAGACATTGGGGACTTATCAATACATAAGTCATCAACCACTACATTGGCAGATTGCATCATCGTTTGAGTTCTAAGGTTAAAAATCCTATATGCTCGACTAGTCAATGAATAACCCAAAAATATTTCTTCATCACTCTTAGACTCGAACTTTCCAATAGATTCATGATTTCTAAGAATATAACATTTTGCTCCAAATTTTTTGAAATACTTTACATTGGGTTTCTTGCCATTCCACAGTTCATAAGGAGTTTTTAAGGTGCCAGGCCTAAGATAAACTCTGTTCGAGGTGTAACACGCCGTGTTCACCGTCTTGGCCCAAAAATACCTAGGAACATTCCTACCCTGTAGCATAACATTGACCATTTCCTAAATAACCTTATTCTTCCTCTCAATTACTCCATTTTGTTGAAGAGTTTTAGGTGCTGAAAATTGATGTTTTATTCCTCTCTCAGCACAAAACACCTCAATTTCTGAATTTTCAAACTCCCTTTCATGATCACTCCTTACTCTAGAAATGGAACAATCTTTCTCAGTCTGAATTTTTAAACAAATTCTCTTAAAACTTTCAGGAGCTTCAGACTTTTCACTTAGAAATCCAACCCATGCAAATCTCGAATAATCATCCACCATGACAAAAAATACTTCTTTCCTCCTTTGCCTATGGTCCTAGTGGGACCCATTAGATCAATATACAACAAATCTAAAGGTCTAGAAGTACTAATGACATTTGTCTTTTTGTGCTGACATCTAACTTGTTTACCCTTCTGACATGATTCACACACAACTCCTTTTGCATAACCAAGCTTAGGGACTCCCTTAACAATTTCACTCTTAGTAATTTTTGTTAATTCACAAAAATTAACATGTCCCATCCGTTGATTCCAGATTTCAACTTCATTAAGTTTAACTCTATTGCATAACAATTCAGAATTAGGAATAATGCAATACCAATTATCAATTGAACGCATACCTTCCATTATGCAATTCCCAAAAGTGTCAATGATCGATCACTTATCTGGATAAGAAGTGACATTATGATTGTTATCACATATCTGACTTATGCTCAATAAATTTTCTTTAAGACCCTCTACATAAAGCACATCTTCTAGTTTAGGTAGACCAGAAACCACAATGGTACCTTTGCCTAGAACCTTCGACTTCTCTCCATCACCAAAAGTGACTATCCCACCATGACATTCTTTGAGAAATCCAAACAATGACTTATCTCTAGTCATATGCCTCAAACATCCACTGTTCAAATACCAAGATGTAGACTTGTGTGCTTTAAGTGCAATATGAATTACAAGATAGTGTAGCTCACTTTTTTTCACCCAAGCCTTCTTCATCTTTGAAGCTCCTTTTGCCAATCTAGACAAATTCTTCATTTCTTCATTCAACATTCAAATTTGATCTTGAACACGATCGCCATGTTGAACTCTTTGTTCCTTCACCGATTACTGAGTCTTATCTCTCAACTTCGAACACCTTGGTTGAATGTGATCACTGACACCACAGTGATGAAAAATAGGAACAAACATCCGGACTCTATCAGTTGACTTCCTAGGATATCTAGGGGTATGGAAAAGCTTGTTTTCAACAGGTCTTTTGACATAGGATTTAACCCTGGAATTCCAATTTGAATTTCCTTTTGAAGAACTTGATGCTACTTGGGAGGCTTTTACAAATGTGGTTTTTGTAGCAATATTCGAATTTTGCAATACTCCAACAAAACCTAGTCGCTTTAATTAAACTTAAGAGTTCCACTAGACCACTTCTGAACAGTTGAGTTAGCATCTTTCAGCTCTTTTTCCAAATTTTCAATCTTAATAGATTTCTCAACCAATTCCTTATCGAGACCATCTATTAACTTCAAAGCCTCAATTTTTTCAAGTTCAGACTTATTCAAATCTTTAATCAACTTGGTCTTTTGGGTCTGTAGAAGATTCAGAGTTTGAGAACTATTGGCTAATTTGTCTTTTAAAGAATGCAGTTTTTTGTCCATGTTAAGACTTTTAGTCAACAGTTTCATGTGATTCTTATGAAGTTATGTGGTCTTATCAAGTAATTTATTATAAGACTCTTGAAGCGTTTCATCACAATCTTCATCACTTTCAGAACCTTCCTCTTTAGACATCGCCAAACATGAAGCAACTTCGTTAACTTCCTTGTTTTGTACAACAAACACAATGAAATTCTCAGAATCATCACCTACTTCTGATTTTGTCGTATCACTAGCTGATCCATTGTCAGAGTCATCATCCCAACTGACAACTAATCCTTTGGATTTCTTTAGAGTGTTTGCACACTCTGCAGCTATATGACCATATCATTGGCATTTAAAACATTTAGGTTTCTTTTTTTTAGGATCAGACTTGTCCTTCCTAATTTGAGTCTTATTTCTACTTCTAGACTCACCCAATTTATTCTCAAATTTTTATCCCTGGCCATTCTGTTTAGCCCAAACAAATTTGTTCAACCTCTTAACAAACATGACAATATCATTCAGACTCAAGTCACTTTCTTCATCAAGTTCAACCTAATCCTCCCTAGTGGTTTTGAAAGCTATGCTCTTCTCTTTTGTGCCACTCGCCTTTTTAGGGAGATTTTTGAACATCTCTATCTCATAAGATTTTAAATTTCCAGCCAATTCTTTAACCTTAATTTCTTTAAAACTCATGACCTCTGAAATGATAGTGACCTTAGATAAAAAATATTCAGGAAGAGACCTAGAATTTTCTTTACTATGGTAGTCTCATGAATAGGCTCACCTAGGTTATGACAACCTGTTACAATATCAGTTAACCTAGCCTCAAAGTCTGCGAAGACCTCATCCTTGTCCATCTTCAGCTCTTCAAATTCAGAATTCAAAATTTGAAGCTTTAATTGTTTCACCTTCGACATTACTTAATGAGTGACTTGGAGAATGTCCCAAGTTTCCTTGGCAATTACGCACGTAGCAATCCTCTTGAACTCACTCGGAGTTACAACATTGTATAATGCATTCAACGCCTTCGAGTTCCAATTCGTGTTATTCGTCTCGGTAGTAGTCTACTCGTTCAACGGTTTTGGTGTTGATTCATTGGTCGCGTCGTCTTTTACAGTAAGAGGTGAATATCCTATTTCAACAACATTCCACACTCTCTCATCTAAAGATTTTGAAAACTCTCTCATTCTAGCTTTCTAATATATATAATTTGAGCCATCAAACAAAGGGGACCTAGATATGGAACCTCCTTCACGAGGCATCACCATCGTCTAGGTTTACGATCTAACCCTAGGTAGTTAATATAAATCGGGGCAAGCACGCTCTGATACCAATTGAAATTCCCTAGACGATAGTGAAAACAACCTAGAGGGGGGGGGGGGGGGAGGTTAATAGGCTTTTTGTCGATTTTATGATCAATTAAAATTATTTAGTGGAAATTCAATTTTAATTAGTCACAAACCCTATTTCTCAATTAAATTATCAAAAACAGATCAATCAAGCAAATATGAATATAAGTGCAGAAAATAAAGCAAGAGACGACACAGAGAATTATACATGGAAAAACCAAGGAAACTGTGGGTGAAAAAGGTAAGAAACAAGAGAAAAATGGAGAAAAGGCTCCACTAACAAGTCAAGACAAAGATGTCACAATCCATGGTCGAAAATCTCAAGCAAAGAGAAGGAAATGAGATAAAAGAGATGGTGGAGAAGAGTAAAGAGTGTATCCTCATCGCAGCTAGAGAATGGGTAGTGAACATTGATAGATCTAAAACCACAAAAGCCCCAAGAATGAAATACCCCCAAAATAGCTAAAGACCAAGAGATGGAGAAGAGAGAAGCAAGTAGAGGAGAAGGGTCAGACATGAAGCAGGCGAAATCAGCTCTCCATGGCCGAAGCACAGAGAAAACCAGAAAACAGAGGAGAAAAAATGGTAGTCGTCCTTGAAGGAGTATCCTCCAAGCCAAGAAAGAATAAAATGAAAAGGAAAAGGAATGTTGAGAAAAAAAAGGAGTCATCCAAAAAGATGGAAAGAGGGGATCCCTAGGCAATGCACTATTGCCTTCTATTTATAGGTGACTTGGCCTCAAATGTTGCCCTAATTGTAGTGGTCCCCCCCAAGTCCTAACAATGCTCCACATTTCTCGAATAAGGTGATGAGGGCCATAATGTGGGCCTATAAGGAGAATTATTTCCACATTATGAATAATGGGTGGAATTCACATTATGAGCCTTTATTATGACTAGACTACACTCCAAGCCTCCATGACACATGCTCTTTCCAATCCCTTCATAATGTAAGGATGGTGTCACGCTGTCCATGTGTCACAGCTACACAACATCTTTGGCCGCAACCGGATCAGTCGTGCAATGGATCACTCCCCAATAGCCTTCGATGTACATGCATATACCGCTAGAGCTGTGCATAAATGGTGGTAAATTCCCTTGAGAGACTGCTACGTCATCAGGACCCGTAGACCATGGAGGTACTACTCCCGTGTATGCTCTTCAGCTCCACAGGTACGCTGCCACAATAGGACCACCTTTAGAAGGCTTTTGAGTTGCCACGAGTAATCTGCCTCGAAGTCGGACACATTGGGTCAACCCGTATACCAACTTTGGTGGGGCGGGTCCGAGGCTCTACCCGGTAGCCCAGTACCCTAAGTGAGACCCCTCTACGAGTCGAGTGCACCCTAAAATAATACATATGCCTACAATTTGCCCCCTGTGCATGTGAGGCACCACCTCAAAGTTAGGTTTGCATGTAAATAGCAGGCCCCATATATACAGTATTTACATTCCCATTATCCCTATTTACGTATATGGATACATAGTTATAGCGTACATATGTATATTAAAAGTATGTCACGAAAAGTAATAAACACAATAGAAGAGTATAGGTAATCAAATGAACGGTAAAGACAACAACAATAAATGAAAATAAACAATGACAAGGTAATAGAAACAAAAATGAAAGAAAATTAAAAAGAAAATAAATGATGTAAATTTGAAAATGTGAAATTGAGAAATAAAATACGTAAACAAGAAAGAAGGAAATAAAACAAAACAAAGCCAGATATAGGAAATGCAAACAACCATTTTTTTCAAATACACGCATTTTTTTTGAAAACCACTTGGAATGGTATAATAGTAATTTTCAAGGGGAATTTAAATTTGATTAGTAATCACCATA
This sequence comes from Cornus suecica, assembly GCA_963922005.1. Taxonomy (NCBI): domain Eukaryota; kingdom Viridiplantae; phylum Streptophyta; class Magnoliopsida; order Cornales; family Cornaceae; genus Cornus; species Cornus suecica. The sequence continues at coordinate 54,230,185 of OY998241.1, read as the reverse complement.
AGTAACATGGTAAAAATGAGAAAATAACTAAATTGCAATAGTACATATACATATATATATATTCTTTTTGAATAAGTAACTAAATTAAGTTTTTTTTTTATTTAAAAACTGTACACGTGTACATATATACCCACGTATGTTTATATAAATATATTAGTATATAAAAAAGGAGTAAGTTTAGAAATTTTGAACCAACAGTTTCCTTCTCAAAGACGAACTGGTGCCAAAACACAGAAGTGGAAAATGGCAGTGAGACAAAACAATAATGGCAGCCCCCTGCAAAAAGGTGCCTTTTTGCCGCCCCCATTATGGCAACGCTTCGCTAGACGCCACTCCCCGAAATCGGTGCAGTCGTGGTTGGGGAGTGCGCATAGAGGCGACCTACAAATACCTCTCCAGATTATGGAAATGGAACAAAACAATCAAGTGTACGATTTTGCAATTACTGATTTCACTGTGAGAGAAAGCAAAAGCTTGAAGAAAGAGTGAACTAGAGAGAGAAATAGGGAAATCACGAGAAAAAGAAGAAAGAGAAAGAAAGAGGGAAATACCAGAGAAAGGAAGTGAAAAGGAGAGAGAGAAAAAAACCCATTTTCTGTAGAAGCCATGCTACCCTCGAAGGCGCACGACGACACGGTTCCAAGCGACGACGAATGGCGACATGCCCCTTTCTTCGGGAAGGAGGTCGACTTCTTCTGGCACCGGGCCAGGCATTATTAACCAAATTCTGTAATTTTGGGCGAGCCCGTGCTGTTGGAAGTGCGATAAGCCCATAATGCCATTGGTAACTGATCAGCCCAACCCTTGCCATGATCGTGCAACGTTTTGGTCAGGATCCGGATCAGCATCTTGTTGGTGTCCTCGACCTGGCTATTACCCTTGGGGTAGTAAGGCGTGGAAGTGTGATGCAACACCTAATACTGCTCCAAAAGTGCCCCTACGTCCTTGTTTACAAAAGGCGTCCCATTATCGGACAGAATGGTGTGTGGCACCCCTAACCGACAAATGATCTGCTCCTTTATAAACCGGACCACAACAGATGCAACGGTCCACTTTAGTGAAACAACCTCGACCCATTTGGTAAAGAGCTCGGTAGCAGCCAATATCCAAGCGTGACCTCCGGACTTGGGGGTGATGGGTCCGACAATATCCAATGCCCAAGTGTGGAATGACCAAGGCGTGGATAAAGAACGAAGGCTAACAGCAGGTGCATGGATAAGGTTGTCGTGCTTCTGGCAAGCCTCACACCGTCGTACGTGAGTAGCAGTGTCCTTCTCCATCGTGGGCCAATAATAACCACAGGTAACCAAGTGCTGATACAGCTTTGCGCCACCCTGATGGTCACGCTAGTGTACCTCAGTCATGACAATGGTGGCCTCCTCATGGTTGATGCATTTCAACGGCTTCCCACAAAATCCTTTGCGATAAAGTACGCCCTCATGTAGGAAGAAACGTGCCGCCTTCTTCCTGACAAGTGCCGCATCCATTCGGTGGTCAGGTAGCTTGCCCTCCTGGAGGAAGTCGATGTACGGCCTTCGCCAGTCAGACAAGTCGGCCTGAAAATCACTCTCACCACCTTGAGGGGTGCGAGCACAGAGAACACAGCTCCTTTTAACGTCTTTGGCGGCCGCCATCATACCAGGCCAATAGAAACCTCTGCGTTGGATCCTCCGGTAAAGACTAACGTCCTCCATACCGCATACAATCCGGTGAGTTTTTTCAAGAATGGTGGCACCTTCCTCCTCGGAGACACATCGAGCTAGTACACCCTTGGGTCCCTTGAAGTAGAGGTCCCCTTTGATAAGTACGAAACCCTTAGTCGCTAGCCCGTTGAAATCCTCCTTTGCCAATCTCTCCACGACAGAGACACGCCAGTCATTGTCCTTTACCAATTCGGAACCTTCCGCCGTCGCGGGGGTAAAGCACCTCCGTACCTCCAATGATAAGCCTTCCTGCTCAAGTCTGATTTTTGTTGCCAGAGTTGCCAGAGCGTCGGGGAAGCGATTCCTATATCTAGAAACATGGGTGAACTCCACAGCGTCGAAATGCTTAAGCAATAGTTGCGCCTGGGTACGATAGGGAGCAAGGTTGGCCTCCTTCACAGCGAACTCGCCTGTGACCTGCTTGATGATGAGCTGAGAGTCCCCCTTAACCTTTAAGTGTCGAACACCCCGTCTATGTGCCTTTTTTAGCCCTAAAAGCAATGCCTCATACTCAGCCTTGTTGTTGGAGCACGGGAAATCCAACTGATAAGAAAGATGGACCTGAGGCCCGCCGCCGCTAGGTGTGAGGACAATACCGACACCACCATTACGGGTAGTGGACGTTCCATCGAATGACAACTCCCATTCCTTGGCCTCGGCCATGAACAGGTCGGTTGAATCCCGGCTACAAGAAGAGTGAGATAGAAGATCCGACAGAGCCTGCCCCTTGATGGCCGTGGGTCACACACACTGAATGTCGATCCCTAACAAACCCATCAACCACTTGGTCAGATGTCTGCCAGAAGAAGGCTGGGTCACCATGTAGCGCACTGGTTCACTCCTGGTCATCAGCTCCACAGTGTGCGTAGACAAATAATGCCAAAACTTCTTTGCGGCAAAAACCAACGCAAGACACTGCTTCTCTGCTGCAGTGTACCGAAGTTCGGTGCCACGGATGACCTTACTAGCATAATAAATGGGACGTTCATGCCCATCCTCCTCCTGGGCGAGGATTACCCCTAGTGAATGGTCGGTCGCAGAAATATAAAGTCGAAGGGGCACTCCCCGCCTGGGTGCAGTCATGGTATCCGGTGCAACCAAGATCCTCTTGATGGCCTCAAAGCTCTGCTGACACTCGGTGGTCCAAACATAAACAGCGTTCTTCTTAAGAAGAGGTAAAAACGGCTGCATGAGCTCGGCGAGATCAAGAATGAAACGTCGCAGGTAGGAAATCTTGCCAATAAATCCTCTAAGCTGCTTCAACGAGCGTGGTGGATCCAAAGCGATGATAGCCGTCATCTTGTCACCACCGACCTCAATACCTCATTGATGTACGAAAAATTCCAAGAAATTCCCTCTTGTCACACTAAAAACATATTTGGTCAGGTTCATCTTCAGTTAGTAGTGCCTGCACCTGTCGAAGACCTTCCTCAAATCATCAATGTGGTCAGTTGGCTGCTTCGACTTGACCACCAGATCATCAACATAACATTCAACCAAGCTACCTCCTCGCCTTGAAGCTCCTCCAGAGTGAAACGATCCTCACATGAAATGACATGAACCCCTGCATCGTGGTGTGGGAAAGGGTTGTCATGCACATCCTACCTCTTCAAAAGCTCCAACTCCCCAGACTTTATCTTCCTTTGGAAAAGATCGCGTAGACTCCAACACTCCATTAATGGATTCCTGGTACCACGGTGGAAATGACAGAAGCGTGGATCATTCACCAAGTCCTTATGATTCTCCTTTAAAGCAGGTGGAAGGCTAACGACCTTGTCTCGGATCCACTGGTTCAACACAACAAGAACCTGCCTACGACTACAAGGAAAAGGTGGTGGATTCGTCCGAAATCGCTTCCTTTGCTGGTCGGCCGATGCCATGAAGGCATCCTCGTCCTCGATGGGCTCCTCAGAAAACTGCTTATCATCCTCGACAACAGCCGTTGTAATGGAGACGGGGCGTGGTGCTCGCCAAACACGACCTCCTCGAGGACTGGCCACCCGGTCAGCCAAACATCTAGTTTTGACCATTAGATCAGAAAATGTGCAGATATCGAGGGTGACCAGATAGAGGCAGTACTTTCTATCCATCCCATCGATGCAAATCCTGACCAAGTCCTCCTCCTTGGCTGCCTCGTAACATTCCAATGTGCGCTCTCTGAATCGCCTCACATAAGCCATCACATCCTCATTACTCTTCTAAGTGAGCTTAGTGAGGGATAGTAGAGTAATCCTCTCGTCAACCTGGTAGTACTTGCTATAAAACCGCTGTGTCATATCCTCCCAACTGGTCACCGATCCAGGCTCGAGGTTGTGATACCACGTGTACGCACGGTCAGTCAGTGACTTAGGGAACTCCCTCAACTTCAATGCCTCGTTGGAGGCATGGTCCCCCAAATGGCTAATGAAATGCCCAACATGCTCCATGGTATTGCCCTTCCTTCCATCGAACTGTCGGAACTTAGGCGTAATGTACTCAGTAGGGTACGACTGCTGGAGGACTGAAACAGGAAATGGAGGCAACGGGTCGCCAATAAGATCATCCCCGGTCGAGACACGCCCCGACCCCATCATGGAGCGCAACTGATCGAACGTGACATAAGGGGAAGCGCTCTGTTGAGCCGAGCCAAAAGGGGTTAATGACGTCGGTATAGTGTGGCCTTGGGGTAATGCTAAAGTTGCACGCGGGGGCGTCACCATAACGTCACGACGTAGGATAGATGTCGGTGCCATTGCTGACGTGAGCGCTGCATTAGTGGCCGCGTTAGGCCTGGCAGAGACAAATATTGCTTTCTGCTCCTCCCATATTTTCTGTTTGGTGGCTTGCACAGGGAGCAACGTTTCCATGAGAAGCAATCGCGGTCGCGCCTGCCGACTGACCTCGAGGTGGCAGCACTATGAGACCTGCTCTGAGCCTTCTGGTGGTGCTGCGTCCTGGTGACAGTGCGGTTGGCAGAACGAGTACTGGTCGCCTCCTGCTCGCGAGCGACCGGGGGATGGTCGAGCGGTGTTCCGCTACGGCAATGCCCTGAGGTTGTGGCTGGGTCGCCGTCGGACCTGGTGGGGGGTCGATTAATCAGAAGGATCCCTCGTGGAGGCTGGCTCGCCTCTCCAGGAGTGTGGCTCTCAACTCCAATAGGTGCGGCTGACTCCGTCCTGGATGGAAGAGGAGGGGGTGGAGGAAGTGCAGAAGAAGAAGGTGCTTGAGACGTCATGACTATGCGGGATGACCTTCTGGTCATGCTATATGGCCCGCCTTTCTCTCCCACTGTGGTCGCCAAAAATTGTGGGTGAAAAAGGTAAGAAACAAGAGAAAAATGGAGAGAAGGCTCCACTAGCAAGTCAGAACAAAGAGGTCACAATCCATGGTCGAAAATCTCAACCAAATAGAAGGAAATGAGAGAAAAGAGATGGTGGAGAAGAGAAAATAGTGTAGCCTCATCACAACTAGAGAATGGGTAGTGAGCGTTGATAGATATAAAATCACAAAAGCCCCAAGAATGAAATACCCCCAAAATAGCTAAAGACCAAGAGATAGAGAAGAGAGAAGCAAGTAGAGGAGAAGGGTCAGACGTGAAGCAGGCGAAATCAGCTCTCCATGGCCGAAGCACAGAGAAAACCAGAAAACAGAGGAGAAAAAATGGTAGCCGTCCTTGAAGGAGTAGCCTCCAAGCCAAGAGAAAAGAAAAGGAAAAGGAAAATGAATGTTGTGAAAAGAAAGGAGTTAGCCAAAAAGATGGAGAGAGGGGATCCCTAGGCAATGCACTATTGCCCTCTATTTATAGGTGACTTGGCCTCAAATGTTGCCCTAATTATAGTGGTCCCCCCCAAGTCCTACCAATGCTACACATTTCTCTAATAAGGTGATGAAGGCCATAATGTGGGCCTATAAGGAGAATTCTTTACACATTATGAATAATGGGTATAATTCACATTATGAGCCTTTATTATGACTAGACTACACTCCAAGCCTCTATGCCACATGCTTTTTCCAATCCCTTCATAATGTGAGGATGGTGTCGCGCTGTCCACGTGTCACGGCTACGCAGCATCTATGGCCGCAGCCGGATCAATCGAACAAATCAAAGCAACCTATTTGCAATGAACAGCGTGTGAATTTTCCAGCAACTATACTATTCAATCATGCATATAAATCGTCGATGTAGAAGCACGATTGAAGACGTCCAAAAATAAGAGATAACTTGTATATCTCTAATCACTCAATGATATTTTCTCTCTCTATACCTATATCCCTATAGAAGAATATGAACGATAGAATACTGCAGAGATCTCTCAAAGACGTAGCCTGCTTTCTTGTAGAACCTTGGTATTAATAGACCAAGTCATAGAAAACCCTAACCTTGCCCTCTTACGTAATTTCACAATACCTTGATAAATCCTCTAAACTTTGATGTAAATATGTCTATATGGCTATACGTAGAGGTTTGAAGTCGTTGATCACTTAAAAACTCGAAGTAGGGACCAAACTGGAAAAATCCGGAAGCACCCCGAAACAAATCCTGCGTAATAAATAATCACGTGACTGAGCATTGGGACTTACGCTTGGGCGTAGGTCTAGGGAGTAGGTACATATGCTTGGGCGTAGGTCTAGAACGTAGGGTCCATTCCCAGCTCCAAAAACCAAAGCGTAGGTTAGAGCCATTCTGGCTCTTTTTGCCTCTAACAACGTAGGTATGTTGGATCTTTTGTAGTTTTTTCATATTTAAGCTAGACTGGTCATCTCGAACTCCCAATGCTTTTGGATGAAGTCATAATGTTTGAAAATGACATTTTTGCCCTCCAGTGAAGTGACGATGTTTGGAAATGATGATTTTGTCCTCCGATAGCTTTGTTTGCTTTGACACACTCCTTAACTTCTTTCTCAAGATAGAAACGAACATACTAACAACTCTATTGCAAATACACAAAACTCTCAACATGATTATTGTCTAGAACATGCCAAACACAAATAATAGTATAAATGTTCTTACATGAAGGTAACAAAGACAACACTTCCAACGACAGAAATGAGAAATGTTATAATGGCAGAGTCATTTGCCATTGACATTTTTGATGGTAACATGGAAGACTAGAGGATTCCCATTTTTAATTACTTAGCAGATCCCCATTGCCCAACTACCAGAATATTGAAACTGATGGCAGTCAATTACATTTTGCTAGATGGTGAGTTATACAAAAGAGTAAGGAAGATGGCCTTTTATTATAGTGTATTTCTAGAGAACAGGCCTTGAAAGTCATGGAAGAAGTTCAGGAAGTATTGTGTGGCGCTCACCAGGCTGGAAGAAAGATGAGGTGGCTAATTAGAAGGTATGAATATTATTGGCCAGAGATTTTAAAAGTTTGCATGACATATGCCAAATTGTGCAAACCTTGTCAAATCCATGGACCAACTCAGAAACTGTCTGCCATTGAAATGCAATTCATCATAAATCCATGACCATTTAGAGGATAGGCCATATATATGATTGAAATGATTAGGCCTCTATCTTTTGACCAACATCAATGGATAATTGTGGCCATCGATTATTTTACAAAGTAGGAGGAGACTGAACCATACAAGGCAGTGAATTAGAGTGTGGCCATCAACTTCATAAGATATAAAATCTTCTATCACTTTGGAATTCCAGAGTCCATCACTTCTGACAATGGAGGAGTATTTAGAGGAAGTGAGATGATAGAATATGCTGAGCCAAGGGAGTTAAAATGTTATGTTCTACTCCCTATTACGCTCAATCAAATAGACAAGTGGAAGCTGCTAACAAGATAATTATTGGCATCATAGAGAATATGGTAAAAGAGAATCCAAGGACTTGGCATGATCTTCTTCCAGAAGCTCTATGGGCATATAGGAATTTTAAGAGAACAAGTACTGGAGTCACTCCTTATATGCTAACATATGACCATGATGCAGTTCTTACAATGTAGATGGCAGTGAGATCTACCAGAATAGCTTATCAAAATAACTTGACCCCGACAGAATACACTAAGTCCATGCTGGTAGAATTGGAGGCTTTGGATGAAACTCGGTTGAATGCTTTAGACCATATGGTGGCCCATAAAAAGAAAGTGATTAGATTTTACAATAAGAGGGTAAAACCTAAGACTTTTGCTGAGAATGACTTAGTGTGGAAAGTTAATCTGCCAATTGGAAAGAAAGATCCTAAATATGGAAAATGAACTCCAAGTTGGGAAGGGCCTTATAAAATTTACAAAGTCTTAGGCAATGGGGCTTATTATTTAATGGACCTAAATGGAGCAGTTCATATTTATCCTATTAATGGCCAATTCTTAAAGAAATATCGGCCAAGTTTCTTTGAGATTCTAAAGGAAAAAGAAAGCCAATGCTAGGTTAGTGTAGCCTTGGCGAAAATAAACCATCTTATAGATGGATGTAAATAGTTAATTGGTTATTTTATTTCCACTTTCCAGTGAAGTTGTTTGTAAGTATTGTGCATCTATAAAGTGTTATGTTTCTTCTAATTGAGAAAGTAAAGAAAGAGGAACACAAAAAATAGGGCTAATTATTTCTTCCTTCTCATTGAAATATAGAAATTCAAGCTTATAAAACACTAAAGAAGTTACATGTGGTTCATAATCAAAAAGAGCCAAGCAAAAACAAGGCATAGGCCTAATACAAACAACTTGATTTAGAAATTGTCCAACTTCTGGTTGAAATCTTCCCAAGCGGCCTTGGATTCTTCAATGGTAGAATTAGCAGAGGCATTCTCAGCTACCAATTTTTGGGCTTCTTCGTGCAATAAAAGTATTTGATGGCCGAGAGTGGAAGATGTAGCATGGAGTGAGTTAGCTGAAGCTTGTTTCTCTTGCTTTTCTTCAATAACCTTGGCCAAAGCTTGTTCCAATTCAGTTTTGGACTTGGCTAGGGATTGAATTTCAGTCATGGTAGACTTGAAAGCTTGTTATTGTGCCTGGAGTTGGTCAATCAAAAGTAGATTTTGTGTTTCTTTAAGGGGGAGAGCTTGCTGAAGTGACTGTAAAACTTGAACTACTTGGTTAAGGGTTGAGATAACATTCTTAAAAGTCATGAAGGATTCTTTGGCTTCACTAGGGTAGTGAGGATGATTCATGGCACGAATCAAATCCATGGAAAGTTCATTTTCTACCAAGGAAATATCCTCGGGGTTGTGCTTCAAAAGACTGCCAAGGGTTGCTTTAAGTTTGCCAAAATTTGATTCTGGTTAAACGGTAGATACTAAAGTGCTGCTTGAAAAGCTTATTACCTGTTCCAAAGTGGCTTCTAGATTTTGGAAGAAGTCCACAACGTCCAAAAATGGATCAATTGTGGTCACTAGAGTGTTGGCAGTGGGAAAAAAGAGCTGAAATAAAGAAAATGTTGAATAAGAACAAGATCTTAAATAGAGTAGAGAAGAGGGCCAATAAACAGATTTCATTACCTTTCTTTTTGGAAGTAGGGGTGTTAGAGGTGTCAACCACTTTGGAAGAAACAACTTGGGTATGTCGCTTTTTAGAGGGATCTGAAATGTTCTTTGGAGCAACAACAAGCAATGGAAGAGTTGGGTCTAAGGGATTCTTCCTATTGCTCTTTTCACTGCCAGTTCCTTCCTCTTCATTTTCATTTTCATCTTCCTCTCCCATCAACTTCCTTTTCTTTTTATCATTCTTTTCGATTTCTTCTTTATCATTTTCGTCATCATTTTCTTCTTGGCCATCACCATTTCCTGTTTCCTTTTGCCCATCATCGTCATTTTCTTCACTTTCATTTTAGTCTTGGTCATTCTTTTTCCTTTAGATTTCTGTCTGGTCTTCATCTTTGTTTGTTCCATCTGGAACATCTTTGAAAATTTCTTATACTTTCTGGCTAAGTTTGGAGTTTGGAGAGAGAGCTTTCCCAACAGTTGGAATTTGGACATGACTGGAGATGGGAATACCAATTGGAATGTTCTCAGGATCAGTTATTTTGGGATGCACTACATCAATGTTTGTTTTGGGAAATATATGGTTGGGTTCATCATTGTCACTCTCAATTTGAATTATAGTGAAAGAGGCTGCCTGGCTTGCTGTCTTACACTTTTGGACTTGTCCTTGAAAAGATATAATAGTGAGATATCAAACAAAACAAAGGAAGAATTGTTAAAATCACATACCCTAGTTCTATTAGAAATAACCTTATATTTGATAGTGGGGATGATTGTTGTAACTTTTTCTAACATGGCAGTGGTAATGGAAGTAGTAATAAGTTTGTCATCTGGTACAAGGGAGACTTCGGATGCTCATGATTCAACTGGAAAGAGCACAAGTAAGATACATGAAATGGAAGATATAATGAAAATTAGGAAATTGAATTTTATACCTAGTTGAATGGTTGACTTCTTCTTTCCTTGCTTGGGAATGGGAGAGGCTACTTTGGAAGAGGCCTTCTTCGACTTTTTGGGTTCAATTTGTGATGAGATTTGGGCCCGGCCATTAAATGTTAAAGACACATATTTGAAAGAGTCTAACTGCTGGGATACCATAAGATCACTGGAATTTTGCTTAGTGGAGGTGATATAGTTGTTCCACCAAGCATAAAAAAGGTCATGGGAGTCTGGATTAATGGGAAAAGCTTGAAGTACAAAATCCTTATTCAATTGGCGAAATCTTCTGCTCACATCAGCGACTTGTTCATCCTCTAAATATTTGGTGTGCCTATGGAAGGTATGATTATATGAGGGAGAAGGAGGCAAGGGAATCATTTTCCTTAAACCAAACTGCCTAGCCAATTGGGCTAGGTTATAAAACTCAAACCCACTTTTGTTATTCTTTGCCTTAGGCGAACTTGACCCATAGTGTAAATCACAGCAAAGGAGAAAACTGGAAATCATGGCCGAGTATTCTTCCTTATTTTTCTTGGTGACTGCTTCATGGGGAGGAACTAACCATGGGGGAGTTTATGGATAATTCTGAAAGGGGAAAAATTGATTGGGAGTCCAGGTTTTGCATTGGTCATAGAAAAACTTGAAACATTTATTAAAAGTTTGAGCCTTTATAGTGGCAGCAAGGTAACTGGGAGTTATCAGACTAGCTTTGGATAACATATTAACTACAGGCCCAAGCTCTGGAAAATACACCTGAAGCCAAATTTGGACCAACCAAAAAGGGCTTGCAGTCTTTGAGAAGTCAGATAACACCATGTCTGTAAGGCTACAATAGACATTTGCCAGAATAAAAGGAGTAAGGGCTAAATGTTTTCCCTTAGCAAGAACTATAGCGATTTCTGTGGTTTCTTTATTGACCTGATTGTTTGCCACACATAACAAATATCTATTTAGCCATACCAACAAGAAAGCAATATGTTTATTGTCATCAACAAGACCTTCTTCTTTTTGATAAGAAGTTATAAAGGGACCATAGAAGGTTACAAAATTCTTGGTGCTGGTCGTTTTAGGTGGGAATTTGAAAGTTTCTTTTTTTGAAAGGAGGCCATGGATTTCTATTCCAGAAGTTTTGAACCAAGTGAGATGGCAGATGTACGTTATGGTGAGGGACATCATGCCACAGTTCAAGTGGAAGGAGTTGGTTGTGGGGCTCCAAAAATATAAGGACGAAAGTAATATGGACTTATCTTGGATGATAGGGATTTTGCTGAAGAGAATAACATCATAAATACCTAAGTCATGCCACAGAGTGCCCTTCACTTTAGAGACGCGAACCACCCAAATCGACTAGCTATCATGGGAGCTAGGCCATGCCTTGAACTGAAATTAGGGAAGATCACCCCCAATTTATGTTGGAATCTGTCGGGAGTAAAGGAGATGGTTCTCTGCCATGGGATACAATTTGTCTAAGTTAGGAGGAGGAAGAGCAAGAAAAGCTGGCCCCAAACCCATATAAGATTCCTCAAGTTGTATAAAGGTTTTTAAGGCTACCTTTTCTTTTGGAAAGACACCCATAATGGTTTCAACTTGCCTACTCAAGGTAGTAAAGGAAATGGAAGGGGGAAGGAACTCGAAATCTGGGTTAACATTCCTAACCTTAGGAGCTATGGAGTTGAAAAGAAACGGAAGAGATTAGGGTTTTTCTAATAGAGAAAGAGTTCTATTTGGGGGAGGAATAGAATGAAATGTATGTATATGTGTATACTTATACCAGTATATACATGAGGGGGTGAGAAAGTGGATGACTTCCCCATTTATTTTGGAATTCAAAGTTATTTAATATCAAGTTTGGGGAAGAGGAAAATCTATCCGGCAATCAGTTTAGAGTCATTACGAAAATAGGAGTTTCAAAGTGATTGAGTTGACAACTCAAGACAAGGGATTTGATAGAGATGTTGAAACGATGAAGATAAATTAAAATTCTTAATAATCAACTCCAAGGACGTGGCAGTAGGTTGAGATTAAGGAAATTCAAATTTCTACAGTAGATTTGGGTTCATTTGTGATGTCTCAACAAGTTCCTGAGGCCTTTTTCTAGAAGAGGCCCAAGCCCATAGGAACTTGGGGGGCATATGTTGACACCCAATTTTGTGTGCCACTTAGAAGAGTACAATAGAACCAGGTGGCAAGAGATCAAATCATCAGAGTTAGTACAAGCCCAAGTTTTCTTAAGCCTTTTCAGAGGAGGCCTAGGTCCAAACCTACAAGACTTCGGGTACATGCCTACTTCTAATCATTCACTGGCAATACAAAGAGTATATATATATATATATATATATGTATGTATATTCGATGGCATACAAATAGGTTAATTATATAACGTGGCCTAAATTTAAGAAAGTGGATTTGAGGTGAAACGGAGTAAGGATTGTCCAAGAAAACGTGCCCAGAGTGGTTTCTATACACGCACCTCAAGTGACACATGGTGAAGAAACAAGAGATGATGATGACACATGGCATCATCTAATGATGGAAGTGAGGAACAGTTATAGGAACAACGTAAATAATCGTATAAAGGCAACACTTAGTTCAATTTTTAGCCCTCTCATACAACAACCAACAAAACACAAACGCTTACAATTTCTTACATTTGTAACTCTGCTTTATCTAAATTTGTACTTACATTCCACAATGTCAGTTCAAATTGTTGTTTTATTTGTATTCTGAACATCATTATCTTGTAATCTTATTGCAAGTAGTGTTGTTTTAATTTCTTCATTCTATTCTAGTTATTCAATTCTCTACAGTTTCTTTACATGCAACTTACTTTCATTTCATTCCCAGTCAATTATTACTTTCTTTTATTTCTTGCATTATCACTTTCCTTTAAACTTTGACATTTAAGTCCTTTTGACCAAGGCAAAAAGAACCCTAGAAATATAAATTTAAAATTTCTTATTTTCACAATCGCTTGATAAATATCCATCACTTCCAAAAGAAAAGTTGCACGTTCTTTTGCAAGTTCTTTGGCTTTTCCAGAGCTTGGCACGCCCACATCTACCAATTACCAAATTTTGTGCAAATAGTAGGTACCATAACCACCCAGCAATATCGTATTCACTAAATTTCTTGAACACAAACATCATATAAGAATGCAATTTATTATTTTTAATGATACTTCTATCTAATTCCTACAACTTCCCTTTCTAACAATGACGAATTGTTAGAAAGATGAATCCATACTAAGTTTCTAACATGCAAAATAATTAAAAGTTAGGTTTCATAAGTCTCCACATAAATGCGTACATATTGTTGATACCCAAAAATGTCATCATACATGGCAGAATTTGATTGGTGGAAAGATGGGAAAAGAGAAGGACACGTGGCAGATTCATATGCAATTACAAAGGAGATAAACATGCATCAAGAGTCTGTTCCCTATTTTCATGGGCTTGAGAAGTTGTGGTAACAAGGAAATAGGGTGAACATGGCCTACTTTTGGGTTATGGTTAATACATGCAGAGATGGTGTTATTGAAGGAGTCATAGTGTGGGAGCAAAATTAAAGAAGCACTACAATCTAATACACGTTTTATTTGAGAATGTGACAGTGAATAAGAGAGTGGAAGTTGGCAGTTACAATGGAAATAGGACACTTGACATCTTTTTAGATAGGATTAAAATTCACTTGTTGTTATCCAGAGTATAAGTAGTTTGTTTAGGACAACTTTACAAACTCTCCAACAGCACAACACAAAACTTATCTTTCCTACATTTTCAATTCTTGCAATTTCAATACAGTATTGTCTTTCAATTATTTACTTTCCTTGCACTTATTTTCCTTGTACTTTACTTTCACGCATTGCATTTTTCATTCAAATTAGTTTAGTAACTTCAGCACCAAAATTCATTTTCAGTAAGGCAGAAATAGCCTAACGAAGAGTTTAGTATCTTTCTCTTGTTCAATCGCCTGATCTCAGTTCAAATGGATCTCAGTTCAAAACGGATACTAGTTCTCCTTCATTTCATTTGATTCTTAAACGAATCTAGCACGCTTGCGATCATGACAAAAATCAGAGATAACATATTGGCACGCCCGGTGGGACCGGTGTTGAAGTTGCCAAATGCCATAGAAAACAAGATCAAACAAGTCTACCGTATCTGCCGTGTTTGGTGAAGAGGACATAGAAGAAGTGCCACCAGTTATTACTAGTAGCTATAACCCTAGTTCTATGCAAGAGATGATGACGTAACTGGAGTCGTCAATGAGAGCACGGATTACAGCATTGACAGAATCCATACACAAGATGAGTGCAAACATGATTGCATAATTCGAAGCACAAAATAAAAAGTTTGAGGCACTTGACAGAGACTCATCTCAAAATAAACCACCTGGTAGTAGCATGGATTTGGCACTTCAGCCGAATGTTCAACCTACAGTTCAGGTTTCTGCCACTTCTGCCACTCAGCAACAGTAAATTCTGCCACTATTGAGTGCTATGATGGGGCAGAATTTTCATCAAGCCAACTCCTATGTTTTAGCACCCCAGGTAAGTCTTCCAGTGCCTATGCCATGCAATGGCCAGAAGTTCAACCACAACCAACTTTGTCGTTGTTCCAACAACAGACTTTATATCCACAACCAATGCAGGTTTTTCCACAATTGAATCTGCCACAATTCCAACAGCCGCAAGGTCAGCCTCTGCCACAACAGCATCTGCCACCTCCAAGACAACAAGCTTTTCATCCAAATCTGTCGGGGAGAGATCTGCCAGACTAGGGGGGGCAATCTGCCACGTTGGAGGAAAAATCCACCCGAGGGGCAACAAAATGCTAATTTGTAGCCCGTCACAAACCAACCAGCCTAGCAGATTACTTTGGATAAAGGTCAGTTGACAGAATTAATTGATCAAGAATATGGGCTAGTTGGCAGAAGAGTTAGTAGACCTTTCTACCAAAAGCCATATCCAGAAATGGTCGATGAAATGGAATTTCCTAGGGGTTACAAAGTGCCAAAATTCGTAACTTTTATTGGAGAAGGAAACCAATCAAATGTCAAACATGTTGGCAGATTCATTGTTCAATGTGGAAAAGCATGAGCAAGTCTGTGGCTCAAGATGAGGCTTTTCCCTAATTCTTTGACAGGGGCAGACTCCTCTTGGTATACTCTTTCTCAAACAGACTCCGATTGATCAACAATTACATCACTTTCCTATCTTTTTTTTGCACACTCTAATGCCTTATTCAATCGGATGTGCTCTAATTAAGTATTCAACTTCGTTAGATAAAGGGCGTACAATAATTAAAGACATAGATGTTAACGTAATACATATGAACTATATATATATATATATATATATATATATATGTATAAACAAAACAATATGATTGTTATCTAAAGAAGAACAAAATACGTGAAATATTAGTATGTTAATGGTATTACTGAATACGTATATATATATAATATAAAACATAATATATATCTATATATAACAGAATAATGTTTGTATAGATACGTATATATTTGAAGAAAACAGTGTATGTATATATAGATATTATCATAACAATATATATATATATATATATTTGTATATGTAAAATACTGAACAGAACAGGAACATGCAATACTGCATATATATATATATATATATATATATATATTTGAACATAACAGGAAGGAAACTGTAAACAGAATTAAACATACTCACAGTACAATCCAGAAATTGAAACAAAAAGGTAATCCGAGCCCTGTGCAACCACAATTTCCTTAAGACAGATTTGTTCCTTCTCCGGTGCTCAAGGGCGTTGAACAACTGTCTCCCAAGATAGAATAAATCTTCCCCTTTGAAGAAGCAACACTTTAATATCCAAAGACCAACGAACACAATTCTGTGTTTGTACTCGAACCCTAGACCCTAATATATATATGAATATATGATTGATAGGTGTCAAATATTAGTCATTTTGACAATTTAATTCATGATTGTTATGTTTTTTCATTCCATTATTTGGTATTTTTATTGCGTTTGCGTGTTAAAGCATGTTTTAGAAGTCTAATGAAGAAATGGAGCTAACTTCGGTGAATTAACTGAAGAATGTGTTCTTTCTACCCAAGAGAAGAGTCAAAGAGGAAGTCCGAGGTAAAAATGACTCACGGAGGGCAAAAACGGCATTTTCAGAAACTGTCATCTTTAGCAAAAAGTATTGTGGGTTTAAGACAGTCGTTTTGGTGCATTCACGAAGAAAAGTAATTTTTCATAAAATACCTACGCTTTTGCCTAAGCTTCCAGTTTCAAAAATTCGCTGGAAAACACAATTCTATGCTTGGACCTACGCCTAAAGGGTACACTTGAAGCGTATGCCATCTACGCTTGAAGCGTAGGTGCGACAACTTTTGGTGGTTTTTTGTAGATTTTTCCTGTTTCACCCCCGGTTTAATTGGAAGACGTGTCTGCGACTCCAGACCTCTATATACATGTATATACACTTATATATATGAGAAGTTAAGGTTTGCATGAGTTTTAGAGTGAAAAGAGGGAAAATGACCTCTCTAGACCATTACCTATACATACACGATTGTATATTAGAAGAAAGGGGGATTCATTATAGTTGGTTTTTAGGGAGACGTTCATTGAAAGAGGTTCATTTATTTAGACTTGCTGACGTTGAGAGTCATATTCAAACCTAGAGATCCGAAGAAGAAGACCATGGAGAGTGTTTCTACATCAACGATGCAATCACCTTCCACCATGGCTAACTAACTCGGTATCTAGGGTTTTCTAGTGAAACCCTAGCCAAGTAATGTAGTTATTTCATTATTTTCAATTGTAACGAGGGGAAACTATTGACCATACTGTGCTGATTGTAGTAGTTAAGAAACTGTTCTGATTTGCAATATAAAATTATATGTTTGTTCTAAATTCTTGTCTTAGATGGAATACATGTATTATTTTGCATAACTATGATTATTCAGTATGAGCAGGAACTCGAATGCTTAATTATGATTTTCTACACAATGGTGGTAATAAAACTTGAAACCCTAGGTTGACACAGGTTGTGCCTTGATGATTTAATATAGACATGCTTTAGTTTATTTTCATGTATTAGAAGTAAATTAGAGTAATATAATTGTCATGTACTAGTTAGGTCAGTCATGAGACGGGTTGTCGCGATCCGGTTATTGGTACTCCTTTTTGGGGTTGTATTTAGCTATTTGCGGTACAACCTAGTTCACAGTTATGGATCGCCCTCGTACAATTGATATAGTGATAAACTATATTATGCGGTTAGTGGTGGGATGATGAAAACCCTAGTTTTCTCTTTCATCTGAATCATAACCAATTTAATTTTCTTTTTAGATCATCATTACTTAAAATCGATAATTTGGTCTTTGACTACCCAAACAAACAAATTTTCAAAAAATATAATTCAGTGTTTTTGAATTATTAAAGTGAACAATCTCAGTCTCTGTGGGATCGATATCCCTTACTCAAGCCATTTGCTATTCTACAATTGATACGTGCACTTGCGTATGGTAAAATCTAGAGTCGTTAATGTGTTATTTTTACACACTTGACATCACATCAATGATATATGTAGAAAGAGAAGAAGATGATATATGAATATATATGTATTCTGTGTATACAAATGGAATGAAAAGCGTATCCATAACTGAGCGAATGCAATTTATAAACAGTGAAAGGTTGCCCAACTGTCGATGCAAGAGTTGGTAGAGTCGTCCAAATTGTTGGCACAGTTTGGAAGGGACCCTTCCAACTGTCTAACTGTATAGACATTGGATCAGAAATTCACAACCCATAGGTAACCAGTGGGTCAAAAAACCCGACCCAGTCTAGAATGAATTTTTATTCCATTTTTTCAAATAGGTCACTTTGAGATATTATTTAATTTCTCATTCAATATTTTCCAACAATCCCCCACATGAATATAAATTAGTTTTTCAATATGAAAATGAATATGCAGACACTAGTTCGAGTATAAATATAAAGTTACTGTATTAGGATAAGTAGCCTAATGGCCTTGAACTTTCCCTTGTGAAAGACTATCAGATTTACTGGCTAATCAGTGGACATGATGCCTTGAACTGTAAGCTATTTGTGTAAACCAAGACAATATAACTCACACAGTTCTTTTTTGGACATAGTTGATTCTCACATTTGTGTTCATTTTGGCCTTGAACACCTCTTGGTTTCATGAGTATTTGTCAGAGAATTTAGCCTTTCAAAATTCCCCTAAGAAGCGGCCTCTTCTACTCACATAGGTGATTTTTATTAGGAGTATTTTGTTATACATTCCTCACTTGGATATTTCTAAGTTATAGAAATCATTAAAAGCTTAACTTACCCTAAAATATGCATTGTTTCATCATAGGAATGGGAAGGAGTTAATAATCTCCACAGTGCTTTACTAAGTCACACACAATTAGGTTGTCCCTTTGAACCTATATCTTGGAATCTCTAGTCAACTAGATTGGGTTGTCATTGTGGTGGCTTTTAACACATAGGCTTCTAGCCCATTCCCCTCGATGATCTTTCCATTTGCTCTCTAGTCAAACCTTTAGTTAGCGGATCCGCAATATTATCCTTTGACCTGATAAAGTCAATGGATATTATACCATTCGAGAACAATTGTTTCATAGTATTATGTCTATGACGAATATGTCTAGAATTACCATTATACATTTGATTTTGAGCTCTTCCAATCGTAGATTGGCTATCACAATGTATACAAATTGCTGGCACAGGTTTCGGCCAATTTGGAATATCTTCTAGAAAATTACGAAGTCATTCGGCTTCTTCTCCAGCTTTATCCAGAGCAATGAATTCAGATTCCATTGTCGACTGAGCAATAGATGTTTGCTTTGAGAATTTCCAAGACATAACTGCACTTCCAAGAATAAATACGTATCCACTCGTTGATTTCGAATCTTTGGAATTAGATATCCAGTTAGCATCACTATATCCTTTAAGTACAGTTGGATATTTTGTATAATGCAATTCATAGTTCTGAGTATACTTTAAATATCCCAAAACTCTAAGTATGCACTCCAGTGACATTTACCTGGGTTACTACTGTATCGACTTAGCTTACTAACAGAGTATACTATATCAGGTAGAGTACAATTCATGACATACATTAAACTTCCTATGATGCGAGCATACTCTAATTGAGATATACTTTCATCATTATTTTTAGAAAGTTTAACATTTACATCAACAAGTGTTCGTGTTGGACTTTTCCCATACTTCTTGAACTTATCAATTATTTTCTCTATATAATGAGATTGGGATAACACAAGTCCATATGATGTTTTAGAAATTTTTATTCCTAGTATAACATCAGCAATGCCAAGATCTTTCATTTCAAATCTACTTGTTAACATATGTTTAGTAGATGTAATAACTTCATTATTGTTGCCTATGATTAACATATCATCCACATATAGACATACAATGACGTAAGCATTATGAGATCTCTTGATATAAACACACTTGTCGTATTCATTTATTTTGAACCCGTTTGACTTTATGACATTGTAAAAATTTTCATACCACTGCTTTGACGTTTGTTTTAATCCATACAAGGATTTTACAAGTTTACATATTTTCTTCTCTTATCCAGGAGAAGTCAACCCCTCGGGTTGTTCCATGTATATTTCTTCATCTAATTCACCATTTAGAAATAATGTCTTAACATCCATTTGATGTATCTCAAGTCCATTTAATGTTTTTATGGGAATTAGCATACATATGGACGTTATTCTAGTAACAGGTGAATAAGTGTCGAAATAATCTAAACATTCCCACTACTTATAACCTTTAGCTACAAGTATTGCTTTGTACTTGCCAATAGATCCATCTGCTTTCATCTTCTTTTTTAATATTCATTTACACCCCAAAGGTTTATTTCCTGGTGCAAGATCCACCAGCTCCCATGTGTGATTTTGCATAAGGAATTCAATTTCACTATTGACTTCTTCTTTCCAATAAAAAGCTTCAGGATAGGACATGGCCTCCTTAAAGGTTTAAGGATCATCCTCCAACAGATTAGTAATGAAATCTGACCCAAATGATGTTGAGGTCCTTGCCCTTTTGCTACGTCTAAGTTCATTTTCTATAGACCATTGGTCTACATTGACTTGACTATCACTAGTTATAGCATCAACATACCTCTTTCTTAAGACTGATTCTGATGTCATATTATATGGAAATATATTCTCAAAGAATGAAGCATTCCTTGATTCAATAATTGTATTAACATGCACATCAGGAATCTCAAATATTTATTAACAAGAAATCTATATGCACTACTATTATGAGCATAACCAATGAATACACAATCAATGATTTTTGGTTCTATCTTTACTTTTTTATATTTAGGAACTTCCACTTTTGCTAAGCACCTGCACACTTTTAAGTATTTATAGAAAGGCTTGTGACCTTTCCATAATTCATATGGGGTTTTATTTGTTTTCTTCTGAGGTAATTTGTTAAGAATTTAATTAGCAAAAAGTATAACTTCCCCCACAAGTTTTATGGTACACCCGAACTTAGCAACATTGCATTCATCATTTCTTTTAATGTTTGGTTTTTGCGTTCAACTATACCATTCGATTGTGGTGAATAAAGGGCAGTCGTTTGGTGAATAATACCATGTTATTTACAAAATTTCTCAAAATGAGATTCATATTCAACACCCCTATCACTTCTCAAAGCTTTTATCTTTCTACTAAGTTGATTCTCAACTTCATTTTTATAATGTTTGAAAACATCAAATGCCTCATCTTTACTTCTTTGCAAATATACATAACAGTATCTCGTGCAATCATATATAAAAGTAATAAAATTCTTTTTACCTCATCTAGTTTGCAAAAACTTTAAATCACAAATATCACTGTAAATTAAGTCTAGAGGTTCGGTATATCTTTAAACTTTTTGAAAGGATGTTCTTGTCAATTTTGATTATACCCAAGTCTCACATTTATTATTAATTCCCCAAATAAATTAAAACAACATATACATATAATGCAACAATTTCAACATTAGACATATGCATAATTATGTATATAATCTTAATGACATGTATAATTTCAAATAAAACATATTATGAGATATTACTAACACTTAATCATGCCATGAATATTCTCAAACAACCATGATATAACCATATAAAATTGGAATGCAATTAAGGCACAAAAAAATATGTCAATTATACACGTCATATATAATCTTAAATGAAAACCTATAATTTCAAGAATATTAGCGAATATAAAAATCATTACATGTTGTAGAGAATTTCAGTCGACTTCTTTAGAAGGATGTCTTCCTATACACAAACTCTTTCATTCAATAGAAAACCGTCACCACAAATGGTTGTCGGGTCAAAATATTTCAATTAGTTCCAACAACGTGTACTAATTGTTTGCAATGTTGTCTATTCATTACATGAGACCGTTGTCTCAACTATGATAGACTTTAAACACTGACCACCCATGTTACGGTTCTATATCATATGCCCAGTATAACACCATATAAGACCAATTTATAAGAAATGTGTATATAGGGGATTATCGTATTATCACTTCATACTTAACCGTTAAGACATGCGTTCATATTTAATCATAATAAGTATTATGAACAAATAAATTCAATCACAGAGAGTAACTGGATATGTGTATACATGAATATATATATACGGATATATATGTATATGGAATTTTATAGTCTAATTACAAAAAGCTTTTTCACAAACTCAGATACCAACTTTATGCTATATGGACATGTGTACATATAAGAATTCCATACAAATGTGAGTGTAATATCGGTTACCCAAAATAACATGACTCCACTGTCAATCAACAACGTAATATTTAGTAACACAAAAACAGGGAAAAATATAAACACTGACATGTTTATAATAAATATGACATTATATATATATATATATATATCCAATAAATATATCATTAGGTATCACTTTCGTATAATACAATGTGATTCGACAAATAAAAATTTATTAGGTAATGAATCTGTCTCTGTTTATTTAAACGATGCAATTAATTGCATGTAAATATGCAAACATATTCGTTAAAGTAATAGAGAATTGATATCATAGAAGTAATAATACTCAAACTACTATTTCGTGCCAATAACATTTCGAAAGGACACACCTATTCGATATTCACAAAATTACAGAGACCCAATTGTGCAGGTAACATATCAAATGTGATATCAAAATCATTCCTACTTAACAATAACTTTTGCGTAATCATGTATGAGTTATATCATATCTATATACATATACATATTTATGCATATTCGGATAACTCAACATTACACACAAACACGCACATATATGTCATATTTCATAATGGATAGAATTCCAGGATATGCACGTTAGAATTAACAGATAGGACGTGATGATTTCATCATTCTATTATGGTTTTCAAACATTTCATTCTATATATAACAAATACGCACATCAGTCATATATAATAGTGATATATATCCGTTCACAAAATATTCAAGTAACAGAGTTTTAATTAACAAACAACTCCAGCATATTCATTTTATATCTATTTACAGAGAAAGTTCATATTTAAAATATGTCTATGCATTAGAGTCCATGTAGATTCTGATACCACATGTAAGCAATTTAAAAACAAATACGATTCTCATGGGCATAAAATACGATATATGTAGAAAGAGAGAGAGAAGAAGATGATATATGAATATATATGTATTCTGTGTATACAAATTGAATGAAAAGCATATCTAGAACTGAGGAGCGAAAGTAATTTATAGACAGCGAAAGGTTACCCAACTGTCGATGCAAGGGTTGGTAGAGTCGTCCAAACTGTGCCAGAGACACTTCCAACTGTCTAACTGTATAGACATTGGATTAGATGATGATCATGTAGGCAAGACGCTAACCGGCTAATTAATGAGCATATATATACATGGATATTTGGCAAGAGAAGGATCCTCTAAGTTAACTACCCTTTGGATTGATGTAAGTTGTATGAATGGAAACCAGTGTTTCAACTGTTGTTACAGTTAATTTGAGAGTTGGTACGATATTGTCCGTTTTGGCTCAGCCCGCACGGTTTTGTTATTGGTCTTCTCCCCAAAAAGGCTCATACCAATTGGAGACACGTATGTATATATAAGCACATCACCAGACCTATATTCCAGGCGATGTAGGACGTCACAATAAATCATGTACAAGCCCGTAGGTTACGCCAACGATGACGTTGAGTCCCAAGAGGAGGTGATTTTGACATCCCACATCGCCGTGGTATAGAATGATCATCAGATGAAAATTGAAAGGCTTGTGTCCCTCTCAATACAAGAGCTTCCCATCCTCCGTGGAAATGATAATCATGTTCAGTGACAAATCGGTTAGATAATAAACCAAATGAACCATCTACAAAAAGATGTCATTTTAATACATTTAATTAAAAGGTTTTATTAAATGAACAAGATAGAAAAGATGTTATTTCAACAAAATCAGACTTCAGAGAAGTGAAACATATTCTTGCCACAAAAATGTGTTTACCCAAACCGATTGCAAGGGGCATTTGCGTAAAACATTGTAGATGGTTGTGAAGATTGCAGAATAATGGAGAGCCTCTTCAAAGGTTGTAGTAAAGAATTGTGGAAAATTAGATTGTATTAGTTATGTGAAGTTGCGAATATCTATCATGTTTTTTTGAAAAACTTCTTTGTAAATCCATTTTCCTGAGTAGATATAGGCTTATAAATTGATAGAGAGGGTCCATATTTCTGCTGAAAACCACCACTAAATTATTTCATTCACAAATAATCTAATTCAAAAAAATATTAGAATAAAGAATAAAAATAATGAAAAGAAATGTAATGACAAAAAAAAGCTTCATTGTAAATCCATTTTCCTGAGTAGATATAGGCTTATAAATTGATAGAGAGGGTCCATATTTCTGCTGAAAACCACCACTAAATTATTTCATTCACAAATAATCTAATTCAAAAAAATATTAGAATAAAGAATAAAAATAATGAAAAGAAATGTAATGACAAAAAAAAAAGCTAAACCATGAGAAAAAATTAAAATCAAAATTTTATTTCTCAATTTTTTTTAAAATTAAAATTTTTAAACAAAAATTGGTCACATGTTATAAAATGTAATTGAATAAGATTGCACGGGAATTCACTGGGATGGTTTGGTTTTTTGAATTTTTTATGCTTAATTTCTTAATTCCCATTGTATTTGACCCCTATAACTGTAACTCGACTGTAATCCAATTGTAATTTTTATATTATATTTTAACCTCTAAATTAATTGGGATCAAGCTCAATTTTTTGAATTTTAATTGTTAAATTATATTTATTTCAAGACCCAATGGTACTTAAAGTCAATCACAATAATTGAATTATAATTTAAATTTAAATTCTTTTGTTATATACATAAAATCATTCGAGAACAAAATTTAAACCATTAGTCCGTCATAACATTTTAAAACATTAATATACTAAACAAATCAACATATATGACAACATTATTGCGAGTGAATATATATATATATATATATATATATATATATATGAAAACTAGTAAAACTAACAATCTATATAAACACAATTGAAATTATGTTTTAAAATAAGGAGAATAATAAATTAGTTACATATTTATAAGACATAAAAATTTAAAATAAATCAAATTACTTAAATTGAATAAGAATTAAAGTTTATTTTAAAAAATTGACATATATAGAGGAATTTTAAAATTAAGGTTGAGTATTTTATTACAATAATTTACATACCCAAACTGGAAAAAAAAAATTTGAAATTTGAACAGATACATAAAGAAAAAAAAAGTAGGGTAAAATGCATGAAACCCCCCTGAACTATTGGGGTTATGCAAGAAACTCCCATGACCTTTAGAAAACCCCCTTTAACTATGTTTTTATTGTAATACAATTAGGGATTTATACTATAATCGATTATGCCTAGGATTTTTGGAACTAATTATGCTCACAGTAAACGTTAAAAATGTTAAATTCCAAGATTTAGGAATACCTCTGTCCATAGCCATTATGCTCTCTGCAATCACGTTGTCTGCAACAACGATCGTAATCCAAAAATTTCACATATAATCACCTTTCGAAAACTTGATTTCTCTCTTGTGCCTTACTACACTCACTCTGTAATGTGTTGTATACTATATGTGTTTATTTTATGTGAGTATTCTATAATTGTGCATAATAGATGAATGTTATACACTGTCAATGGCATAGAGAGGACAAGACTCCCTTTAGTAACTATCATACCCACTATCCATCAATGTGAGTGTATTAAGGAGTGGTTCCCTATAACTGTTGGTAACCACCACAACGTGGTAACCAACACAATGTGACCAATTTATACATAACATGTATACATATTATGTTTACCACTACATTATTTAAATATAATCCTAAAAATTAATGTGGGACAAAAATTAAGTCTTACATTCTCCCACTTGGATCATATCAATTTTTAGTGGTAAATAAAATAGTCATAAGCGCGCAATAAATCACATTGAGAATTCTTAATTTGGTCACCATAAATATCATGGCAAATAGACTACTAATACGAGTAATAGGAGTTGTGTGCCACTTATAATGGACACAAGGCCATGTACCACACACTACTTAACATGACCTATAATTGGGAATTTACAATAAATGTTCAATAATGTCTTTTTCAAGACTATTCATGTTATCATTCAACCATAATATGCATAAACAAATAAAAAGGAAATATCATAAACACGTTTATTGATATCAAAATGTCAAACATCTGAACACATAAGCATCCATAAAAGACATTAATAAATGACTACATTCTAGACCCATCTTTTCAATATATTCATTAAATGTCTTGGGTGGTAATCCTTTCGTGAACAGGTCTGTTACCATAAGTTGTGTGCAAATGTGTTCAATAGACACTCTTTGTTTCTGAACATCTTTGTAAGAACATTTTTGTATACTGTTTATTTATGGCATGTTCTAGACAATAACCATGTTGAGTGTTAGATAGATCAGTTTGGTGTTAATGACATCGATAAGCTTCATCAAAGGCAGAATCAAGTATTGAAGTAATGCAGAATACAAGTGAAGCATGAAAGTGAGCATATTGAGGAAAAATGTCTCATAGAGGGCGAAAACGACATTTTCCGAAGCCGTCATTTCAAGCAAAAAGTATCGTGGTTTCAAGAGGGTCATTTTGGCGCAGTTATGAAGAAAAATGGTTTTGACAAAAATACCTACCCTTTTAGTATCAAAAAGTGGCTGGAAAACACATTTCTACGCTTAGACCTACGCTTGAAGCGTAGCTGCGGCAAGTTTTTCCCTGTGATGTCCAAATTGTTCAGGGGTTGGTTTTATGGTATGACCACGACTTATATACATCAAAGTGCGTTCTATATACATTATATTCACCAAAATACAAGGTTTGGATGTGAAATTATAAGAAAGGGCAAACTTAGGGTTTGGATCATCATTGTTTATAAATACCCAAGTCTACAACAATAAGAGGCACGTCTTGAAGAATTATCTGCAAGTTTTCTACAATTTCATCTTCTTCTTCTATAGAGATATACATATGGTGAGAGAATATTATTGAGTGATTAGAGATATACAAGTTCTCTCTTGTTATTGGATGTCTTCAATCGTACTTCTACATCGATTATTTCTATGCACGATTCAATGGTATAGTTGCTGAAAAATTCACACACCGTTTATAGCAACGTGGTTGCTTTGATCCGTTGAAGAACGGAGCCGTCTGTGTGCGGATATTGAAGCGGAAGCTTCGTGGTGATTTTGATATATTGAGAAGCAGAGCCGTTAGAGTACAGAGATCGGAGCGAGAGCTTCGTGGAGCGCGAGTGAATCTAGACTTTCAGACGTCGAGTGAAGAACAGCAAATTACAGCGGTTGTAAGTTCTATTTGCATAGAGTCTGTATAAATTCTCTGATTCATAGTGCATCGATACCCAAGTGTATCCGTGGTTTTTACTTGGAATCTATCCAAGGTTTTCCACGTAAAAAATCTTTGTGTTTTATCATTATTTTATTTCTACAGTTATATTCATATTTGCTTGATTGATCTAATTTGAGAATTAGGGTTTGTGACTAATTAAAATTGAATTCCCGCTATATCATTTTAATTGATCATAAAATCGATAAATGTTTATTCACCCCCTCCCCCGCTCTAGGCTGTTTTTCACTATCGTCTAGGTAATTTCAATTGGTATTAGAGCAAGTTTGCCCTGATTTAGGTTAACTACCTATGGTTAGATCATGGACTTAGACGATGGAGATGCCTCGTGAAGGAGGTTCCATATCTAGATCCCCTTTGTTTGATGGCTCGAATTACACATATTGGAAAGCGAGGATGAAATCGTTTTTAAAATCTTTAGATGAAAGAGCGTGGAGTGCTATTGACGTAAGATATTCACCTCCTACTATGAAAGACGACGTGACCAATGAATCAACACCAAAACCGTCAAGCGAGTGGACTGCTGCCGAGATGAATAGTGCAAATTGGAATTCGAAGGTGTTGAATGTGTTATACAATGCTGTAACTCCAAGTGAGTTCAAGAGGATTGCTACGTGCATAATTTCCAAGGAAGCTTAAGACATTCTCCAAGTCACTCATGAAGGAACATCGAAGGTGAAACAATCAAAGCTTCAAATTTTGAACAGCTGAAGATGGAAGAGGATGAAGTCTTTGCCGACTTTGAGACTAAATTAACCGATATTGTGACAGGATGTCATAATCTAGGTGAGCCTATTCCCGATACTACCATAGTGAAGAAAATCCTTATGTCTCTACTTGAACGTTTTCGATCTAAAGTCACTGTCATCTCAGAGGTCATGAGTCTTAAAGAAATTAAGGTTGAAGAATTGGCTGGAAATTTAAAATCTTATGAGATGGAGATGTTTAAAAATCCTCCTAAGAAGGCTAGTGTCACAAAAGAGAAGAGCATAGCTTTCAAAACCACTAGGGAAGATCATGTTGAACTTGATGAAAAAAGTGAGTTGAGTCTGAATGATATTGTCATGTTTGCTAAGAGGTTGAACAAATTTGTTAGGGCTAAACAGAATGGCCAAGGACAAAAATTTGGGGATAAGTTGGGTGAGTTTAGAAGTAGAAATAAGACTCAAACTAGAAAGAACAAGTCTGATCCTAAAAAGAAGAAACCCAAATATTTTGAATTTTAAGGATATGGTCATATAGCTGCAATGTATGCAACCACTTTGAAAAAATCCAAAGAATTAGTTGTCAGTTGGGATAATGACTCTGACAATGGATCTGCTAGTGATGCGACAGAATCAGAAGTAGGTGATGATTCTGAGAATTTCACTGTGTTTATTGTACATAGCAATGAGGTTAAAGAATTTGCTTCAAGTTTGGCGATGTCTGAAGAAGAATGTTTTGAGAGTGAGGAAGATTGTGATGAAACGCTTCAAGAGTCTTATAATAAATTACTTGATAAGACCACACAACTTCATAAGAATCACATGAAACTGTTGACTAAAAGTCTTAACATGGACAAATAATTGCATTCTTTAAAAGATGAATTAGTCAATAGTTCTCAAACTCTAAATCTTCTACAAACCCAAAAGGTTAAGTTGATTGAGGATTTGAATAAGTCTGAACTTGAAAATACTGAGGCTTTGAAGTTAGCAGATGGTCTAAATAAGGATTTGGTTGAGAAGTCTACTAAGATTGAAAATTTAGAAAAAGAGCTGAAAGATGCTAACTCAACTATTCAGAACTGGTCTAGTGGAACTCTTAAGCTTAATCATATGTTGAGTGTAGAAAATTCCGCAGGAAATATAAAGGGACTAGGTTTTGTTAGAGTATTGCAAAATTCGAATGTTGTTGCAAAAACCACCTTTGTGAAAGCCACTCATGTAACATCTAGTTCTTCTCATGAAAATTCAAATTGGAATCCTAGGGCTCAATCCTATGTCAAAAGCCCTATTGAAAACAATTCCTTCCTTACCCCTAGATATCCTAGGAGGTCAACTGATGGAGCTCGGAGGTTTGTTCATATTTGTCACCACTATGGTGTTAGTGGTCACATTCGACCAAGGTGTTCGAAATTGAGAGGGAAGACTTTGCAATCGGTGAAAGAACAAAGAGTTCAACATGGAGATCATGTTCAAGATCAAATTCGAATGTTGAATGAAGAAATGAATAATTTGTCAAGGTTGGCAAAAGGAGCTCCAAAGATGAAGAAGGCCTTTGTGAGAAAAAAGTGAGTTACACTGTCTTGTAGTTCATACTGCACTTATAGCAAGAAATTCTAGTTCTTGGTATCTGGATAGTGGATGTTCAAGGCATATGACTGGAGATAAGTCATTGTTTGGATTTCTCGAGGAGTGTCATGGTGGGATAGTCACTTTTGGTGATGGAGAGAAGTCGAAAGTTCGAGGAAAATGTACCATTGTGGTTTCTGGTTTACCTAAACTAGAAGATGTACTTTATGTAGAGGGTCTTAAAGCAAATTTGTTGAGCATAAGTCAAATATGTGATTACAATCATAAAGTCACTGTTTCTCCTGATAAGTGTTCGATCAATTGATAATTGGTATTGCATTGTTCCTAATTCTGAATTGTTATGCAATAGAGTTAAACTTAATGAAGTTGAAATATGGAATCAACGGATGGGACATGTTAATTTTTGTGAATTAACAAAAATTACTAAGAGTGAAATTGTTAAGGGAGTCCCTAAGTTTGGTTATACAAAATTAGTTGTGTGTGGATCATGTCAGAAGGGTAAACAAGTCAGATGTCAGGACAAAAAGACAAATGTCATTGGTACTTTTAGACCTTTAGAGCTGTTGCATATTAATTTAATGGGTCCCATTAGGACCATCAACAAAGTCTAAGTGGATCATGTCAGAAGGAAAAAAGTATATTTTTGTCATGGTGGATGATTACTCAAGGTTTGCATGGGTTGGATTTCTAAGTGAAAAGTCTGAAACTTCTGAAATTTTTAAGAGGATTTGTTTAAAAATTCAGGCTGAGAATAATTGTTCCATTTCTAGAGTGAGGAGTGATCATGGAAGGGAGTTTGAAAATTCATAAATTGAAGTGTTTTGTGATGAGAGATAAATAAAACATGAATTTTCTGCACCTAAAACTCATCAACAAAATGGAGTAGTTGAGAGGAAGAATAGAGTTATTCAGGAAATGGCCAATGTTATGATACAGGGTAGGAATGTTCCTAGGTATTTTTGGGCCGAGGCTATGAACACAGCGATTTACACCTCAAACAGAGTTTATCTTAGGCCTGGCACCTTAAAAACTCCTTATGAACTGTGGAATGGCAAGAAATCAAATGTGAAATATTTCAAGGTTTTTGGAGCAAAATGTTATATTCTTAGAGATCGTGAATATATTGGGAAGTTCGAGTCTTAGAGTGATGAAGGAATATTTTTGGGTTATTCATTGACTAGTCGAGCATATAGGGTGTTTAACCTTAGAACTCAAACTATGATGGAATCTGCGAATGTAGTGATTGATGACTCATGTGTTGATGAGCCTTCAATGTCTGCTAAGGAGAAAGATGGTGAGTCATTCTTTATATTGGATAATGATTCTTCTGAGGTTGAGAAAGAGGATAATGTGGTTAATGATGATACTTCAAGTCCTGCAAAATCACATGATCAAATTTGTGATGTTCAACCTACTCTTTATAAGGAACCATCTGCAAGGGTGAAATTGTACCATCCTTTGGATAATGTTATAGGATCTGTTGATCAGATGATGGTGACACAGAGAAAGGCTAGGAATGAGGTTTCGTATGCATGCTATACATCTTATTTTAAACCTAAAAATGTCAAAGAAGCTCTTCAAGATAGTGAGTGGATAAATGCTATACAAGAAGAACTTCAGCAGTTTGTTAAGAAAGATGTGTGGTATCTTGTGCCTAGACCGAAAGAGATAAATGTGATTGGTTCCAAATGAATTTTCAAAAATAAAAAGGATGAAAATGGTATAGTTGTTGCTCAAGATTATACTCAGTTGGAGGGTATAGACTTTGATGAGACGTTTGCTTCAGTAACGAGACTTGAATCTATTCAGATTTTGTTTGCTATCGCTTGTCATCTTGGATTTAAGTTGTATCAGATGGATGTAAAGAGTGCATTCTTGAATGGCATTCTACATGAGGAAGTATATGTGGAGCAGTCAAAAGGATTTGAAGATCCTCATTATCCGGGTAATGTTTACAGGCCGAAAAAGGCTTTGTATAGGCTAAAGCAAGCTCCTAGAGCTTGGCATGAAAGGTTGGTTGATTACCTATTGGAAACAGGTTTTGCTCGAGGGGGAGTGGACAAAACACTATTTATTCATAAAATTGAGAGTGATAAAATTGTTGCTCAAATCTATGTTGATGATATTGTGTTTGGTTCCACTCCTGATTAGCTTGCTCATTATTTTGGAAATTAAATGAAACATGAATTTGAGATGAGCATGATTGGTGAATTGAACTTCTTTCTAGGGCTTCAGGTTAGACAATTGAGTGATGGGATTTTTGTTTCCCAAACTCGTTATGCATTAGAATTGGTGAAGAAGTTTGGTTTGAAAAAGGCTAAGGATGCTCGCACTCCTATGAGTACAAGTGTCAAGCTTAGCTTGGATACTAAAGGCAAAGATGTTGATCCTGCACTTTATAGGAGTATGATTGGGAGTTTGTTGTACTTGACTGCCAGTCGACTTGACATAGCGTTTAGTGTTGGTTTGTGTGCACGTTACCAGGAAAGTCCTAAGGAGTCTCATATTTCTGTTGTGAAGAGGATTATCAAGTATGTTAAAGGGACTGTGAATTATGGACTGTGATATCCATCAGGTACTAATACTGATATCGCATCTTTTTCTGATGCTGATTGGGCCGGTATTGTTGATGATAGAAAAAGTACTAGTGGATGGTGTTTTTATGTTGGAAATTACTTAGTTGCTTGGCATAGCAAGAAGCAAAATTGTGTTTCTCTTTCCACTGCTGAGGCTGAGTATATAGCATTTGGTAGTTGTTGTACTCAGGTTTTGTGGATGCGTCAAATGTTGCAAGATTATGGTTTTTCTCAAGGCACGATGACTGTGTTTTGTGATAACATGAGTGCGATAAATATTTCTAAAAATTATGTTCAAAACTCTAGGACAAAGCATATAGATATTCGACATCATTTCATTCGTGATCTTGTTGAAGATGGTATAGTGTCTCTAGAGTTTATATCCACAGATTCCCAGTTACTAGATAGCTTTACAAAACCATTATATTTTCAAAAGCATGTTAGTCTTAGGAAATCTATTGGTATGCTTTCTTTAGAATAGATATCTTTTTATATTCATTTTAGGAACATATTGCATTATTTTCCTAAAATTGATAGGTAATCATTCATTTGTGTTATATTTATTCATGCACTTGTTTTTTAAATAAACGATAATAAAAAATTTGAGATTGTTGAGCTTGACTAGAGTACAAAAGTTGTCATATTTTACTCTATTTTCACATTTTCTTGTCTCATTATACATATGTAAAGTATATGTATCAGTTTGACCTAAGATTTTTGGATGATCACCTGACATGATTATTTTATGTTACAAAACTTTAATCTTAGGTGCTAGTAGCTTCGGTGATGAATATAATTCCTTTTAAATCTATTAATTTATTTATTTAACCCGAAGTGATATGAAGGTTCATGAGCTATGCTAGATTGATCTATGCATGAAATATTTTTTACATGTGTATGGATGTTGTGGTGATGTTGAAAAAAGAAAGAATGAGATGTTTAAAATATAAAAATGCAAAAAATAGTTCTTCAATCTGAGTAATCGGATCTCTTGCCTCAGTAAGCATTGAGTGTTTGCGTAAAAATGAGAGAATACTAATGAACATAAATCCCATGGAAGAAGCTCGGACCCAATTGGTCGGGACTAAAAATCCTCGCTGGAAAGTCCAAAGCTTAGAAAGACAAAAAGGGATATGGTGAAAAAGTTCAAAAGATGACAAAAAGGAAATTATGTGACAAAGAGAAAGTATCTTTTATTTTTTGCCTTTAAGTTTGGATCTTGGATTGAATTATCAGCACAGTTGATACATAGATTATCAAGTTTAGTATGTATTATTTTCATTTTACCTTAGTGCTTGCACATGAGAATTTTCATATATATATATATATATATTTGCAAAACTTGACATGTGCATTCTTGAGTCTATAAGGTATGTGTGTTGGTTTTCTTCTATACCGTGTATATAATGGTCGAGTTAAATCTGAGAATATGATGTATTAATGATTGACTTTGTGTCTCTACTGTCTTGCTCACATATTTATAATATATATATATATATATATATATATATATTATTTTATTCTCTTTTTTTTCATGATATTTTGCATTCATGCATTAGTAGTAGGGTTATGCATAGTAGAAATTTATGTTACCTTGAGAATTTGGATATGACATGATAAGAGTTTTGTATCTTGGTGTTTTTCCTTGAGTACTTCCTTGCATCTCTCTACATTGTTTCTATGTCATATAATCTCTTTGCTTGACATTTCAGTGACAAAAAGGGGGAGAAATATTAAGTAAGGGATAGAGATTGTTTGATTGATTAAGAGGGAGAAGTATTTAGCAAGGGGGAGTTTATTCTCAGGGGGAGAATGATGATCATTATGTGTGCATTGTTGTTATGATTTTCTGATGATCATTATGTTGGTTTATATTTACTTTCCACCCTTGCGTTTGATGGTTTATTCAGTGTTGTGGTTACAGGATTGGTTGTCATGAAAGCAAGGTGAGAGTTTATATCTATGTTTGTTGGTGTGTATTCATAAGTATAGATGTTATGTTGTTATTTGTAAGGCTATATTGCAAAACATGGTTTTGTCTCAGAAATGCCAAGGGGGAGATGTAGGAACATTTTTGTATATTGTTTATTTATGGCATGTTCTAGACAATAATCATGTTGAGTGTTAGTTAGATCAGTTTGGTGTTAATGACATCGATAAGCTTCATCAAAGACAGAATCAAACATTAAAGTAATGAAGAATATAAGTGAAGCACGAAAGTGAGCATACTGAGGAAAAATGTCTCCCGGAGGGCGAAAACGACATTTTCCGAAGCCGTCATTTCAAGCAAAAAGTATCGTGGGTTCAAAATGGTCATTTTAGCGCAGTTATGAAGAAAAGTGGTTTTGACAAAAATACCTACGCTTTCAGTATCAAAAAGTGGCTGGAAAACACATTTCTACGCTTGGAGGTACGCTTGAAGCATAGTTGCGACAAGTTTTTGCCTGTTTTTGCCTGCGACGTCCAAATTGTTCGGGGGTTGATTTTATGGTATGACCCCGACTTATATACATCAAAGTGCGTTCTTTGTACATTATATTCACCAGAATATAGGGTTTGGATGTGAAATTACTAGAAAGGGAAAACTTAGGGTTTGGATCATCATTGTCCATAAATACCTAAGTCTACAATAAGAGGAGACACGTCTTGAAGAATTCTCTGCAAGTTTTCTACAGCTTCATCTTCTTCTTCTACAGAGATATACATATGGTGAGAAAATATTATTGAGTGATTAGAGATATACAAGTTTTCTCTTGTTATTAGACGTCTTCAATCGTGTTTCTGCATCGACGATTTCTATGCACGATTGAATTGTATAGTGGCTGAAAAATTCAAACACCATTTATAGCAACAACCAAGCTTTTATCCGTTGAAGAACAAAGTCGTCTGTGTGCGGAGATTGAAGCAGAAGCTTCGTGGTGATTTTGATATGTTGAGAAGCAAAGTCGTCAGAGTACGGAGATCGGAGCGAGAGCTTCGTGGAGCACGAGTAAATCTAGACTTTCAGACGTCGAGTGAAGAACAACAAATTATAGCGGTTGTAAGTTTTGTTTTCATATAGTCTGTACAAATTTTCTTATTCATAATGCATCGATACCCGAGTGTATCCGTTGTTTTTACTTAGAGTATTTCCAAGGTTTTCCACGTAAAAAATCTCTGTGTCTTATATTATTTTATTTCTGCAGTTATATTCATATTTTCTTGATTAATTTGATTTGAGAATTAGAGTTTGTGACTAATTAAAATTGAATTTCCGCTATATAATTTTAATTGATCATAAAATTAACAAAAAGCCTATTCAACCCCCCCCCCCCCCCCTTTAGGTTGTTTTTCACTATCGTTTAGGTAATTTCATTCTTCTTTAACGATAAGGTATTTGAATTCGATGTGCTTAACACTTTTAAATACCTATCGATTTTAGAAAAGAAGATGGCAACGACATTATCACAATAAATTTTCAGCGGGCTAGAAATAGACTCCATAACTGATAGGTGTCAAATATTAGACATTTTGACCTCTTAAATCACTATTGTTACATTCTTTCATTCCATTATTTGGTATTTTTATTGTGTTTGTGTGTTAAAGCATATAGATATTCGACATCATTTCATTCGTGATCTTGTTGAAGATGGTATAGTGTCTCTAGAGTTTATATCCACAGATTCCCAGTTACTAGATAGCTTTACAAAACCATTATATTTTCAAAAGCATGTTAGTCTTAGGAAATCTATTGGTATGCTTTCTTTAGAATAGATATCTTTTTATATTCATTTTAGAAACATATTGCATTATTTTCCTAAAATTGATAGGTAATCATTCATTTGTGTTATATTTATTCATGCATTTGTTTTTTAAATAAACGATAATAAAAAATTTGAGATTGTTGAGCTTGACTAGAGTACAAAAGTTGTCATATTTTACTCTATTTTCACATTTTCTTGTCTCATTATACATATGTAAAGTATATGTATCAGTTTGACCTAAGATTTTTGGATGATCACCTGACATGATTATTTTATGTTACAAAACTTTAATCTTAGGTGCTTGTAGCTTCGGTGATGAATATAATTCCTTTTAAATCTATTAATTTATTTATTTAACCCGAAGTGATATGAAGGTTCATGAGCTATGCTAGATTGATCTATGCATGAAATATTTTTTACATGTGTATGGATGTTGTGGTAATGTTGAAAAAAGAAAGAATGAGATGTTTAAAATATAAAAATGCAAAAAGTAGTTCTTCAATCTGAGTAATCGGATCTCTTGCCTCGGTAAGCATTAAGTGTTTGCGTAAAAAGGAGAGAATACTAATGAACATAAATCCCATGGAAGAAGCTCGGACCCAATTGGTCGGGACTAAAAATCCTCGTTGGAAAGTCTAAAGCTTAGAAAGACAAAAAGGGATGTGGTGAAAAAGTTCAAAAGATGACAAAAAGGAAATTATGTGACAAAGAGAAAGTATCTTTTATTTTTTGCCTTTAAGTTTGGATCTTGGATTGAATTATCAGCACAGTTGATACATAGATTATCAAGTTTAGTATGTATTATTTTCATTTTACCTTAGTGCTTGCACATGAGAATTTTCATATATATATATATATATATTTGCAAAACTTGACATGTGCATTCTTGAGTCTATAAGGTATGTGTGTTGGTTTTCTTCTATACCGTGTATATAATGGTCGAGTTAAATCTGAGAATATGATGTATTAATGATTGACTTTGTGTCTCTACTGTCTTGCTCACATATTTATAATATATATATATATATATATATATATATTATTTTATTCTCTTTTTTTTCATGATATTTTGCATTCATGCATTAGTAGTAGGGTTATGCATAGTAGAAATTTATGTTACCTTGAGAATTTGGATATGACATGATAAGAGTTTTGTATCTTGGTGTTTTTCCTTGAGTACTTCCTTGCATCTCTCTACATTGTTTCTATGTCATATAATCTCTTTGCTTGACATTTCAGTGACAAAAAGGGGGAGAAATATTAAGTAAGGGATAGAGATTGTTTGATTGATTAAGAGGGAGAAGTATTTAGCAAGGGGGAGTTTATTCTCAGGGGGAGAATGATGATCATTATGTGTGCATTGTTGTTATGATTTTCTGATGATCATTATGTTGGTTTATATTTACTTTCCACCCTTGCGTTTGATGGTTTGTTCAG
The DNA here is from genome assembly GCA_963922005.1 of Cornus suecica. Lineage (NCBI taxonomy): Eukaryota > Viridiplantae > Streptophyta > Magnoliopsida > Cornales > Cornaceae > Cornus > Cornus suecica. The sequence continues at coordinate 54,193,041 of OY998241.1, read as the reverse complement.
TGTTGTGGTTACAGGATTGGTTGTCATGAAAGCAAGGTGAGAGTTTATATCTATGTTTGTTGGTGTGTATTCATAAGTATAGATGTTATGTTGTTATTTGTAAGGCTATATTGCAAAACATGGTTTTGTCTCAGAAATGCCAAGGGGGAGATGTAGGAACATTTTTGTATATTGTTTATTTATGGCATGTTCTAGACAATAATCATGTTGAGTGTTAGTTAGATCAGTTTGGTGTTAATGACATCGATAAGCTTCATCAAAGACAGAATCAAACATTAAAGTAATGAAGAATATAAGTGAAGCACGAAAGTGAGCATACTGAGGAAAAATGTCTCCCGGAGGGCGAAAACGACATTTTCCGAAGCCGTCATTTCAAGCAAAAAGTATCGTGGGTTCAAAATGGTCATTTTAGCGCAGTTATGAAGAAAAGTGGTTTTGACAAAAATACCTACGCTTTCAGTATCAAAAAGTGGCTGGAAAACACATTTCTACGCTTGGAGGTACGCTTGGACCTACGCTTGAAGCATAGTTGCGACAAGTTTTTGCCTGTTTTTGCCTGCGACGTCCAAATTGTTCGGGGGTTGATTTTATGGTATGACCCCGACTTATATACATCAAAGTGCGTTCTTTGTACATTATATTCACCAGAATATAGGGTTTGGATGTGAAATTACTAGAAAGGGAAAACTTAGGGTTTGGATCATCATTGTCCATAAATACCTAAGTCTACAATAAGAGGAGACACGTCTTGAAGAATTCTCTGCAAGTTTTCTACAGCTTCATCTTCTTCTTCTACAGAGATATACATATGGTGAGAAAATATTATTGAGTGATTAGAGATATACAAGTTTTCTCTTGTTATTAGACGTCTTCAATCGTGTTTCTGCATCGACGATTTCTATGCACGATTGAATTGTATAGTGGCTGAAAAATTCAAACACCATTTATAGCAACAACCAAGCTTTTATCCGTTGAAGAACAAAGTCGTCTGTGTGCGGAGATTGAAGCAGAAGCTTCGTGGTGATTTTGATATGTTGAGAAGCAAAGTCGTCAGAGTACGGAGATCGGAGCGAGAGCTTCGTGGAGCACGAGTAAATCTAGACTTTCAGACGTCGAGTGAAGAACAACAAATTATAGCGGTTGTAAGTTTTGTTTTCATATAGTCTGTACAAATTTTCTTATTCATAATGCATCGATACCCGAGTGTATCCGTTGTTTTTACTTAGAGTATTTCCAAGGTTTTCCACGTAAAAAATCTCTGTGTCTTATATTATTTTATTTCTGCAGTTATATTCATATTTTCTTGATTAATTTGATTTGAGAATTAGAGTTTGTGACTAATTAAAATTGAATTTCCGCTATATAATTTTAATTGATCATAAAATTAACAAAAAGCCTATTCAACACCCCCCCCCCCTCCCCCTTTAGGTTGTTTTTCACTATCGTTTAGGTAATTTCATTCTTCTTTAACGATAAGGTATTTGAATTCGATGTGCTTAACACTTTTAAATACCTATCGATTTTAGAAAAGAAGATGGCAACGACATTATCACAATAAATTTTCAGCGGGCTAGAAATAGACTCCATAACTGATAGGTGTCAAATATTAGACATTTTGACCTCTTAAATCACTATTGTTACATTCTTTCATTCCATTATTTGGTATTTTTATTGTGTTTGTGTGTTAAAGCATATAGATATTCGACATCATTTCATTCGTGATCTTGTTGAAGATGGTATAGTGTCTCTAGAGTTTATATCCACAGATTCCCAGTTACTAGATAGCTTTACAAAACCATTATATTTTCAAAAGCATGTTAGTCTTAGGAAATCTATTGGTATGCTTTCTTTAGAATAGATATCTTTTTATATTCATTTTAGAAACATATTGCATTATTTTCCTAAAATTGATAGGTAATCATTCATTTGTGTTATATTTATTCATGCATTTGTTTTTTAAATAAACGATAATAAAAAATTTGAGATTGTTGAGCTTGACTAGAGTACAAAAGTTGTCATATTTTACTCTATTTTCACATTTTCTTGTCTCATTATACATATGTAAAGTATATGTATCAGTTTGACCTAAGATTTTTGGATGATCACCTGACATGATTATTTTATGTTACAAAACTTTAATCTTAGGTGCTAGTAGCTTCGGTGATGAATATAATTCCTTTTAAATCTATTAATTTATTTATTTAACCCGAAGTGATATGAAGGTTCATGAGCTATGCTAGATTGATCTATGCATGAAATATTTTTTACATGTGTATGGATGTTGTGGTGATGTTGAAAAAAGAAAGAATGAGATGTTTAAAATATAAAAATGCAAAAAGTAGTTCTTCAATCTGAGTAATCGGATCTCTTGCCTCAGTAAGCATTGAGTGTTTGCGTAAAAAGGAGAGAATACTAATGAACATAAATCCCATGGAAGAAGCTCGGACCCAATTGGTCGGGACTAAAAATCCTCGCTGGAAAGTCCAAAGCTTAGAAAGACAAAAAGGGATATGGTGAAAAAGTTCAAAAGATGACAAAAAGGAAATTATGTGACAAAGAGAAAGTATCTTTTATTTTTTGCCTTTAAGTTTGGATCTTGGATTGAATTATCAGCACAGTTGATACATAGATTATCAAGTTTAGTATGTATTATTTTCATTTTACCTTAGTGCTTGCACATGAGAATTTTCATATATATATATATATATATTTGCAAAACTTGACATGTGCATTCTTGAGTCTATAAGGTATGTGTGTTGGTTTTCTTCTATACCGTGTATATAATGGTCGAGTTAAATCTGAGAATATGATGTATTAATGATTGACTTTGTGTCTCTACTGTCTTGCTCACATATTTATAATATATATATATATATATATTATTTTATTCTCTTTTTTTTCATGATATTTTGCATTCATGCATTAGTAGTAGGGTTATGCATAGTAGAAATTTATGTTACCTTGAGAATTTGGATATGACATGATAAGAGTTTTGTATCTTGGTGTTTTTCCTTGAGTACTTCCTTGCATCTCTCTACATTGTTTCTATGTCATATAATCTCTTTGCTTGACATTTCAGTGACAAAAAGGGGGAGAAATATTAAGTAAGGGATAGAGATTGTTTGATTGATTAAGAGGGAGAAGTATTTAGCAAGGGGGAGTTTATTCTCAGGGGGAGAATGATGATCATTATGTGTGCATTGTTGTTATGATTTTCTGATGATCATTATGTTGGTTTATATTTATTTTCCACCCTTGCGTTTGATGGTTTGTTCAGTGTTGTGGTTACAGGATTGGTTGTCATGAAAGCAAGGTGAGAGTTTATATCTATGTTTGTTGGTGTGTATTCATAAGTATAGATGTTATGTTGTTATTTGTAAGGCTATATTGCAAAACATGGTTTTGTCTCAGAAATGCCAAGGGGGAGATGTAGGAACATTTTTGTATATTGTTTATTTATGGCATGTTCTAGACAATAATCATGTTGAGTGTTAGTTAGATCAGTTTGGTGTTAATGACATCGATAAGCTTCATCAAAGATATAATCAAACATTAAAGTAATGAAGAATATAAGTGAAGCACGAAAGTGAGCATACTGAGGAAAAATGTCTCCCGGAGGGCGAAAACGACATTTTCCGAAGCCGTCATTTCAAGCAAAAAGTATCGTGGGTTCAAAATGGTCATTTTAGCGCAGTTATGAAGAAAAGTGGTTTTGACAAAAATACCTACGCTTTCAGTATCAAAAAGTGGCTGGAAAACACATTTCTACGCTTGGAGGTACGCTTGGACCTACGCTTGAAGCATAGTTGCGACAAGTTTTTGCCTGTTTTTGCCTGCGACGTCCAAATTGTTCGGGGGTTGATTTTATGGTATGACCCCGACTTATATACATCAAAGTGCGTTCTTTGTACATTATATTCACCAGAATATAGGGTTTGGATGTGAAATTACGAGAAAGGGAAAACTTAGGGTTTGGATCATCATTGTCCATAAATACCTAAGTCTACAATAAGAGGAGACACGTCTTGAAGAATTCTCTGCAAGTTTTCTACAGCTTCATCTTCTTCTTCTACAGAGATATACATATGGTGAGAGAATATTATTGAGTGATTAGAGATATACAAGTTTTCTCTTGTTATTAGACGTCTTCAATCGTGTTTCTGCATCGACGATTTCTATGCACGATTGAATTGTATAGTGGCTGAAAAATTCAAACACCATTTATAGCAACAACCAAGCTTTTATCCGTTGAAGAACAAAGTCGTCTGTGTGCGGAGATTGAAGCAGAAGCTTCGTGGTGATTTTGATATGTTGAGAAGCAAAGTCGTCAGAGTACGGAGATCGGAGCGAGAGCTTCGTGGAGCACGAGTAAATCTAGACTTTCAGACGTCGAGTGAAGAACAACAAATTATAGCGGTTGTAAGTTTTGTTTTCATATAGTCTGTACAAATTTTCTTATTCATAATGCATCGATACCCGAGTGTATCCGTTGTTTTTACTTAGAGTATTTCCAAGGTTTTCCACGTAAAAAATCTCTGTGTCTTATATTATTTTATTTCTACAGTTATATTCATATTTTCTTGATTAATTTGATTTGAGAATTAGAGTTTGTGACTAATTAAAATTGAATTTCCGCTATATAATTTTAATTGATCATAAAATTAACAAAAAGCCTATTCAACCCCCCCCCCCCCCCCTTTAGGTTGTTTTTCACTATCGTTTAGGTAATTTCATTCTTCTTTAACGATAAGGTATTTGAATTCGATGTGCTTAACACTTTTAAATACCTATCGATTTTAAAAAAGAAGATGGCAACGACATTATCACAATAAATTTTCAGCGGGCTAGAAATAGACTCCATAACTGATAGGTGTCAAATATTAGACATTTTGACCTCTTAAATCACTATTGTTACATTCTTTCATTCCATTATTTGGTATTTTTATTGTGTTTGTGTGTTAAAGCATATAGATATTCGACATCATTTCATTCGTGATCTTGTTGAAGATGGTATAGTGTCTCTAGAGTTTATATCCACAGATTCCCAGTTACTAGATAGCTTTACAAAACCATTATATTTTCAAAAGCATGTTAGTCTTAGGAAATCTATTGGTATGCTTTCTTTAGAATAGATATCTTTTTATATTCATTTTAGAAACATATTGCATTATTTTCCTAAAATTGATAGGTAATCATTCATTTGTGTTATATTTATTCATGCATTTGTTTTTTAAATAAACGATAATAAAAAATTTGAGATTGTTGAGCTTGACTAGAGTACAAAAGTTGTCATATTTTACTCTATTTTCACATTTTCTTGTCTCATTATACATATGTAAAGTATATGTATCAGTTTGACCTAAGATTTTTGGATGATCACCTGACATGATTATTTTATGTTACAAAACTTTAATCTTAGGTGCTAGTAGCTTCGGTGATGAATATAATTCCTTTTAAATCTATTAATTTATTTATTTAACCCGAAGTGATATGAAGGTTCATGAGCTATGCTAGATTGATCTATGCATGAAATATTTTTTACATGTGTATGGATGTTGTGGTAATGTTGAAAAAAGAAAGAATGAGATGTTTAAAATATAAAAATGCAAAAAGTAGTTCTTCAATCTGAGTAATCGGATCTCTTGCCTCGGTAAGCATTGAGTGTTTGCGTAAAAAGGAGAGAATACTAATGAACATAAATCCCATGGAAGAAGCTCGGACCCAATTGGTCGGGACTAAAAATCCTCGTTGGAAAGTCTAAAGCTTAGAAAGACAAAAAGGGATGTGGTGAAAAAGTTCAAAAGATGACAAAAAGGAAATTATGTGACAAAGAGAAAGTATCTTTTATTTTTTGCCTTTAAGTTTGGATCTTGGATTGAATTATCAGCACAGTTGATACATAGATTATCAAGTTTAGTATGTATTATTTTCATTTTACCTTAGTGCTTGCACATGAGAATTTTCATATATATATATATATATATATATATATATATATATATATATATATATATATATATATATTTGCAAAACTTGACATGTGCATTCTTGCGTCTATAAGGTATGTGTGTTGGTTTTCTTCTATACCGTGTATATAATGGTCGAGTTAAATCTGAGAATATGATGTATTAATGATTGACTTTGTGTCTCTACTGTCTTGCTCACATATTTATAATATATATATATATATATATTATTTTATTCTCTTTTTTTTCATGATATTTTGCATTCATGCATTAGTAGTAGGGTTATGCATAGTTGAAATTTATGTTACCTTGAGAATTTGGATATGACATGATAAGAGTTTTGTATCTTGGTGTCTCTCCTTGAGTACTTCCTTGCATCTCTCTACATTGTTTCTATGTCATATAATCTCTTTGCTTGACATTTCAGTGACAAAAAGGGGGAGAAATATTAAGTAAGGGATAGAGATTGTTTGATTGATTAAGAGGGAGAAGTATTTAGCAAGGGGGAGTTTATTCTCAGGGGGAGAATGATGATCATTATGTGTGCATTGTTGTTATGATTTTCTGATGATCATTATGTTGGTTTATATTTACTTTCCACCCTTGCGTTTGATGGTTTGTTCAGTGTTGTGGTTACAGGATTGGCTGTCATGAAAGCAAGGTGAGAGTTTATATCTATGTTTGTTGGTGTGTATTCATAAGTATAGATGTTATGTTGTTATTTGTAAGGCTATATTGCAAAACATGGTTTTGTCTCAGAAATGCCAAGGGGGAGATGTAGGAACATTTTTGTATATTGTTTATTTATGGCATGTTCTAGACAATAATCATGTTGAGTGTTAGTTAGATCAGTTTGGTGTTAATGACATCGATAAGCTTCATCAAAGACTTAATCAAACATTAAAGTAATGAAGAATATAAGTGAAGCACGAAAGTGAGCATACTGAGGAAAAATGTCTCCCGGAGGGCGAAAACGACATTTTCCGAAGCCGTCATTTCAAGCAAAAAGTATCGTGGGTTCAAAATGGTCATTTTAGCGCAGTTATGAAGAAAAGTGGTTTTGACAAAAATACCTACGCTTTCAGTATCAAAAAGTGGCTGGAAAACACATTTCTACGCTTGGAGGTACGCTTGAAGCATAGTTGCGACAAGTTTTTGCCTGTTTTTGCCTGCGACGTCCAAATTGTTCGGGGGTTGATTTTATGGTATGACCCCGACTTATATACATCAAAGTGCGTTCTTTGTACATTATATTCACCAGAATATAGGGTTTGGATGTGAAATTACGAGAAAGGGAAAACTTAGGGTTTGGATCATCATTGTCCATAAATACCTAAGTCTACAATAAGAGGAGACACGTCTTGAAGAATTCTCTGCAAGTTTTCTACAGCTTCATCTTCTTCTTCTACAGAGATATACATATGGTGAGAGAATATTATTGAGTGATTAGAGATATACAAGTTTTCTCTTGTTATTAGACGTCTTCAATCGTGTTTCTGCATCGACGATTTCTATGCACGATTGAATTGTATAGTGGCTGAAAAATTCAAACACCATTTATAGCAACAACCAAGCTTTTATCCGTTGAAGAACAAAGTCGTCTGTGTGCGGAGATTGAAGCAGAAGCTTCGTGGTGATTTTGATATGTTGAGAAGCAAAGTCGTCAGAGTACGGAGATCGGAGCGAGAGCTTCGTGGAGCACGAGTAAATCTAGACTTTCAGACGTCGAGTGAAGAACAACAAATTATAGCGGTTGTAAGTTTTGTTTTCATATAGTCTGTACAAATTTTCTTATTCATAATGCATCGATACCCGAGTGTATCCGTTGTTTTTACTTAGAGTATTTCCAAGGTTTTCCACGTAAAAAATCTCTGTGTCTTCTATTATATTATTTCTGCAGTTATATTCATATTTTCTTGATTAATTTGATTTGAGAATTAGAGTTTGTGACTAATTAAAATTGAATTTCCGCTATATAATTTTAATTGATCATAAAATTAACAAAAAGCCTATTCACCCCCCCCCCCCCCCCCCTCTAGGTTGATTTTCACTATCGTTTAGGTAATTTCATTCTTCTTTAACGATAAGGTATTTGAATTCGATGTGCTTAACACTTTTAAATACCTATCGATTTTAGAAAAGAAGATGGCAACGACATTATCACAATAAATTTTCAGCGGGCTAGAAATAGACTCCATAACTGATAGGTGTCAAATATTAGACATTTTGACCTCTTAAATCACTATTGTCACATTCTTTCATTCCATTATTTGGTATTTTTATTGTGTTTGTGTGTTAAAGCATGTTTCAGGAGCTTAATGAAGAAATAGAGATAACTTCGGTGAATTAACTGAAGAGTAAGTTCTTTCTATCCAAGAGGAGAGTCAAAAAGGCAGTCCGAGACAAAAATGGCTCTTCGAGGGCAAAAACGGCATTTCCAGAAGCCGTTATCTTCAACAAAAAGTATCGTGGGATCAAGACGGTCATTTTGGTGCATTCACGGAGAAAAGTGATTTTCCACAAAATACCTACGCTTTAAGTTTCAAAAAGTTAAGTGGCTGGAAATCACATTTCTACGCTTGGAGGTACGCTTGGGACCTACGCTTAAAGCGTAGGTCAGCTACGCTTGAAGCGTAAGTTCGACAACTTTTAGTTGTTTTTCGTGGATTTTTCCTGTTTCACCCCCGGCTTAATTGGAAGACATGTTTGCGACTCCAAACCTCTATATACATGTATATACATTTATATATATGAAAAGGGCCTCTCTATACCATTGCCTATATATACATGATCAAAGATGGATTGAAAGAGGAGAGTTAGTTTTGTGAGATGTTCATAGAGGCTGGTTCAGAGGTTCATTCATTCATACTTGCTACTATTTAGAACCATATTCAAACCTAGAGATCCGGAGAAGAAGACTATAGAGATCGTTTCTACATCAACAATGCAGTCACCGTCTTCCATGGTTACTAACTCGGTATCTAGGGTTTTCTAACAAAACCCTAGCTAAGTAATGTAGTTATTTCATTGTTTTCAATTGTAAAAAGGGAAAATTGTTGACCATACTGTGATGATTGTAGTAGTTAAGAGACCGTACTGATTTGCAATATAAAATTCTATATTTGTTTTATATTTTTGTCTTAGATGGAATGAATATATTATTTTGCACGACTATGATTATTCAATACGAGTAGGAACTCGGATGCTTAATTATGGTTTTTTACACAATGGTGGTAATGAAACTTGAAACCCTAGGTTGATACAGGTCGTGCCTTGGCGATTTAATATAGACATGTTTTAGTTTATTTTCATGCATTAGGAGTAGATTAGATTAGCATAATTGACATGTACTAGTTAGGTCAGTCATGAGACGGGTTGTCGTGATCCGGTTGATGGTACTCCTTTTTGGGATCGTATTTAATTATTTGCGGTACGACCTGATTCATAATTATGGATCGCCCTCGTGCAATTGATATAGTGAGGAACTATATTATGCGGTTAGTGGTGGAGTGATGAAAACCCTAGATTTTTCTCTCATATGAATCATAACCAATTTAATTTGATTTTTTGATAATCTTAGTTAAAATAGATAATTTTGTCTTTGACCACCCAAACAAACAATTTTCAGAAAATATAATTCAGTATTTTTGAATTGCTAAAGTGAACAATCTTAGTCTTTGTAGGATCGATATCCCTTACTCAAGCCGTTTGTTATTCTATAATTGATATGTGCGCTTGCGTAGGGTAAAACCTTGAGTCGTTAAGGTATTGTTTTTAACCACATATTTTTATACACCTGACGTACCATCAAGTTTTTAGCGTCGCTACCGGGGACTGAGCATTGTTGAATAGATTTAGTAGTTTATTTGCATTGTGTTATTGTAGCTGTAGCTAAAGTTAATTTTTTTTGTGATTGACAGGTACTCTGAAGAGCATAAAAGGGAAAAGCGGAGCTTCTAAAGTTGCGTCTGTAACTTTTGTGAGTTTTAGTTACCTAGATTTTCGCATATTAATTCTTGCTTTATTTTCTGTAATTTAGAAGTAGTTACTTCAATTAATTTTTATTTCAAAAAAAAAATTCGAAAAAGAAAAAAAATATATAGTTGTTTGAGTAGCGTATGATCGATAAACCTACTCGTTCTAATTTAAGCACTATGTTAGTCGAGTACGATCCTAAGATCGAAAATACTCTCCGTCGTTTACATCAATCTATTGACGAGCATCATCGTTAGCAAGAAGAAACAATAGCTGACCAAAGAACATACCAACAAAGGGCACCAGAGACATCACTGAAAGGATATTACGCGCCCGATGTGTACGACTCCTATGCTGATTTTTCGGAGGAAGAATGAGTGAAGCACTTTGAGATTAAGACAAGCATGATCAATATGCTTCCAAAATTTTCAGGCCTTAGAAAAGAGGACCCATACCAGCACATCAATGATTTCCTAGAGGTAGCATCTACTGTTAGGTATGATAATTTGTCCAAAAATGACTTGCAAGTGAGATTATTCCCTTGGTCATTGAAAGAGAGAGCTAAAAGATGGTACATCAAATTAACAAAATAAATTAAAATTGATTGGGAAGCCCTTAAGAGAGAATTCATAGAAAAATATTATCACATAGGAAAGACATCAGAAGCACAAGATGCAATCAAAAGCTTTAGGCAATTACCTGGTGAGCATTTTCATGATGCATAGGAAAGATATAATGAAATTTTGTATAAGTTTCCCCACCATAGGTTTTCCGAACAAGATATTGCTAAAAATTCTACATGGGACTTGGAGAGGCGCATAAGACTGTGATAGATGCGGCCACACAAGGTCAGTTTATTTTAAAGCCAACTAAAAAACTTTTGGAGATATTTGATAATTTCAGTGAAAATACAATTAAATATCAATCTGAGTTGAGGTCTAGAGGTGGACAACAGGATAAGAGATCTAAGAAATTGTATGTTGTAGAACATGATGATGTGAGAGATACCATGACATTATTTGGAGAGAAATTAGAAAGAATTGAAAAGTTTATGTAGCGAAGTCATTCCCCTCCTAAAGAGACGTTTGAAGTCAAAGCTGAGTATTCCCAGAATGAGTGTCAGGAGATAAAGGCCGCTGATGCCAACACATCGTGGAACTATTCCAATAATGCTCCTTTCACCAATTCATACACCTTTAATGCTAGAAATCACCCACTCCTATCTTACAAATCTACCAATGTAGAGAATCCACCACCAAAATTCCAACAAGGGCAATCATATAATGAACAGCCTAGAGTCACAGAAAGACAACAGTCATATAACCCACAATCGAGGTTCACTGAGAGACGACAATCATATAACCAACAACCAAGGTTCCAAAAGAGTCAACAATCATTCGACTCACAATGAACAATCATGGCTAGAAATTCTAAGTCCAATTACCAACCCAGAACATCCAATAATTCCCAAGCTCTTCATCCATTCAATAATTCCCAAGATCTTCAATCATTCAATAACAATCAAGCTATGCAGCCATATAATTACCAAACCCAGCTTCCAAGAAGCCAAACTCCTCCACCCGGTTTCCAGACTAATAGGTAAGAACAAGTTATACTGGATATTCATAACAAGCTAGGTATTCATACCCAATCATTGGCATAACTACATATGCAGATGGGCCAAATAGCTAATGAGAAGAATATGAGAGAGCCAGGGAGATTACCTAGTCAGTCGGTCACTAACCCAAGGCCACAACAAACACTGAAGCTCAGGTCATTTGTCAATGAACATAATGAAATGGTTCAAGCAATCACGACAATGAAAAGTGGAAGGGAATTGGAGAGTCAAGTTGATGTGGAGCATGAAGAAAGACTGCAAAGAAGAAAGGAGGTAGAACAATAGCAGAGGAAGGAAGCTGAAGAAGAGCAGAGGAAGGAGGCTGCAAGGAAAGAAGCTGAAAGAGTGAAAAAAGACCAACCATCAATAGGAGACAATGTCGATCAGACATTACATGAAGAGCCAGATAGGGCAAGTTACGAAGAGGCAGCGCCATTTCCTCAACGTCTTAGAGAGCCGACAAAGTACGGAAAGTTGTAGGAATCTGATATGTTGGAAACATTCCGACAAATCAAGATCAATTTACCTCTCTTAGCTGTAATCTCCCAAATACCGCCTTACACTAAGTTTTTCAAGGATCTTTGCACCCAGAAGTGAAAGAGCAGGGCAAAGAATCCAACGAAAGTACTCTTGACTGAGCAAGTGAGTTTATTGCTTTTAAGTGATACTCCACCTAAGAGGAAAGATCCCGGTGCTCCCACTATTCCATGTGTCATCGGTGACCAGGAAATTGGTAGAGCTCTTCTTGATCTAGGTGCGAGTATTAACTTGTTTCCTTATTCAATCTACCAACATCTAGGGTTAGGTAAGCTCAGCCCCACTGAGGTCGTACTTTAATTTCCTGATGATCAATCAAACAGGCAAAAGGAGTGCTTGAAGATGTCATTGTTCAAATGGGAAAGTTTTATTTTACGGTTGATTTTCTAGTCCTAGATACAGAACCTGTCCCTGACTCGAAGAAGCACATTCCAGTAATACTGGGAAGACCATTCTTAGCTACGGAAAATGCATTCATTAATTGGAAAACCGGAGCCATGGATCTGACCTTTGGAAATATGAAGGTCAGGATGAATGTGTTCAAAGGAAGCCACCAATTGCATGAATCTGGGGAATGTTTTCAAATTAATGAGTGCGATGAACTGGATGATATTATAGCAGATTTTTCAACTCAAATCCTGGAAAAGAATGAGCTAGAGTCATTTATGACTAAAGAATGGCCAGACGAGGAAATTGCTGATTGGGAGACATATTGGAGGCCGCAAAATGAAGAGCCGGATGCGATGGAGACTGCTTTATATACTCAACCATGGCAGGTTCCCGATAGTTTTAGATATTCCACCAATTCCCTCTTAAATACTCCTCCTACCCTGGAACTCAAGGAACTGCCTGAAAAACTGAAATATGTTTTCTTAGGACCTGGTAAGACTCTTCCTGTGATTATATCTTCAAAATTGACACAAAAACAAGAATCGAGTCTAGTCGCAGTTCTGAGTAAGAGCAAAGAGGCAATATGATGGAGCGTTGCTGATTTGAAAGGCATAGACCCCTCGATTTGCATCTATCGCATACATATTGAGGATGATGCAAAACCATCAAGGGAAATACAATGAAGGTTGAATCCAAATATGAAAGAGGTGGTGATGAAAGAAGTGGTAAAATTACTAGATACAGGTATCATTTACCCCATTTCTGACAGCACATGGGTAAGTCCAACTCAGGAGGTGCCGAAGAAGTCGGGCATCACAGTGGTACCAAACTCAAAAGGTGAGCTCATTCCACAACGCATGACCACGGGGTGGCGTGTGTGTATTGATTACAGAAACCTCAACCTGAACACCAGGAAGGATCATTCTTTGTTACCATTTATTGATCAAATCCTGGAGAGGTTAGCCGGGCAAAGCTACTACAGCTTTCTGGATGGATATTCCGACTACAATCGGGTGGCAATTGATCCTATTGATCAGGAGAAAACCACTTTTACTTGTCCATAAGGAACGTTTGCTTACAGACGGATGCCGTTTGGTTTATGTAATGCGCCAGCAACATTCCAACGGTGTATGATGTTTATCTTCTCTATCATGGTAGAGAAATTTCTTGAAGTGTTCATGGATGACTTCTCAGTTTTTGGGGAAACCTTTGAAGACTGTTTAAAATATCTAGAATTCGTACTTAAGAGATGAAAGGAGACGAATCTGATCCTAAGTTGGGAAAAAAACCATTTTATGGTTCAAGAAGGGATAGTACTGGGCCATATTATATCTAAGCGAGGGATAGAGGTAGATAAAGCAAAAGTTGAATTCATTTCAAAACTGCCGCCTGCCACATCTATTAAGCAGATACGCTCTTTTCTGGGTCACGCCGGGTTTTACCGAAGGTTTATTAAAGATTTCAGCAAAATTGTCTGGCCGTTATGCAACTTATTGGCTAAGGACGCAACTTTTGTCTTTGATGAAGAGTGCATTTATGCTTTTGAGGAATTGCGTACACAACTTTTATCAGCCCCGATTATCTGTTCGCCAGATTGGTCTCTACCATTTGAGCTCATGTGTGATGCTTCTGACTATGCCATCAGAGCTGTGTTGGGTCAGAGAAAAGATAAGATACCGTATACTATTTATTATGCCAATAGGACTCTGAATGAAGCTCAGATGAACTACACAACTACCGAGAAGGAGTTGCTGGTAGTTGTTTTCGCCTTTGATAAATTCCAATCATATCTATTGGGCACCAAGGTCGTTCTTTATTCGGATCATGCCGCTCTGAGGCATTTGTTAATGAAGAAAGACTCTAAGCCCCAACAGATTCAGTGAATTCTGTTGCTACAAGAATTTGACCTGGAAATCAAAGATAAAAAGGGTTCAGAGAATGTTGTTGCAGATCATTTGTCAAGGATTATTCTCGAATCCACAAAGGAAATTACTCATCTTAAGGATTCTTCCCCGGATAAACATCTGTTCAATGTGGCTGTGGTGGAATAAATATTGTGGTATGTTGAAATTGTCAATTATAAAGCCACAGGTCGAATCCTAAAAGGATGGTCTAAGAATAAGAAATATCGATTCTTCAGCCAAGTCAAATTTTATATATGGGATAATCCGCGTTTATACAAGTATTGCTCTGATCATATTATCAAAAAATGCGTCCCCGAGAGTGAGGTGCAAAGCATACTAACATTTTGTCACACGTTGGAGTGTGGAGGGCATTTTGGAGCTCAGAAGATAGCCCATAAGGTGTTACATAGTGGATTTTATTGGCCTTCCATATTCAAAGATGTTTTCGAGTTTTGAAAGGCATGTCTATGATGTCAAAAGCTTGGATCCATATCTCAATGAGATATGATGCTTTTAACCCCGATTCTGATTGCATAATTATTTTGTGTGTGGGGTATTAATTTTATGGGACCATTTCCGAAAGCAGATAAAAAAGAGTATATACTTGTGGGGTTGATTATGTTTCAAAATGGGTAAAATAAATAGCCACAAAGCGTTCTAACCATGACGTGGTGGAAGAATTTGTAAATTCGAACATTTTCTCACGATTTGGTATACCAAGAGTTTTGATCAGTGATGGTGGAAGCCATTTTGACAACCAATTTCTTCTTGTTCTGTGTAAGAAGTACAGTGTCACTCATAGAATTGGTATGCCATATCACCCCCAATCATAAGGATAAATGGAGGTTTCTAATAGGGAGATTAAAAATATTTTGGAAAAGACTGTGCGTCAGGATTGGAAAAGATTAAAAATATTAGAAAGAAAGTTTTTGAGCCCGGCCAAAAAGTCTGGTTGTTTAATTCGAGACTCAACCTGTTTCCTGGCAAGCTCCAATCGAGATGGGATGGGCCATACAAGATTACGAAGGTTTTCCCCCATGGAGCCATGGAGCTCGATGATCCTAACATTAGAAATAAGTTTTTCATGAATGGAAAAAGATTGAAGCATTATATAAAGGTGCAACCAGCTGAGTATGTGATAGAAACGATCGATCTAACTAAACCACCACCCGAACCGGATAAGCTTGATCCGGAGTATTGAGAAACAGCAACGTCGTACCAATGAAGTTAAAAATTGGTACAGGTGAAGAAGAGTAGCTTGTGAGCCTAGTTTGTACTTGTAGACGGTAATTTAGTTATTTCGGTATTTAAGATCGAGTCTGTAAAAACGATTCGTAAGGCCATCATCATTTTAGTAGGAAGTGTAAATTGGGCTTAGGAAGCGTTAAGAATGCATAGAGTTGAGGACGGGATGAGAAGATGAAATAAAAATATTTGGGCCATAGGGACCTACGCTTGAAGCGTAGCTGCGGGCCTGTTATAAACAGGACCCGTCAGCAGTTTTTCCCCCCATTCCATTCAAACTCTTCTTTCTCTCTCAATTCTCCACCAATCTTTATGAGATTTGATTCTACCATTTATTCATCCGATTCCTCATCATTCTTTACCAGTGGATCATCAGATTAGTTGGTGATTTGTCCGAATTCCCGTGAAGAATTCGAAAAGTCTCTGAAACTCAATTTTTGGAAAATCATCGTTTCTCTCGATTTGGTGAGTTTTGTTCCATTATTTTGATTTCATATGACTTATTTGACAATTCTAAACTAGTATTGATGAACGAGTCCGATCAAAGTCGTGTTTTGATCCATTTTCTAAAAGTTGAGTTTTTCGACTTCGAAAGCGGATTAAATATCGAATTTTTTGGGATGACATCTTGCTTAATCGTTATATTGGATATATTCAGATATAGTTTGAGTTTGATTTGATGTCCGGTTCATTATCGCTTACTTTTCAAAAATTCCCTATTGTAGGCATGACACGGACCAAGTTGTCAACGAGACGAGTGGCTCAGGCTGCAGTTGTGGCTGATCCATCGGTGTGATAGAGGTCGAGATCATCATCTCCTATACCGCCCCCAATTCTTTGGTAAAGTACACGCGCAGTGAGACCACAGTAAGTCGACTCGGCGTCCTCGTCCTCCTCATTTGTTGAGGCAGAGGTGCCAGAGAGTTCCACACAGGGATGCGACATCCTTTTGCCACATGGTTGCCTTGTTGTTGACCCAGTTGTTCCACGGGCACCATCACCGCCACTTGTGCCTGAGCCACAGGCTGAGGAGATGGAGGAAGATACTAAGAGTGATAGTGTGAGGCAGGGGGATGATGTCGAGTAGGAGGAGGACGCCACTCAGGGCGATGATCGAGCAGATGAGAGGGTACTGGAGCCACCTGTGGAGGGTGACCCCGGAGTTTTGACTACATTTTTACCTATCCCTGCCTAGACAATCCAGATGACAGCATCGGTAGAGGATTTACTAGACCGGGCGATCCGGAAGGGGTATCAGTAGGAGCGTACATACTTATTGCAGATATTTGAGGGATTACATCCTGTCCCCGCCTAGACGGTTATGGGCCCAACGGTTATTACCTATTCTTGCCCCCGCTACTCAACATGTTTGCGAGGATATGATCCAGGAGTTCTGGCTACACATACGTCAATTCAACAGGGAGCTGAGACTATGGACAGTGGTCCGAGGTACTGAGATTGAGATTACTCCTCAGACTATTGCTGAGGCGTGGGGTATTCCGGACGAGTGTCCACCCGAGCTAGTTGTTGTGTTCCTACCTATGCCTGAGATACTCCCATATATTTATGAGATTGTTTCACTTTAGACTGCGGGGTTGTGGGTTGATACATATCGAAACTGCATGAAGAAGGTGAACTGTCACCCGATGTTTTGGTTTTGGGATATGATAGTCCGATCACAGATTCTGCCGCACAACCATGCCACCATGTGTTACGCGCCATTTTCGGCCCTTCACTATGCTTTCGAGTTCAAGCGGTGAATTTCTATCCCACGGATTTTGTGGGAGGGCCTATATACACATTATATTCATCTGCGCAAGGAGACCAAGGTTGGTCAGCATCTGTTTCTCATTCGATTCCCGTGCTTAGTGATGAAGATTATGCTAGATGCCAGGATTGAGATGGATGCAGGTGAGCGGAACAGATTCAGAGAGGGTACCCCATATGCTAGAGGGATATGGACTGGTGTCTGGACCCGGTTGTATAGAGATGCCATTATGAGGCAGAGACTGGGGTTCGGCATATTACCAGCCCAAGATGCACAAGCCCAAGAGCAGGTTGATGACGTTGGTCAGGCTGATGCAGGTATGGCTCAGGCTGCTGAGGCTGAGATGCCATAGAGGCCAGCTGCTAAGGATGAGGTTATGTTGCCAAAGGCACCTGCGGGTGGTACTGTTACTATGTCTCAGGCATAATTTAATGATCTTATTTCATGAATGCAGGGGCTAGAACATTCATTGGCAGAAGAGGGACAGGCTAGGCAGCATGAGACAGTGCGCCATCGGAGAGATCAGAGGCAGTTATTTCATCAGTTTGACTGTATGAGTCAGCATATGGGTGTGCTGATTCAACCTATACCACCGACCTCTGATGATGAGGCTTATTTTATTTTTAGTTAGGTTTTTGTTTTATTTCTTTTTTTTTACATTGGAGATAAATTGTCGAGCGGATAGTTTTGTATATGGCTTTTTGTGACCGCTTGGACGATTATTTTCTAATTTTTTTGTTATTTTCTTAGTTTATGAAATAAAAGTTTTATGATCAATCGTATTGAGATTGAATATATCCCTGGATTTTTATGCATATTTTACATATGCGGATAGTTTGACTTCTTTCAAGATGTTTTATCGCACTATGCGGACATTTGTGCGTTTAAGTTTGGGCGTGTATATGTGTTAGATTGATCGGAAGAGTGCGTTTAAAATATATATATATATATATATTAGGCCAAGCCTACACTTAAAGCGTAGGGTATCACGAGGTAATATTTTGAATTTTAAAATTTTGACCCGTTTGTGGGGTGTTTTGGCCTGGTTTGTATCTATACTTGTATTAGGATTTGTTTAAGTTATTTTTAGGATTTGTTGTAGATTTTATGTAGACTTTTTAGAGTAATCCTAATCTGACAAGGAAAAGGAATGCAAATACATGTTGAAGTTGGATTAGTTATTGCTTCCACTTTCCTAGTCAGCCAAGGGTTTTAAATCATTTTTCCTCTTTGATTCTACATCATCCATCTATAAATACATCCATAGAGTAGACATAATTCACAATTCTCAAGGGCTGAGCATTAGAGTTAGATATTCTTCTTCTATTCTGTCTATCTCAAGGAGGTTAGTATGAATAATACTAATGAAGATTATTCTGACCTGGAGGAATTCATAGAAGGTAGAGAACCATATGTGGATATGAAGGAGCTACGAGTCGGAATGGAAGCCGAACCACACCGAAATCGTTTATGTAGTGTAGATTGCAATTTGAATAGATATTTCATCCGGAGAGGATGAACCGAGTATTAATTGCACCCGGAATGAAAATCCTTAAGGAACGAGGATTGAAAAGTTTAGAAAAACCAGCGGGAGAAAAGGTGTATCCGGGCTTGGTCCAAAATTTTATGAAAATATGACAATTTTGGGACCGACAGGATTTAAGGTTATGAAGGCTAAAGTGACTCAATGGAGTGTTCCTAATGTGATTAGAAGAAGAAGTATTGCTGATGCGTGGAATATACCGATCGGTACTCCGACAAACTTATAAGGAATATTGAAGGAACATCCTCAAGTATGGCCACATACGGATGAGGAGATGGTTCAAAAATTGTGTGTAGTATCAGATCCAGGAGATAGGATGTGTGATAATTGGTGGTTGAAGTCGGATCTGCTTTATTTGAATTGTGTCATTTCGACTCAACTTCGGCCTAATAATCATACTAGTGCAAGGGATTACACTATGCTTAGAACTTTGTATGCCCTAACTCATGGGTATGAAGTGTGTGTTCCAACATTGATCATGGCTGAGATGTCGATTGCCCAAGAAATTGTGAGTAGAGAATGGGCAAGTGCCGATAAATTTGAACATTATCTTCCGTACCCGTTTATGTTATCAAAGATCATTGCAGAAATATTAGGCGATAGGATTAAGGAGCTGAATGTGATGCGATGGACAATTATAAAAGTTTATCCAGCGGAAGATTTGGAAAAGTTAAAAAAAACTGCAGACTGTCGGATATGGTTAAAAAGTGTCGTGTCAAGTGATAAAGAAGAGGAGATATATTAGGGTTTAGATTTAGGTTTAGGATTTTTGTTTGTGTTTTATTTGTTTTTAGGGATGGTAGACACTTAAGGCCACGTCTTTTTTTATTTTATTTTATTTTAGGATTGTAGGCCCTTAAAGCCAAATCATTTTTTTATTATTATTTTTGTTCTAAACAAAAAATATATATTTGATTCCTTGAAAACATGTGTTGATTTCTGGATATTTAAGCTAAAATTTATTTTCTCTTGCTATGATTGGGTATTTGTGCTTTGTTGATGCTATCTACAGATGATCTAAATCAAGTTTGGGGGAGGGGATTCATGCTTTGTTTTGGAATCCAGAATTAAGCTTCAAGGGTAACTGTATTTGTTCTCCTATATTATTATTTTTACCATGAAGACATGATCTGATTTAAGTTTGGGGGTGAGGGTATAGTATTACAAGGAATGAAAATTTTTGAAAAAATTTGAAATTTTAAAATTTTGGAGCAGTTCTTTGTTTTCACGCATGAATATTTTGCATTACAATTAGATTGAGTTTTTGTATATGATGCATAAGTAGTATGTGATGTGATATTCCCGTTCATGAGAGTAATGATTAGATCGAGTTACGGAAGTGATGTGGTGTTACATGGGTGAGTGAATGAGTGAAATTGAAATCAAGAATGACGACTTTGACCTATAAGCACAAGTACACATTCACTATGGGAAATAAGTTGATCTTTGACTATGTAGTTGAAAAAATAATTTTGCCACAATAAAAGGGAAGATGTTTTGGTTGAAATGGAGAAAATTGAAAAAAAAAATATGTTCATTGAAAATAAATGCAAAAAAACAGTTCTTTAATCTGAGTAACTGGGTCTTGGTATCACCAATATTACTATTCACGTTTAAAGGGGAAAAGACTGATGAGCATAAATCCCATAGAAGAAGCTCGGGTCCAGTTGCTCGGGACTAAAAATCCTCGCTGGAAAGTCTGGAGACTTAGAAAGACAAAAGGAGATGAAAAGTGGAAAGATGGAAATAATATGTTTTTATTAAAAAATGGCAAAGTTTGATCAATGAAGTAGGAGAAGAGAGACTGAAATATCATAGTCGAGTGTTCATAAAATCACGGAAGGTTGTCTAGATTTAGAGTAGAAAGTAGCGAAATCATTCACTTTAGTGGGAACCATTCATGACACGAAACTTGATATAATTGTTGTTCGGTAGTGAGTGAGAGTATTTGCATTCGTGTTGTCTTTTACATTGTAGCATGACTTAATTGAACTTGTGTGTGAACTCATAACTGCATGATTACAGAGAACTGAGATGTTTGTAGGTACCATCACTAGAAACCTTTACGAGACTTCACTCGTTCACTAGGGGTTTAAAAAGCTTGTTACACGTGTTAAGTGTAATCGTCGACCCTCATGAAAGCAAGGGATTAGGTTAGATTAGTTAGAATAGTTAGAGTAGTTAGATTAAAAAGATCATCACAAGAAAAGTTCCCTGAGTTTATTGCTAAGGGACTAGCAATATGTATGTTTGAGGTGTGATAGGTGCCAAATATTAGACATTTTGACTCATTAACTCACTATTGTTACATTCTTTCATTCCATTATTTGGTATTTTTATTGTGTTTATGTGTTAAGGCATGTTTCAGGAGCTTAATGAAGAAATGGAGCTAACTTCAGTGAATTAACTGAAGAGTATGTTCTTTCTATCCAATAGGAGAGTCAAAGAGGCAGTCCGAGACAAAAATGGCTCCCGAATGGCAAAACTGGCATTTCCAGAAGCTGTCATCTTCCGCAAAAAGTATCGTGGGTTTAAGACGGTCGTTTCGGTGCATTCACGGAGAAAAGTGATTTTCCACAAAATACCTACGCTTTTGCCTACACTTTCAGTTTCAAAAAGTGGCTAGAAATCACATTTCTACGCTTAGACCTACGCTTTGAGGTACGCTTGAAACGTAAGTGCAGCAACTTTTGGTGGTTTTTTGTGGATTTTTCCTGTTTCACCTCCGACTTAATTGGAAGACGTGTATGTGACTTCAGACCTCTATATACATGTATATACATTTATATATATGAGAAGTTAGGGTTTACAATTTTAGAGTGAAAAGACTGAAAAGGACCTCTCTATACCATTGCTTATATATACACGATCAAAGATGGATTGAAATAGGAGAGTTGGTTTTCTGAGAGGTTCGTAGAGGCTGGTTCAGAGGTTCATTCATTCATACTTGTTGTTGTTTAGAGCTATATGCAAACCTAGAGATCCGGAGAAGAAGACTATAGAGAGTGTTTCTACATCAACAATGCAGTCATCGTCTTCCATGGCTAATTAACTCGGTATCTAGGGTTTTCTAGCAAAATTCTAGCCAAGTAATGTAGTTATTTCATTGTTTTCAATTATAAATAGGGGAAACTATTGACTATACTGTGATGATTGTAGTAGTTAAGATACCGTACTGATTTGCAATATAAAATTCTATGTTTGTTCTAAATTCTTGTCTTAGATAGAATGAATATATTATTTTGCACAACTATGATTATTCAATATGAGTAGGAACTCGGATGCTTAATTATAGTTTTCTACATAATAGTGGTAATGAAACTTGAAACCCTAGGTTGACACAAGTCGTGCCTTGGCGATTTAATATAGACGTGCTTTAGTTTATTTTTCATGCATTATGAGTAGATTAGAGTAGCATAATTGACATGTACTAGTTAGGTCAGTCATGAGACGGGTTGTCGCGATCCGGTTGATGGTACTCCTTTTTGGGGTTGTTTTTAGCTATTTGCAGTACGACCTGATTCACAATTATGGATCGCCCTCGTGCAATTGATACAGTGAGGAACTATATTATGCGGTTAGTGGTGGAATGATGAAAACCCTAGTTTTTTCTCTCATCTGAATCACAACCAATTTAATTTGCTTTTTGGATAATCTTAGTTAAAATAGATAATTTGGTCTTTGATCACCCAAACAAATAAGTTTTAGAAAATATAATTCAGTGTTTTTGAATTGCTAAACTGAACAATCTTAGTCTCTGTGGGATCGATATCCCTTACTCAAGTCGTTTTCTATTCTATAATTGATACGTGCGCTTGCGTAGGGTAAAACCTAGAGTTATTAAGGTGTTGTTTTTAACCACATATTTTTATACACCTGACATACCATCAATAACTCCAAGTCCTAAGATAAAGTTTCGCAACCATAAACCTTGAACAGTAGCCTCAAAGCATGCTACAAACTTAGACTCCATAGTCGACGAAATAGTGATAGATTGCTTCGCACTCTTCCATAATAGTGTTCCTCCATCCAAAAGGAACAAATAACCAAAAGGGATTTTCTACTATTCACACATCCAGCAAAATCTGAGTCTGAGTAACCAATAACCTCTAAATGACCAGTCATCCTAAATGTGAGCATGTGATCCTTCGTCCCTTGCAAGTATCTGAAAACCTTCTTTGCAGCTTTCCAGTTATCTAACCCTGGATTGCTTTGGTATCTTCCTAACATTCCCACTGTGAAACTAATGTCTGGTCTAGTGCAAACCTGTGTATACATCAAACTTCCCACAATAGATGCGTAAGGAATATTCATCATTTCATTACGTTCCAAATCATTCTTAAGGCATTGGTTTAGGCTAAATTTATCCCCTTTCTGTATTGGAACAACATTAGCTAAACAACCCTTCATACCAAATCTTTTTAGAACTCTTTCAATATATGTTTTCTGAGACAACCCTAACAATCCACGTGATCTATCCCGGAATATTTCTATTCCTATCACGTAGGATGTCTCTCCCATATTTTCATCTCAAAGTTACTATAAAGATAATTCTTGGTTTTAGATAATAAACCATGATCACTACTAGCAAGTAGTATATCGTCAACATATAGAATCAAAAATATAAACTTACTCCCACTGACCTTCAGGTATATACACCGATCAACAGTGTTTTTCTTAAACCCGAAAGAGATAATGGTATCATTAAACTTAAGATACCATTGTTGGGAAGCTTGTTTAAGTCCATATATTGACTTCTTAAGCTTACAGACCATGTGTTCCTTTCCCTTAAGTGTGAAACCTTCAGGTTGGTCCATATAGACTTCCTCTTCTAAACTCCGATTTAGAAAGGTTGTTTTCACATCCATTTGATCTAACTCTAAATCATAATGAACTATTAATGTCATAATGATTCTCAAAGAATCATTCTTAGACACCGGAGATAAGGTTTATTTATAATCAATGTCTTCTTTCTGAGTAAAACCTTTGGCAACTAGTCTAGCTTTATATCGCTCGATATTGCCATTAGAGTGGTCTTGAAGACCCATTTACACCCGACTTGTTTGTAACCTTCTGGCAATTCAACGAGTTCCCAAACCTCATTATGTTCCATTGATTTTAACTCATCATTCATAACATTGATCTATTTAGTAGAATCATTATTACTAATGGCTTGTGACTAAGTAACTGGATCCTTACATATCCCTATATCATAATCATATTCTTGTATATATACCACATAATCATTCGAAATAGCAGACCTCCTTTTTCTTTGAGATCGCCGTAATGTTATTCCTTGTGGTTCTTCTACAACTTGTTCATTAGTAACAACTTAATTATGGAGTTCATCATTAGGTTCTTTGATCATTCAGTTGTTCCTCGTTGTTATATAGTACAACAACTTGAGGAACAATTTCAGAAGTTTTCGGTAAAGGGATTTGTACCCTAACTTCTTGAATGATCACATCCCTATTTTCATCACACCCACTAATGTCACCATTTTCAAAAAATTTGGCATTTCCGATTTCAATAATTCTCGTACTATGATTAGGACAGTAAAATCTATACCCTTTGGATTTTTCTAGGTAACCAATAAAGTACCCACTAACTGTCCTGAAATCCAATTTCTTTTCATGTGGATTATAAGCTTTAACTTCCGTTGGGCAACCCCAAACATGCAGGTGCCTTAAACTGGGTTTCCTTCCTGTCCACAGTTCAAAGGGAGTCTTTGGAACTACCTTACTAGAAACCCTGTTTAATATATATATTGCGGTCCTTAGAGCGTACATCCACAACGATACGAGTACGAGTAATGAGGAATTACTTAACATACACCTAACCATTTCTATAAGAGTACGATTACACCTTTCAGCTACACCATTCTGTTGTGGCGTACCTGGCATAGTAGTGTATTGAGCACAAATGTCATACCTTTCAAGGAGTTCTGCAAATGGACCAGGATGTTGTCCCATTTCATCATAATTTCCAAAATATTCATCATCTCTATCAAACCTTACAATTTTCACTTTTCTATCTAATTGTCTTTCAACTTCAGTTTTGTAAATTTCAAATACATCAACAGCTTGAGATTTTTCATGCAACAGATAGATAAAGCCATAATGTGAAAAATCATCTATAAAGGTAATAAAATATTTTTCTTTACTAAAAGATGGGATGTCAAAAGGCCCACAAATGTCTGTATGAATTATTTCAAGAAGCTTTGTACTTCTTGTGGCTCCTTTCTTTGTGTGTTTCCTTTGCTTACCCTTAATGCAATCAACACACACATTAAAATCAGTAAAGTTTAGATTCGGAAAAATCTCATCCTTTACTAATCTATTTAATCTTTCACTAGATATATGACATAATCTTTTATGCCACAAGAAAGATGAACTTTCATTTACTAAGTTACGCTTAGTTCCAACATTATAATGCAAGGTTAATAAGGTTTCAATAAAAGAATTATCAAGATTTAATTTGTACAACCCATCAACAAGTGTACCAAAACCAACAAAATGAGAATTTTTAAATAAACTAAAACATTCATTCCCAAATTTAAAAGAGTAGCTATCGTGATCAAGTTTAGACATAAAAATCAAATTGCGATAAATTGAAGGAACATAAACTGTATGAAATAAATCTAAATGAAAACCACTATCTAAAACTAAACGAAAAAGTCCTGATGACTTCAACTAGTACCCTTTCCCTATTCCCCATAAAGATAAAATCATTTCTTGGATTTGTAGGTTGGGTCATAAGAAATCCCTGCATCGTATTGGAAATATGAACATTAGATCCAGAATCAATCCACCAAGTATTAGAAGGAACTTTAACTAAATTTGATTCAAAACATACTAAAGCCAAATGGTTACCTTTCTTTTCGAACCACTGCTTACGTTTTATGTAGTCTTTCTGAAAGTGTCCTGGTTTCTTATAGAAATGATACTTATCATTCTTAATTTCCTTCTTTTGACTAGATTGACCGGAATCATTCATTTTGGGTATCACACACTTAATGCCCTTTCGAGGCCTTTTCCCAAATTTCTTTCCAGCTTCTTGACTCATCAGATGAACAACATGATCACCTTGCTGCTTAAGCCTTGCCTCCTCTTGAACTAACATACTGGCCAATTCATTCACATTCCACTTGTCCTTAATAGTGTTATAGTGAATTTGAAATGGCCCATACTGAGCAGGCAAAGAGTTTAGGATAAATTGGACGAGAAAGGTCTCATCCACATCCTAAATTATTCAGTTTTGCAGCAAGGTTGGTCATCTCAAGAACATGATCATGCATGGTACGAGTACCATCAAAACGCATAGAAGTGAGATCATCCATTAATTTGCCCGCAAGAAACTTATCAGCGGAGTGGAAACGGTCTCTTATGTTATTCAGATATTCCATGGCATTTTCAGTTTGTGGAAGAGCAGTTTTGATATTGTTTGTAACAGTCATTCGCATGAACATAATGCTTAACCTGTTTGATCTCTCCCAAGCTTTATAGAGACTTTTTTCTTCCTCACTGCTTGCAACAGTAATAGCAGCGAGTTTATCAAGTTTAAGTGTTAAATCAAGATCTAACACCCCCAAATGAAACTGAACTTGGTCACACCATTCTGAGAAGTTAGTTCCAATGAGAATTGGAACAGATGAAACATGCGAGTTAAGTGAGATAGGAAGAGATACTGCAATAAAGTAATATAATAAGAAAAATGTTCACAACATAAACGCTTTGAGTTAACAACACATAACTTAATCAAATAATATAAATACAACGTATAACTATGACACTCCTTTGGGCAGTTGTAACAAAATACAATTAATGATGCTTAAAGTGTATTTATATTTATCATTTATTGGGTATTGTATTATTTAATTAAACTAAGCAAGCTATCTTTGGATATCCTATACTTAGCCAATTAAAAATACAAACAACCCCTTAATGTTAATTTAATTACTTAAAATTAAATCTCTTTGGAGATTTATTTTTCATAATTAAATTAAATCAATAACCATGAATTTTACAAAAATATAAGCATCAATAATTCACGAGTTATTGTTATTAGTGTCCTACTAATTTAATATTTATTCATTTCGGTTATGCCACTTTGGCGACTAACTAACCCCATCATATAAATATTAAATTCAAGTAGTGACTAATTAAACACCCATTTAGCATAATACATACATACGCAAATTTTATTTTATTTTATTTTTTTCTCCACAACCATAAATATTTAGGAATTAAAACAATAATAAATATATTTATACAAAATTTTATAACAATAAATAAATAAAATAATATTTTATTTTAAATTTATAAAAATGATCTTTATGCATAAATATATCATTTAATTCCTAAATTGGAGTTTTGTAATTGAATCATAAATAATTGATTCTACCATTATGTGTATGGGAGTCAAAAATAATTATTTTGCCAACTTGAAAGGTTTGACTAAAGTTTTACAATTTCTCAAAAATCAAACCATAACATTATTTTTCATTCATGTATATATCTATAAAACTATATATACTCTTAAATAGCAAAATAAATAATTGTTACATAAATAAAAAATGATTTATTATAGCAAACTTTACGGTTGCCTACACTCCTTATATCAGTAAATGACCAAAGGTGAATACACATACGTAAATTTTAAAGAGCGTAGAATTTAAAACCAATTAAAACTTTCATTATAATGCGGAAGTATGGAATTCTTGGTCATTGACAATTCCTTATATCCAGAGACATTTAAAGAATTCTAAAATCAAGGCAAGTATATCATACTGCTATATAGTTCTCTTATCCAAAAGGAGTATGCAGACTAACCATTCTAGAATAAAATGCATCTATATATATATATATATATACATAGATATTTAGAGTACAATATAAGTTTTCTTTTAAAAACTTCCCAACAATTACAGAAGCAAAACTCGCTCATTTATATATACATACATATTACGGAAATCATGAGAGTTTAGTTTTAATCATCATATATATATATATATATATATACTATTAATAAAAGTGTGAAAAAGTTTTAGTCAAAATTTTTTATGTAATTTTTCAATCCAATTTCTACCTGAATTATAACTTCATTCCAAATTTTACTTTAATTATAACCACAAAATTTAATTGAATTCTATAACTCCAATAAGTAGAGTCCTATTTGGAAGAACCAACATTTATTTATGAATTATGTATCTAAATTCTATCGCTAAAACCCAATTGAATTTTAATTGTATTAAATTACAATGAATATATAAATTAAAAATCGGATTGTGATAGAATACTAAAAGTTTAAATTATTGTTTATACTTTTTTCATTCTCTTATTATAATTTAATGACAATTAAGAATCCTAATCCTAATTAGATAAATAAAAAAAAGGAATATAAAAAATCCATCTACAATTGTATGTAATAATCCTAATCCTAAATAGAGTATAATATTTGATTATTATTTAAATAGGATTCCATCGGATTGTGATAGAATACTAAAAGTTTAAATTATTTTTTATACTTTTTTTCATTCTCTTATTATAATTTAATGACAATTAAGAATCCTAATCCTAATTAGATATATGAAAAATATATATATATAAAGAATCCATCTACAATTCTATGTAATAATCATAATCCTAAATAGACTATAATACTAAATAGAGTATAATATTTGATTATTATTTAAATAGGATTCCAAATGGTAACTCTATAAATAACCTACGTCTCTCTCTTTAAACCCTAAAATTCTCATGCATCTCTCTTAGTCCACAATTGTAGTTCTTTTATTATATTTTATCGCATTTCAAGTTTTATTGTTATAATTAGTTATATCTTTTGTGTACTTATTGATTCATCTCGTATTATGATTTTTTTATACTTTATCTTCTGTTGTTGCAATTGTGATCTTCTATTTTATTACTGTGCCTTGATTTTATAGGTTTGTATATCCATCTTCACATGGAGTGAGTTTGAAAAAAAGAGAGAATGAAAGGTATTTCGATAGTTTTGAATTTTTGTTTTCGTCTTTTTATATTGTACAATTTACTTCGTTAAGTTTTAATTTTTTTATGTGTTATGCACGTACTCTTTAACTAGCATATATATATATATAATTAAATACGTTAATACACATATGTTACAGGGATTTATACTATAATCGATTATGCCTAGAATTTTTGGAACTAATCATGCTCACATTAAGACTCCTTTTAGTAACTATCCATCAACGTGAGTATATTAAGGAGTGGTTCCTGTAACTGTTGGTAACCACCATAACGTGACCAATATATACACAACATGTATACATATTATATTTACCACTACATTATTTAAATATAATCCTAAAAATTAATGTGGGATAAAAATTATGTTTTGTGCTTTTTTCCGATGCCGGTGTAGAAAAAAAGACCTATATACGCAGTTTAAGGTTGTAATTAAGGATATCTGATTCCTTTTAGATGCAATTTTAGCGTTTCTGTAAAGAGGAGGAGGAGGAGTTAAAGTTACTTGCATAAAAATTAAAAGTTACAATCACTACTACAATATAACAGATTTATCCATGACGTTTAATTATAAAGAACACAACAAAATCCAATAATGGGAAAGGTAAAATTAATAGAACCATAAGAAAAAATTGTATAAACAAAGAAGACACACAGAAAGTAAGAATGAAATTATATTAAAAATATGGAGAAAAAATGAAAAGGAGATTGGAGAGAGGGATTATCTGGCTGCAGTACACTAGAGAAAAGAAAATTAATTATTTATAATATTGCTCAGTAGTATACTTGCTATGAAATTATTATGAATATAATTTTGTAACATAGGTAACTAATTAATGGAAGTCATAAAAATTAGAAATATTTACATTATAAGAGTCCAGAAAGATATTTAGAAGATAGAGAATTAATAACACGGAAATGTAAAGTTTGTTTAATTAAAAGAAGGGTAAATAGCTTAAACCCCCCCTCAAGTTTACTCTCTTTTTCTACTATACCCCTCAACTAAATTTAGCCCCTAAACTTTCATTTTTTTGCACCATAGGCTTGCCCTCCAAACTTTTTACTCTTTTATCCTCCAAACTTTTTATATTTTCACCTTGCATTTAACTCTCTTATAGGGTAAAGTGCAAAAAACCAATTTGCCACAATTCTATTATAAAAGACTATCCTACCCTTACTATTATATTTCTTAATTCTTTAAATTACAAAAATATTATTTCTTTTAGTTAGAATATTAATTCTACCATTTACTTTTAATGTATTAGATTAAATATACTCTCAAATGCTAAAAAATAATAATTATAAGTTCTAATTATTTTATTTGTAAATCAATTAACTTGTTATTAAATTTTAGTTTGATTTAAATCATAAAACTCATTATCCTAATTATTATTTTTATGCCAAATCAAACTTTTTTTTCATAAAAATATATTCATAAATAAATCACAAATTACTTAATAATAAACACCTGTTAATTTTCTCATATTATATATACATAGATAGTTCATTTGTTAATTTTCTTATGTTATATATATATAACATAAGAAAATATATATATATATATATATATATATATATATATATAGTTCAGCTTAGCATGTAGAGTATCAATGCATATGAAATTTGGAAATTTCATAGAACCTATCAAATGTATGGACATGCACTCAAATGTCATAATTGTATATTTAATCAAAGAACCTACCAAGTTTTCATCCAACACGAGATAATGAACACCCAAATAATAAGAAGCAAATAAAACTCATTCTCGGAAATAAGACAGAGACATTAAAAAAATGATAACATCCAAATCTGAAACCCAGGTACTGAAAATCATATCATGTAATTGGACCTAAATCTTGTTCATCTCACATCCTCTGTCTATCATCTTCCAAATTATACAACACTTGATTTTGTTTTTTTTCCCAAAAAATTATAGAAAATCAACTAAAGGGATACCAGTTAAACATTTAAATCTTTAAAGAATACTTTTGCAACCACCATTTTATTTGTCTATTTTTGTGTGTACAAAAGGCACTGAAGTCATTTCCTAGAAAAATGTTTGGTGTTTTAGTGATGGTCTTTCTTTCTCATTAAGAACTAAATTTGACAAAAAAAAAAAAAAAAAAAAAAAAAACCTAGGTAGACAATTGCTTTAAACAGTTATAGAAACTGAAACCCAAAAATTCAAAACTAGTACCAAAGAACAAGAGATAACAAAAGACTTACCGATAAGAGCTTTTGGAGTATAAATTTTCGGTATACTTATTTTCTCATGTTATATATATAGGGATGACATGCAATTTGCCCCGCCCCACTACGTTTATAATGGTTTTGGGTGCCCCATTTATATTATATTGGTGGGGATGGAGTTAGAGTTGGGGAAAAAACCCTCACATAAACGAGACGGAGACGGTTTTAGGTGTCCTCGCCCCGTTTAGACATATTAGAATAAAAAAATAAGTGTAACCTACTAATTCTAAATTTTATTTTTGTTGTTGTCTAGATTAAAGTGAACGTAATATTGGACAAACTTCTTTGTTTTTGTTATTTTCCGTAAAATGTATTATAATTTGGACTGATGGATAATTTGATATTTATTTAGGTTCTATAATCTTGAATTTCGTGTTTTAAGTATATGATTTTGTGGAATTTTTTAATTTTAAAGTAAAATATTCAAAAAAATTAGTTGTTAGCGGGTACCCGCGGACACCAATGGTTTTAAAAAACCAAACGGAAACGGGAACGGGGTGAACTCCCACCCCGTTTAGCTGATTTTGGGCAGGGATGGGATGAGGATTTCTTAACAGTTGTTGGGGCGAGGCAGGGTACACCCACCCATAACCGCACCCGTTGTCATCCATATATATATATATATAACATGAGAAAATTAACATGTGTTTATTATTAAGTAATTTGTGATTTATTTATGAATATATTTTTATGAAAAGAAAGTTTCATTTGGCATAAAAAAATTAATTAAGATAATGAGTTTTATGATTTAAACCAAACTAAAATTTAATAACAAGTTAATTGATTTACAAATAAAATAATTAGAACTTATAAAAATAAAAATAAATTAGCATTTGAGAGTATATTTAGTCTAATACATTAAAGGTAAATGGTATAATTAATATTCTAACTAAAAGAAATAATATTTTTGTAATTTAAAGAATTAAGAAATATAATAGTAATGGTAGGATAGTCTTTTATAATAGAATTGGGGCAAATTGGTTTTTTGCACTTTACCCTATAAGAGGGTTAAATGCAAGGTGGAAATATAAAAAGTTTGGAGGGCAAAAGGGTAAAAAGTTTGGAAGGCAAGCCCATGGTGCAAAAAAATGAAAGTTTAGGGAGCTAAATTTAGTTGAGAGGGTATAGTAAGAAAAGAGAGTAAACTTAAGGGGGGTTTTAAGCTATTTACCCTTAAAAGAATTTAAAACATGAAATAATTTGATCCCAGTTAAAAATAATTATTTTAAAAGTAGTGTAGTACAAGTCTGTCTTTTAATTAAAGGGTTAATTTCAGTAAACCCCCCTATACTATCCAGATTAATCAACTAACCCCTTTTTTGTCCACTTTGCCCCCTATATTATTCAATTTCATCAAATTGTCCCCCTCAGCTCACATTTTGACTCAAAATGCCTAAACTACCCTCAATCAATAATATAAAGGGGTTTGTTGATTCAACCATTTAAATTTTTTTTTTTTCAAAAATCAATTATATTTTTCACAAAAATCATAAATTCAGAAATATATATATATATTTCTTTTGCAAAAAATCTTCAACATATGAAAATTCATTTTTCCGAAAATCTGCAACATATGAAAAAATATATATTTCAAAATTTTTTGCGAAAATTTTTTTTTCCGAAAATCTGCAACATATGAAAAAAAAAATTTCAAATTTTTTTTTTGCAAAAAATCATTTTTTTCCGAAAATCTGCAAAATATGAAAAAAAAAAATTCAAAATTTTTTTTGCAAAAAATCATTTTTTTCCGAAAATCTGTAACATAAGAAAAAAAAAATTTCTAAATTTTTTGCGAAAAAAAACAAATTTTCCAAAAATCTGCAACATATGAAAAAAAAAATTTCAAAATTTTTTTTGCAAAAAATCATTTTTTTCCGAAAATCTACAACATATGAAAAAAAAAATTCAAAATTTTTTTTGCAAAAAATCATTTTTTTCCGAAAATCTACAACATATGAAAAAAAAAAATTCAAAATTTTTTTTGCAAAAAATCATTTTTTTCCGAAAATCTGCAACATATGAAAAAAAAAATTTCAAAATTTTTTTTGCAATAAATCATTTTTTTTTCCAAAAATCAGCAACATATGAAAAAAAAAAATCAGAATTTTTTTTGCAAAAAATCATTTTTTTCCGAAAATCTGCAACATATGAAAAAAAAAATTTCAAAATTTTTTTTGCAATAAATCATTTTTTTAAAAACCTGCAGCATATGAAAAAAAAAAAAAATTTATGTTCCAAAATATGAATTTTTTTCCGAAAAAAATATTCTTTTTACCAAAAATATATATTATGTTTCAAAATATGATCGTTTCCAGGAAATATATATATATATATCTTTCTGAATTTATAATTTTTGTGAAAAATATAATTGATTTTTGAAAAATAATTTTTTTAAATGGTTGAATCAACAAACCCCCTTATACTATTGATTGAGGGTAATTTAGGCATTTTGAGTCAAAATGTGAGCTGATGGGGGCAATTTGATGAAATTGAATAGTTTAGGGGGCAAAGTGGGCAGAGAAGGGGTTAATTGATTAATCTGGATAGTATAGGGGGGTTTATTGAAATTAACCCTTAATTAAACAACTCTATAACCCGTAATGTTGATGTACTTCCTGCAATTTTGGTAAGACTACCCAACAAATAATACTACAACTAAGATTAAACTGTAGAGTTCCGGTAGAGATGGAGTTTAACTATATTTAGGTTTAAAATTAAATTATGCGGAAACTCTTTGTACTTTTTAGAGAGTCACTTTCATAAAGGAATTAGAATAAAAAAGAATATAAAATATATAATTATAGTAATAAATAAGATGGTGTATAAATCTGTTTAGATAAAAGTTAAATAGATAATAAAATTATAATTATATGATTAATAAAGACTAAAACTCTCCTAGATAAGTATAATTGGTTTTGAGATAATTTAAAATTTTAAAAATAAAATACAAAAGATAATTTAAAATTATAGTCTCCTAACTACATCACGGAATTAAGATTAAGATTGTAGATGTATAGTTGAACTATGCCAGTTTGAGGTTTCTTTGTGCAAGAGAATTATTCATGGAACTATTCCACGATATGTGGGATGATCAGGATAGTCTGGAAAACAGTAGTATTCTTCATAGAACCGTTCCAAGAGATGACAGATATGTTGTTGCCAATCATCAGGATAAGCAGGAGAATTATGTCAGTTTGAGGTTTCTTTATGCAAGAGAGCAGAAGGAATACTGGCCAGAAGGGATATGATTTGAATGGCACAACTGGCTGCGAAGAAGATCATGGAACCCGAGCAGATCATACATACAAGTATTTTCATGGCCTGTAAAGAAAGCGGTGAAATAATTCTTCTGGATGAACAAACAATCATTTGTTGTAGAATATATTTGTCGCTTAGACCAGAAAATGAACATGGGGTATTGAAATGGAGTATTTCGAAACTTGTTCTGCCAAAAAGGAATATCACCAAACAGCAAGAGCCATTTCCATAGGCGAAGATATTTAAGTTCAATGTTGTTGAGTAAACACTGAGCCAAGTATCTAAGCATGAGAAACTTGTCAAAAACAATCCCAACTGTATAAAGATCAACAAGATAGCAGAGCAAAAGAAAAGCTTCTTTGGAAAGATGAAAATAAAAATTGGGGTGAATTTCTATTTGGGTGAGGAAAGGATAGACTGGGTGAAATGGTAGGTTCTTTAAAGGTCCTGCATCTAAACTATAACGAAACATATACAAAAACTGGGGAGACTGACACATTTGAACACTGCGAGAGATAAGTGTTTTTTCGAGGAGAAGACTCTAGAGGTGAAATGGGAAAGGAAGAGGCTCGAAACATGAAATTATCGAGAAATAGAAACAAGAGTTTGAAATCACATTGATCTCATTTTTCAGTCTGGACAAAAAATCAGGAAGTATATTAGTATTTCCTTTTATATGAACTGCATCAAAACTCCAATTTGAAAACCAATTTGCCCATCTTAAAAGTTGAGCTTG
Organism: Cornus suecica; assembly: GCA_963922005.1. NCBI lineage: Eukaryota > Viridiplantae > Streptophyta > Magnoliopsida > Cornales > Cornaceae > Cornus > Cornus suecica. The sequence goes on along the minus strand of OY998241.1, from coordinate 54,157,841 downwards.
AGGAAGGTGTTTGTGCTTAAATTTGAGCATGTTTAGAAAACTCATCAAATTAGTTTCAATTTACAAATGGTGACCTATCATATGAAATTCAAATTTTTCAATGCTACGCTTGATAGTAAGAATTTCCTTGTAGGTGGAGTGATAATGAAGTTCAGACTCAGAAAAAGAACCACTTTTGTATCCACAAATTATGCATTTATGATCAAGGGTTTCTTCAAGAAGAACAACACCCTAACAAAAATCAGAAGCATCAGTTTGTAGGATACTTTTTCCATCAGAGGGTATGGTCAAAAGAGGAAGGTTCTTGGAAAGTTTTTTCAGGGTTTGCACTGCTTTTGTATGATGAGAAGACCAAGGCAAAGGATTTTTCTTTAACAGAGCTGAAAGGAGTTTCCGATATTAGGCCAAATGAGGGATGAATTCAACCATATAGTTAACAATTCCAAGAAATTGTTGAACTTGTTTGACAGAAAGAGACTCATCGGGAAAATTATCAAGTTGACTGGCTACATGGGGTTGCAAAAGATATTGTCCTTTCAAAATTTTCATTCCTAAGAATTCAATTTCAGATTTGCCTAAGATCATTTTCTTTTCTGAGAGCATGATGCCAAAGGTCTGGACAATCTAATGAAAAGCTTGAATAAAGGTAGTATGAGATTCACCATCTGGTGAAAAAAGGAGGATGTCATCAATGTAGACCAGGGCTAAAGGTAGGATTGGGGCAAAAATCTTTATCATAGCTTGCTGGAAAAGAAAATGAGTTGTTTTGAGGCCAAAAGGCATAACGGTCCAATGGTAATGACGATCAGGAATACAAAACCCTATTTTGGGTTGGTCGTCATGATGAATTCCTAACTGCCAAAATCCGGCTTTAAGATCGAATTTGGAAAAAACTTGAGCTTTTGGCAGATTAGAAAAAGCACATTTCTGTGAGGAATAGGAAATTTGTTATCTTGAAGGAAGGGGTTAAGAGGTTGGTAGTTGATTACCAATCTGAGTTTTTCCCTTATTTGTTCTGATCTTTTGTTGACATAAAAGGCTTCACAAGCCCACTGGAATGTTGTGGGTTCAACAAGACCTTCATTCTGAAGTTGTTGAAGTTCTTGAAAGACAAGTTGGTTGTGATCAGGGTTTATACCATGATGGGTGATTTTGGTGGGGTTAATATCCTCATTTTTCTTAAAAGGATGTGTGATGAAGAAATCAAGATTCTTCCAAAGAGGACGAGAACATTTGGTTAAGAATTGGGAATAGGAATCAACACAAGAGGTTTGAACTATGGCTTTTTAGAAAGAAGGCAAATCTTCAAATGATGAGAGATTTAGCTGAGTGGTCCATGGGAGAAGGTAGTTCCTATATTTCAAACCTTGTTTTAACCAAGACACTTTGTGAAGAGTATACAGGAAATCAAACCCAAGAATAAGATCTTTTCCAGGAAGATCTGAACCATAAACTTGGTGGGTAATGGTATAGCCAGGGAAGAGTTGGATCCGAATGGGTTTGCTTTTGAGTGTGATAACAAAAGTTTCTCCATTAGTTGCCTTAAAAGGGTAGAAACAAGACTGCCAATAAGAACGAGGGAGGATTGCAGGGTTAAGTATGGAGGAAGCAACACCAGTGTCTAAGAAAACTATAACAGATATGGGTTTTTCATATTTGTCAAGGAGGAGTTGTATTTGTGCCAAAGGCTGGATTAAAAATGATGGCAAGGTGGATGGCACAATTGACTGGATTTCATAGAGGTCTTCGGGATCAGATTCTAAAGAGGAATCAGATTCAGAAACTAAGGTATCCAAGGAGAGGACAAAAATGGTCTCTGTAGTGGCTTCATCATCCACAGAGAAAAGGGATTCAACATCTGCAGTATCAAGATCAACAGTATGGCAAGAGAGAGATTGAATCAATTTTTCTCTGGAAGATTTCTGAGAGCATTGTTTGGCATAATGAACTTTCTTTTTGCAAATATAACACCGATCAGATTTGCAATGATCTCGAAAGGTATTTTTCTTGAAATATTGTCATTTCTTCCTTCTGGGAGAGGATCTGGAGAACTTATAAGGTGTTCGAGATTTCCATTTCTGGAAATGTTTGGATTTGCCAGAGGAAGGACTACAATCACATTTCTTATTCGTGCACTTGATTAATAGATCAGGTCATTCACAAGCTTTTCCAAGAAGCTTCCCTTGTTCTGCAAGTCTTTTGAGAAACTTTTGATGGTTATAAAGTTTTTCTACAGTTTGGAGAGCATTCTAATAGATAACACTAAGAGATGTATTGTTCAGTGCCAAATACTTGGTTTGGAGGAGCCGGAAAGTTTCATTCCCCAGAGGTTCAGGAAGTGAATTTAGAAAATATTGTTTCAAATTTACATCATCAATCCTCCAAGAAAATAAAATCTTTGGGACATGCGGTCATAATGTCTTTCAAGATCTTTCCTTTTGAACAAACAACATCTCATGCTAAGATATTCTTCTCACACAGTATTTTGATGAGTATCAGTAGAACCAAGAAATTCTGTGTGAAGAACATCAATGAACGTTGCAATAGATGGAACTTGCTTTAACTAGAGGGTTTGGTATTCTCCAAGAGAGAGATACCATTGGCGAAATCGGCCAAGAAATCAGGAAACACACTTTATAAGGACATTTTGTAAAGTGGTATTGGGAGTCAGCATCTCAGTAGTGCACCGGGCATGGATTTCATAAAGTTTCTCAATCCATTTAAAAGGAGGGAGATAATCAAAGGAAAATCCCTGAGTAGCTGGATTAAAGAAAGAAGGTTGATCAAAGGAAGGAGTTGGAGTAAGATTTTCTCCTGGATGATCATCAACTTCTTTAACGATGGGCTCAGGAGGAACAGGATCTAGTTGAACCATATGGATATGACTGGAAAACATAATGTCTTCAGAATCTGTAGAAGAAACAGTCTGAATTTTCCATTGCATCTGACTGTTATGGTATGGTGGCAAGGGTATAAAGAAGCTCAAACAAAGGATTTGTAACGTTAGGCTAGGATTCAGATCTGGTTGGATTAGGCAAAGTGGAAGATGTAGTTTCGACCATAAGCTGTGAAGTATGAGTTTTTCCTTTAGGATCAACAGATGGAGAGGAAACTGGAGCTGGGGAGGGTGAAGGAAAAGGAAATGGTTTAGAAAATGAAGGTTTAGTCGGTAATTAAACAAAGGGTTTAGAGGTAAGTTGAGGAGTATCATGATCAGGAGAAGCAAAAATGTTGGGTTTGTTAGAACTTGATGGCCAAGAGGTTAAAGGCTGGGATATCGGCAAAGGTGGAACTGTATTGGGAAAAAGGTTCGAGGATTGATAGGAGGAGAATAAATCCATAGGATTGGATTGTTGAGGAATGGATTGTTGGGTATATTGTTGTGCCTGAAGGGATTGAAGTTGAAACTTTAAGGTGTTTCATTTCAGCATCTTTCTGATAAAACACTGAAGTGAAAGTCTGGTTGGAATAGGCCATTTGAAGCAATTCATTGTGAACAGATTGAATCTTTTGCTGAAGATCATGAATGAGCAGCTCCAAAGAGGTAAGTTTGTGCTGAAAGGTAGCTTCAAGAGCTTGTTGAGAATTTGTTATTCTCTGAAGGATCTTGTTCTGAGCTAATGAATTAGAAGACTGCCAATTTATAGCTGCCTCAGCTGCGGAAATGGATTTGGATGAACCATCAGGATTAATGGTTGTAGGATCTGAGATTTTGTGTTGATGTGTAGTCTTTTCTTGTGGGATGTAGTACTGTAGAGGTGGAAAATCTTCATCAGACCATGAGGATGATGGGGTAAACATGTAACAAGGTATTGGTTGAGAGGGTGATTGCAATACTAGTGGATGATGAGGACTTGGTGGTGGTTTGCAAGGAGAAGGTACTGGTTTAGGTTTAGGCTTGGGAGATTTGTCATAGGTAACATAATAGTCAAATCGGCCAGAGGGTTCCCCAAGGAGACCAACTGTGGAATCACTAGATTCATAGCGCTCACGCAAGAGTTGCTGAGAAGATTTTTTCTTAGCTTTTTTGGATTTTTTGGATTCCTCAAAATCATCGGCATAAAGATAGTCATCACAGTCACAAGAATCAAAGAACTTATGACCAATCACTAGATCTTGAAAATAGTATACTGGAACTCCAAAAGATTGGAAAGATTTAATCAAAACCTGGAACTGGAAATTTGAAGGACAAATTTCAATGAGGTTTATTTCTGAAGGAAAAATATGGAGAGGATTGGATGAGGAAGTAGCTTGAGAAAAAACTATCTCAACAGTTCCATTGGGACGAGAGGTGAAGGTGGGATCAACAGATTGAATGATGACAGGTTGGTGGAGATGGGTTTTTTCATGCAGTCACCCAAGATTCTGGAAGAAGCTTTATGAGTTCAGGGCGAGTAATCTGCTTAGTGCCCTGATATGGATTATAGTGCCATCCACCACCACAACCATGGACGTGAAATGAAGCAATAGGTTGTCTACAATGACACTTCCTGATATATATTTCTATAACACTATGGAGGCCCTTGCCACAAATAAACCACAACTGTTATGTTTAATGGAACAACCTATTTGTTGTTTCTACATCAAAGTCAACATTATGGTGCATAAAAAAACCGTATAACCGATCCAAACCGAATCAAACCGGTGCTTTGATTCCGTTTTGAAATTGGTTTGGTTTGGTTCCGATCTCAGACTGTCTAGAACCAAACCGAACTGAATCGATATATATTTATTGTTGATATATATATATATATATATATATATATATATATATATATATATATATATATATAACTTACCTATATAGATAAGTTCTATTTAATAAAATTATATATAATACCAAATAAATATAAATTAATATATTAAATAAAATAATATATTCATCATAATCGTTTTATAACATTCAAAAAAATATTAGACGCATACACATAAAAAATCTTATATTTTATAACCCTTGTCATCCCTCACATTCACTTTCGCCGCCAGCCACTAGAACCCATTTCCTCATTACCACCAGCTTCAATACTCTATACAAAAGGTTAGTTCTTCTCTTCTCTCCCCCTCTACAAATTTTTAAATATGTGTTAGTTCACACACAAACCCTGACACATACACAAACAACTCATCTCAACAAAGTCACAGTTGAAACTGAAAAAAAAAAAAGAAAAAAAATCAGGACACAGAGTTGTGGGTACCTAGTGTGTGTGATGTTGCGCGTGTGTTGGGGGGCCTTGTTATGAAATAATTACTTTCCTAGAATATTATATCAAAATTCAGTATTGATTTTGTGTTTTTTTTTTAAGAAGGTTCATTATTTATTTAATTTTTTTCTTTTGGAATTTGATAGTGCTTAGTGCTTTGATATTGGAGTAATATGATTTTTTTTTTTTTTTTTATTTTAGTAATCAGTAGTGCAATTTTTTATTTGAGAAATTCTTATTCTTAGTTTTAAAATTAACATGATTATTTTTCTTAGTTTATGATGATATATGTATGAACCGAACCGATCTTTTGTTCAAATCATTCACAATGAAAATTTCTACAATTCAGGTTTCAACTCTCTTCCCAAGCTCATCCAATTTAGATCTTGATTCCTTCATTCCTTCTGTGCTCATTCAACAGGGTATTGATGAGTGGTGCCAATGAGCTCATCGTCATATTCTCCACGCTCACGACTCTCTAACCATTTCTTTCCTGTATATGAAAGCTAATAATTCACCATCTCTCAGGAATATAGGTTGCTTTAGAGCCATTTTGTAGATGTAGGGAGGGGTCATTATAATTCTTCTCCACAACCAGATAGTAACTAATAACAGCCATCCCAAAGCGATTGCTCCACTAACAAAAAGATCACTATGTTTCCATAATAAATTTAAGGGCAAAGGGCGGAAAAAAAAAAACCATGGTTTTAATTTGTACAAATAACACCCCTCATTCATTAGAGACAAGAAAGTGCGTTAATTATTCAAAAATATTGCAAACACACTCTTATTGTGAATGAACCATTAGAATTAGAATAAGACCGTCAGTGTATCATGTGACTAGCACACGACCTATTAATTCCAAAAAAAAAATGCACCTTCCATATACCAATTTTGCCCATCATGTCCTACATAGGCAAAAGTGCCAAAAAAAAAAACTTGAATTTTTCCCAAGTGAGCAAAATACCCCATGAACTTTAAAAGTAAACAAGATACTCCCCTCTTGTTTTAAAGTGAGCATTTTGCCCTCTTCAGTCATTTATAAATGAGTCAAGGGGGCAAAGTGCTCACTTTTAAAACATAAGAGGGGTATCTTGCTCACTCTTAAAGTTAAGGGAGGTATTTTGCTCACTTGGAGAAAATTCAGGGGACTTTTTACACATTTGCCTATTGCATTTTACCGTAATCTACAATATACATTGACAATATCGTCATTTTACATTTTTATATAATATACTAAGGGGTATATTAGTCATTTACCCCTAGAGTTAACGAGGCTTAACGTCAGCCCCTTCTTTGATTCAAAAATGAATTATAAGGGTTCTTTTACACTTGCAAGGGGTATTTGATCATCTTAGAAACCATAGGGGTGTTTTTAGCCCTTTGCCCTACATTTAACCATCACAGCCCTGCAACTCAAACTAAAATGATTTTGGGTATGTCAGTGAACCAGTCCTATCCATTTAACAATTTTGATTGGGCATTTTACTAGCATGAAAAAACAAACAGGATTCGAGCAAAGAAAGAGATTAAATATCAGTAGGGGTGAATCCTGGATAGACTGGCCAGAGGTACATGGATACATAAATTAGTACCTCAGCCCCATAAGTCTCAATAGCACAATAGCAGTAAAAAGGCAAAAACAGAAAATAAGCAAAGCATGCAAGCCCAAAAACCGAGATTCTACCAACAGAATCTCAGTCAGAATAGTAGAAACCTAAAGAACCGATAATAGCCGCATATATGATACATTGCAGGACAGAGTTCAAGTGCACATTCCTGCTAACAAGGGTGCACCTTCATGTTTAGAATTTGTTAATCACCATCGACCCTCAATCCTCGATTGCTATGCAACAGACCAGCAAATCACTGCATAACAGCATCATTTGTTTAATCATCATATATCCAGCAAAATTGAATAATAACATAATAAAAATAAAGATTTTGAGCAACCCTTCAACATAAATCATGTGACATCTTTCAAAAGAAACTATAGCTACAAAGATTTGACTTCAATTCATATGTAGTGGTTGATAAGCACAGAATCGGTGCCTTGGATAAGGTATGGGGAAAAAATTAGTTTAAGTTTTTCCCAGTTTCATATCCAGGGGGTGAATTCATTGCTCCAACATGCAGCATAAATGTACAATAATGGCCAAAAAAGAAAAGGAAAATAAATACAAATCAATGACGGAATAGCACATAAAAGAAAAAACATGATCAGGTTTACTTCTAATTCAATAAAAAAAAAATTAACAACATTTAGATAAAAATGTTACAATAAAAGTGATCCAACTGGAATTGACAGTAAAAATAGTTCATGCTAAAAAAATTAGAAGATAATCTTACAACTGTGGCAAGGAACTTTAGAGAAACTAGTGCTCTATTTGGTTGGGAGGAAGGATGGATGGAAGCAGGATGCTTTCATTGGTTGATTGGGAGGGAATGGAGAAAGAAATTAAGAATGAGGCATCCCTCTAGGCTCATCTTTTCTTCATCTCCCAAATAATGGGCAGATAAGGGACGGAAAGGAGTAATTGTCACAAAAATATGAAATCAATACAAGTGAGTAAGAGGGGAGGAGGTTTAAGGATTAGGTGAGTTTGACGTCAATCAAGGCCACATGGCCCTTATAATATTTTTTTCTCTTTAATTATTCACCAAATTACTTGGTTGAATGCCATACAAGGACAAGTTGGTATGTTTATGTTCAAGGCATTCTCTATCTATCCTTCTAACCAAACAGAAGAAAGATGTTACTCCTTTCCTTCCCTTCCCCTCAACCATACTAAGGCTTCGTTTGGTAGGAGAGATTTGAAAGGATTTGGGGAGAAAAGAAAAGAAAGGATAGTGCTATAAGTGTTTGGGTTGACATCTTAAAGAGAAGAGAAATGATTTGGAGGGACAAGCCTATAACTACAAAACCCTTTGGTGTTATCCCTCCAAAAATGAGAAGATTTGGAGAGAAAAGAAAGGATAGCAACTTTAAGTATTAAAATGACAAAACTATCCTCTATAATTAAAAAACAACTTTATTAACTAAAGGATATACTAGTAATTTAATTATTATTCTTTATTTCCTTTTATCTCATTTGGCTTATCTAAACAAGAATGATATCATTTCTTTTCTTTTCTTTCATAATCTATCCAAACATAAATTTAAAATATTGTTATCATTTCTTTTCTTTTCCTTTTCCTCATAAGTAATGTTATCCTTTCATTTCTTTTCTCTCTATTCCATCCAAACGAACCCTAAGGAATGGATGGGTAGCCTCTCACGCGGCCCTTCCATCCCGTGTCTTCTTTATTCCATTCATTTTCCCCTCCCTTTTACCAAATAAAACATCGGGGAAAAATTCTTTAAAAGAAAAAAGGTGGTGGAGGGATGATATGCAATAAGCAATAAAAGTAGAAGAACGAATTTCAAAGAAGGGGGAAAAAAAAGATGATACAAAAAATTATAAAAATAAAATAAATAAAAGGGAAGCTTAAAAATTGGTTGTTAAAGCTAAAGAAAATTTATTATGCGAGTCTTTGGAAAATTGTGAATGAGAGTCGAACAACTTTTATCAAGTTAGGTGTATAAAAGATACATAACAAGTATATTAGTATATTAGTTAATGAGAATGACCTTTTATAAAAGCCAAAAAAAAAAAATCAAAAACTAGTGAATGAGTAATGTTATAGAGAAGAATATACAAGTAACAAGGGAAGGACGAATGAAATTATAATAAGTAGCGGTAGAGCTGGCAAAAACACGACATGAATTAAAAGGGTTAGAGTTGATCATAAAAGAGTTGAAGCTGTATAAAAGTCGACCTGGACACAACAAGTTTGACACGATTATATTTATATTTCATTTTATTTTCTTCTCTTTCTTTTTATTTTTTTCTCTTTTCTAATGGGTCATGGGTTAAAATATATCAATAAACTATTACTAGATCGTATCAAATTCAATTTAATTTTGCTGACAATAGGTTAAATAGTTCGTTTCGTGTTGAATTGTGTCAAATTTAATTTAATATCTTATAATAAATAAGCTAAATAGATTATATGGGTCGACACATGGGTCAACACGGATAATCTGTGGGTTGGATTAGGATTGAGCATATTCGACACGTATATTAACCAAATCTTTTTTGACACGACACAATCTCAACCCGACACGATCTTAACCCACCGACACGAATTAGCAGCCCTAAGTAGTGGACTACGTTAAAAAAATTGGGTTATAATAAAGCGGTAAGAAAATAGGTAATAACCAAGGTACAGGACGTGATAACATATCTAAAGAGGCACGGAAAATTTTAGGACATAAAAAGTCATAACGAAGTTATAGATGAAGAAAACGTGTAAAATAAATGGAGGAAAAGCAGTATAGTACCATTTTATACATACAAACAACAAAATGATACAAAATTGTAAAGATTAGAGAGAAAATAAATTGAAGAGCCATACAGATAAGACATTTTAAGAGATAATCGAATCTATTTAAGGAAAAAAAACTTAACATATGAATTAGCATATAGATGTGGATCTTCAATGAATCAGCACATAGATACACTATAGAGGCCACATCCTTAACAAAAATAAATAATAATAATAATAATAATCTGTGAGAATTATGCAAGTAGGTAAAAATTAGATGTTGTACTCCGTTCAAAGAGAATAATGATCTTCCTACTACACGACGGATAAATGTAAGGTCCAAATCTATATACCATAGTATCTGATGAAATAAAGGGCATCTTGAAGACATCACAAGGTGCACATTGTTTGCTGATGATACAGTACTATTGGATACCTCAAAGAAGGCAATAGACAGAAAACTAGACAAATGAAGAAGTGCTTTAAAAGAAAAGGAGTATGTAAAGCTAAAGCAAAGTTGAAATCTAAGTTAAATGAAAATATCAATGATGAACGATATATAACTACAACAATCCAGGATCGAAGAGTTTCTTCCAATAACCATTTGTTGAATATATGGTACGTATTACGAAAAGATATGGAGAATGAAAATATAAATGATGAACGATATATAACAACAATCCAGGATCGAAGGGTTTCTTCTAATAACCATTTGTAGAATATATGGTACGTATTACGAAAAGATATGGAGACATAGATGGCAATGCAAATGGTAAGATTAAAGTTAGCAGAACAAAATGGAGATGAGTAATTGTATCCTATATAACAATGGAATTTCGAATAAATTACAAGGAAAATTTTATCACACTTTTTAAGCTAGATATATTAAATGAAGGAGAATGTTGGATGTCAAAAAAGAAAAGTTTAAGCGCAAAAAAACTCCCTATCATATAAAAAATGAGCAAATACCCACCTTGAGTTTTATTAACCACCTACATTTCTCAGTTTGTGCAAATAAATGCTCCATCAATTTACTGTTAAGAGAAGATAAAGAATTCTAAATCTAAAGTGCCCTTAAGCAGTGTTGTTAAGAGGCTCGCCTAGGCTCCAGCTCCTTGAGGCGCAACTATGTGTGGGCAAGAGCGCATTTGATAACATTTGCGCCTTAATTATGAAGTATGAATGCTTTAGTAATAATTGTATTTTTTTCATTATATTTTTCATTGTGTGCCTCACTTCACTCAGGCACGCGCCTCGCATTTCACACCTCTCTTTCTCTTAGTCGTCCCAAGGAACAAACACTCCACCCCAGCTCTACTTCCATTCATTTAATTTCCTCTCTCCCGAATAAAACCAGAAAAATAAAGACGAGAGTTGAAACTGGAAAAACAAAGAGAGAGAATATAGCGGAACAGACTAAAAAGAGGGAGTCAGGTCCGCGTAGTGGAAGGATGAGAACTAGGTAGTTTTGCAATCAGGTCCTCGTCGTGAGAAAATCTGTATGTTCTCACCCCTTTTTGTTCTATTTCATAATTTTAAATTGAATTGTTTCTTTTGTTTTAATAACTTTTTTTTTTACAACTAAGATGTGTAAAAAGGGCACTCAAAAGGGGAATGAATCCCAAAGTACAAAAGAAGCGCGGCCTAAGGACTGAGAGAATCCAAAAAGACAATCATTTACTCTATAGATTTACAATATCTACCATGCACCCAATAAAAAGACAATAAATCAAGGTGTCCTTAATGGAGCCAACCGGGGACTCAATCCCATCAAAACATCTGTTGCGCTCCAACCAAAGACACCACCAAAGGCAAAGGAGCGCAGCCCTCCAAAAAGCATGGCCATGGGGCCCCACATAACATCCTCTCCACGCATTAAGAATACCAAGAACAAAGGAAGGCATGATCCACTATACACCAAACAAAACAAAAAGCATACTCCAACAATCATAAGCGATTGGGCAATGAAGATCACTCTGTGGACTCTCCGCCAGACATACACATGAAGCATCGATCGACAATGATCGGGTTTCGTCACCTGAGGTTATCCAAAGTGAGGATTTGACCACAACCCGCGGTGCTTGTGTGAATTTTTGTATCGCAAATTGTCTGTTTTGCGCTTTCCCTTTATTTGTGGATGTAAAGATACAGACTGCATTGGCTGCAAGTTCTTGACAATTATAGTACTTTGATATGTGATTACCTCAGTACCATGCATGTAAAGTGTTTTCTGGATATGGTTCAGAACTCATAGATTTGATTTGGTTATTCTAAGGTTGTTTAATAGCTTGCTTATTTATATTAAAAAAGATACAAATATATGCATTCTTGCCAATTTATGTCTATCCACACTATTGTCATACTACAGCAGAAAGAGAGAGCAAGAGAACAACAGCATACGTACATGCAGCTGAGAAAGAGAGAGAGAGAGAGACATTGGGCATCCAAACATGTTGTAATTGTGTTAAATATATATAGATAGATAGATAGAAAGATGGCTACTAGTCCTAGAGGCATTTTGGGATTTCTAGCGAATAAATTTTGGGGGGTCGAAATTTACAGGAGATGGATATTTTCGACAGGAGGGGACAATTTGCACATGTTTTTCAAATGTTAATAGCAAAGAAAGGAAGGGGGGGCACAATATTTATCTTGCAGAACTAAAAGAGGATTTCTGGCAAATACCAAAAAGATATAAAGAAGACGTATGTTTATAGGTGAAATGAGAAATGCTTAGATGAATGATCGGAGTGACTAGAAAAGATAAGATGACTAATCAACGTGTAAGGTAGAATGTAGGAGTAGCGTTGCATTTTACCAAAAATGATATAGATGAGATGAGAGTGCCAACATGAATGATCGGAGTGACTACAAAAAATAAGAAGGATAATCAACGTGTAAGGTAGAAAGTAGGAGTAGCGCCAACATATAGGTATAAACCAGGAGTTGCACCGAATAGTGAAAGAAAAATGCTATTAGATAAAATGAAAAGAAGGCGTAGGTGGTATGGTAATATACATTGTCGACTTGTACATGTTGTGGAAAGAAAGAAAGATATGTTGCATACAAGGTAAAAGAGAAACAGACTCACCAAATAACAAGGGATTTCTAAATAATAATTTTAGCTGGATGGAAGATGTATGGCTTATAGTAATAAAAACATTCATACAGCTGACCCATACAAATTGGACAAGGGTAAGGGTGAGGAAAATAACGAAACTACAAGAGATGCAATGCCAAGCCTGTGTCGAACTCCAATTGAGAATTCAATAAATTAGATCTTCCCATCCTCCAACCAGTGCACTTTGCTGAGTTCTATTCTTGCACACTATGAGTAGTAAGTAGAGACCAAGAAAAGACTAACTTGGCAAGCTATGATAGAAGAGCCAGTGTTGACGAGGAAATGACTAATAACCTAGAAGGCACCCCACCTTAGGAAACTATCCTCAAATATCATCCAGGGTTCACTACTTTATTCTATGCCACTAAACCTTAACATCAGCAAATAACTTCTTTCCTTTCCATTCTATCCTAAGATAAGTAAATCAAATCCCCCTCCTGCCCCTCCTGCAAAGAACCCCGCCACGTACCTTGCATAATGCTCAAATAGAGTGGAATGGGAAAAAAAAAAAAGAGTCATGTAAGCAACCCAAGGAGTTTGAGTTGAGAGACAGAGACGGTGTTTACAAGGAAATGGCTAATAACCTAGAAGGCACCCTTACGAAACCCTCCTCAAATATCAGCCAGAGTTCAATACTTTATTCTATGCCACTAAACCTAAACATCAGCAAATAACTTCTTTCCTTTCCATTCTATCCTAAGATAAGTAAATCAAATCCCCCTCCGGCCCCTCCTGAAAAGAACCCCGCCACGTACCTTGCATAATCCTCAAATAGAGTGGAATGGGAAAGAAAAAAAAAAAAAGTCATGTAAGCAACCCAAGGAGTTAGAGTTGAAAGACAGAGTCGGTGTTTACAAGGAAATGGCTAATAACCTAGAAGGCACCCCACCTTAGGAAACTATCCTCAAATATCAGCCAGGGTTCACTACTTTATTCTATGCCACTAAACCTAACCATCAGCAAATAACTTCTTTCCTTTCTATTCTATCCTAAGATAAGTAAATCAAATCCTCCTCTTGCAAACAACCCCGCCACGTACCTTGCATAATCCTCAAATAAAGTGGAATGGGAAAAAAATCATGTAAGCAACCCAAGGAATTAGAGTTGAGAGAAAACAATCCAGCAAAAGCAGAAGCAAATTTTGTCCTTTAAGATGATTTTACAGGTGGCTTACGATTCTTGGTGTATGGCCTCTTCAGTATTCAGTGGACTATGTCTGCTTCAGTTCGTGATGTTCTTGACGCTTGGAGTGGTAGTTCTGTGTGGCTTCATGCCCGCAATTTTTGGAGGGCAACGCCCCTTTGCCTTTGTTGGAGTATTTGGTTGGGGCGCAACAGTCGCTGTTTCGAGGGGATTGAGTCCTCGATTGGCCAAGGATCTTTTTATTTCTACTCTTTTTTATTGGGTAGAGAGTAGATATTCTAAAGAGGAAAAGATTGTTTTCTTGGGATAGCTTGGCCCATAGGCCAGCCTCTTTTGTATTGAGGAACGCACTCCCCTATTGAGTGCCTTATATATATTTCTTACTTTTGAAAAAAAGAAAAAAGATGATTTTACAAGTTGAAAGTGGGATTAGAAAATTCCATATGAACCGTCCAAACTCCAAAGTCCGCATGGACATGTTTAAGTAAAAGGAAGTAGTGGATGTCAAACTAGGTAGATGGAATGGGTAGGGTGCATTGCTATGTGACCCAAAAGCTTAAATTATTAGGAGGATCCAACACCTAACCTATATATTCTCATTTCACTTCCCATTCAAGTTCAATGTGATCCAACCTCTAGCATTCCGCCAAACCCGACTCAACACGTCCTCGGTGCAATGGGGCCACCCTATCCGGAGTCCTTTAAGGCCGTTTGACGTGACACCGGATCAAAGACCGAGTCTGGCTCCGATACCAATTGTAATGGGTCAAATAATTAGCTATCTAACTAAAGAACTTAAACCATTAGGCAGGATTAACACCCACCTCATATATATATATATATATATATATATATTTCACTTCCAATCTGGATCCAATCTAACTCTACCACACAAGTTAGCTTGCATGCAGGACCTAACAATTAAAAAGTAAAACTTTGCCAACATGTCTATTGTCATTAGTGTTTTTAATACTTTCATATTGCATGATACAGGCACAATGTTATCAAAGCCACAAAACAAGCGCAAGTCTTGCGCCTCAACAAGTCTGGAGCCTAGATGCGCCTTTAACAACACTGATCATGTTTAATTATTACAATTAAAGACACAGATAATAATATCCTGTTCGGAAGGCAAATTTATGTCTAATGAAACGAAAGTAATCAATAGTACCTCATTGGTAGAAATTGAAGAAATGAGCTAGCGAATGGAAATATTACAACTAAATGTACAATATTCCTATGAAGGATATATGTGCATGAATTACAAGAAAGCAGGAAGCCACAACAAGTCGACACCAGAGGATAATTGAAGATTTAAAGGGGGTGATTCAATGACATGTGGGTTCCCACACGCGTCAATTTGGAGAGTGATGCCCTTGTGCCTTGGTGGTGCAGTTGACATGTGATAGAAGATCCTTCGAAAGGATAAATCCTCTACTGGGACTTTAAAATATCATTTTATTAGCTCTCTTTTTTGTGGGACATGAATAGATATTGCCCATCTATAGATGACATGGTATTCAGACTCCTTAGGCCCCTAGTATCTTTTGTGGCTCATGTGTAGTTTTTAGGATGTGTTTTACTTTCAAATACAATTTTACTTGTAAAAAAGAGGGACACTTCAACAATAAATCATTTCACTACACCAAGTTGTCGATGTTGAACACAACCCGGGATAGACTCCCAGGACCATAAACATGCTTAACACTAGCTCAAAAAAGGAAATATGCCAAAGGGGAAAAAAAAGTTATTTCTGTTACTCTACCTGAAGTTGTTGCTGTTGTTGCATAGCTGGGGGGTAATTACCATATCCAGGGTAAACTCCATAGTACAAGTTAGGATCTTGGGCAGCTGAGGCATACCCATAGGTTTCATAACCAGGTGCATATCCATAATGTCCACCACCGTTCCACTGGTTAGGATCCGCCTGGGGCTGAACACCTCCAGCAGATTGATCCTGCTTATATTTCAGCTTAATTGGGAATTTGAAATTTTAAACTTATAAAAGAGCAATAGTTATGGTGTAATAGGTGATCTAGAGAACCTGCTTGCTTAAAGGACTGCGTCCCCACGATAGCCTGACGTTTTGTCCGCCCAACTTAGTTCCATTCAACATCCGTAATGCTTCCTCAGCACAACTTCTGCAATCAATTATGGAAGGAACAAAATGGCCACACATATTAGATGTGAGATTATTTCCACATAAGAAAACATAGTCAGCAGGGTATCCTACCTGTCAGCAAATTGAACAAACCCACATCGCTTGTTTAATGGTATTTTCACGTGAATTAACTGCCCATATTGGCTAAAAACTTGCCTCAGACTGTCATCTGTAACACTTTCATCCAAACCACCAACAAATATCTGCAACAAAAATTATTGTCTCAGGCATATTTGGGTTAAAAACCACAACTTCTACACTTACATTTCAAAAAAAAAATAAAAATAAATACTAACGGTTGTATTATTTGGATCATCCTCACTCTGAGTTCCTGGATACGTAGCTGAAAACAGAGGAACATAGGTAAATAAAAAGGGGGAGAAATATCCAATAATTGTTCGAATCAAGACCATACCAATCCACACAAGAAAAAGATAACAGAAGTCATGCTAATTTCCAACCTAAACAATCTAAAATTACTTTCTCAAGAGAATGACATTCAAAAGGATTACTTTTTCCCTTTGATAAGTTGATATTCAGAAGATCTTGTGATCCACCAACATCATCAAGTTACAGATTCTAACTAGAAACAATCCAAAACAAGTTTAGCAAGTTGAATTCACCAACTACAAACGCACAAGTGCATGCAGCAATGTGCATGCGCCAGCACATGTACACCACACATACACGTGATTCTGTCTGTGTGGGTGAGAGAGAGAAAGAGAGTTTTCTGTTCTCGTGCGCACACGTGTATTTCTGGGGTGTGTGTGTGTGTGTGTTAGAGAGAGAAAAAATAGACCCTTCTGTATGACATGGAAGAAACATGCTCATATATATATTGTCAAACATGAACTTAATTCTTAAAGACCCTTCCAATTTACACATAGAATCCACCTATGGGTCTACCAAAATAAATTAAGAAAAAAGATTCCATGAACGACTCACAACTGTAACATAACAGATAGATTTAATAGGGAAAAAATTCAATAAATAGCAGTAGTTTACAGCATATAATGATGGTTGGCAATTAGCAAAACAGTTTTCCCACAAGGAAGGCTAAATTAAGATACTTGTAGATGGTCAGGAAAATCTAAATTAGGCCGTAAGGCTAAACATTTAAAAATAAACAAGTTCCAGACCCCAAACCTATAGAGTTTCTTGACACCCTGCTCAGACACAATAGGAGTTCCCGATAATTTTGCAATTTTAACAGTAATCAGCTTTTTTAAGAAAGAATTTTTTTTTAATTTAAAAAGAAATAATGCCCAGAGTTTTCAAGTACCACAAGGATATGACTCCAAGAAGGTGCTTAGCATTTACCAGACTGCATGGCAAAAGATAGAAATCCATCTTAACTTCCAAACAAGCAAATTCATGAACCAAACAACATGATAAGCATTCTCATGCAAGTAATAATGTCCTCTAAGCATAAACTATACAAAATGCACCGATAGCAATTGTTAAAGGCTGGTAGAAATAAGTAGCCACGCATAAATTTACCTTTGGGATATTGCTGAGTACCAGCACTCTTCTTGTTGGCAGCAGGCCCAATACGCATGGGCCTGGTTGAACAGAACCTTCCATTCATCTCAGTCATAGCACGTAATTGCTCGCTTTCATCTCCAAACATAACAAATCCGTAACCCTTCATCCGTCCAGTGGTCTTATCAGTTACAACTTTTGCACCCTTAACTGAAGGAAAGTGAGCCCTGAATGTCTCTTGTAGAATGTAATCTGTGACATCAGCAGCCAAATCTCCAACAAAAATTGAGAAGTCGGGGGTATCATCTGGACGCTTTTCACCGACCCCAAAAGATGCCCAGTTCAGTCTGAAGTTCTGTTCAGAATTTGGCATCGGGGTACCAGTATATGACTGCAAATTTCTTTCTGCCGCAGCACGACTAGCAAAATCAATAAATCCATAGCCTTCAGATTGACTAGTTTGTTTATTACGAATTATTTTTGCGGAGACCACCTGCAAACACCAAACAGTTTCAGTAGTTGAAAAAAAACCATAAAAAGAAACCCAACCCCTACCCTCCAAAAAATAGAAATACACACATAAGATTACCAATTGCTATATCTATATGGGCAGGCATATACAAATACCTACATGCACACGTCTTTGTACACTATGGAATGCATATGCAGGATGCAACTAAATAATAGTGACTATGGTCCTTTAACAGATTTCTTTCTCCCTAGTTCAAGAACTTATGCCATGTTTGGTATGAATGAATGGAATATAATGGAATGCCCATTCTATCCATTCCTTTGTTTGGTATGTTTTGTTAAGTGGGAATGGTCATTCCTTGGGAATGAAAATCCATTCCTTGGAATGAAAATCCATTCCATTAGTAAACTTATGGAATGATCATTCCATTCCTTACGGAATTCTTTTAAAACATAAAATTACTAAAACAACCTTTTTAAATTTCAAATAAACAAACCACCCTCACCACCGTGCCACCAACTTCTACCACCGTCACCGCCATCACCTTCCGCCGCCTCCATCACTACCACCACCTCCATTATTCGCCATTATTATTTTAGTTACCTTTCAACATTTTTTTTTGTAAAAAATTTACCAAATAATATTATTTGATTAAAATTATATATTTCACACTAAGAGGGGTATTTTTTAGAAATGTTATTTTAAGTTCATTCAATTCCTAAAGTATTTCATATTTACAACCAAACAATAGAATGAGAATGAGCATTCCATCCATTCCCACATGCATTCCATTCCATTCATGCGGAACAAACATACACTTACTAGTAAGGGATTTAACTTTCACCTGTTTCTATCAGAACAGTACAAATATTCTCTTTCATAGTGAAGCAAAACGGTACAAACAGGAAATGTTTTAATTGAGACAGTTTTCACCAAAACAAACAGAACGGGTCGAAACATGTTGAAATAGTCAAATGCTTATTTTTCTCAAGAATATAGCAATCCGATAAGAGTACCAAACGAAAACATACTTTTTTATCAAAAAAGAGGCGAGTAAAGGATTGACTACCAAAATTAAAAATATCTCCATATCCGTAACACAAAGAAGCTAAATAGGAGGAGTATAAGAAGGGGGAAGAAAGGATTAGTGACATTGTGCAGACCGAATGGTTGTGGGTGACGCTTCTGTCACTTGCCAAATGTGGAGATGTGGGCATCCGCTGGCTACAGAAGTCTTTTTTGGATTTACAGTATTGAAGCTGTAATCTACCTTCTGAAGTCACCTGGGCACCTTATGCTAGATAGCCAAAACCACCAGCAACACCCCCACTGATAACAAGTTCTGTTCCATTTTAGGTTCTCTCTCATTTCTCACCAACTAAGTAATTTTCATACTCCATTTTTCTTAGTACTTCAATTTTCCTCCGTTTAATTAGAACGATTTTAGCCTTGTTATTCAATTTTTTCTACAGTAACATTGACAGGAAAAGAAACTATTCTCCAATGAAGTACCCTCCACTCGAGCACACGTTCAAGAAGGTTCGCTCCCAAGGCAAACTTGTATTCCATAAAGCACTGAATTACCCCTATCTAGTAAAGTTTGTGCTTAATGAATTCTTTTTCTATAACGAAAAACAATATCCATAGACGAGCTTTGAACTAACCCCCTAGTGTAGTGTTAGATTACATAGCTTTTGCTTCCGTTAAGGCTTTTAAAACAACAAGTATAAAGTGAAAAGCAAGCAATAAATTTACACAAACACATACGTTAACATATACAATTGTCAATCACATAGTTTCTGTGTCGTTTCATGTTTCTTGCCAAAGCTTCCAAAAATAACATATAGAAATTGAAAAACAGGCATTATCCATATATATACACATATATGGGCGTGTGTGTGTGTATATATATATATATATATAAATATACACGAATATGAAACATATATATACATATCGGAGGTGCGTGTAATTACCTCGCCAGTATGAGCGAAACAGCTGATGAGATACTGCTCATCCATCCAGTACTGGAGATCGCCGATCCAGAGGGTGCGGATCTCGTCGGCGCTAGCAGGCTGCGCCACCGCCGTGTACTGCTGCGCTTGCGGTTGCTGCATCTGCTGCTGCTGCTGCTGTTGTTGCGGTGGTTGCTGGTGGTAGTACATCGGCGGTTGCGGCTGAGCCTGCATTTGTTGCGGTGGTTGTTGGTGGTGCTGTTGCTGCTGCTGGTGCTGTTGCTGCTGCTGGTGCTGTTGATTCATCATCATCCATTGTTGGTGTTGTTGCTGTTGGTATTGGTGGTTCTGTTGAGCGTCCATTGTCGTCTGGTTCGAAGATTAGGGTTAGGGTTGTGCTAGGGTTGGGGAATTTGAAACCCTAGATGAGAGAGAGAGAATGAGGAGGAAGGTTAGGATTGAGATTTAATGGGATAGGCTTGCGAAACAGCGTGCGCGTGTAATATACGGGTTGACCCGATTCGAATATTTGTTTCATTTTAAGGTACAGCAGACACAAACATCAAACAATTTCAAACATTTTTTTGTGTTTTTTTGTGTAAATTACACTTTCATATACATATTCAGAAAGAAAAATTAAATTAATATTCAACAAGATAGGAGTAGTATTCTTTTATTAGCGGGTGCTTTGCCTAACACTATTATCATCAACATAGACATAAATCACATACTTAAACTGTTAAACACATTCGTGTTAAAAAATGTTGTTCGTTACAATTTAATAGTCAAAGTGATTAGTAATATAAACTTAATTTTTATCTATATTGTATATCTTTTTTACTAGTAGTAATATAAATTTAATAGAGCATTATATATCTTTTTTACAATTTAAATGTTTTGCTGGTCTTATCTTATCAAACACTTCTGAGCCCATGTGACTATGTGAGACATATTCATAAAATGATAATTTTGTTTTTGTTAGTATATTTTGTTACCGGTAGATACAATAAAAACCTCTTGATAACATAGCAAATTAGCAATACAAATTATATTTATTTTTTGTTTTAATTATTAATATATTTTTTAAATGTTACCTATAACATAACTTGTATTTTTTCTATGTAGAGAAATAAAAAGTTTAGATAATTATGGACCAAATTCAGAGAGACTGAGATGTATAACTAGAAAAAGCGACCACATTAATAAAAGAGAATAACAGGGTTGATTTACTTGTGCATGCTCTTAGTTTAGACCATTTTCGAATTAGACTTGCTCATATTTCAACAATTTTAAATATATTATTCAATTCAACTCGTTTTTGGTTAATAAAAATGTATAAAATTATTTTAAAAAAAATGTCTCTCTCTATATATATATATATGTATATACACACACACTTCTACATATAAAATTAATGTTTCGTTATCCAGTTTTCAACCTTCTCTAATTATCAATAAACACAATCTAAATTAACCATGCACATCATTGTTTTTTTAAAATAAAATAAAATTGGAGTTTTAAAAGATAAATGGTATACATTTATATCAGAATAATATATAGTAAGATTATTTTGTAATGTATAACCATATCAATTATAATGGAAGTAAATGGATCCAATTTTAAAATGTTTGACGTATATATACCCGAGTTTTGTGATGAATGCTCTAAATATATAACGAACTTTAGTTTCTATCTACATTTCTGCACAATTTGCAATCAAGATGCCATTGTGTTCTATCACACAAGTTGTTCTAGACACAAGCTACATATTCCATATTGTTTTAGTTCGCGGTTGGGGTTTTGGTTTCGGTATCGGTTGGAATATCGGTGTAACGGATTCGGACAATATCGATCTCTAAAATGAGTATCGGATGATTATCTGTATTAAATAACGGTATTGACACTTTCCTAAAGCATTATGAACCGGACAATACGTAACGGTATCATCCAATGATTTCAAATGATACGGCAAACTATGGTTCAAATCAATAATGGATATTTTTCACAACAAAGAAACCTGGAAAGTTTCTTCTAAAACAATGTTCCTAATCTACTAGCCTTGGGCCACATTTTGCAACCATTATCACTGTTCACATTTGCTACAAGATGTCTTTGTCCACAACATTCATCAAATTGCTAAGCAATACTTCAATTGTAGCCACAAAGCAAAGTTAAAGATCATTCGCATTGGAAGATAAACCGAGAAAACGATACATTGTCACTTTATAGTAAGATGTAATTTCCACCGCACAACAGAAACATATACACAGCTGATTTCAAATGGAAGAAATGGCATCCCACTTTCCGGAAGAAAAAAAAAGATACAACATTGTATGGAAATTATACTGTTGAACTTTTCTTAAGCAGTTGCGATCAGTCTCAAAAGCTCGGTCGCTTCTCTTAATCTTCTCTCTGTGTGCTCTCTTACAGCCAAGCCACGGGCATTCCTGCAAAAAGATATAAACAATACATGGAGATGCATTGATACTGGCTCAATAGTTTTATTCCCCACTCGAGAAAAACTAAGGACTAAATCTATTCTTGTTAATGTCTGACCTCTTCTCGATGGCTGCCTTCCTTGTGAGATCCTCAACAAGGTTGTGCAACCTCTTTAAAAGAGCTGGTGCGTTGCGCACAGCTTCAATGCCTTTCTGATTAGAACATATCTTCTTCAAAAGCTCAGAGGCAATAGAATAGCCCTCCTTGTTTCTGAAAGAAACGTATAAGATATAGAATTGAAAATGATATATATTGTTAACTAACTTTGTTAACCAACCTTAAGAACTCCCAAAAGATTGTTTCCACAGATCCACGACGTTGAATGAGTACTTCGGTCAAATGAGGATACCGGGCAAGGTTTCTGAGTGTCGAGAGTGCGTGTTTTAGTACTTCCTGATCGGGTATGCTTTGGCTAACTGAGCGAATCAACTTCAGCAGCGTGTCAACAGCTCCCACAGCCACAAGTTCCTCGCAACATTTTTGTGAATGTTCTGTAGCCATATCTGTAGAACAAGTTTTATGCCATTGCTTCAAGATTTCAACTAGCTGGAAAAGATATTTGCCTAGGTCCCATTCTTAACAATTATCACTAATTAAATAGTCATATATAATTGGTGCCACATACACACGCAGTTGATAGTTGTGCTTAAGTCTTTTTAGAAACAGAAGGCAGCTCATTCAGAATAAATATTCTCCATTAGAAGCAAAGCAAATAGTAAAGACCGATGGATTTAAGTTGGCAAGTAAAATATTGCAGTAACAGCAGCTCAAAATAAAAAAGAATCTAGATTGAACGCATTCGCACCTTAGAAGAAACCAGAAGTGAATATGACAAGTCAAGATCTATTCCTAGCAGTTGTAGCTAAAGTCTGAGAGATCCAACCTTCGATAAGAACGATTAACTTAACCAGGAACTACAATACAGTTATAGTTGTATTTTGCCACTACAGGTCTGCAAGAGTACTAAATTGACTGGCATCTTCAAACAGAAGATTCGGTGAACAGATGTCAGGACATCTTGGAAACTGCTACTTTTGCAAACCTTGTACTTATTTAAGAATTGGTAACAGGCAATGGGGGATCTCCTAGCCGTTATAGCAGTGTGGAAGCGATGATTTATAAATTACAAACTAAAAAAAAAAAAGAAAACAAATAAAAAAGGAGGGAATGATATATCACCAACAGATTTGATCTCGAAAGATATATCTCTTCATCCAGTCAATCAGCAATGTCTTTTTCATAAACTAACAATGATAAAAAAAAAAAGGTAAAAAAAAGTACTCAGCTATTTAACATTCCCAATCTAAAATACAATGCAACTGCAATAAAAATACCCTACCACCCAGCCCCTCAAACGAAAAAACAATAAATGTTGAAGACTCAGCGAGGTTGTCTTCTCTCTCCTGTATTATTTGTGACACATTTAGGCAGAAATAAATACTGTAAAATATAGGCTAGATGCCCGTGAAACTAATAAGTGACAACTATAACACTTCTACAAAATTCTAAATAGTGATAACAGCCACAGAATAGTGAACTCGAGGAGTAATCATTAGGGATGGCAATAGGGCAAGTTTTGGCCGCGATGGATTTGGCTAAAGCCTACTCCTTCCCAATAGAAAAATCATTTAGACAAACTCCATATAAATTCCAGAACCTGCTTTTAATTGGTATACCATCTCCATCCACACAGGTTTAAGGGAGTGCCATCGCAGTACCACTCCCTCAACTTAATGGTACCCTATCTTAGAACGATTTATCAAAACCACGTGTAAAGAACAGGTAACCCACTAGCAATGCAGTGTGATAACTAAAAATATGGACATAAGTTGGAGTAATATTAAGGTGGTAGTAGAGTAATATTGAACATTTTATAGAGCATAAAATTATTTTAAAATACACATGTATAATTACGTTCGGGAGGAAATTGTCATCCTTGGTAATAATGAAACATAGTGGATACGATTACCGGAGGCTGGAACATAGTCAATGGTGAACACCCCCCCTCCCCCCCGCCCCAAAAAAAAGACTCAGTCTCTCTCTCAATTGCACGCAAGACATCGTTTTCATTGAATTTGACAGGCAAAACAGTCTGGATCTCTTAGACCATCTGTCTCACTTTTATGAAAAAATGGACATCTTCTTTTTCATTTTCTTTTGACAATTAAACAGCTAGATCTCTCTAGACCATCTCACTTTTATGCAAGAATAACAGTAATATTGAATGAACAACATCATATAAATAATATGGTCACGATATACATAATATTTAACAAGAGGAAACAAAAATGCATAAAAGTGGAATTCGTCTAATATTACTTAAGGAAAGTCGTTGTCCCAAACAGTCCCATTCAAATTTGATTCGACAAAATAGATAAGATGGCAAACTCAAGCATTATTTCTTCTGACATGTAAATAGTAGCTTAATAATGCAACATTTACAAGCCTAAGTGGCTAAGTTACTTCAAAAACAAACAAAACTTACCCAACGTTGCACAAATATGAAGAATGCCACTGACACTTTTCATATTCAATAGTTCTGAAAGTGCTGCAACAAGTCGGTTTATTATACGCTTGCCATCATCCACATTTGCAGCAGTCTTTTGCACTCTCAGACGTAAATCCAGCAGCTGCCCTCTTAAATCCTTCCGTGCAAGGGCACCTTTCCAGTATGACTTTTTTCCCAAAGATACGACACCAGAAAATTGTAAATGTCAAAAAGATGCTGATATCACTCAAAAACAATAGAAACATCTAAAAATAATGGTAGTTAGAAGAATACTCTGACTATAGAACCATCACATAACATTAGAAAAGAGCAACTTAAGAAGGATTCAGACGCAAATAATACATATATCTTACTTGGATGACAATAATACGGTGCCTCATTTTACTAGCTCTTCGCCTAGCGATCCATCCTCGAATATGAGACTGAATAACTATTACTGCGTTAGTTCTTGATTTAAGAAATAAAACACCCCTCCACCACCTTTGCAATTTCAAAACTGATTGTAAAAGCATCTCCAACTCTAGACTACTGAAACAACCACTTGCAGGATCGAAGGTGCCACCTATTGGCATAATTTTGTGAAGGCAAGAAAACCCAGGATTAATTACACATCAGATATTAATCGAAAAGGAAGTAAACAGGAGTACGTTAACCAAATGATAGCCGGTGATACCTAGGTGACCTCTTCGTAAAATCTGCCCCCTGACAAACTGTTGGATTTCTATAGCAGCGTGTCTATAACTATGGAACAGCTTCTGGTATTTTCTGCGTCGAAAATCACTTTGGATCCTTATTACAGCCTCTTTTTGGAACAAAAGCTCTCTCCTTGCTAGCCAGCCACGGCAAAGACTCTGGATTCATTACAGCAAAACTATTACTTTAAGAGTCTTACATGCATCAGTTAAAAATGGTAATGTCTTTTCAAAATCAGAAAATCTTGCACAATACCAGTTCAACTACTGTAGATTTGCTTAGTAATTCAAAAACATTAATTAAGTGGACAAGTGAGGGACAAAATAGACCAACACAGGCAAACAACAACGCATGACCATCTCTAGAAGGTCAGTTCAGTTGCAACTTAGTATCAACTTTTGGTGATAATATTAAATTATTAGATACTGAGCGAGATTAATGAAAATTTTCATGAATACATCTAAGAATCCTAAGATATGGCAACACAATCGGTCTACAAGTATCCTCTTTACTTAGCACATATTGTTAACTTATTTTCTACTCCATTAATTACAGCTTAAGTTGCAGTTTATGGTATAATAAAGAAGAAAACAATAAGAAGAAGAAGAAGAAGAACCAAGGTAAGCAAATTATACTTGGGTCATTAAGTGAAATTATATTTTCAATATAATTTTATAGTGACGAAAAAATACTAAGAACAAGAACAAGAAGACCACAATAGGTTTAAGAAAAAAAACATGAACTACCTCAGATGGTCAGAAATTGCACCAATAAATATATTACAGATACTGATGGAACAACTTACTTGAATAACAACAATGAGATGTCTACGTCTATAAGCTCTACTCCGAGCAATCCATCCACGTACATGAGATTGTATAACAATAACTGACTGAGTTGCAATTTTGTGTTGATGATATTCCCTCCTACATCTTAGACATCTGAGAACACTCTGAATTTTTAAAATTGCTTGCTTGTGCTTCACAAAACTCTTTCTTGTTAACCAACCACGACAATGACGCTGGATCTTAGTCACAGCTAAGTGCTGATAACGGACAGACTTAAAAATTATCCAAGCATATTGAATTTTATACGCTGCTTCATTAGTCAAAATTTTGTATCGATTAAAATCCCGACGACACCTTAGACATCTCAGAACACTTTGAATTTTTATGATAGCTTGCTTATGCTTCACGAAACTCTTCCTCAATAACCACCCACGACAGTGATGCTGGATCTTAGTCGCAGCTAAGTGCTGATAACAGAGTGACTTCCAAACAACAAATTTTTTCCAAGCAACTTGAATTTTGACTGCTGCTTTCATTTGAAGATGATTCACTTCAATTTCTTTGCATGCAAGTGAAGCTGTCTCTATTTGATGACTGTATAAGGACCTTGTCATCCATCCACGGATGCATTTCTGAACAACAATAACAGAATTGATGAGATCGGGAGTGAATATATTACAAGTTAGCATGCTTCTACCGTGATGCCTTCGAGAAATCCAAGCTTTTGTGGCACGCTGAATGATTAGCACAGACCTTTTCGACATCACAAAATGATGCCTGTCTATCATGCAGGCCGTAATTCTGCCAAAACTTTCTGGCTGCTTCCACCTCTCTGCATGAAGTTAAACCAAAAAAAAGGTGAGAATGATTTGACAATCAGAGAACTTCTGAATGAATTACAAAAATAGGACAATATACCAAATGTTGAGACATGAACTTTGCTGGTGCTGAATCCGTTAATGGCGGATTTCTTCTTCACTGTTAACCACGCCCGAATAGCACATTGCAACAAGGAAACTGCGTTCTTTATCCGCAAATAGCTGCGACGTTCAATTATCCGTCTAAAATGAGACTGTATAATTTTTGCAGCGTTTTCTGGAGTCATCACACAAGGATAGCTCCATTAGTCAGAATGGAACTGGAAACGACACTCAGCAATAGAAAGTGAGAACAAATAATCAAAAGTTGCTAGGTCTACGCTTATTTTCAAAGGGGAGCGGGAAGAAGAAGAACCAAAAGAGATACTATTACTTAGCTTTATTGTAGATCAGATTCACATGAGAGAAATTGAGTAAGAAGTGCTAGAAATTTAACCATATAATTTGTCAATGAGAAGGAATCAGCATGCATGTTCAGTAATAGCTCAAAACAGATGGGAAACATAATTTCAGGTGTTACAATGGTGAAGACAAAGTGCTATGAATACATACGACAAAGTTACCTTTTAAGCGATTCAATTGTTTTTTTTTTTTGAAAGGTAAGGAGTTTTTTTGGTTTTTTTTCCACACCATTTTTGTCTCCAATGAGACTCGAACCCCTCACCTTCCCTATTGGAAAGAGAGGTTATACCGTTGGGCCAAGTGGTCCTTCGATACGATTCAAAATATTTCATCTTATATCAACATGAATGGATTACATAAGAAAACTACAAGCTTATATCAACATGAATATAATTTGAGAATACCAAGAGAAGGATCGTAACAGACACCCTTTGAAAATACCTAGAGATAGATCATAATAGTTCCCTCTTTGCATCATAGTGCTTCGTCTGCCAGTTGAGAAGCAGTGCAAAGTAGGAGTAGCTGGTTTGATATCATGTTTGCCATTTTGTTGAGCCATGTCTTGCCACCATGCCATGATGACCCGAAACTTTCTTGCAGCGTCTGTATAAGAAAAACAAAAGGAGACAACGAATTTGTGTCTAAGCTAATGCTAATGATAGACTGTTGGGAAATTTTTGTAGAACTAAACAGTTCGTTGAAGGACAGAGATGGACTATCAGTGAAAAGATAAAGAAATGGGGGAAAGAGAAGGATTAGATCAGTAGATAAGAAAGCATAAAACAGAGAACGTGTCAGAAATCTGTAGTGTAGAATCATCCATCATTCAACAAAGGAAACATGCATTTTATGCATTGTCCCCTTCTAAAATACCAAGGGTATCCGTTGAAGTTCATATAAATATTAAAAAAAGAACATTTTTTAAAACGCTATTATGGAAAGATATATTCAACTTATCTTGACTTTTAAAAGTGGACAACTATTTTGGGACGCTTAAAAACGGAAAACTGGACTATTAAACTTGGACGGAGGGAGTATGAGTATATAGGGATCAAAGCAGTGTTATCCGGTGTTCTTAGAGGCACGCCTAGGCTCCAGGCTCCAGGCTCCTTGAGGCGCAAGACTTGTGCCTCAAGTGTGTGCAGGTGTGCCTTTGACAACATTTGCGCCTTTAGTATGAAATATTAATGCATTAGTAATAATTTTATTTTTCCATTACATTTTCTATTGTGTGCCTCTCATTTCACTCAGGCACACTCCTCGCTTAGCACCTAGTCTGCAAATTTATAGAGGAGCATTAAGGCACTAGAGGCCCTTTGTAGATTAGGAGCAAGGAGAGGCATGCGCCATAGTAAGGTGACGCACACAATTAAAACAGCAATCCAAAAATAAAATAACTACTAACACATCTATATTACATCATGATGTTGCAAATATTATCAAAGGTGCACCCGGGAACACAACAGGCGCAAGTCTCGCGCCTCTAAAAAACCTGGAGCCTAGATGCGCCTTTAACAACACTGGAAAAATACATTATAGAGGTTAGAAAGATGATAGATTGTAGTCCATAAATGAACTAGTATATATTGGGTACAAAATTTTCATAGAAGACATAGTACTGTCAGCATTACTCTTCCAACTTTTCTTTCACCTTCAATGCTGGTCCTACGCAAATCTTGTCGGTCTAACACTGCTTCTGAATGCAGAAAGAACTGTTCCATACTTAGGCGTCTCCTATCTGGGCTTTGGCAGGTAAAACCCAAGAGTTTATGAAAATTCAGCTGGTCCTAATAAAATGAAAAGTTGCATAAAACAAATGAAATCATATATCAGAATTCTCTCACCTACCCTACTAACATAATTCAGGCATTATCTATGGTATAGTTTAGCATACCGTGTTTCTTTTGACAATTAACTGAAATGATAGGAAGACCAACAAAATAACCACACTCCTTTCATTACATGCAGCATTATGTTCAAGAATGTCACCCACTTGCAGAACCTGCAGGAGGCAATGTAATGCGTCAATATTGTGACACATGACCATACTGCATTAAATAAAATATCTATGTGCACTTCCTAACAACAAAAACCATCGAAACTTATCTGCAAAACAAGTGCTCAGTCCAACAAACCTATAGATTATTGTGTCTGGATTATTTCAGAAGTTCCTTGAGGTTTACAAGAGCAGAGCGGAAAGGGAAGTCTGAGGTTAATTAAACAATTAAAGCCTTATAACTTAGTTTACTTCTATATGGAAAAAAAAAATGGAACAACAATAAAAGTAAGGAGTTTCTTAAAGAAGTTGCAGATGATAAATTATGGAATTCAAGGTTGAAATAAACAATAATGTCTCATTCCCATAAATAATTGAACCTCTTCCAAAGGTTAAAATTTGAAGCTATTAAGAACAGATATAAACTCATAAACAACAAGATATCCATTAGCTTATAGATGACCCTACAAAAAAAAATTCTGAATACGAAAATTAATTGAAACATTTAAAATGTATATGCAGTACGGAACAACCATAGGCAGCCATGTCATTGGTCACTGAGAAACCAACAGAAGATGGTACTAATGGAAATCAAAATATTTATGCCATCAAAATATGAACCAAGATAAAGAGTAAATATATTTGTATGGCTGCCAAACTTGCATAACCAGGAGTCTCATCACCAGGAAAGCAATTCATTCAACTTAATAAGTAATCAACATGTAAAATGCGATATCAGATATCAGCTTCTAACACTTTATTCAGAATCTATAAGGTTGTTTCCACTAATTAAATTTTCATAGTTGGTTTGTGTAGACTTATGTCTACATTAATATCATAATTTGCTGCATATACAGTTTTCAGTGTCCTTTCTAGTGTTTAGACATACAAAGTTTATGAAACACATCTATGCATCCATATATAGATACATACATACAAACATAACAATTAATAGAAATCAGCATAGTTGGGTCAGAATGTCGTCAAATTTTTGCTTCACATGTACTAGATGCTACTTACAGACTTAAGGTTGAAAGAGTTCACTGCAAAAGACTAAGGTTCTAGGATTCATGTAAATCAGATATAAATTGGGTGTCTGAGGTCCAAAATGGAAAAAAGAAATGATTCATACAGAAACTACATTAATATTTTGGCAGCATTACTTTTTTGTTTCAAATTAAATTGTCCCAAAAATCTCTATGGTCAGATTAAGCATAAGAAGTGAAAAGTGAATTAAGTATTTGATACCTCGGGAAAATTTCCCAATAGTGTTGTCAATTTCTGTGATAATATAAAGTTGTGCACCGCGTCTGTGTAATCAGAAGCTGACATAATTGACGCTGTTCCGTTGAGTTCATTAAGATCCTGTGAGTGCATAATAAAATGAGAAAAACAGAAAATATATAGAATTTGAAGAAAGGATGCCAGAGAATAAGAAAATACCTTAAAAGAACAAGAGCAAGAGAGTTCCTTGCGAAAGTAATAATCAAGCAAGCACCACATGGCTTTTCCATCAACCAATGAAGCAAAATTGTCAACTTTAAAGTCATAACTTCCACAAATTACCTGCAAACATGGCATAAGGGTTATATGAAGTATACACAAATCCCAGAAGAAAGACAGGTTAAAAAAATCATAAGCAATCAGGATTAGCAGGTTGCATTGGGTGGGGAAAATACATTGAACAACATGATATAGGTGTCATCTTGCAACAAACTCAGGTAAAGAAGGTCTCCTCCCAAATAGATTATATTAAGGAGGACTTACGATTAGCACCCTGACACAGAGAGAGAGAGAGAGACACTGAAACCAAGTAAAAACACCATGCTACAAAGTATTGTTACCAAGTGTAAACAGTGAGCAACTTAGAAAACATAGGACATGGAAGTGAATTGTGTCCAACGACTCACCACACACATGAATTGGGAAACAGAAAAAGGAAAAATATTTGGTCAAAACTGGCACTTCCAGCAGCAATTGTGTGAAGACCTTCCATTGAGCCATCCCGTATTATCCCTCGTCTTAAAACATATCCCTCTTCCTTTAATTGTGTGAAAGGAAGGAGAAGAGGCAATTCATGCCACATGAAACACAGACAAACACTTTAATTAACCAGTGTTGTCAAGGAAAGTATGTGTCAATCTTCAAGTTTCCAAACTAAACAGAAAAAGGAAGAATAAGCTATATAGACAAGGGTCAGTGGACTCGCTACTAGAGCTCAATGAATTAAGGACGCAAATTCTACTACATTTTCTTTCTAAAAGTAATACCTGGATCCAATTCAAAAGCATGTCCAAAAGAGTCGAGGAGTTGGAACATTCCTGTTAAACAGCAGAGAATATTTAGACCACAAATATAAATTGCCTTTTTATTGAAGGTTTTAATTGGAACCCAAACCTACACCTCACCCTCTCGTAACAGTATATAACTCAAGTGTACTGCTTGGGGGTAAAAATTCTCAACTACTCAGAATGCCTGAAGTTATGGTCTTAGATAGAACCAAGTGGATATAGTATTTATGTAGCCTACCCGAGCATTCAAACTAGGCCTTGTGTTGTATATGTGAGACAATAAAGTGCGGAACAATTGAAAAGCCAATATTATTGTAGCCGCATTTCATCAGATTATAAGGCTAAGTTGGTCTTCTAACAGTAAAAGTAACTTCCACCATATTCCTACTAGTCATAGATGAATCTATTTCTTTTATCTAATAACAGAGAATTAAAATCAACAATCCGAACTAAAGCATACCACAGGAACTCCACGGATTTTGCTTATCTCCTCAACTAGAATCGTTTTGTTGATTAGAAGTGGCAACTGCAGAACAGATGAGAGATTAGTTGATTGATAATAGTTAACAGCCAATATCATTTATAAATTCCTGAGATTAACCCTGCAACTAGCACCCTTTGACCAATAAACAACACAAGAAAAACATAAGAGATTGGTGAAATACCTGCTGTATTATATAACATCCAATTTTCTTTTCTTTTTTTTAAATAATATTAAATCCGTGCCTTATCAACAAAAACTACATATTGGTTGAGATATTGAGATTCTTTAGTACTGAGTGAAAGAAAAAATTAAAGCACCTGCAAGTGAACAAACATGTTCCAGAGCAATGAAAGCGTAAGTTCCTTGTCCCCATTGACAACATCTTCTCCTTCAATTCGTAATCCATCGTCATCATATAGTGGCACATCAGCAAGCTTTAGAAGTTGCAGAGCAATTCCACAATTGACCAAACTCTTTTTGCGAGTATCCGATGGAACCATCATTTTCTGCCCATAATATAAATCATTAAGATCAACAGCAACAATTAAAAACCAGCTTACAAGAATCTGACCCTTATCATTTCATCTAATAGAGAACCAACCATGAGGACAGAGGAATCATTTTGCAAGAGCTGGATGGCTCTACATAGCCGCACCCCATCTCTGAGATCTTCAAATAAATCTGTCACCCTGAAGTCATACTCAGTGAGAGGACTCTGCACCACCAAAACTTGTTGCAAATTAACTGTTTATGAAGACTATAATTCTTGCAAAAATTATCTGCTTATGAAAAGTATAGTGCTAGAATCTATTCAAACAACCCTGAAGTTTAAACACTAACATTCAAAAACAGAAAATAAACCCCACCCCTGGAAACTCCACACTGAAGCACACAAGCATTTGCTCATCCAAAAAAGAACAAAACGAACATGGTGTAGAACTGCTAACCTGTTGGTAAGAAACTTTGTACCCTACAATCACTAGATGTGCAAGAAGATTACCCTCTCCATGCATTACATCCGATGATAAGAATTCTAATATGAATCCACAAGAGAGAGAAGTTAAACCACAACTAATAAATCTATACAAATCTCTACAAGAATTAGATAGAATAATGTTTTTACTGATTACCCTGAATCACTTGACAGCTTGATTTAATAGGAGATTGCAAAGTGAACAATAGGGGAGAACCACCATCTATTCCATCAATACCGTACTTAATGGGAAGACTGCTTTGAGATTTAGCTCTATCAAGTATAAGAACAAGCAACAAAACTCTCTTTAATATATAATTCCCCAATTTCTCAAAGTAACCCGGTCTATATAATCCCTCTACCAACTTGTTGTAAGCATAAGCTTTAGCTAGAGCAGCATGTGAGAAAAACTGCTTCTCAATAACCATTCTCAAGAATTCGATTTCTTGTTCAGAATTGACATCTCCATCAGGCAATAAGGAGTCACCGCCAAAAATAATGTGTAATCCTATCCGTAGCCAAACTGGGTTATAACACATCAGGATTCTTGTGGCCTTCTCCTTCATTCCCACATCAGTCACTATAGGACAATGCGCCTTCATTTTCACTCTTCCTTCATCGATATTCTGAGAAATAAAAGATCAATAACAATTTAGCAATTGCAACAAGTTTTTGAAAAATACGAACATAAGAATATTCAAACTTGTTAGCATGAAACAGGGTCTGACAAGAAGAAAAATTTAAATCCACAAAATTTTCATGTATTCTGCAGAAATATGCTAGAAAGATAAAGTATTTCCATTCCACGCTGATTGGAACCCTCGAGAAGCATGACTTTGTTCCTGCAAAAGCATATATTGAAGCACAGCTTGCATCTATACACTATAAACAATTCAAATGAAAATGAAATGAGAATACCAAGACTGATAGAAACAAAGTTTAAAAGTCTGTAACAATATTCTAACAGTGAGAAACACATCTTCTACCCAGAAATCCAAATTCTATTAAACACATGTTCAAAGTATGACAAGAACAAAGCTCTACATGATTTGAGAATCTCAAAAGGCATGATTTGAAGCACATATTTGAATTATATATGCTAAAAACTGCTTACTATGAACTAGATATGCTAAGAAACTGATCTACCCTACTATTGAATGAATACTGACTATAATTCTAACATGAGAAATTCAGGGGGAAAAAACAACAACAACAACATGAGAATGGAAACACCGTATATAAAACAACCCTTTGTTATTCGAGTCATCACATTGTTCCTGCAAAAGCATATTTTTTAGCATAGCTTGCAACTATAAACTATCAACAATTTCATTGAAATAAGAATACCAACACTCAGTATGTTTAAAGGTAAACAAGAGTATGTTACTATGTAGCACGGATACAGACACGGGGTGCAGATACGACACAATGCAGACACAGGGATACGGCAAATCTAAAAAAAATAGGACACGGGTACGGCTAGATACGGCAAAAATTAAATAATAAATAAAAAAATTATATAAAAAAATACAAATAATTTTATCAATTTTTTATAATATGAGAAATCTCTATGTATTATATACAATGTTAATAATTTAAGAAAAATTAAACACAAGATATGATATCATCACACATTAAATATTAAATTTCACCATTGAATCATTCATTAATTTAGATATATAAATCATATGTTAATAGCATCCTTTATAAAAAAGGATTAAAAGACGGTATTTCATCACAAAAATATTAGTTATATAGTTGAGAAACAAATGAAATTACAACCGATAGTTTTGCAATCTAAAAGTCATGTTCTATTACAAGAAAGGAAGGTAGATTTTTAGCAAATTATTTATTTATTTTTTATTTTTTAAAAAATGTATATATATTTTGCCGTGTCCAAACCGTATCATATGCGTATCCTACCGTGTCCAAAATTAAAAAAATAATTTTAAAAAAATCAAATACTCCTACGGAGTATCAGACACGTGTTTGGGCGTGTCCGAGGAGTATCGGGCCGGACACGTGTCCGATACAAACATGGGACCTCCGAGGGCACGTGTCCATGCTTTCTAGGTATGTTAACATGGCAACATAATAATTTAACCCCGAGTCCAGATTCTGAAGAATAAATTATCTTTCTAGCTCTAACAAAAGTCAAATACATTTTTGGAATTGAATTGGAATTGGAATGTCATGGTATTTCAATTATACAAATGCAATTCCAAATACATTTTTTTGATGTGTCTTGGAATTCAAGTGTAATTGAAATTCAATCCCAAACTCAACCCAATTTGAATGTAAAAGATCGTAACTATAAAATTAAATTAAACAATATAAATAAATATATATAGGAGTAAGTATACAAGTAAAAGTATGAATATATATATATGTGTGTGTGTATATGCATGTGTATGTGTATATGCATGTGTATGTGTATGTATGTGTATATTCATGTATGTATGTGGAAGAGATTAGATGTATGTGTTTATGTGTGTATATATGTGTATGTGTATGGCTATATATGTGTGTGTGTGTGTGTATATTCATATTTGTATATATATATATATGTTTTCTATGAGTACATATATATGTAAATGGTATGTATATGTGTGTGTATATATTTTTATATATAAGCGTGTGTGTATATATATATTCATATATATATAGGTGTGTGTATAGGCGTATGTATATATATAGGTATTTATGTATGTATGTATGTTTGTGGTTGTGAAAAAATTTGTTCTTAGAGAGAGAGAATTTAGTGGGTTAAGGTTTCAAGAAGATGTGGAATTGAAAATCACAAGAATTCAAGTTGTAGAATTGGTGTCTTTGGAATTACATTTCAATTCAAATTCCAAAGTATTTTGTTACATCCAAATAATGGATTTGGAATTGGGGTCAATTCCAATTCCATGATCCCAAACGGACCCTACATGAATTTGAAATTCTAAAGAAACATGAAATGATAGTAAAATAGTTTCACTATTTAAAGCACAAATATAAATTAAATGCTAAAAATAATATACTATCAACTGCACTGTTAAAGCCCTCATGTTTCATACTCATTTTATAATAAAAATACAAAAACTAAAAATTAAAGAAAACTAACCTTTGTAACTTGAGTCATCACATTGAATATTTCCTTGCAACAACCCAAACTCAAATAAACCCCCATTCGCTGCTTCAAATCATCAAAACTACACACCTCCCGCAAAGAGCCCTGCAATGCCGAGAACATCGAATTGGGAAACCCCGGCGCATCCTCATCCTCCTCACCCCGCCACCACAGACCCCTCCTCCGCTTCGGACTCCGCCACACCCAATCCACCCCAACTCCACCACCACCACCCCCATCCCCACCACCACCACCACATCCGCTATCCCTCTTCCCATTCGCCGACACAGACCGGTCTTCGCCGCTGAATTTCGGAAAATCACAACAGCAAGACCTAGGCTTTTGCAACAAGAAATTGAGCCAAACAGTGAGAGATCTAGATAGCGATTTAAGCGACTTCTCTTTCTGGTTCTGTGCTTTTCTTGCGGATTTTGATTGTTCAAGCTCGAACGCTTTGAGTTTTCGCGCGACTTTGGAGCGGGACGAGGAGGGGGCGAGGGAGGGGCGGCGGCGGCGGAAGGAGGAGGGTGGTGC
The DNA here is from genome assembly GCA_963922005.1 of Cornus suecica. Lineage (NCBI taxonomy): Eukaryota > Viridiplantae > Streptophyta > Magnoliopsida > Cornales > Cornaceae > Cornus > Cornus suecica. The sequence continues at coordinate 54,120,776 of OY998241.1, read as the reverse complement.
GGGGGTTTCCTTGGATGCGGTGAAGAATTGGGGGCAGGGGGAGTGGAAATTAGGGTTAGGGTTTCGAGAGGAGGGTTTGGGGGTTTTGAAATTGGAGATGTCTTTGAGGAGTGAGGATGATGGAGGGTTTGGTAATGGTGATGGACATTGTAGTTTGGACTCCATTTCTGATCGATTTCTTCTCATTTTTCTTCTGATTTTGTTGTTCTTTGTATAGTATTGTTTTCTTGGAAAATGATGAGTTTTGTGTTTGGGAGAGAGATTTGAATTTGCAACGGGTAGGGAGGGAAGGGAGAGAGTGGTTTCAAATTTGAATTGGAGGACAGTGGCGGTAACTTCACTGTACCGGTCACCTGTTTAACTAGCGTTACATATATGCCCTTGGTCCACCTAAACTTTTTCGTTACAGAAAAGTTATCATCATTTAATTAGTAATTATTGCACTCAATATCCTATTTAGGGATGGCATTTTAAACCGCCAACTGGTTACCGCCCCATTTAAAAATGGAATGTCTTAATTAAGAAAAAAAAATCGACGGTTATAATGCAGGGATCGATTTGAGGGTTCCGTTCCGCCCCGTATTTTTAATATATAATTATTTATATTAAATTTATATAGTTATATATTTATTTACTATCTTCTTATATTAAAATTACATTAATATCCTTAACTATATTAAATTTATATATTTATGTTTAGTTATTTTTTATATAGCTTTTAGCAAAATATTAATGTATTTTTATATTTTTAGGGGAAAAGATTAATTTAATGAGATGGTTATGGGGGACGGGGTGATGGTTTGGGGCGGTTATGGGGGTAAGGGCGAGATTTTTAACTAGTTATGGGGCGGTTATGGGGGATAAAAAATTTTGAGGTTTTGGTTATGGGGATTGAGAAAATCGCCCCAAACCGCCCCATTGTCATCCCTAATCCTATTCCTATATTAGGTAAAATAAGGTATTTAAATTAGGAGTAATTATCAGAAAAATTCTACCAACAATTTATATCATAAAATTCCGGGTAATATGCACTAACACCACCTAAGGTTTGGGTCAAAAGTATTTTTTTAAAGGAGACACCCCTGAGGTTTGTAAAGTATTGCAATGACACATTTTGACGACATGAAATAACTTTAGCGCCCTTGATTATTTTAATTTTCATGCGAAATGTTTATGTTACCCCACTACACCAACCACCATTATTACCACACCCTTATTATTAAAAACATTATAATAAATAAATAGAATATACAATATATATAATTTTACTTTAAATATAAAAATTCAAAAACATTTAAAATATACTAAAAGATTTATATAAAAGTAAATTTCAGCACTAAAAATATTTTATCAACAATAAAATATATAAATTGATAATAAGAACATCACCTATTTTAGTTCCTATTTTAATTCCAAATATATTGTTACATATATATTTCACAAAAAAAAAGTATTATAACTAATAATCATTATAAGTATTACATACCTAATAACATATATATTAATTTTTATGAACGTATAGAAAAAAAGACTTATATTTCTATACTATAGTAGTATTATATATATTAATTATATTGTCAATCAACAATTTTAGTGGAATTTGACAATATAATTATATCTATTATGAAATATGATTTAATAATAATTATTAATTTTAGTTGGAATGTCAAAAGAGAGGTTTGTAACATTTAAGTGTAAATATAAAATAAGTAAATAGGTATAAATATTTAAACAAGTAATAAGTGTAAACAAAAAGAAGAAGTCTATAGAAAAACTAAATATGGCTTTGATATTTTAAGTAGTGATGGGTGCAAACCAAGGTTAAAAATAGTGTTTAAAACCGGACTCTTACAAAGTCCTAGTTTTACCTCTCACAAGTGCACGAATCGTATTGTAGTACAGTTCGGCTTGAGAAAGGTTATCGAACCCAATGGACTAAGTCGTATTATGAACTCTCGTAAAATAATACTTTTGAATTGCAATAAAAGTATGGTTTATTGTTTGTGATTTATTAACTAACTAACTAATAAAGCAAGTAAAGATAAATTAAGACAAAAACAGTAGAGAGAAAAACTAGGGTTTTCATATTCCACCACTAACCGCATAATGTAGCTATCTATTGGATCAATTGTAAGAGGGCGATCCATCACCCGTGAATCAGATTATACAGTAAATAGTCGAATATATCCCAAAAAAGATACCGTAAATCGAATTCACTACAACCCATCTCCGGACAGAGTGTGATTAGTGCATGCATACTACTTTACTTTAATATACTCCTACATCATGCAATTAAACTAAAGCATCTCTATATCACCTCGCCGAGGCATGGCTTGTGTAAACCTAGGGTTTCGGGTGTTAAGCACCATTGTGTAAAAAATCATGATATGTTTAAAAACACCAGATAAACATGATTGATTGAGATAATGCATTCATTCAGTCTAAGACAATAGTAGAATAAATACAAAACCTCTTATATTAAAGAACTATGGTCACTCATCTACACAATCATCACAGGTGTGGTCTTCAGTTTTCCCTTATTACAATTGAAACAAATAAATAAACTACATTACTTGGCTAGGGTTTTACTAGAAAACCCTAGATACTGGTTTAGTTGTTCATGATGGTAGGAGACTGCATTATTAATGTAGAAACACCCTCCATGATCGTCTACTCCAGATCTCTATGTCTTAAATGACTCCATTTTTCAAAAGATGTAAATCTCCAGAGATAGTGCTCTGAAAATTATATATTTAGAAGTTCCTTAGATTTAAATCAGACCTTGGTATTTATAGAAGGAGTTGAGAAGAGTCATATTTGTATTAGACTTGTCCCACTAGGAGTATGATTCCTCTTTCATGTCTTTCTCTTCAATTTTGAGCCAAAACCCTTTAATCTTATGTAAATATACATTTGTACACGTGCTTAGATGTGTTGGAGTCGGAGATAAGTTAAAAGAAGTTGAATAGAATCAGAACTCAAAAACCTAGTTGTCTCCTACGCATATGTGTAGGGCTTCATACGCTTGAGCGTAGCTTGGCCTATGCTTGTGCGTAGCTCCCCAACCATGTGTGTAGCTCATGCGTATAAATGATGATTCCAACCACTTTTTGTTTGTTGTCTACGTAGATATGCGTAGGAAAAATCATAAAAATTACTTTTTTCCAATTCTTCTTCCATTTTGAACCCCCTTCACTTCGTTAGTATGTTTCCCAAAGTTTCGGCTTTAGAAAAATATCGTTTTTGCCCTCCAGGAGACACTTTTTGCTTGAAAACTCCTATTTCTCTCTCTTTTCGAGTAGACACAAGCACATCCTTGGTTAATTCACCAAAGTTAACTCGTTTTCTTCATTAAGCTCCTGAAACACGCTTAGACATGCAAACCACATAAAAACACCAAGTAACGAAATGATAAGACGTAACAATAGCGAGTTAGGGGCCGATAATGAATAACATTCGGCACCTATTAAGTAGTATATAGTTTAGGAGGATTTAGTAATAATTAATATAATTTGTGGGTAGTTGAAAAGAATTTTGTATTAATTGATGTAAATATAATTTAATTAAATTTAGTAATATTTAATAAATTTAATGGGAAGTCTAAAAAAAACTTTGTAACATTTAGTGTAAAGTTAAGTAAATGAAACTTTATATTTATTTTAATAAATAAAAATAAAAATTTATATGAAAAAAATTACTTAAAACATAAATAACAAGAGTAAACAAAAAAAATACATTCTATAAAAAAATATTGCTTTGGCTTTTTTAGGTAGTATATAATTTAGTAAGATTTGGTAATAATTAATATACTTTGTTGAAAGATAAAATGAGTTTTATAACATTTGGTGTATAAGTACATGAATTATTATAATTATTTAAATAAATAAAAGTTTTAAAAATATGCTGAAAAAATAAAAATTTCTTGTACTTTTGTAATTGTATAGATATAGACAATATGGTAATTTGCATTGACACCCCATGAGTTTTGGGTCAATTGTACCTAGTTATTTTTACATAGACACCCCTAAGATTTGTAAAGTATTGCAATGACATTCCTGGGAGGCATGAAATGACTTAAGTGCCCTTGATTATGTTGATTTGCATGTGAAATATCTAAATTATCCTATTGCCTAAATCCTACACTTCACTAACTACACCAACCATCATTTTTTATTTATATTTATTAAAATAATTATAATTATTCATCTATTTAACATTTACACTAAATATAAATTATCTTAGACTTCCCACTAAATATATTAAATATTACAAAATTGTATTTACACCAATTAATGTAAAATTCTTTTCAAGTAACCACAATGTATATTAGTTATTACTAAATTTCACTAAATTATATACTAATTAAAATATTAAAGCCATATTTATTCTTTCTATACACTTTTTATTTTCTTTATTTTTTTTGTTTACTCTTGTTACTTATTTAATTATTCTATATTTACACTTAAATATTACAAAACTCTTTTGACATTCCCAATAATTTATTAATATTTATTATTAAATGATCTAATTTTACTAAAATTGTCAATTGGTTGTAGATGCTAAAAAATGCACAACACAAGAATGAATGCCTTTATTGAAGTTTCTCCTCAATTTATATACATTTTCATACGGGCTTTTAGGCCCATTAGGGTTACATTACTTGCCCTACAAACAATTCCTTTTTTTCCCATGCCCTTTACTTGACCTTCAAGTTGTTCTAGAACATTTGGGAAGATGGGCTTGAAATGGGCCCTTACTCTAGGGATTTGGATGTTTTTGTTTGGTTGATAGGACAGTGGGCCCGATGCCTGACGGGCTTTAGAATTCTCGCATGTACACGGGCCCCTTCTTGGATATAGGCCTTTGAATACCTAAAGCCCACATTCAAGAATTACGTGTGGTAGAAGTATGCGTTTCTTCTATTTGGTGATGTGGCCATGGCATTTAATAAGACAACGTCATCATTTGAATTTTAAATTCATGGCCCCTGTGACCTTGATTATCGCAAAGTGGGCTGAAAAGACGGCTTAATACCCCGTTCTCTGTGCGAGGGATCTTTGGCATTCACCCATAACCCCTATAAATACACCCAACAAGCTTTTTAGAACATTTTTCACTTTGCAATTTCATTTTCTCAGCAAATCTCTCTCTGCGAAACTCCTCTACAAATCATCTTCTTCACTCATTTTCGCTGGAACCTGCGATTATTCGTCAAAAAACTCTTAAACCTTCTCCAGAGTACACTATAATGTAATTTTTTACTTTTAACTCTTTTACCTTTTTGCCAAAAAAATGTCTAATAGTGATGATACCCGATCGAATAGTGATCGTCTCCCTATCTCCGTTGATCCTGATGCCTCCCTTAGTTCCCCATCTGTCAAGGTGATCAAAAATGTTGTGTCTAGCCCCCCTGAGGTCACCCAGAGTGTCAATACCGTTGGGACCCATGTTGTCCATGTTCTGGTTAGGGGTCAGGATGTTAGGAGATTAGGGGCACAATTCGATGTCGATCATTTACCATTTGAAAAAGGGTAGATGTAATTTTGAAAAAGCTTGAGGTTCCTTATGGGGTGATTATCAAGCACTACCCAAAAAAAAGGATTTTAGGTTGGGTGAAGGGGTTAGGGATGACCATATCCTAGTTTCCTCCTATCATTTACAGATCCTTCATTTTCCTATCCATCATTTATTCCTGTTTTCCCTTTCCACCTTAGGTCTGGCCCCGCTTTAGGTTAGGCTAAACTTCTTTAGGATCCTGGCCATGGTCTTACTACTCAATCGAGATCTGGGTCTAGATTTGGGCCTGGCTGAGATCTTGTTCTCTTATAGGTTGCAGGACCAGAAAGACTGTAAGGGGCGTTATAATGTTTTTCCTTACCAGGGGAGGAAGATGTGTGATAGAGTTGAGAAATCTAACAAGAGTTGGAAGGAGATGATGGTTTTAGTGAGTGGGAATTGGAGACATCCCGATGCTAGGTTCCCGTTGCCAAAAACTTTCAACAAACATCTTTTCCCTTCCTTCAAACCCTACCATTCAAGGGTATGCTTCTGCGAGTTATGTGATGACAAGCTGGGGAAGCATGTTTTTGATTTCTTGAAGGCGCCCGTTGACCACAAAACCCCATTTTATATTAAATCTCGTTTTAACCTTCTTAAGTCCAATGTCTAGGGTAAACCTTTGAGGATGTGTCCTGATTACCTGAATAATGATGCTTTGCAGAAATTATCCTTAGAAGAAGTAGAAATCATGCTGACGATTCCTCAACCTAGCCTTAAGAGCAAACAAAAGAAGGCATCGGGCAACCCAACCATTCCTGTTACCCCTTCGGGCATCATATTCCCTTCTGTCTGTGAGGTTCTACCACCACCCCTTTTGGATGATCCTCCACTAATCCCTCATCCCCTTCCTCCGGGGAGGAAGATTTTATCACTCCCACTCTTCTCCCTTCAGAGGATATTCACGTCATTATATCCCGATCAGTTGGTGACGGGATCTCTGCACCGGTCGGTGAGGGGTGCACCTTACCATCTTCGTCTTTGACGGGTGTCTCCCTTTCCCGATCTGAGGAAGATCAACCCGATCGATCAGTTCGACCCCGCTTGACGATGGCATATTCTCTATGTGTATAGGCGAAGTCCGAAGCTGCAGCTCAGATCGAGCAACCCATCCCTTGGAATCCAAGGATAAAGCTCTCGGGTGGCGGGTTCTTGGTCGTAGGGAGTAAAACCATTAATGATGATATTGCTCTCCGGGAGATGGGTCTTCAGATTTGGACCCTAGCCGACCGAAAGGTTATCAAGAAGGTGGGCAGGGGGAGTTGGCCCTAACTAGCCCCGAATTGGCAACGTAGGTGGTTTGTATGCAACTTGATCTCGTTTTCCATCTGGTTTTTCTTTGGTTTTTCTACTGATTGTGTAACACTTGTGTTTTTCTGGTAGATGTTTTATCTGACCCAAGCTTATAATTCAAAGCTTGAAGAAGACAGCAAGGCCCTCAGGCAATCGATAGACTAAGGCTGAATGAGGAGGCTAGGAAGAAGACGACTGTCTTGCTGGTGAATGCAAATGAGAAATTGGAAGCCCAAACCATGTGGGCTATAACAGCTGAGCAGCAACTCCGAATGGCTGAACAAAAGGTCAAAGAGGGGGAGGAGGCCCAACAAGTCCTGACAACTAAGTATGAGGAGCTGGTGGCCAAATATGAATCTCTGGAGGCTTGTCACCTTAAGACAATTAAATAGAAGGTTGAAACTGAGAACTTTTTGGTGGTGGAGAGGTCAATGGTGGAGATGTACCATTGGGGTGGCAACCAGATGTACAAGCACTTCATTGACACTTCCAACTTCTGGGTTGGGTTTGGCTGGAGTTCTTGCTTCCTGGATCTCCAAAAACCCGCTGAGAAGAGGGATTTCATCTCAGTGGAGGAATTGGATGAGTCTCTTGGCATTGCTCCTCCTTACAAGGATATGGAAGTGGGCCTCGACGACCTCCTCTTCTACGAGTTCCTGTCTAAACCCTTTCTCGGGTTTGTTCCTATTTCAGGCCCGATTTCATCTGAATTGGCTTTGGTCCCCGATTTGACTGCTCTACCTGATCCTGCTCGGACAGAAAATGCTGGTGTCCAGAAGGGGGCAAGTGTTCGAGAGGGAGCTGTTACCAGGGCCAGTGACAGGATTGAGATAAGTTTTAGGCCTCAGTTCAGATACCAAGGGCAGAAAACTTGATCTTTTTTCTTTGTTTTTATTCCTTTCATACTTTTAAGCCTTGGCTACCGGGGCCCTTTATCTAATAGAAAGTTTGAGGACAGTGTTGCAACACTTTGTTTATTTCATAAGATTTTGATAACATTTAGATAATGTTTGTAAAATACTGGGGATTGGTGTTGTGTTCTTCGGGCTCTTAATGTCATGCGAGTGATGTTATAACGCTTAGATAATTTTGTAAGATCTTGATCACTTATGGATTGGTGTTGTGGCTTTCAGGCCCTTGAGGCCATGCTAAAGAGGTCACAACACTTAGATATTTTTTTTATAAAATTTTGGTCACTTGTGGATCGGTGTTATGTCTTTCGGACTCTTGAGGTCATGCGAAATATGTCACAACACTTAGATATTTTTTTTATAAAATTTTGATCACTTGTGGATTGGTGTTGTGTCTTTTGGGCTCTTGAGGCCATGCGAAAGATGTCACAACACTTATGTAAAATTTTGATCACTTGTGGATTAGTGTTGTGTCTTTCGGGCTCTTAAGGCCATGCGAAAGATGTCACAACACTTAGATAATGTTGTACTTGTGGATCGGTATTGTGTCTTTTAGGCTCATGAGGGCATGCGAAAGATGTCACAACACTTAGATGTTTTTCTTACCATAGCCCTCTGTAGGCTTGTAAAATTTTGATCAAAAAGAGATATTTTACTGATGGAAATATAGTATGTCGGGTACTGATGCCTTTTTTACAGAAATGAAGAAATCAGATAAAAAAAAAAATGAGCGGCTCGGCTACGGGTAGTACCTCTTCAGTTGGGAAGCATTTTGGGAATTTGGCTCCATCCGTCTGTCCTTGTTTTTATGGAGGCGGTATACCCCATGCCTGATGACTTCAGTGATGGTGTATGGGCCTTCCCAAGGTTCTTTAAGCTTGCCAACCAACCCGATTTTTTGCCTAAGGACCATGTCTCCGATCTGGAATTCCCTTATTTTAACATTTTGGTTGAAGTGATTCCTAACGCGTTGCTGGTAAGTTTCTAACCTGATCCCTATTGTTTCCCTCATTTCATCTAGCAAATATAGGTTATGAGCCAGATGTTGGTTGTTTGGGCCCTCCTCCAAGGCCTTGCTCCTTAGGGTTGGTACTTTGACCTCTATCGGGGATCACAACCTCAACACCATATACCATAGCGAAATGTGTCTCCCCAGTGGGCTGCCTGGGAGTTATTATGTACTACCATAGTACCTCGGGTAGCTTTTCCAGCCAGGTGCCCTTAGTTTCCTCAATCTTCTTTTCAAGAGTGTCAAAGATGGTTCGGTTAGTTTTCTCAGCCTAACCATTTCCTTGAGGTTACCCCGTAGATGAAATGTTTTGATTGATACCGTATTCGACAAAGAATACTCTTACTTTTTAGTTATCCAAATTTCTTCCATTATCCATCATAATTGTTTTGGGCAGCCCGAACCTGCATATTATGTGACTCCAGATGAATTTGATGAATTGGTTGCTGGATAAGCTTTAGCCTCTACCCATTTAGTGAAGTAGTCAGTAGCCAACAACACGTGGGTGGTCGATCGTACTACTTTTGAGAGAGGTCTAACAATATCCATTCCCCATCGGGTAAAAGGATGCGGGACCACGATCGGTGCAGGAATTTTAGCGGCTGATGGATAACATCCCCATGCATCTGGCATGCTTTGCACCTTCGAACATAGGCTTCAGTGTCTCGAGATAGGTATGGCCAGAAGTACCCTTGAGATAGGATATTGTGGGTGAGAGATCTGCCTTCAGAATGGTTCCCGCAGGCCCCATTGTGGATTTCTTCCATCACTGCCCGGGCCTCAGAAGGAGTTACACATTTCAGGTATGGTTCCGAAAATGAATTTCAGTAGAGTTGGCCCCTGATGATAGAGTATCTGGCTGGCTTCATATAAATCTTTCGGGCTTCTACCTTGGATTCATGGAGGGTTCCATTCCTTAAGTAATCCAATAAGGGATCCATCCAGCTGGGTTCCCATGGGATCAACATAACCTATTCTGGCTCCGGAATGCTTGGTCTTGCTAGAAGATCCACTAGTACTACATGGGTTGAGTCTTCGTTAGCTAATGATGCCCGATTGCCCAAGCGATATGTTGCGGTGTTCTCACTCATTGGAATTTGGTTGAAGTTTAGTCTTTGGAAACTTTCGGATTCCTTAAGTACAAGTGCCCGATAAGATTCTATTTTTGGGTCCTTGGTCCCATACTCCCCAGTGATTTGCCGGATGACCAGTTGGGAGTCGATGTATATAGAAAGGCTTTGGATCTGAAGGCTTTTGGCCAATTGTAGACCATATATGATTGTTTCATACTCAGCTTCATTGTTGGTTACCAAGAATTGTAGCCTTACTGACATCTGGAGACGGGTTCCGTCGGGTATGTGAATCTCTATCCTGACCTTGGACCCATTAGAACTGGCTGATCCATCCACGAACAACTTCCACATGATCGGTGAGTCAGCATGATCAGTGTTCTCTGTCTCTTCTTCCAACAAAAAATTTGTTACTGCCTGACCTTTAATGGAGACTCGGGGGGACATAGGTGATGTCGTAAATGCCCAATTCGATGGTCCACTTTGAGATCTGGTCCGAGAGGTCGGGTTTTGACATAATCACCCAAATGGGAGTAGTGGTCGGGACCATGATTGGGTGAGCTTCAAAGTAGTGCCTAAGGCATCGTTTTGCATTTATCAGAGATATGACCAACTTTTCCTGTTTGCTGTACCGAGTTTCAGCCTCGACCAAGGACTTGGTGGTGTAAAAGACGGGCATTTGGAGATTTCTGTCCTCTCTAATGAGGGTTGCACTGGTTGATACTGCTAAAAATTGCTAAGTACAAGTACAAGACTTTATCGGGCTCCGAAGTAGCTAGAATCAAGGGGCCTGGTCATGTACATTTTAAGTATGGATAGGGCTTCGGTCTGCTCAGGACCCCAGACTTCTCCTTTCTTTGCCTTAATTGCTTGGAATAAGGGTCTGCAACGATCGATAAGTTTTGTAATGAATCTGTTAAGAGCGAACACTCTCCCGGTCAGGACTTGTACCTCTTTATGTGTTTGGGGTTCTTTCATTTTCATCAGGTCTCTGACCGGGGTCGAGCTTGCTTGTATTCCCGTCCAATCCACAATATGCCCTAGGAATTGGCCAGACGACACTCCGAAAGAACATTTTATCTGGTTGAGTTTCATGACATGCTTTCTTAGGGTGTCAAACACTTGTTATAGATGCCCCAGATGGCTTTCTTTTCTCTTGCTCTTTACCATAGTATCATCAATGTATGCCTTTATCACGATTCCTATCATTTCTTTGAAGATCTTGTTAACCAGTCTCTGGAAGGTGGCACCTGCATTCTTTAGTCCAAAAGGCATAACTTTAAAGCAATAAGTAATTGTTTTTGTGATAAAAGATGTTTTTTCCTCACCGGTTGGATTCATCCATATTTGATTATACCCCGAATAGGCATCGAGGAAAGTCAGGCGCTCATATCCAGCCGTGCCATCTGATCAATCTTTGGCAGGGAGAAGCTATATTTGGGACATGCTTTATTGAGGTCAGTGAAATCCACACATACCCTCCGTTTACCATTCTTCTTCTATATTACCACAACATTAACAAGCCATTCAGGATACCTTACCTCCCTGATGAAACCTGCTTGAAGCAGATGGGTTACCTACTCGGTAATGATCTGATTCTTGTGGGCCCCCATGTGTCTTTGCTTCTGCCTGATCGACTTCATGTTCGGGTCCACATGGAGGGAGTGCTAGGCAATAGTGGGATCAATAACATGCATGTCCACGTGCCCCCATGCAAAGACGTCAGAGTTGTCCTGTAAGAATTCGGTTAGTTTCTTTAATTCATAAGGAGTGAGGCTTGTACATACGTATGTATCTTTATCGGGTTGATCGGGTATGATGGATATCTCCTGTAGAGGCTCTACCATGATCGAGGGACCCGACTCCCCTTCCTTTAACTGCTATTTGGATTAAGGGTCTTGATTCCCGTTGCGGGTCTCCCCCAGGTCCTTCATTTTCTTCATTCCCTTCAGGGTAATGCTATAACACTTCTTAGCCGCTACCTGATCCCCTTTGATTTTGATGATGTCAAAATTGTTAGGGCCTACACACCTCATTATCTAATGCAGGGTTGACGGTACCCCATGCATTTGGTGGATCTAACCCCTTCCCATGAGCAAGTTGTATGATGGCTTCACGTCCACTATGATGAAGGTCTATGTAAGGGTTTTTTGGGCTGTGGACAGGGGCAACTGAACCTCCATAATAGGCTCAACCTGTCTCCCACCGAATCTCATGCTGGGACTTTGGGAGGTTACAATTTCCCTCGGGTTGATTTCAAGCTTCTCAAAGGCCCATTTAGTGATAATGTTGGCGCTACTTCCTGGGTCAATCATGACTCGCTTGATGAGGCAGTTGGACACCATCAGGGTGATAACTAATGGGTCATCATGGGGGGTCAGGATGTTACAGAGGTCGTCAGTGGAAAAAGTGATTTGTGCATCACCCGTCCGATGGTGGACCTCATTCACTTCGCCAACTCTTATCATTTTGTGGGCTTTGCGCATCTGGGTCATGCTGAAGCCTTTCTCTTCTTTGGAGGAGGGACCACTGTGGATCATATTGATAATTATGACGGGCTTCTCAGCTGCGAGGTTCCGATGGGCGTTAGGTGCTTGCTGCACGGTCCTTGGCCCATCGTGCTAGACGTATTCTCGGAGTTATCCCCTCATCAGCATGGCTTTCACTTGGCGTCTGAGACTTCAGCACTTGTTGGTCATATGACCTAAGTCATTATGGAAGGTGTAGTGCTTAGACATATCCCTTTGGTCCAGTGGCGGTGTCTGGAAAATTCCTTTGGTTTTGTTCTCTTGGTATATCTTGCCTAGACTGACCTTTATGGGGGTTAACCTCCCTTTAAATCTTCTGTGTTTCACGGGAAAAGAGGTTGAAGGGCCCGACGAGGTGGTAGGACCCAAAGAGTTGGGACGCTTACGATCAGTTACCCAATCCCTAGTACGAGACTCCACATTCACCAAGGCCGCTCTCTTCTGGAGAATGACCTCTTCCTCCTCTATCCGTAGGTGGCCTTGGGCTCTGGAATCCAGCTCCCCGATTCCCGATGGTGGTTGCTTTATCAAAGACTGATAAAACTTCATCCCCGGTATCAGAGCCATCTGGAATGCCTCGACAGCAGAGTGCTGGTCGCAGTTGTTGATGGAGGAGGGCTAGATGTTGAATCTAGACATGAAGCTTTTTAGGGACTCCCCCTTATCTTGAATCATGGTAAAAAGATAGAATTTAGTTTTATTTTGTCTTTTGTTCTCATAGTACTGGGCAATAAAGATCTTGGTTAGTTGCTGCCAATTCCCGATGGATCTGGGTGGCTGCTTTCTAAACCACAACAGGGCAACATCGGCAAGACTTATGGAAAAAACTTTACGAAGTAGGGCTTCATTTTCTGCATACATGGTCATCTTCTGATGAATCTGGTAGATATGTTCCTCGGGATCTTTCGTGCCATCATAGGGGGTGAATCTGGGTATAACGAATTTCTTCGGGAAAGGCTCTCGGGTGATCTCTGGGGTGAAGGGTGATTGGATTGACTTAGTAGAAACCTGAACGGCCAAGTCATTGGTAGATTGAGCCCTCAGGTCCTTCATGACCTTCCTCTGGAACACAACCATCATTTCCTCCAGCTTTTGGGAGGCCAGAACCTCATTAGTGGTGGGGGGGGGGGGGGGGGTCTTATTCAGATGGTGGGAAGATTTGTCATGCTCCTCTAGACCCTCACGTTCCTCCCGTAGATGAGGATGAGCAGGCGCTGCAGGAGGAACGGGTATGTGAGCCATCCTCACCAGGACTTCGGCATTCCGCTTCTCTAGGGACTGACTTCATTCCTCCCCGATTTGACCTCGCTCTTCGGCGGCCGCTAGTCATTGCAAGATCTGCTCAATGGTTTGAGAGGCCCCCGCATGGCTGTCATCGGTGGTTGGCAACTCAGTCTGAGAACGGGTCACCGACATGGTTGTACGGGAAAGAGAAAAACAAGCTAGACTATGAGTGAAAGAACAGAAAAAGGAGCTCAAACCATGAGAGATGGGATAAGAAAACAAGCTCAACTATGAGAGATGGGAAGATGATCAATGGTGATCTTCTAATCTTCCCACAGACGGTGCCAATGTGTAGATGCTAAAAAATGCACAACACAAGAATGAATGCCTTTATTGAAGTTTTTCCTCAGTTTATAGACATTTTCATACGGGCTTTTAGGCCCATTAGAGTTACATTACTTGCCCTACAAACAATTCCTTTTTTGCTCATGCCCTTTCCTTGATCTTCAAGTTGTTCTAGAACATTTGGGAAAATGGGCTTGAAATGAGCCCTTACTCTAGGGCTTTGGATGTTTTTGTTTGGTTAACAGGCCAGTGGGCTCGATGCCTAATGGGCTTTAGAAATCCCTTATGTACATTGGTCATAGTATAGAAATATAATTTTTTTTATACGTTCATAAAAATGTATATATTGTTGTTAGATATGTAATTCTTATAATGGTTATTAGTTATTACCCTTTAGGTTTTGTGAAATATTTATATAAAATAATATATTTAGAATTAAAAGTAATAATTAAATAATGTGTTTTTTTATTATCAATTTATATATATTTTATTATCGATGAAATATTTTTTTTTAGAATTTACTTTAAATAGATTTTTAATATAGTTTAGATGTTTTTGAATTTTTTTCATTTAGAGTAAAATTATATATCGTATATTTTATTTATTTATTGTAGATTTTTTAGAATAATGGTGTGGTGATAAAGGTGGTTGGTGTAGGGGGTGAGGTATAGTGGGTGAGTTAGACATTTCACATGAAAATTAAAATAATTAAGGCTACTAAAGTCATTTCACGTCCCTAGGGGGGTGTCATTGCAACACTTTACAAACTTCAGGGGGTGTCATTGTCAAAATTCGTCGACCGACCAGTAAGTGGAATTGACTCAAACTTCAGGGAGTGTCATTGCAAATTATCCTAAATAATAAGGGCCTGTTTGGCCAGTGTTTTTTTATTTTTTGGGGTAAAAAAACAAAACACGTTTTTTGTTTTGTTTTTAAGGTCAGCCGGAAATAAAAGTATGTTTGGTAGGGATGTTTTTATCTAAAAATTATAAAAATAAAAAAATAAAAACACGTTTGGCAGACTTTGTTTTTTCATAATTTTTGAGAATAGAAATAGAAAAACATGTTTGGCGGCGTCTGTTTTTCCTGAATTTTTTAGAACAAAAACAGAAAAACTTGTTTAGTGAGTTCAATGTTTTTGAAAAGATTTAAGTCAAATTTTTTATCAAGGCAATTCTTTCACCATTGGCTTGTTCCAGAAATTGGTATTTTTCATCCAAATGAAAGTGAATACCTTTTAATTTTGAATTCATGTATGTCTTTATTGTTTAAAAATAGTCAAAGTGTTGGAATTGAAAAAAATTCGGCAGCACCTCCTCATAAAAATGTCAAATAACTTTCTTTTTTTTTACCTGTAGCAAGAAATAAATCACAACACATATCTAAAAACCACAATCTCCATCATAGCAACAAATTTTACATATACTATTGAAAATTCAACAATATTTTACAGTCATCCAATATTAAAACAAAAGTGAATATAATTATTAGGGTAATTTGCATTGACACCCCCTGAGGTTAGGGTCAATAGCAATCAGATTTCGGTCAACCTTTTTTTGGCACTCACACCCCCTGAGGTTCCTCCTTCGTTGCAATGACACCCCCTGGGCGGGTGAAATGACTATAATGCCCCTTTAATTATTTCACTTATTACATTAGGGTAATATATAAAGTATGAAATTACTCATATGCCCAAACACTTCACCCCTCTAAAATTACTAATTACACTTCCACCCCTTATTACAAAATATATATTACGAAAATTACAATTTAATTTTTTTTCTTTATAATATAATTTGTATATATAATTACGAAAATATATATATAATTTGTAAAAAATATATAAAATTTGAAAAAACATATAAAATTCGAAAAAATATATAAAATTTGAAACAATATATAAAATTAAAAAATATATATATCAAATTCGAAACAAATATATAAAATTCGTAAACAATATATAAAATGCTAAAAACATATAAAATTTGAAACAAATATATAAAATTCATATATATATATATATATATAAAGTGTGACTGAATTTTAAGTGGACAAGCCTCAAAGTCATTAGTCAAGGTAACGGATCCTCTCTAACTCTCTGCAAAGCTATTTCAATGGCCACGATGGCAACACATACCCTACGATGGTGACCGAAATCGGAATCGAACCGATAGTTTATTAAAATATTTTAATCAAAATTAAATATATTAATATTTGGATTAAAATTAACGGTTCGTTTCCGGTTCTCATTTTTAAAGAACCAAAAGTATCGGAACTGAACCGTTAATTTTGATCCAAATAAAAATTTACTTTCGGTTCTTTAAAAATGAGAACCGGAACCGAACCGTTAATTTTGATCCAAATATTAATATATTTAATTTTGATTAAAATATTTTAATAAAGTATCGGTTCGATTCCGATTTCGGTCACCATCGTGGGACATGTGCTGTCATCGTGGCCATTGAAATAGCTATGCAGAGAGTTGGAGATGATCCGTTACCTTGGCTAATGATTCTGAGACTTGTCCACTTAAACTTCAGTCACACTTTATATATATATATATATATATATTTGAATTTTATATATTTTTTAGAATTTTATATGTTTTTAGAATTTTATATATTATTTTCGAATTTTATATATTTGTTTCAAATTTTATATGTTTTTAGCATTTTATATATTGTTTACGAATTTTATATATTTGTTTCGAATTTGATATATATATTTTTTAATTTTATATATTGTTTCAAATTTTATATATTTTTTCGAATTTTATATGTTTTTTCAAATTTTATATATTTTTTACAAATTATATATATATTTTCATAATTTTAATTTTCGTAATTATATATACAAATTATATTATAAAGAAAAAAAAATAAATTGTAATTTTCGTAATATATATTTTGTAATAAGGGGTGGAAGTGTAATTAGTAATTTTAGAAGGGTGAAGTGTTTGGGCATATGAGTAATTTCATACTTTATATATTACCCTAATGTAATAAGTGAAATAATTAAAGGGGCATTATAGTCATTTCACCCGCCCAGGGGGTGTCATTGCAACGAAGGAGGAACCTCAGGGGGTGTGAGTGCCAAAAAAAGGTTGACCGAAATATAATTGCTATTGACCCTAACCTCAGGGGGTGTCAATGCAAATTACCCTAATTATTACATGCCCAAATTAAAAACAAGTTACTAAGATTTCATCAGTCAAGTACAACAACAAGAAACACAATAAATAGGATAAAACACATAAGAACGAACAAGGAACTAAGAAAAATACAACCACCATATAATATGTACTTCTGCCTATGTTGTTCATCTTGAATAACACCAACGACATTGCCCAAAACATTATCATTGTCCCCTGTTTGTTGAATTCGTTGAAAGCCTATATTGAGGCTATTCACCCACAGAAAACTATCCTTATGATCCTACAATTTCGAAGCATATAAGAAGTAATTATGATTTTTTCCCATTATATTTGAAAATAGTGTGGAAGTGCGTAAACTTAAATCATACCTGCCAAGCTGAACATCGATAGAAGTAGCGTCCAAAGTTTTTTTTGGCGTGGGCCTGAAAAAGACCCATAGGACCTCTGCCACAACAACAATGTGGCCCGTGTCCCATAACTTGATACATGTCTATTTTTTTTTGCACAATCCATCAACAATTATTATAGTTATCCAGAAATTAAAAAGTTATTACAGTTATCCATAAAGTTAAAAATCTACCACACATGTAGCTAAATAGTTATTACATTTATCCAATTTTAAAGTATTAAGATATTTATCTTGCGGCCCATATCTCGTTACCTATCGCATTGTGAGTTTGATTCATAAATTGGGTATCGTGCGAAACATGTTCAACCTCATCATCATCATCATCATCTTCCCCATTCCCTTCACCCGAGGTTTGACCCTCTCTAGAATCAAAGATATTATTTGGATGCCCGTGCATCCTAATGTAGTTGTGCAATGGACAAAAAGCTATTACAATTTTCACCTGGGTCGGAAACCTAGCAAGGCATCTGCTTAAGTATTGGAAAATGAATCTTCAACATGCCAAAACACCTTTCAATCACATTCCATAATGAAGAATGCTTGAAATTGTACAACTCCTCACGGCCGCAAATTAAGTTTCCCGCCCTACAAAAATCTGGCAAATGATATCGTTGGCCTCGATACGGGGCCAAAAATCCTGGTTGATTGGTATACCCAGAATCAACTAGATATTGTTATAGGACTGAAGTTATGTAAACATTTATAATTTTAAAGGGAATTGCATTTTTAACATATATACCTTCTAGAGCTTTGGGAAACATCTAATCCTCCCTCGCAAGACAGTCATTTAAGATTCTAGAATCATTGGCGGACCCTTCCCACCTTGCTATGACGTACGTGAATAACATGTCGAATGAACAGATGACCATAACATTTTAGGTTGTATCCCCTTTTCTCCCTCTATATGGAATTGAATTATCTACATCTATATAGGTGATGCGACGTCAGGTGTGCAAAAATATGTGATTAAAAATAACACCTTAAAGACGCCCTAGGTTTTACCCTACGCAAACGCACGTATCAATTATAGCATATCAATGGCTTGAGTAAGGGAAATGGATCTCACAGAGACTAAGATTGTTCACTTTAAAAATTCAAAAACACTGAATTATATTTTTCTGAAAATGATTTGTTTGGGTGGTCAAAGACCAAATTATCTAGAAAGCAAATTAAATCGGTTGTGATTCAGATGAGAGAGAAAACTAGAGTTTTCATCATTTCACCACTAACCGCATAATATACTTTCTCACTGTATCAATTGTAAAATGACGATTCATAACTGTGAATCAGGTCATATCGCAAATAGCTAAATACGACCTCAAAAAGGAGTACCATCAACCGGATCGAGACAAACTGTCTCATAACTGACCTAACTAGTACATGCTAATTATGTTACTCTAATCTAATCCTAATGCATGAAAATAAACTAAAACATGTTTATATTAAATCGCCAAGGCACGTCCTGTGTCAATCTAGGGTTTCAAGTTTCATTACCACCATTGTGTAGAAAACCATATTTAAGCATCTGAGTTCTTACTCATATTGAATAATCATAGTTGTGTAAAATAATATATTCATTCCATCTAAGACAATAATTTAGAACAAACATATAATTTTATATTGCAAATCAGAACAGTCTTTTAACTACTACAATCATCATAGTATAGTCAACAATTTCCCCTCGTTACAATTAAAAACAATCAAAGAACTACATTACTTGGCTAGGGTTTTGCTAGAACACCCTATATACCGAATTAGTTGTTTATGGTAGAAGGAGACTGCATCGTTGATGTAGAATCGCCCTCCATGGTCGTCTTCTCCGGATCTCTAGGTCTTAAATGGCTCCTCCTTGAAATGATAGATGAATCTCCAAAAAATATTCTGAAAACTATGTGTAGAGAAGTCCCAAAATTGAGTGAAGAGGAGTCTCCTAGATCTGTAGCAAAGCTTGGTATTTATAGACAAAGCCAAGGGAATCCCTAACTTGTGGAATAAGGTTATCCTTTTTCATAATTTCACACTCAACCAAGCAAAACCCTAATATCTGATGTATAATATATGTATATTACATGTATAGAGATGTTGAGGTTGTACTTAAATTCATCCGGGTCAAAACGGATCAATCCGGGTCAAAATAGGATTTTGGCCCGAATCTGAAATTTCTAGCTTTTTCTACAGGACACCTCTTACTCTTTTGATCATATCTGAAGCTACACACATTGGATGGAGGTTTGTAATATATCGTTGGAACGATGACTTCAAGATCTTGATGATAGGCTTAAGAATAATCCCATTTGGACATTTTTTCACTGAGATATGAGCTCCCAAAGTTGACTACAATTTTGTGTTGAAAACACTGTAGCATTCCACACCTACGCTTCAAGCGTAGGGACAAGCGTATAACTCACTTTCTGGCCACTTTTTGGAACTGAAAGCATCGGTTAAGCGTAGCAAAACCCCCGGAAACCACTTTTCTCTTGAAAACACCTATTTTGCTCTCTCTTTTGGATAGACACAAGCATTTCTCTAGTTAATTCATAAAAGTTAGCTCGTAATCTCCATTAAGCTCATAAAACACGCTTAAACACACAAACGACATAAAAATACCAAATAATGGATTGTAAAGACATAACAATAGTAAGATAAGGGCTTAAAATGGATACTTTTGAGCACCTATCACACTCCCAAACTTACATGTTTCTAGTCCCTTAACAATTAACTCAGGAAAACTACATTGTGATGATTTTTATCCTAACTAACCTATATTAATCTACAATACTCCCTTGCTTTCATGAGGGTTGACAATTAGACTTAGCACGTGTAACAAGCCTTTTGAACCCCTCGGTTACATCGAGTGGACGAGTGAAGTCTTGTGAAGGTTTCCAGTGATGGTACCTATAAACATCTCAGTTCTCTATAATCACTCAGTCATGAGTTCAACACAAATTCAATTAAGTAATGATATAATGCAAAACATAGCATGGATGCGTATACTTCCACTCACTACAGAACAATAATTATATCAAGCTTCGTGTCATGAATGATTCCCACTAATAGTGAATGATTTCACTACTTTCTACTATAAATCCAAACAACCTTCCGTGATTTTGTGAACACTCGACTATGATATTTCAGTTTCTCTTCTCTTAGTTCATTGATCAAAATTTGCCATTTTTAATAAAAACATATCTTTCCATATTTCCACTTTTCATCCCTTTTTGTCTTTCTAAGTCTCTAGACTTTCCAGTGAAAATTTTTAGTCCTGACCAACTGGGCCCGAGCTTCTTCAATGGGATGTATGTTCATTAGTCTTCTCCCCTTTAAATGTAAACAGTGATATTGGTGATACCAATGCCTGATTACTCAGATCGAAGAAATGCTTTTTGCATTTTATTTTCTCAAAATATATTTTTTTAATTTACTTTATTTCAACCATAACATCTCCCCTTTTATTGTGACAAAATTATTTTTTCAACTACATAGTCAAAGATCAACTTATTTCCCATAGTGAATGTGTGTTTACGCTTATAGGTCAAAGTCGTCCTTCTTAATTTCAATTTCACTCATTCACTCATCCATGTAAAACTACATCACTTCACTAACTGGATCTAATCATTACTCTCATGAATGAGAATATCACATCACATACTACTCATGCATCATATACACAAACTTAATTAAACTGTAATGCAAAACATTTATGCGTGAAAACAAAGAACTGCTCCAAATTATTTTCAAAAATTTTCATTCCTTGTAATTCTATACCTTCACCCCCAAACATAAATCAGACCATGTCCTCATGGTAAAAAATAATGTAGGAAAACAAATACAGTTACCCTTAAAGCTCAATTCTGGATTCCAAAGCAAAGCATGAATCCCCTCCCCCAAACTTGATTTGGATCACCTGTAGATATCATCAACAAAACACAAATACCCAATCATAGCAAGGGAAAATAAATTTTATCATAAACATCCAGAAATCAACACATATTTTTCAAGAAATTAATTAATTAATTTTTTTAAATGATTTGGCCTTGAGGACATACGATCCTATAAATAAAATAACAATAAAATAAAATAATAAAAATAAAAACAAAGATAAATACGTGGCCTTAAGAGTCTATCGTCTCTAGGAATTTAAAAATTGCATAAATTAAATGACCTACTATTTTATAAACCTAAGACCAATGATTAACGTCATCGGCATGACAGGACCACTCAAAGGGTTATCCAACACCCTTTCTCTCTGTAACACTTCCCTTACTCATAGGACAAAATGTAGAAGACAACTCTCTCAGTGCTCTCACCTGTGAACAATTAGTATTATCCATGACATCAAATATAAAACAATAATCACCATATAATTACCTCCTCTGTCACATTCTAACTTCATCCCATATATAGGCAATATGTCCAACAGATCCTCTTTCAATACCTTATGTAATGTTCCCTTATCCCATTCACCATTTTCCATTAAACTGACAAATGCCATAAAATCCGATCCCGAATCAATCTCCTCATAATATCTCAATCTCTGCCCATGTATCCCGAACCTTTTATCAAATCCTTCTTCTCCGCGGGGGTAAACCGATCTAAGTCTGTGTGGTCCATCCCATCTTTGTCGGAATTTACCTAGAAACACTTTTAGCTTTGGATTACATTGTTGTTTCTGGCCAAGCTCAAGGAACGTAAGACGAACATGCTTAACATGATGTACTCTTGTTCGAGCTATGTATCTTCCAACATCCTTATACGCACAACTCCGTATCCCCTCACACTTATCTTTCAATCGCGGATCTTCCAAGGCATATAGCTTTTCTACTATGTGTATACCTAACACTGGTTCATTTAGAAAGGTGTCCTTAAGAGGGGGGTCATCCTTAGTAGTTCTTTAAAAGTTCATGACAATTGATCATCTCTAACAACCTTCACATCTTTCTTATTTGTCACTAAGCTCTTATCTCGACCTTCAGTGTCGTCATACAACCCAATCTTATAAAGTGAGTTATCGGGCACCAATGCTGCTGGTGACACAAATGAAGATTTAGGCGAATCTCTTGGCCCCTCCCCTGGTTGCAAACCTAGAACTCCTTCAAATGTGTTCGATCTTTCCATCACATCATCCAGGTTATTTCTTGCTCGACTCTGAGGTATCGGTTCTTCACAAGCCTTATTGACTTCTTCTACATTAAAGCACTCAACCGGTGTATTTATTTGATGACCTGTATAAAAAATATTCATCCTCCCCTTCATATTCCCGAAAGATAGATCCATCGCCCCTGTCTTGCAATCGATATACGCATTGGCTGTAGTCAAGAACGGTCTTCCTAATATCACTGGGATATGTTTCTTCAAGTCTTAAACATGTTCAGTATCAAGAATTATGAAATCCATTGGGAAGTAAAACTTGTTCACTTGAATGATGACATCTTCTAAAACTCCCATCGCTTGCTTAATCGATATGTCTATAAATTGGAGCTCCACCGAAGTAGGACTAAGCTCTCCCAACTCTAGCTGTTGATAAACTGAACATGGTAATGAGTTAACACTCACACCTAGATCAAGAAGAGCTCTACTAATTTCCTTGTCACCAATGACACATGGAATAGTGGGAGCACCAGGATCTTTCCTCTTAGGTGGTATGTTACTTAGAAGCAATGAACTCACTTGTTCAGTCATCATGATCTTCTTTGGAGTCTTTGCTCTATTTTTCTACTTTTGTGTACAGAGGTTCTTGAAAAACTTAGCATAAGGTGGTATTTGGTCTATAATGTCTAAGAAAGGTAGATTAAACTTGACTTATCGGAATGTCTCCAACATGTTTGACTCTTTATTCTTACCATTTCTGGTTGGCTCTCTAAGACGTTGAGGGAATGGTGTTTCCTCTTCAAATGATGCCCTTTTTGGCTCTTCATCTTCCTTCACTTGAGATTGATCTTTCTGGACTCTGTCAGCCTCATTTCTTCGCTCTTCTTCAGCTTCTTTTCTTTACGCTCGTTCGGCCTCATTTCTTCTCTACAACCTCTCTCCATGTCCCTCATCAACTCTACTCTTCACTTCCTCTACACTTTTAGAGTCTTAATGGCTTGGACTGTTTCATAGTTATGCTCAACAAATGAACCACGATCCACTACTTGTTGACTCTTTGGATTAACAACTGGTTGCCTAAGCAATCTTTCCTCTTCAAGCCTATTCACCACATTAGCTAGTTGTCCCATTTGGGTTTCTATCTGAGCAATGGATTGGGATTTAGAGTTCATTGATTGGATAACTGTCTGAAAATGATTAGATTGATTTTTTAACTCCTTCAAGATGCTCATCACCTCTTCTTCAAAGCCATGTGGTCTTGGTGGTGGATTTTGAGTTGGATTTTGATGTTGGAGATGATTTTGAGGATATTGTGGATAAGCTGGATTTGGATTGAATCATCGGATTTGGTTTCCTTGAGGCTGAGTTTGGTAATTATATGGTTAGACAACCTAATTAGTATTGAATGGTTGGAGAGCTTGAGAATTATTAGATGGTTGTCTGAGTTGGTAATTTGACTGAGGATTTTTAGCCATGATTGTTGGTTGTGAGTCAAATGATTGTTGACTCTGTTGGAACCTTAGTTGTGGGTTGTATGATTACTGTTTCTCAGTGAACCTTGGTTGTTGGTTGGATGACTGCTCTTGTTGGAAATTTGATGGTGGATTTTCAATATTATTAGATTCGTAGGACAGAAGTGGATGATTTCTGGCATTGGAGGTGTATAAATTAGTGAAAAGAGCATTACTGGAATAGTTCCACGATGCATTGGCATCAACAACCATTATCTCTTGACACTCATTTTGGGAATACTCAGCTTCTACTTCTAACATCTCTCTAGGAGGGGAATGACTTTGCTAAAGAAACTTTTCAATTCTCTCTAACTTTTCTCCTATCAATGCTACTGAATCTATCACATGATCATTATTCACGCTATAAGCTTTCTCAGATCTTCTATTTTGTCCACCTCTAGCCCTCAACTCAGATTCATATTGAATCATATTCTCACTAATATTATCAAACAAATCTAAGAGTTATTTTGCTGGCCTGAAGATAAACTGGCCTTGTGTTGAAGCATTTATCAAAGTCTTATGAGTCTCTCCAAGTCCCATGTAAAAATTCTTAGCTACATCATGTTCAGAGAACCTATGGTGGGGACACTTATACAAGAGTTCACTATATCTCTCCCAAGCATCATGAAACTTCTCACAAGGTAACTCTCTAAAATTTTTGATCACATCTTGGGCCTCCGAGGTTGTTCCTATGGGATAATTTTTTTCTATGAATTCTCTTTGAAGGGCTTCCAAATCAATTTTAATTGCCTTAACCAGTTTGACGTACCATATTTTAGCTTTTTCTCCCAACGACCAAGGAAATAGACGTACTCGCAAATCATTCTTAGACAGATTATCATACCTAACAGTTGAGGCAACCTCTAAGAAATCATTAATATGCTGGTATGGGTCCTCTATCCTAAGGCCAGAAAATTTTGGAAGCATATTGATAGCGCTCGTTTTAATCTCGAAGTGTTTCATGCCTTCTTCTTTTGGGAAATCAACATAGGAATCATACGCATTCGGTGCGTAGTATCCTTTCAAATATGTGGCTGGTGTCCTTGGTATATTGGCTCTTTGGTCACCTATCTTTTCGAAATCCAATTTTTTTTTTCTGATAATCACAAAGTCGCAGTTTTGAGGTCCTACACGACGTATTTTGGCCTAAAATCAACTGGGCTCACTGCAAATCAATGAGTTTCATTCAATGGACCTTTTTAACTCAAAAACCTCACCTTGTTTGCGAAAATCGGAGTTTTTGACAGTTTACACGAAAACTACAGATTTTTTTTTTCCGAAAACAAAACTAACTACTTATAAACTCTTCTTACTATTAACAGAAATAAAACTAAAATTATGTGCAAAATTAAGATAAACTAAAACTCACAACAGGTCAAACGACGCAACTTTCATTGCTCCACCAAATCCCTTCATGATTCTCAGAGTACCTCACAAAAATAAACAAATTCCAACTTTAGATACAATACAATAACGCAACGTAAATAAATTACTGAAGCTAATGAACAATGCTTAGTCTACGGCAATGGCGCCAAAAACTTGATGCGACATCAGATGTGTAAAAATATGTGATTAAAAACAACACTTTAAAGATGCCTTAGGTTTTACCCTACGCAAGCGCACGTATCGATTATAGTATAGCAATGACTTTAGTAAGGGATATCGATCCCATAGAGACTAAGATTGTTCACTTTAGCAATTCAAAAACATTGAATTATATTTTTTTGAAAATGGTTTGTTTGGGTGGTCAAAGACCAAATTATCTATTTTAACTAAAATTATCTAGCAAGCAAATTAAATTGAGTGTGATTCAAATGAGAGAGAAAACTAGGGTTTTCATCACTCCACCACTAACCGCATAATATAGTTCCTCACTATATCAATTGTAAGAGGGCGATCCATAACTGTGAATCAGGTCGTACCGCAAATAGCTAAATACGACCCCAAAAAGAAGTAACCGGATCGCGACAACCCGTCTCATGACTGACCTAACTAGTACATGTCGATTATGCTACTCTAATCTATTCCTAATGCATGAAAATAAACTAAAGCATGTCTATATTAAATCTCCAAGGCACGGCCTGTGTCAACTTAGAGTTTTAAGTTTCATTGCCACAATTGTGTAGAAAATCATAATTAAGCATATGAGTTCTTGCTCATATTGAATAATCATAGTTGTACGAAATAATACATTCATTCCATCTAATACAAGAATTTAGAACAAATATATAATTTTATATTATAAATCAGAACGGTCTTTTAACTACTACAATCATCACAGTATGATCAACAGTTTCCCCTCGTTACAATTGAAAACAATGAAAGAACTACATTACTTGGCTAGAGTTTTTCTAGAAAACCCTAGATACATAATTAGTTGCTCATGGTAGAAAAAGACTACATCGTTGATGTAGAATCGCCCTTCATGGTCGTCTTCTCCGGATCTCTAGGTCTTAAATGGCTCCTCCTTGGAATGATAGATGAATCTCTAGAAAATATTATGAAAACTATGTGTCTAGTCCCAAAATTAGGTGAAAAGGAGTCTCCTAGATCTGTAGCGAAGCTTAGTATTTATAGACAAAACCAAAGGAAACCCTAACTTATGGAATATAATTACCCTTTTTCATAATTTCACACCCAACCAAGCAAAACCATAATATCTTATGTATAATATGTGCATATTACATGTATAGAGGTGTTGAGGTCGAACTTAAAGTAATCCAGGACAAAATAGGATTTTGGCCCGAATTTGAAATTTTCAGCTTTTTCTGCAGGACACCTCTCACTCATTTGATCATATCTGGAGCTACACACATTGGATGGAGGTGTGTAATATATCGTTGGAATGATGACTTCAAGATCTTGATGATAGGCTAAAGAATCACCCTATTTGGACCTTTTTTGACTGAGAAATGAGCTCCCGAAATTGACTAAAATTTTGTGCTGAAAACACTATAGTATTCCACACCTACGCTTCAAGCCTAGCTTCCTACGCTTCAAGCGTAGGGACAAGCGTAAAAACTCACTTTCTGGCCACTTTTTGTATCTGAAAGCGTAGCAAAACCTCTGGAAACCACTTTTCTCTTGAAAACACCTCTTTTGCTCTTTGTTTTGGATAAACACAAACACTTCTTTAGTTAACTCACCAAAGTTAGCTCGTAATCTTCATTAAGCTCCTGAAACAAGCATAAAGACACAAATGACCTAAAAATACCAAATAATGAATTGTAAAGACATAACAACATTAAGATAAGGGTTTAAAATGGATACTTTTGAGCACCTATCTATAGGCATGGATATGGGTGTCCTCTATTGCACTAATGCAATTTTTAAAGAACGGGTAGTATTTCGTATTTGTCAAGATATTATTTGGAATTATATTCAAGTCAAGAGGAATAATGATTTCATTCGCAAGAAGTTGAACAACTGGTAAAACATTGTGGATGTGTCAGGATATCGTCCACGTTAAATGCTGAAATCTTTCAGTTACTAACCGATTCCTTGCATTATGGCTTAAAGTCAAGAGAAATATTGTTAACTATTCGGTTACCTTTAATGATCTAGAGTCCCATAGCCCTAATCCCTTCAACCGCTCACATAACGTGATAAAGGTAATGGGGTACATCCTTAGGCTTTCATAACATCTAGTCCCATTCCCTCCAAGTAACTCAAAAACATACTGTTCACCATGTAAAGCCGAATTCCTACACGGCATATTTGATCTTCATGCCCTGTACTACTCCAATAACGTGTAAAGTGCAAGCATACAGGACTCCTCATCATCATTCTCAACAAATGATTGTAGTAAAATGTTGAACGAGTTAATCAATAAAATCCTTTCATTACTCATACTTCCAGGATACACCTGGTGTGGGCATATAAACATTAGAAAGTTTGAAACATGAAACAATACATAAACACATATTTAAAGATTTAAATAAAATTAGATGCAAATTCATAAAGTCGTCCTAAAAATAAAGATGAAACAACGATACAGTCATCCAACAAATAGTCAAGGAAATAAACAAGCAGTCATCCAAATAATAGAGATGCAGATAATAAAACATGAAACATCACACCTACAAATGCATCACCCAGGACATTTTCTTGAATAATTGAATTTTTCATTGTTTTGGCCATTGTTAGTCACTAATTGACCCTAGAGGGGGGGGGGGGGGGGCGGGAATAGAGTGATCAAAAATATTTCTAACTCTTTTAAAAAATAGAACAAGCTATAGCAATTATTCAATTACTTCAATAGTCAAGTAAATATTTCAATGAAAAATTCAATTCAATTGATCTAATAAATTATCACAAGACTAATTATAGCATACAAGATATTGAGGTAAATATAACATGTAAAATAATGAAGTAAAGAGATAGAGATAGAGAGATTGACACCACAATTTTTTCGAGGTTCGGTAACTCCTATTCCTCAGCTCAAGAACCCCTTCTTGAGACTTTTCCCGATCCTTTCACTATGGCTCTTCCTTCACAGGTAGAGTAGCAAACCTTTACACATGAGCTAACGAGCCCGTCACACAAGCAAGAGGACAAACCCCTCTTGAAGATCAATGAGCTTCACTTATTCAAGGATCAAAATCCTTTTATAAAATAAGGAATCACTCAAGGACAAAAACACTCAAAAACCCTTAGGTTTTTATGGAAGATGAATCAATATAAGCTCAAGTGTTTTTGGTGATATTCAAGAACTCTAGATTTGTATTCTCAATAGATAAAATCAATGCATGAGTTTGAGAGAAAAAAAAAAAAAGATACTAGTGTTTAAAGCTTCAAAAGATTTGAGTAGAAAATCAAGCTTTTTGCTTCTTGCCTTCAATGGATTTTTGAGAGAGTGATAGATAGAAGAAGATGATGACTTTGTATATTTTCTTACACTAGAACTACTTCTTTTATTCCCACATCTCATTCTATATATAGTGAACATTAGGGTTTGGATAGTGAATCTGACTCTAGGAGAGTAGGAGAGTGAGTTTTGAAAAGTAGACAAGAATGGACACAAAGTCATGGGCAAAAACATTTTTCAAAATTACTTTTCTCAAAAAGCTGAATCACCCAGTCGACTGCCTCCACGCAGTAATTTAAAAATATTTTTTCCAACGGTCGTGCCAGTCGACTACCTTAGACAGGTCAGTCGGCTGCCTCCGACAATCAAATAAGTTCAAAACTCTCTATTTCATCCAATCTGCTGGGCCCTTGTCCAGTCGACTGGGTCACATCCAGTCGGCTGCCATTGCTTGCCCAGTTGACTGGGTGACTTAGAAATTTTGATTCTAAGTCCGTTTTTGTTCCGTTTTGAGTTCGGTTCTTTAATCACTTGAGCTTATAGGACCAATCGACGCATAAAATACCTTGTTACGATGATCGAACCCCAACCTATCTACCCCGACTCTTGAGTCTTCGACTTTCGCTTTTCGTTGATCATTTTATCCTTTCGTTTTTGCACTTGAATTCCTTTCTTGCTTTTCTCTTTTTGTGCTTGCATGCTTTCCGAATGATTTTCCCGTTCTTGCTGAAACGCTTAACTCAAAATCACATTAGTACCAAACACGTTTGAATGGTTTGTTATCATCAAAACATGGAATTATTGTTTAAGAGTAAATTTCAAAGCCAACAATCTTCCCCCTTTTTGATGATGACAAAACATTTCGTGTTTGTCCGGAAATGGTGAAGTATTAAGTGCTACTCCCCCTCAATATGTGCATTACATGCTCCCTCTTAGTAACTAGATTTTTGCAATTTCATACGATAGCATGGAGCCACACATAAACACGACTTGCATACACGAAAACAACTTGAAAACAACTAACTTCTCCCTCTTTAGCAACATCAAAAAGGAGGGAAGTTCGGTTGAACACGGAATTTTTTCATGCTAATACATCAACATCGAAAGCCATCCTAATTTCTCTATGAATTTTCGAAGGAGATTCCTCTGGAAGAGGCTTTGTGAAAATATCCGCTAATTGATTTTTAGTGTCAATAAAAACCACATCAACGTCACCTCTAGCTACATGATCATGTAAGAAATGATGCCTAATATCAATGTGCTTGGTGCGAGAGTGTTGAATGAGATTCTTAGATATGCAAATAGCACTAGTATTATCACATTTAATAGGCACATTATCAAAAATAAGACCGAAATCAAGTAATTGTTGCTTAATATAAAGAGTTTGGGCGCAACTACTAGCGACTGCAACATATTCGGCTTCGATTGTAGATAAGGCAACGAAATTTTTTTTTTTTTTACTTAACCACGAAACTAGGGAGTGTCCTAGAAAGTGACATGTGCCGCTTGTGCTTTTTCGATCCACTTTACATCCCGCAAAGTCGGTATCCGAATAGCTAATAAAATCAAGTGAAGTGCCACATAGATACTAAAGTCCTAGATTGATTGTGCCACTTAATAATGAAAAATACGTTTCACGACAAACAAATGAGATTCTTTAGGACAAGATTGAAAACGAGCATATAAGCACACACTAAACATTATATCCGGTCTACTAACGGTTAAGTAAAGCAAACTACCGATCATGTCTCTATATTTAGTAATGTCAACACATTTACCATTTTAATCTTTGTCAAGCTTAATAGAGGTACTCATAGGAGTTATGGCATGTTTGGTAACCTCCATACCAAATCGCTTTAGCAAATCTTTAGTATACTTGGATTGGCTAACAAATAAGTCATTCAAGCTTTTCTTGATTTGTAAACCTAAAAAGAAGTTCAACTCACCCATCAAGCTCATTTCAAATTCATTTTGCATACTTATAGAAAATTCTTTACAAAGAGAATCATTTGTTGAGCCGAATATAATGTTGTCAACATATATTTAGACAATCAACAAATTTTTTCTTAATGATTTTTCTAAAAAGTGTGTTATAAACTTTTCCTCTTGTAAAACCATTTTGAATAAAAAAATCCACCAAGTCTTTCATACCAAGCTCTAGGAGCTTGCTTTAAACCATATAAGGCCTTAGTCAATTTGAAAACATGATTTGGAAAAAGTTCATTTTCAAAACCGGGTGGTTGCTTTACAAAAACTTCTTCTATGACACCATTCAAGAAAGCACTTTTGACATCCATTTGATAAAGAGTAAAATTTCTAGATGATGCAAATGCAAGAAGCATTCTAATTGCTTCTAATCTAGCTACGGGTGCAAAGGTCTCATCGTAGTCAATGTCTTCATCTTGATTATAACCTTGAGCTACTAGTCTTGCTTTATTTCGAATAATCACTCCATTTTCATCCTTTTTATTTCAAAAAACCCATTTTGTGCCTATTATAGTTTGATGCGCGGGTTGAGGAACTAAATGTCAAACTTGATTGCGTTCAAATTGGTTTAATTCCTCTTGCATGACCACGATCCAAGAATCATTACATTGAGCTTCGTGGAAGTTCTTGGGCTTGATTTGGGACACAAAAGCCATGTGATTGCAAAAGTCTCTAAGTTGAGATCTAGTGCTAACCCCTTTTGACGGATTACCTATGACTTGATCAAGAGGATGATTGTGTACAATCCTCCATGATTTAGGAATTGAGTTTGTTAAGTCATCATTGGATTGATGCTCAACTTTACCCTTTTCCTTTTGGCTACTTGATGAGTTGGAGATATTGATATTATTTAAACTATTCTCAATCCCTACAACTTCATCATCATCTAGGTCAACTTTAGGTAATGTTGGCGGTGGTGATTCATCAAAGACAACGTGAATTGACTCAACCATGGTTAGAGTCCTCTTATTATAGACTTGAAAAGCTCTACTTCTTGAAGAATATCCTAGAAAAATTGCTTCATCCGATTTGGAGTCAAATTTTCCTAAGTTATCTTTATCATTTAGCACAAAACATTTACAACCGAACACCTTGAAATACACAATATTGGGCTTTCGACCATTCCATAATTCATAAGGTGTTTTTCCCAATTTCATTCGAATAATGACTCTATTTATAACATGACAAGCGGTGTTTACCGCTTCCGCCCAAAGGCTACAGGGAAGGTTATGTTCATTTAGCATTGTTCTAGCCATTTCTTGCAATGACCTATTCTTTTTTTCAACCACACCATTTTGTTGAAGGGTTCTAGGGGGCGAGAGATCATGAGATACACCAAGTTCATCACATAACTTATCTAAATCTTGATTATCAAATTCCCTACCCCTATCACTTCTAATTTTATTGATTTATCAAGAATGGAGTGAGTTTCATTTTTATGACCAAGAAAGTGAACCCAAGTGTATCTAGAGTAGTCATCGACTATAAGAAGTACATAGAGTTTCCCGGCTAAGCTAGCCGTTCTCTCCGGACCAAAAAGGTCCATGTGAAGTAGCTCTAATGGTCTAGAAGTGGTAATTTATTTTTTTTCTTGAAAGAGGACTTTACTTGCTTGCCTACTTGACACGCACTACATACTTTATTTTTTTGAAAATTTAGTCTTTGGGAAGCCTTTGGCTAAATCATTTTTGGATAAACGATGAATGAAGTCCATACTAGCATGTCTTAAGCGTCTATGCCATAACCAACTATTTTCACTAGATGTGACAAAACATTTAACATCTTGTTCATGTAATTCACATAGCAACATAGTATACAATTTTCGTTTCTTTTAGCATTAAACAATTATTTTCCATCTTTCTCAACTATGCATGCATTGGTACTAAAAATAATATCATAGCCATTGTCACACAATTGACTAATTCTAAACAAGTTATGCTTCAAACCATCAACTAAAAGCACATTATCAATAGAGAGGGAAGAGGATATACCAATGACACCAATTCCAATAATTTTTCCTTTTGAGTTGTTCCCAAAAGTGACGCTTTCTCCTTCATAGGATTTTAGAGAAATGAACTTTGATTCGTCTCCCATCATATGCCTTGAGCATCTGCTATCAAGAAACCATTTGTTCTTTGAAGCGGACTTCAAGCATACCTACAAAACAAATTTAAGTAACGTTCATTGATACCCAATTTATTTTGGGTCCACTAGGGTTAGAGAGAGATTCAATGGTTCCTTTTGGAACCCAAATCATTTTTGTTATAACATTCTCCTTTCTACGTAAGCATGCAATGGTTCCTTTTGGAACCCAAATCATTTTTGTTATTGCTTTCTTCTTTCTAAGTAAACATGTATTTGCCTTATGTCCCTTTTTCTTGCAACAATAACATGTAACATATTTATGATCATTTGAGGATGCATGAGATGATTGTCTTGTAAATGTATGCATTAATGATATACTCTTTTTCAAAATAAGAGTATCTTTGTCAAAAGCATCATATCCTAAACCACTTTTATCAAATGTTCTTCTTTGTTTTCCTAGTATAATGCTTAGATTCTCCTTTCCTTTAGTAAATTTTACTAAGACATTTATTTGATCATCTATAGTCTTTTTCAATAAAACATTTTCCTTTTCTATCTCAATACTTTTATCATCCGTTATACTTGAAACGACTAAGGTATAACAAGTTGAACCACATGTAGATTTTGCTTTCTTAAGTGAAATGTGTTTCCTAGCTAATTTTTCAAATTCATCATGCAATTCTTCAAATGCATCTTGTAATGCATTATAAGAGGAAATAAGTTCATCATATGACAATTTAGATGTATCTAGTGCAAATGAATTTAAATGTACCTCATTTTCATTTGACATAAGACAAAGGTTTGCCATTTTCTTGTCATTTTCTTCCTTATCCGAATCACATGAGTCATAATCATCATATGTAGCATTCATAGCCGTCTTGTTTGGCCTTTTCTCGTTCTCCTTTTTTAGCTTGAAACAATCATTTCTATATTGCCCCCGCTTTCCACAATTGAAGCAAGTTGAAGGCTTTCTCTTGCTAGGCTCGCCCCTTTGCTCGTTCCTCTTTATGAATCTACCACCGTTGGCTTTCTTACTTTGAAGAAAACTTTTGAATTGTTGGGTGAACAATGCAATGTCCTCATCTACCTCTTCTTTACACGGCACATTTGCTTCATTTTTGGTAGAAGCTTGCAACGCCATGCCTTTTCTTGGCTTAGTACTTTCTTCCCGAGTTTTATGGTAATTTCCCAAGTGAGAAGAGACCCAAAATTTTTGTCAAGGCTCATGGTGTTGAGATCATGTGCTTCTTTAATTACTGTCACTTTTACATCCCATTTAACCGGAAAGCTTCTAAGAACTTTGTGTGACACATCGGATCTAGGAATAATTCTACCAAGATACTTTAGTCCATTCAAAATATTAGTAAAACGAGACATCATAGAATTGACATTTTCATCATCCTTCATGACAAATAGTTCATATTCATGCATGAGTATATCAATTTTAGATTCTCGCACTTGGGCTTATGACAAATATAAGTAACTTTTAGCTTATCCCACATTTCTTTAGCGGTGGAGGAAGTAGAAACACGATTAAATTCATTTGGGCTTAAGACATAATTTAGATTAACCTTGGCTTTAGCATTAAACGACATAAGCCTGCGCTCATCATTATCCCATTCGTTCAACAATTTAGGGATTGTTTTTCCATCTACAACTTTGGTTATAATATAAGGTCCATCAACAATAACTTGCCAAATTTGGTAATCAATAGCTTGAAGAAAATCTATCATTCTAGTCTTCCAATAGCTATAGTTTGAACCATCAAACCATGGGGGCCTATTGTTAGATTGTCCTTCAACGTGAGTGATTAAATTTGAGGCCATGATCGTTCTCTAAGACGGTTAAGTCTAAAACAAGTAGAGATTAGGCACTGATACCAATTATTAGCCATTAATTGACCCTAGAAGGGGGGGGGGGGGGGGGTGAATAGGGTGTTCAAAAATATTTCCAACTCTTTTCAAAAATAGAACAAGCTATAGCAATTATTCAATTACTTCAATAGTCAAACAAATATTTCAATGAAAAATTCAATTCAATTGATCTAATAAATTATCACATGACTAATTATAGCATACAAGATATTGAAGTAAATATAGCATGCAAAATAATAAAGTAAAGAGATAGAG
Organism: Cornus suecica; assembly: GCA_963922005.1. Lineage (NCBI taxonomy): Eukaryota > Viridiplantae > Streptophyta > Magnoliopsida > Cornales > Cornaceae > Cornus > Cornus suecica. Next base: position 54,085,671 of record OY998241.1, on the reverse strand, counting down.
ATAGAGAGATTGACACCGCGATTTTTTTGAGGTTCAGTAACTCCTACTCCTCGGATCAAGAACCCCTTCTTGAGACTTTTCCCGATCCTTTCACTATGGCTCTTCCTTTACAGTTGGAATATCAAACCTTTACACACGAGTTAACGAGCCCATCACACAAGCAAGAGGACAAACCCCTCTTGAAGATCAATGAGCTTCACTCACTCAAAAATCACAATCGTTTTATAAAATAAGGAATCACTCAAGAACAAAAACACTCAAAAACCCTAAGGTTTTTATGGAAGATAAATCAATATAAGCTCAAGTGTTTTTGGTGATATTCAAGAACTCTAGATTTGTATTCTCAATAGATAAAATCAATGATTGAGTTTGAGAGAGAAAAAAAGATAATAGAGTTTAAAGCTTCAAAAGATTTGAGTAGAAAATTAAACTTTTTGCTTCTTGTCTTCAATGGCCTTTTGAGAGAGTGCTAGAGAGAAGAAGATGAAGACTTTGTATATTTTCTCACACTAGAACTACTTCTTTCAATCCCATATCTCATTCTATATATAGTGAACATTATGATTTGGAGAGTGAATCTCACTCTAGGAGAGTTGGAGAGTGAGTTTTGAAAAGTAGACAAGAATGGACACAAAGTCATGGGCAAAAACATTTTTCAAAATTACTTTTTTTCAAAAAGCTAAATCACCCAGTCGACTGCCTCTATGCAGTAATTTAAAAATATTTTTCCCAACGGTCGTGCCAGTCGACTGCCTCAAGAGAGCGAGTCGATTGCCTCAAGAGCCAGTCGACTGCCTTGGACAGGCCAGTCGATTGCCTCGGGCAATCAAATAAGTTCAAAACTCTCTGTTTCATCCAGTCAGCTAGGCCCTTGGCCAGTCGACTGGGTGACTTAGAAATTTTGATTCTAAGTCCGTTTTTGTTCCGTTTTGAGTTCGGTTCTTTAATCACTTGAGCTTATAGGACCAATCAACGCATAAAATACCTTGTTATAATGATCGCACCCGAATTATCTACCCCGAGTCTTGAGTATTCGACTTTCGCTTTTCGTTGATCATTTTGTCCTTTCATTTTTGCACTTGAATTCCTTTCTCGCTTTTCTCTTTTTGTGCTTGCATGTTTTCCGAATGATTTTCCCGTTCTTGCTGAAATGCTTAACTCAAAATCACATTAGTACCAAACACACTCGAATGGTTTGTTATCATCAAACATTTAATTATTGTTTGAGAGTAAATTTCAAAGCCAACACACATCATCATCATCACCTAAGTCTACAGCAGTACGGGTCGAGGACCCTGGGACGGATTCAGGTTCCCTGGTGGAAGGTTGGGCATGGGCACCTACAGCTTCTATAGCAATGTCTATGACAGTCATTTGGTTCTAGTAAATGAACGGATTATCCTTGAAGAGTTTCTTGCAACCCTTGTGCACCTACAAGATAATAATTTTAATTATTTACTTAGTGTGAATTACATACATGATATTAATCATGAGATATAGAAATATATGGTTACTTTATCCAACTTATCCTATCGTTCACTCTCCATCATCACCATACCAGTAACATGGTTAAAATCAACTCTTGTTTCCTGTAAAACCCCTTTAAAAAAGCGAAAAAAAATTATTAGGACATTGTATTTGTTCCTACATCTAGTCTGGGTATAGCCTGGTCCAAAAGTAGCTTAAAGGAGAGTCGTAATATTGGTTCACCCAGTAGGGCTAAAAGTTCCCTTGATGCGATGGTGACCAAGCTTTACTTGCTCCTCCATCAGATTTATGAAAAGATCAAGCTGGCTTTTCGCCCAAATTTTTCCATCGTCTAAAGGCCCGGTACTTGTTTCACTTGGAGTTGCTTGTGGCACATTGGTGTTAGTGTTATCCATCTAGATGCATTATTATGACATCAATTAACAGGGAGACATAAATCAACACAAATTTCAAGAACAAAATCTAATGTATTAATAAGCTCTTAATTTGATGGTTACACTAGCAGTTTAGGACAACATATATTGAAGTACAAAGGAATCAATAAATAACTCAACATATCAATGTCAGTAGAGTATTAACAACTTCTGAATGGGATTTATATATAAACAACAGAAAACAACCAAAACTGGGATTAATATCTATTACATGCCAGCAGAGTAAACTCAACACACGTATAGAATTACACTAACAGATTCATACATAAACAAAGATAGATAAGTTAAATTTTGAGAAGTAGTTGAGATGTACTAACCTAATGTGTAAACTGCACTTCAAAAAATTTTAATATTAGTTACTCTATTTTAATATCTTTTTTTAAAAAAAATAAAATAAAGAATGAAGATATCTATGAGAATGTAAATGTAATGACGAAGGATCCAAAAATACATCAAAACACTGCCAAAAGTAGAATTGCTAAGAAGATTTTTCAAATATTAAATTAGGAGTATTTTTTGGTATATATAATACCTTCCAAAACTATAGACTAGAGTAACTCAATTGCAAGCTTACAAGAAAAACTGGAAAACAGTGGTTTTGAAAGATTATCAAAACATTGCCTTCTTGTTGAAATGCCAAATGTAAATACAACACACTGAGCTCTCCTGCAGCTAGTTGAAGCCTTTAAGCACAAATTCACCAAAAAAATAATATATAAAAATTCTTAGAAATGTCAGCCAGCGAGATCTATACATTATTATGCACAAATTGTATGAGATTACAGGGCATCCTAATTGAACCACCGCAACACAATTAATGTTGAACCAAAAAACAAAAAAAAAAAAGATTTTGAATGAGGGATAAATCCCAATCATAAAAAAATTGCTTAATGTTGATGATTAATCTATTAATTTGCAATTATTTGTAACAGAATCTGAAAATGGTTTTCACATAAAAGGATGTAGATTTATACCAGACACGAAGGTAAAAACATCGGCTACATATAATAAAGGTAACAAAACACCCATAACAATTTAACAACTTCAGAGCAGTACCATACCAATCAAGAAGTTGCTTTTGATGCCTCAAGCTTATCTGCGTAGCAAAATAGAATACAAATTGGTCAAAATCGGCTCTAGATCTGACAAGAAATCGGAGAAAAAAATTCCAAAAACAAGGTAGAGAAGAAGCTTTCGTACCAGATTTGACAAGAAATCGCCTCCAGATCGATAGAATCGCCTCAAATAGTGAAACCCTAGAAGATGAGCAAATGAGGAACAAAGGTGTGTTGTTGCCAAAGAGATTTAAACAGAAGATGAGCATGAACCAAACCCTAGAAGTTATTGTCGCCCAAATCTTTTCTCTCAAACCCTAGAAATGGAACAAGTTGTCGCGAAATAAGAGGAAGAGATTCGAGAACAAAAAGCTTGAAGGAGAAGCACGAACGAAACCCTAGCTATCGTCGCCCAAGATGAGCACGAACCAGTGAAATCACCTTCATCGCCGAACTCGAGAACCCTAGAAACAAGACATGGGAGTGTGTTGGAAATTGTTTGTTGGAGTGTGTTTTTTTGTTCATGCACAGTAAAAAAAAATAAGGCCTTCGTGTTTTCCTTGAACAATACCAAAAACTTGGAAAAAATACTATTTTGGTGTTATCAGATTTGGCCCAATTTGGGTCTTTGATTTTTAACTATTCCAAAACAAAACAGTCCACCAAACAAGCATATTTATCAGATTTGGCCCAAAAAACAAAAACATAGACAAAAACACCCCCTACCAAACAGGTCCTAAGAGTGTGATGATAAAGATGGTTGGTGTAATGAGTGGAGTTTAGGGTTTAGGCAATAGGGGTACCTTAGACATTTCGCATACAAATTAACATAATTAAGAACAATTAAGTCATTTCATGCCTCCAAATGAGTGTCATTGCAACACTTTACAATCCTTAGGGGTGTCTCTGTGTAAAAAATCATTGACCGACCACTAGATGAAATTAACTCAAATTTCAGGAGTGTCACTACAAATTATCCTAAAATCACACACGAGAATCATATTATTCATTATACCATCAATTTTGAGCAATTATCTCCTCTTCGTTATTGTTGTCCCATCCAGTAATAGAAATTTTAAATTATTAAACCGATATTAATCAATTATCACAAAACCCTCTCCTACTATCAAAATTGATAGTAATATCCTAATAAAATCACATCACTTCATGCACTTTGAAATTTTGATCAAATCATTGGCAGTTTCGTCACAGGAGCTATAAAGTTGTAGAAAAAAATTATTATTTATTACTTTAGTAATCGATGTGTAAAAGTACTTTTTGGTTACCTCGTTTAAATGTCCACAAGTTCTATTTAAAATTTTGAAAATAATGAATTTATTTATTTTCAATAACTAGTAAGATTGTTTTTTCAATTTATGGTTTTCTTGACCAAAATGGAGATGAATTAATCAAAACTTAAAGTGCATGTGTTGATTTGATTATAGTGGGTTTTTTCTTTTTTACAATTTTAACATTCTGTTAACGCCAAGTTGATGGAGATGGGATTATTCTTCACCTCCATTTCATGTTAAGCTTCTTCTCCTCCATGTAAATGTTATAATATTTTCTCATTATTTTATTTTCTTCTCATCTTCAATTTTCATCCCAAAACATAACCGGTAGCAAAGGCAATTAACATTGCATTTTTTCAGGTGCAAAAAAAGAATATATATATATATATTAATTTGTTCAGTTTCTTTAGCGAAGAATATAAATATTTAAGTTACAAATTTTTAGAATAGTTGGATAATGTTAATAAAGAATTAAAGATGTCAATACCGTCAAATAATTTCATATCAAATAATGTCAATACCGTTAAATAATTTCATTTCTAAAATGATACGGTAGGAATTAAACTGTTATTTTTTTATTAATGCCAACTACATGCATGCTTGTGGAAAATCCTAAGGCCCTGTTTGGTTGGTGGTCTGGTCCCAGGTGGTCTGGTCTGGTCTTGCGTTTTATGGGACCAGACCGTGTTTGGTAGGATTGGTCCCAAATTTTTGGTTAGACCAAGTAAGACCAAATCAGACCAAAATGGCCTCATTTCAGACAAAAAAAAAAAGGTGGTTCCTGGTGGTCCGGTCTGGTCTTATTAATAAAATATATTTATAAATAATTAAAAATGAATAAATAATAATAATAATAATAATAAATTAAATAAAACATATTTTAAAAATAAAATATAAATAATAAATAATAAACAAAATGAAATAAATAATACCTAATAATAATAAATAAATGAATATAATAATAGAAAATAAATGAATAAATAATAAAATATATTTATGAATAATTAAAAATTAATAATTAATAATATAAATAATAAATTAAATAAAACATAATAATAATAAAAAATGAATACAATAATAATAAATAAATATAATAATAATAATAATAATAATAATAATAATAATAATAATAATAAAAGGAAAAAGTAATAAATAATAATAATAAATTAATAAAATAAATAATAAATTACATAAAAAATATTTAAAAATATAATAAAAATAATAAATAATAAACAAAATGAAATAGATATAATAATAAATAAATATAATAATAAATAATAAGTAAATATAATAATTCATAAATAATTCATAATAATAATAAAAAATGAGTATAATAATAATAAATTAATATTAAATTAATAAAATATATTTTTAAATAATTAAAAATGAATAAATAATTTATAAATAAAATGAATTAAATAATGAAATAATAATAAATAAATAGAATATATTTATAAATTAATATATAAATTAATAAATAATAATTTAATAATATAAATAATAAAATATATTATAAAGTGAAGAAATAATAAATAAATAAATAAATAATACATAAATAAATAATAAATAAATAATAAGACCAGACCGCTTACCAAACAGACTTTTCCAGATCATATTAGACCAGACCAGACCGGACCAAACCAGACTAGACCAGACCAAAAAGACCGCCTACCAAACATGGCCTAAGATTATTGCAAGTTGGTAGATGCATGGATTATGGATGAGCTGATAAGATTGCCAAATTGAAAAGCGTCAACACAAACAGGACTTTCCACCCTTTTTACAAAACATATTATTGTCATTGCCAAAAACGTTGGTTTTTATTTACCCAAAAACAAAATGGTGGTTTTTTGAAAAACTTATATCATGACTAAATTTAAAGCGCGTTAAAAAAGTTGACGGTTTAGAGATGGAGAGGGGGCATATGTAAAATAAATTCATAGTGAAGGGGGCAAAATGTCACCACGGGCGAATTAGATTAAAAATTGTGAGTAAAGGAAATGTTCCGAAAATTGCTCTTAAAATTATTTTCGTGACATAATTCTAATAATATATATAAAAGTCAAAGAATATTATGTGTGTGCATATATATATATAATTATTCGCTAATACCAATTCCCTCAAGTGAATTAGCTCCCTCCGTGTGAGATCTGTCAATATATCGAATTTTGATCCGAATCCGATCTGAATAACCGGATATAGATTGAAAATAAAATATGATAATCCGATTAGGATCCGAATCCGATAATCGGATTTCTTAAGAAATTGAATTTTGATCTATGTCAATCCGATCCGATAATAACCCAATCCGATATATAATATATATATATATGTATTTGATATTTTTATGTGTATATATTTAATACTATACATGTATATAAATGTTAGTTGTTAATTATTTTATTATTTATTAATAACGATTGATCATAAATACAATTATTAAAAGTGTGAATAATTTTAGTGTTTCAGTATTTATTGAATTTTGTATTTTTGTATTTTTTTAATTAGATAATCGGATCAGATATACTATAATGAAGAAATTCGAATATAAATTAAGTAAGTAAAAATCCGTCGAATTATTAGATTTGGATCGCGGATCGGGAATTTTTGTCATCCTTATCAATAGACCGATTATGATCCGAATCCGATATTAACCGGATATGGATTGAAAATAAAATTCGATAACCCGATTAGGATTTGAATCCGATAATCCGATTTCTTAATAAATCGGATTTGAATTTAACTGATCCGATCCGAATCCGATCCATTCGAATATCGGTGTGATATCATTGATGCAATTTTCAATTGTTTTCAACATTGAGGCTTTGGGTCATTTTTGCGGTTCAGCCTTTGTAATTAGCCTCATAGGCCGGTTTTTGTGTTTCCCTTGGATTCTTCCAAGTTCCAAGTATCTATCTGCCCCCTTAACAATCTCGAAATATGACTTGATGTGGAAATAAACAAAACCGAAAGGCATAAACATTACTAGCACAAATAAATAAATAAAATTTATATTAAAATTATCTAACTAAGGTTTATTGGAGAAAGAAACCTTATAAAAATTTGGAAGTTAAGATAATCTATTCTGTAAATTTGCCGTAAACCAAAGATACCATTTGGGATTATTTAAAACTACCAGAGTGATGGTGACCCAAACATGAGTTGGAAATCATTATTTTATTTTTTACTTAAAATAATTCTTAAATAAGTTGATAGGGAGCTTTACAACTATATGAAAAAAATTGTATAAAAAAAGTTTTTGAATAATGATAAAGTTGTGTTATTGTGACACAAAATATCACATGTTTAAACAAAATACAATGGGCATGTTTGGATAGGTGGTTTTTGGTCTGGTTTTGGTCTTTGATTTCAAGACCAAATCATGTTTGGTTGGTGGGTTTTGGACTTGGTTTTGGATTTTTTAAAATCAACCACTAAAACCATGGTTTTGGCATATCAATTTTGACTTTTCTCTTTCTATATATATATATATATGGCCGAAAATATGAATTATTTTGAAAAAAATAATATATAATATTTGGGAAAAAAAAAATTTCGGGAAAATTTTTTTATTCCCCAAAAAAATTAATTTTCGGGAAAAAATTATTTTTTGGGAATAAAATTATTTTTTCGGAAAAAAATTATTTTTTGGGAAAAAAAATTATTTTTTCCCATTTTATATCCTTTTTTTCTAAATTTTTAAATTTTTTCAGTATATAATAAAATTATTCAGAATTTTATATAGTTTTTGAATTATATATATTTTTTCGAATTTAAGATATATTATTTGAATTTTATATATAATTTTCACATTTTAAAATATTTTTTTAGATTATATATATATATTTTGGAATAAAAAAAAATAAAAATATCAAATATTTTCGGGAATTTTAAATATTTTTTAATTATATATATATTTTCATTTTAATATTTTTTTTCAATTTTATATATATATTTTTCATATTTATATATTTTTAATACATATTAATATATATATAATTATACCAAGACTAAGACTAAGACCAAGACCAAGATCAACTCCTTACCAAATATTATATATTGGTTTTAGATTTACCTAAGATCACTTAAAATCACCAAAATCAAAATCACAAGATGAATATCAAAACCAAGAGCAAAACCAAATTCCAAACGGAAGGAATGATGAAAGTATGACCCATAACTGAACTCAAAGGCTCCGTTTGGCAACCCGGTTTTGGTCTTTGATTTCAAGACCAAGACCATGTTTGGTTGGCCGGTTTTTGACTTGGTTTTGGACACCCTAAAACCTGGTTTTGGCCCACCATTTTTGACTTTTCTCTTTCTCTATATATATATATATGGCCGAAAATATGAATTATTTTTAAATTTTTTTTATATTTTTCGGAAAAAAATTAATTTCCGGGAAAAAATTATTTTTTCGAAAATAATTATCTTTTTCGGGAAAAAATAAATTTTTGGGAAAAAAAAAATTTGGAAAAAAATCATATTTTCGGACAAAAATTAATTTTCTCCAAAAAATTATTTTTTCGGAAAAAAAAAAAAAATTTGGAAAAAAATCATATTTTCGGAAAAAAAAATTAATTTTCGAAAAATAATTATTTTCCGGAAAATATTTATTTTTTCGGAAATATTTATTTTTTCGTCAAAAAATAAATTTTTGGGAAAAAATTAATTTTCGGAAAAAAAATATTTTTTCGTCAAAAAATCATATTTTTTCGAAAAAATTAATTTTAGGAAAAAAATATTTTTTCGACAAAAATTAATTTTGTCGAAAAAATTAATTTTTGGAAAAAAATCATATTTTCGGAAAAAAATTAATTTTCGGAAAATAATATTTTTTCGACAAAAAATATTTTTTTGAAAAAATTAATTTTTCGGAAAAAATTAATTATTTTTTTTTCCGAAAATTAATTATTTTCCAAAAAATTATTTTTTATATTTTTCGGAAAAATATTTTTTTCCCGAAAATTACTTTTTTTCCAATTTTTTATATATATATTTTTCATATTTATATATTTTTAATACATATTAGTATATATATATATAATTATACCAAGACCAAGACCAAAACCAACTCCTTACCAAACACTATATATTGGTTTTAGATTTACCTAAAACCACCCAAGACCAAAACTAAGACCAAAACCAAAACCAAGACCAAAACCAAGTTCCCAAACGGGCCCAAAGTGTCAATTAGCTACTAATAATATATAGAACTGACCTTTCAAACATTAAATATTTTATTCTTTAAAACAATTCTTAATTTATATTTCTAGTACCGCATCTCCATTGGAACAAGTGAAAGCTGAGTTTGCAAGTGTTTGAACTTTATTTGTTTTCCTTTTCTGATTTTACCCCATTTTGAATTCACATGATATCAAATAATATAGGCATTTTCGTATTTTTTGATTCATAATATTTTTGGAAGATAACAATATCATTATGCATCACTGCTATTAATTCGATATTCATTTTTAAAATTAATATTTTATTATTTATATATATATGTTATATCATTACTGTAACTACAATCACAACCGATATCGTGACAACCAATCATATTTTATATGAATGAAATTATGCGTAAACAGATATTATAGTAACCAAAATTAAGGACCATTAAATTTTTGCAATCTTAAAAGCAAGACTAGGTCCTCAAAACCTTCAATTATTGCTATAATTCATTGAAGATTCCACCCATTGCCGGCCTCTTATAGTAGACTCTTTCTAGCTATTAAAAACTCCAAGCACTCACTACTCATATGTAATGTTTAATGCATCGACAACAACCATATCTCAATATAATCAACATCATCAAACAAATGCCAAGTGACAAATTTAATTCGTCATTGACAATACAAACAACAAATTTAATCTTAATCACCTCAAACTCTCATATAAATATAGCTTCACACCCCCTCTCTATCTCTCAATCTCAAAACACACCTCAAAATATCATATATATATATATATATATACACTCCTTCACACCCTCTCTCTCTCTCTATCTCTCTCTCAAACACACACACACACAACCATGGAATATGTAATCTACTTAACTTTCTTGCTTCTCTTCCTCCCTCTCCTTCTTCTCCTCAAACACAGACCCTCCAAAAGGCTCCCACCAGGCTCTATGGGGCTACCCATAGTAGGCCAAAGCCTTAACCTTTTGAGAGCCATGAGGGCCAACTGTGGAGAGCAATGGTTCCAAGAGAGAATAAGAAAGTACGGTCCCATTTCGAAACTCAGTATCTTTGGGACTCCATCAATCTTCCTCAATGGCCAGGCTGCAAACAAGCTCATATACACTTGTGACGGCAACACTTTTGCCAACAACCAACCGGCTTCGATAAGGAGGCTCATTGGGGACAAGAATTTGATGGAGATGGGACGCGATGATCACCGGAGAGTTAGGGGAGCGCTTGTGTCGTTTTTGAAGCCGGAGGTGTTGAAGCAGTATGTGGGGAAGATGGATGGAGAAGTTACGAGGCACCTCGAGATGCATTGGCATGGCAAAGAGGAGGTCAAGGTATAACCACATTGAAATTTAACAACTACCTAAGTAACTAATTTGATTGCAACAAACACATTATTTTTTGGTTCTTTATGCTTGATTAAGTAGGTGGATGACCTTATAAAAAAATATTACATGATCTTAGACTACATGTTCCACGATAATGACAAGTAGATATGTAAATAAGTGTAATTATTATGAATCATGTATTTCAAGATCATTCAATTACTTTTTTTGATCGATGTGTGTAAATACCAGGGTTCGTCGTATCGGTTCGATATGTTATATATTGCCCGATTTGTAATGCTTTTAGAATTGAAGATGTCGATACTGTTATATATATACACCAATATTTACCCGTTACTCATTTTATAGATTTGATACTCCGTTAGACCGTTACCGCGACAACAATCGAAACTGATACAGGCACCGCAAACTATGGTATACATGTATAATTAATTGAAGACATGAAAAAAGCCCTTAATATTTTATTAACTTTTACATATACCTATTTGCAATACCAAGAAATCAACCAAAAACATGAATATAAGTATGTCCTTTAGAACAATAATCGAAAATGAGATAATTGTACAGAAATGTTTTGGTTGCAGTTTTGTAAAACTCAATGTTTGTTTGAACATACTATTTTGTTTTCAGAATTATATATAAACATATTAGTTTGTATATGTGTGACTGTGCCTTCCTACTATTAATAACTCAAAATATATATGTTACATTACACAGGTGATGCCAACAATGAAAACCCTAACCTTCGACATAATCTCCACACTCATATTCGGAATAGAAAGAGGAGCAAGAAGAGATACACTTATGGGGCTGTTTCAAGATCTGATGGAAGGCATGTTGGCTGTGCCCATAAACTTGCCTTTCACACGCTTCAACCGCAGTCTCCGGGCAAGAGAAAAACTCAAAAGCATAATGATGGATCTTATATCCGAGAAGAGGGTGGAATTGGAGAAACACGGGGCTTCACCTCACCAGGACCTCATCACTTGCTTGCTTAGCATCCGCAACGAAGAAGACGGTTCGGCTGCACTGTCAGATGAGGAGATTTTGGACAATGCTGTCATTGTAATGCTTGCAGGACATGACACTTCCTCCATCCTGCTTACCTTCTTGGTCAGGCTTTTCGCCACCGACCCGTCGGTTTACTCTGCTGTTTTGCATGGTAAGTGTACCCTAGCTAAAACAAAAAAAGACGTAATGATACTGCAACTTACATGCTTAATTATTAGCGAAGATTTTTTATAACCAAAGGTTTAAAAACCCTTGTAAGCCTATCAATTAGGCCCAGTAAATAAGTACTCAAAATAATAATAATAATAATAATAGTAATATATAATAACAATTCACAGAGCTAGGAGCACTATAAAGAAATGTGTTTATAGTGACAGATTAAAATTATCTGTATTTAATTAGGAGCTTTAAGATATAACAACAGTATTTACTAGCATTATAGTCATAAATTGGTTCTAATGTTGAGCCTTTAGGTGGTAATTAATTTGCAGTTTACCTTCTTAGTGCCGGACCACCATCAAACCCTTTATTTCTGGTAGCAGAGATTCTATAATAAAATATGTTACTAATGGTGTTTGCAGAACAAGAGGACATTGCTAAAAGCAAGGCCTTGGGAGAGCATCTCACATGGGAGGACCTTGTCAAAATGAAGTACACATGGAGAGTAGCAATGGAGACTCTAAGGATAGCCCCTCCTGTATTTCTTTCCTTCAGGAGGGCTCTCCAAGATGTTGAATATGGGGGTTATATCATTCCAAAAGGGTGGCAAGTATGATAAGGAAATATATATATATATATACATCACTAGTCCTACTAATCTGACATATATTTTACATTTTACGGTAAGATCTAGTACTAATTAACATGCATTTTCTGATAATTAATTAGGTGATTTGGTCTGCAAGCATGACTCAAATGGATGAAACAATCTTCCCTGACCCAACAAAGTTCGACGCGACGCGGTCGGAACAAGGACCAGCACCTCCTTACAGTTTTGTGGCATTTGGAGCAGGAGCTAGGATCTGTCCTGGTTATGAGTTTGCAAGGATTGAGACACTGACTATGGTTCATCACTTGGTCACCAAATTCACATGGAAGCTCTCATGCAAAGATACTTCCTTTGTTAGAGATCCAATGCCAGTTTTCAATCAGGGGCTACCAATCCATATTGAAGAAAAGAAAAATTTACCAATTTAATTTAAATCCATGTAGGCTCCATATGGTTAATGAAAAATGTATTTGCATTGGGAGTGCTTTATGTATGTAGTGTTGCATGTGTTGAGCAAGTCTGTATATCAATCCAATGGGAAACATGCATATACGTAACTTTCAGCAGAGAGCTATGAGAAATAATAATAAAGTTAAAAGGAAACAAAAGGTCCGCTTTATGTCAAATTAATGTGGATTGTTAACTTGTTAACAAAATTGGCTGCATTCATAAGCTGCAATGATTAGGACAGACAACTTTGCTTCCGGCTTTTTCCAAAAGAAAAAAAAAGAAGTAAAAATTATTTTGAAAAGCGGGTGCCCCAGTTTTTTTAAAATACTCTTTCAAGATTTAAAAGTTCTTCTAAAACTTTTGCCAAACACCGTTTAAAATAAATTTTTTTCACAGGAAGCCAAAAACAATGTTTGAAAAACCAATCCAAAAAGGCCTTAGTTTGTTTGTAGGGTGGGATAGATATTAGATTTAGTTATGTGCCAGGAATATTTATAGGATAAATTACACCGACCTCCCAGGAGATTTAACACAAGTACACTGTACACACAATTGCTTTAATTGATGTTTATTACATGTATAGTACCTCTGTTTCTCCGTGACAACATCGAAATTTTCTTTAAGTACCTTGATTAAAGGTTATTTTTTAATATGTTAGGTTCTTTTATCATATAATTGAAAGATATTTGAGTTTTTATGGTAAATTTTACTAACATATTTGATTCAAAAGGTAATTGGAGGGGATTCTCATGTGTCAAACCTCATGAATATAAAGTGTAATAAATGACCAACATAGCCATCATAAATAATTGCACCAAATCTAAGGGGAGTAAAAAAATTTTACTCATATTATAAGTAGGTGACATCTTTATGCGGGGAACTAGACCTAATCCACCTGTTGATGTTATGTCATTTATGTCTTTCATTATCATTATTAAAGTTATTATTATTTTTCATCTTTTCAAAATATTTATACATTAATTAAGGTGCCCACCCGGGATAAACAAAGTTTCAGACCCCAAATTATTGGGATCGCAAGCATCCCTTGATAAGATAAGGCCTTAAACATTACTTCCTAGGGATTTTCATCACATCTATTTACAGCTATTTGGGGCCATTCTGTCATTAATTCTGGCCCAAAACCCAGTGGGCTCCAAGTCCTGTTGGGCTCACATTTATGATATTTTCATATATAGTACACAAGAAGATATTTGTAGATGTGTTGTTTTATATGGACATATAAAACACCATGAGGAGGTGTGAGTTGTCCAACTTAGGTCATGTTTGACATATCTTCTGCTTCTGGTTTTTAGCAGAAGCTGGTACCCCCAACTTCTCTAAAACGCTCTTCCAAGACCCAAAAACTCTTCTAAAATTTTTGCCAAACACTGTTCAAAACAGTTTTTACTTTCAGGAAGCCAAAAACAGCGTTTGAAAAGTCAATCCAAACAGGATCTTAATTACCTAGAGGTAGGGATGGTCATGGATTGGATTGGACCGGATTGAATATATTTTGGATTCAATCCATTATTACCGGATTAATAATTTCCGGAATCAATCCAATCATTTGTTCAACGAAACCAATCCAAATCGAACCGCGGTGAACCGGATTGGTTCGGATCAATTCCACGGATTGAAACATGAAACTACTTTAGCAAAATTACATTAGGGATGAAGATCAACATAATTGACTAAAAACAAAAAGAACAATAATGCAACAAAGAAGCAAAATTCACACAACAATATTACCAAATAAATCACGTCTTTACAGCTCAATTATGTATTGTTGGCATATATAATGCTCATCTTCTTTGATTTCATGGCAAGAGAATAGAGTTACGGAGAAGAAAATTGCAAGTAGTACTACAGTAAATCCCAGCAACAATTAAAAACATAACCGAAGCAAATAGGAGGAACCCACTAATTATGCAGAAGCAATAAATTATAAACGTCTAATATACATGCACTTAAGTGCCAACATAGCATGTTAGAGTGGGATGAAAAATGCAATTAACAGTTGGTGACCATTAAAATAAATCAAACAGGTAGTGAAATTAAAACATCAACGGTACCAGTACATATATTCAAATACATCCCAAAAATAACTGAAATTCAAATAGATAAAAAAGAAAACAATTTTCAAGCAAAAACTTCAACGGTAGCTAGTGAGGTCTCCTTCAATCCAAATTACAAATTAACTGAAAATAAAATTATATACATAATTAACTGTAAATTACTATAAACATGTATTTTAAATTTAATAAACAAATCTCACATAAAATTACTTACCATCAATCAAATGTGACATTGCATTCCAGTATTACCTTCAAAAGTAATCAAAGTAGTAGTTATGGCTATAAAAGTAAAAGTAAATTTAGTATTTATCATAAATAAATATTATATAAGAATACTAAAAGAATAACCAACCAAACATTGAATGAAGAAATAACTTTTTTAAGTATTTAATATTATAAAAATGTATAAAAATAATAGAAGGGGTTCACACTTTTTGAATAATACAAACTAGCTAATATCATGTGCTAGTGTACTATACATGGCGTAAAATTTTACTTATATTATTATCTTAAATGATGAATATTTCACGATATGAAATACTTTTTTTAGTAATAATCATAGTATTTTTTGTAATTGAATAGATCAAGTGTTTTTATTCTTTGGAAGGTCTATCTTTTTTTATTCTAATATTTATTATAACAAATATTTTAATTGAATAAATACAATGCATTCTAGTTAAACTAAGTTACATAGATATTTAAGTATGAAATTAAAATATTTTAAATTTGGATGCACATCTATCCCTCTTTGTAGTTGTTGGATAATTCAATTACACTTCCTTTTTTTAAAAGAAGATATAGGTCTTTAAATAATACATTATTAATTGTACATTTTATTGATAGTCCTTTGAATATAATTTATTTTAAAAATTTATATCTGTATGTACATCTATTTCCTTTATCTCTCTTTGTAAGGGTTGAAAATACTTTAGTTATAATTAATTTTTTGAAGAAAAAAATGGATAGTAATACTGCACTTTAATGATATTTATTTGAATGTAGTTCTTGGAATCTTATATTTTTATTATTTTTATTTTAATTATTTTGTAGGTAAATATATGAAAATAATAAAAATGTCTTACACTTTTATAATATTAGAGATATAAATGGATAATTATTTAGTTTAAAATAAGATATTATGATTTAGTTTACAATAATATATTAGTGATATAAGATATTATAATTTAGTTTAAGATAATATATTATTTGATATATATTAATATGAATATACTAAAATATATTTGAATAGTAATAGATTGGATGGATTATTAAACTTCAAATCCAGAACCTATCCATAAAATACCGGATTCGGTATTTTTGGATCCAAGTCAAATCCAATCCATAATCAAACTGATCCAATATGTCTAGACAGTATTGGTAGGATTAGATTTTTGGATTCGCTAGATTTTTGTCCACCCCTACCTAGAGGGGTTTGGTGTCGAGAACATATATGCACTATGAAGTAGGGTCATTTTGTTTTTTTATATGGTGAATCTTTGTTTTAGTTACTACCATGAAGTAATTTTATTTTTCTATATAGGGGTTGCTACATAACTTCCATCTTGTAGGCATCCGCCTTGATGAACTCATTAAGAATTTTGGCTTCATTATATTGAGGGTAACACAAAGTCCATCATTTCATCAAGTAACTCATGCTGCCAAATGCACAAAGTATAAGGTGGGCAATGTCTAAAGTGTTCTAATCAACATCTTGTTTTGTTTATAGATACTTTTTCTTTGCTTACCACTACCACAAAGTTATTGCTTAGAGATTCCTCTTCCAACTCTTCAAAATAATGCTTAAATACTTTCATATATTGAGATAACACAAGTATAAGTTTATGAAACTTTCTTCGAGTTTACGTCATATATATTTCTCCAATTACAGAAATCAAAATAAGGGAAACAATAGTGCATATATCAACTACATGGTGTAAAAAGACAACAAGGCCAACAACAATGCAGTCCTGCCTCTATGCCGTCATCAAGTAAACACTATCGTGTAGATCATGCCATTGTCATTATGTTTTATCTAATACGTGTATATCTTCTTATGGAACTTCATAATTATTTGTAAGATTCATTTCCAACCATGTCTTCTATCTAAACTTCTTAATTATAATGTCTTGCATGTACCTGCTTCAAAATCTTGCTTATAATTTTACTCTCTAATTAGGACTCACCACAATGATGTTATTAGATGTATTATTTATACACATACTCTGGTGTCAAGTAGGTGCCTTGACTGCTGAGGGTGAATATGTATATTTGGTGTGTTATATATGCAACCGGTTTACCCATGCTCATTGTTTCCTCCTATCACAGGGGTTTATGTGTGCATTTGTATACACACAGACACACACCCATTAATAGCTTACCATGTTTTCTTTTTATCATAGAGGAGAGATGGTACAATACATTCACACACATAATACCTCATTTTCAATACGCTCACACACAGAATGCCTCATTTTCAACGTCTCTCCAAAAATAAATGATTCCGAGTTTCAGAAAACACGCCACGAAAAAATGCACTTCTCATTTTGAAGCGAGAAATTATTAGACTTAATAGTAGTATATTGAGTAATGTTTGGTGCTAAAACATAAATATACGTAACAAACACTTGTAACTTAAATGAGAAATGTTACAACGGCTGTTGGAAACCGTTGAATCCGTTGATTATCAGTTTAATGTTGCTTTCAGGGAATTTGTTGTATGCATTGACTTATGATCTCACATCAATATATGTTCTCATCATCATACTTTTTTTTTGTGGGTAATCTTGTTACTCTGAATGTGTGCGTGTGTATATAATCATTGGTATAGTAGCCTTGCCTGATTTGTATTACGTTTTTAAAATTGTAATTAAACCTCATACTATAATTTTAACACAAATTGTGTTCTCCAATTGCAATTTTGGTTCACCTAGAGCTGTAAATCGGCGTTACATCAATGATTATGTACCCCGGAGAATACAGATGATGTTTTCCACAAGCTTTATCACGGGTCTGGGAATGGCATGTGGCCCAGCACTTGGTGGCTTACTGCCACATGATTTTGAGATATACAAAATCTCATTAAATAAATCCAATTTTCCTAGCTGTGTTGTGGCTTTTTTGTGTAGCTTATATACTGTTTTTGTGCATCACTTTAAGACAACCTTCTAAAGAGGATATCCCACGTCAAAATACTGGTACGTTAGCTTCTGCTAATCTTCTTTAGAAATGTTCTCATAAGAAACGTTTGACACTTTGGAAGTTCATAATTATAGTTTTATAACAAAAGAGAAGATCTCTAGTTTAACTCTTTATATATAACTTCCAACTTTATCACCAAAAAAAATTTCAATAAATAAATAAATTTTAAGCAGACTCATAACTTTTATTTGATTGAACCAGTGCGATATGATTTTCTTGTGTTTTTTGTTTCTTTCATTTCTTATTATTGGTTTCTCCTCAAGTTTATTTTGAAAATTTTCCATTCCTTTCATTTCATTTTATTTTTTTGAGTTTGTCATCTTTTATCTTGTGTGAGACTATTTTAGGCTATGTTTGGCTAAGGAGTGGAGCCATGGTTTTGGGTTTGGTTTCAAAAAATTGGCACCAAACCCATGTTTGGCAAATGGAGTCAAAATTTGGAGCCGACACTGTAGCTGAACCATGGTGCAACTTTTGTGAAGGAATGAGCCAAAATTTGGAACCAAATTTTTGAAGGTTCATGGTTTTGGTTTTGGTACCAACACTGTAGCAAATTTATTTTTGATATTAATAAATTTCGAAAAATTAAATATTCTGAAAAATTAAATATTTATGAAAAATAAATATTTCGAAAAATTAAATATATTAATATATTATAATATTAATATATTAAAAAATATTAATATTAATATACTTTAATATTATAATATTAATATATTTTAATATATCAATATTAATATTTATGAAAAATTAAATATTTCGAAAAATTAAATATATTAATATATTAAAAAATATTAATATTAATATTAATATATTTTAATATTATAATATTAATATTTTTTAATATATTAATATATTTAATTTTTTGAAATATTTAATTTTTCATAAATATTAATATTAATATATTATAATATATTTTAATATATTAATATTAATATTTATGAAAAATTAAATATTTCAAAAAATTAAATATTTTAATATATTAATATATTATAATATTAATATATTAAAAAATATTAATATTAATATATTTTAATATTAATATATTAATATATTTTAATATATTAATATTAATATTTATTAATAAATAAAATGTGAAACCCATATATTAATATATATTAATATTTATTTAATAAATATTAATATTTATTAATATTTATTAATAAATAAAATGTGAAACTCATATATTAATATATTTTAATATATTAATATTAATATTTATTAATATATTAATATTCAGAATTTCAACCCATACCAACTCTACCAAACATGGTTTGGTTTTTCAGCATCACTTTTTCTCACACCAAAACCATATGCACCAAACATGGTTTGGAACCAAAATAAAACCACACCAACTCCAACCACTCCAACTCCAACCCAACTCCAACCAAACCAAAACCAAAAACCAACTCCACACCCTCTACCAAACATGGACTTAGTTTCTCAAAAGTTGCCAGTTTATTGCATTTTCATTTCCGTAAAAGCAAAAGGTGCCCATTTGAAATCTTGTTTGGGTCAGAAAGTAGCGGTACATGTGGAAACAAACTGAATATTTGGAATTTAGAGGTTTCTACTAGATTGTTGATTACTAATGAATGAATGTGATACTGAAAATTCAAAAGAGCTTCTTCCATCACACTCATTGAATTTAAATGTATAACAACTATATAAGTATCAAATATCTTGTAGAGTGCTGTTATCATTTCCAATTTAGCAAATTTGATTCTTATTGAAAAACACTTTGTCATTTTTTATTAAAAGTAATTCGTCCAACTAATTAGATTGGATTGTGTATACTAATCTTCAACGCCTTTGAACTCATAAAGGACTTCAAAATTTTATTTTCATATTTGATAGCTTAATTCACTTTGCACGTGTCAATATAGGGACGAAATTTTAGCAGTTGTTACTGAAAGTTATGGTTTCTCACTTGTTCCAAGATGTTTAACTAACCATCTGTGAGATTGTACATGATCATTGAGCTAAGCAGTGAAATTATTTCATGGGAAATGACTATATTTGATGTGTTATTTTAACTTTGCTTCTTAATGTATGAACCAACTAATATTGGGTAATCTCATTTGATATTACGTTGGTCTGGAGCTCAATCATTAAGTGTTATATAATTAAATTGAATGCTTGGAATTGATAAAATAAAATAAAAAGGAAGGTACATATCTAAGCCTAACAATTATTGTTATCGAGTTATGACAAATGATGCATGACTTAAGTTCAATAAAACATGAGATGTGTCTCCAATGATTCAGCTTCAGATGTGTCCCACGCGCAACATGCGCCCCACGCTCCTTCAAGCTTCAGACACGCGTGAGATTATGCGCCACACATGTTGCCACATAACTGCTAACGTCATCAACTGCCACGTGTCCGTCTGACAGTCTATCACATGTCACATACTCATCATGCCACGTCACTGTTGACATCATCAACTGCTACGTGTCCATCTAACAGTCTGCCACGTGTCACACACTCATTCTACCACGTCATTAATACTTTTCAAAACTATAATTTTGCCTCTCGCCACTATTTTGACTATTCCGAACTCATTCTAAGTCCGATTTAAGCTCAGTCAGAATCGATCTTAAGATTTTCGATCGTTCTGGACGCAATGGTACCCTCCATTTTACGTGATTCTGCTCTAAACATATCAAACAAGCCAGGGAGAGCTTAAAGTCGATCCAATTCGATGGAAGATTTAGGATTCGGAGCTATGATTAAATTGACGGCATCGAACTACACCATATGGAGACCCAGGATGGAGGATCTCCTTAATTGCAAAGATTTAGCGGACCCGTTAGAGAACAAAGGCGCAAAGCCCACTGCGATGGTAGGAAAAGATTGGACCAAGATGCACAAAAAAACTATTAGTCAAATCAGATAGTGGATAGATCATAATGTATTCAACCATGTTGTGCAAGATACCAATGCCTACGACCTCTGGAAGAAGCTTGAGGATATGTACCAGGCCAAGACCGCTCGAAATAAAGCTCTTCTAATGATGCGACTGGTAAATTTAAAGCTGAGGAGCGGAACCTCTGTAGCCGAGCACACCAGCGAGTTTCAAAACTTGGTGAACCAACTTGAAGATGTAGAGTTGAATCTTGGTGATGAAACTCAAGCCCTACTTCTACTCAACTCCTTACCACGCAATTGGGAGACTCTAGTGGTTTCCCTTGGCAACTCAGCACCGAATGACAAACTCACTATAGCAACAGTAAAGGATGCCATATTCAGTGAAGAAGCCTGAAGGAAGGAGACCGGCATGAACCAATCACATGCCTTTGTCACAGAAGGTCAAGGAAAATCTTACGGAACTGGTAGAAGCAGAAGTAGAGGAAGGTCTCGAACCCGCGGCAGACCCAACAATGACAAAAATCAACAAAAGGGCAAATATGTTTGTTTTCATTGTGGCATCGCAGGATATTTAAAGAAGAATTTTCGTAAATTACAAAGGGAACAAGGTTAAAGCAACCACCAGCCACAGAAGGAAGATGGCGACTCCATGATCACTGTTACAGGAGATATCGCTATATGCTCAGTCAATGAAGAGGTGTGTCTCCACGTAGGAAACAACAAAGTCGAGTGGGTGGTTGACACAACAACATCTTACCATGCCACACCCCATAGTTACTTTTTCACCTCGTACAAAGATGGAGACTTTGGTACAGTGAGAATGGCAATACAAGTTTCTCGAAGATCGTGGGAATCGGAAATGTCCAGATCAAGACCAGTATTGGCTGCAGTATGGTGTTAAAGATGTCAGACATGTGCCCGACATTCTCTTTAATCTCATTTCCGGGACAACCTTAGATCAGGAAGGCTACAACAACTACTTCAGCAACGACACCTAGAAGCTGATAAAAGAAGCCATGGTTGTCGCCCGAGGACAGATACATGGCACACTATACAAAACCCATGTGAAAGTAATTTCTGACAGTCTCAATGCAGTTGAAGATGAGACTTTACCAAATTTGTTGCACAAAAGACTCGAACACATGGGGGAGAAAGGGTTGTTTACACTAGCAAGGAAGAGACTAATTGCAATATCGAAAGGTATTCCATTAAACCCTTGTGATCACTATTTATTTGGAAAGCAACATAGAGTCTCTTTCAACTCAACTACCAAAAGAAGATCAGAGTTGTTGATTTTAGTACATAATGATGTTTGTGGTTCTATAGAAGTGGAGTCTTTAGGCGGTAACAAATATTTTTTCACATTCATTGACGATGTTTCACGAAAGGTGTGGGAATATTTTTTGAAAACAAAGGATCAAGTGCTCGATTACTTTAAGGCATTTCATGCCATGGTATAGTGGGAAACCGGAAAGAAGCTAAAATGCCTCCGATCAGACAATGGAGGCGAGTACACTTCCATTGAGTTCCGAGCATACTACTTTGAACGCGGTATCTGACATGAGAAGATGGTCCCACGTACCCCACAACATAATGGTATAGCCGAGAGGATGAACCAGACCATTATGGACAGAGTTAGAAATATGATCAGTATGGCTAAGTTGTCAAAGCCATTCTGGGGTGAAGCAGTTAGAGCCGTCGTCTACCTGATCAATAGATCACCATCAGTACCGCTGCAGTTTGAAGTACTAGAAAAGGTATGGACTGGAAGAAATCCCTCCTACTCGCACCTGAGAGTATTTGGGTGCAAGACATTTGCACACATATCCAAAGAGCAAAGACAAAAGCTCGACTTGAAGTCAACTCCATGCATCTTCATTGGCTATGGAGATGAAGAATTTGGATATAGACTATGGGATCCAGAATCGAAGAAGGTTATCAGAAACATAGATGTTGTGTTCCAAGAGAACCAGACATACAAAGACACTGCAAAAATCACAGAGCCCAGTTGTTATAGTCCTAGTGTTTGAAACATCATCCCAGATCCTGCACCGGTACAGTTGACCCCGAATAATGAAGAAATGCAGGATGAAATTCCAGAAGCAGAAGAGAAAGAAGAACCTGAGGGAGTTGAGCAAAGGGAGCCACAAACCCTTCCACCAGAAGTAGCTCCTCCAGTTGAAGAGCCTCAGCCAAGAAGATCTGAAAGAGGACGACCGCTGATTCCGTCGAGGAGATATCCAGAGTCAGACTATATTATGTTTACTGATGAGGGGGAGCCAGAATGCTTTTAGGAAGTGAAGACCCATATAGACAAAGGTAAATGGGTGCAAGCTATGCAAGAAGATATGACTTCCTTGCAAAAGAACCAGACTTATGAGTTGGTGAGACTTCCCAAAGGCAAGAAAGCATTGAAAAATAAATAGGTGTTCAAGCTGAAGAAAGACGCCAACGAAAAATCGATGAAACACAAGGCCCGATTGATCGTCAAAGGATTCTAACAGAAGAAAGGCATCGACTTTGACAAGATTTTCTCACCAGTGGTGAAAATGACCTCAATTTGAGTGATACTCGGATTGACAGCTAGTTTGAACCTAGAGCTTGAACAGATGAACGTCAAAACAACATTCCTCAATGGAGATCTACAGGAGGAAATTTATATGGACCAACTATAAGGTTTTAAAGTTACAGGGAAATAACATATGGTTTGCAAACTGAAGAAGAGTCTCTACGGCCTCAAGCAAGCACTGAGGCAATGGTACAAGAAGTCCAACTCATTCATGGTGGGTCATGGTTACAAAAGAACTGCTGCAGATCAATGCGTCTACATTCATAAATTCCCAGATGGTAACTTTATTATACTATTGTTGTATGTTAACGATATGTTAATAGTGGGACATGATGCTAGTATGATCAGCAAGTTGAAGCAAGAATTGTCCAAATCCTTTGACATGAAGGACTTAGGCCCAACTCAACAGATATTGGGCATGAAGATTGTTCGTGACAGGAAAGCCAAGAAATTATGGTTGTCACAGGAGAAGTACGTTGAACAGGTGCTTGAAAAGTTCAACATGGAAAATGTCAAGCCAGTCAGTACTCCACTAACTAATCACTTCAAGCTAAGCAAACGATTGTGTCCCTCTTCGACGAAAGAAAAGGAAGAGATGAAAACAATCCCTTACTCTTCAGTCGTTGGTAGCTTGATGTATGCAATGGTTTGCACCAAACCGGATATAGCTCACGCTGTAGGCGTTGTGAGAAGATCTCTTTCAAATCCAGGCAAATACCATTGGGAAGCAGTTAAGTGGATTCTTGGGTACCTGAAGAGTACATCGAAACTATGCTTGTGCTATGGGGGAACAAAACTAGTCTTGGAAGGCTATATAGATTCATATATGGCCGATGACATTGATGACAAGAAATCTACATCAGGATTCCTATTCACTTTTGTAGGGGGGAGTAGTCTCCTGGCAATCCAAATTACAGAAATGTGTTACTTTATCTACAACAGAGGCAGAGTACATTGCCGCAGCGGAAGCTGGGAAGGAAATGTTGTGGGTGAAACGGTTTCTCCAAGAATTGGGTATCAGACATAAAGAATACAAAGTACATTGTGATAGTCAGAGTGCTCTGGACTTGAGCAAGAATGTAATGTACCATTCCCGCACGAAGCATATCAACATTCGTTATCACTAGCTACGCGAAGTAATGGAGCTACAATTATTGAAGATTATGAAGATCCACACAGACAAGAACCCGATAGATATGTTGACAAATGTGGTTACTCGAGAGAAGCTAGAGCTATGTAGAGACATAGTCAGGATGGACATCAACTGAAGCGCAGCAGAAGACGTTCTCCTCCGATCGGTATGGAAGGGGGAGAATTGAAAGTTCCATACCCAGCTTACCTCCATCAACACCACATGCATGTACCAACAGAGTCAAGATTTTCAGCTCAAGCAAATCACGCGTGAAGAATATTTACACACCCAAAGTCAAGAATGTCTACAAATGAAGATTTGGCTCATTGATTTGCTTTGTCAGTTTCCTCCCTTCCTCCCCTATATATATGGGTGAGTATTTGTTGTATCATCAATCAAAGAAAATAAAACACAGAGCAAGAGAATGAGAAGTATAAGTAAAGAGTTTGTGAGGTAATTAGTAGAGTTGAGTGTTGTAATCTCCTCCTCTTTCCCATTTTTCTTCAAACCATAATGAAACTTTATCCCGTGGACGTAGGTCATCATTTTGACTGAACCACGTATACATCTTGTGTATATATATTCTTTGTGTGTGTTTTGAGTTGGCACAGGTATAACATTGTTGGCACCTCTTGGACATACATAGATCTTAGAAGATGCTGACATTTGTATTGTATATATAAAATATCAACTTTGCTCCTTAGATGCATTGCGTGAAAAGTTAAATATAATTTGAACTCATATTTCAACAACTAATTTTCCCCAACTCCAGCTAATGAACAGTTCAACAATATCAAAGTGCTTGCACTTGTAGTATACAAAAAGGACCTCTTACTTCCAATTTGCAAGTGGGATGAAAGTTATGAATTAAAAAACATTATTCAAAAAGCTTGGACAACCCTGATAGGCAAGTCCATGGTATATTGAAAAGGCACATATGCCAATCTACTATAGTTTCATTATGGATCGTTTTACTTGTTAAGAGTATTACTAAGAACTCACCAGTCAAAGAATATCACTTCAAAAATTGTTGGTGCCTCATTTTTGTCTTTTCATCAATCGGTTATGAATTTCATTTTCTTCAATTGGTTATCGATTATCAACAAAGTTATTAATTTTCCGGCTATTTGGGGCCTTGATGTTAAGGACCTCATTTTTCATTTCCAAATATATCTCATATTTCTGTAATAAATGCACCCTTCCGGCAATCATTACAATAAATTATGAACTTCAACAACAATTTTATTTGATGTTGAAATAGAAGAAAGTCAATTTATTCATAAATCAAAAGTATTAAGGAGATGCATTTAAACAACATAATAAAGAATTATAATGCATTTAATAGATATAAGTACTAAGTAAAAACAACATTTCAATATCTAAAATCCTTACTAATGACATCAAATCTTAGAGAAAATTAAATACAAATAAAGGAAAGACGTTCTCTTGCTATTTTTTAAATTTTTGAAGGAAAAAATAAATAAACGAAAAATGTATGCTTCCACCAGCCTCACGACTTGACTCACCTTGTTCCATCCTTGTTAACGTGGCATAAAAACATTTAACAAGCAAATTTTCAAAACACTAATAATCACATATGTAATAAAAAAAAAATGGCCAACCAAAAGCATAAATAACTTAAGTCACATTATTAATTTTTCTCATCTCAAACATTGCACCAATCCAACAAACAAATATATAATAACATATCTAAGAGCTCTCAAGTATTTCTAACTAAAAGCCCTCAAATTTTGAGGAACTTCAACTAAATGACTGAAACTAATCACTAAATAAAAAATGTTCAAAGAGTGCTACCCACACTGGTATGATATCACTGCTTGAGACAAGTTTCAATTAAGTGCCTACTTAAAATTCCGAAAATATTTACTTCACATGCTTAACATTGTTTCGACATTGGCTAGCTCTTTCATGGTCTAACCACAGAAGACAAATGACAACAATTAACCAATCTTAGAAACATGAGATTAATCTGCTTTATTAATGTCATGGAGAACCTTCAATTTTGTGTCCATGTTTTCTTCCAAACAATTTGTATATTTGAATTTGTAAGAAAAACAAATCAATTTTATATGAGTTATTATTATTTTTTTTTGTAACAAGCTTTATTCCATTACAAGTGGTATATATTTGTGAATTGTGACTGTTGGATTATATTTATTTTATATTGTTGTAGGTTTTGGTCCATTTAGATAGATCCACCTATATTATATTAGACTTCGAGTTTGTGGTTGCTTACCTTATTTGCCTATTTTATCTTGTTTTGTTCTCCACTCCTTTTCCCTATATATATGGGGTAGTTTTATTGTAAAAACACAACAAGAGAGAATTATATACTGATCAATACAAAATTATTTTATACTCTCTTCTTCTTTTATCTATTTCCATTATTTCATCATGGTATAAGAGCCTACCGATTCTTGGTAGTTCTTTTCACTTATCGTTGTCTCTGTCGGGGATGACACTCCATCTCCCATCCCCGACGAAGATTTTGAATTACAATATTTATATATATTATATATATTCTTGGTGGTTTATGTCTTTCACCCCACCAAAATTCATTCTACTTTTTTCTGTTCTAGAGAGCATTATATGATTCACAATAACTGAGTCATGGCCAATCCATCATTCCGCTCTCTAGCTACCCACATGCGGAGTTCATCCCATCCATGACGATCATCATCATGATCTTCCGTAACGCCTTTTCATTGTGATCTCAAATCCACAGCTCAACATATAAGTCAATCCGAGATCAAATCTGGTATTTGTTTTGGTATAACCACGAAATCACCATCATGTTGTTATGTATTAAATTCGACTTAACAACCAGGTTGCAATCAAAAGCAACCAACTGGTTGATTACCACGTCAATGACTCTTTTGGCAACCTCGTCATTGATTCTTTTTGTAGCCAACGTCGGCACTTTTTGCTAGATTTAATGGCTCAAGCCGCCTTCAGGATTTTACTTCCAAACTCAATATGTAATCTTGAGTTTGTGGGAGCTGTTGGATTATATTTATTTTATATTGTTATAGGTTTTGGCTCATTTAGACAGGTTCACCTATATTATATTATACTTAGGGTTTGTGTCCGCTTACCCTAGGTGCCTATTTTATCTTGTCTTGGCACCACTCTTTTTCCCCTATATATATAGGGGGTAGTTTTATTATAAAACACAACAAGAGATAATTATATACTGATCAATACAGAATTATTTTATACTTTCTTCTTCTTTTATCTCTTTTCATTATATTCTAACATAATTATCTATAAATGTCACAAATACTTTTTAACTGTAATAGTGTATTTCCGCTATCAATAACACTCTATTTGGAATCAAATTATTTGGGATTTGGAATTAGAATGGAATTGGTAATGAAATAGAATTCTATTTGTGTGTTTGGAATAAATAGTAATTTAAGTGAAATATAATTCCATTTATGTGTTTGGATGTTAACAGGAATTGGAAAAATTATTTTGCCTTTTATATTTGGGTAAATTACGCTTTCACCCCCTCTTATTTGGACATATTTCATGTTCCTCCCTCTTGTTTGGATAATTACACTTTGACCTCCTCTAAATCATTTCCGGTGACCGGTAATTACAAATTACTTAAATGCCCATCAGAATATATTATAATTTTATTCAAAAATAACTTAACTGTGCATTTACCTATTTGACCTCCTTTCATTTTCCCTTCACAAAACAACAAATTTCTAGAGAGAGAAACTAAAACCAACCATGGTTTTAGAGAGAGAAAGTAAAGGATGAGGATAGAAAAGGAACCCAAACAATTTCTGAAACAATTTTCTCTTCATCTCACTCAGTCCCTCATCTATATATATACAGATGTATACATCTTTTATATATAAGTATATATCTATTACATATATATATGTGTGTGTGTATAACATATATATACATACGCCTACAATTCAGGATCCAACAACATAGACCCAATTCATCTTCTTTGGCTAAGATTATTTTTATCGCTGGAGTCGGTAGCGAGGGGGGTTGAAAACTAGTGGTGGTGGTGGTGGTGGTAATGGTGGTAGCGTTTTTTCATAGTGTTGTGGTGGTAAGAGGCCATGGTCCATTGTAATGGTGGTGACTACATTAATGCAACATTTTAGGAAATTTTGAATTGTCAAAATCACATCTGCAAATAATTATGTATATGTATATATATGTAAATTTTTAGGGGATTTAGAATGGTTATGTTCAAAATTGGGAAAAAAGGTGAATACATTAGTGAAACATGTTAGCAAGATTTGGAAATCATAAAAAAAATACATATATCAATATGTATTCATATATATGGCTATGTAAGTATGTATGTATGATATATTTTTGCAATATATGGGTAGGTGAAGCTGTTGTGTGTGGATGAATAGAGAGGGAAGAGGTGGGTATATACAAGGGTATATACACAAGGGGTTTTTTGGTCCATGGGAAAGCAGTAAAGTGAGGGGGAAAGTGTAACCCACAAACTAAGGGGTAGATTAGTCATTTCCCCTCCAAAAATGTGTTTGACCGGCGTTGACTATGCTGGAAGTCCGACGGAGGGGGGAAAGTGAGACCAAAAACAAAATTAGAGGGGGTCAAAGTGTAATTATCCAAACAAGAGGGAGAAACATGAAATATGTCCAAACAAAAGGGGGTGAAAGTGTAATTTACCCTTTATATTTTTACCCATATTACTGTATAAAGGTTATTCTCTACAAATGTGACCCACCTTAATAAAAATAATTTAATGCATGTAATAGGAATATTAATCAATATTTTTTTATATTTGTTTTTACTCTATTTACCCATCCTTTAATACAATAAGTTGTTTCTGAAAATTTATAAAGCACATATAATAGTCAAAATATATTAGATATATTAATATATAAAAAATAAATTTCACAAAATTTAAAACCTTACAAACTAAACATAACCACTTAAAATATCTTACCATACTTTTATACCAACATGTCATTACTATGATAACCATTACCGAAATGTAGGATCACTTAATTTACATATACATATATGACTATTTTAGATTTTGTAGGGGTTTGAATTTAATGAGATTTAGAGATAGTTTCCACACAAGATGAATAGAGAAATAATGATGCTGATGTCTTTATTGATTTTGATGTTTTACAGAAATATAGAAGGAGGAAGTGGAAGCGAAAACAAAAGAACAAAATAGTGTAAACAGCTTGAGAACACTTTCTCTCTCTCTAGAAATTTCCCTCTCTAGGCCTCTATAAAAGTCCCCTTAAAGTGAGCTCTCGATTCTCTATTTATAGACATCAGCGTCAAGCTGGTTTTCGCGAAGAATCCTTGCCACGTCAGCAATACCTCGCGACTTGGACCACGCGATGTCAATCCGCATAACAATTACCATGTCAGCATCCCTTGTGAGGATCATAATATGCCTCACGACTAGTGATCCGCGCAGTTTCCTCGCAGATCTAATTTTTCCTTAGCCAAGGAACCATGATGTTATAGCCTTTTCCTGGGTCATGACCTTTTTGCATGTATACCTTTTTCATGACCCTGAGTACTACTGGCCTCTCTGAGGTACTTTTGCTTTGAATTGTGCAAATAAGGTCGCGACCCACTATTTGCATATCCAAAGCATTTCCCTAGATTTCCGAATAGTACTCCATACGTGAGCAGCATATAGGGCTATGAGTTTAGATGTTAGCTATACTCACATCAGTCCCCTCATAGTTACCTCTGTATAATGATAATTCTTGCATATAAACCTTATTTGGGCCAATCTCCCAAATAATCATTTATTTGGGGTAGTTCCCCAAATAATCATTTTCCTCATGTTTTCATTTCCTAAAAACATGATTATGCTCGTATATTCTATGTGCGAGCCACCCCCTTACAGATTTTTAATGAATTTTTACTAGTAGCACTATTTTATACACACGTGATAGTTAATAGAAAATATATTTAAATTACATTATTTTTTTATTTTTAAATCATTTACATAAATCAACCCAATGTCACGCCATACTTCTGTTTGATGATGAGAACCGCAGATATACTATACAATAAAAACACGATAAATTAACCCGAGCGGGTTGACCTAGTTGGAAAAGACTTGGGACTTGGTATCTCAAAAAGCATAAGGTGTCATGTTCAATTCCTACTATGTACAAACAATTCGTTAGGGCCACGACCGCGGACATAGTCCGAGCCTGACCCGATTCGTGTGGGGGGGTCGCCTTACACGGGTCCGTGGATCAGTCGAGGTGCGCGTAAGCTGGCTTGGACATCACGGTTATACAAAAAAAATGACAAATTTAAGCATGTTATTTTTATGGTTATGAAATAAGGGTATTTAAGTAAAATGACAGAAATATAGTTGAATAGTGAAATTTGGAAACTGAAATCCTACCAAATCCGACCATTTTTAGTCGGATTTCATAAAACACTCATTTTCCTTATCAAATAGGGGTGTTAAAAAATACGTCAAATCCATAAATCCAATCCGTCCAATCCGATTCAGATATATAGGATTGAATTTTTTATGGATTGGATTGGACATGGATCCAAAAACACCCAATCCGGTATTTTACGGATCAATTATGGATTATATTTTCAATAATTTGGTTAATCCGGTCCAATCCGGTACTGTTCATTTATATTTGAATATATTATATTAATAATATATCACATAATATATTATTTTAATTTAAACTATAATATCTTTTATCAATAATATACTATTCTAAACTAAATTATAATATCTTATTTTATACTAAATATTTATCTACATACTATTGTAAAAATGCAAGTTATTTCTAATATTTTCATACATTAAAACATTTATCATTATTGCAATTTTCAAAAAAATATAATTGAAGACTTTCTATTAGTTATTTATTATTATAAAAGAGTAAGGCCTATAAAATATTTTTATACATTTATTCCATTTGAAAAATTTTAATTTAATAAAAACTTTTATAACTAAATTCAAAAAAATATCATTAAAGTACATTAATAGTATTTAGTACTATAATGACTACAATAATTAAAACATTTTCTATTTTTACTGCCCCATGGATCTGTATTTTCTATTTTTACTACCCCATAGTATTGAAAGAGAGTTGTCTTTAGCCATATTGAGTACGGATAAGTGGCATGGCTATCAAAATGAAGAGCAAATTCCATAAGTATTGGGGGAGCATTGAAAAAGTGAAAATGATGTTAGTGTTTGCCTTTGTGTTAGATTCTCGCTTCAGCTTGGACTATGTGCATTTTTGTTATTCCCAAATTATTGATTCTAACAAATCGAATGATCTAATTAGTAAGGTAATTAATGACGGTATTAAACCAAATTTATCTTGAGTATGAAAACCTTGGGGGTACTTCATCTTGCAATCAAGTTTCTAATTTCATGGAAGTTGATAAATCAATACTGGTGCAAGTGGAAGTAGTGAGACAAGTAGTAATTTAAATGTAATCAACATGACACAAATGACATATTTAGAACATTAGAATAAAATCGGAACTGGGGAAAAATTGGAAGTGGAGAGGTATTTGGAAGAAACTACTTGTAACGATGATAAGGTTACTTTTGACATCTTGATGTGGTGGAAAGTAAAATTTTCAAGGTATGAAATTCTATCTAAAGTTGCACGTGACATCCTAGTTATTTATGTTTCAATTGTTGCTTCTGAGTCCGCCTTTTGCACGGGGGGTCGTGTCCTTGATCAATTTCGTAATTCTCTTACAGTTAAAGTTGTTGAAGCCTACCAAAGGCCTTGTAGCATGATGATATCACTTTTCCTCCCTAAAGGGGAAGCTAGGGGTTCAAGCTCGGTAGGGCTCATGTGTGGGTGTGTGCGTTTCTTACCATTCAACAAAAAAAGTTGTTGAAGCCTTGATTTGTGCACAAGATTGGTTACGTGACTCGCAAGTGCCGATTCAAATTGAAGTACAAATTAACGAAATTGAAGCACTCTCTTTTGATATTGAATCAAGTATGTTTATTTATTCACTATATATTATTTATTCACTACAATTTAGCTATAATTATTTGTTAATAATTAACTAAATTTAGTTTTACTTTTGTAGTCATAACTACTGTTTAAGGAGTTTTAAAGGTAGTACTGCACTTTTGAATCAATTCGTTGAAGTTTTCGGATGTTGTATGGATATTTTGTTTATTTAGTCCAACTTTATTATTTTTTGTTTATGTACAATTTGCTACTGTGACACTATCAGTTATATGGCTTGTATGTTTATTGTTTATATTTGTGTCAATTTGCTACTGTGACACTATCACTTGTATGACTTATATGTTTATTATTTATATTTGTGTCAATTTGCTACTGTGACACTATTAACACAAGTCACCAGTATTGTTTATTATCTATGTTTATGTACAATTTACTCAAGTTTATTTTCTATATTTTTGGATCAAGTATGTTTAATATTGTTATTTACTACAGCCTACTGTGACACTCACTTTTATTGGTGAAAGTTTATTGTCATTCTCTTTGTTATATTTATTTTTTAATCTTAGAATCCGTGAATCCAATCCAAATTAATCCGGCTCATCGCGGTCTGGGCAAACGGATTGGATCTATTAGGCAAACGGATTAGATTGAATTCCTAAATGGTGAATATGGTATTAGTGGATTGGATCCAAAATACCTTTAATTCGGTCCAATCCGATCCGTGAACACCCCTACAATCAAATCCCATTGAATCCCATACTAAAAAAAATTTCACACCCTCCAAACAAGTCAAATCCCATTCCAATTCCAATTCCAAATCCAAATCTCCTAGTTCCAAATACAGTGTAAAGGACTAGCCGTGACACTATTTTACTATCGCATTGAAGTATCCATTTTAGTATCCATTTTGTGATGTTTTTTTCGTATCTTTTTTATTTTAATATTTTGTGGCAACATAAATTGTAACGGTATATTTGCGAGAAGGAAAGTAACTATCTCCTACTCTGTGGGGGCAAAGTCTTTCTCCCGGATGTGGTCCAATAAAATTTGTATATATGATCAAAGTTTTTTTTAAAAGAAATGTGAGTATAAAGTCTATAAAAAAAGGAATTAGCCTCTTCCAATTTTAAAAAAAATATTCAGCCAGTCATTATGTTTTTAGACACCATAAACTAAAATGTGGGTCAATAATATTTTTTATCTATGATATTCAGATTTGTACATTATTATGTTTGTAGACACCATAAACTGAAGACTTAGAATGCTTAATTGAGAGAGATGTGTTTTTAACTAAATCATCCTAAAATGATTCATTATTAGCCATTATGTTTCAAATTTTGTAATTATCAATTTTTTGTCTACTTTATGATCCTTAAATTAAATCAATTTTGTTCAGCTTTGGTAACTAAATCACAACTTTTCCTTTTCACAATCAATTGTTAGATGGTCATTTAACAACAATAAATTATATTTTAATTTCGGTAAGTTTATGAACCTTTAAATTAATTTTCACTAAATTATAAATCTTTCATTTTTCATTTCACAATTAATTGTTTGATGGTCATTTAACAATAATAAATTATATCTATTCTTGACTAATCATTTTAGTTCATTTTTATTCCAATTTGGTCAGGAAAACTTTTTTTCTTTTGGAAGAAAAAGAATGATAAATACGATTGCCAAATCTATCTTAATGTCATCATGAATTGTAAAGAATGATAATTATGTTTAAGAGATAACATATATTGTGCTTTTGATTTCCAAATAAGACGTTTAATTGGAACATTGCTAAAAAAAACAGATGGGCTACCAATAAAGAAATATTATACCAATTCTATCTATATGTCATAATGAATTGTAAAGAATGGTAATGATGTTAAAGGGGTAAAATATATTTTTCTTTTCATTTTTAAATAAGACATTTAATTGGAAAATTCTTGAAAATAAGGATGGACTGCCAATAATGAATTACTATAGTAAGCAAATAATAGTATTGTCTCCTGCTTTAAAAAGTTAACATAAATATCAATTAGTTGGGGTTTATAATTAAATTGCCATATATATATGGTGAAACTTAACAACTATGGATCTAGAAAGAACATTCCACTTACATGAAATTAGTATGCATTGAATTTATTTTAGCATAAAGATCAAGTGTTCATATATAAAGAGCTAACTACAGAGCCCATCTTATCTTATAGTTGGCAAAAATTTCACCTATCGTTTGCACAACAAGAAGAATATGAAGAAAGTTTCACCCATCGTTGCTCTCTTAGCTTGGGTCTTGTTTGCTACATTTGGTACTCTCTCTCTCTCTCTCTCTCTCTCTCTCTTTGTGTGTACATACTTATATAATTGGGTAGATTTCAATTATACCCCCTCAAATTTGACTATATCGCAATTTAATCATCCCATTTACTATGAAATATTCCACTTACACCTCCTATTAGTAGATCTGTCAATGAATCGGATTTTGATCCGAATCCGATCCGATTGGCCGGATATGGATTGAAAATAAAATCTGACAATCCGATTAGGATCCGAATCCGATAATCCGATTTCTTAACAAATTAGATTTGGATTTATATTAATCCGATCCAATAATAATCTGATTAGAAATTATATAATATATATTTGATATTTTAATGTGTATATATTTAGTATAATACATGTATATAAATGTTTATTATTAATTATTTTTTTATTTATTAATAATGATTGATCATCTATACCACTATTAAAAGTGTGAATAATTTCAGTGTTTTTAGTATTTATACTTTAAATTTATATAATATTTATTAATGTATTGAGTTGTAAATGTAGTATACTTAATAATGTTCCAATTCTTTTTTCGTTTTTTGTTTTTTATATTTGTCATGGACATGTGTTATAAGTACTGATTGGTAATTTTGTATTTACTGATTCTTGGAAAATAAGAAAAAATCTAAATTTATTTATTGATATTTTTTATTTTTACATTTTTTTTAATTAGATAATCGGATTAGATATCAGATAATGAAGAAATTTGGATATGAATTAACTAAGTAAAAAATAGTCGAATTATCGGATTCAGATCGCGGATCGAGGGTTTTTGCCATCCTTATCAGTGGACTTGTCAATAATCCGATTACGATCCGAATTTGATCCAAATCCGATGCGAATCCGATTAACCGGATATGGATTGAAAATAAAATCCGATAACCTGATTAGGATCTGAATCTGATAATCCGATTTCTTAACAAATTGGATTTGGATTTAACTAGATCTGATCCGTTGACATGTCTACCTATTAGTAACTCCATTAACTCAACTTATGGATGAGGGTGAAATGACTATTTCGTCCACTATTATTTTATTATATTGTCGCCCACCACCTCCTTGATTGTGGCGCCCTCCCCGACAATCCCCTCTAAGGCTGCACACAGTTCGGTTTGGTACAGTTCTTAAAAAATTTAGAGCCAAATCATTATTAACGATTCCTTGAAAACATAAACCAGAACCGAAACCATTAGTTAAGGAACCAAACCATAAAATAACGGTTCGATTCGGTTCCGAACTACGGTTCCGTAAGCATTTTCTTTCAAAATATATAACATATATCAACATAAATTATAAAAAATAATCCTGTCAATTTCAAAACTAAGAACAATACTCTTAAATAAAAAAAATATCCACCCGCGCCCCCACTCGCCCAAATCTTACACACACACGCGCACTAAAAGGATGAGAGGGAGTTAGTTTTAGAGAATTTCCTGATTTTTTTTATTTTTTATTTTTGAATTGTAGACATGACTTCAGTAAAGATAATTGTTAAATGTCCACAAGTTAAAAAAAAAAGTTATAAGTCTGTGTTTGTGTGTTAACCAACACATATTTAGAGATCTATAGAGGAGGAGAGAGAAACTAACCTTTTGTAGAAATCTTAGAAGTTTGTGGTAATGAGGAGAAGAGTTACGGTGGCCAGTGATGAGAGTGAGTATGAGAAATGAGAAGAGCTATAGATTATAAGAGTTTTATGTATATGCGTGTAACATTTGTTTGGATGGTAAAAAACTTTTAAGGTAAACTTATAAGTTTATTTAATACACTAATTTGTATTTATTTAATGTTATAAGTTTATATGAAATTATAATTTTATTAAATATAATGAATTATATAAGTGAGTTATACATAAATATGTATATCTGATTTATATTGGTTCGGTTCCAGATAGTCTAGAACCGAAACCGAACCAAATTAGAACGGTTCTGATTTTTTAAAACCGGAACCAAAACATCAGTTCGGTTCAGTTTAGACCATTTCAACGGTTTCAAGATTTTTTTGTGCACCCCTAATATCTTTTGCGGCTTTTTCTGTGTCGCCTACCCCTTTCTCCCTCTACATATCATTATATGTAGATATATATATATATATATATATATATATAAGATAAAGTGGCGCACAGATCAGGGACGGAGCCAGAAAAAAATGTTAGGGGGGCAATAACAAAAAATTTCTTGAATTCTATGGGGGCAAATCTCATATTTTCCATATAATTCCCTTAAAATAAATTTTATTACTATTATAAATATCCAAAAAATAAAAAAAATCATGGGGGGCAAGTGCCCCTCATACAATACCCATAGCTCTGTGCCTCACAATTGACCCGTGGATCCACCTTATACGGATCCGCACCATTCAGTTCACCAATAATAGGTTGGAGTAAGTTTTTCGCTAATATTCCTTGTTTCCAATCCTAGAAGTTATTCTTTGTAGTGAAATTTGTTGAAGCCAAGGACTAGTTACTCATCTCAATGCCATCAATTACAGGATCATAGTGCTTTGCTCAATGAGTTTATTTTGTTGTTGGCCGGTGGCGCCCCACATATCTTCGCTGGCAGAACCCTCTGCCTTCTCCATCATCGTCATCATAGATATATATATGTATACGAAAATTATCTCTTCCTCCCCAGAAGGCAAGATCTATATATATATTATTTACCTGAAATAAATTTTTTTTAAAAAAATCACATGTTCTTGAATTTTAAAATTAAGATTGTAACTTTACAAATTTAAGTAAGGGAACTGTAGATTTATATGTATGTATGAATATATATATATATGAATATTTATATATATATATATACATATATTATTTAACTGAAATTAAAAATTAGAAAAGAAAATTAAAAAGTTCTCTATTTTTTTAATGGGTCGCGTGAGTTAAACCCCCTATAGTATTAATATAGTGCGTATAACACTCTTCTGGTTTGATTTCATCATAATCATTTCATTTGTGTGCGACCCCATTTCGTGTTAAATGACATATATGCCCTTAGTATAATTCGAAAAACATATATAAATTTGAAATATTATATAAAATTCGTAAAAATATATATATAATTTGAAAAAATATCTAAAATTCAAAAATATATATTAAATTTCAAAACAATATAAAATTCGAAAAAATATAAATTTTGAAAAGAAAAATATAAATTTCAAAAAATTATATAAAATTGGGAAAAACATATATAAATTTAAAAAATATATATAAAATTTGAAAACATATATAAATTTTGAAAAAATATATAAAATTCGGGGAAAATATTAAATTCGAAAAAAATATATTAAATTTCGAAAATAAAATATAAAATTCGAAAACATATATAAATTTTGGAAAAAAATATATAAAATTCGAGGAAAATATAATTCTATTTTCTACTTTCTTTGACATTAAATTTTGTTTTGGTGTATTGTACTTTGGTCACTTGTATTTTTTATACTTCTATTTGCACAACTATTTGAATTTTATTTTATTTTTTCAAATTTTTTATATTTGTTTCGAATTTTATATGATTTTTTGAATTATATATATATTTTTTCAAATTTTATATATTTATTTCGAATTATATATATATTTTTCGAAATTTAATTTTTATTTTTCGAAATTTATATATATTTTTTGAAATTTATATAATTTTTTACGAATTTTATATATATCTTTCAAATTATATAT
Organism: Cornus suecica; assembly: GCA_963922005.1. Classification (NCBI taxonomy): domain Eukaryota; kingdom Viridiplantae; phylum Streptophyta; class Magnoliopsida; order Cornales; family Cornaceae; genus Cornus; species Cornus suecica. Next base: position 54,046,803 of record OY998241.1, on the reverse strand, counting down.
ATATAAATTTCGAAAATTTTATTTTTTATATATATATATATATATATATATTGGTTTCGAATTTTATATATATAAATTTCGAATCTGAATTTTATATATTGGCTTCGAAATTTATTTTTTGAAATTTATATATATATTTTGAAGAAAATGGTAAAATGGGTATTTAAGAGAGTATAAAAGTCATGTGAGGTGCACATGACTGAAAATAAGGGGGTATTTGCATGTTTTCGAAACTTGCAGGGGGATAATCGCACATTTTTGAAACTTGCAAGGGATGTTCGCACGTTTTCCAAAATTACTGATGTTAATACACACATTTTCAAAGTATAGAGTATTATACGCACCATATTTATATTACATGGGTATTTTATGTACTTAACCCTTTTTTAATTAAGGTTGTAATTTTACACGGTTAAGTCAAGGGTAGGTTGGTAAATTTAAGTAGTCAACTAGGGTCAAAGAAGCATTTTATAACTATTAGGGGTAAAATGGACCGTTTACGACCTTTTTCCACTGATGGTGTCAACATACAACGCCTGACACATGACACATTACACGCATTAACGGATGGGTCTGATACACGGAACTAAATCTGAGGGGTGTAGTAGAAATTATTCTAATATAAAGGGTAAAATGCAATAAACTCATCTGAATTATTATATTTTTGTATCTAACCCCCCTTAACTAAAACAAATCTTCCTTAACTATCAATTTGTTGCAATTTACCCCAATTCTATTGCAAAAAACTATCATGCTCTTACTATTATATTTGTTAATTGTTTAAATTATATAAATATCATTTCTCTTAGTTAGATTATTAATTATATCATTCGCCTTAAATGTATTAAAGTAAATATACTCTTAAATGCTAAAATAAATAAATTTATAAGTTATAATTATTTTATTTTAAAATTAATTAACTTGTTATTAAAATTTAATTTGATTTAAATAATAGAACTCATGATCCTATTTTTTTTTATGCCAAATGAAAACTACTTTTCATAGAAATATATTAATAAATAAATCACAAATTACTTAAATAATCATCATCTTTTGATTTTCTCATGTTATATATATAAATAATTTTAATTAAATAGCTAAGATTTTAGAAATTTATTTAATTCTTATTTAAACAACCTAAATAAATTATTCAAAACATAAAATTTCAAAAATCATGTGTAATTCCATATTAGTTTGAATGAAGAATATACCATCAAATTATTCTTAATTATTTCATAATCTAAGTTAATAAGAAAAGTGCATTAAGTAATATTTATTAAAGAAAGGGCATTTAGGTTATTTATAAAAGTTTGTAAAGAAAATGGGGCATTTTGCAACAAATGTGATAGTTAAAGAGAGTTTGTTGCATAATTTATAATTTAGGAGAGTTATTTGCAAATCCGATTATAGTTCAGGGGGTTTATTGCATTTAACCCTAATATAAATTCATACTATATAATGTTGGTTTATACATGACTAATGACTATGACCAGCATATGGATACAAAAGTTTTGGTACAAATAGTTAGACGTCTGTGATGTTTGAACTATCAAGCACGGATACGGACACGATACGATAAATTTAAAAAAGGTAAGACACGACACGTCTCCGAAATGTCTATAAAAAAAATATATTTTTTATATATACATATTATATTGCACAAATACTTCATTTATCATTTAAACAATGAGAACCAATAAACTTATAAACAAAAATAAACAAATAGGTTAAATGAAATGTCTAACATGTTCAAAATTCTTCATTTCACTATCATCCAAGAAATCAAATGCATCTTCCCCAACATATGACATCTTAGTCTCTCCCTCGTTATATATATTGTAAAAAATATATTGATAGTAGACAAAAATTGGAATGTACAAATACCAAATCTTCAACTCTTTGTGGTGATATCTTATTCCTCTCTATATAGTGAATAAATTAATAGGTGTTCCAATTCCTCTCACAAGATGAGGATGAACAAAGATATTCAACTATTTTCAAAGCCAAAGATTGGATTAAGGGTGTTCAAGTTTTATAAGTGATCCACCAAATTAGCGGCTCCATAAGTCCTCATTCTTTCATAAAATCAACCGACTCACCACGTGTCCGACACGTGTGTGTCTTTCGTGTGCCCGTTCCGTGTCCAAGTTTGAAAAATTCAAGACACGACATTTAACATGTCGGACACATATATTTAATGTGTCTGTGTGTCCGACACGGTACGACGACTCTAAACGAAGAGTTCGTGCTTTATAGTGACTGAATAAAGGAGTTAGAACCTAGAGGGGTCTGAAACAAAAGGATTTTTTTAAAAATAAATAAATAAATATATGAATTATGTATAAATCATCCTCAAAACCACCCCAAATTGACCCCAATCTCCCCGAAACCACCCTGATATCGATTGTTTTACTTTTTTGTTGCAACCAAAATAAAGTAGGTAAATATGACAATATGATATACAAAATAGTGAGGAAGTATAAACTTTATATATATTTATATATAGAGGATAGAGGTTACATATAAATATTTATTTTATTGAAGAATTTTATTGTAATTTAGTGTAAAAATTATATATAAAAAAATATAATACTAATTGATTCTGGACGGGGCGATTCCCCAACGGGGAAACCCAAACATCAACCCTACCCGAAAATTGGCAGTTTTTATTTTTATCTCCCATAACCGCCTCAATTAAAGAAACAAACCCCCAAAATCATTTTAAATAGGGTGGTTTCCAATTGGGGTAGGGTTTTTGCCCACTTATGAAGCACAAAAACTTCGTCTAGGGTCGCCGTACCTGTGTCGAACACACGTGTCCATGTCGGATGCACGGACACGCCAAAAATACGTGTCTGACACACCAAAAACGTGTCATGACTTTTTTTTAAATTGGACACTCGGAAGACACGCGGTGGGTCGGTTGATTCAATAAAAGATAGAGGTCTTATGGAGCTGATAATTTAATGGATCACTTATGGAACTTCAAAACCTCTAATTCAATCTTTGGCTTTGAAGATACTATAATATTTTTGTTCTTCCTAATCTTGTGAGAATAATTGGAACACATATTCATTTATCCACTATTTAAAGAGGAACAAGATAACATCACAAAAAGCCAAATATTTGGTATTTATACCTTCCAATCGTTGTCTTCAATAAAGAAAGTTTTCACAATATAACGAGAGAAGATGACGATTGTTGGGAAGATGCATTTGATTTTTTGCATAATAGTAGAATGAAGAATTTTGAACATGTCACATTTTATTTAACTTATTTATTTATTTTTGTTTATAAGTTTATTTGATTCTCATTGTTTAAGTGATAAATGAAGTATTTGTGTAATATAATATATATATATATATATATATATAAATTTATAATTTTTTATAGGTGTGTCGGGGCCGTATCGTGTCCTAATTTTTTGGAATTTACCATGCCGCCTTGTCCGTGTTGTATTATGTCGTGTCGTGTTTGTGTCCCGTGTCCGTGCTTTATAGTTGCCCACCCCTGAACCTGCATGTGGCTAGAGTAGTACTATTATAAAGTGATATAGGATGCACAATGCAAACCAAAAAAACATTGTCATTATCCTCATTTTTTTTGTCTCTAATTAATTAGTTTTAGTTAAAATTGAACTCGCCTTTTCTCCAAACTACTTTTTATAGTTAAAATGACATGTCGCCTAATTTTAACTATATTTGCATGCGTTTATTATATATAAATAGTTGTTGGTCTGGGAGTTGAAACAAGGAAGTTAAAAATAGAGCACGGGAGCCATGACCATCCAAACGAAGCCAAGTATGCAGGCAACCTGTCCACGATCGGAGTGAAAAGGCCTAACCCAGAGTGTTACTTCTCATGGGAATGTACTGGTTATTGGGAGAAGAAATGTAAACCTAAAAGGTGCGATGACGTTGAATGTGTCGGAAATAAATGTGCATGCGTATGCGTAGGATGACCTGTTATTTTGAATTAAAATTTCCTTATTTTGTATGAAGGTATCAATATGCTTAATAAAAGAATGGTAAGTTTGCATTATCGGCAGTGATCGTTAAGAATGCTTGACACGAGTTCTCGTAGCATCAATGAAGAAATTTACATTTGCCCATTTTTTTTCCACAAAGGTAATGCTTGTTGTCGTATAATAAGCACTTCCCTCAACACTAAATGTGATTTTATAAACAATTAACAAGTGACTAATATTTTAAAATAAATTTTGTATTAATAATTTTTAAGTGTCAAAAATTAAACAAATCAAGCAAACTTAAATAACAAGTCAATTATAGGAATAACATATACTTTCGATAATTTCATATTAATAGTAAATCTTTAAGACCCATATATATTTTACCCATGTATATTTATATATATAGAGAGAGAGAGAATAGTGATATCTTGCTCACCGAAGAATAATAAATTCATACACACTAATAATATAAATTGTTGGATGTGATTGACGTGAATCAAACAATTATCATAAAAAAAAACTTGACAATCACATCTAATGGTCAATATGATGGGTGTCTATGAGTTAACTTCCTCACTGGTTAGCAAAAGATTATTTTTGTTTATATATGTCATGGATACAATTTATCACGAGAGAAAACAAAGTTAGTATCACTTTGTTCATGTATACTTATATATTTAACCGTCAACAAAAAATAAATTAATAAAAATAAATTTAAAAAATGTAAAGTTTGTTAGTTAATGACTCATTTCCTCAATGATTGAGAAGAATTAGAGCAGAATGAAGTCTGAAGCAAGTTTTCGTTGTGAAGAACCACCGAGTACTCAGTGGGTTCTTCACCGAGTACTCGGTAACTGCGAACTTGCGCAATTGAAGAAAAAGCGGCAAAGAGTTTTGTGTACTTGCGCGACACTTGTGCATCCACCGAGTACTCGGTGGAATTCTCATCGAGTACTCAGTAGCCCAGATTCGGGTTTTATAAAAGGAAGGCTTTGAAGACTCCAATTCTAATTGAGATTTGATTCCTACTGACTTGTTCATCAAATTTACTTATCCTATAAATATATGGGTTATTCCTATTGTATGGACACACAAATATATATAGAGAGAAACACAGAAACACGAGATCTTTTACAGATTGAGAAGAGAGATCAGAAGAATGATAGTTTGAGATTCTTTTTTAGAGAGTTAGGAATAACATATGCTTATATTATTTCTGATGATACAGACGTGAGTATACACTGTGTGTGTGCGTGTGTATGATCTGCGGATCATCCTCTTGTAATCCTCTCTTTGATTATAGTGAAACGATGTTCTCCGTGGACGTAGGGTTATTTTGGCTGAACCACGTATATATCTTTGTGTCGATTATTTGTTGTGTTTGTATGTACATTTTCTGATTTGCAGATTCACGGTTTTCAGAAGAGGGTTTGAAACCCTAGTTTTGTTTTTCGTTCTTGGGCGGGTGTAAAAACCCTAACAAGTGGTATCAAAACTCTAGGTTGGAGTAATTCCTGAAGCCGATTCGACACCAAACACATCAACCAAACTATGGGAAAAGAAAAGGCTGCAATGATCGACAAGTTTGACGGTACAAACTTTTCCTATTGGAAGATGCAAGTTGAGGATGTGTTATTCCATAAAAATTTGTACTTACCATTAGAAGGGAAGAAGCCAGAATTGATGAAAGAAGAGGATTGAACAATCCTAGATCGAAAGGCTCTCGGTACGATCAGACTGACGTTGTCAAAGTTCGTTGCTTTCAATATCAAGAATGAGAAAATAACAAAGTCTCTCATGGATGCTCTTTCGAGCAAGTACGAACAGCCGTTTGGAGCAAATATAGTACATCTCATCACTAGATTGGTAAATATAAAGATGTCTGAGAATGGGAAGGTCAGTGAACATTTCAGTTCTCTTACTGAAATTGTTGAGCAGTTGGAATCAATTTATATGTCAATCACTAGCAAGATGAAAACAACTTTTCTTTTAAGTCAATTGCGAGAGAGTTGGAGCGCCACAAAGGCTGCAATCAGTAACTCTTCAGGAACAGAACTGTTATAGTATGATTTTGTAGTAAATATGGTACTCACAGAAGAGATCATAAAACAGACGTCAGACTCTTCTAACAGTGGCTCAACATTGAATGTCGACAGCAAATACAGATGTTCGAACAGAAAGAAATATAGAAGTTAGAGGCGTGACCGTTCTAAGTCAAGATATGGATGATCACATTCTCGAGGTCCCAAAAATTCCAAAGAGATCAAGTGTTGGAATTGTGGAAAAACTGGTCACTTCAAAAGCCAGTGTAGATCCCCGCAGAAGGTAGCGGAGAACAAGACTGAGGCAAACATTGTCTTAGAAGAAGCTGATGATGAGTTGATATGCTCTTTGGAGAGCAAAACAAAGTTTTGGGTCTTGGACTCGGGAACATCATTCCATGCCACCTCAAGTCGAGAGCTCTTTGAGAGCTATGCACCTGGAAACTTCGGCAAGATTTATCTAGGTGACGATTAGTCCTGAAGTGTTGTTGACAAGGGTAAAGTACATATCAGACTCAATGGATCGATATGGAAGCTGAGGGATGTGAGACACATTTCAGACTTGAGGAAGAACCTGATCTCAGTAGGCCAGTTGGCGAGTGAAGGTTATGTGACCACTTTCAGTGAAGATAAGTGGAAAGTTTCCAAAGGGGCTATGACTATAGCACGAGGAAAAAATAATGGTACGTTGTACACTACCACCAAGGCTAGCACGTTGATAGCAGTTGTAGAAAGTAAGGAGGATCACAATTTATGGCACTAGAGGCTAAGTCACATGAGTGAAAAGGGGCTCAAGGTTATGCTCACAAAGGGAAAACTATTAGGCCTAAAATCTATTGATATCGACTTCTGTGAGGATTGCGTATTCGGTAAGTAGAAGAAAGTTAGTTTTCAGAAAAATGGCAGAGATCTCAGAAATGAGAAACTTGAGCCAGTTCACAGTGATGTCTGGGGGCCAGCAAATGTCTCATCTATTGGCGGAAAGTCCTATTTTTTCACCTTCATCAATGACCATTCCAGGAAGGTATGGGTTTACTTCTTGAAACATAAATCTGAGGTGTACGATGTGTTCAATAAATGGAAGGCTATGGTAGAGAATGAGACGGATTTGAAGATAAAGAGATTAAGATCCGACAATGATGGAGAATATCAAGACACTGGTTTCAAAACCTTCTTCTATGAGAACGGTATCATATTAGAGAAGATTGTTCCACGTACACCATAGTAGAATAACGTAGCAGAACGTATGAACCAGACATTGACTGAGAGAGCCAGAATCATGCGCATTCAAGCAGGGTTGCTGAAACAGTTTTGGGCAGAAGTAATCAGTACAACAACGTACTTAATCAATCGAGGTCCATCAGTAAAATTATAGTACAGAATACTATAAGCGGCATGGAATGGTAAAGAGTTAACACTTTCACATTTAAAAGTTTTTGGTTGTGTTGCATATGTACATATTAGTGATAATGTCATGGTAAGCTTGAAGCCAAATCACAGAAGTGTACTTTCATTGGATACGACGGTGATGAGTATAGTTCTCGCATATGGGATGATCAGAACCGAAAGGTGATCCGAAGCAAAGATGTAGTGTTCAATGAAAAAGTGATGTACAAGGATAGACACGCAATAACCTCATATCCTACAGCACAGAGTGATCCTGTGTGTGTTGAGTTAGAAGACAGTGAGAGTACTCAGTCAGATGAACATATTGCAGATGCCAATTCTCAACAGGATGATACACCGCAGTCTCCGACTTCTATTCCTGTACTTTGGAGGACTTCACGACGGCATGTATCGATCAGGAGATACATGAATTACTTGTTGCTCACAGATGAAGGTGAAATAGAGTGTTATGATGAAGCATGCAGTACATCATATGCGAGCCAATGGGAGTTTGCGATGAAAGATGAGATGAAGTCACTTATCTCCAACAAGACATGGAAGCTAACCGAGCTGCTAGTTGAAAAGAAATCTCTCCATAACAAATGGGTGTACAGGGTCAAGGAAGAACATGATGGTTCTAGAGAGATACAAGGCGAGACTTGTAGTTAAAGGCTTTCAGTAGAAAGCAGGAATCGACTACACCGATATATTTTCTCCGGTTATGAAACTGAATACCATTCATTCAGTTCTTAGCATTGTTGTAGCAGAGGGTTTGCACCTAGAGCAGTTAGATGTCAAAACTGCTTTCCTCCATGGTGACCTAAAGGAGGAGATTTATATGCAGTAACTGGTGTTTTTCAGTCAAAGGGAAAGAAAAACTTGTGTGTAAGTTGGAAAAGAGCTTGTATGATTTGAAACAAGCTCGAAGATAGTGGTACAAGAAATTTGATGGATTTATGCAGAGACACGGTTACCATAAGTGCAATGCTAACCATTATTGGTACTTTAAGAGGTTTGACATGAGTTACATCATCCTCATACTTTATGTTGATGACATGTTAGTAGCTGGGTTTGATTTTGCGGAAATCAATAAGTTGAAGAAGCAGTTAGCAAATGAGTTCGAGATGAATGACTCAGGCGCAACGAAACATATTATTGGTATAAGAATCAACAGAGACAAGCAGAAGGGTACTTTGCAGTTGTCTCAGGCTGACTACGTTGAATGGGTCTGAAGCGGTTCAACATGAGTGATGTTAAGCCGGTTAACACATATTTGGCTAGTCACTTCCAATTATCCAAAGAGCAGTCTCCTAAGTCAGAAGCAGAAAGAAACAACATGACCAGTGTTTCATACGCTTCATCCATTGGTAGCTTGATATATGCAATAGTTGGTACTAGACCAGATATTGCATATGTAATGGGAGCAGTTAGCAAGTTCATGTTCAATCCAGGGAAAACTCACTGAGAAGTAGTGAAGTGGATATTGCGATATCTACGAGGTACCACAGATAAATGTCTTTGTTTTGGAAAAGGTGAAGTGAATTTACATGGCTATGTAGATTCAGATTTTGCTGGTGAGATAGACCGCAAAAGAAGTACCACTGGTTATGTCTTTACAGTAGGTACTACAACAGTTAGTTGTGTTTCGCAGATATAGAGGATTGTAGCGTTATCTACTACAAAAGTTGAGTATGTAGTCGTGATATAGGCTAGCAAAGAGATGATTTGGTTACAGGGTTTGTTGGTAGAGTTAGGATTTGAGCAAGGGAAGAATGTTTTGCACAATGACAGTCAGAGTGCTATACATTTGGCAAAGAATTCAGTATTTCATTTGAGGACCAAACATATAGATCTTCGTTATCACTTCATCAAATCTCTGTTAGAGGATGAGGTATTGACACTTGAGAAGATTCAAGGAGGTGAAAATCCAGCCGACATGTTGACCAAAGTGGTGACGGCAGATAAACTGAAGTTGTACACAACTTCAGTGGGCTTCAAGCTTGAATACATAAATGAGGGCACCGTTAGAAACACTGATCATTGATAGAGTTGATTGATGGATGGAAAGTCGTCAAGTGGGAGATTGTTAGTTAATGACTCATTTTCTCAAGGATTGAGAAGAATTGGAGCAGAATGAAGTCTGAAACAAGTTTTTGTTGTGAAGAACCCACCAAGTACCGAGTAGCTGCGAACTTGCGCAATTGAAGAAAACGTGGCAGAGAGTTTTGTGTACTTGTGCGGCACTTGCGCATCCACTGAGTACTCGGTGGAATTCTCACCGAGTACTCGGTAGCCCAGATTCGGGTTTATAAAAGGAAGGCTTTGAAGATTCCAATTCTAATTGGGATTTGATTCCTATTGACTTATCCATCAGATTTACCTCTCCTATAAATACATGGGTTATTCCTATTGTATGGACACACAAATATATATATAGAGTAAAACACAGAAACACGAGATCTTCTACATATTGAGAAGAGAGATCAGAAGAATTATAGATTGAGATTTTTCTTGAGAGAGTTAGGAATAATATATGCTTATATTATTTTCGGTGATGCAGGCGTGAGTATACACTGTGTGTGTGCGTGTGTATGATCTGCGGATCATCCCATTGTAATCATCTCTTTGATTATAGTAAAATGGTGCTCTCCGTGGACGTATGGTTATTTTGGCTGAACCACATATATATTTTTGTGTCGATTATTTGTTGTGTGTTTGTGTGTGTGTTTTCTGATTTACAGATTCACGATTTTCAGAAGAGGGTTTGAAACCCTAGTTTTGTTTTTCGTTCTTGGGCAGGTGTAAAAACCCTAACAAAGTTATGGATGAATAATGTTTTGTATTTATGTTATTCTAATTTGTTGTGACATTAATTTTGTTTTTAGACACCATAAACTGAAGATTTAGAATGCTTAATTGAGAGATAAGTGATGTGTTTGACTAAATATCCTAAAATGATCCCTCGTTACCCATTATGTTTCAAATTTTTTGCCTATCTATCTTTTGTTTACTTTATAATCCTTCAAATCAATTTTTTTCATGTTTGGTAACTAAATTATAATTTTTTCCTTTTCATAATCAATTGTTAGATGGTCATTTAACAACAATAAATTATATTTCAATTTCGGTATGTTTATGAACCTTTAAATCAATTTATTTAAGCTTGGTCACTAAATTATATAAAGAAAATCACAATTAATTGTTCGATGGTCATTTAACAACAATAGATTATACAGTATATATTATTGATCGATCATTTTATCTCATTTTTATTCCAATTTGGTCATTATTTTTTTAAAAAAGAATGAACAATACGAATGCCAATTCTATTTACATGTCATAATGAATTGTAAAGAAGGATAATAATGTTTAAGGGATAACATATATTTTAGTTTTAATTTTCAAATAAGACATTTAATTGGAACACTCCTGAAAAAGAAGAATGGACTAGCAATAAACGGATACTATTATACTAATTCTATGTATATGCCATATTGAATTGTAAAGAATGATAACGATGTTAATGTAAAACTCCTTAGTTTCAGAATTTTAACAAATATCTCTAAGCTGTCATAATACCTCTTTCATTATAAAAATCTTTCACATACCAAATTTTTTTTTTTTTTTATCTCAAAACGTTGTAGTTTTAAGAAAAAAAAGAAGAAACAATTAAAACACTATCGTATTTAAGAATATAACTTTGTAATAAATAGAGATAAAATGTCACGCCCCTAAAATTCCCGAAACTCTAATACAGAGAATTAGCGAATTTCCATGGAATGACATCAGTCAAACGACCATTAGAGTCAACAATAACAAGAAAAAATATGGAATAACAATGAAAAATATACTCCATGCCTAATCGAATGATAAAAATTCAATAGTATTCTCTGATACCAAACTGACATGCCCCTAAATTCCTAAGACTCCCGAACCAGGACATCCAAGGAATCCAGGATGTGATCCTTAATACAAACGACCAACTAAGATATCATTAACCATGAAAACGTATGGAATAATGATAAAAATGGGATATTTCATACCCAAATGAATGATAGAACAAAGCAGCGGAATTTAACGAAAATCAGGGAGAGTTTCGTTTGTAAATGGAACATCCGGATACACAACCACAACAGAATAACCTGCCAATAACAATTCGATAATATCAATGGCTCACAGACCCAACATTCATCAATCATACTAGGGCCAAGGCAGTGGAAAAAAGCACCGCTACCCCTACACAACCCTTTATAATCAACAAAGCCACAAATGCTCGAATAAGAATACATAAAAGCACATGGCAATGCCGAATAGATACAATAACATCCTGAAATAATACATACAGGAAATAAAAGATACACCGATAGGGATATGCCAACAGACTGGCTCCTAAGAGAAATATATGACAATCCCACAAAACATGGGTAAAGAAACTAACATAAGATAACTATCGTCCCCAAACCAATCGCGCTGCAACTGTAGTCGCATCACCCTGCGCAACTCCAAAACCTGTAACAAGGAAAACAAAAGGAAACTGTCGTTGCACCGCATGCTGCCCATAGCCGTAACATTTCCTGCAACCTGGCGTGGGAATACCAGGGGGCGATGAAATACCCCTGTGAGCAAATAAGCTCAGTGGAAAAAATGATATCCTAACTACCACATCCTCTGACTATTTAGGAAATGCTAAACCATCCAGTAAGATACATAGCCCACACATAACCTAGCCACGAAAACCCAAGGCACGCGCTCATATACTACCGTACATAAGTATATAGGGGATATATATATACATATATATATAAATACACAACATGAGTCTATAAGGTACGACTAAGACTCGCACTCCAAGTACCAACACCGGTAGTCTACACTACTCTCACCAATGTACACCAGGTACACGACACCCAGGTTCAATCTAACAAATCATCAAGCATTCACAATGCTAACCAGAAAATCCAAACAGAGGGAATCACACTCACCTCTAATATCCACGGGAGTCAAAATCCACCACTAGTACCAAGGAATACTCACAAATCACTCACCGAGAACACAGGAGGAAAAACACTCACGTCCTTGTGTACTAACATAATCGTCATCTATATATATATAAGAAACATCATCCCATTCCTAGAGAAAATTTATACCTCAAGGATGGAATCACCTCATCATATCACCATACGAAAACCTCAAAATACCATCTCCAACAAGGTCAATAAATCACCAATACTCTCACTATGGATAAGGAACGCTAAATGGTCGAATCTCGAAGAGTACCTGAACACTACTCTCATGACAACCACATAAGAGTCAAGGAACCCAAGCAAGGGAAAAGAAGTCCCAATGCTAAACCAACGGATAACCGAGATAACAATATCAATGTCATAACACCACAAGTGTTTAGGAAAAACACCCGAACAAGGAAAACCAAAAGCGAATGGCCGAGAGTGAAAGTTATAAAAAGATGAATCCCAGGGATTCAATAGTTTTTAAGAAAAATGTTTTAAAACTCGAACCAATCCATTCGGTATCCATGCCCCTAACGTACGAAAACTCAATTCACCTAAGTGGTGACATCAAATAACTAAGAAGAAAGGAAAAGCAACACTATATGTGTGCACTAAACAACGCCAAGCCTCATACCCGAGACTTAGAAATGATCCGAAGAAAAGGTGAAACAAGAAACCACTTTTCAAAACTCTACAGGATGAGATCTTGAGATAGAAGTCTCGAAATCTCAGAATCTCGAGAAAAGTAATAAAATAGTTTTCCTTTAAGAAACCACATAGTAAAAATGACCGTCTTGCTCCCGGTCTCCGTCAGTCGCCATCACCGACTTTTAGAAGTTGAAAATCTTTTTAAAGAAGATCCTAAGATCATTTTATAAAATACTAAAACTTTTAGTTGCTACGGGGGTAGGCGAAAACGAGTTTTTCCTTTTAAATACAAATAAGTTTATTTCAAGACTTAGAAAACACCATTTTCGAAAGACAGCCAAATAAGAGTGAACACAACTCTACGGATTCCTATAATGTCCAAGAGGACAAGGAAGGAAGAGTACTACATTGGGTTCACGGAACACAATTATCCATTTCCAACCCCACAAAATCAAATGATAACACAAGGAAGAGGTTCGGCACGACGCCGTAACCGACGGCTCAATGAGTAACATAGAAGTCAACGATCACATACTAGTGTACAAAACACCGTACAATGAATGCTTAGGATAACGAACTAAGTAAAAGAAACAACACTACAGTACCCCAAGTACTTAATAAAATCACATCAACCATAACCTCTTCTAACCCACTCAATATCTCAAATACAGTTGATAACCCATTCCTCAAAAGGTGAAAGGCACCTAAAGATCTATACAACAACATCCACTAAGTTCACAACCTCATCACCCGCCTTCTCTAAGGCCTCAAATCTCAATTCATACTAAAATCAATCATTGACCTCAAATCTCTAAAGATGTCACACAACTAACCATAATCATAAAACAATTAACCGCCTTCTCTAAGGTCTCAACATAAAACCGACTCTATAGTCCAGTACTAACATCAACTATCCAAAGAGAAAGCTATGCCAATATACTTAACCTCCCCTAAGGGCACAAAAGTATATAATTACAAGTACAAGATTATAATTCATTATACTTTTTTAATTACCACATTTAATTCATGTTATCACATTATTCACTTTCAGTTGGGCATTTTATAAAATATGAATTTATTTTGCAATATTCATAATTAACATGCTCTAAAATTCACAGGTAATAATAGTACATATACATGTCAAATGAAATCACATAAATGTTATGCAATGCAATGTGACTCAACATCACCTGTGATACGTACACAAAACACACCCTTCTCAAGGGTAACAGATCATTCTCTAACACTTCACTTATCTCATAAGGGAAGGTAGATTCATCGTTCCGTTTTTCCGTTTTTTCCAAGTGCTTTTGACACTTTACACTTTTAACCAAGGAAGACGTCCACACACGACCCAGTCGTGTACATAGGATTAGGACAAGTCCTCCCCCTAACGTCTGCATTTCTTGGAAGATTAGTTCCGTAAGAGTAAGAAGCATCCCTTGGCTAATTGTCACAACGATCCAAACACAAGTCTACTCACGCATCACACGTAAACGGATGTAGACCACATCAATTGAATTTTTCTCTACAAAAGGTGAACCCATGCACTACATGCACCAATACCCATGTACTCACACTACATGGTGTACTCAATAAAAATCATGTTTCAACATAAATATGTAATGCATCATATTTATAAAAATATCCACATGATACCTACATGAATCTCATAATCTCTTTAACATGCTTTTAAAATATAATAAAGGCATTAAAATCACATGGAAACAAGTTCATGTTTTAAAGAATATATTTTCTTTAATTATCTAGGAAAATATTTCAATTCCTCTTAACATGCCTTTAAAACAATTAAAGCAAATAATCCACGTATCATAAAGGGAACTTAGCATAACGTCTAAGTTTTCACGTCCCTTACGTCTATATATCCCCTAACACAGTAAAAAGGGAACTAATATAACGTTCTAAGTTCACGTCTAACTTTTACAAAATTCTACTAACCCATTTTAATTCTCAAGGAGTTACTAAGCCACCTATTCTTATTCAATTCAAATAGGAATTTATTTAGTTTCGTAGGAAATAATTTAATTAATTTCTCAAATTAATTTATAAGTCCTATTTCGATTATAACCCAATTTTAGATATTTAAATTCACAATTTAATATATCTAAATTAAAATAAATACGGGTTTGCATACCCAAACCACGTCAACGATACGAAATTGAAAATAAAATTTCCCACCTTAATTTATGCTCACAGAACAGCCCGAAATGGGCCACCGTGAACAGTACCGGCGCCCATATATGGGGCCCGCCGACCAAAGTCATCCGAATAATATTTTGAATATACTGAAACGTCCGCCTCGACAACCTATACAATATATATGAAGCCCATTAGTAATAGGTTAATTAATTTGGGTAAATATAAAATAACCCAAACGAAAATTCTAACCTATAAATGCGATTTTTCGACAAACCGCTCAACGAAAAATTACAAAATTTTAGTATGACGAACACTAAGTAAAGATGAAGCTACTCATCAAAAATCACCCCAAACCGATAACGGGAAGACGACCAAATCGCCGGCCAAAATCTAGCCGAACTCACCCCTATTGCGCGAACTGCTGCCGCTCCACTGTGCGCAGCTCCAGTGACCACCAACAGCCACCACTTGCCTCGTCGTCACCGCCCAGCACCGCCGAGAGCTCCAACATCACCGCCGCTCCTCTGCCCGACGAACACCAGCCAAGCCGCGACCTCGTTCCTCAGCCAATCGCGCTTCCTCCTGTGCGAACCGTCACCATCGCAGCACCACGCAACGCCTCAGCCACCAACGACCACCGTGATTCGTCGCCAACACATGGGTCGTTGTCATCACCCCAACTAGCGACCACACCTGACCGCTCCTCACTCTCGTGCGGCTCCCTCTCCCTCACGCAGCTCCTCTCTCTCTCGGCAAGATGATGAGATGTTGATGATGATGAAGGTGGAGAGGAGAGCCATGGTTGCTGCAGAGAAGGAGAAGAAGAGAGGAAACGTGTAGTAGGTCGTTCGTGCAAAGAATAAGGAAAAGTGTTGGTCTGTAGTTGCGTGTTCTTGATTCACCAACTCACAGATTCGTACATATACATATACCTATACATCATATATACTTTAATTGAATTTTGGGCAACCTAATTCCAATGGGTCATGTGACCTTATAATGTGACCAAATGAAATAATTGTGACAAGGGTTCCCAATTTTCAATACAAGCCCAAATAATTACTTCGTGTTACAAAAACCCAACAACCGAAATACCGAGAAAATAAGATAATACGCGTCACGCCGGATCCATAAAAGTACTAATACCGTAACCGAAATAATCGAATCAAAACTTTAACGCCGTACGACAGAACGTGTCGTCATCCAATCGAAGCACTAATGCTAAACGTCGAAACAAAATCGCGTAGTCGGTGACAATAATTCCATGAAGTCGTCAAAGAGAAACCGTTAAGTCATCCAATTGACTTTAAAAATAAACGCGAAAAATTTACACATGAAATACGAAGGATAACCAAGACGTCATGAACAAGTAACGTCATAATCGAAATTAAATAAAAAATAATTTCAGGAAAAAGAAAAATAACACGGGGTGTTACATAAAAACATACACATTACAAAGACAAAACATTGTTGTTATCTCATATAACTATGTGAATTATCCAATTACAGTCAGAGATGAGACTTTGCTTAATTACCACTCCTCATAAATGTATAAACGCTATTTCTTTGACTAAATACTAAATTTTGTTGTTTTTTAATTTATTTGTGCAACTTTGGAGGCTATTCAGGTTTTTGTAAACCTTTTAAGCTTATGAATAGTGAGAGTACATTTTAGTGTAATTTACTCTCGATTTTTTATTATGAAATGTGAAATTACATATATATATATATATAACAAAACTAATTAGATACATGTAATCAATTGTGTGCACACATCAAATCATGAATTCGACACCGATATGATACAAATGCTCCAATATGAAATATTGCAAAGGAAAAATATACAAGTATATTTGTGATACGATCATAAAAAAAAATTACATTTTCTATATATAAAAAACTAAATATTTGTTATTTTTTATACAAGTATAAATTTTGATGCGACAATTCATATATAATAGGAGATTATTCAAAAAATTTATATAACGTGTCATTATTTAACTATTAACATAGTTAGTGTGAATAAAGAATTTGGATCCTCTCCACATATTCGTAAATCTTAATATAAGGGTATATAAATATCCACGTCGGCATTTATGTATGTTATAATTACTAGCATGTCGGTTTATAATTTGAAATGTGATTGAGTTAAGAATTTTTAATGATATGTATATTTATACACTTTTATATCAAGGTTCACGGATATTTTGAGAGAAATATGGCTGGAGAGGATCCTTGTTCGTGAATAAATTTCTTATAATGTTAAAAATAGTTAAAAATTTGTGTTTTGAATATTCGTGAAGACCATTGTCCAATTCGTTCATAGTAAGAACGCTTCTAAAAATATGTTTTCAAACTATGAAATACCTCTAAATTAAGAATATGTTTTCAAACTATGAAATACCTCTAAATTAAGAATATGTTTTCAAACTATGAAATACCTCTGTGCTATAGTTGTCCATATCCGATAAAGACCATTGTCCAATTCGTTCTTATAGAAGCGCACGTTCTTACTAGAGTCACACTGGCCAATCATAACCTCTCAGTTTTATCCACCAACCAATCATTTGCTTCAAACCATTTATAATGACGTTACTGTAATCGGTTGTAGCGTGAGATTAAAGTACACAATCTTTACCTCATCATCAGCGACAGGCTGTTACCATTTCTAGACACAGCCCTTGTGAGCACCGTTGATTTAAAAATCTCATGGGTCCCACCTAAATATATATATATATATATATATTTTTTTTTTTCAATTAAATTCGAAGTCTCCTCTCTACACGGATATATATATATATATATATATATATATGTATTTGTCTTCACACAGTCTCACGCGCAGAAACATATAAATCTATCACTCGTATATATGAATCTATGCGCGACATCGAACCCAAGGCTTTGATATTCCGAGTTTTCGTAGTCTTCGTCAATTCCAAGTTGACAAATTATTTGATATCGTTTGATCGAAATTAGGGTTTTGGTTTGAAGAGTTTGAATTCGATATCGGAGAGTGATGGCTCAAGCTGTTGAAGAATGGTACAAACAGATGCCTATTATCACCCGTTCCTATCTCACCGCTGCAATCGTCACCACCGTCGGTTGCACCCTCGATGTATTACCTCTTTCTATCTGTATATACATTTATATATATATATTTATGATTATATGCATTATTTATTTGTACAAATTTCTATCCGATCAGCTGTAATTCGATTGTATTCAATTCATATCAACTAGTTCATCATGATTTAAAAAAGGGTTGTTTATTGTTTATTTTCATAACAAGAGTTTTTCAATTAGGTGTTTTTTTTTTTTTTTTTCAGAATAACAAAAAATCCCCTTTATTCTATTCTAATTGAAGTGAAGTTTTTTTTTTTCTTTTCTTGTACTTGTTTGGAGGTTATGGGTTGTTATACCTAATTATTGATGGGTGTATATGTATATGGCATTGTTTTGTTTTTAAATCAATGCTGATGAATTACTTATTAATTCTTGCAGATAATATCTCCTTATAATTTGTACTTGAACCCTAGGCTTGTGGTCAAGCATTATCAATTCTGGCGTCTCGTCACCAATTTTCTCTACTTCCGGAAGATGGGTAATTTGTTTAGTTTTGATGTTTTAAGATTTTGACTCATGTTGGAGTTTTTTTAATGGTTTTCTGGAAATCGGTCCGCAGGATTTGATCTGACTACTAGGCTTGTGACACATTTGAGGCGTTCAATTAGATTTTTTACATTAAAATAGCTATTTGATGTTTTAAGATTACTCCTTAAAAGGAATTTAAAAGGCAGAAAATGGTTGGTCTGGAGTAGGGACATATCGATGGATTTGTTCTTTTTATTTTGGAAAATATTGTCAATTAATTAAATGAATTACCCCCAAGTTAAAAGGCAGTAGTGGCATTTCATTGTCTTGTGTCCAAAAGCTTATTCCAGAGTTGACATTATCTACACCACCCTTTGTTCTTTTGAACACATGCGTACACATATGCTTTGATAGCGACAATAGGCTGTACCTGATTGGTTACTACTTTTAAATGAAGCTTGAGGCCCAAAATTAATATGTTAGTTATTCCTTATCTTTCTGTTGATTTTCATGGAATGTAGGGAGTGCCTTTGATGAAATAGGACGGATTGCTGTTGCTTTGGATTTGTGTGCATGGTCGTGTTCCTATAAAATTTGCTCGTTGAGCTTCAGAATCTGGGTTTAAGTTCTAATCCTTTACGTGGGTGTTCTGGACCTTGGTGAATTTGCAATTTCTACTAGAGAAATGCAAACATATAACAAAAGAAAGTAATAGCTGATGATAGGGAAGCTTGTTTGTGCATGCCTTCTTCTTTTATTGATGACTTGATGTCCTCCTCTTTAAGGAAAAAGGGTGGCACATGTACATTAATCTTGTAAATTCACACAATTGAATGTCTTCTGTGGTGTAATGTTGTTTTGCAATTATTATAGTCAGGGCCAATCTTGGGCCTAGGCACCCCAGGTGATTGCTAGGGCCTCCAACTCAGGGAGCTCCAAAAATTTACACTTCATCTATTAGTAGTATTGGCCCCAAAAAAAGAAGATAGAAATCATCCATTTTCTATTTAACATGAAAGCTCGACCCAAATTGGAAATTATATAGGGTATTCCTAAATCAGGTCTGGGTTGCTTGTATCTAAGCCAAATTAGAAAATATACGTAACCCAAATTAGAAATACAACAATTTTCCTATTACATGTTTAATTGAATAATGTTGATTATAATTAGAGAGTTTATAACCAATTATATATACTTTCACATACATGTGCAAGTATACAACATGTTTATTCCATTGTAATAATTACAAAATCCATCGGATTAAGATTAAAGTTACTCCCTAAAACCTTTGTTCAATTTTTTTAACATGATGATTAAGTTTGCAATCTAATTATTTATTTTTATAATAGTTATGTCTACTAGCAAATTTGAATCTAGGCCTCAAAAAAGGAAAGGAAAGAAGAGAAAAGAAGAATTGATTCAATCACGAAAGGAGTTCTTCAAAAGTATTATTTGTTTTCACCATGACCATATGGAATGTGTCATTTTAATGGAAATTCATCACCCTTTTATATTCATCACTTTTTACTTATAAAAAAGTATGTAAAATTTTATCTATAAAGGGGCTTCGACTTAAATGTGCGCTTAGGGTGTCAGATCAGGGCCGACATGGATTAAAGTTCTCTTGCCAAGATAGTTACTCATTTGACTTAATTCATTGTAAAAGTGGGTTACATATGTAAAATATATTTTGTAGATTCATCATCAGAATGACAAATCTCATTTTCCTCAACACTATATTTTTTATGTAACTTGTAATTTTTTAAGATCCGGTAACTCTATGGGTTTTACGTAATTTGGCATTTACTTTATACAGCTCATCGATTTCGTAGCTCTCTTGGATTAAATAAATAATCATGAAATTTTTATCTGTTATATCTTTTATTCATTCAGTAATTAATTTCTTATGTTTTCTCACTTAAGAGTTAGTAAAATGAATGGTTTGTGTGGCACCCACCTACTGTTGGATTTGCTTGATTACTCTTTTGTTTATGTTAAGGCACCCATATTTAACAGATGTTATAATTGTCTCAAGTTAGTCAGATTTTTCCATTGCCTTTAATCAAACTAGGAAAGTCAACTCAGGTAAATCAAGCTTTATATCCTAGCTTGTTGATGGGACAGTGGACTATGCAGATCCTTTCTATATCCAACTTTACAATGATCAAGGTTTCTCTTAACTACATAGTATTTATGTCTTCTGATTGTTAATGGTTGACCATCATCATGTCTTTGAGTGAGGGCTGTGAGAAACAAAATCACTTCTCACTTATAACATGCTGCTTACATCTATCCTTAATTTGTGCTACCCCTTTTCCCTCTAATGAATCCCTTTGTTTTTCTCCTGTCCTTTTTTCTTTACTATCCTTTCGCATGTTACCACTAACAGCTCTTCCACCTCAAGTCAATCTATTGTCGAAAAGGTTCGCCCCGATACTTCTTTTTGTCATCCACATTCCTTGACTTTTGTCTCCTTTATCATAGATAGCCTTGTGTTTGTGGATGCATTTGCGTAACTATCATCTTATCCGCAGGAAAAAAAATATTTGATCCAAATCGTTGGATACATAAGAATGCCTATACATGCTCGTCTTGTGCACCATTTATTTATAGGTCTGTTTAGATAAATATGAAACTAGAAGTTGTGCCCTTTAGTGATCTACCATATTAAATGATAGCTGTAGATGTGTTTTTATCATCAGATCCAATTGCCAGCTGGTATAGAGTTTTGTGCTACTATCTCCTTTTCCTGCCTTCCTGGATTTTCCATTTTAAGAGGTCGTTTTCCCGGTTTGGATGAGAGTTATAATGTTTGTCTATCGTGGCTCATGCTTGTGACTTGATCTGATTCCTCGTCTACTTAATTTACTCGAATGCATGTCTACACACACTACGATAGGTCTCGAATGTTATTGACACTTGATTTTTGCTCCCCCTTTATGCCAAGGCAATCATATAATCATCACTAAAAGTTGGAAATAGGGTAAATTAAAATACATTAAAAAGCAAATTTTTTTTTTGATAAGTAAGTAATGGAATAAAAAAAGCACTCAAACGGGGAGTGCATTCCCATATACAAAAGAGGGAGCCCTAAGGTTCGAGAGATCCCAAAAATACTATCTTCTCATCAATGGATATACAATTACGGCCCTCCACCCAACAAAATAAATTGGTGATAAAAAAATCTTTGATGACCCCCACCGGGGACTTAGAGCCCTCAAAACAACGTCGATTCCGCTCAAGCCCAAGGCTCCACCAAAGGAAAAGGGGAGCCACCCTCCAAAAAGAACGCCCATGGGACCCTAACCGCGCACTGAAGAGGCCAAAACACCACGGACCATTAAAAAGCATATTAAAGTCGAGGCATAGGATCACAGCTACTTGGATCGGATAATAGGCTGATGAAGTTTTGGACTAGCTAACATGAGGGAACCCAAAAAGGCTCTAGCCTTTTCCAGGTTTATGTATCCAAACATTGATCTAATTGATAAATTGGTATATTTAGTAATCTCTGTTTATTCATGGTCATCAATTTTTGTCCTAATGAGATTGTATCTTGATAAATGCCAGACTTGGACTTCCTGTTCCACATGTTCTTTCTTGCTCGATACTGCAAGCTTCTTGAAGAGAATTCCTTCAGAGGAAGGACTGCAGATTTCTTTTACATGCTCTTATTTGGTGCCACCGTTTTAACGGGCATAGTTCTTCTTGGTGGAATGATACCTTATGTCTCAGCGTCATTTGCGAAGATTATATTTCTTAGCAATTCCCTTACATTCATGATGGTTAGTAGGTTCACCTTTGATGTCATAGAAAATGTGCTATTTGGTTAAAGTCGGCAATAATTGGTTTGAAATCCTGTTTTCTGTTTTACTTGAACTATTCAGGTTTATGTGTGGAGCAAGCAAAATCCTTATATCCATATGAGTTTCTTGGGCCTCTTTACCTTCACAGCAGCTTATCTTCCTTGGGTAGGTGAATCAAAAAAGTTCTGTTTATGCGTAGCATTTTGATTTGCTGTTCCTAATCTATTCTTCTCTTTGTACGATATCCATTTTTAAATGCTGTTTTGCTTGTTTAACTATTTGAAGTTGAGTAATCAGCTGAAGACTTTGGATTTTTCTGTTTAGACTGTCTTGGTTTTATTTCTTCAGTTTCTCTCTGTGACTAAAAGGACAAAGAATATATGGTCTGAACCTCATTTTTATGCTTATTTGAATAAGCCCATAGTAATAGCCATCAGCTTTGTTTTGTATGCTCCTGAATTTTTGGGTATCATATATATTCTCTGAAATAGTATCCACTTATGTCGCACTAGCTTACAGGGAAGTGACGGGGCAATGGCCTTTGTACTTAATTATGTCAACTAAATGAGTATGTTACTTTCGCTTGTACATGGTTTTTCTCCGATGTTACATTGTCTTTGTATATGTTTCTTCTTTTTATTCATTTGAAATATAGCGAATGTTAGTTCCACAAATTTTTTAGTTAGTTGTAC
This sequence comes from Cornus suecica, assembly GCA_963922005.1. Classification (NCBI taxonomy): domain Eukaryota; kingdom Viridiplantae; phylum Streptophyta; class Magnoliopsida; order Cornales; family Cornaceae; genus Cornus; species Cornus suecica. Next base: position 54,023,496 of record OY998241.1, on the reverse strand, counting down.
TATTGAAAATGTTAGTTGCACAACACGGCAGATTGTCGGTCAAATCATATCACCAATGCCTAACAGTATCAGAGGCCTCCAATAGCAAGACCAATACTTAATACCTTTGACCTTGCAGTGTGATTGGCTAGAAATTGTAGTGAGCTTTATAATTGTTTTTTAAAACTGTGGATGCTGCAGCAAGGGAATACTGATGCTAAGATCATCATCATAACATTTATGCTTCTGATGTTTTATATCTTTGGGTTTCCTCCACACATTAAGCAAAAAAATCTCAAATTTTTTTCCCTTTCCTTTCTTGCTGTTGTTTGTGTTTTCGCTTTTGGAGTATTTTGGTTTTTCTTCACTAAAAAGATCAAAATATGTGATTCCTAATTAGTGCAAAGATAGGGTTAAAGAACACGAAATTAGTATTTTTAATTCAAAATGTTGGTTTGCATTTTCTTACTGAAGGACCTTTTGTTCCGGAAACTGAAATGGAGATGTCCACATTGAAAGTATTTATGTATATTTCAAATGTAATTGCAATCAGCCTCGGTCTCCAAGCTTGTATAATTTAACAATCGTTGGTTCTTTATCAGTCACTATTTTGACTCTTGTAATACCGGATTCTATTCCTCTTCCTGCAGGTTCTTTTAGGATTCTCGGTCCTTGTTGGTGCTAGTGCATGGGTGGATCTACTGGTATGTAAAAGTATCATGATTTTGTTGTCTAATAAGAACATTTCTTGCATTGCTAATGTGGTTCATATCCTTTAGGCCCCGTTTGGCATGTGCTTTGCTTTTGATGTTTCTATTTTGGGCCAGAAACCAATGCATTTTTTGGGATGAAACATGTTTGGTGGTGTATGTTTTGTTTTGCATAGTAACATGAATAGTGGAAACATTTTAGGAAAAATGAAAAATTGAAACCCTGATTTGTTTTGGTGTTTTTACTTTGTTTATTTCAACAATGTAGCTAAAACATGTTTGGGCCAAACATACAACAGATCCAAAAAAATCTCAAATTTACGTTAGCAAAAGTGATTCCGATTTTAACTGAAAGCAACCTACAACAAAAATGTCTGAATTGTTTCGGCTAAAAAACAAAATGCCAAAGATGAAACCCGTCCCAAATTGGCCCTTGGTTAACCTAATGTTGTGGTTTGATAAAAGTGTTATGAAATCACCAGAGGGTAGCAGAAATGAGAGACATTTTTTTTCTTTACATTTTATACAGAATTTTCATTTTGATGCTCCTTCACTATTGTATGGAGCATGTGATGCGAAGATTATGACGTTTCTGCGTTCTGTTAGTAAATGAATGCCCCACTGCCACGGCACCCCTCAAAAGCTATCAATCTTTAGTTGTACTTCTATGAGTTGACTAGGTTACCAAGAACCTTTCAAAATAATCTCTCAATGCTTCAGTTGGAAGACTGGAATCAGATCCTTCTTCAGTTCTTCACTCCTTGTCCTTGTATCGGGATGAATGTTGGAAGCTGAAACTGTGTCAAAAAAAGACCCTTTAGATCAAATCATTCGTCTTTTTGTAGGTTAATTTCATTTTGCGCACCTTTAGAATAAAAGGATAGTTACACAAGTAGTGTAATTACATATGATGCATAGGATAAAATACATAATGTGTATGCATCTTTTGAACATATGTTCTTTACACCTGTAGTTGTTTTGAAGCTCCGAACGCTCTTGATGTTAGTTTCTACTTTGGTTATTCAAATCTGCGGTAAAGGCCTAGTTATGGAGGAATGATCAGTTGTTAAATGCGTCCTGGCATTGGACCAGTGTCTTACGTTTCTCTTTTCATTTGTTCACATAACCACTATTTCTTGTTCTTCTGTTTTACACTAACTTACCTTTTTTTGGTTCAGGGAATGATAGCTGGTCATGCATACTATTTTCTTGAAGATGTGTATCCACGAATGACAGGTCGTCGACCCCTGAGAACTCCATCCTTTATCAGATCATTGTTTGCAGACGAACCTGTAGTCGTAGCGCGGCCTACAAATGTTAGATTTGCTCCCCCACCTGTAGAGGAGGTTCAACAAAATTAATCAGATTCACCGGAAGACTAGACTCATGGGAGCTGGGCCCTTTTTCTGTTGATATGTTTGTAGAACTAGTTGGAGATCCTGGTGAAAGTATATGATAAGTACATATACAGAATACCGTTGAAGGTGTGATAACTTTGGTTATTCTGTTGTCAAAGCTTATCGTGTGTGTCAATTTGAATGATGTTGCTGCCATTTTTAACATTCGTGTTTGAAGATGGTCTTCTGTTAACAGGATTTTTTCGTAAATTTATAGGTAACCTTGTCCAATAAACCAAGTGGTAATGAAGAGCTTGAGCTGATTAGTTCATATATGTTTGTGAACGTGGACTTGTATATGATGGTGAACATGAGGTTGTTTGAGTTCCTCCTATACATGTTATATGAATGTAGGCTTATGCAAGTCCAGAATGGATTATCGAGAACATGTTTATGATTGCTACATTGGCTTTTGAGTCTCATTTATGTTTTATTGCAGTTAAAATGGTATTGAATATGACTCCATATCCACAACTCGGGGTTCAGACGTTCGTTTAGCAAATGAATGGAACTTTAGTCAAAACTCATGACAAATTATTCAACTCCATTTCTCTTTTTAAAGTTCATGGAGATAATGGATTGACTTCTAATACTGAATTTTAAGCCACCACATAAACATATATAGACATGTATATATACGTGTGTGTGTGAATTCTTCTGCCTTGTCAAAAGTGCTATTGGAAGGGCATCCCTATAGATGTGTAGAAAGTTCATTTGGATATTGAATTGAAAATAATAATAAAGAAAGAACATGATAAAATTAACTTCTGCAGAAACATCCAGGTCTATCAATCAACAAAATTTTACAATCTTCAAGGATCAAGATGTCCACAAAAAAAGAAGTGTTTTTCACTTCAGCAGTGTCCAAGCCCATATAAACTAAATTACAACAACAATTTCCTTTTAGCATCAGAACCTAATAAATACCATAAATCAAATCAACTAGTCACAAAGAGCTCCTTGTATCATACATACATGGGACAAAAAGAATCGCTGCCACCATGAGCCATCCCAGAATAATAATCTGGACTTTTCTGGCTCTGCTGCCATTGCTCAATTCCGCTAGCATCTAATGCCGCAACCATATGGGAAACCATTTTCCAGGTAAAAAGAATGATAGTTCTACGGATACTATGAACCATGGCTAACGTATGGGGTGATATTGGGCCGATATTCTCTTGGGAGGCAACTTCCGTAGGATGTAGAGTACAAGAGCTGAAGGGAGGATCTCAACCAGCTGTTTTGCAGTCAATTAAGAACATGCTTAAAAAAAGTCAAAGAGGAATACAAAAATGAGGTAAATAAATATTAATTGCATATTACCACATAATAGATCAAATTCAGAACTGGATGATCCAACACATCGAGTGATGCATCTGTATCAAAAGCAGATAGAACAACCTGCATAGAAAATCAAGTTATATAGGTACGAGTAGGAAGTTGATCCCTATTTGGAAAAACAGCAAAAGGTGAAAGTAGATACCTTTACATAACTAGTAGTAGTAGGCCTACAGGATTAAAGTTTTTCTTGACTAGAATTTTGGTCAAAAAGCCAAAATTCTAAAAATCGAATCTAGAACATAAGATCTAAATTCCGAACCTCCCCACGTCACTAAACTTGTTGCACAAGTTTCTCAATGTGCTCTAACTTGGAATTATAACCCTACATAGTCTCTCCAATTTCCTTGAAGTTAATATATTTTTCCCAAGGGGCCGTTTGGAATGCGTTTTGTTGTTAACCAAATCAAAACAGATGCTTTATTGTAGGGTATTTTTAGTTAAAATCGGAATAATGTTTGATAACGTAAATTTGAATATGTTTTGAATTTGACCAAAATATTTTTTTTAATGACAGTGTTGAAGCAAACAATCCAAAAACATCAAAAGCATCAATTTGGTGTTTCCATTTTTTTCTGAAACGTTTTAATTATTCGCGTTACTGTGCAAAACAAAACAGTCCGCACCAAACATTCTTCAGTCCAAAAAGTGCATTGGTTTGTGGCCGAAAAGAGAAACACCGAAAACAAAATGAATACCAAACGTGCTTTAAGCCTGAACCATATCCTGTTTTCCTTAAATTGAGATTAACTGTTTAACCTGTTTTTTCCTTTCTGATTTCTATCATTAGGGGTTGGGGTGCGAAGGGGGCTAGATAGTATAAGCAGATCGACAACTGCATTTATCTCCTAATTAACCGAAAATTAAGAGAGTCAATTCTCCAATGCCACAATCCTTACTATTCTACTACCAGTCTACAACCATTAGTAAAGAAAAGTACAGATACAGGTGGGCAGAGTAGTCTGAACCTTACCACAAAGCATCTTATAAGAAAGCACGTGAAGCATATGGCTGTCACAGATCCAACCTGCAAGAACTAGCACATATCAGAACAATCATACTTGGACCAATTCCCACAAAGTTTAGACAAACTAGAATTCAAGATAAATAATGAATGAATAAATAAATAAAAATTACAGAGAAAAAGCTAGACCTAAAAAAGAAGTTACCGTGGTTACGAAAATCAATTAACAATACTGTCCTAACCTGATAAAAGGCATCCATTTACATTTTAACTTTTTACCATTATGTTTACAGTTATATAATAATATCGATATTCATATTAGTATATTCTGATTGTGTAAATGTAACATTTGAAGTGAAGTCGGACAATACTTGCATATGCTCAATTCGGTACTTCATCTAAAAGGAGCACACATATATGGTTACATGATTCCATCTTCTAAAGTCTTGCAGTATTGCTTAACAAGAGAGAAAGTAGTCTATCCATAGGAAAGTAAGGTTCGTTTTGCGACCTGGATTTGGATTTGAGAATGGATTTCAAATCATTGGATTCAAAATACAGGATTTCAGGAATTCACAATCTGTTTTTGGATACTAAAATATTTTCAGAGGAAGGATTAAAAAATTTGCTCAACCCGAGAAAGACGATAATCTACATCGCCATCGATTACATGGAGACTTCATGGCCCTCTATCATCTAAACCATTATCAGGACTTGATAGTCATAAAAGCTGAGTGGGTGGTTGACCTGGTCTACTATATCTTTCTTAGATAGTCAACTAAAGACAACTTGGACTACGACTATATACACAGCTTCATTACTCGTGAATGCCACCATCACATAGCTCCCAAACAATACCCATACATGACCTTCCAACATTGAAAAAACTACCTTCCAACATTGGAGCAACTCAAAACCTTCAACCAACATTGAGCCCACAGCATGGATGTCTTTAAATCCCAATCACCAGAGCTACTGCCATGATCAATCATACAAAACCACTACCATCGACCAAACACCTCTAATGCCAAAGCCAACCACCAACATGTTACAGATTTACACCCGAGGAGCTTAACTTGGTCCACCCATAGATTGTTTTTGACTCTATGATCGTATACGATCAGAACCAACAATGCGATATATATAACATATCTGAACATGCGCGATAGATTCGCAAGTTTGGAACACCACTAATGTGGAAGAGGTATCACTGAAAAATAAGATGTTTAGTGTTCCCAAATATATTTGAGTACAGTTCATGGCCACCACAAAAGTCTGCACAATCTCAACTCTGTAGCCTATAGGCTACGTTGTTGCCAGCTCCAACAGTCATCTCTTTGATATAGAATTCTGTTTGAATCCAAATGGATACAAGCTTAAACAAGCAATCACAACCATGCCAAGGAATCAAGCAAGGAAACATAATTTAGAAAACAAATTATAAATAGAAAAACACAAACCTCATGAAGCTTTTTTCTTCTCCCTTTGGATTCAATAGGAAAACGTCTCAGCATGAAAAATAATCTAGAAATATAGGATATGACAATCCACATTGCAAAAAATTTATAGAAACGGAAACAATTAGATGCTGAAGAAAATAAAAATCACAGATTGCTTTATTTGCAGAACTCACTAAGCCAATTAACATTATAGAGAGTATTCACCTTCCTCCGTAGAGCAGGAAACCTAATGCCGCTATAAATGATACCACTGGAAAAAGAAAATGACATAAGAATGGATGCTAAAGTAAAAGTAGCAACAACTATTATGGTTCAATAAAGATGACCAAAAGATTTCTCAGTGTCTGAAAATGGAAGTTAAAAGAACCTTGCAGAATGGTTAAATAAGAGACCTAACCTGCAATAAATATCTTCCCGATGAATTCCACAACGATGTTGTCATCTATCCAGAGGTATACCCAGATACAAACCTGATGCCAACACCTTTCCAGTAAAATGTCACTTCAACAATAAGGCATACAAAATGTTTAAAAGTACTAGTTTTGGAGTGATGCCGAATGTACTTTGCCAAGGCTGTTTACACTACTCAGTTTTGCAACCTCGGACTTCAGCTTCTATGACTACACAGCCTCCTGAAACCCACAACAGGAAGGGCCTTCATGACCGCCTCCTGTTATGAAATTTCAGACAGATATTGCAGGAACTGTGGGATTCATATTGTAGAGATATTGTACCCATATTGCGCAACTTAATTAAGTAGCTGGCAAACTAAATCTTAAACAGTCGGCGTTTACTTGAGACAAAGTTGTAGTGTTGTATGGTATACTAAAAGGTAAAGATTTGTCTCCTATATAATGAAAGCTAGCATGGATGTAAGCATTTCACCTAAGCATAGTTCTCACATTGAACATTAAGCAGAACAACACTATTTATTTTTTACTTTGATGCTCTGTATCCAGTTCTAAAGGATCTAGTGGTGGGGTCTATCTACTGAACAGTTATCAGGTCAAGCAGAGTATTAAGTACCCATATTTAAAGGGATGCCAGGATTTCCTTAATTGTTACATTATTTCCAGAAGTGACGAGAAAAGTTTTATATTGCTTATTGAGCACAAGGATCCATATAGTTTCTGTATAGGATTCAGCATACTGGTCATACATATACAGATAAAGAAAAGGTAAAACTATTTAATAATAATGATGATAATAACATTATAACAAAGAAACTCAAAACAATACAATTTTAACGACTCTAAGCAGAGATCTCAAACTACAAATGATGAAGACCGAACAACTGGATACATACATGTACTTGATGATAACAATAATAATATAACAGTTCAACACTGATTATAACAGCAATTTTTACGACACTAAGCAGAGATCTCAACTACAAATGATGAATACTGTAGCAATTGGACACGAACATGTAATTGCTACATGATGTATGAGTAATGATATGTGTTTATGAGAGATTTTAATAGGCATGCTTGGGGTTGGAGGTCCACTAAATCAAGAGGTAAAAAAAAGTTTTTGTTTTCTTGAGTTCGTGTGTTTTTTGTGTGCTGCAGTATATGAAAACGACAGATCAAGCATACCTGTATAAAGTACATTGCAGCATTAAGCGAAATATAGAATATTCTGAGCTTATCCGTTGGTAGACTTCTTGCCTGCTCATTAACAAGTATGAGAGGGTCAGAATCGCAATATTTTATTAGTTAGATAGGACTAAACATATTCAGGAGCATGGGGCCCCACTTAAATATGCATATACATCAATGCTCTGGAAATTAAAAAGAATTTAGAATTTTAACTTGCCTGGTGATATATCTCTGCCCAAAATAGGACAAGAAGTGTGTATGTTGAAAAAAAGAGAAGTCCAGGAAGATCCAGTAGTACAAGAACCAGTACCTAGTTCAAGACACAATGAGCTGATGTCAGTGTACAAGCCCTAAGGACTCTAGGTGCCAAATGCTGACAGAAAATTGAACTCTCATTTCACTAGTGTAGTTTTTTATTAATAAAAATTTCACCAACAAGTATTAGTTTCCTCATAGAAAGCAGATCTTACCTACGCTTCAGAAAGTTCATTATAGTACTGAGGCTAAAGGGAACCTTATATATAAACCAGTGTTATTAAAGGCTCAAGGCGCACTAAGGCACTAGAAGTCCTTAGGAGCAAGGGGCAAGACACAAGGCGAGGCGAACCCTGAGTGAAGTGTGGCATGTTATCAAAAGCGCACCTGGGCATACATGCACAAGTCTTGCGCCTCTATGACTCTGGAGCCTAGGCACACGTTTAACACCACTGATCCAACTATAGTCAGGGGTGGAGCCAAGCTTTGGCTGGTGGGGGCCATTCCCCCCCCCCCCCCCCCTTCAAAAAAAAAAAAGAAAAGAAATTTTGAAATATATATATTGTAGAAAAGAAAAGAAATTTTGAAATATATATATTGTAAAAAATTGCATATGGCCCCCACTAAGCAATTTTTCTGGCTCCGCCCCTGAGTAGTAGCTACCAAAGTGGTTGCAACTTCGAGAAACTTTACAAGTGAAGAAGTTTGCATATCAGGGTGCATTACAATTTACATAGAGGCAATTGGATGTTTTTGTCATCTCCAGTGCAATCAACTTTGAATGATCTGACCTCAATATTGGAAGTCAAATACTGAATCATAGAGGTTTCAGGCAACTGCCACCATGGAATGCATACACTGGGAAGGAAGACGATTTCCGCCATATATAGACAGTACCGGAAACAACTGTAAATGCCTCTCAGATATGTTTCCCTCATGTTCAGTTAAATAGTAATTTCCCTCATCATGGAAAACATAACAGTAGAGTATGTCAGCCACCTCATCCAACAGAAGGTGACTGAACCCGTGTAAAAGCCTTAATGATGTTTCCTTTCTCCTTATCTATGCTTTAACCGATTCTTTAAAAGTCGAATATATCAAATTGAAATGAGAAAGGGGGAAGCGGGAAGGGGGATCAAATTAGGAGACATTCAAACCTTGAGAAGTTAGCTAGATGGTGAAGGACACATGACTTGCAACTCTGAGAAATCGTTTGTCGAGAAGTGTATTCTCTCTAATTACTCTCAATGGGAGAGGGGGACTTTAGTGACAGCGATGGCCTTAGCCACTAGCACTATTTTTTATTTATTTTTTATAAAAAGGAATAGTATAAAAGGCACTCAAAAGGGTAGTGCATCCCATAGAACAAAAAGGGCTTAGCACTATATTGAATCTTACATCTGAAGTTTTTTATTTTATAATAAATTTCCAAGATTTCATGTGATCCACTAGACAAGGTAGGTATGTTTAGACACAAAATTAAACATATGAGCAAACTTACCTTGGGATGCAAATAGAACACTTGATGGTGAAATCCAAAGACAATTGCGCGTACTGAAATTAAAGATTAATAATCAGACCAATAAACTAAAATTCAAATGATAAAACAAGCAACCAATACCCAATTGCTACCTCCATTTACAATGAAGTTCATAAGATGGAAAACTTTTTGTGTTGTCCAACCATACTCCGGTACTCTCAATTCAATCCTTATTAATTGTATCTGCACACCAAAAGTGTAGTTAGTTATTTTCAGTAAAATCTAAAATTTTAACTACCCGAGTCACTAGAAAGTGGGTGAAAGGCCAACTAATTCTTCATTCATGGCATCTGTCTATTAATTCAAATCTAGTAAGAAAATCTTTTCTTTATCCCCTTCAAAGGTAACTGCAAAGATAGCCGCATGGGGCGCTCAACATGGTTCCTAGGCATACAAAGCGCTTTCAGCTTTGCCTTAGACTCTATTGGAATAAAGCAACAAGCACCGGGTAGTATGCAATGGCAGTTTTCAATCAAACAATGTGTACACGAGCCAATTAAGAAAGGAGGAGATACTAAGGAAGAAGCAATGACAACAAAAAGAGACAATCCGTGTTAATGAAATCCATCCCGTGAAACAAAGGAGAGTTCATTCTTGGGGTGAATAAAGAGAGACTACTTTCCTTATTTGGTTAGCTGCTGGATTTATGGGATCTCCAATCATCCACAAGAAAATCATAATGATTTTTGTTTCTATTTCCGGTTATCATTTGATGATTTCAGCCTCTGATAAAAATGATACACCTTGGTTATATTTCATTTCTTTCTCAACAAGCCTGCCCTACCTGATCAACCAATCCCAATGTGGCGAACTAGAATGATTCAACATTTAGATATTTGTACCTGTCGAAGACAAACGGCGTGTCTCCTACTCCTCTCCAGATACGAGTTGTTGCCCTACCACAGGAGCCGTTGCAATACTTTACACGTTGACCGATGACTTTTTGAATTGGTGTTCTTGAGGGCGGTACAAACGAGAACCAATTGAAAAAGGGGCAAACTCATTCCATACTCAAATCAACAAACTCCAACAGACCTTGTTGAGTGTAGAGCGAACTATCGGCCCCAAACCACTCATGGTTAGCTAGACTGATGTGCAAGACCCTCTAGAAGAAATGCACGTTGAGAATGTGAACTCCCAACCATTTATGCAAAGTGCAAAAGAGATACAACTGGAATTTGAAGTCGGATTTGGCTTTTAGGAGGCCTCACCCCCTTGAAGCATCAATTTCCCCCATTTTAATTTTGCTTTTATTTTCAAATCAGGCAGATTCAATTCTTAAGGATCACTTTCTAGGTCAAACTTGCTCTGAATGTGCAAGGTGAAAAGGTTCTTTACTTCTTTTTTCTTTTATTACTTTATCTTGAATGGCAATTATTTCAATTGTTTAGACATATTCCCTGATAAAGGTATTACAAATTCAAACCTTGAGGGCAAGGCTCTTGAAGGAGGTTTATATGCTGTACACACATAGTTCAAATGAATTAGGGTAATTCGAAGGATTAGATTAATCACTATTAACGATCAATAGAAATGTAATTCATAAATTTCTGTAGAAGTTTTTCATCACTTGGCCTTTCGAACTGGTCTTGACTTTTAAGAGGTTTTCATGGTAGTGGACACTTTAGGAAATTTCCAAAAAGCTTGAATACCAACATAAATATCTATGAAGTTGTAAACTCCAAGGCCTTGCAGACTCACATAAGCATATTCCACATGAAACCTCCCAACCGACACGATCATTTTTTAGTCATCCCACCACTGAATCGACCATAACCCAGATTTTGTTCTTTAATTTTTTTATCACTTTAACAACTGTAACAAACTAAAATTATGATTTTGACCATAAAAATCAATCCACAGATGCCACTCACATCTTCAAACTAATAGTTGCAAAGTTCAAAAAACAATAAATAATACTAAATCTAGAAACTTGTTCACTAACTACTAAAAACAACAATGATTACCACTAATAAACTCAAGTGTAGCACACAATCATAAGGATCCCCAATCATTGAAAAACCTAATTCTCAACAATCATGTCCCAAATAAATAGAGCGAAATGTGCAATACACTGTAGATAAGGATCATCATACAGAACCACGATGCACAATCCACACATACACATGTATTATGTATATATATATACATATATATTGTTCCTGGTAAAAAATGTGTAATAGAATTAGAGATTAGGATTGAAATACCAAAGCGACAGAGGAAACTAGGGCATAAGTAGCACAGAGAGTGTAGAAGATCCCATCTTGCCACTGAGCCGACTCGTTGATCTCGTCCCACCAATTCGAAGCCAGAGCTCCGATGCGAATTGAGGGGAAGCTCAGTGGCAATCTCGTCATTTCACTCCACCCCCCACACCTTCAAAGCTCAGAGCAGAGAAAGAGAACTGAGGAGTAGAGAAAGCGAGAAAAAGTCAAACCCCAGAAACATAGAGGGAGAGATGAGAAGCAGAGAAACGTGGGAGCTTTGGACACGAGGAGTCTAGAGAGAGAAAGATCTGAATGAGTGTTTGTATATGTGTGTGTGTGTGACTGTGTGTATATGTTTGTGTGTGTGTGTACCAGACGGTCCAAGAGGGGTGTGTGGGCTGATTTTGTCGCTCTCACCTACGCTTCCAGTCGTCTCCTCACCACCTCCTTCTTTCCTTTTTCTTTCTCGCTCCTTCTTTGATGGGATATAATATATATATATATATATATATATACTATATATATATATACTTGTAAGTTGTACTATATGTTTCTTGTATATGTTTCCTACATTTCGATTGTACTAAACGAAATTAATTTAAATTTATTTAGATCAAGTATGTCCTTAAACGGATTTTATGTATGGAAAGATATGCAATACTTATATATATATATATATATACGTGTTACTCATTACTTAGGGTTTGTCAGACTTGCAATTCCACACCCGGACCACCCGTCGACCACCACACATACTTACCACTTTCATTGATAAATTAAAAAAAAGAAAGAGTGAAAGTACTGTATAATTTTCTTTATATACGTTCTTCAGTTAAAAATTGACCAAATAAGTCTTGATAGGTCAAATTATTAAGTTTTTAAAATTGTGTTCCAGAGTCACCGAGACATCTACTTAATTGCCAATTTCTTAGGTTTTTTTTTTTTATTATTTGAAATTAAATACTTATATTCATAAATAAGTGACAAAAATAATTTGTTCCTGGTATATGAACAAATATTCATCCACATTCATCACAAGGACTATAACGACTATTAAATACGATTAGTAAATTTCAATTATGCTAATTATATCTTATAGTTTTGGATGTGATTATTTTGACGTTGGATGTGATTATTAAAATTTAATTATGCTAATTATATCTAATAGTTGGATGTGATTGTTGATGTTGATAAATTTCTTATTTACTGATGTGGAGGAGATTTATGAGACCAATACACTTGGCACTAAATCTTCGTTAAAAGAAAAGCACTTTGAAAGAAGCAAGGGAGGAATTTACATAGTTAACCTTTGTGGACTACCTCTTCCATGCCTAAAACCTTTTCTAGATAAAAAAAATTAGACCCCAGGGTGCCTCGTTGTATTTAATAGACCTCTTTTGTTAATTGATAGTTAATCAACAGAATTTGCTATGTCATCCAATAAAGTGAGAAAATGATCAATTTTGCCATTCAATTGCATAAAAAATCATATTTGTCCTTATATCATCATGTACAGTTACAATTATACACTTAACTTGATTGACCTAATATTTAAAAAAAAAAAAAAAAAAATGATACAAATGAAATAAGGGGGTAATGTTGTCTTTTGTGGTATTAATGAAATAAGGGGTAATGTTGTCTTTTGACAGTAACTAATAACATTTTTTTATATAAAAAAAAATTAATAATAAAGGGTATCACAGTAAAATCACTTTATTCCATTAGAAAAGTTAACGGTAATTAATGACAAAGGATTTAGATGGAAATATTAAAATCCAGGAGAGTCTATTTGGGTTTAGGACAAATCTCAGGGGGTCACGATGGAATTAACCCAAAAATAAATAAATTTATCTATCTAAATATATTTCCAAACATAAGATACATATAATTTTGTGCTCAATAGTTATTAGAATCGCGATTCTAACTGTAAAATCTTACGATTTTAGTATGATTGAATACGATTTTGTATAATTTTACGATTTTATCACGATTATATTCACATGTGTTTTAGAATTTTATGGACTAAAATAATGGTTTGATGGTTAGTCCTCCATATAAAATACCCAAAATATTAATAATTTAGTTCAATATGACCAAAACTTATGAAAAAATAAGTAAAGACCCAAAATTTTAATATTTTTGTTTATATTTATTATTTGAGTATATTTTTGCTATATTATAAATATATAATTTTTTAAAAATTAAACACCCTTATTTATTAATAATGAGGTAGTAGATTCTACATACAATTTTACAGTTTTTATTTTCTATATCCTCTTAACAATCCCAATTAAACTCCCGATTTTAGTAACCGGGCTCCCGCCTCCAATTGCATATGATAATGAATGGACCTTGAGGCGATTAATTCTGTTTCTCTATTTGTTTTATTCAACAAGTTTTATTTAAATAATTTTTAAAGTTCGGCAGAATGGATAAACGGTTGTAATGATTGGAATATTCTGTCTAAAGAAGCACTTCAACATCTCTTCTGTTTTTCCTTATTTTTATTTATATATTTATTTATTTGGTACCTATTTAACTACTTCAACAGTTCAGCCGTATTCCTAATTGTTTAAGGATTGTTTGATAATATTTATTTACCACTTAAATCTGAATAGATTAAGCATTTATTTAGTTAAGTACGTTTCATGAAAAATTTGAACAACACTTAAAACTTTAAGTGTCACTTAAAACTTTAAGTGACAGGATCATCATTTAACACCAAAGTCTGAAAACTGAAAATTTACAAAAACATCAGAAAATATAATTTTTTTAAACATCACTTAAAACTTCCGGTACTTATTCATATCATAAAATTTTCAGAAAAATACACAATGAATTCGGTTAAAAATTTGATCCTTTATTCATCCCTAAACCATGTATTTATACATAATTCGGTAAATAGGTTAAACTCATTTACCCAAGTTTATCAATCCCTTAAATCATGAGATTTGATAAACTCTTTTCTTTTTTGGACTCTGTTTTTTATAAGCAGGACAAATCCCTGACTTATGGATCACTCATTTTCTAGAAGTTTTCATGGGCCCATTAGTCCCACGGCTCATCAGTCCTTCGGCCCATCAGTCATGTGACCCATCAGTCCTATGGCCCATCTATATTGGGCCATGTAATTTCTGGCTATTACACAGGCCCCTGAGGTTATGGGCTTATGATTCACATCATAGCCCATGACCGAAATTATATACAGTCATCTATACATCAATACCTTTATGGGAAATGATGGTGGTAAGTTGACATATCTTTATTTGACATTTAATTGAATTTCAAAACATGAGGCCATAACTTCCTTAATTTTCGCACCATGACGGCTCATCGTGCAACTTGCGACCTTCAAGCTTCGTGTAGTCTTTTGGCATGCTCATTTCCTACTATAAAACCCACCTTAAACCATTTCATTTCTTCATTCCTCTCTTTCTCAACTTTCGCTCTTTGCCTTTTTATCTCTGTTTCCTGCAATTTCTCCTACCGACCTTAAGAACCTCCATCAGAACAGACGTTTACTCCTACTCGAAGCTCTTCCTGCCTCTTCACTGTCATCTATGTAAGTTAGATAACACTTTCCTCTTTTTAATTTTCATCACTGCCCCCCATCTGTCTCTTTTACCTTTATGAAACTATGTCCGATAGCGATGATACTAGGTCAGTAGAGGAGGTCGTTCTGTCCACTGCAACCGACACCGACTCTACTACTAGTGATAGCCCTTCTTCCATCCGTCAAGAGGCCCTTGCTTCAAAAACCGTTCCCCCAAGTGCTGACCTTCCGGGTTCGTCAACGAATCCAGGAACACTCGTTACAGGGGGTTCTCATGATAATGACGAATCCGTGAACCCCAAACCTTTTGAACCCTTCATGGTTACCCCTCTTAATAAAACAAGGCCTGAGGTGGACATAAAACATCTTCGGGCTGAGACCCACGTATCTGGTGATATTTTTGTGAGTTCTGTGATTTACATCGGGGGGAATACGTATACAGATTTCTAGGTTATGAGGACAGAGAAATTCCCTTATCCTTCCTAAAAGAATGGATAGCCCTTCTGAAGGCTAAGATCTGGAACAATGTCCGATCTGCCACTACCTTTCTGACTAAGGCCAATTTAGAGATGATTTCTAACTTGGGCGCTGTTGTTGATAGGATGGATTTGCCCATCAGACCCCTTTCTGCTAGACGCACTCAGGTTCCTGAAGGGATCAACCTGGTTCACACAATACCACTCTCGACCGCACCCCCGACGCCTCCAGTACCTCCGCCCGCACAAAGTCCAGTAGATCCACCTCAGCCTCCTCCCGCAAATCCTCCAATTACGAGGTCCCGATCTGGTACAGGTGGTGGAACGGCCAACAAAAAACCTAGGACCTAAGCTACTGATGCCTCGACAAGCGAAACTCCTCAGGCTCAGGATACCCCCCGTACTACTATTCCCTGGGAGCCAAAGTTTCTTCTTCCCAATGGGACTCCGGTCTGTGCCGACCATCTTACCATCTGCCAGCCAGAAGCTCTTCGGGTTATGGCGAAGGGGATCTAGACTCCGGTCGATAGGGCTGCTCAATCGAAGATCTCCAAGACTGAGCTTCTGCAAAAAGGCTCCACAATGGCCATAGAGGTTGGTAACTATCATGCATTTTTTACCTTGATTCATTATTTACACTTCGTTATGCACTAACATGCACTTTTTCCCCTATCTTCGTAGCTTATTTATGGGATCCAAGCCTACAATAATGCCTTGGAGTCCGATGTCCGAGAAATGGCCAAGATGCAGGCTTAACTTCAACAAAATAACGAGCATCGTGTCACATTGGCTAGAGAGGCAGATGGTCTTCGCCAGAGTGTATCTAAGCACAAGAGCCTTCTGGAGATTGGGGAGGCCAAGAAGAGGGCTTTAGCTGCTGAACTAGCAGAGACGAAGACAGCCTACCAAAAGATAGCTGCTGAAAATGCGGAGTCAGATAATCTTTTGGCTCTTGAGCGATCCAAGGTAGAGGTCTGTCGTTTGGGTGGTCTGGACATGCACAGCCGATACGTCACCATCTGCGATGTTCGATCGGTTAGAGCATGGCGAGATAAGCATGAAATGAAGCACATTCCCTTGGCAAATCGGGAGTTCAAGATTGCTGAGGAGTTTGATGCTTTCATGGGAGTGTCTCTTCCTTACAAGGATCCACCGGCCTCTGAAAATGAGAAGCGGTTTCTGCTATCTTGAAGGGAGAAGATTAGCTTTTCCCCCTGAGTTAGATAGGGCTTAGGTTCCTAGCGCTTCATCATGTACCCACCCTTCTCGAAGGGTATCTTTGTACTTTTCTATCTATTTTAATGAAAAATATTTTCCTTATTTGATGGTATTTCGTTCTTGTTTACTTGGCTTAGCAAAATTTCCTGTGCAGTATTTAGTCTTCGGGCATCTGGCCCCTGAGACTTGTTCTTGCCCTCTGGTTAGTTCAAATCAGGTATGAACTCAATACTTAGGAAAATTTTCTATTATAATATTTTAGTCTTCGGGCATCTGGCCCCTGAGACTTGTTCTTGCCCTCTGGCTAGTTCAAATCGGGTTTGAACTCAACACTTAGGAAAATTTTCATTTAAACATTTTAGTCTTCGGGCATCTGGCCCCTGAGACTTGTTTTTGCCCTCTGGCTAGTTCAAATCAGGTTTGAACTTAACACTTAGGAAAATTTTCATTTAAACATGAAGTCTTTTCATAAAAAATATGAGTATAAAAATAGAATGTATCTTTCCTGTTGGTTGTATTAGAGTAGTTCGATAGGACCATAAGACCTCGGGCAATTTCTCCAACCAGGCTCCTTTTGCCTTTTCGAGCTTTTTCCTGAGTGTATCAAAAATTGTTATGTTTTTCCTTTCATCCTGTCCATTTCCTTGTGGATAGCCAGCGGAAGAAGTGTTCTGATTGATCATATGCTTTGCCAAGAACACTTAAACTTTCATGTTATCCAAATTGGTGCCATTATCCATCATAATAGTTCTGGGTAGACCGAATCTACAAATGATGTGACTCTAGATGAACTTTATAACATGGCTACTTTTGATAGTGGAGTATGCCTCGGCTTCCACCCACTTGGTAAAATAATCCATAGCCAGAAGAACATGTGTAATATATCGTATAGCTTGCAGGAGAGGACCCACAATAGCCATACCCCATCGGGCAAATGAGTGAGAGATAATTGTTGGGTTCAGTAATTCCGGAGGTGGATGAATGGCATCTCCATGAAATTGGCACTTTTTGCAGTGTCGGGTGTAAACCTCAGCGTCCCTTGATAGATAAGGCCAGAAGTATCCCTGGGTGAGAACTTTATGGGCTAAAGACCTTCCTCCGGAATGATTGCCACATGATCTAGCATGTATCTCTTCTATGACTGTAGAAGCTTCGGAGGGTGTGAGACATCTTAAAATATGGCCCGGAGAAAGACTTGCGGTATAGTTGGTCATTGTATAGAGCATATCTAGCGGGTTTCATTCTTATCTTTCGGGCCTCTGGTTTTGACTCAGGTAATGCACTGGCCCTCAAATAGTCTGCTATGGGGTCCATCCAGCTTGGTTCCCAAGGAATGGCCATCACGTCTTCGGAGGGCTCCAAGCTTGATCGGACGATGAAGTCCACTGGTGTTGTTCGAGTCATACTTTCCCCTGCTGTGGAGGCCTGGTTAGCCAGACGATCTGCCATGATATTATCCCCTTTGGGGATCTGTTCAAAGGTTAACTGCTGGAATTCATTGGCCTCTTTTAGTACCAAATTCCTGTGCGCTTCCATTTTAGGCTCTCGAGTTTCATACTCCCTGTTCAACTATCGTACGACCAACTGGGAATCACTTCGTATCTCTGCTTTTTGTACTTGAAGGCTTCAGGCCAACCGAATTCTTGCTAGAAGGGCCTCATATTCGGCTTTGTTGGAGGCGAGAAACTCCAATCGAACGGACTGCTGAATTTTAGTGCCATCTGGTGTCACGAGTTCAACACCGATCCCTGCTCCGTTGATATTTGATGATCCGTCTACGAACACAACCCATATGTCAGGTTCATTATCTTCTAAAGAGTCTGTAGTCTCTGTTACCAACAAAAATTTAGCTACCGGTTGCCCTTTAATGGCAGTTCAGGGGACATAGGTTATGTCATAAATTCCCAGCTCTATTGCCCCCTTGGATACTCTTCCTGATAATTCGGGCTTCGCCATTATGGATCTGATCGGGGTTGCAATTGGCACTACGATCGGATGCACTTCAAAGTAATGCCGAAAACGTCATTTTGCATTGATCAGTGATACTACCAGTTTTTCTTGCTTCGAATAACGGGTTTCTGCATCAATAAGGGCTTTGCTGGTGTAGAAGATTGGTATCTGGTACCCCCTGCCCTCTTTAACCAGAGTGGCGCTGGTAGATATTACAAATATGGCTAGATATAAGTATAATGGCTCATCTGTTTCTGGGGTTGCCAATATGGGAGGCTTTGCCATGTAGCTTTTGAGTTGTTTCAGAGCTTCCGATTGCTCTGGCCCTTAGACCTTTCCTTTTGCTGCCTTTATAGCATGAAAAAATGGTCGGCACCGATCAGTTAAGCGAGAGATGAAATGGTTGCGGGCTGCTATTCTTTCGGTCAGTACTTGGATCTCCTTCCGGGACTTCGGCTCTGCTGACTCCATAAGAGGTTTGACTTATGCTGGGCTTGCTTGTATTCCCGTACGATCAACTATGTGTCCCAAGAACTGGCCCGAGGACACCCCGAAAGAACATTTGGATGAGTTGAGCTTCATCTTGTAGTTTTTGAGGGTGTCGAATACCTGCTGCAGATCAGTCAGATGATCACTTTTCGCCTTGCTTTTGACCATCGTGTCATCAATGTAGGCTTCTATGGGAGGTCCCATCATGCCCTGGAAAACCTTGTTGACCAACCTTTAGAAGGTTGCACCTGCATTTTTTAGTCCGAAAGGCATAACTGTGTAACAATATGTACCTGATTCAGTAATGAAGGCAGTCTTTTCCTCATCATCTGGGTTTATTCGTATCTGGTTATACCCAGAGTATGCATCCAGAAAACTCAAGCGCTCGAATCCTGCGGTGGCATCTACCATCTGATCAATCTTTGGTAAGGGGAAATAATCATTCGGGCATGCTTTGTTCAGGTCGGTGAAGTCCACGCACACCCTCCACTTCCCGTTCTTCTTCTGAACCACAACAACGTTTGCCAGCCAGGAAGGATACTGTACCTCCTTAATAAAGCCGGCTTGGAGAAGTCGATCAACCTCTTGAGCTATGATATGGTTTCGTTGAGCCCCCATTCGTCTTTGTTTCTACCTGACGGGTTTTGCGTCGGGATCCACGTTGAGGGAATGTTGGGCTACTGACGGATCGATGCCGGTCATATCCATATGGCCTCAGGAAAATATGTCAGCATTGGAGCGAAGAAAGGTCTCCATTTCTTTCTTTTCTTGTGCATGGAGGCCAGAACCAATATTAGTCAACCTTTCAGGGTGATCGGGGCAAATCTGAACTTCTAGCAAAGGTTCAGCAGCTATAAATGACCCTGTACCCTCATCCTGTAATTGCTATTGATCATCGGGTACCGTCTTGGACCGTGAATCTCGTTCCGGTTCAGTCCTTTTCCTCAGAGCTTTCAAGGTGATGGTGTAACATTATTTGGTCGCTACCTGATTTCCCTTGATGTCAATCACATCAATTCTATTTGGATCAATGCATCGCATGACTTGATGCATGGTGGAAGGAACTCCGTGCATCCAATGGATCCAGCCCCTGCCCATGAGGAGATTTTATGAGGGTTTTACATCTACCACCAACAAAGTTTCTCTGAGCGTGCGCCTTGCTGCCGTTACCAGTAGTTGAATCTCCCCGACTGGCTCCACTCTTCTGCCATCGAATCCGGCAATTGGGCTTCTGGAAGTGACTATCTCCCAGGGGTTAATCTCTAGTTTCTCAAATGCCCACTTGGTGATTATGTAGGCACTGTTTCATGGGTCAATCATTACTTTCTTGATCAAGCAGTTTGAGACCATGAGGGAGATTACCAAGGGATTGTCATTAGGTGATTAAATGTTCCGCATATTTGTAGAAGAGAAGGTTATCAATGCATCACCTTTCAGGCTTCGGGACTCGCTGATTTCCCCAACCCTTCGCAGCCTCTGGGCTTGACGCATTTGGGATCTACGGGCTTCCTCCACTTCTGTTTGGCTTGGTCCTCCGTGGACTATGTGAATGATTTTTACAGGCTGACCCGTTGCTCCCTTAACGAGCGTATGTGATGTCTGATCTGAGCGGGTTCCCTCATTAGCAACGTATTCGATCAATTCTCCTTTTGTTATCATGGCTTCTACCTGCCTCCTGAGGCTTCTGCATTCGTTGGCGTGTTGTCTATACTCGCCATGGAAGGCACGGTGTCTTGACATGTCTCTCTGCTCCATTGGTTGTCTAATGGGTGGTGGTGACCGGAAAATTCCTTTACCCTTAGTCTCCTGATAGAGTTTGGCTAAGCTAACCTTTAACGGAGTGATCTTGTCTTTGAATCTTTGGCGTTTCTCTGGGACTGGGGAGGGAACAGGTTGAATGCCTGGCCGTTTCCGATCTAGTACCCAATCTTTTGATCTGGAAGGTTCATAAATTCTTGCTTTTAGGCTCGTAAAAACTGTCCTTCTCTGGCGTATGGCCAGCTCTTCTTATATCCAGAGGTGCCCTTGTGCCCTAGAATTGAGTTCCCCGATGTCTGCCGGTGGCATCTTGACCAAAGACTGATGGAACTTGGTTTCAAGGATCAAGGCCATTCTGAAAGCCTCAATGGCTGAGTGTTGATCGCAATTGTCAATTGAAGACATCTCCACATTGAATCACGAGACAAAGCTTTTCAGGGATTCACCTCTTTATTAAATCATAGTAAATATGCTGGAGATGGTATTTTTCTGTCTTTTATTACCGAAATACTGGGCAATGAATAACTCACAGAGTCTGAGCCAACTTCCAATGGATCGGGGTGGTTGCTTCCTGAACCATAATAGGGCTGCTTCGGTCAGGTTGGTGGGAAAGACTTTACAGAGTAAGGCTTCGTTTTCATTATAGACATTCATTTTTGTATGGACGTAGTAGATGTGTTTCGTCGAATCTTTTATGCTATCGAACAGGGTAAATTTTGGTAGCCTGAACCTCTCTGGGCAGGGCATGCTGGTGATCACCAGGGTGAATGGAGTCTGCACGACGTCGATGGATGCCTCGGAGGCCAGATCGTTTGGGGTCTGAATCTTCAGATCTTTAAGCACCTCCCTTTGGAATTTGATCATAATCTCCTCCAATTTTTTCATGGTCAGAGTCTCCTCGGGATTATACATCCCGAGCACTTGCAGGGATGATTCTGCGTGCTCCTCCCGATCTTTGTTAGACTTTACGTGGTTGTTGTCCCTTTTTTATTGGTGGCCTGCGGACCGCTCCAGCTGGTTGGATTGTTCACCATTTGGGGTTTCTCGAGGGTTTTGCAATAGGGCTAATTTGGCCACCAACTCGGCGTTCTGCCTCTCCAATTCGGCGGTTCTGTCCTCCAAGGCTTGCCTGATCAGATCTTCGGTTTGTGAAGGTTGGTCTCCATTCGAAGGTAATTCGGATTGCTGTGAACGGGTGATAACCGCCATGGATGGTGTAAATCTAAGCTCTTCATAGAGAATGGGAAGCTATTGAAAAGAAAGATTTCAATAAAAGTGTTTCCCACATATGGCGCCAATTGTGTAGATGCAGAAAAATACACAATGAATTCGGTTAAAAATTGGATCCTTTATTCATCCCTAAACCATGTATTTATACATAATTCGGTAAATGTGTCAAGCCCATTTACCCAAGTTTATCAATCCCTTAAATCATGGGATTTGATAAACTCTTTTCTTTTTTGGACTCTGTTTTCCATAAGCAGGACAAATCCCTGACTTATGGATCACTTATTTTCTAGAAGTTTCCATGGGCCCATTAGTCCCATAGCCCATCAGTCCTTCGGCCCATCAGTCATGCGGCCCATCAGTCCTATGGCCCATCTATATTGGGCCATGTAATTTCTGGCTATTACATCATTTAAAACTTCCAGTACTTAAAATTCATATCAAAAAATTTTCAGTACTTTATTTTCAATTTTATCAAACAACACCTTAGTGCTTACCATTTACTATGAAAAAGTTGAAAAAATTGTGGTGGATATTTTGCAGTATCGATTTCTACAGTAGTCACGATAATATTATCAGACTCGGATTATATCGATCTTAAAAATGAGTATCAAACGAGTATAGATGTTACGTAACAATATCAATACTTTTCAAAAAAATCACAAACCAAAAAATACATAACTTATAAAATGATATGACATATCATGTTAAAAAGCTTTTTGACCTCATCCACGAACAACACCGCTACTGCCACCTCTTTCATTGTCTTTTATCCTCTTATATATATATAAATATTAGAAATCAGCAGGAAAAAAATTAGAGAGTAAGAGATAACAATAGAGAGATAATTTCTTCTTTTTATTTTTTTGTGTCTCATTTCATTAGGAATTTATGCCTATTTATAGGAGAAGAATTGCAAATTGTTCAATATATGATTGCTCCATTATTACATGGTGGAGAATGCATTATATCATGTCAAACAGTGTATTATTTCTTGGTGGATCTCATATATATATATATATATATATATATATATATATATCACTCCCCCTTGGGATCCATCACACTAAGAATATGTCTCATTAAAACCTTGCCAGAAAAAAAAAACCCAGTGGAAAAAAAAATCTGGACGATGAAAAAAGAGTACAAAATTCTCGTGGAGCTGAACAATGGTACTGCATTATGGTTGCCTTGTTAAAACCTTGCCATAAAAAATCCAGTGGGAAAAAATCTTGATGAAGGAAAAAGAGTACAACATCCAAAATACCTTTTCAAAATAATTGATCCTCCTCATAAACACATAATTGTATTGTTTCATGATATAATGTTTTTGAGGCGATGTATTCCAATGTCATGCATCAGGTTTCTGAATATACTAGTTGGTAAAGCCTTAGTGAATAAATTTGTCAGATTATCACTTGAACGAATCTGCTGAACATCCATTTCCACACTCTTCTGGAGGTCATATGTGTGTAGGTATGACAACGGATCGGGTTTGGGCAATACCATTACCACCCCATTTAAAAATTAATAATACCAAACCTACCCCAAACCCGCGACGAGTCGTAATTGGTAATACCATTACTGACCCGTAAGAATAAACGGGTTCTATCGAGTTACCATAGGTTTTACTAAATTATAGTTTTATTAATGAACATATCAAGTTAATACCTTAGTAACTTTTAATTTTTTTCTATACATTTATATGTTCGTGTCCGTTACTATAATTTTTTTAATATCTTTTGTTATATGAGTCGATGCCATTGATTTCAATTATGATTGTTCCTAATGTTATTTAACGTTCATAAATAAAAATAAATGGTTGAAAATATATAAAGTAAAATCTTATAAATAATTGGATTATAAATTATTAAAGTTCAATAGTTATATACACAATTAATTGATAGAATATGTCTAGATATGTATTATTTCTTAATTGATTGAATATGCTCGAGTATGTATTTTTTCTTAATTGATCGAATAGTAATTGAAATTTACACAATTAAAATACTTAATCTATTGAATATGCCGAGTATGTATTTTTTCTAGAGAAGGGTAAAAAAAAAAATTCATTATCAGTAATTGAAGTTCAATAATTAAATTTATTTTGTTACTTCATTTGAATATAAAGAAAAAATAATCACTATAACACTTTTAGTGAACATTTATTTTCATGAGATGTTTTTTAATATACAAAAACTAAATGGGTCGGGTCAGATTTTACAGAAAACCTGAACCCGTTTCGGGTTTTGAATTTTAATATCAAATCCGCCCCAAAACCGTTTAAGAGCTTACCAAACTCGCTCCATTTGGGTCAAAACCTGGTCGGGTTGGATTAAATTGCCATTCCTGATAGGGAAGGTGATGAAATTGAAAAGCATAGGGGGCAATCCGGATATGGAAAGAGTTAGTTGATTAAATTTGAAAGTACAGGGGCAATCCGGACATAGGGGGTTTAGTTGATTAAATTCAACAGTAGATGGGGGTTTACTGAAATTAATCCTTAATTTAAAATACATTTATATGACATAAGAAAAAATCGTTAATAGTTCGCCCCTTGAAATCTTGTTTGGGTAGGTGAAGTCATTAAATATTTTGTGTGAAGAACTGTAAGGGAATTAAGGGATGCACATAACCAACTCCAACAGAGGCAGAGCCGTCTCAATGAAATTGGAGGCCTTTGGTGAAAAGTATAAAATGTGAAATTGGAGGCCTTAGGAAAAATATATAAAAGAGACTTTTGGTATATTATATATTATTTTTAGTAACACTTATTTAAAAACCATCATTATCGCTTTTTGAGATGCAAAATTACTAATCATATTCTTGTATTCAAGTGTTGATAAATTTATTTTTCAATAAATAATATAACTCATCCATTTAATCTTTCTTGCAACATTATTGATTTTCAATATGATTTTATCAACTTTAATTTTTAAAAACTCATTTCTGCTACAGCAATAGTTACCGGTATTGTCAATAATATTCGGTAAGCAATGCATGCATTTGGAAAATAATCTAATTTTTTAATGTGATTTAATATTTCAATTGGATTGTATGATTCTATTAATAAAATTTCTTTGAGAACTTTTAATTCTGAAAATAAATCAAAACCATCAATATTAGAAGATTCATTATGTTTTAAAATTTGTTCAAAATCAAGACAAATTTTTTTAAACTATCGTCAATTAATGATTTTAGCTTTTAAAAATTAAACAAAAAAATCAAATATATATGTGGTCTGGATTCTGGAGACAAAAACAAAGTTAGACCAACAAGTTGAAAATGATGGTTTCACCGATCTACGAACAATATAGTTGTTTGTGACTCTCGATTGATGAATTAAGAGATGTTTCAGTTATGAGAGTCTTGAGAGAATAAGATTGTAGAGATTCAACGACAAAGAGGGAAAATAAAACAATAATATTTTGAGAGAAAGAGGAAAATTAAAGAACTCTGATCTGATGAGACTAATGAGAGTGAAAATGAGGGATAAAATAAAAGGAGAAACCCCAGTCGTACATGCCTTTTCGTTTTGCCCCAAAATTTCAAATATAAAATCATTTTGTAAAATATATGTACTAAAAATCTAATTTATATGGAGACCCATTCTATTTAGGTCCATTCCAAAAAAAATTCTTTTACAACATTATAAGAAGGCTCATTCTAAAAGTTTATTTTTTACAATATTATAAGAAGACTCATTCTAAAATTTTAATTTTTACAATATTATAAGGAGAACTATTCTAAAAGTTTAATTTTTACAACATTATAAGGAGGACTATTCTAAAAGTTTAATTTTTACAACATTATAAGGATGACTATTCTAAAAGTTTAATTTTTACAACATTATAAGGAGAATCATTCTAAAAGTTTATTTTTTATAACATTTTATAAAGGCTTATTTCAAAAAGAATATATGTATATAATATATTAAAAAAATTATATATATATATATAAGGCCCCCAAAAATTTGGGGCCTTCCTCTCGGGCGGGGCCTTAGGCAGCCACCTAAATCGTCTTATTATCGAGACGGAGAGGAAACTGCAAATTAACCAAAAGAAGTTTATGAAACAAAGACCTCACTGCACAATGCACAAACAGAAGGACCAGAGAAGAACTCTAAATATTATATATATGAATATATGTATATATATACATCCATAAATATCAATGTTTTTGAGGTTATAGAAGTACCAATGCAAATGTAACATTGTTATGAATTAATTCTCATCACACACTTATAAAATTAATCCCGCCCAAGATCATCTCCACCTAATTTTACTCACACACACAAATCACACAAATAACACACACTATTTAATGTGGTTTAGCCCCAACTTTGGTCTACGTCCATGGAGAGAAAAAATATTCATTAGGAAGATATTACATAGGTGAACAACATAACACCCTCACCCGGTGCACACATCACCCTCACACCCTCTTCCTCTCCTCTTTTTCTCACATCTATTCTCTAAGTCTAAACATAAACCCTAGGTCCCTATTTATAGAGTTAAATCACATTCCTTATTGAACAAGAAAAACAATTTCTTGTTGGACAATGATTATAATTCCTTGGAGAATAAGACTCTCTAGAAATTACCTTTCACAATACAACTTTAAAATAGGAAACATAATTACAATAGAATTTGAGACACTTTCCGAACAATCACCACCTTGGCTCAAATTCTATCATCTTCTCAAAGCTCCACCTTACTTCAAGCATCAACACTCTTCTACTAATTTTTTTCTTTTTCATCTACATGCATCATGCTCCACCTCCACCGTGACTATGTGCACTTCTTCAACATTCTTCAATATCAACATTATCTTCAACACTATATTCAATCATCAACATCAATATCATCTTTAACACTATCTTCATGACCGTGCATTCTCCGCGATCACTTCATCTACATCATCATATTTATCTTCTTCAAGCTCAGTCACCTCTATATCAAGCCGCAATCTCCACCTTCATCAAATCTTCATCGTCTTAATTTTTTATTTTTTTATTTTTTATACTATCTAATCACTATCAGAATCAGCATCACTGATAAAAAACTTCTTCACTTCGCCAAGTCCCAAATCCTCACAGTCCCCATCAACTCTACACAATCCATTATCACATGACACAATCTTCCCAAGAAAAACACCACCATATCGTCCCACCAGCGCCTTCAACCTCGTCCCGTCCACCTACCTCTTCATCGTCTCGCTCAAATCACTCAAAAAACTTGGCATCATTATCAACTTGAAACCCAACAATTTCGTTAGCACATGCGAGCCACCACTACTACGTGCTCTCCACCGCGCTGTTGTGCACCATGTCTCCATGTGTCAACCAGAACACAACCTCCACCTCATCGACATTAAAACCATCCACAACCAAGCTCTGTTGAATATGACCTTTTTTGTCTTTTCTTTTCCCCGTAGATCCCATTGAGCCTATTTGAGGTGTTCAAATTTGAATCATGCAAAACTGATCATACAGTTGTGTCCAGAGTGGTCCAAAACCTTAAGAACGTCTTTGACCACATAAAAAATGGGTCCAAACGAGTCCAAACGGGCTAAAAAATAATTTAGCACAAAAGACAAATTGCTGACGACGTCAGAACCTTCTCGGGGCACGTGTGGGCACATGGCTAGTCCGATGGGGCTTATTTTTACACCAAAACGTTCGTATTCAAAAGATTTTTCGTTCAATATATTATATGTCTTGTTTGAGTCAACTATGATCCTTGAAATAGGCCCGAAACGAAACTGTTGCGCGTGGAACCCAAAAAACTGACCGGAACTTCAGGCGGCGTGTGCAACACTTTCCGGTGACGCACTTGACTATCCCGGATTCATCTCGTCAAGACAAAGCTCTTAGTATGGTTTGTTTCTGATTTCGAACAACTCTGATATTCAAATTTGAGCTAGAATGTACAAGCTTCTTCTTTGCTTCAACCTGGAACTCTCTGATCTGTTTCAACATTACTGTAATACCACTTGATATGAATTAATTCCCATCACACACTTAGGAATTAATCCTGCCCAAGATTATCTTCACCTGTTTTTACTCTTACACACAAATCACATAGATAACACACAATATTTAACGTGGTTCAGTCCCAACTTTGACCTACGTCCACGGAGAGAAGGAATATTTATTAGGAAGATATTAAATAGGTGAACAACATAGCACTATCACCCGGTGCACACATCACCCTCACACCCTCTTCCTCTCCTCTTTTTTCACATCTCTTCTCTAAGTCTCAACACAAACCCTAGGTCCCTATTTATAGAGTTAAACCTCATTCCTTATTGAATAAGAAAAATAATTTCTTGTTGGACAAGGATTATAATTTCTTGGAGAATGAGACTCTCTCTATAAATTACCTATGATTAGCAATGATTTCATATTTATCATAAAATTGAATTTTCTCAATATAATAGCCTGTAGTCTATTGCGAGCCCGAAGTTTCATAATTATCAATGACCAGAAGTCCATTAACTTGAAATTACGCAAACTTATTGAATTACTATTTATTGTTATGAGATTTAGAATTGTATTAAAAGAACATAATGTTTAACTTCATAAAGCTTGAAATTGCCACACTCAAATTTGTCCATTTTTCTGCTCCAGTAGTAGCAACTTAAGGAGTGAATGTGCTAGAAAAAATGGTCGTTGCTAATTTTATTCTCAAGTTGTTTGGAATGTGTAATCTAATTGACTCCAGGAGTGATTCAGTAATTAATAAGGTAGTTCAACAAATTGGGTTCTTGGGATTATAAATTTCCGAAAAGGGGAAATTTTAACCTAGAACATTGCTAAGTATTTTGAACTTATCTCGAGTATATTGGTACTCGTGTTTCCTCTATAATTCCCAAAAGGAATTTCACACATAGCTACCATAAGTGATCTGTCAACAAACAAAAAAATGAAAAAGGTGTCAAGATTAAATCATTTGTGACTTATACTGATAAGCCTTACTTTATGTGTGGAATAAAAGGACATTAGGCGCATACCTGCAGTACACTTAGAAATTTGGCAAATCTATATCAAGCTTCTGTGAAATTAAAAAGGAAAAGAAATTGAAATTAATTTTCTTGATGATTTTATAGATTATGATTAACCTATGGACATGTCTAACATTGATATTTCAAATTTCTTTGTTGATCCTACTGGCCAGAAGTTCATTAATTTTGTGTCAAATTGAAGTTGAACAAATTTACTAAAGGTTCTACATACTATATTAAAGGCTCTAGAAGAGCTAGTATTTTATTAACATATGAAAGAAAGTTATACTTTGATGATGCATTATAATCCTCCAGATTCGGGAGAAATCTGTTGAGTTTTAAATATATTCACCGAAATAAATATCATAATGATCATGTTATTAACTTCTTATATCATGCCAGAAGCATGTACTGGAAAAACTCCCAGCTTTTCTATTATGGGTTGTATTCTACAACTATCATTATAGTTTAATCATATGCAATGTTATACCATAAGTGCTTTAATTCAGATTTGTTTTGAAAAAGAAAATAAGGTCCAAAAAGGATTTGAATCGTAGCCCATGGGAAATCCGACCATATTTGACTATGGCAAATCTGAATTGCCTTACCACTAAGCCAATAAGGTTCTTGATGTCATATGCAAACAAAAGAAAAATTATTTTAAAGAAGAGAAAATTATAATACCATATCCTACAAAATGATCTATGAAGGGATCAGAAGGAGACAGACGTCAGGAAGACCTTAAAGCATTTACCTTCTCATCAAGATGATCAGCCGTGTAACTCTCACGAGCTGATCTTACACGAAGCTCTTGGGCATGAGTCTCGAATCGAATGGCTTCCTCAATCAGTCTTCTCGTGCTAGGCTTGATCCCCTGCTAGGGTAGCGTTATCCTGTGTTGTTTCCTCGATATACTGGACCCGCTGCGCAAGCCAATCAAAGTTGATACCGAGGAATTTTGCCTCAATAAGAAGCACATGTGCAAGCTCGAGTTCATCAGGCATAGTATCAGCCAAGGACAATGATCTTGTTCTCAAGGGCAAAGGCCTGAAGAAAATGAGGCACCCCAGCTTTAAAACTAGTAAAGGTCTTTGGATATCGACTCTGAATATGATTCAGAATATTTACACTCCAGAGGTGGCATCTGAGGTGACCCCAATTCATCAAGTCCGTAAAGGGATTCCTCCAATAAAGACGCCTAGCGTGTACTGGAAATGTCATAGATCTAATCACAGGACCCAATGAAGAGTGATGAGACCAAAATATTTGATATTTTGGGCATTAATTAAACCTTTGTTAGTCTCTTTATTTTATTAATAAAATATTTTTATCCAAGTCGTGTTTTTAAGCATGTTTTAGGGCCTTAACGCAAATTTGAGTTAATTTCGAGTTTTTAGCAAATATGCTTGATCCGGAATGACACTTGGAAAATTAAAGCACTTAGTTCAGAGCAAAGTACAAGTCAGCGAAGTAGAGTACAAACAGCCAAAGCATAAAATCGTAGAATAAATAAATATTAAATTTTAGGGACCACCGATCAATCGGTTGAATCCTCGATTGATCGGTCACACCGACATTGGGATTTTTGGGAAAATACACTAGCAGAATTCTAACTCCTTGTGCAAGTATATCGAAGGGCAGATTGGTCCATTCACAACTTTTACCCATTAACTCAATTGTTACGTTCTTTCATTCCATTATTTGGTATTTTTATGTTGTTTGCATGTTTTAGGAGCTTAATGAAGAAATGGAGCTAACTTCGGTGAATTAACTGAAGAGTGTGTTCTTTCTATCCAAGAAGATAGTCAAAAAGGCAGTTCGAGATAAAAAAAAATGGCTCCCGGAGGGCAAAAACGGCATTTTCAAAAGCCGTCATCTTCAACAAAAAGTATCGTGGGTTCGAGACAGACGTTTTGGCGCATTCACGGAGAAAAGTGATTTTCCATAAAAACCCTACGCTTCCAGTACCAAAAAGTAGCTAGAATTGCAAAATCTACGCTTGGATCCACGCTTGGGACCTACGCTTGAAGCGTAAGCCAGCTACGCTTGAAGTGTAGCCTCCAAGCGTAAGTGCGGCAACTTTGAGGATTTCTATGTGATTTTTCCTATTTCACCCCGGGATTAATTGGAAGACATGCCCACGACTCCAGACCTCTGTATACATGTATATACACTGATATTTAGGATTTTGATGAGTTTTGAGAGTGAAAAGACTAAAAAGGGCCTCTCTATTCCATTGCCTATATATACAATACCATACGTCAAATTTAGGTCTGTGGAGTTGGAGAGGTGAGACGTTCATTCAAGAGGTTCATTCATT
The DNA here is from genome assembly GCA_963922005.1 of Cornus suecica. Lineage (NCBI taxonomy): Eukaryota > Viridiplantae > Streptophyta > Magnoliopsida > Cornales > Cornaceae > Cornus > Cornus suecica. The sequence continues at coordinate 53,992,049 of OY998241.1, read as the reverse complement.
CAGACTTGCTGCTGTTGAGAGCTATATTCAAACCTAGAGATCCAAAAAAAAAGACTATGGAGAACAGTTTTACATCAATGATGCAGTCACCTTCTACCATGAGAAACTAATTCAGTATCTATGGTTTTCTAGCAAAACTCTAGCCAAGTAATGTAGTTCTTTTATTGTTTTTAACTATAAATAAGGGAAAACTGTGACCATACTATGATGATTGTAGTAGTTAATAGACCATACTGATTTGTAATATAAAATTATATGTTTGTTCTAAATTCTTGTTTTAGATGGAATGAATGTATTATTTTGCACAATTATGATTATTCAATATGGGCTGGAACTCGGATGCTTAATCATGGTACATGTGCCTTGGTGATTTAATATAGACATGCTTTAGTTTATTTTCATGCATAAGGAGTAGATTAGAGTAGCATAATTGATATGTACTAGTTAGGTCAGTCATAAGATGGGTTGTCGCGATCCGGTTGATGGTACTCCTTTTTGGGGTTGTATTTAGCTATCTGCGATACGACCTGATTCACAGTTATGGATCGCCCTATTACAGTTGAAACAGTAATGAACTATATTATGCGGTTAGTGGTGGAGTGATGAAAACCCTAGTTTTCTCTCTCATTTGAATCACAACCAATTTACTTAATTTTTTAGATAATTATTAGTTAAAATAGATAATTTGGTCTTTGACCACCTAAAGCAAACAACTTTCAGAAATATAATTCAGTATTTTTGAATTGCTAAAGTGAACAATCTCAGTCTCTGTGAGATCGATATCCCTTACTCAAGCTATTTTGCTATTCTACAATTGATACGTGCGCTTGCGTAGGGTAAAACCTAGAGTCGTTAAGGTGTTATTTTTAATCACATATTTCACATACCTGACGTCGCATCAGTCCTCACACCAAGTCTTCTTGGAGTGCAAGCAAAGACATAACATGATTACACCAAATTTTGTCTATAAATATGTGAAGACTTTATGAAGAAAATATATCTTCCATTATCCTACAGAAATATACAGAAGAATATACAAAGTCTCTATCTCTCTTTTACTTGGTCCATTCACAGAGAGAGAGGGAGAGAGAATCCTCTCCTCAAGAATTCAAGAACCAACCAACCAATCATGAAGAGGATTGCCACATCAACGATGCATTCTTCCCCTTCCATGAGCGGCTAGTCAGTATCTAAGGTTTCTAACGAAACCCTAGTTGAGTAATGTAGAACTTTAATTTATTTTATTGCAAATAGGGGAAACTAAAGAGCACTTATATGATGATTATGTAGTGAGAGACCGAACGAATTACCTAAATAAGATTTCTTGTTAATTATCTTCTTAAGCTGAGATTAAATTAATAATTGATCTTGAACAACTGTGTTTTATCATTAGGAGCAAGAACCTCTGAAGATTTAATAATGGTTTCTACATAATGGTTCTTAATTAGGCATGATAAAGTCTTAGGTTTACACAGTTCATGCCAAAAGAAGATGGTTGTTAGCATGTTTTTAATTTCATGTTTTAGGAGTAGTTGTAGTACAGATGTATGCAACAATCATACTAATCGAAGATGGATTGTAGCGAATCGGACTGATTGCATCTCTTTGGGGATTATGCAACTGCTTGTAGTGTTACTAATCTGATTCATATAAGTTGTATCCCCCTCTTGCAATAATAAGATTAAAAGACTATATTACAAGAATAGTAGTGGAGTTGGATCAAAACCCTAGACTTGTTTATCTTGAATGAAAATAAAAACAATTATCTTTTTATTTTATTTTATGTTTAGTAGTTTTATCAAACAAATTTTATAAATATAATTCAATTTGTTACTTTATAATTATTTGAAATACGACTTTGATCTATGTGGCTCGATACCTTCTCTACCCAACTATACTATATAGTACTCGCGTACTTGCGACTGAGAAGTTAAAACTAGATCGTACTAATTCCTTATTTTAAACACTTTTATTTTCACACAACTGGAACCGATCAAAGAACTAGGTACATATGCAACAGGGATGGCACTAGGAACCATCAAGAACTCATGGAAGTATACCCCTCAGGATCCAAGTCTATATGATTCATGTTGGTTTGTGTACCTGCAGTACTGGCTTATCGCGTAGAGTATGACAAAGGGGCAGAGGTGCCGGAAGAAATCACACCCTTCATCTTCTTTGAATGAGGATTATATGTACAAGGCGTAAGGGATCAAAATGCCCTTCTGCGAGTGATAACTCCCTTTGGAGAAGGATTATATATCCGATTTGTAGGGGATCGAAGTACCTTTCTACGTGTGATAACTCCCCGTATCTTATGAAGGCTGATAGGCATATTGTCCTTAGAAGAGGACTCATGCGAAGGCTGATGTTAATCCATTCGTGGTGAAGAGGAGGCAGATTTTGGATCTACAATAAGAAAGAAATTTCTTGGTCATTAATATAGAGGAGGGTAGATAAAATGAAGTAAATGAGTGAGATTTTATAAAGGATTATCAGAGGCAGAATTGGGAATGGAGGTTATCCAAGGACCTTCCAATCACGAGTAATCATCTGTGACAAATTCTTATTGCGGTCATCCATGGGGATTGCCAAGGGAGATGAGAGTTCGTCATCTGGGAGAGGAAATACATTTTCAGAATTACCAAAGGGATCCATCTGAAAGAAGGAAGTAGGGAGACACTGATATGCACTCTCTCTCTTCTCTTTCAATATATCTCTGTCTAACTCAAATATATCATGCAACATTTATATCAGATATATCAAAGCTATGTTCGGATGTTCTCCTAAGATCTGTGTCTTGAGCTTCAACATTAAAGTAGACAATACACAGTATTCAAATGTGTTATCTCAAGAAGTTGTCATATCAACTACTCAGATTCATACTAATGAGGGGAACAATTATGTGAAAAAGGTATTTGCAGGTTGTACTATTTTTCCTTTGATCAGGTTTTTTCCCACTGGGTTTTCCTGTCAAGGTTTTAATGAGACAACTATAATGTAATACTATTTTCATCCACATCAGCATACTGTACTCTTTTCCCTTCGACCAGGTTTTTCCCATTGGGTTTTTCTGGCAAGGTTTTAACGAGGCAGATATGATGCATCATTTTTCTAGCTACACCAGATGACTGTAATCTTTTTCCTTCATCATGGTTTTTTTTCCCACTGGGCTTTTTCAGACAAAGTTTTTAATATGGTAGACCTTATCCCATGCAGCAACACAAGAATATTGTACTCTTTTTCCTTCGATCAAAATTTTTTCCACTGTATTTTTCTAACAATGTTTTAACAAGGCATATTCTTAGTGTTGTGGAGTCCAAGGGGGAGTGTTATGTATTAGTGGAGTTCTACTCACTCATCACCCATTAGTAGAGTTCTACTCATCACCCATTTCTTATGGAAGGACACGCATCCTTTGTAAACTCATAATTGTTCTCTTTCAACTTTCTTGGTTTAGCCTATAAATAGGCATCAATTGTAATGTGAGAGAGAGAGACAGAGAAAGAATGGTGAATGAAAAGAAAAGGATGCTCTCACATTTTCTCTCTATATCTCTGCATATATACATCTATATATATTATATACATGTTATTGTATATATATTGCTATGATGTTGTTTTTTCTGTTATAAGTTTTGCAGATTTCGTTGATTTACAAGACATTCCCTTTAATTTACTGTTTATATATCTGTATACACACACACACACACACACACATATATATATATATATATACATATACATATATATTTATACGAGCTTGTGATTAAGGGTATGGGATTGAAAGAAAAAATAAATTTTTTAGAATCGAGTTAAAACCTATAAAATAGTGGGTAATAGCTATCTATTTTTTTAATTAATGTGAGCCACTTGTCTTATATTTATTGGGTCAAGTAAGAGAGGTTGATTAACTTTGTCCTCCCCGAGAAGACCCAAGTATTGTCATTTAATTATTAACTTACAAATTTTTTTAAAGAGTTAAATGCACACTCTTAATATTTCTAGGTAAATTGATATTTGCTTAGCCAAATTGAGAATCATTGCCTATTAATCTTATTAGAATTGGTTGAGAATTTGAAACAATATATAAACATTAATAGTTAAGGCATATATAGTTAGGGATGACAAAATTCGACACAACCCGTCAATACAATTCGAACATGACACTAAATAATTGTGTTTGGCTCAATTTTAATCGTGTTCGTGTCATAATCATGTCAACCAGCTTAACCCACTTCATTCAATGTGTCTTGTTCGTATTTTAGAGATCAACTCATTTGATCCGATTAGACTTGTTTAATTAATCGAGTCAGTTCAACCCGGTGACTGGTTTTTTATTAAACCAATTATAACATGACATATTTAAGCTAAACATGTTAAATATGTTATGTCATGACATGACCTTTTTATTAAATGAGTTATAGAAGTCGTGTTGGAATATACGTTTAATAAATGGGCCATGTTCGTGTTGAGGGTCTATAACACGATGATTAAATATGTTGTCTTTGGTTGACCTGTTTCGTAAAATAATCATAGATCAGATGTGACACGTGTATCAATAGGGACCGAACATGAAATGCAACCCATATTTATGGCAATTGTATGCACGAAAAGTGATATCAAGAAAAAAAAGAATAAATAAAGTGGTAAAGATATACTCCTTCCGTCCCAAATTATAGGTCCACTTTTTCTCTTTACTTTGTCTCAAAATAAGTGTCAACTTTTGAAAAGTCAAAGCACTTTATTTGGTCAATTTACCAATTTAACCTTCAACCATTAAAGTTATAGAACATATACACTATAAACCATCATATCACTATAGTGGGACCATGGATAAAGTTGGTATTTCATTTACTAAAACTATAATAAAATATCACCCCGTGTTATTTTCCTTTTTCCTGAAATTATTTCTAATTTAATTTTGGTTATGACGTCACTTGTTCATGACGTCTTGGTTATCCTTGGTATTTCGTGTGTAAATTTTTCGCGTTTATGTTTAAAGTCGACTGGACGGCTTTACGATTTCTCTTTGACGACTTCGTGGATATTATTGTTACCGACTACGCGGTTTCGTTTCGACGTTTAGCATTTAGTGATTCGCCTGGGCGACGACATGTTTTATTGGATCGGACTTGTTAGGTGTTCCGACATTTGGGTTCCTATCCCGGTGTATTTATTTCTAACTATTTTAGTTATTTGGCATCCCATGGAATTCTTGGGGTTATTGTGTAATTTTGGATAATTAAAGGGTTACTTATGTAATTTGAATATATATGTATACACATATGTATATTAGTGTATAGAGAAAACGTTGACCTAGGGCATCACTTCCTCCTCTTCTCTTCACGTGACACACTGTTTCTCCTTCTTCTCCACGACAGATGATCGATAGAGAGAGAGAGATAGAGGTTGGGCTGGAGGTGAGGTCGCGCTCGAGGTTGGTTGCCGGCTGGAGCAACGGCGACGGTGGCGGCGTCGCGAGCAGGAGGAGGCAACGCAGGGGCGGTGAGGTGGTGACGCGATGACACAGTGGTGGGTCGCGTAATGGCAACATGCGACAGGGGCAGAGCAGGCCGGTTCGGCCGAAGCTTCGAGCTACCGGTTCGACGACTTCCGGTGGTTCGATGACCGCGATTTTTGGTGAGTAGCTTCGTTTTTACTTAGTGTTCATCATACTAAAATTTCGTATTTTTTTGTTGAACGGTTTGTCAGGAAAACGTGTTTATAGGTTAGAATTTTTGTTTGGGTTATTTTAGATTTGCCCAAATTGATTAACCTATTGCTAATATGCTTTGTATATATTGTATAGGTTGTTGAGATGGATGTTTTGGTATATTCGAAATAGTTTTCGGGCAACTTTGGTCTGTGAGCTCCATATACGGGCGCCGACACTGTTCACGATGGGCTATTTTGGGCTGTTCTGTAAGCGTAAATTTAGGTGGGAAATTTTATTGTCACTTCCTTATCATTGACGTGGTTTGGGTGTGCAAACCCGTATTTATTTTAATTTAGATATATTAAATTGTGAATTTAAAGTATCTAAAATTGGGTTAGAATCAAAGTAGGACTTGGGAATTAATTTGAGAAATTAGTTCAATTATTTTCCTGTGAAATTAAATAAATTCCTATTTGAATTGAAAGAGAATAGGTGACTTAGTAAACTCTTGAGAATTAAATGGGTTAGTAAAATTTGTAAAAGTTTGACGTGAACTTATAACGCGATATTAGTTCCCTTTTGACTGTGTTAGGGGATATGTGAACGTGAGGGACATGAAAACTTAGACGTTATGCTAGGTTCCTCTTATGATACGTGGATTATTTGCTTTAATTCCATTAAAAGCATGTTAAGAGAGATGAAAATATTTTTCTAGAGAATTAAAAGAAATTTATTGTTTAGAACATGAATTGTACATGAACTTGTTTCCGTGTGATTTAAATGTTTTTATTGTGTTTTAAAAGAATGTTAAAGAGATTATGAGATTCATGTTGGTATCATGTGGATATTTTCATAAATATGATGCATTACATATTTATGTTGAGGCTTGGTTTTTATTGAGGCTTGTATGCATATTGAGTACACCGTGTCGTGTGAGTATATGGGTGTTGGTGCATGTAGTGCATGTGTTCACTTTTTGTAGAGATAATTCAATTGGTGTGGTCTACATCCGTTTGTGTATGGTGCGTAAGTAGACTTGTGTTTGGATCGTCGTAACAACTGGTCAGGGGTTGCGTCTTGCTCCTACGGAACTATTCTTCCTAGAAATGCAGATGATAGGGGAGGACTTATCCAAATCCTATGCGCACGACCGCGTCGTGGAGAATGTCTTCCTAGCTAAAAGTGAAGTGTCAAAAGCACTTGGAAAGAACAGTACGATAAGTCTACCTTCCTTAGTGAGTCTGTATCCTCGGGGGAATGGTAGAGAATGATCCAGTTGACCTTTTGTGTGTGTACCACAGATGATGTTGAGTCACATTGCATTACATAACATTTATGTGATTTCATTTGACATGTATATGTGATATTATTACATGTGATGTTGGAACAGGTTTATTATGTGATATTATTATCTGTGGATTTTGGAGTATGTTAATTATGAATATTGCGAAATAAATTCATATTTTTATTAAAATGCTCAACTGAAAGTGAATAATGTGAAAACATGAATTAAATGCGGTAATTGTTAAAGTATAATGAAATGTATATTTTTATACTTGTGATTATATACTTTTGTATTCTTGGGGGAGGTTAAGTATATTGGCGTAGTGACCTCTTTGGATAGTTGAGGTTAGTGATGGACTGTAGAGTTGATTTTGAGTTGATGCCTTAGAGAAGACGGGTAATAGTTTTGTGATTGTGGTTAGTTGTGTGACCTCTTTACAGATTTGATGTCAGGGATTGATTCTAGTATCAATTGAGATTTGAGGCCTTAGAGAAGGCGGGTGACGAGATTGTGAACCTAGTAGATGTTGTTGTATAGGCCTTTAGGTGTCTTTCACCTTTTGAGGAAAGATTTTGATTGGGTTAGAAGATGTTATGGTTGAGGTGATTTTATTAAGTACTTGGGGTACTGTAGTGTTGTAACATTGTTTCTCGTGCTTAGTTCATTCTCCTAAGCATTCATTGTACTATGTTTTGTACGCTAGTACGTGATCGTTGACTTATATATCACTCATTGAGTCGTCGGTTACGGCGTGGTGCCGAACCTCTTCCTTGTGTTGTCATTTGATTGCGTGGGATTGGAAACGGATAGTTGTGTTCCGTGAACCCAATGTAGTACTCTTCCTTCCTTGTCCTCTTGGACATTATAGGAATCCGTGGAGTTGTGTTTATTCTTATTTGACTGTCTTTCGGAAACGGTATTTTCTAAGTCTTGAAATAAACTCTGTGTTTAAAAGAAAAAACATTTTTTTGCCTACCCCCGTAGCACGAAAAGTTTTAGTATTTTATAAAATGATCTTAGGATCTTCTTTAAAAATATTTTTAACTTCTAAAAGTCGGTGATGACGACTGACGGAGACCAGGGGCAAGACGGTCATTTTTATTGTGTGGTTTCTTAAAGGAAAACTATTTTATTACTTTTATCGAGATTCTGATATTTCGAGACTTCTTTCTCAAGATCTCGCCCTGTAGAGTTTTGAAAGGTGTTTTCTTGTTCACCTTTGCTTCGATCATTTTTAAGTCTCGGGTTTGAGGCTTGTTGTTATTTAGTGCACACATATAGTGTTGCATTTCCCTTCTCCTTGGTTATTTGATGTCACCACCTAGGTGATTTGAGTTTTTCGTTTGTTAGGGGCATGGATGTCAAATGGATTGGTTCGAGTTTTAAAATATTTTTCTTAAAAACTATTGAATCCCTGAGATTCATCTTTTTATAACTTTCACTCTCGGCCATTCGCTTTTGGTTTCCTTGTTCGGGTGTTTTCCCTAAACACTTGTGGTGTTCTTAACCTTGAAGTTGTTGTTTCGGTTATCTGTTGGTTTAGCATTGGGACTTATTTTCCCTTGTTTGGGTTCTTTGACTCTTATGTGGTTGTCATGAGAGTATTGTTCAGGTACTCTCCGAGATTCGACCGTTTAGTGTTCCTTATCCATAGTGAGAGCGTTAGTGATTTGATTGACCCTATTGATGATAGTATTATGAGGTCGATGTGATGATGTGATTTATGGTATTGATGAAGAGATATGATTGAGGTGATCCCGCCCTTGAGAGGTAGATTTTATCTAAGAATGGGATGAGGTTTGTTATATATATATATATATATATATATAGATGACGATGGTGTTAGTACGCAATGACATAAATGTTTTTCCTCCTGTGTTCTCGGGGAGTGAGTTATGAGTATTCCTTGGTACTAGTGGTGGATTTTAATCCCTGTGGATATTAGAGGTAAGTGTGTTTTCCCTCTGTTTGGATATTCTGGTTAGCGTTGTATGCGCTTGATGATTTGTTAGATTGGACCTGGGTGTCGTGTACCTAGTAAACGTTGGTGAGAGTAGTATAGACTACCGGTGTTGGTACTTGGAGTACGAGTCTTAGTTGTGCCTTATAGACTCATGTTGTGTACTTATATATATGTATATATATATATTCCCGATATGTATACTTATTTATGGTAGTATATAGGTACGTGCCTTGTGGTTGCGTAGCTGGGATTTGTTAGGTTATGTATCTTGCTAAATAGTTTAGCATTACCTAAACAGTCAGAGGATGTGGTATTTAGGATATCGTTTTTCCACTGAGCTTATTTGCTCACAGGGGTATTTCATCGCCCCCTGGTATTCCCACGCCAGGTTGCAAGAAATGTTACGGCTACGGGCAGCATGCGGTGCAACGACAGCATTCTATTGTTTTCCTTGTTATAGGTCTTGGAGTTGCTCAAGGTGATACGGTTACGGTTGCAGCGCGACTGGTTTGGGGACGATAGTTATCTTCTGTCAGTTTCTTTACCCATGCTTTGTGGGATTGTCATATATTTCTCTTGGGAGCCAGTCTGTTGGCATATCCCTATTGATGTACCTTTTATTTCCTATATTTATTATTTCAGGATGACATTGTATCTATTCGGCACTGCCATGTGCATTTATGTATTCTTATTCGAGCATTTGTGACTCTATTGATTATAGAGGGTTGTGTAGGGGTAGCGGTGCTTCTTTCCACTGCCTCAGCCCTAGTAGGATTGGTAAATGTTGGGCCTGTGAGCCATTGATATTATCGAATTGTTATTGACATGTTATTCTGTTGTAGTGGTGTGTCCGGTTGTTCCATTTACAAACGGAACTCTGTCGGATTTTCGTTAGATTCCACTGCTTTGTTCTATCATTCATTTGGGTATGAAATATATCATTTTTATCATTATTCCATACGTTTTCATGGTTAATGATATCTTAGTTGGCTGTTCGTATTAAGACTCACAACCTAGATTCATTGGATGTCCCGGTTAGGGAGTCTTAGGAATTTAGGGGCGTGTTAGTATGGTATCAGAATATACTAGTGAGTTTCTAGTATTCGATTAGGCATGGAGTATATTTTTCATTGTTATTCCATGTATTTTCTTATTATTGTTAACTCTAGTGGTCGCTTGACTGACGTCATCCCTTGAAAATTCACTAATTCTCCGGGTTGGAGTTTCGAAAATTTTTGGGCCGTGATAATTTACGTCATAATAGCAAACCTTCACTACAAATTATGAAACAAATTAAAAACAACATGTAATAAGAAAATATATATCTTTGTGAATCTCGCACTTGATGAGAAACATGACAAGCACATGAGTAGACCTGTCAATTGATTGGATTTTGATCCGAATTCGATCCGAATCCGATCCAATTAGCCGGATATGAATTGAAAATAAAATCCGATAACCCGATTAGGATCCGAATCCGATAATCCGATTTCTTGACAAATTGGATTTGGATTTATGCTAATCCGATCCGATAATAATCCGATCCGATTAATTTTATATATACACATATATATTATGTTATTAATATGTAAATATTAAATAGTATACTTAATTATGTTTCATTTTTTTTTTTGCTTTTTCATTTTTATGTTTTTACAGTCATGTATTATAAGCATTGATTGTAAAATACATAATTTAGTGTTTAATATTCTTAAAAAATAACATAAAAATAAAAATAAAAAAATAATTTTTGTAATTATTTTTACCTAATCGGATCGGATTATCGGATCGGATATCCGAAAATGAAAAAATTCGAACTTGGATCAATTAAATGTCGGATCGGATTTAAGCTTATCGGATTCGGATCAGATCAGGACAGATCCGATCCGGCTTATCGGATTCGGATCGGATCAGGACAGATCCGATCCGAATCCGACCCGTTTACAGGTCTACACACGAGTGCTTGAGAAGAGTTGTCGGATAGGTGAATAAATTATTGAAATGCTTATAAAGCAACAAATACGAAATGGTAATGTATTATATGCCACGTGTGCAGGTGATAGGTTAGTGTATATATATATACTAGCCTAATAATGATCGATATAAAAAAGATATTACCAATAAACTCCCTTGTAGTTTTATTTTTGATCAACTAATCCCCCTTTAGTTTAAAAAAATCTCCTATGATTACCAAAATGTATCAACTTGCCCCCTCCTTATAATCTTGGACCAAAATACCCCTGTAGTTTAATTAAATTAAAAAAACATATAAAATTCAAAAAATATATATACATATTTCATACAAAATATATAAAAATTAAAAAAATATATATATAATTCTTAAAAAACATATAAAATTCGAAAAAAAACATATAAAATTTGTAAAAAATATATAAAATTTGAAACAAATATATAATATTAAAAAACTTATATAAAATTCGAAAAAATATTTAAAATTGGTAAAAAAATATATAAAATTCGAAAAAACCATATTACCAATCAAATAAAATATCTCAAAAAATAAATATCATTTTAATTTTAATTAGAAATAAAATCATATAACTTTATTAATAAATCACATGAATGAGTATATTATGTTGGACCCTCCCTATTAAAAAAGGGTTAGTTCAATCCGCAATTTGTTTATTGCATGGAAATGGAAAAAAACAATTGACTTCTAAAAAAGCAATTTTAACACCACAAATTATTTTAAAACTATGATTATACTCTATCGTGACATCTAAATGTTTTTGAAAAAAAAAATCAAATATAGTGGAAGAACACTTTCTTGAATTGTATTATGATTTTCCCAAAAATCAAATATTATGATTTTCCTACCCCTTTTTTTTTGGATAATCTTGTTTGAATATACTATTGTATTGTGCCAAAGGATTATATATATATATATATATATATATATATATATTTAAATTTATATCTTTTTTACGAATTTTATTTGTTTGTTTCAAATTTTATATATTTGTTTATTATTTATGAATTTCATATCGAATTTTATATATTTTTTGAATTTTATATATTTTTTACGAATTTTATTTGTTTTTTTCGAATTTTATATTTTTTTTTCGAATTTTATATATTTGTTTCAAATATTTTATGATTTGTTTTTATTTTATATATATTTTTACGAATTTTATATATTTATATCAAATTTTATATGTTTTTTTTAATTTTATATGGATTTTTATGAATTATATATATATATATATATTTTACGAATTTTATATATTTTTTCAATTTTTAATTTTTTTTGCGAATTATGTATATATATATATTTTGAATTTTATATGTTTTTATTTTATTTTATATAATTGTTACTAATTTTATATATTTTTTCAAATTTCATATATTTTTTATGAATTTTATATATATATTTTCGAATTTTATATATATTTTTAATTTATATATATTTTTTACGAATTATGTATATATATATATTTAATTTTATATGTTTTTTTTAATTTAATTAAACTTCAGGGGTATTTTGGTTCAAAATTATAGGGAAGGGGTAAGTTGATACATTTTGATAATCATAGGGGAATTTTCTGAACTGAAGGGGGGTTAGTTGATCAAAAATAAAATTATAAGGGGGTTTACGGATAATATCCCATATAAAAAAGGATAATTAGATGTTGCTGTCATTATTATATTAGCATATATTTGTTTCATATTTACTTTTCTAAAATATAATATTTTAATCCAAACATCAATCTATTTTTTATGAACTTTTCTCGGGTAATAGAAAAATTAGAATTCTAGAAGTAAGGGTATTACTTGATAATATTTGTATAAACAAAATAAAGATAAGGAAAGATTTGGTAGATGGGGATGTTAAATTAATAGTAAATACAAAATTTAATGACCACGGTTTCATATAAAAATAAATTTAAATAATTAATAAAACTATGATACAACAAAATCTATTATAATATACTATGATTATGAATAAAACTTTCATATGAAAATGTTTACATTTATCCGTAAATCTCGTACAACACCATTTTAAGCCCACATCCATCACCAACTTATTTCTAACCGAAATTTTATTATGGATATTTAGTTTGTAAATCCATTAAAATTCAAGCAAAATAAACTTTTAAATAAGTAAACAAATAAAAAGGTATATATGATTTTAGGAAAATGGATCATAGTTTTCACATGAATTATAAATCAATATAAAATTTTATAATATAAGAAGAAATAGAAAGATAGATTCAAAATATATTGAGTCAAATTGTGAACAAAAAAATGGAATTAACAATAATTGATTATAGACTTGGGGATTACATGAATACCTTTAAATGAATAATTGGAAGAATGAATCCAAACCTGCAAACACAAATGAAAAAAAATATAGTTAGAAAGAAACCAAATTGTACTAAAAATAATATACAGTTAAAGAAAAATCAAATTACACCCAAATGAAAAAAAAAAATTACATGGAGAGAAACCAAATGCAAAGAAAAGATTCAAAATATATTGACTCAAATTGTGAACAACAAAATGGAGTAAACAAAAGTTGGTTATAGATATTAGAATTATATGGATACCTTCCAATGAAAAATTGAAACAATGAAACAACAATTAAACAAGACTGACAAACACAAATGAAAAATATAAAAATGAGTTAGAGAGAAACTACATTGAATGATTAGTGTAGGGACATAGGAAATATATATATATATATATATATATATATGTATGTATAAATATATTTTTTATGTGTATTAATAGTTAGAGAGAAGCTTTTATAACTCTAGAGAATTTTAAGAGCCCTAAACTATATGTTTGGAAATTATAAGAGTTATAAAATTTTAAAAATTTAAAATTCTAGAGAATTCAATTATTGAACAAGTTAATGTACTTTAATTAGATTTAAATGATTTTTCATCATAATGATTAGTTTTATAACTCTAGAGGATTTTAAGAGTAAACGCGTTTAGGTTGGAAAGTTGAAGAGTTATAAAATTCTATAATTCTCTATAATTTCAGAGAATTCAATAGGTGAATAAATTAATGTATTTTAATTAAATTTTGATATATTTGAACATTTATGATTAGTCTATCAGTATATGTTGTATATATACATATATAAAATAAATGGACACTAAACCTTCGTGCATTTTTTGAGATTTTAATTTTATGAATTGTTACATGAATATATAAAATTATTGGAATGCCATCTTATAACCATCATGATTCTATATATAATGCATTAATCATCATTGAATTTATACTAAATTAATCTATTATTAAAGAAGACATCATGCATTTAATTTAAAATTCAAAATAACCCTATTTTTATTGGGGGAGAAATAATTAAAAAGAAACACTATTAAAAATGCTCATACTTTTGTAGTAGTGTGTGTCTATATATGTATAGGTATATATATAGATTTTACATGTATTAAATGCATTGTAATTATGAAGGACCACTTACTTTTTCATTAATAATATATTCAAAAATATATATATTTTTGTATATAAAGTAAATGTATATAAATATATTTTAGAATAGGAAAATGTATATAGTTTTTAATACTTTGAGATCTTCATTTTTGTCTTTTGAAATATGCATTTGGAGTTACACTTTCCAATGATAATAATAATGCATATTAATTAGGGTTAATTTCAGTAAATTCTCTTTTACTATCCAGATTAATCAACTAACCCCTTCTTTGTCCACTTTGCCCCCTATACTATTCAATTTCATCAAATTGCCCCCCTCAGCTCACATTTTGACTCAAAATACCTAAACTACCCTCAATCAATAGTATAAGGGAGTTTGTTGATTCAACCATTTAAAATTTTTTTTTTTCAAAAATCAATTATATTTTTCACAAAAATTATAAATTCAGAAATATATATATATATATTTCTTTTGCAAAAAATCTGCAACATATGAAAATTCATTTTTCACAAAAAATTCAAAATTTTTTTTCCAAAAATCTGCAACATATGAAAAAAAAAATAATTCCGAAAATTTGCAACATATGAAAAAAAAATTTCAAAATTTTTTTTGCAAAATTTTTTTTTTTTCCGAAAATCTGCAATATATGAAAAAAAAAAATTTCAAATTTTTTTTTGCAAAAAATCATTTTTTTCCGAAAATCTACAACATATGAAAAAAAAAAATTTTCAAATTTTTTTTTGCAAAATATCATTTTTTTCAGAAAATCTGCAACATATGAAAAAAAAAAAATTCAAATTTTTTTGCGAAAAATTTTTTTTCCGAAAATCTGCAACATATGAAAAAAAAAAATTTCAAATTTTTTTTTCCAAAAAATCATTTTTTTCCGAAAACCTGCAACATATGAAAAAAATAAAATTTCAAAAGTTTTTTTTGCAATAAATCATTTTTTTCTGAAAACCTGTAGCATATGAAAAACAAAAAAATTTCAAAAATTTTTTTTTTTGCGAAAAAGTCTTTATTATTTTCAAAAATATGAATTTTTTCCGAAAAATATTTTTTTTGCCAAAAATATATATTATGTTCCAAAATATGATATTTTCCAAGAAATATTCTGAATTTATAATTTTTGTGAAAAATATAATTGATTTTTGAAAAATAATTTTTTAAATGGTTGAATCAACAAACCCCCTTATACTATTGATTGAGGGTAGTTTAGGCATTTTGAGTCAAAATGTGAGCTGAGAGGGGCAATTTGATGAAATTGAATAATATAGGGGGCAAAGTGGACAGAGAAGAGGTTAGTTGATTAATCTGAATAGTATAGGGGGGTTTACTGAAATTAACCCTATTAATTATTACCATCCAATACTTTACCTCTTTCTACAAATTACCATCCCAATACTTTACCTCTTTCTTCAAATTACCATCAGTTTTGGGAGCACTTATATCACCGTCCACTCCCCACCGTCCACTCCCCTTTATGCCTATATAACGCTTTGGTAACATAACAACCCATCAATTCCATAGATAATTCCTCCACTCCATTCCACTCAGAGCAATCAATTCGGTTAAATGAAAAGTGAATTAAATACGACCCTACAAATTCTTAAATGAACAAGTAATTTTATTACTATACAACAACTGTATAATACTATTATTTGTGGAAAAGAAGATGTAAGGACAAAATTATCAAGATGATAAATTATCACTCTTTAATACATTTTATGACTCCTAATTTGATACTATTATTAAATAATTAATAGCTTTAAAAAGAATGAAAAAATATATAAAAATATTCCAAGGGCCTTGTACTTTTAGAATAATATATATATAGATAGATAGATAAATATATATAATAATAATTAGTGGGTATATGAAAAGAGTTGTAACATTAACTCTATAATAAGATATTTAAATACTGAATGATTAGAATAGTTATATTGTTAGGGGAAAAAAAAGAATAGTTATCTTGTTTAAATGATTTTTTTTTTTTTAAAAAAAACCTTCAATTTTAAAAATAATTAAAAATCCTTAAACTTTAATTTATTTTATTTTTTTTATCATTTCAAGTATAAGATAATAAAAATATAAATACAAAAAAATAACACTTTTGAGAAGTTATATTATGTCATAAAATAGAAGAATAAATATATAAAAAATAATCAAAATCCTTCACACTTTGTCTAGGCTTAAGCTTAAAGAAGAGGTTAGTGTTTACTCTATGGGTGCGTTTGGAAAGCCTGTTTTTTGTATTTGTTTTCTGTCTTCAAATATAAAAACTGTTTTTGTATTTGTCTTTGTTTTTTCAGGAAAAAACTAAAAACAAAAAAACGTTTGGATGAAGGTGTTTTCACCACTTTTATTTGGTGAAAATTGTATTTTATAGATTTGGTGTTTTCACTATTTTTATCACCTAAACAGTGAAAAAACTCAAAAAACAACTAAAAGTTGTATTTGGTGTTTTCACCACTTTTACACACTATTCACAGGAAACAGTTTTCTTAGGGAAAAAACAGTAAACAGTAAACGCGTTTGCCAAACGTAAACGCGTTTGCCAAACATGTTTTTTTTTTTAGTCTTGTGAACAGTAAAAAAACAAAAACAAAAAACAGGGTATCCAAACGGACCCTATGTCTTTTGAAATAATTATTAAAGATATATTTCAATTAATGCAAATTAATTTTTTTTTATTTTTTATTTTTTATTTTTGTAAAAAATGTTTGGAAATAATCCTCACCACTTACACGTTTTTTATATTGAACAAACTGGCAATGAGACATCCACGAATGATGATATGTTGTCCCATGTGGCCCTGGACCTTCCAGTTCATGCCCAAGGGTTCAAATCAAAATCATTGGGGGATATAAATCCCACTTCTATAAGCTCTTTTGCCAAAACAATTTCATGATTCAAATCACACCTTTATTTGTTTCCCAATCAACCAGACACACACCTTTTTAATATTTTAATCTAATTACAAATGTATGGTGAGAATAATGTTTGCTTTTTGATCGGGTGGAGCTCATTTATGTGATTTTTTTTTTGGTTGTTGTATCCAAATAATGTGCAAATTTTAGAATTTTAATATATGCGGCTATAAGAGTTGAGAAGAAGAAAAAAAATCTGAATTGATCCAGCTTCAAATTTCTAGTTTTTATTTGATGTCATTAAGCCTCTTTGATTAGTGACACTCGATACATACACTCATAAACATTAGTCCATGATGCCCTTGTTTACTAAGCCAATAGGTTGATGGAAGACTCAACTAATAGCCTAATTGTATTGGGATTGACCTAACAAATTTACCACCAGGCCCATATTGAAAGTCCAATTATCATCAAGGCCCACGGTGCAAGCGGTCGTCATATTCTCTCCCAAAAATCATATAGGAACCCTTTCAAACCCAAAAACAAAACCTCACTCATGTAAGCAAATGGAAAAGGAAGGACTTGGGTCCTACACGCAGAGTAACGAGAGCAGGGGCGGAGCCAAAAAACTTGTCGGGAATACAAATTTTTATAAATTTATTAGTAAAATATATATTTTTTTAGGCTACTAGAAGAATTTTTTTTAAAAAAATAGGGGGTGGAAATGCAATTTTTTATAAATTTATTGGTAAAATTTATACTTTTTTAGACTACTAAGGATTTTTTTAAAAATCTAGTATGGGCCATATGCAATTTTTCTAAACATATTTGTAATATATATAACTTTTTAGGCTAATCTTTTTTTAAATAAAATTTTGGTAGGGGTCATGGCCCCCCTAGGGAATGGGTGGCTCTGCCCCTGTACTGAGAGCAAGCCGAAGGCTATCAGACCTCTTTAGGAGAAGGCACTAGCTTGCTCGTTAAATAAACACGAAAGCTAAACGAATTTTTGTGCTAGGGTTGAAAAAAACAAATTAGATGACCCATTAGGGCATCCTTTTTGGGGAATGGACCAAAAAGCCCACCCCACCTTATATATATATATATAGGGATATTATCAGGAAACCCATGTGGTTTTAGAAATAATAATATAAAATCTTTCCGGTTCAGAAAACTCCCCTGCAGTTTTCAAATTTATGAAATTACCCCATCCCCCCAATTTTCGTCTTCTTCTGTTACTTAGAAAGCATGTGCATATCATGTGATATTATAAGTTCGATTTTCATGAAAAAAATGGCCCTGAAGGCGCATGGTAGTCACATGACAGCTTTAAGACCTAATTTGATGACCAAACTACTCTTGTGGTCTTCTTTATATTTGGACTTAGGGGTTTTGTCATACCCACAAGAAGAGGTACAAGTGGAGGAGGAAGAAGTCATTGTTGTTGATCCCCAATGAGGTAACTTGTCATTTTAATTTTTTTTTTAATGGTAAGAAACGCACACACCCCACATGAGCTCCATCGAGCTCGAACTCCTAACCTCCCATTTGGAGAGGAAATGTAATATCATCAGGCTACAAGGCCTTTGGTTGTCATTTTAAATTCATTTATTTATTTCTACGCATCTTTCTTTATCTCCATAGCCATAACTCATCTACTCAATGTATATTCAAATAATATCCCTATTCTAAACAATCCGAAAATAAATTGGCATGGACTATGAATAGTTTTTATTTTATTTTTTGGTGCTCCGAAAATTAATTGGCATGAAGTATGAGCACTAATTTTATTTTTCCCGAAAATGAATTGGCATGAACAATGCACAGTAAAAAATTTTTTTTGCTCCGAAAATTAATTGGAATGAACTATGAATAGTACTTTTTTTTTTTAAAGTCCTATCTTTCTTAATTTTGTTTATATCAATTAATCAATTAAATTATTTTTTTCAAGATTAAATAACATCATGTCTAGTTCTACAAGCCGGCCAAGTCACCAATCTCTCCATTTCAGATATGAAAACGTGATTTGCGAATGTGAGAAAATAGCCGTGATATTGGTGATAACTCAAGATGACAATGACAACTTGGGTAGGCTATACTACAAATGCAACAAACGACACTGTGGTTTTTGGAAGTGGTGAGAACCAATTATGCCCCGAGTAGCTCATTCTCGTCACATTTCGGAAAGACAAGACAACATTGAATATGGAAGACGATATTGCTGAGTTGAAGAACATGTATCTCAACATTGAGTTAGCATTGAAGGGGCTGAAAAATCTAGTTATAGTTTTTATTTTTATTTTTTTATATCTCATGTATTGCTATGTTTTTATCCTTGAAGTAGACACAATTCTATATATAATGGGTGTTTTGAGATGGTTTGTAATGACTTGTTTAAGTATTATGTAATGACTTGTTTGAATATTTTCACATCCAACTCTAATTATCACATGTATACCTGTTATTAATTATTGCATTTAATTGAACACCAAAAAGACTCACTGTAAATGAATAGAAACTACTACAATTGAACACCAAAAATAGCTCAATTGATAGCATCATGTAAGAGTCCTTGTTTGAACACCAAAAATATGTAAATTGATAACATGTGCATGAAATTGTTGTTGCTGCATTCCAGAGATTATATGATCACATCTAGGAATGGAATAGAAAACAATGGACAAATCCGTATCCAAAACCATGAATATACTTCATTGCATATACTTCAAGCATGTCCAACAAACAAAATACTTAACCAACCTTAAGTTACAAATCCAAATCCGAAAGACCACCAAAACGTTTGAAGTCATAAGCAATGAAGTTACAAATCCAAGCATTCACCAAAATGTTACAAATCCAAAAGTTAGAAGCTTCCCAAATCATGAATATCACTAAAGTTTGAAGTAATGCAAACATATTCCCAGACTTGATTCAACAACCAACCACCAAAAAATGACAAGTCACCAAAAAACGGCAAGTCACCAAACCAAAGTGCCAAAATACTTTAAACTTTACAACCACCAACCTGCACAATGTTAAAAAACATTATTGACTTCAACAACCAAAATACTTGACCAACCAAAATACTTGAAATTAATGTTTGAAGTCATGTACATGACACTTACCTCAAACTTGACTTCCTTGAATAAATGTTGGTGGTGTCATATGTATGGTTTGATGCTGTTGAGAAGATGGAGCCTGCAAGGGGGGTTGAGAATATGAGAATATAATTAATTTCTTGAGAGGATACTACAATATAAGCTAACATGATCTTCCCTTCTAAAATAGGCCATTGTAATTGCATGCTTGCATGGAATGCCACTTATATTCCAATAAATGCATGAACATGTTGTTGGAATATTGAATGAGAAATTAAATTATTTAACCTAATCTACTACTAATATGGATATGGGTTTGACCCAGTTTTGCAAAGAGAGGTGCATTAACTGTTTGGATAGTTGGAGTGACTCTTCACCTCCAACCAGTGCCAAAACAGTTTCAATACCTCTTTTAAACCATTGCGACTACAGTTTTTGTGCCTCTTCAATATCTATAAATAGACCAGGCCAGAGTTCACTTCGAATTTTTTTTTTGAATAATTATTCTCTTTATCTATTTGGTCAGTCACTCTCTGTTACATACATACATATATTTTGGAGTCTTTGGTTTGAGTACAAACACAGAAATTGTGTTCGCTGGTTTTCAAAGATTGGAGTGCTATATATTGGAAAGCAATTGTTCGTAAACCTTGAGCACCGGAGAGGAGCAAATTTGCCTTAAGGAAACTGTGGTATCACACAGGGCTCGGATTTTCTTTCTCTTCTTGCATTCTCATATTCGGGTCAGTTTCCTTTTTATGTAATTGTAATTTGTTTGCTATATATATATATACGGTTTATGCATGTTAGATTTATATATATAAACAGTACGCATGTTTTGCTTACAATCCTAAGGCAAATTCGTTTTGTTGTTTGTATTTGTGCACTGTTTCATATTTTATACTGAGTATACGTACATATATATATATATATATATATATATATATCTGTTTCGTATAATGTTCCATATATACGAAATATGTATACAATGTTTCGTACATATAATTATTACATATATATATATTCGGTGTATATATATAATTATATTATGATTGTGTGTATATATATAATCTGTTTGGTTTCATTTAATACACTGTTATATATATATATATTGTATTGAACTTGTTGAATTCTGGTACTTATATTATTCTGATTTGATGATTTCGTTGGTTAATATATATATACTCGAGAGTCCTATATAGAATCAATGTCTAAAGACATAATTTATGCCCATGAGAATCCTATTTGTGTTCAATTTTCTTAGATGTGGTATCAGAGCCAACATGGGCTCTAATACATAAATCTAAAAATGAATTTTCTATATCTATTTTTAAGTGTGAATTTTCTCAGCAAAATACGTGCTATGAATGTGACGGATATGTTTATCAATTTGAATTCTGTTACTAAAATATTTTGTTTTCTGGGCATGCATTAATGACAAGTATGTATATCCATAACTTACCAGAAACCATGTTACAATGAAAATGAAATTAGTCACATGCCTAAAGTTCATTATATTACAGTGTTTTAATTCATTTGGATGCAATATATATATATATATATATATATATATATAAAGTAGAAACGTTGTATTGGAAGTTAGTGTGATATATACATACGGATATATCATATATGCTGGAATAAAATAACCAAAGGCAAAAGTTGAAGTATAGACAAGTCAAAGTGAATACATAAGTATTTATTGGATACATTATTTGTATTGAATGTCTATAAGTATATATTTTTATGATATCGTTTTATTATGATCGGAACGATTTCATTCAACCACTTATTAAGATATCGTTTTATAAGATATTTGGTTGGCAATTATGAAACAGAAAGTCACCTATGATAATAAAATGGTATGACACTGTCTAATAACTGTTATATATATAGTTATACTATCTAACTATATGTTTTGTTTATAGTTATATTTGGTGACAACGACTAGTATCTTATGTAACCACATGGTATGTGATATTTTCAGTGATACTTTCAAAGTCATTTATAATGGTTGATATATATTATTCTAGAATTATATTTGATATTATCAAATTAAAGTTTCAATATCTTATATGATTTTATTCTAGAATGATAAGAATTACACATTTCGGGTGTGAAGTTTAAAGAAGAAATATGTATTTTTTTTATTTCTTCTATTTTGTTGTGATTCTTTATTATATGACATGTATACTTGAGATTTGTTTTGTGCCTTAATTTTGGTATGCCAATTATATGTTGTTATCATCATGGTTAATTATATTATATGTTTGATGATGTGTATGGCATGATTAAGGATTATATTTTATTTGAAATTATACATGTTTATTGAGATTATATACATAATCAGGCATATGTCTCTTTTATAAATTATTGTATATTATGTATTCTGATCTGATTCATTTGGGGAATTGAATGAGTAAATGATAGTAATTATTAATGTGAGACTTGCGTGGAATCAAAATTGACAAGAACATTCTTTCAAAACGTTGAAAGATATATCAATCCTCTAGAATTAATTCACAGTGATATCTGTGACTTAAATTTTTTTGCAAACTAGAGGAGGCAAAAAGTATTTTATTACTTTTATAGATGATTGCACACGATATTGCTATGTTGATTTGCTAAGAAGCAAAGATGAGGCTATTGATATTTTCAAACAATATAAAATTGAAGTTGAGAATCAACTTAGCAGAAAAATCAAAGCTATAAGAAGTGATAGGGGTGGTGAGTATGAATCTCCATTTGAGGAGTTCTGTAAAGAACATGAAATTATTCACCAAACTACAACTCCCTACTCACCTCAATCGAATGGTGTAGCTGAAAGGAAAAACTGAACTTTAAAAGAAATGATGAATGTATTTTTGCTAAGTTCGGGAGTACCACAAAACTTGTGGGGGGAAGCTATACTTTCTGCTAGTTACATTTTTAATAAACTACCTCAAAAGAAAATTTTTAAAACCCCATATGAGTTATGGAAAGGTTATAAGCCTTCCTATAAATACTTAAAAGTGTGGGGGTGCTTAGCAAAAGTGACAATTCTTAAACCTAAAAAGGTGAAAATAAGACCAAAAACCGTGGATTGTATATTCATTGGTTATGCCCACAATAGCAGTGCATATCGGTTTCTTGTTAATAAATCTGAGATTTCTGATGTACATGTAAATACAATAATTGAATCAAGGAATGCTACATTCTTTGAGAATGTATTTCCATATAAAAGGATATCAGATTCAAGCTCACAAAAAAGGTCATTTGGTGATATGACTCAAGATAGTCAGGAACATATAGACCAAGAATCTATAGAACCCAGACGAAGCAAAAAAACAAGAATCACTAAGTCATTTGGGCCAGATTTTGTTATTAATCTGGTAGAGAATGAACCTCAAACCTATAAGGAGGTCATGTCTTCACCTGAAGCTTTTTATTGGAAAGAAGCTGTGAATAGTGAAATTGAGTCCATTATGCAAAATCATACATGGGAACTGGTAGATCTTCCACCAGGCAATAAACTATTGGAATGTAAGTGGATCTTCAAGAAGAAGATGAAGGCTGATGGATCAATTGACAAGTATAAGGCAAGACTTGTAGCTAAAGGCTATAGGCAAAAGGAAGGGTTTGACTAATTTGACACTTATTCACCAGTTACTAGAATAACGTCCATTCGTATGCTAATTGCTATAGTAGCGTTAAATGGTTTAGAAATACATCAAATGGATGTAAAAACAACATTTCTAAATGGTGAATTAGATGAACAAATATACATGGAACAACCCGAGGGGTTCATTTCTCCTGGCCAAGAGAGAAAAATGTGTAGGCTTGTAAAGTCATTGTATGGACTAAAGTAAGCGCCAAAACAATGGCATGAGAAATTTGACAGTGTTATGATGTCAAATGGGTTCAAAATAAATGAATGTGACAAGTGTGTTTATGTCAAGAGTTATCATAATGCGTATGTCATTTTATGTCTATATGTGGATGACATGCTTATTATAGGTAGTAATAATGATGTAATCAAATTTACTAAGCAAATGTTAATGAGTAGATTTGACATGAAAGATCTTGGCATAACTGATATTATTTTAGGACTTAAAATTTCTAGAACATTAGAAGGACTTGTGGTATCCCAATCTCACTATATAGAGAAAATGTTTGACAAGTTTAAGAAGTATGGGATAAGTCCAACACGAACACCTGTGGATGTAAACGTTAAACTTTCTAAGAACAATGATGAAGGCATTTCACAATTGGAATATGCTCATATCATATGAAGTTTAATGAATGTTATGAACTGTACTCGACCTGATATAGCATACTCTGTTAGTAAGCTGAGTTGATACACAAGCAACCCAGGTAAATATCATTAGAATGCAATACTGAGAGTTTTGGGATACTTAAAGTATACTCAAAATTATGGTTTGCATTATACCAAATATCCAGTTGTACTTGAAGGGTATAGTGATGCTAATTGGATATCTGATTCCAAAGATTCAAAATCCACTAGTGGATATATTTTTACTATTGGAAGTGCAGTTGTGTCTTGGAAGTCCTCAAAACAAACATGTATTGCTAGGTCCACAATGGAATCTGAATTCATTGCATTGGACAAAGCTGGAGAAGAAGCAGAATGACTTCGTAACTTTTTAGAGGACATTCCAAACTGGCAGAAACCAGTGCCAGCTATTTGTATACATTGTGACAGTCAATCTACGATTGGAAGGGTTCAAAATCACATGTATAATGGTAAGTCTAGACATATCCGTCGTAAACATAATACCGTGAAACAATTGCTCTCAAAT
Source organism: Cornus suecica (assembly GCA_963922005.1). Taxonomy (NCBI): domain Eukaryota; kingdom Viridiplantae; phylum Streptophyta; class Magnoliopsida; order Cornales; family Cornaceae; genus Cornus; species Cornus suecica. Next base: position 53,966,948 of record OY998241.1, on the reverse strand, counting down.
GGTATACTATCCATTGACTATGTAAAGTCTAAGGATAATATAACGGATCCGTTAACTAAAGGTTTAACAAGAGAGCAAGTGGAAAGATCATCGAGGGGAATGGGCTTGAAGCCTCTGGGTTAAAAGACACCATAATGGCAACCCAACCTAGTTGACTGGAGATCCCAAGATCTAGGTTCAAAGGGACAACCGAATTGTACGTGACTTAGTTAAAAGCACTATGGAGATTAAATTAAACTCATTTCCATTCTTATGATGAGACTGTGCATATTTTAGGGTAAACTACGCTTTTAATGATTTCTATGACTTGGACATATCCAAGTGAGGATGTATAAATATTCCTAATAGAATCACCTATGTGAGTAGAAGGGGCCGCTTCTAGGAGAATTTTTGAAGGTGGAATTCTCTAATAAATACTCATGAAACCAAATGGTGTCCAAGGCCAAAATGGATACAAATATGAGAACCAACTGTGTTTGAAGGGGAACTGTGTGAATTCTATTGTCTTGGTTTACACAAACAACTGACAGTTCAAGGTATCATGTCCACTGATTAGCCAGTAAATCCGATAGTCTTTCACAAGGGAAAGTTCAAGGCTCTAAGGCTACTTATCCTGATACAGTAACCTTTCATTGTACTCGAACTAGTGTCTGCATATTCATTTAAATGTTGAAAAGCTAATTTCCATTCATGTGGGGGATTGTTGAAATATTGAATGAGAAATTAAATTATTTAACCTAATCTACTACTAATATGGATATGGGTTTGACCCAGTTTTGCAGAGAGAGGTGCATTAACTGTGTGGATAGTTGGAGTGACTCTTCACCTTCAACCAGTGACAAAACAGTTTCAATAACTCTTTTAAACCATTGCGACTATAGTTTATGTGTCTCTTCAATGTCTATAAATAGACCAGGTCAGAGTTCACTTTGAAAAAAACTTTTGAATAATTATTCTCTTTATCTATTTGGTTAGTCACTCTCTGTTACATACATACATATATTCTGAAGTCCTTGGTTTGAGTACAAACACATAAATTGTGTTCACTGGTTTTCAAATATTGGAGTGCTATATCTTGGGAAACAATTGTTCGTAAACCTTGAGCACCGGAGAGGGAACAAATTTGCCTTAAGAAAATTGTGGTATCACACAGGGCTCGGATTTTCTTTCTCTTATTGCATTCTCATATTCGGGTCAGTTTCCTTTTTATGTAATTGTAATTTGTTTGCTATATATATATACGGTTTATGCATGTTAGATTTATATATATAATACATACATATATTCTGAAGTCTTTGGTTTGAGTACAAACACAGAAATTGTGTTCGCTGGTTTTCAAAGATTGGAGTGCTATATCTTGGGAAACAATTGTTCGTAAACCTTGAGCGCCGGAGAATGAGCAAATTTGCCTTAAGGAAACTGTGGTATCACACAGGGCTCGGATTTTCTTTCTCTTCTTGCATTCTCATATTCGGGTCAGATTTCTTTTTATGTAATTGTAATTTGTTTGCTATATATATATACGGTTTATGCATGTTAGATTTATATATATAAACAATATGCATGTTTTTCTTACACATGTTTTCTCAATGACATTCACAGAATCTAATACCCCAGCATCAAGGTATGTCATGTTGTCCACCTGGTACTTATCATCTCTAGCATATTGCACATGTATTGACCTCACATACTTCGTAGTTTGTGCCAGTTTCTCTTTGATTTTTAGGCACAAGAACCCATCCACCTTTTCTATCATTTCTCTTTGATTATGCACCCTACTCATTAATAGCTTCCTAATGTACTCAAACATGTAGATTATAGGCTTATCCCTTGCATGCTTAATGAAACTATTGAAAGACTCACACATGTTGTTCACACATAAGCTGTAACGCCCCACGTTTTCCTTTCACTTTTCTGGAATTCTTTTCCATGTGTTAATGTTTTGCGACGTCACTTATTCATGACGTCTTGTGTATTCTCGGTACGAGTAAATTTTTCGCGTTTAAGTTTTGGACTTAGCGGGACGACTTTGTGGTATTTCGTTTCCGGTTTTGTGGATTTGAGTATCGCCAACGACTACGAGGGTTCGTGCAACGTTTTCTCGTTGGAGCTTCGGCAATCGTGTTACGTTCTCGAAAGTTCTAACCTAGTTTAGTGTAGACGTTCGGTGTAGAACTTATATGAAATTCTTGTTATATTTTCGTGTTGTAACTAATGAAAATTATTAGAAACGATTTCGGGAAAGAAATGACCTAGGGGTATATGAGTAATTTCATATTTGGAGCAATTAGTGAAAATTGTAGAGAATTGGCTAAGTGTTGGTGTATGGATGGCATAGTGGTAATTAGAGAGGATGACAAGGGGTAGAAGGGTAATTAAGAGGCTTGATGGCACTCTTGTAATTAACCCCAACTTTGGCATATTTTGGTCATTTCCACATTTTATGTGTTGTCTCATTCCTAGCCCTTGATCTCATTCTCCCATCTTTGTTTTAGACCCTTAGATCATAAGGCCTTGTTTGGTTGGCACTTAAATGGAATAATCCATTATTGTTGGTCATCCACTTGGCAAGACTTTTTGTCAACCATTGGATGATTAATTATTTCCCATCTTCATTCTAGGCCCTTGGATGATAAGGCCTTGTTTGGCAAATTAATGGGTTTTGTGATTTGTGTAATAAGTCTTCCACTTGGCAAGACTTATTCCTAGCCCTTGGATTCATTTCCTTTTCCCCATCTTTATTATGGACCCTTGGATGGTGAGTGGTGTGAGTGGAGAATCTCTACATATGGCAAGTCTTCCACTTTGCAAGACTTCATCTTCTTCTTCTCCATTTTCTCTCATTTTCTTCCTCTTTGTTCTTCTCCACTTATGGGTGGAATTCATCACCCTAAGTTGGGATTTTGGTGTGGCCATCAACATAGAAGAGGTTCATGGTGTCCTTTCCTTTGGCTTAAGCTAAATATGAGTAAGTGTTCTTCATCCCTTGTGTGTTTCCATTTCAAACCAAGTTAGGGTTTCTTGTTATAACCACTAAATGTTTCTTGCTCTCTTCTTGTGTTGGAGCTTGATTCATGGTTAGGAGGTCATGGTGAAGCTTTCCACCGGTTTACTCCTTGGATTTTGGTTGAGGAAGAGCTAGGGTTTCATGGGCTTTTCTTGGTGGTTTTGGTGGTTTGCTCTTCAAGAGGTAGGGGGAAAACTTTCTAACTAGCCATCTTGTGATTGTGTAATAAGATAAATTGGATTCTAGGATTTCTAGCATTAAAATGAAATTTGCTAAGTATATCCTTGGAAATATGAAGTTAGGGTTATAACATGTTATATGACTTAACCTTTGTGTATAGAGTATTTTTGATAGTATTGAATAGGGTTATGAAGCATGCTAGCTAAGTGGTTGTTCTTGAGATTTCTTATATGCAAGTGTGCTTGTATGCCTATGTATATGTGGATATATATATATATATATATATATATATATATATATATATATATATATGTGGGTATTGTGGTGTGTATGTGTAAGAGTAGTTATACATATGTGCATGTGGGTGTTAGGGAGATAGCCTTAGAATGAGATTAGGCTAGTTCCTTTGGTTAGTACCTTGGAGGTATTTTTGGACTTCATGACATGTTGAGAGGTGATATGTGAAAACTTGCTAAATTGAACTAAAAACATGTTTAAAAGAGATTTCGAGAATTATATTGGATTCATGTGGATATATATATATATGTGAGTTGGTCTTGATAGTTTAGATTATGAATTAGGCCCTTGGGAACATGATTTGTGATATAAATTATGTTGTGATATATTGCTTAACAAATGTTAAATTGTAAGCTTTGTGAGAAATTGAACGCAATATAATGTTATTTGATAGAAGCATGTATTGTGATGGCATATGGTTATGATAAAAACCTTTATGCGTTTTGGGGTACACCATGTAGTGTCAAAAGCATGGGTGTAGGTTTTATACGGATTATGTATTCGTAAGTGTGTGTCGAATCGTCGCAACAACTGGCCAGGGGGTGTTCCCATCCTACGGAATAATGAGCCGTGAATGGGGTATAGGGTGAGTTGTCTCATTCTCGAAGTCGCGGGTCGTCTCGTGCATTCGTTATACGAATCTTTAGGCACGGGTCGTCTCGTGCCAACCGCCTTCCTTGTTGAAAGTGAAATGTCAAAAACACTTGGGAAGAATCGGTGCGGTACTCTTTCTCGTTATAAATGAGTAGGGTATAAATTCGTTAACCTATATTGGGCAAGCGCATATTATGGGGTGTGTTGAGTTATATTGTACTTGAACTATCCCATATGTGTGATTATGATATTATTCCATGTGATGGAGGAGCATGTTTAAATATGAATTTTGTGAAATAATTCATTTGTTATTTAAAATGCTCAATTGGAATTGAAGGATGTGAAAAATGTAAATTCCATGACTTATTTAAAGTATAATGTGAGATCAATAATTATGCTTATTGCTATGTGCCATTATACCCTAAGAGGAGGGGGGTGATATGAGTTGGTTTAAGGGATTACTTGTGATAAGTAAAGTCGGTGTAGGTTGTGATCTTGGTTGATGGTGTATAATGACCTTATGATCTTGTTAGAAACCTAGGTGATGTGGTTTCGAATATGAAATTGAGGTTGAAAGAATCGGAAGGGGTTCTTGATTTGAAAACTAGTTGGTTCCATGGCAACAGCCACTAGGTTCCCTTTAGCGGTCTTAAGGAATGGATTGTCGTCGGAGTTGTAGTCATTCCCGGTTAAGAGGGTGGTGAATTCGAATGTGAAGTGAAGTGTGGTTGAGTTAGAGTTAGTGCCTTGTGTATAGTCACTTGCCCTTATCTTCAAGTTGCTTTCGAACTTCGGTTCTTCATTCATTTGCCTCATTTGAGCGTCTCTAAAATCACTTGGTTTTCCGTTGGTTTCGGTTGTTCCCGAAAACGGATTGTTCGTAAGACTTGTGTTTTAGTCTATTTGGTCTTTGAGTGAAAAACCCATTTTCGCCTACCCCCGTGATGCCGACAAAAACTTTGAGTTTTGAAATGGTTTTAAAAATCAAGAAATAAAGGATTTTGACTTTTGAAAGTCGGTGGTATCCAAAACGGATACCGGGGGCAAGACGGTTAGTTTTATGGATTTTCAAGAAAGTATTTTTGATAAAACTAAACCGAGATTAAATGATAGTTTCTCATTTCTAAAGTTCCTAAATGAGTTGAGGACTTTTGTCTCATGATTCCTAAGGCTTTGAAGTTGTTTGGAAGTCATTTTTGAGGTTTTCTAACCTAGGCAGTCGACTGGCCCCTTCCAGGCACTCGACTGGGTCAACTAAGCTTTTTCCCGTAAGAATTTTGGAACTCTCTGGTCCAGCCAGTCGACTGGGTCATTGAGCCAGTCGACTGGGTCAGCTTTGGGTGGATTTTTCCTGATTTTCAAAAATTCATTTCTCTCACCTCGTAACTCGGATTGAGGTCCCGTTTGTTCCTATGGCTCGTTCTAGGAACAAAATTTTTAGATAAAATTTAAAATAATTTATTTAAATTCAAAATGACTGTTTTACCCTTGGAGAAAGAGGGGTACTTCAACTTTCCATTTGTCTTATCGGCGTTGTCCGATACCGTTTTCAAAACTTCATATCTCTTGCGTCAGGGCTTTGAATTTGATCCCGTTTGTTTTTATGGTTCAACCTATGTCCAAATAGGTGGGGCAACCTTTGAAAGTACATCTTTGCCCTTGAAATGACCATTTTACCCTTTGGTGAACATGTGACCTTTGATTGGTCGGTGTGATGGGTTATTCAATCCATTTCACTTCCTTTTGTTGTTGGGAAACCTTTGTGACTTACCTTAGGTTTACATGAATGTTTTACCCCTGTGTTGGGTTTATGGATGTCATTAGTGGCATATGAAGTGATTGATAGTATGATTCGATAGCAATTTGAGGTTTTGGAGTTCGGTATGCCTGTGGCCTAGGAACTATAAGTGTTATCATTCCTAGAGTGTTATGAATAGGAGGTTTACTCCCATGATTTGGTGATAGTGTTGAGGTGATAGTGTTGTGTTGATTGTCAGTGTGGGAGTGACGGGTACGAGTCGTAGTGATCTATGACGGGGGTTGTACTACGTATCTGGTATTGGTTGTATATCCTTGTATGTATATATATATATATACGTGCATATATATATATATATAGGTGTGAGTTATTTCATGTTGTTGCGATATAGTTTCACTATATGTTATTTGCTTATTTGTGGATGCATGGTAGGGGACTAGTGGGATGTATTCCGGGGTCTTGTCTTGGCGTGATTGCCAGGTGGGATATTTGACTGACCTAGGATAAATGCATGTACACGGGTTGGTTTTCATTTGATTTGAACGGTCGTAGGATGTGATGGTTATGATTTCTTTCTCCTACGGGGCTCAATGAGCTCACCCCGGCAGCGGTATGCCTGGTGGTTTACACCACCAGTTTGCAGGAAATGTTTCGGTTATGGACAACGTGGAGTGCAGGATGGTTCATGGCACTGATGTTGTTGCGGGGTTTGGGACGCTATATATATAGAGAGAGTTGTACCTTTTGTTTCATTTCTTATTCCCTGTATTGGGACCGTCGATGTTGTACCTCTTGGGAGCCAGTCTGTTGGCCTATCCCTTCCTTGTATTCAGTATTGTTACATCGTTGTAGAGATGTATTCTTTCGGCACTTAGACGTGCCTTGTGTATCATTTGGTTTAGCTTCCGCTTTGTTGTGTATGGAATTATTATTGATAATAAGATTCCATCCGGTTTATGGTTGTTTAGTATCTTGATTGGTCGCTCATTTTACGGATCACGACCCGGATTCCTCGGATGTCCCGGTTTGGGAGTCTTAGGAAATTTGGGGCGTGACATCTTGGTATCAGAGCACTAGGTTTCACTGTCTTAGGGACGACGGGTGAGGGTCGGTGGTACGTTGACGTTAGATGTTATCTACGATTTCTATCTGCGTTTTCTCTGTGTGCTTTCGGGTTTTTGTGTTTTCGTTGTGTGGCGTTGAGGACGTGTCTTGCTAGATATATCCCGTTGTGATTAAATTCCAACGGAGTAGGATCACTCCTCAATCGCTTTTTCTTTTTGTGCTCGTATCATGGGTTAGCTACCGAGGAATGTGAGTAGATCATTCGGTCTGATCAACCGGATGTGTCTCACGGACTAAGGTACTTCCTGATTTCGAGGACGAAATCTCCTAAGGTGGGAAGGTTGTAACGCCCCACGTTTTCCTTTCACTTTTCTGGAATTCTTTTCCATGTGTTAATGTTTTGCGACATCACTTATTCATGACGTCTTGTGTATTCTCGGTACGAGTAAATTTTTCGCGTTTAAGTTTTGGACTTAGCGGGACGACTTTGTGGTATTTCGTTTCCGATTTTGTGGATTTGAGTATCGCCAACGACTACGAGGGTTCGTGCAACGTTTTCTCGTTGGAGCTTCGGCAATCGTGTTACGTTCTCGAAAGTTCTAACCTAGTTTAGTGTAGACATTCGGTGTAGAACTTATATGAAATTCTTGTTATATTTTCGTGTTGTAACTAATGAAAATTATTAGAAACGATTTCGGGAAAGAAATGACCTAGGGGTATATGAGTAATTTCATATTTGGAGCAATTAGTGAAAATTGTAGAGAATTGGCTAAGTGTTGGTGTATGGATGGCATAGTGGTAATTAGAGAGGATGACAAGGGGTAGAAGGGTAATTAAGAGGCTTGATGGCACTCTTGTAATTAACCCCAACTTTGGCATATTTTGGTCATTTCCACATTTTATGTGTTGTCTCATTCCTAGCCCTTGATCTCATTCTCCCATCTTTGTTTTAGACCCTTAGATCATAAGGCCTTGTTTGGTTGGCACTTAAATGGAATAATCCATTATTGTTGGTCATCCACTTGGCATGACTTACACCTCCAATCATACTCATACCTTTCCCACACATCCCTTGAAATTTTTATCAAATAACCATTGACATCTTTGCTAGCTTCCTTCATCTCTCCCATATACAAGACAAACTCAGCTTTAGTAAAAATTGTTGCTGCAATCCAATAGATGTCATGTAACCTATGTCCTTTGAAGTTTTTCTTGAAGTTCTCATACAAGTGCTTCAAGCAGAATCTCAAGCTAGCACTTGGATATCTGTGCTCAAATAACTCGACTAACCCCTACAGACATTCAAACAAGAGATGACAGTTAGTTTTTGAGTGGAAAAATAAATATTTTTGAAATGAAATACATTCAGAAATAAACATTTGTATTCACTTTACCTTCTGCCTATCTATGATGAAGGTAAAGTTCACATAATCCCCTATGATGCCAAATAGAGTGTCCAAGAACCACTCCCATGAGTCCTTGCATTCAGAATCAACTTAAGCAATAACAATTGACCACATTTGATTATTTGCATCCCTCCCTATTGCTGCAAGTAAATGTTCACCATAAGACCCCTTAAGGAAGCACCCATCTAGTCCTATGAATGGCCTGCATCTATTTAGAAATCCTTTCCACATTGCATCATGTGAATAGAACATTCCATAAAATGATCTTCCCTCATCACTGTATGATGTAGTGCTCATATGTGCAACGTTGCCTGGGTTTGATTGACTAATCAGTGTACAATAGTCCTTTGATCTTCTAAACTGTTATTCAGCACTGCCCTTAATGATATGCAGAGTCATTTGCCTTGCCCTTCTAATCTTCTGCTTACTAACACCAATGTTAAGATCTTTCTGAACAATGAACTCCAATCCTTTCACACTACATTTGGGTTCTGCCATTACTCTATCCATAAAATGCCTTGCAATATAAGTTTGAGTGACTTGTGTATTTTCCCTTACACTATTGCATTTGTGAACATCATTGAATGTCCTAATCTAAAATGAATATTCAATATTGTTAACTGAAGTATGTATTCTCCACCCATACTGGGCCATATATATAGTTGTAACTCTATCTCCTTCATTTTTGTTAAACTTCAAATCAAATTTATGTGACTCTTCTTTGTGCATAAGAGCTAGTTTGAAGTCTTTTGCAGAGCTAAACTTTATACCCATTTGAAGTTGTTTAACACCCAAGTCAGTCTTCAAGTTAAAGTTCAATTGTCCATCATTTATCTCCTCATCATCATCTGAATCTGAATCTAATTCTCATCCACTTATCAGTTCTTCACTTGGTGCATATTCATGTTCAGGGTCTGAAGCTGTATCATATGGATTCACCCTTTCATCTCCCATCCCTCCACCTTTATCAGGTTCAGAGTCTGGAGCATAATCATGTTGCATTCCACCCTGATCATGTGGCATTCCATCCTCTTGTATTTCTGAATCTACCAAGAAGCTATCATATGGAGAATTTGATTCTGGAACAGGGACAAAATTTACAATTGCTTGCCTCTCATTATTCACCACTTCATTATCTAGCAGACTGATAACTTCAATATCATCTTCACTACCTCCAACTTCAATGATATCTTCCTCCTCAACTACATGTTCCTCTTTAACATCAACATCAACCCCATCACCATCTTCAATAACTCCAACATCAAGCTCCTTTGGTGTAAACAATAATAACTTCACAAGGGTGAACCTAGTATACTTGGCTGCCATATATTCTAAGTCCTCATCAATCACCAATTCATACACTTTATAATCAATGAAAGACATATAGTACATTGCACAATCCATGGGTTCTCCAACCATTACAAGCACTTTTTTAAAATCCAACATACTAACATCTAAATCTAGTAGATTATTTAATGTTCTAAAAGAACCATCCACATATTTAACCGGGTTAGAATCATCAAAATGACCCCATAGTGCACTTCTAAATAATGTAGTTTCTTATAGTTAGGATCATATCCTATAAAACCCTCTACATATATGCAAACAAAGTATTAGATTGATGTACAAAGAGTCTCATTACAATTATAAAATATTAAAGAAATGCATTCAGACATGCATATAACCAATATATGAGCACCACAACAAGTACCCTAATATTCTCCATATCAATACATACAGGGGACCCTACATAGCACTATGTGTTACAAACAAATAATGAAGGACAAATGGATGGGGATCACAAGTATTGCTATTAAGAAATCCTAATTCTGACAAAGTACCATAATTCTATCATTATCAAACAAAAACTTTTAATTTAAGTCACACATTACAATTGCATGCACTAATTAACAAAAACAAGATATTAATAATGATAGAGACCATTCCCCAAGCAAAAGCCCCAAACTTTTAACCTAAAATTACCGTAAAAACCCTAATTCTATCAATATAAATCAAAAACACAATTTCTAAAGTAAAATAACAAAATTAAATACAAAATACAAAATTTGGGAATAAATATTGATAGGGACCACTCCCCAAGCCAAAGCCCTAATTTTTAACCTAAAATGTCAGTACTTTACTGACTTTTCAACACTGAAAGGGACTCAATATGTTCGCCTAATTCCCAACACACTACCCCACACCAAAACATAAAAGATTCAAAGCAAATGAAATATACAAAATTTTGTTGAAGTTCATGAAAAAATGTACCTAGAAGCATGATGTTCAGCAAAACGTGAAGCCACCAGTGTTTGGGTTGAAGAAACTTAGCTTTAGTTTGATATTTGGTTCGATTTTGGTTAAAGAAAATTCAAACGAAGAGGAGGATGGAATCTATGGTGTGGAAATGGTTGAAGGTTGGCTTAGATCGAAAATGAAGGACGGAAATATAAGTTAGGATTGAAATGGCGAACCATAACCAAACCCTAGTATAATGGAGGGTAAAATAGTCTTTCAACTTGGGGGGAGTCATTTGAGGGAAATGACATTGTTTTTATTAGGGGCTTTTTAGTCAATTACTATTTTCGTTAACGAAAGAAGACGAAAATTGGGGGGAAGGGGGTAATTTGATTAAATTGGAAAATGTAGGGGGATTTTCTGAACTGGAAGGGTTTTTTTTTTTAATTATTTATGAAACTATAGGGGGGTTTTCTGATAATATCTCATATATAAATGGAAAGAATTGCCCAAATGAGGCAAGTAATGTATAAGAAAATCTTGTTATTCTAACAAGCATTTCTTTTGCACATACATTTTTGCGTTGTCTGTGGGAAACGAGCAAGAAGCTCCAACGTTCAATCATGGTGGGAACAAGGACGCACAAATATGGCAGAACATCCACCGCCAACTAGGAGGTCTAGCAACAGACCAACAAGTAACTCTCATAGCAGGTGGAGACGCTGCAAAGGCAGAATGTTGAGTTGTTCCATCTCCTCGCCCTAGAGCAACTACTTCTACCAAATCCACCACCACGACCTCCGGAGCCTCACCCAGAAACATATATTAATCATCAGCGCAAAGAGCAAGAGGAGGGCACAGTTGACATCAAAGGGGATTGCTTAGTAACCAACAAATGTTATGTCACAGTACTTAGCGATGCAAAAGAGAAGTCAAGGAAAATAACCGATCGCCCCTCAAAATAACAATTAGTGAAGATCTTGCCCGAAAAAAAAGGGGATCGAGAGATAGCTAATGGGATGATAAAGACCGACGATACGGGGTAGGGGAAGAAGACCCGTTCAGACAATATGAACATAACATTTAAAGGAAAGAATGAACTAAGGCACCACCATAAAGAACATATGCCTATTCAGATGCACGTGGAAACTAAAAGGGGTAGGAAAGAGCACCAGTCGACCTAACATAGTGGGAAGAAAGAACGATTTGGCCAGATTCAGTTAAGGCTAGCCGTAAATTGTATTCAAGCCATGTCAATACAAGGGAGAGACATAACCCGAAGCCTGACAGGCAGAAGAAGAAAGATATCCTGGAGGGTAGGACCCGGCTAGAAAATCATCAGCACAATAAAGCCTGATAGAGACTAAGATAGTATCACCTGGCTATTAAATTTTTTTAAAAAAATCATTAGAAAAGGGGGATGAAGTGGATCTGGATTCAAAAGCAAACAAGTTGCCTACGACGTGAAGATGCAATCATATTTTATTTGAAGTAATAGTATGTATCTGCGACCCAAATTGGATAATTCAAGTAAAAATTGGATACTTTCGAACAATATAATTTACTAACATAATTATCGCATAAATAACTTTACCATGGTCATCTAAGAGGCCGGAGGCTTAAAAAGCAAAACAAAAGGAGGCTACTGGTACGAGTTGAAGGTCAGAGATCTTAGAGTAACGACGAAAATTTTGAATTGAAGCCCTTTCTGCAAAGGTTAATGGTAGCATTAGCAAATGCTAAATTTTCTCTTTCAGTATCCCTTTCAACAATTGCCTCTTTTGCCTTCTCCTCAGCATCAACGGCTTCTCGTCTAGCAATTCCTAGCTCCTTTCGGAAACCGTCTTCCACAAAACTCTGACAAATAGCTTGGATCTCGAATAGTCTGAGGAAAAGTATATAAAATAAATTAGCACAAGGAATGCAAAGAAACAAAAATATCAAAAAAACATAATTACTTCCATAGATAGAACGAGATTTTCTCTCATCAGTTCCAATTGATCCATATATTCCATTAAAGTTCGATCGGTCGAATTCAAGATCTACGAAACAACTGCTTAAAGATGGGAGTTACTTTTGACCAAGGGATACTCCCTGGAGATAGATACACTAAAGGGAAGAACAAACTTGGGAGGCCACACTAGAGCTCCCTTAGGCTATCAGCCACCTGCGGAAGCATCCTCCTCCGCCCAAACGGGTGCCTTATTCTTTTTCTTGAGTGGCTCACCCTCAAGAGTATCAGATAATGAGACTTTGTGGGAAATAGACAACACTACACTTTCAGTATTAACCATTTGGGCTGGGACCAAAGGGAAATGAGCCAAGATATGGGCATTCATGTGCATGATTAAGCTCTTTTTGGAAGATGCATGGCCATGCTGGATAGATCTGATCGAGTGAAGGCTTACAAATGCCCAACAGTTAGTACAACCAAACAAGGGATATGATCGGACCATACTCGATCTCTTAGAAACTGAATTCAACTCAAAATTAAATCTGGGCATAAAAGATCTGGGTCCAGATCTAAGAAAGAAGGAATATATTATGCCATGTGCAGATTACACTTGTTGTACAAACAATTCAAATTATGTCGGGAAGAGAAGACGGGAAGCTTCAGAGGCTCGAAGGCCTTGTGAATAGGATAATCTTTGGCACCAACTTTGGCCCTTTGACTAGAACCAACATCTTCTTCCAATGTTTTTCAGTTGACTCCAATCCAGAATAAATAGCCCCACCCTTAACCATAGGCATGAAATTCCAATGGGCATGCTCGTTTTTGACCTTCACAATCCTATAGAAATATAGAAGATCTACCAAACTTAGGTGTAGCTTTAGGGTTATGTTCAAAGTCAGAAGGGCAGCTAGAACCCTCAATAAGTTGGGGTTTACTTGAAAGGGAGCAAGACCCATGGTATGAAGGATCAAATGAAAGAAATGATGAAGAGGAAAACAAAAGATCTTCATAATAAAATTAGAAATTAAGAGCTCATCATCTCCAACCTCATTCTCAATCTTGAAATCATAGCTAAAGGGATATTCTTCTAAAATAACATCATCAGGAACGCCATACTTCTCCCTCAATGACTCAACATCTACTAAAATTCTAGGGTATATGGCACTGACCTGACTTAAGACTAAAGAAGAAGCGAAAGCAAAGAAAATAAGACTTACACTTGGAAACGAATGGAGAAAATGGATGATTGTGATTTCGACGAAGCGCGTCCCAGAGACAACAAAAATTTCGATTACAACAGTATTGGCACGAGAAAAGAAAAACTCAGAAATTATAAGTGAGAAGGAGTTAAGAATAGAAAGTTTTGAAATTATTTGAGAGTGAACATATATACGAACATACCACTTGGAAAAAAGCGAAGGGTTATGCCTTACTTTCAGATGCAACGTAAGAATTTTTTAGAACACGTCCATCCCTCAAAAGGCACACTTAGCCATCATATACATTGATTGTAGGTCTACCAGGAAATGTCATCAAAGGTCCCATCAATGCACTCGTAAGTTGTCCTGCGACTTAAGAGATTCAAACATTACCCATCACCAAAATGGGTAAAATTTAAAGGGGTAAGTGTATGGTCCAAATAAATTCACTACCAAGCACACATTGAAAGTCTAATTATTATCAAGGCTTAGGGTGCTTGCCATTGTCATATTCTCTCCCAAAAATCATATAGGAATCCTTTCAGACCTAGAAACAAAATCTCACTCATGCAAACAAACGGCAAAGGTTGGACTTCGGTCATACACGTAGAGTACTGAGAGCAAGTCTGAATGTTATCAGATCTCTTCGGGAGAAGGCACTAAATTGCTCGCTAAGTAAACACGAAGGGTATAAATGGAATTTGTGCTTGGGTTGAAGAAAATACAAATTAGATAACCCATTAAAGCATCCTTTTTAGGGGTGGGCCTCCACCTTGTATATATATATGGAAATAATTTTCCAAATAAAACAAGGGATATATAAAGAAATCTTGGTATTTCAAGCCCAAATAGTCCAAATAATATGATCTATTTTTTAGCTCCAAGAATATTTTAGGTGTTTGTGAGCCAATTTACATGAACTTTTCAAAAAATTTAAAATTGATAGGTAAGAAAAAGCTTGTTTAAAAATTTAGTGAGGATTGGATGAAAGAATTAATATATATTTTCTATGGAACAATATATACTTAGGTCCTACGGTCCTACTCCGAAAAGATTGTGTGATTTAATATCATTTGGACACGTCACTAAAATTTTTGAAAAAAATGAATTGAGGTTAATTTTTTTAATTTTATGAATTTCTTCTCTATTTTGTTTTTAAAATTTCAGCGACGTATTGAATTAGTATTGTACCATATCAGTGGAAAGTATGAACTTTTTTTTAAGGATAAGATCGAAAGTATTGTTCCTTTCTATGTACTATCCGAAGTTATTTAGGAAGCCTATTAGGTGTTTGTGTTTTTTGTTACCACAACCGGAATTTAATCTCTCCCTTCCTCTATCTCTATGTGTGAGTTTATATATATTATATTCCCTCTGCCCCAAATTAGTTGCTCAAGTATGACTTTTCAATATTTTTTTTGTTATTTTGTGTTTCCAATTTTGACATTTGATAATATAGCATAGTTGTAATTTTTAGTGGAGCCCATTGTTTTTTGAAATTAATGAAGAGAGATAATTTGGGAAAGTATAAAATTAAATTGTATTATATTTCGAAACTGAACAAGTATTTTGGAACAAGTAAAGTTGAGAAAGTGGACAACTAATATGTGACAAGAGAGTATATTAGATAAATGTGATGTGCATATATTATATATATATATATATATATATAATATATATGGGTTAAGTCCTCAAAACACTTCTGTAATGTAAATATTATGCGTATAACACCCATTAGTTTCAAAACGTGTATATTGACACCTCAACTTTTGGAACAACTGCTTAAAACACTCATGTAATATAGATATTGTGCGTATAACACCCATTATTTTTAAAATGTGTGTTTTTGCACCTACTTATTTTGGACAAGTGCTTAAAAGACTCATTTAATGTAGATATTGTGCTTATAACACCTGTTAATTTAAAAATATGTATATTTCTTTTTGAAGAATTAAGTTTTATATATAATATCAAAGAAACGACATAAGACATACAAATAAAAATGTGTATTGACACCTAAGTTATTATGAATAACTCAAATTGTATATTTTTTTTTTTTAGTTTCATGAGTTTCTAAATTAAAAATAATTATTTATTTTTTGTATTCATTTTTTTTTATAAGGGGCAATCCTTGATTTTCTACATTAAAATTTCAAAAATATAATGTCAACGATTATTTTGGTATTAATTAAACAACCTTATTTTATTTTTATTTTTTTGGTAAATAAACCCACCTAGTTTCTCTTTATTATTTTTTCTTTTTCTTTTTTTTTTTAAATGAAAAAATAAAATAGCGAATTGCCCCCATAGTGATGCGAGCATTTAACCCCCTATAATATTCATACAGTGCGTTTAACCCCTTTATGGTTCTATTTCACCCCCTATAATATCTGTATATATATTATTGGGTTAAAATATCACGACCATATATATATATATATATAAAAATATAATGTAGAGATGACATATCTAAGATAGTGGGGGCTAAAAACGGCTGAAACTAGCGGAAATATAGATGGCAGAAGTGTCCAAATAAAACGAATTTCAATGTGAGTCCAACCAAAATAAACATTCAGATAAAACTTGTTCTTCCCATGTTACCATGCATATTCACTTCCTAATTATTTTCCCATTTCCCCTTTTGTTTATGCCAACTGGTACGTAGTTATCTACATGTCTGCACGTATATTGTTGTTTAGGCCTGAGAATGAAAGCTCTACCAAAAGTGGTCATGTTATTATGAAAATGCAATGCCTAATTTCAATGCTTTAATCCATGTTGCATTAATATAAATACATATATATGTATATATATACATATATACATTCAACGTGAGGGTAGCTGCTATTTGGAAAGAGGAATGAGATGAGCATTTTTTCGTGTTGCGGTGGGGAACTTTGTGATTCCACCAAGATCAACCCTTTGAAATGTTCAAAGAGGATTCTAAAAGGGAAGAGCTCCAAGAAATGTAGTGATGAAGCTGCATTGGCCAAATTGGTCAAAAACATTTCCAAAAAATCAGGTATTGTTATTATCTACAATTTTCTCTTTTAACAATACTTTCGAAATAAATACAAGTGATCAAATTTCATATGTTTTTAATTTTCAGACTGATATTCAGATTTCGATATAATTTTCGTTTTCCTGTTTGAACTCCAAATTTATTTAGATTTCAAGAAAATATTGGTACTTGCATTAAATTATATTCGCGGATGTTCTTAAGTTTTCCTTTTTCCATAACTAATGTGCAGCCTCCAAAAATGTAGTCGGGTGGAAAATTTCAATGTTCTATTTTTGAAGGTTCTAAATTTTAGCTGGTGAAAATTTGTTGCTGTCCAAAAGCATAAATTTTAGGCTTCAATGTGCTAATTTTGATCAACTTGTAGGCAGCATTAAGCAGAAGAAACTTGCAAAAGAAATGCTCAAATTCGGAAATATCAAAAACGCTGCTGAGGTGTTCACATTTCGACAATTGGCTGTTGCAACGGACAATTTCAACCTTGAATTGTTGGTGGGAGAAGGAGGTTTTGGGAGAGTTTACAGAGGATTCATTGGGACCCAAGTACGTGTGTGTGTGTGTATATATATATAAAGTAGTAATCTCTAGCTCATCAGTGAGCAACATATTCATACACATCAAGCACATGGATTGTTGGATGTGATTGACGTGAATAAATGAATTATCATAAAAAATTTAGCAATCACATCCAACAGTCATTATGATTGGTGTGTATGAGTTATCTTGCTCACCAGAGAGCAAGAGAACATTTCCATATACATACATCCGTGTAAGCGTGCAGGTGCATACACTCCCTTAAGCTCTTCTAGCCTCTTACGTTCTTCGTGTCATTTCAGGTTGTGGCAGTGAAGCAACTTGACAAGAATGGGCTTCAAGGAAATAGAGAATTTCTTGCAGAGGTTCTGATGTCGAGTCTCGTTAACCATCCAAACCTTGTAAATCTCATCGGGTACTGTGCTGATGGCCGCCAAAGAATCTTAGTCTACGAATACATGCCTAATAGATCATTAGATATTCACCTTCTAGGTATGACCATTGTTACATTTATGTCATTTCTTGAACTAGATATGCTGCTTAAATGTACACTAAACGCAACGCTATAGACAATGCCTATACATGCCTTAATCTATTGCATTCTTGAATGTCACAAGGTTTGTTTCATCATTCGACATGATCTTTGCATAAAACTCAACAAATGAATGTAAACTACCAATTTATTCACCAATCGTCTATAATTGACCATACTTCCGCTTTATTCAGCATATAAGAGGCAACCGTGTTTGTTAATAGAATAGAAACCTCCCTTTCAATCTAACACAAAAGAAAGAGGAAATAAACTCACTTCACTAGTCCTCACTCTCCTAACTCACCCTTTTCATTCCGTCTATTCACTGCTCCTTCCAATGCGGCACGGTTTCCACTCAAATTAACGTATAAGTTGAATAAGAGCGCTCATTAATAGTGTTGTTCCAATCTAACTAGGAGCAAATACGCTCACTTTTGTGGTCCTTATTCTTGTGAACCGCTCTTTCTACTTAATTCCTTCACCAATTGTCTAAAATTGACTATATGGTGTAATATGTATGTACATCTATTGGGGAACTATATCTATGTATTCGATAATTCAAGGTGCAACCATTCTATTTAGTTAACAACATTCTGGTCATTTGGTGCAATGCTTTGTTATAATATTACTGATGTGGACTATCTGTTACTCAGATTTGCCTCCAGATCAGAAGCCTCTAGATTGGTATACTAGGATGAGAATAGCGAAAGGAGCAGCTGAAGGGCTTGAGTACTTACATGACAAGGCAGACTCTCCAATAATCTATCGCGACTTCAAAGCATCGAACATATTATTAGACGAGGAATTCAACGCTAAGCTATCTGATTTCGGGCTTGCTAAGTTAGGTCCGACAGATGGCAAGGACCATGTTTCTACAAGGGTCATGGGGACTTATGGCTACTGTGCTCCAGAGTACGCGTTGACAGGTCAGCTCACAACGATGTCCGATGTGTACAGTTTTGGCGTCGTGTTTCTGGAGATAATTTCAGGAAGGAGAGCTATTGATACCAGGAGACCCACAGAAGAGCAAAACCTGATTACTTGGGTATGTTGTGCATATGTTTTGATCTTTCAAATTAATATATATATAGGCTTCTTTTGATATTATACAGTACCAGAACTGAAATAAGTCATAAAACTGCAATCCAAGACTTGAAAAAGAGTTAGAAGAGTGCATCTACTTTACATAGAATGACATCTCATGATTGAATATCTAATGTGATTTTCGAATTTTCTTTTCACTAGAAATGTAGTGAAATTTTCCAAGTGAATATAGGTAGAGGTATGAAAAATCCAAGACTTACAGTGACAATTTTTGTGGCAGACTAAAATTGTATTCCACTATAGCACAAAAATATCAAATTTTCTATCTCAAAAATCTAAGGTGTAACGGCAGTTTTTACTGCGACTATAGCCTAAAATACTTTTAATCTAGGGACTTTAGATGTCAATTTACAGTCCGCCTCTAAAGGTTATAGTCACAGTTTTTACCATTTTTAGTGGCCAACGCCCTTATTCCTTGTAGTGCTCATTATATAAAAAATTTGAAATCGCATACCTTGACAATCCATTTTCACTTATTTCATGTGCCAAAATTACATGGCTTGTGAGTTCTCGGGAAGGGTTCGATGAAGATTCATATGTCCTTGTTGCAGGCATGGCCTCTATTAAAAAACAGAAGAAATTTCGAGCTAATAGCTGATCCATTGCTTGAAGGAAACTACCCTCTAAAGGGTATGTATCAAGCGCTTGCTGTAGCAAGCATGTGTCTCCAAGAAGAAGCTAACACAAGACCTTTGATCAGTGATGTTGTTATTGCTCTCAATTATTTATCAGTGCCAAATGATGAAAGTGGAAGCGATACAAGTGATGAAAGTGTCAGTGGTAGACGTGTATTAAGGCAACAAAGCTGTGGTGAATTTGGATGTCAAATATTGCAATCACCAGTTTAATACAGGAACTCTAAAATTCTTGAATGTGAATATAATGAAAAATGTGATTTGAGATGCTAATATATAGGAAGGCGCTTAGTAAACTTCACGCTGTTTAAAAACAACGTGTTTTTTTCGGAAAATATAGTGCAGATTTCACAAGAATATGCCCTTGTTTGGCATATTTTTCGAAAGAAGAAGGAAAACTTGCTTTAGAAACTTAGAGCATAAATATATGTATATATAATGCAGTTTTGTAGTATACTCTTTAATTACCGAAAAAAGAAAAGGGTAAACGAAAATGATCTTAAATGAGTTGCAGAAAGAATTTGATCAATCCTGTAAAGAAAAAGATTTGGACTTTATGTTGCAGTTAATTTGTTTATGGAGGCTTCTATGTTTCAATGTGATCTTCTGTTGGACTTTGAAGAGCAATCAATTTGTAGAACTAGTTATATCCCCAATATAACATTAGCTCACTAACTTGCACTTAATTGTACCTCTGAAGATGTGGAGTTTCTGTCTATCCAATCAATATATACAGCTTTCTGAGTTAATACAGTATTTTCTTTCCATTCATGGCTTAATTGTTTAATTTTGAAGGGATGAATTTTTCATTTTTTATTTTCATAGATTCATGTCTCTTGTTTTTCACTGAACATCTTTGTGTGCATCTTTTTGGCTTGCTTTCTTGTATTTTAGTATGTTTGGTAAATGAACCTATGTATATATCTTTATGTGCACCATTGAAAAGTTGTTTGTGTTTCTTGAATCCTTCTCACATCTCTGCTAGTTTTATTTATAAACATTACAAGCTAAATCTTGAAAAGACACTGCTCTTCTGGTTTATGTTTATTTTATTTTATTTTTTGTCTGCATATTCCATAAGCCATATAGAGATTCAACAAGCAATATCTTTTTCCTTGAATACTGAATACTAAAGAGACCTAGTTGTCACAAAGGGCGGTAGAGGCTATATATGTAAGGTTGTGGTGTAGTAAAGTGGTATAGTACACGCGCAGTCTTCATTACCTGCGCGTGTTGTGCACCTCTTCCAGTGAGTGACTGTTGTGTTACCTGCGCGTGTTGTGCAACTCTTTCAGCGAGTGACTGTTGTGGGATACCGCTTCATACTTATCCCGTAAGGGAAGTTCGTGTGAGTTTCTCGCACGAATAAAAAATTGAAGCAAGAGAAGAAGAAAATCAATCACAAGAGAAAACATTGCTTTATGTACAACTAAAAGGATCTCATACTGTCAAAGTTTTGGAAAAGCATGTATAAGATCATTGTCTAGACCTCGAATTTATTCACATCAGCTTTAAGATTCGTATAGTTGAACCCTCGAACCCCATTGAGCCGATGGCTGTCAGCAACTTCAACTGCAGAGCAGATGCTCTGCAGGAACCTACTGCTTCTCCTCTTCTTCCTCCTCCATGTCATTGTCAAGAATCCGAAACGCGGCCAGAAACTACTACCGCTAGACGCCATGTCCATAATTCGCCCCCGAGGCTCAACGCCTAACTGCAGCCTGCTGAAGTACTCGATTTCCTTCATGACAAGCGATCCAACAGTACCGCGCGTGCCTACCTTAATAGGCGTGTTTGAAGCCATTTCTTGAGAGAACTTGTTAGGTGCAATGCTGGTTTTATACAGCATTTTGGTGGGTGATTGAGAGTGACATTTGAGGCTTTTTGGATGAAGAAAGAGTGGTGGGTTTTGTATCCTTTTCTCTATTGCTTTGAGTTTGGAGCATCTCTTTTCTTATGTTTTATAGTGTGTTTTTAAACATGGTTTATTCAAAGTGGACAGTGTGAGAGATTGCATAATTGGAGGTTTTAAATGGAGATGTGATCATCATATTCTCTTGTCTTGTACCAAAAAAATTGTGGGATTTTATGTTTTTTAGCAAATTAAAGTTTTAGCTTTATTAAATTCTTAGTGTTTTGGCAATTGTTTCTCCATGTGGGAACTTGACATCATGATCACTCTAATTGAGAATGATAATCATAGTTTTTGGAATGCTATTACTACACCTGAATTACCGCCAATTGGAAAACAAACCTAAATTCAACAGGTTACACTTTTCATAGCGGGAGAAAATTATAGGGGCTGCTTAATTCAGTTTTTAGTTTTACGAGAACGGTACAAAAACTCGTTTTGATAATTACCTTTTCACCGTTTTTGATAACTACCTATCATCTATTTCTTAACGCTTTTGGAATGTGTCATTACAATTATACAATACCAATACTCATTTGTACCGTCTGTTATATCATTACCTTGACCGCGACCGAAACCAAACAGTATTATGTGACAAGATATAATTGATTGATCACAATAATATCAATAATTACATATGCTTTCGGTCAAACGAGATTTCTTATCGCCAAAGCTTAGTACTGTAATTTATTTTAGGTGAAATTGTATTTAATGATCTTGGCTAGGGTAAAAGTTGATGGTGTATCCTATTTGATGGACCAAAAATGAGTGCTTTTTAGGTGAGGTGGTCCTGGATATTATTGCTTTCTCTACTACCTTTTGTTTTTTAAAAGTAGGTTGATGGAATATATTGATATATATATATATTCACTATTGGGCACATTGTGTGGTTTCAGGACTACAATTGATTGAACCCAATTGCGGGCAGTGAGAGAAATCATTTTATCAACTTCAATATTGTAATGCAATACTATTATTCATAGTCTAATCAGTGGATCATGCCTCAGCAATTCAATAATTTTCGAAGTCCGTATTATATAAGATGCTTGGCATGTTTGATAACCAGTTTTTGCTGGTTTGTTTTTATTTTCAGAGACCAAACTTGTTTGGTGGATTTTGTTTTTAAATTCAAAACCAAAAACACTTAAAACTTTTGTATTGGATTTGGTTCAAAATAAAGTAAAACCAAGACAAAAAAAAAGTTGATCTTTCTTGATCTTAACCCACAATTTTTGACTTTTTTTTTTCTCTCTCTCCTATATATATATATATATATATATATATATATATATATATATATAATTCATGTACTAATTGACATGAATAAAGACATAAAATATTCTTAGGTGGAGGTGACCTAAAATTCGATATATACAAGGTAAAAAAAATATTATTTTTCTTTTGTTGAAATGATTCATTACTGCTAATTGACATGAATAAAGACATTTTACCCATGGAGGAAAAATTTTTAAATTTCTTTTTTTTTGAGGATGAGTCATTTGTGCTATATATGAATAAAGACGTTTACCCGAGGCGAAATTTGCGTTTTAATAATGTGTATTTCCATATGTGTGTGTATATATATATATATATGCTATATTATGTAACAGCTGATAGTAGAGGAGGTGGTGTTGGAAGGAAGCCAAGTCACTAGAAAAATAAAATGGAGAGAATTAGCAAATTGAATTAAATTAGGTCAATTTGAATTCTTCACTAACGTTTTTTTTTTTTTAACAAATATTGTATTTTTACAAGAATAAAAGTAGGCATTTGATAGTGCGTTTCTATCTACTGAAAGCAACCAAATGCTCTACCAAGTTGTTGCTTTGTTCATCAGCAAATTGTTTTCCAAAGATTGTGTTTATACAATATCAATATATTACATCTATGATTCGTCGTCGCGGTATCGGTTTCGGTAACGGTATTGATATAACGACCTCGAACAATATCGGTATTTTTTAAAAATATTATGAACCGGACGATACATAACGTAACGGACGATGCCACGAACCAAGATTACACCTAGTCACCCCCACCGCAGAGCCCTCTTCACTCCTAAGCGCCTTGCTACCTCTCCCACGAATAGGCATATGTCAGTAACCCACCACAACACACACACACATACATACATACATATATATATATATAACACCACAATTCGACATTTCACTTTTAAAATGATTATTAATTTTTATGTCACTCTTTTTCCTCATATTCTAGAACATAAATAACTGGCTTAGCGTATTCCGGACCATCCTAATAGGAATCGAAAGTGTCATATATGATGCAACAATGAGTACAAACAAGGGAAGGACTCCATTTGTTGATTTTCTTTTGCTTCTTTTTTTTCCTCCTTCTGTGCAATTTTTACAAATGATTTTCAGCCTTGAACATCTTTATATCTAATCTTTGTGACGTCAGAATGAAAGCGAATAATCATTCTCATTCTATTCTTTGGTTAGAGCATCACTAAATATAGGATGAAATGAATTTTTAACCTCTATTAGGAATAGGTTCCGTGGAATAAATTTTCATTCAAATAAAATTGACAATTCCGAGTTTAAAATACATACCAAACGAAGGAATAGTTAAAATCCATTTCATTCCTGCGTACCAAACACGACTTAACTTCCAACTCCTGCTTCTGTATTTCTTTTGCGAAAAGCTAGAAGCAGAAGCTATGCCAAATAGATCGTTAGAAAGTACAGTGGGGAAACAAAAGACAGGTTAATCAAGTGCATGAATGAGGAGTTAGATCCAAATAATGTTTTCATATGATACAAAGTATTAGGTTTATACCCAGAGATTACGTGATACGGAAGCACATTCTATTAAGGGAATCCATACTGCATGATACACAACAATTTGATCTTTCAAAATTCTTACCCCAAGACCTGCTTTGTTAGACATAGTAGCCAAAAACTAACCAGTTTAAAGCTGACAACAATTCAAATGCAGAGCTGAGTGGTCCAAACATTGAATAACAATACTGCCGAAACACACAAGTGCAATAAACTACGGACACTTATTATAACAGACATGTGGATTCGCAAGCCTCAAAATTGAATGTTCCCTCTTATTGTATCGATTATTATACTCGTATATCTATATTATTTTCTCTTTCTTTTTAATACTTTTTGTGGTTTTTAATTTCTGTGTACATTTTGAACAAACTATGGTATACCAGGTAGATGGCACGAATACCTCAACTTCCGATGTGAGGCAAGCGCATGTTGTAGGGCAACATCAACTTCCGCACCTTCTCGGAACAATGAGTCATACAATTGACAGACAAACTGAGAGAGTTCCTCCTCATCAGCATCCCAAAAACGTGTTGACCGCTCCACACTTCTCTCAGGCTCGCTATCTTCCCAATCACTCTTGGGACTGGCAGGCTCTTCCTCTTCCTCTTCAACTTCATCCTCCCCAATCTCGAACTTTCCATTATCCCAAGCACTAGACTCGCCTGATATATTGAATGTCGTCAACGGCGTCTCTTGGGGTTCAACTGAGGAGCATATAACAGCTTTGGCACCCGAGTCTAGGAAGGCCTTAATTAGAGATGGAATAGGCCCACATGTACTGGTGCAAATTATGATTCTGTCCCTCCAAGCTCCAACCTGCAAGTTTTCACAACATATAATGTATTGGTTACATCGGCCTAAAGAGAAAAGTTAGCAATCTTTTTCAAAGAACTGACTTTGAGGATAGTAATAGCCTGATAGATTACCAAACAAACAGTGGCAGAAAAAAGATTAAGATTCTGTGACCTTAATTGACTAGATAATTTAAGAAACTGTAAAAGTAAAATAACTGTATTTCACAATCAAAACATAACATTCTAATAAACATTGGTTCTCTATTTTGTTAAATGCATAAGCCGTTGCAATAATTCCTAGTAGTTGTCTTTCCTCATTGTCTTGGTAATTCAATCCTAATAATCTTATTTTTTCTTGTATATTAGTATTACTCCATTCAGTTTAATTTCACAATTAAGAACATCTCATGGAAAACAAGATTTCCCATCTCTCTAAAATTCACTATCCAACAAACTAGAGACGTAGTTTCTAAGGCTGTAACTACCCTACGCTAACAATGATACTCTAGGGAAAATGTCATTGGAGAGAATACCATTTGAAACATTAACTCCCCAAGTTTCAGTAACTTTGTGCATATTACACAATTACTCCTCTGGACTGAGAACAATTTTCAAGTAATTCATTAATTGCGTAGGTCAATGTCCCCTTTATCGAAGAGTTTGTTTCAGCTACCCGTCAAAATTATATTGAAACTTTTTTCTGGTTTGATTAATTAAAAAAAAAAAGGTCCTCCTGAGAAGAAGGTTATGCTGTGTCACGATCACATACTTGAGGAAACCAACTCAAAGAACAAAAACATGTCATTGACTGGACCAAACAGAGGCATAGAGCTATTATATTATGAAATCAACTCATAATATTATATTCTTAACCAAAATCAATGACCAACCAGGTCCTTTTATATGGTTCATATAGAAGAAGAGAAGATGGGAGGAAGGATGAGCACGATGAGGAGGAAAGGTAAAGGATAGAGGTTCTGTACTTTTATAAGAGGGGAAGAGGTCTTTCTTTGCACAGCTGTGGAAGAAAAAGTCAGAGTCGATCCCAAATCGAGGAAAAAGACCATTGTACCTCTATTCCAATCAGAAGTAGGAGACAGACTATATAATCAGTTATTCCCGTTCCTGGTGGACAAAAATCTGTTCAGAAACAGAGTTTCATACTCATTCTAATTACGATTCAAGTAAATACTTCCCCCTTCCAAAAACAAGTGTCCACCTTTCCACTGTTTTGGCTATCCCAAAATATGTGTCCCATTTGAAAAGTCAATATAAAGTATCTTGTAACATTACCAATTTAACATTTATACAGTGAAAGTCTAGAAACAACCCAACTATAAACCATTACATCACAATGTGGGTCCATGGGTAAATGTGGTGATTTATTCACTATCAATACAATAAGAATCATTAATAGTCATCATCTTACAAAATTGGATTTAAAAAAAGAGACACTTAAATTGGAATAGAGGGAGTACCCTGTTATGATAATTTAGAATGAAATTAGAAATTACTTGAGGCCCATTACAATAACTAACAAACAAGTTACAAAATATACAGCGATGCCAAAATAAAATAAAAAATTTGATAAGTAAGTATTTTATAAAATAAAGGCACCCAAACGGGGAGTGCATGCCATTAACAAAAGACTCCTTGGGGGCCAAGAGAACCCAAAAATTCTATTTTCTCATCTATTGATTTACAATTACGACCCTCCACCTAACTAAATAAACAACAGATAAAGAACTCTTTGATCACCCCCGTAGAGGACTCTACATCCTCAAAATGACGCCTATTGCGTTCCAACCATGTACTCCACCATAAACAAAGGGGGGGCACCCTCCAGAGGGGCCGGGCATGTGAACCAATCAGCACGATCCTCCACGAAGCAATAACATCACGAACCAATGCCAACATCACCCACTGAACGCCGAAAAGGCCAAGAAGAAAACACCAACAGTCATGAACAACAGGACAATGCAAAAGGATGTGATCGATGGATTCCTCATCCTGTTTGCAAAGAAAACACTGATTGACCAAAAACATGCCTCGTCGCCTCAAGATGTCCAAAATAAGAATACGACCCCAAACCGCCGACCACGTGAAGAAAGCCAAAATTGGTATAGAAAAAAGGGTGCCATTTCTTGGATATAAGTTCACACTAAGTGTTTACTTTTATTCTCTTTCTCTCTCCTTAAGTATTTGTTTATGCCCATACGTCCTGAAGTTCGAGAGGTATGGCTGCAAAAGCTTGCACTGCAACTTGATTTTGCAAGTTTTTTTGCCTGTCTTATTTCGGACCACCATATCGTACCACTCTATCCTCTATCTAAAGGTACACTAATTTTGGTCTCACAGCAAGAATATCCATTGGGCATGTGTATCAACAGTTCCAACACAGGGACTAATGTCGAACATGATGCTAATATTCAGAATTATGGTAATAAGGTCAACTACCACAGAAGCGCTATTGACGATCCAAGAAGTTCAAGAGAACATCATTATCGTAGGAACAGATTAAAAACATATTGGTACTTCGTAAAAAGACAATATGACCATCCAGAAAGGCTCATCATACAACCAGCAAGGTTAGAAAAGAAAGGTTGCTGATTCCTTACTAAAAGAACAGTACAAAAGCACAAGATGAACATAATGGCAAACTCAAGGATGCCAAGGTTAGTGTTTAAAAGCAAACAAGTGAAACTGTTAAATCCTTCACTACCGTCTGTTAATCTAATAATTTCATAAAAAATTAGTCATGATGGAAAGGATAAACACCCTAATATTATCCTTGTTGCTTCCAGCCTTCCACTGAGATGGTGCAATGACATTAACAAAGCGATGCAATGGGTGTAAGCTCAAAGATCCAATATTTCTGTAGTCAAGAAGCTTGAGGTCAATTTTTTCCCCAATATGGGATATTGATCTTATAATTTATTGAATGGATGACCCATTGAAATTTTTTCAATGGGTGCAATGGATGACCCATTGCGCCCTAAAAGGAAAATAAAAAATAAAGAATAATTTAAAGAACCCAAAAAAGATGGGCTAATTTGTTTTCTTTAGTGTTTTAAGCTAATGGGCATTTGGGAACTTCAGAAAACCTGGATATGTCTCAATTTAAGGATCTAATTGTAACAATTGATTGATCTGGTTTCATTTCCAACTGATTTTTTTTAGGGTCTATCATCCATGTAACTAAAATATTAGTGCTACCTGAGGCCAACTAAGGGGATGTTTGATAACACTTATTTACCACTTAAATATAAACAGATTCAGCACTTAGTCAGTCAAATGCGTTTGATAAAAAATTTGATCAACATTGAAATCATTAAGTGCCACTTAAAATGAGGTAAAATTTTAAGTGACAGAGTCACCACTTAACACTGAAGTCTGTTGACTGAAAATTTATAAAAATATTTAAAAAATATTTTTTTTAAATACCACTTAAAAACCTTCCATACTTATAATTCAAATCTTAAAATTTTCAGTACCTAATCTTTCAGTTTTATCAAACAACACCTAAACTTCTTACGTAAACAAGGTCAATAGAATGTTGCATGTGTTTGTTCCACCCAAACAAGAGGTAAAAGTGGCGGTACTCGAGAAAGACCCAACTTTCACCATTATTAACCACAAATGTATAAAATTCATAAATCATAACTGGATCCAAAGACGTACCATCCAGCGAACATCATCAGGTGTTAAGTGCATAGAAGGGACTGTTCTGCGGAACATATATGCCCCAATTTCCTGGTCATCTTCCATAACCTTCACAAACCATCAGAATGATGATCAGTTGCATTGAGTTTCAGACTAATGACAAAAGAGATTCTCTAAAACGCAGAGGTGGAAATAATAGATTCATACTTGAGTTTGGCGACCTATATAACGGTGGACAATACAGCCGATCTGAAAATATGGACTAAATGTAACCAGATCAGCAACAGATGAAATATTGGAAATGGCAGATGCATCCTTCCTGTGCCGGCCCCTCATCATTGACAGCAAGCTAAATTTGACACTCTGTAGAAACTTATCCGCAAGTTCCCCAGGTTCAGCAACCACAAATACATCATTCTGCCAACTACAGAGAACACATCCAGCAGATTAGGATTTCAATCAAACTAAATTTACATATGAAAGCAAAATTGAAGTAAAAAGTAATGGGAGAATTTCACCTAAGTATTGAGCCACACGTGTCATTTTGGAGAGCCAAATGAATGATTCCAACCTGTGGTGAATTCTGTAGTTTCTCGTGCAATGATCGGACAAGCAAAGAGAGCTGCTTTGGTACTGTAGGAGACTGAGGTGGTGAAGAAGCTGTTTTTGCAGATTGAAATCCATCCAAGCTTAAAGGTGGGACTAAATCAATTCGACCCAACCTCTGAGGTCCAACATCAGGACTGTATAGAAGTGGGCTTGATGGAAAGCTTCCAGTGAAAAGAGGAGAAGTAAAAGGTGTTGGAAATGTTGTTCCTGGTACTGCCTTAAGGTTTCCTAATATCCCATTCACAAGAGATAATCTTATTCCATTACTAGAACAATATGTCTCAAGTGACCGAGCATGATGGAAAACTCTTCCTGAATCGGAACTATGAGAAGCTTCCACAAGTAGCACATTACGTCTCCAACCTAAAGAAGTGTGGTTCCCGTCTACCAATGTTATGAAACAAACACAAAAACATAAATAAAATATATTAAACCACAACGACATTGGAAATAACAAGACCGAGAGCAAGCAAATATAGAGAAACTACGGATATGTACCAGCATTTAACGCCTTTGCCTTGTTGAAATTCTGAGATTTAATGTTGTCCGACAGTTTCTCATCTTGCTGGTACTGAAGCAATTTTTCACACATATTCTTGAAGGCCAGAGAGTTGTTTTGGATGTACTCCTCTGTTGCAGCCTCTAACTTCAGCCAGACTGTTGGATCAGTCTCATCCAACTCCATGTCACAACGTTCGTCGACTGCAAGGGAAAATTAATACATAAAACTACAG
The DNA here is from genome assembly GCA_963922005.1 of Cornus suecica. Lineage (NCBI taxonomy): Eukaryota > Viridiplantae > Streptophyta > Magnoliopsida > Cornales > Cornaceae > Cornus > Cornus suecica. The sequence goes on along the minus strand of OY998241.1, from coordinate 53,936,909 downwards.
AAGTAAGTGTTAGTCCCAACTACATGAGGTTGTTATCACCATTCACTTTCTCTAGATTAAAGAAGCTGTTTTATTATAGTTAAGATTGTAGAATCTAGGGTTTGTTTGTAGAAGGTGAAGAAGAGAAAGAAAGAGAACGTGAATGAAAAGTGAGAGTTGAAAATTAGGTTTTCCCCACACCTCACATCTTTATATTATGTAGATAAAAGTACAATTGTGCCCTTAATGAATAAAAGAAATAACAACCAAATATAATAAACTCTAACACTCCCCCTCAAGCTGGAGCATACAGATTAAACATGCCCAATTTGGAAGATATGCATTGAAAAGTAGGACGAGCAAGTAGCTTTGTGAGAATATCACCCAGTTAGTCACTCGAGTAGATATAACGAGTAACAATCTGTTTTCGCATCAACATATCCCGAATAAAATGACAATCCACCTCGATATGTTTAGTACACTCATGAAAAACAAGATTGTTATAAATAAAGATAGCAGCCTGATTATCACAGTGCATTGGCATAGGAGTAGGAACACTAAAACCCATCTCCTGGAGAAGAGATCGAACCCACAACATCTCGGAACTAGTGTGTGTCATAGCACGATATTCAACCTCAGCACTAGAGCGAGCAACTACGGATTACTTTTTACTACGCCAAGTAACAAGATTACCACCAACAAAGGTGCAATACCCTGATGTAGATCGCCTATCAGAACGGCTACCAGCCCAATCAACATCACTGAACCCGACTACAGATAAGGAAGAAGAAGGTACAATAAGCCATTCCCTGACGCACCCTTTAGGTAACGCAAAATACGACAAATAGCATCAAAATGAGGTTGACGAGGCGCATGCATATACCGACTAACAACACCAACAACATAAGTAATATTAGGACGGGTAACGGTAAGATAGATCAATTTCCCAACCAATCGTCGATACCGACCAACATCAGCAAATAACTCCCATTGTTCTCCATCCAGTTTCACCATTGAATCCATAGGAGTATCAACAGGTTTAGAACCCAAAAAAACAGTCTCAAAAAGAAGATCAAGAACATATTTTCGTTGAGTCAGTGAGATTCCCTGATGAGAACGAGCAACTTCAATCCTTAGGAAATAACGAAGAGCATCCAAGTCTTTACTGTGAAAATGTTGACTTAAATGACGTTTCAACTCGGTAATGCATACTGAATCACTCCCTGATACGATAATATCATCAACATAAACAATCAAAACAATAGTACCAACAGAAGAATGACGAACAAACACAGAATGATCAGATGTAGAGTGCTGAAAACCAAACTCAATCACCATAACACTAAACCTATCAAACCAAGCACAAGGAGACTGTTTCAAACCATAGAGCCTTTCGCAGGCGACATACGAGGTGCTCACTACCAGCAACAACATAACCTGGTGGTTGATCCATGTAAACTTTCTCCTGTAAGTCTCCATGAAGAAATGCATTATTTATGTCAAGCTGATACAAAGGCCAAGAACAACAGGTTGCCACTAATAGAAGGACGCGAACAGAGTTAAGACGGGCTACAGGAGAAAAGGTCTCTGAGTAGTCAACTCCATATGTCTGCGTGTACCCTTTAGCAACCAGGCGTGCCTTTAGACGTTCAACAGTACCATCAGAAAGATATTTAATAGTGTAAACCCAACGACAACCTACAGTTTGCTTCCCGAAAGGAAGAACAGTAAGATCCCAAGTCTTATTCTTGTGAAGGGTACTCATTTCCTCATCCATAGCTTGTTTCCATCCAGACATAGATAAGGCCTGCTGATAAGATGAGGATTGAGGAGTAGAGACAGAGGACAAGATAAAAGCAAAAGATTACAAAGACAAGGAAACACAATTATAAGAAACAAAATTAGCAATGGGATGTTGAGTACAAGTACGTTTACCTCGACGTAATGCAATTGGCAAATTATCAATAGAAGTGGATGGAGGGACTAGAACCTCTGGTTCAGAAGATGTTTTGTCCGGACCACAAGAAACGACAGGCCGAGATTTCCTCCGCTGGTAAACCTGCAAGGGAGGATTTGATGACAGGGAAGGACTAGAAGGTGGAGTTAATGGCATTGGAAGAGTAGGTAAAGATAAAGAAGCCTCCCCCTCACGACAAGAGATCAGATCAAAGGTCAGACTTTGGCCTGAAGATGAAAATAAGCAGTGGACTAAAAAAAAGTGACATCAGCACTCACAAAGTAACGTCGAGACTCAGAACTGTAGCAACGATATCCCTTTTTAGTAGCCAAGAAAAACACATTTGCGAGCACGTGGGGACAGTTTGTCATGACCGGGATCTAAAATGTGAACAAATGTTACACAACCAAAAACACGAGGAAGATGAAAAGGAGACCGATCAGGATATAAAAGAGAGAAAGGAGACTTGTTACTCAAAACAACAGAAGGCATGTGGTTAATGAGATAACAAGTTGTTAAAACTGCATCAGCCCAAAAATGTTTCGGTACATGCATATTAAATAACAAAGTACGCGCAACATCCAACAGATGGTCGTGCTTCCGTTCAGCAACACCATTTTGTTGAGAAGTGTGAGTGCAACTAGTTTGATGAATGATACCACGATCAACACAAAAAGAATCCATGACAGACTGCATATATTCCAAGGCATTATCTAATCGTAGAATTTTAACTCTTTTCCCAAATTAAGTAAATATCTCATTATAGAATTTAGTCATAATACGAGGCAATTCAGATCTTTCTTTCATTAAAAATAACCATGTCATTCGAGAATAGTCATCAACAAATATAACAAAATAACGAAAATCATTCAAATTAGTGGTTCGAATAGTTAATCAAAAGACTCACTTTCACGACGATGACTACGACCAGGAAAGGAAATACGGTGATGCTTGCCCAACTGACATACATCACATTCTAAGACAGACACATGACTCAATGTAGGAATAGTTAATCGTAACTTTTTCAAAGATGGATGACTCAAAGGAAAATGCCAATGAAGGGGAGAGACCGCTGCACTCAAAGCTGATGACAAGGTATAATGAGGTTCACCAGGATCCAAGTAATACAACCCATCCTTCTCATGACCCGAACCAATCATCTTCTTCGTCCTGAGGTCCTGTAAAACACAAGAATTAGGAGAAAAAAGTTATGGAACAATGCAATGCCTTGGTCAGTTGGCTCACAAAAAGTAGATTAAAAGATAAGTTTGGAACATAAAGGCTAGAAGGTAATGATAACAAGTTGGTAGGGTGAAGGACACCTTTCCCACAAACAGGACGAGAAGAACCATCAGCTAAAACTATATGATGTTTAATAGATTGGAGATCAGAAAAGAGAGATGATATACCAGACATATGGGAACTAGCTCCAAAATCAATGACCCAAGAAGGAGAAGATTGGGCCACACATGCAATATTACCTGAATTGACCAAGGTTGCAGTTGATGTGGATGGAAGAGCAGATTGCAATGTCTAGAGGAGCTCGCTAAGCTGAGTAGTGAATGTATCACATGAACCAGAATCAGAAGTCACATGTCCATATATAGTACGAGACTGTAGTGGTTGTGGGATATCACCAACTGTAACCTGATGTGCATGCTCTGGCTTGCCATATTTCACCCAACAATAAGGCTTGGTGTGATTTGTAGCACCACAATGATCACACTTTCTATCACTACGTCCATTAGACCGTCCAGTACCACGATTACTACCACGAAAACCACTAGTACCACGGAAACCACCACGAGAACTACCACGGCCTGCAGTGCTAGAGACCAATGTAGAAGACTTAATAGAAGGTATAGTGGAGCTTTGCCCCAAAGATGATCTCAATAGTCGTGAATAAGCATTAGCCGTTGTAGGCAACTTTTCACTAGCAAGAATCTGGTCCTTGAAGCTACGAAGATCTATGTCTAAACCAGATAGTAATGAAGCAATCATAAACTCTTCCTAATACCACTTTTGTTGCTCTAAATCTATAGTAAATGGACGATGTCGCAATTACTGATCCCACAAATTTTTCAAAGTACTATACAACTCTGACAACGCTTTTCCGGACTGCTTAGTAGCAAAAATCTTCTCATATAACTCATAAACTCGAGAGTCATTACTCTGATGTGAAAATGACTCTTCAATTGAGTCCAAAATCTTCTTAGATGAATCACAAAATGTGACGGTATTAGCAATCTCTTGTTCCATACCATGCCATAGCCATCCCATAACAATACTATCCTCACACACCCAATCTTCAGTTTTTCTCTTATTGGAAGGAGACTCTTCAGTCAAATATTTTAATTTCCTGCACCCACAGAGAAAAACTTGAACTGCATGAGCCCAAGCAAGATAATTCACTCCATTCAATTTTTGTGAGATGATCGACTTAGGCATGTCATCATCCTTAGTAAATTGTGGTTTAGTCTCTGTCATGAGAACCTTTACAAGTCGAACTAAAAAAACTGAACACCAATAGGTCCGGAATCAACTCACAACCACTTAAGAATCTCCTCTAAGCTCCAAAGAACAACCTTTAGGATGGGTTTCACCAAGAAACAAGTAGACAAGAGTCCCAAACAGAAATCAGCAACAAAAACACGTTGTATTGGGCTGATACATCCAAAAAACAGCACAAAAAACTCCGTATAATAGGCTGATACATAAAAAAAAAAATTCAAAAAACTGAACCGCGCCTCAACAGCGTGTAAAAAACAGCCTCAAACAACCAAAAAAAGTCTCAACCAGCCCCAGCAAACAGTTTAAAAGAAAGCACCAGAAATCAGCTCAAATATCATCAGAAAACAGCATCAAACAGCAAAAAAAGTCTCAAACTGCTCCAGAAAACAGTCTTAAAAAAAACTCCAGAAACCAGCTCAAATATCATTAGAAAACAGCCTCAAACAGCATAAAAGAATAGCATGGTACCCTCATAAAAATCAGGAGATTCAGGCGAGCAAATTCCAATAATTTCTAATCTGCACATGCTGACATCAGGATCGCGTCAGAATGACGACAACATAATGTCAGAATCGTGTCAGAATCACGTCAGAATGATGTCAGCGTCAGAAAACTGAAAATAGCCTCTTCTGTTGATGGGCAACTGAGCTTGAATAATTTTGGTCTTGATTTGGCTCTGATACCAAGTTAAGATTGTAGAATCTAGGGTTTGTTTGTAGAAGGTGAAGAAGAGAAAGAAAGAGAGCGTGAATGAAAAGTGAGAGTTGGAAATTAGGTTTTCCCCACACCTCACATCTTTATATTATGTAGATAAAGTACAATTGTGCCCTTAATGAATAAAAGAAATAACAACCAAATATAATAAACTCTAACAACTATATAAAATATGAACTCTGGGAAAACAAGAAGCAAGAATACTGGAATTTAATCCAAGGGTAACCAAAGGAGATTGTTCCAACAAAGGCCAAAGCATTACTCACAAAAAGAACACCTCACCTGGATTGAACCGATAGTATTGTATCTCTGGAAGCATAGGAAGCAATGTGCTCAAAGCTTCCTCCACTCGATCTACTGAGCATGCACTCTCGATCAACACTTGCCCAGTATCCAAATAACGCCATCCACCCTTCCGAATCTAAAACAGCAGGTGTATATATTTATAAGGGGAAAAAAGTAACCACGACAAAGAAATCAATTACTTCAACTACAATTTTCAAGTCCATAAAGATGTCCTCAAAACTTAACAATGGATCAAAAACAACTTTACGAACTCAGGAAAATAAAATTTGTAGTTACCTTTGTTGGCACTGACCCACATCCAATGGAAACTAGACAGTCTATTCGTGTATCCGGCCACAAAAGTTGTGCTTCCCGTATTGCGAAAATAGTAGGATTGTTAGCTACAATAGCACCATCTTGCCAGCGATATACACCTGCAGAAATTAATACAGGAAAAACACCCTTAGGAACAAATGAAGTTCTATAGATTCAGGAAACAAAGACAAGCTCCAATTAATGAGCCACTGAAACCACAGGAAACGAATACCATCAGAAAAGTCATCAAGATAATATGGAGCCGCAGATGATGCTCTTATTGCTTGCCATATTTGATGCTTACAACTTCCAAGAAAAGCACTGCGTTTATATCCAACTTGAGCACCTGTTGTAGCTGCTCCTAGCCCACTGGTTGATGTACTTTCTGAAATTCCAAAAGGTACCTCTGGTGTTCCAGCAGGGTACTACAATTTTTGAAGGGGAAGAAATGTTTAAAAGCGACAATAACAACACTAGGCCCAAAACTCATCAAAATATCAACATGCACAAATCCCATTAACAGATTAAGGATGAGAAAATATCAAAAGAAACTCTTTGATCTTTTATTTTTTTATAAACAATTAAGAAATTCTCTTTATGGAACCTGGTAATTGCGGAATACAAATGGTTGGGCTGGCACCACGCTGACGAGAGTTGACACTACAAAAACCTTGGGAATGTTTTTCGCTGCTGACTCTATCAAAAGGTCTCCATCCTCTTCGGCACACATTTCCTTCAACAACCTCTCAAACTGATCCGCACTATGCTGCAAGACAATAAATGATAGCGTCTTTTAAGGGCATATGACAAGTAACATTACCGAGAGAAGGAAATTAATTTATTTATCACCATCCATTCACATTGAAATACCTGTTAGGTAAATAGGACTTAGGTTGGCAAACTTTGAAGAGCAGAACTAAAGTCTTTAACTTTTAGTTTAATTTCTAGCTTGGGTTAGAGACTTTAAAAAGTTAGTTAGTGTTAGTTATTACCTCTTAAGATAAAAAGAGAAATTGCAATCTCCAGTAAAGAGTATTTCAGTAATATTGATCTAGTATGATATTACGGTAAATTAACACACTGATATACTCACCAAATTAGGGTACATGCATGCATAATTAGGTTTTTCAATGCTATTCGTTTTTAATCTTACTTGATTCCTTAATTTTTTTTTGAACTTACTAATTGAAAACACTGCAGTACGTGGACGGGACGGCCGGACACAAATTGCTGACTTCTTGGATGCCTATTCTGGATAGAACCAACCTCCCAAGTATTGCCCAGACAGATAGAAGACATCTTTAATCACCAAGAGGTATGAGTTGAGGGACCATAGAAGGAATTTGGACTATCATCAACCAACTCAAAAGAAATTCTGTTTAATCGATGTGAATTTCAACAACTTTTTCCAGAAAAGCAGTAGCCAAGTCAATTTTAAGCACTACTACAAACCTTAGTCACTCTACTTTGCCTATGCATATCATGAATTGCCTATACAGATACTATCATACTACTACTAGCAAGAACGTATATATAAATATATATATTAGGAAGCACGGATACAAACACCGGACACGGATAACACAAGACGTAGACACAACGATTCAAAAATTCTCAAAAACCAAAAATCAAATATTAGAACAGCAACGTGGAATTGATACGTCAGAAAAACAAAAATAACATGTTATTATATATGTCCATAACAAGTTATGGTCAATTTTATCAAATAAATCTCTAAATTATAGCTTGGAGAATGATGTTTGTTATTCTTTTCCTTTTATTTTGTATTATTTTTCTAATTAACTCATAATATACTTTTAACTTAATCGAGTACATCCAATCCCGCCCAGTGTGCTTCTTTCATGACATGCCCTGGTCCCTGGTATCTTCCACCTCGCGGCTTTGTATTAATATATAGATTATGACCTGGATCAGATCGATTCTTTTTTGAATCTAGGTCCTTTTCTATTAATGCAAGGCACGTGGGCGCAGGCGGAGGAAGACTAGACAACGCTAAGGCGAACCATATGGCGGCCTCACCTCAAAGTATCCAAAACATGTCATTGTCGAGTCCATCACATGTCCTAGCTGTGTCCAACCACAACATACGTTAATCAAATACCAGGGTACTTCTAGCCATGTTCGACACGCTTCCTCTGCCCTGCATGTGCTACAGGTGTCCGATATCACCAAGGTCCACAGAACTCCAGGAAAAGTGTCTAAGCTTCCTAGTTCTACTACACTCAGATATCCATCAAGAGCACATTTGTGAGCTTTATAGTAGATCTTTAATTTTCTTTTTACATTCATCATTCTAGCATTAGGGAGAGTAAATTCAGGTGTTGACAGCTGCTAATGTGCACCCGATCAGATAGTTCAAAACACACAACTAGTGCTTGAGATTAGTATCACTAAAGAAGCAGATATGTGAAAGTAGATGTTGATGATGAGCGTACAGATAGCCTGGAGACATTTTAGAGAAAAAGGGTTTGGTGCTTTTATTCAAGAGAGAACTAGAAGATTCAGGTATATTATGTTAACCTAAGATGAACTATCTTTCTCACGTTTGATTGATAAGAGGACGTTTCCGTAACCCGTGATCTGACTCAAGAAAAAAGTCTGACTGAGTTTGATTGCCCATGACCTGTCCAATATTGAGGTAGGGTATTGACCGTGAAAAGAGATCCGTTTTGGCTTTCACTCGATGATAGTTGTCATTGTAATGTAAAAGGTTATCTACCAGTATTAAATGAAAAAACAAGGATGACTACCACATAGTAAGGTGACACTCGATCCATATCTATATTGCACTAGCTCGCCTTCCTTCTTCACCAATGATTACTTAAAATAGAGAAGCGGAGCTAACTAGCATCTCTATCTACATAAAAGTCCAGACCACAGAATTTATAGCTAGCTAGTTATAAATTCAAAAGGTTGTTATTTTGGTCATTAGATCTACCTATTCACTCTCTCCTAGGTCCAGACCATGGACAAACTCTCCATCAAAGCCTCAGGCAAAAATAGAAAAGTAAATAGCATAGGTTAAAGGGAGGGGACGTATAACCCCAAAAGGGTCTAAAGGAGAGGAATGGTAAAGATACAAATGATAGAAGAACACATACACAGCAACACAACTCTTAACCATCAACCATCAACCATCAATTACTCTAAAAAGCTGAAGAAGAGATGTAACTTTTATATTCAAATCCTTCAACATTAAAAGAATGACAGAAATGTAACATATAAAAGAAGATCTCAAATAACTAACTTCGACTCTAATCTATTCCATTAAAGCTACTATCCTGATATTTTTATTTTAGGGAGAAACAGAAACCCCATTTTGAGGCGAACATCATTTACTATGGAATGCGAAGAGAGGTGACATGAATGGGATAAAAAGTATTCCGTACTTTAGAACCATGTACAACAACTCTGAAACTCTGTGATGAGCTTTTGTAAATCTGGTCAAACTTTTCTCTCCATGTTGCTGCTTCATTGTCCTTTGGCACAGGTTCGGCAAAGACAAGTTTCCCTAAGAACCATTTCATCAAAAAGGAATGAATTACTAAATGAAATCAGAAATCACTTAAAATGTCATTTCCTTACTGCAGTATGCTCACCAAGTTTCTTGTATATCTCTTCACACTTTTCCAATGACATTAATTTGATTCCAAGAGCAACAGCAAGCATACCACCCGTTGAAGTGCCACAAATAAGATCAAACATCTCATGTATTTGCTTCCCAGTTCCCTTTTCCATTTCTTTTAAAATCTGCACAGTTGCCAGACCTTTCATGCCACCTCCATCCATTGTAAGTATACGCAATCCTTGCTTTGGAATTGGTCTCCCTCTAATAGCACGCCGCAGATTCTCATTCTCCCCTAGGATGGCATATAATGGAGAGACCAATTTGCATTAAAGTGCAAACAATCTTTATAAATACAGAGAATATACCATATGAAGAAACAAACCAAGAATTGCCAAAGCACGAGCTGCAGCTTTAGTTACACGTGGCTCGGATGCAAGTGTCAAGCGCATAAGAAGTTCTCGCAAACTTTCCGAAGTAACAAGAGTACGCCGGTTCTCAAAACAAAAGGCTAAATTCCCAACTGCTACTAAAGCTAACCTTTGTACCTGATACAGGATGAAACTTCAGTTTTAAATGCTGCAAAATATAAAGGGAAAATATATAAAGAAAATTATGATCAGAATTTTATCAACTTGCCTCCGGTTTTTTATGAGCACATAACATTTTCAATGATTTTAATACATCCTTGGTCAGCATCTTTTGAGCCACTGTATCAGATGCAAAGGCCAAGTTGACCACAACTTGCAACACAGAAATTAATTCTTCCATGGCAACAGATTTCAATACTCTTTCAATGGGTTTCATAATGTCACATTTCATCAACTGCATTGTCACAGAAACATCTGAAGCAAGAGATGAAAGGGCGGAGCATGCTTGTTCAACCTGAGAGAGAGTAGAAATATCTAAACAAAGTGTAGTAAAAGCTACAATGCGCTCACAAAAGTAATAAAAGCTACAATTCACTCACAAAAGATACAAGGTGCTCACGTACCACATGGCGGTTGTCACTACTTATCATACTTATGAGCTGTCGCACAGCATTCTCATCTTTACCAACAACTACACGGTTTTCTTGGTCTTCCATAATCTTTGCCAGGGTAGACGCTAGCAAAGGATGATGACAAGAAGAGAAGCGGAATATCAGAGAGAAAAAGGCACTCATTTTGTGTCGAGCTGCACCAAAATAAGAGCTGTTCTCCATCTGCAATCACCCCCGAGGAAAGGTATATATTTAAGTAACAAAGGCAAACTAGGCACAAAAATTGCAAGATTGATGTGTTGTCCAATACCTCTATTTGCACGTTTACCGACCGAAGATTGTCATCAGCCTCAATCCTGATGTTTGCAAGGGACAAGTGACGAAGTTTGTGTAGCGGTAAAATATCAGGAAGGAATTCAAGGGGATTGCCAAACAGCCTAAGAACACGTAACTCAGACATAGCCCTGCCATAAACTGAAAGGAAGCATTAGGGCAAGGAGAATTTTCTAGGCACTGAAGCTCATTGAGAAAGTAGGTAAAACAAAAACGAGGGCAAATAAAGATTTTCATATGCTAAGGAATTGACCTGAAATCTAGAAGAGGCCGGACCAGCTTGTTGTGTTCCAGTGACAATTCCACCAGTCCAACACACTGCCTCAGTTCAACTGCATACAGTATTCAATCAAGATTAGTTTATTGAAGATAGTTCTAGAACTTAACCATAATACCTATATTGTGCTTGTTTTACGTATTTTTGTTGAAATGCTAGATCATGACACGGTTCAAAAGGCGTAATATACTATCTACATAGAATAATAATATAGACCCTTATTGCTTGCTTACCAGGCACTGAAACCAGCATGTTGTTGTCAACCGTCAGCACTTTCAAGTTTTTCAGCTCACCAAGCTCAGATGGCAAAACTGATAATTTGTTGTTATCAAGGTATAATTTCTCAAGAAGTGGCAATTGAGTTAACTCTACTGGCAATACCTGCCGAGAAGTATGTAAGTGCTTATAACTAAATGGTTGATTCAATTATGTGCAAACAACATAAAAAAGTTATACCATATGCATAAGCTTGTTGCTACACATTAATGCCTAAACTTTTTGACAACTAGTCACCTAGAAACTCCAAATTACACAACCAGTCATACATTTCAGACATGCAGATAAAAGATTTGTGTGAAATATGGGACTATGCAACCACAATTCGGAAATAGGATATGTAAGTCAGTGAGCGATGATGCCTAGATTCACGGGTTACTCAACAAGAAATAATTAATACACAATGGAAGAATTCACGACAAGAGGTTTAATACCTAATTGATTCTACAATCCACCCTCCCAAACAAGTAAATAGCTCTTAAGATCCCTTTTAATCATGAAAACAAAATGATATCACCCCATGAAGCTTCCAAATGAATCATCAATGGTGATGGGGATGAGAAATCTCATGCAGAAAACTCCACACTTGGGTAACGATAAACCATTCCCCTGTTAATCCGTTCAGTTCAAATGGCTAAATCTTCAATAATTAAGGTTGAGGTAGGAGAGAACAAAACGACTATCATCACCTATCTCTAAAAATTGTTCAGGATGAATGAAGGAGCTTAGCAATACCATATATTTTATGCCAGAATCAACTTTTCTTGGAGGGATTAGATTTGAATTTCGACACCATACCAAAATTGAAGACCTCCTGAACTAAATTTATCTAGGATGCACTAAATGCCACAGTGGAGCATTAACACTCTGATATTTCATTTAGTAGCTTGCTTGGTGTCCATTGAAACCACTTAAAGGAGGGAGAGGGTCAACACGAACAACAAACCAACTCCAGAAATTTATAGATAACAGCATGGAAGTGTTCATTAAGTTCAACTACCATTAAAACTAATAGTTTTTGGACATTCTACCTGCTCAATTGCAATATGACTGACTTCCCGGTAAATGATCATTCTGGGATGGAAAAATGAAGATAAAAAGGCAATGTTTCCTTCAACATATTCAATTGTCCCCTCATTCTCAAGCACCAACGAGCATCAATGCATATTGCAATCTAACATCAAATCCAGGAATTCAAATTTCAAGAATGTCTCCATGCTAAGCAGTAAGATTTATCACGAATGCAAAGAAATGTGAAATAATTAATGCATAGAAACCCGAATTTTCCAATTCAAATAATGCAATGCAACAATTTGGGTTGTCCTAGTTGACAATTTAAATGCTTGGAAAAATACTCAATGCATACTCAAAATTTCAATTTAAACAAGAACGAAAATAAATATACATACTTGCCTTCACAAAAAAATTAAATAAATAAAGATTGATGTGAACACTCACCAACAAGCCACAACTACACAGGCTGAACACAGTGATGCTCTTCCAATGATCGGCATAACCCATCACCCCATCCGCACCACCCGACACCGACGTCCAAAAATTGGACTTCAACAGCCTCGTGAGCACCCCAATTCCATCCATCTGCTGCCCGGCACCGCCAGCCTTCGACATCGTCACCGACCGAAGTGGCTCTCTCCGCTTCGTAACCTTCATCTCCACCCCGACATTGCCCTCATCTTCCTCCGGCGATTTCAATTCAAGAACCACGGTGTCCTGCGGCAGAGGCAGCGCCACCATCAGCTGCGATTGTAGCCTCAGCGCCACCTGATCTTCGTCGTCGCCGGCGGTCCAATCCAGATCAATTCTGAACCCTAGATCTTGATTCTGCGGGGGCGCCGGCGATGTTGAAGTCGGCGACGACGGTGGCGGAGGACGGCGATCCTCGACAGCTTCTTCGGTGCCGTAGTCTAACGTCAAATGGAAGATCTCTGAAGGTCGCTTCCAACCCAATCCCCAAGACATTGTAGCGAAATTCTAGGGTTTTCATGCAATGAAGATCGGATAGAACTCAATTGAGGGATTTAATCAGCATTCGCGTTGAAGGTTTGAAGAAGCTTTGTGTGAGTAAGATTAGGGTTTGAAGGAGAGATTGTGCTCAACATTGATGACAATATTAGGGCTATATATTTGTGTATGTGTGTGTTTCTTGGTGTATTAGTGTGTGTGTAGAGAAAGAGAGAGAGGGAATGTAAATGGGAATATGCAGGTCAGATTGTGAAAGTGGTTGCCACTGTAAGTTATAAAGCTGTTTCTTTTTTTTTTTGTTGATTTTTGCAATTTGCTATTGAACCAGAGAGGATGAAACGACGTCATCTCGGTCAAATTTTGATTAATATGAAGACGACTTGACATGATTCATGGTTTGGTGGTGGTTGTCCTAAATTTTTTTTTTTGAATAATATTAAATCTTAAAAATAAATATCTATTGAATATTACTGCTGTTATTATATTAAGAACTAAATAAAATAATATAATTAATGTTATTGATATTTAAGAACTCAATAAAATAATGTATTGGACAATATAATGAACTTTACTTGGGATATAAAAAATTGAATGAATCTCCTTCAACCTCAGTGGAGAGCATATCAAAGTCTATAATTAAAAAATAACTAAAAATATTTTGGAAGAAAATAATAACAAATTATTATAGCATCATGGATCAGAATTCACTAGTGTAAAATTGTGAATTAGTTCAAGTATGAACTATCCATTTGACTTTCAAAGGAGTTAGTATTTTTCTTTGCAGTGTATTCATTAATTTATTACCTTTGATGAGATGTTGAACTAATGATTTCATGAATTTTCAACACATTTAAGTTTAAATTAGGCTACCTGTATGATGATATTTACCAATTTGACTTAGTTAAATGTGCCACTCAAATCTCTTTTAGTTTGTTACTCTACACCTTTTTATGAAATGAGAGGTAAAACAACATGCGATATCCTTTAATTATTAATTAACTCTCATTTCTAAGCGCACCATAATGCTTAAAAATCCACCTTATAATATTTTCAATGATATTTAAATTATTTATTATACACACTTAATTTAATACATGTTAAATTTATTCAGATTAAAAATAAGAGAGGTAATTGTCCCATGCTCTCTCGTATATTCTAGAACCATTTAAACAATTCTTTTCATCAAGAGGTTCAACGTCGGCAAGCAGCAATTGACCGTTGTCAAGGACACAACATGATCACCCATTTGATGTGTTAATCATTCATTTCCAGAAGTTATCACACATTTTAATTTTTCCTGTTTATTTTATCTCATTATATATTTATTACAGTACTCACATCGTAGTAACTTTGGTGTTGCGCAATGGGATAAGAAGTTTTTTTGTAATGGATCGAATACTTTGCGATACATTCTATCTCATGCAACGCCTTCTTTAAAACCTGATAGCCTACCCGACTTTGGACTCGGAATCCTCTTGGGTAAAGCACGCCGAAATGCGTGTTTGGCGTGACACCGCGGTAAGGATAAAAGTATCAGGTCTGCTAGGGCAGGATAATGAGTCTATTTACTAACATGAATTAATTCCTATTTTCGGTTTTTAATTCCTGAAATGAAGAAGTAAAAGTAAAATCTTGTTTCCCAATTTATTTTTACTTTTGCCCTTAAGAAAACGTTTCCTCTATTTATTTAACCACATTTTACCAATGACCTTGTGGTCTAATGGTATTTTCATTCCTCCCCAATTTGGAAAAGTTCAAAAAAAAAAAAAGGACTTTCATGTGCTTTGCATGAATAAATTAAAATACTATATATAAATAAAAAATTATAAATAAATTAAATAATAAATAATAAATTAAATGAAATAAAAATTAATGAATAAATAATAAATTATAAACAAAAAAATTAAATAATACATAATAATAATAATAAATAAATAAATAAAATTATAATAAATAATAAGAATTTAAAATTAAAAAATAGTAATAAATAAATAAAATATTTTTATTTTTCTTACAGTAAAAACATTAGTACCAAACAGGCTTCCGGTTCAGACTAAAAATATAGCACATATTTTTGTTATGCTTCAACTTAAACTTTTTTCATAGTTTGTATACATTTTTTACTTGCAATTTTATCTAAAGTATGCTATTGTTTATGCAATATTTACAAGATAGTTGATTTCATTCGAAAAATAAAAAGTAAAAACAAATTTTTTTTTGCTAAATATACTTTCAATTTTTTATTTTTGTTTCTAAAAAAAATTAAAATTTAGTAAATAAGATTTTACTTTATGTTTCTCTTATAGGAATCAAAATCATAATTCTACTTTTTCAGAAAATGGAAACAGTAAACATTTCCTATTAATAAACAGACCCAATATCAACCCAAAAACTTAGGCTCATAAGTGAGATTAACATCCACTCATTTATATACTTAATCACTTTCATATTCAAATTTGATGTGAGACAAGACCCTCCAATACCTCTACCCCCGCGATGGCACTTTGAAAGAGAAATTTTTATGTGAAATCATAAGTGTTGGTGATGCATGCCCAAGTGAGTGCTTGATGTGACACATAATTAAGAATCAAGGACTAAGTCTGCTAGATGAGGCTAATATTTATCCAAAAATTAAAGTTGATAAGTAAGGCTAACCTCCTCTAATACCTTTACCCCTGGATTCCACCTTTGAAAAGAAATTCGAAGAAATGTTATAGATTAATAAGATTGCTATTTTGTTTCTCAAACAAGTGGCAAATAATAATTTGAAGTCACAAGTGGGTACATACTTTATTCTTTATGAAAATATATAGTTATAAAATGGTACAAATAAAAGGAAAAAATCTGCCTAAATACAACATGTGTGTGTATTCCATAATATCCTTACTTGGCTTTCAAATTGAGTGCGTGAATGGTGTCAAGACAACATGCAACAATAATTATACAATGAATTAAGAAAAAGAAAGAAAGAAATGGAGGACCAATTCAATTCTGAAATGTACTCAATTCACGATGCTGATAGAAGTGGGCGTTTCATAACTCAATAAATAAACGCAATTTTCTGAAAACTTCATTCTCCTATTAATTTTGATCAAAAAGGCCCTTGCATTTTCATAGTGCTTCCTGTACTATTGATCTTAATACAATTGCCATCATTTGATAATTAGATCCGTTAATTGTATATATAAAGTCCTAAACTTTTATGCGATTATGAATCACAATTTCCTTTGTACACACATATAACTTATAAGCATTATTTTAGTAAATGTATGTACATATATATATATGTGTGTGTTTCTGTGTGTGAAATCATGAATTCAATAAAGAATGCCAATGTTCCAAGTAGAGAACACCATATTAAGTATACAAGTATTTGACTGCATTTACAAAGGCCCGTTTGGATACAGAAAAACAGTTTTTGTTTTTTTACTGTTCACCGAATTAAAAAAAAAACACGTTTGGCAAACGCGTTTACTGTTCACTTTTTTTTCCCCAAGAAAACTGTTTTATGTGAATAGTGTGTAAAAGTAATAAAAACACCAAATACAACTTTTAATTATTTTTTGAGTTTTTTCACTGTTTAGGGTACCACCTCTGCCACCGCCCCCACCACCGCTGCCACCAACCACCACCAGTTGCTGCCGCCGGCCCCCACCACCTCCGGTCGTCGCCGGCCGCCGGGCCCCACCGCCGCCACCTCCGGCTGTCGCCAGTCACCCACCACCACCGCCCCCCGCCGCCACCGGTCACCGCCGCCCACCACCGCCGCCCACCAATACCATTTTATTTTTCAATACAAATTTTCATCCAAACACTTTTTTGTTTTTAATTTTTTGCTGAAAAAAATAAAGACAAATACAAAAACAGTTTTTATATTTGAAGATAGAAAACAAATACAAAAAACAGGCTATCCAAACCACCCAAACTTTTAACTTCATCGGAATATAAAACTTATTCCAGTAAAAGAAAAAGGGGGAAAATGATAGAAAAGAATTAGATTTTGGGATTTGTATAGCTGGTCTTTATCTTTGAATCACTGTAAAGTGACCATGTATGATGCTTTAAATCAAAAGTTCATGCCTGTCCCACTTGAATAGATATACCATACCTATATCATTTTCAAATCTTGCTTTTCTGGGTTTTTTTTTTCGCCTACACTCACTTTACTCCTTTTATTTCAAACAAGGATCCTCTCCCGCCTAATCGATCTCATGTTCTTCCTTGCCATAATCTACGTTTCTAAATGGTCACGTCGATTAAGATATACAACTGCATAAAATTTCCAAGTGCATGATGGGCATGCTTGCAATTATAATATATACTAGTGCTGATGTGAATGTTTATGTACTATCGGATTGAGTTTCACGAAAGGCTGGAAAGAGATTTCTCGGGAGAAGGTCCAAGTTACTTCTATCTCCAGTACAATGCAGCATCACTGCTGGAGAGGATTTTTTTGGCGGGCTACACCCCTTGTTCTAGGAGTAATATGGTCGAGAATTCGATCCAATGACTAAAAAATGCAACATCCAACAGCATTACATTAGCACCCATTTTCCTCGTACTTCGTTTCTATAAGAAACTAAGAATGATTATATTTTTTACGACATTGCGATAGGACCTCACTCCCCCCCTCTCACAGTTACCTGTCGCATGTCGGAAAGCCTATCATCGTTCTTTCTCTAAACACGAAGTTAAAGAGTTACCAGAAATAGTAAAAATTATGGCATTCTAATAGCCCATCCAAATTCCATTAATAAGAGTTTTTAGTGTTTGCAGCACTTTTAATAGAGACAGACAGGTCAGTTTTTTTGGATCTTCCACAAGAATTTAATCATGTATTAAACAACCTACCATGAGGTACTGGCCAGCCAAGCGAAACTCATACTGCAAGAGCTGTAATCATCCTCGAGTGAAATCCAGCTTCCTCTCAGCCATGTAAAAAATGTCTCTTACTGCCGTCTTCACCTCATCGCCCGCAAATATATATTCAGTTGCATTCCTAGCAAGCTGAAACATTTCCCGCTTTCCAAGATCTTGGTAATCAACATAAGAAACAAGAATCAGTGATGATGCGGTAATAAATTTGTATTTTTTAATCATATGCGCGAGGAAGTTGATACCAACCAAATGCTGACGAGGCAAGGCTGTACTCGGCAGAAAGACTAGTAGAGAATACCCCTGAATCATCAGTGCACAGGACAGTTGGATGCTTTGCATTGTACAAATCAACTGAGTTGCCAGTAAATCTTGTTATTAAAGTGATGTGAATTTCATAGAAAGAAAATAGATAAGCAAGAAATGGAAGAAAAGCTAACCAAAATGATGAATTTCAAGGGATAATATTGTTGCAGTGCGGATGTTGGATGTCAAACATATCTCAACCTGCAAGGATGTCGAAGGGGAACAAAGAATTATAAAAGTTTAGCCAGCCAAACATGAAGAATGAATGTAAAAGCTTAGGAAGAGTATGATCATGTATATATGGCACTTTGGCAAGCACTTTTGCACATTTTGGTGACCATATTCTTAGAGAGATGAACAAGAACATTGTCTCGCCTCTCTTTTTTCTTTCCTTTGCTTTTCTAATATTGTTCCGTTTGTCAACAATAAATGTTTTCCTTGGAATTTTTTCGGTGTTCAATAGAATCCCCACTTTGGCTGCTAGAAAAATCTGCCCAACAATCTTTTAGGGAAATAAAATAGCTAAAAAACAAAGTACATGGCTTATGGAATTTTTGTTGTTTTAAGTCATTTTTCGAAAGATATCCCCAGATGATAGTCATGTGTACTAATATAAGCATATATGTACATAAACATAAACATACACAACACCATATATGTATACAACACCTCTATACTCACATATACTATTTACTCTTGTATTTGCGTCTTTTTGTGAATTTGCCTACATATTTTTTTTACATACCCAAATACATATACGCCTACATCTCAATCCATATGCATACACAAGAAGATAGGGGTCCTCGCATCTAAACGCTTACTTTCCAGGAATTGGTAAATTATTTTGGAAATTCAAAACATACACAGGAAATTAAGAAAAAAGAAAGATATTTTCTCATGTAAAGAATTTAACACAAATATATTTTGAGACATGTAACATCTAATCTTCAAACAATTGGAGCTCATATTGCAATTAGCAAAGGATGAAAGCGATTACTAACAGGAAGTCGTATTTTTACCTAATTTCACAAATTCACAATTCCATCTCCATATTATTCGAGGAGAAAACTAATATCACGAGTAACCTAAAAGAAAGCATAGGATAGTTTGATTGAAGTTCTTGGATCAAGTATACATTTGTCTGGAGGAGCAGCAATAAAGGCGAGAATAAATCCATCCAGTTCCCTTACTCTTTCCTTTCCTTGGCCTTACCCCTTCGAGGAACTATTTAATTTTCCATTCTAATACTCTATCCGCTTATTCAGGTCCCACATAATGGAAGTTAAATAAAAGAATAACTACATGAAATGGGTACAGGTATCAAACCGGAATCTTAAGTGATTTCAGCTTTCTCCATTCTTCCTCTTCAAAGCAACAAGCATGGCCAATTCTTTCAGGAAGAAAGTCTAACATCGCTTGGATTTCCTTCCGATTTGGTACCTACAAGCACTAAGTTGCGAAAATTAACTAGTCACAGCTATTCCTATTGAAATTGAGAAGACAAATCCAGAAAAAAAAATATGAAAGCACTTAAACAAAAAAATGCACCTCTCCACAATGAAGAGTGATGGAGAGACCTTGTTCCCTGGCAAATGCTAAAGCCGGCAAAAACGTGCCCCTGCCATGCGAGCTAAGTGAATTCTCGAGGATCAAAGCCTCTATAGAAAATCTAATATAATAAAGGAGGCATGCTATGTAAAATTTCTGAGAGTGAAGTACCATTCACCAACAGTAGGCTTGCCAGAAAGGTCAATACCCACTACCCCCATATCTCTCATTTCCACCGCAAGCTTAACCTTTACATCCACATAAAAGAAATTAAAGCTATATAGCAAAAAGAATTTATTTGTATTGCCCACCGAACCATGTACGACCTCAATAAACAGCTTCCACTTACTGTTTCAATTGCAGCTTCAGTAGTTGCACGACGGTCAATGCTGAGTAGAAGTCTAACATATATCTTCTTTTTAACAGATCCATTACATGAATCACTCATACTCAACTTACAAGGAGCAGAATCAACATCAACCTCACTGACAGACTTCAAACCCTCAAGTACCGCTTCCATATAAGAGCGCTTGCTCATCCCTATAGAATCATTCCTCTGCATACCCCCCAAAATTAATAAATATAAAAACAATAATAAAAAATATAAAATCACAAAAATAATTCCTCTGTGATTTAACCCACCACAATCACTTTAGAACAATGTTATACTGCCTATTCTCTCAGACAACAATCAAGCCTTTTCCCAATCAATTACGGCCGGCTAAATGAATCCGATGTTTCTCTTCCCCTCTTTTTTAAGGTCATAGCCATGAACTAATATCTCTAATAAACAGCAATATTAAGGGACATTCCTTCTTTTCATTAAAAAGCTAAGGCCATTGAAAAGCAATTCTGGTACCACAGTTTAAGTACCTTGGGTGTTGTTCTTATCTCCAGATAGACAACATTCTCGGCAGCAAAATCTTCAACAACCTGTTTGCGTAGGGAAATTGGTGAATTAATGTTTAAAACATGAATAACTATATTTTTAGAATTGGTGTTCTCATACTTCTTTTGTAATTCTGGAAATAGTTTTATGGTCAGTAGTAACAAGGTGAATCAGATCAAACAGCTTAAATACTTCGTGAAGCGAACGGTCGTCTGCAAGAGAGAGAATATGAGTTCTTCAACCAAGTTAGATTATGGGGAAAAACCAATGTCAAAAGGGATATCAAAAAGAGAAAATGTGCGTACTTTTCAGGATAACACTCTCTATCTCGGAGAAATTTATGGTGCCCTTTTCACCCAAACCTCTAGCAAGTTCACTGTCCACAAATACAATCCCAAAATGTGTAAGAATGAGATAAAATTAACTGGGCAATTTTCACAACTACAAATTTGTACTTTTTTCTCTTTCTGGGTGCTAGGAACTGAACCATAAAAATCATATATGAAAAATCCATAACATAAATAACGAAATGGAGTTGTATTGAGAGAAACAAAACTTTGTTCTCTGCTAAACAAATTCCATCCAAAAGAATGAGAAAAAAAATTAAAAATTAAAATTACATATCTAAGTAAGCAAGTGGAATTGGAGTTGTAGTGAGAGAAACAAAATTCTAGCAAGTTCTGTTAAATAAATCCAATCCTAAAATGAGTAAAAATGAGATAACATATACTGGGTAATCTTCAAGGTACAAATCTATATACTTTTTCTCTAGAAGTGAAATGCTTTAAACTATATATACCTATCCACGCATTTGTATAGATAAATAATGGAATGGGAGTTGTAGTGAGAATAAATGTTGATAGAAAATATATAGAATTAAAAAATCTAGGAAGTTTCTGTCAAACAAATTTAATCCAAAATGAGAATGAGATATAATTAGCCCGGAAATCTCCAAAACAACAAAATTCTATACTTGTTTCTCCTTCTCGATGGCAAGAACTGAACCCCTAAAAATATGTTTACATCTATATAGTTAGATAATAGTGAAAAAAAAAAAAAATCTAGCAAGTTCCCTGTGCAACAAATTCAATGTCAGGATGTCTAAGAATGAAATTAACTGGAAAATATTCGAAGCAACAAATTTCTTTTTTTTTCACTTTATGGGTGCTAAAACCTAAAACCCCTAAAAACATTTTCATAAATCTATATCTATAAAATTGAAATTGGAGAAGTAGGTAGAGAAACAAAGCCCTAGTAGGTAATCTATTAAATAAATCCAACCCCCAAACAAACTACAAATGAGATAATATTAACTGGGTAATCTTCAAAACTACAAATCTTAATACTTTTTTCTGGGTTCTAAAACCTGAAGTCCTAAACATACACACACACACACACACATAAATATATATAGATATAATGGAATTGGGGATGTAGCGAGAGAAACAGAATTCTAGCAAGTTCTCTCTGAATAAAATTCAATCCCAACTGTGTCACAATGAGTAATGTTAACTGGGTAATCTTCAAAACTAAAAAAAAATTACATTTCTCTTTCTGGGTCCTAAAACTGAAACCTTAAAAATATATATACACAAGAATATAGATTGATAATAAAGTTGTAATTGTAGTGAGAGAAAGCATACAGTAGAGTGGAGTCCCTGATGGAACCATTGAGGTGAGCGTGTAGTTCCACCTTAGGCATCGACACATACCAATCCATCTCTACTATTTTATCTTCTCTTTTATACTGATCGCTGTTGAGATATACTAAAGCAAAGGCAATGAGGCATGTCTTATATAGACTTTGTATAATAAGTAGTGGTGGAACTTTTGGGGTAAAATAATGAATATACTTGCGGATAATTTTTGTTTTTTTTTTAAAAAAAAACATTTTATGAATGTAGAAGAAAAAGGTGGGATTTAATAAAAAAAAGTTTCAAAAAAATTTACGTGAACTTAGAAAATGTAATCCCCAAATGATCTACTGATATCTAAATCCTAGAGATTGTCTTCCGAGGATGATACACGAATCGGCCCCACAATTCGTGTAACGTTAAATCGCAAACTAGCGAAAGGGTGGGGATTCGAACCCACACTCGGTACACTGGATACGGTTCATCCAGACATCGAAGGTTCGTTATACCAACCAACTCCGCTACGCCCGTGAGAATAAAAATTTACATCAACTTGTTTTAGAAAAATTGACTCTTAGAACAAACATTAAAAAAAGTTTAACCACGTACCCACGTATTGTAGTGGAGAGTACGAACTTAAGACATGAGTAAATGATACACAACACGGTAACATAACATGAATTAAAATGGTTAGAGTTGAGCATAAATGGGTTTAAGTTGTATAAAGGTTGACCTGAACACGATCCGAAAATATTAGTGTTGTGTTTGAGTCAAACTCGAGTAACCCGAACAATCCGTTTGACCCGATTATATTTATATTTATTTTTTTTTCCCTTCTCTAATTGGTCATGGGTTGAAATATATCAAAAAATTGTAATTGAGTCCTATCAAATTCAATTTTATTTTGTTAATAAACAAGTTAAACCGTTCGTTTCAGTTAAGTCGTGTCAAATTCAATTTAATACTTATGATAAATAGGTTAAACAGTTCATGTCGTGTACAACCCGACACAAAGCCAATTATTAAACGGATTACATTGGTTGGGTCGGATTACTTGTTTAAAATAACGGGTTGGGTTAGTGTTGAGCATATTTCGAACGTGTATTAACCAGATATTTTTTGACTCGATCCATTTAATAGACTACAATGTCTCAACCTGACACGAACACGATCCATTGATACAAATTGTCACCCCTAGACACAAGTATTATTTATTTAAGGCAAATGTGCGTAAAACCACAAAAGGCCTAATGACCAAGCAGTACCAGACTGATGAGTCCAAAATATATACATTTTTATCCCCAAATTTATATGTGTTAGTTGGAAAATGAATATTAATATTAATTTTTTATATATCTTAATTTGATTCATATAGGTATAAATATGAAAAAGAAAAGGAAAATAAAGAAACAACTATCATTCTCGAACATGTTATTTCATCCGACCACATTCAATGGAGGGCTTCTCATTCTTACAAAGAAGTAAAAGAGAAGAAAAGGAAGAAAAAGAAAAGTGGTTGAAGAAATGTGATTGAGACAAATAATTGAAACTGTAAGTTTTATTTGAAAGCCCATTCATATTTGAAATATCTTTATAAATATGGATTCACATTCAAGTGAAAAAGGAGTTCCGAAGTTTCGGAATTCGGGGAGAGGAAGAAGCAGAGCGGAGCAGTGGATGATCTTCATCCAGGTTTTATTATTTTAATTTCTTGTTTTTTATTTCTTAGTATCATGTGTAGCTAATTCCTCAACTAAGGTTGAGGAGGAAATCACCATTAATGAAATAAAATTTAGTTAATCTTATTAAGTTCTATTGTGTATGATTTTGGTTTCATAGAATTAATTATTTTAAATTCATTTCATTATAAATATCATGTATTTATAGTAGTTAAGAATCCCTATTACAATTATTCTAGCTTGGATTTGTGATTATTAAAAGTAAAAATCTTTGATCTTATGTGATCCATTAAAATTGCATACATATTATGTTTAGGCTTTTACACTTTAAAACGAATGGAAAATCTATCTTTTGAATATATATTATATAAGTGTGTTATTGTTAAATCCCAAGGAAACAATAAGATTGATTTTTAAATTGCTACTCTAAATTTGGAACTTGATAAATGATTAGTTAGAACTTTATGGATTAGTGACGGTAGAATCCGATACCTTAGTATTTTTTTTCCGATTAATCTCATTATTTGTATTTTGTTATTTGCTTAGTTAGTATACAAAAACTCATTCAACAACCAAAATCTGACTGATTAGGTTAGATTTAGATTAATTTAAGTTTAATTAATTTCTTTCCTAAAGTATTTATTTGGGTTCGACCTCGTTCTCGCATAACTTATATTATAATCGATTCGTGCGCTTGCGAGTGAAATAAAATTATTTTAAAACACACACCACGGACCCTACCTTTCAAATAAGAGGTCTAGGGTTAGGGTTCAAGCCTCCTAGAGACAGGGTGTGTGAGTTTTTTAACTTTAAAAAAAATAAAATGTGCCTAAAACCTCCATGAACTATTATCAACTTGCACTAAACTACTTTGAACAATAAAAGTAAACATTTAAGTTCTTAAATTTTTTAATTATTGTATTTTGCTCTCTCACAATTGCCGAAGTCAACCTTTCGTTTAAAATTTTTACAAAAAATATTATAATACCCCATTATTTAATTAATTATTAAAGTTATAAGATATCACTAATATTAAATTACTGATATAACCTCTGTTATTTATATTCTCTCATTCTCTTAATTTGGCCAAGTTATTTATATTCTCTCATTCTCTTAATTTGGCTAAGTCACCAACATGCAGTGAATGTTAATTGTTGTGCTTCCATCTATTTTACCATTGAATATCATAATAGTCAACAGTTGATTAGGAGTATAATTAATCACTGAGTCTATGAGAATTTTATAACTTAAAAATACATCTAATTGGTAGACGTAACATGTTTCTTTTTCTATTTTTCTCTTTTCCCTTCTAGAATGTTGCAATTTTGAAATTTTTTAGCCGAATTGTTAAGATAAGATAAAATAGTTTAATTGGTTAGCGTCTGAAGCATATTGAGTGGAATTATTTAATATACAATTGTCGCACTCTTGTCATTAATCAATCATGCAAATTGCAAGAGCATTGGAAAAAGCAACCTCAACAAACAATAATATAACAAAATTATATTCTACACTAGAGTTTTCAAGTTGAAACTTGAAATGAAAGAAAAAAAAAAGACTTGAACCATATTCTAAATTGATTTGATGATTTTAGGAGTTTTATTAAATTGAGTTACGAGTATAAACGACCATTGTCTAATTCATTTGATTATTTTAGGAATTAATAATTTTATTCACACCCCTTCAAGTTTGTCATAACATCAGTTACACCCCTCAAGTTTATCAAAATTTAATCATATCCTCTCATAGTATGAAATGTTTAAAAAACTTTTAAACCAAATATTCCTTAAATTAATTTAATCCTAAAATATTTTTAATCATATATCCAAACATATATTCAATCCTAAATTATATATTCAAACACCGCGCAACCCGCTCCTTTTGATGGTAGTTTCTTAGTTGTTAGTTGACTAATGAAAAAAGTAAATGTGTTTTTATTGTAAATGGTTCAATTTAGTTGAAATTGGATTTTGGAAAATGGGTATTTGATTTTCAATCCATGATTTCGGTTGGACTGAAAAGGGTTAATAGCAAAAAATCCCCCTCAACTATATTCTCTCTCTAACTAAACTCTCTGATGTGCACTAAGCCCCCCGAAACTATATTTTTCGTGCTGAAACCCCCTCCCACCAAATTATAGTTTTTTCTGCACAGTTATAACACCGTTAAGTGAAATTGCACTGGGATCTCCTGAAGTTCTTGTTAATTTCGCTCGCCCCCTGAGATTTCATTTTCCTTGCAATGACACCCCCTTGAAGGGGTGAAATGACCGGAATGCCCTTGTTTTGTCTCCCCTATTTCATGAAATAAATATCTAGGTGGTGAAATTACCTCCATGCCCCAATATTAGAACTTTATAATATTTGGGGATATTTTCAAATATTTTTTTCAAAATAAAAGTTAAAGAAAAGATGTTGGAAATATTTCAAAACTTTTAAATAATAATAATAACTAATTAATATGCATTACTTGAAGTGTAACTCTAATGAATATTTCAAAAGATATAGAGTAAGGAGTTATAAATATTTTCATATTTTTTTAAAAAATATTAATTAATTAATATATATTAATTAAAATGTAACTCTAATGGATATTTCATAAAATATGGAATAAAGATATAAGACAAATATATTTCGGCAAGCAACAAGTGTTAACCCTTTAAAATAAGATTATCAAGAACTTGTAATCCATGGATTCATTTAAAATTGAATGGTCTAGTTTTTCGAATATTTATCAAGATGAAAATTGTAGGTTGATCATTTATTTCTTAGTTTTCATTCAAATTTTTATTTTTGAATGGTTTTTTTTCTTGTAAGTATTATTATTATTAGTTACATAGTTGTCTTTCATCAAACAACAAGCCACAATCATTATAGAGAATCTCATATGGCCAAATTTTGTTCAAAATATTTTCCTTAAATGAAGTTGGAGCCTTACTAGAAGCAGTATGTGACATAGAAATTCAAGTGAGTGGCAAAATTGTTACCTTAAAGTTTCAATGTATATATGCGGTCGTAAAAAATTAGTTCTTAGAAAGTGAGTAATTATTAGGTTGAAGATTTGGAATAGGAAGTCACAAAATTTGTTCTTAACGATTAACACTTGTTGCTTGCCGAAATATATTTGTCTTATATCTTTATTCCATATTTTATGAAATATTCATTAGAGTTACATTTTAATTAATGTATATTAATTAATTAATATTTTTTAAAAAATATGAAAATATTTATAACCATTTACTCTTTGTCTTTTGAAATATTCATTAGATTTACACTTCAAGTAATGCATATTAATTAATTATTATTATTATTTAAAAGTTTTGAAATATTTCCAACCTCTTTTCTTTAACTTTTATTTTGAAAAAAATATTTGGAAATATCCCCAAATATTATAGGGTTCTAATCTTGGGGCATGGAGGTAATTTCACCACCTAGATATTTATTTCATGAAATAGGGGAGATAAAACAAGGGCATTCCGGTCATTTCACCCCTTTAAGGGGGTGTCATTGCAAGGAAAATAAAATTTCAGGGCACGAGTGAAATTAATAGGAACTTCAGGGGATCCCAGTACAATTTCACTTAATGGTGTTATAATTGTGCAGGAAAAACTATAGTTTGAGGGGGTTTTCAGCACAAAAAATAGTTCAGGGGGTTTAGTAAGAGAGAGGGTATAGTTCGGGGGGGTGTTTTGCTATTAACCCGACTGAAAAAGGTATATTTTATCTCTCTTTATTTATATATATATATATATGTGTGTGTGTGATATAGGCTAATATTACATTAATGGATCAGAAATACACTTTCATTAGGTGATTGATTTTGGATTCTTTTTATAAATGTGAGTGCAAGTGAAAATGATGTGTTCCCACCTCCCATCCCCACCCTAGCCCAGGGATTTTCTCAAGCATTCAAGGGCATACTTTTTTGGTGTATAAGTTCCAAGAGTGAACCCCTAAAATGGCAGAAAGAAGGGTTTTCTTTCTTCATTTTTTCATATATTTATTTTTTTCTGGGAGGGGGTTTGTGGATGTTGTGAAGAGTCCTTGTATCATTACAAATCCCTTCTGATATGATATAAATCTTCAGCTATGGTTGTATCAGAATTTAAACAGCATTGTGACTGTAACTCCTTACCACTCGGCTATTTCCACCATCAATATCAATTTTTTATATATATATATGTGTGTGTATTTTAGAGAGAAAAGGAGGGTAGAACTTGAGGGGATGGGTTAAATTGATAAATTAGAGAATACCTGTTTTCAAATCATTTTTAAGGGTAGTTTAGGTATTAAATTAAAATTTTAGGGTAAAGTCATGGTTTATGGATTTAAATAATGTGTGTCAATAAAAATTAGGCGGTTGATTGAATTTTGACAAACCTAGGAGAATAAGCTAGGATTTCCATCACATAAGCTAGGATTTCCATCCATCAAAGATGTCTAATATTATGTTTGGTGAGGATGGATAAGAGAAGAAATAAACCTACATTTTGAGTTTGATGGGATGAAAAGAAAGACAAGATAAAAACATCTCTCATTCTTTTATCTTTCTTTATAGGGTCAATTTTTCGGTGAAAGATGAGGGTAAAAAAATTCAGAACCATTTTTTTTTTTGACTTTTCACTCTTCCTACAAAATTTGCTTACACAATATATTACTAACAAAGATAAATTACGAGACTACTTCACATGAGTTTGAGCAAATTATCTACGAATGGAGCTTTTAATATTTGGACAATACTTAAGTCCTATTTAACGAGGATCAACTTTGTTTTCTCGGCTGATGTGATCCAATATAATTTGGATATATAGCTAAATCTTTTTATAAAAGGAAATGAGATATAAAATTTATAAAAACAAGAATTAGTGTTAATTTATTTTCAAATTTTTTTTGACAACGTGTCCAAATTATATTGAATCACGGGAATGACAAAGTTGGTCCTCATGGGACATGACCTAAATATTATCCTCGATATTTTAATTACTTTGAATTTCTTTAATATGTATGTACATGTGAGTTTTCCCGGCCCATATAAAAGCCTCATCCCGACCGTATCGATCCATGAAAGACCCGAGATGATGATCCGACCACTTTTTCAACACCACAACCCGACCAACACGCCAGCCTTGTGGTCCGTCCCGAGATTCGACCGCCAGGCCCATCTTGTGGCCCGACCCGAAGAACATTCTAGAAGAAACTTGAAGATTCTATAATGGACTTGCAACTCAAGATAATGTTATAGAATAGTGACAAAATAGTTGACGTGTAAAGTAAGGACAAAATTCCAAAGTAGAAAATGTTGCCCTAATGGGCCAAAAGCCCATAGGAAAAATGTATATAATTCAATGAAGAGTAATGAAAAATGATCTTTTTTGTGTTGTGCAAATATTGTATCTACACAATGGCGCCGTCTATAGGAACTTAGGTCATTTCACCGACCATCTTCCTACCTCGAAAAGCTGAGCAAAATCCAGATACCACCACCAAACCTTCCGATATCATCTTCTCCGTCCTAGTCAAGCCATGCCGGTGATCAGATCCCATTCGGAAATACAAATCCCCAGCGACAGACAGCCGAGCGCTCCACCAAAGATCGAGCACCTCTTGCAACAGCTCGTCGAAGCGGACAAACGAAGCCAAGCCGCCGAAGCAAGAAGCCTGGCGATGGAGAGAAGAAGCGAGGAGCTCTTGATGCGATTGAATCAGGCGACTATCCCTCCGGTAGTTCCCGATCAATCTCAAATCCAAGAACAAGCCGAATCACGGGAGGAGCACGATGAAACCTCTCACCGACTAGGCGAAACCTCGCCCGCAGGCGAAGTTCTCGTCACCGACGAGCCTCTGACATTGCAGAAAGTTCAGGAGATGATGGGGGAGTTCCAAAAGAAGGTCATGAAGGATCTAAGGACCCGATCTACCGATGGTCAGGCCCTCCAGGCCTCTGCCGACTCAGTTCAGTCACCATTCACTTTAGAAATCACCCGGGAACCCTTCCCCAAGAAGTTCGTCATGCCCAGATTCACTCCCTATGATGGAACGAAGGATCCCGAGGAGCATATTTACCAGATCCACCAAAAACTGACCATGTATGCCAAGAACGAAGCCTTGTTGTGCAAAGTATTCCCGACCAGTCTCGTTGACGCGCCACTCCTCTGGTTCAGGAAACAGCCGTCGAGATCCATCGGTAGCTGGCAACAACTGTCCGACCTCTTCGTGGCCTAGTATTTCGGGAACAAGAGGCAAAAGAAGACCATTTCGAGTCTCTTTACTATGACTCAGGAAAAAGGTGAGTCCCTCAAGAGTTTCGTGTCCAGATTCAACGTTGAGTCATCTTCCATCGACAACTGCGACCAACACTCAGCCGTTGAAGCCTTCAGGATGGCACTGATTCTGGGAACCAAGTTCCATCAGTCACTTGTGAAACGACCACCCTCGTTGAATTGGAGAACTCAATTCTAGAGCTTAGGGTCACCTAAGGATCAAAGAGGAGGAGGCAACCCGGCAGAAGAGAGCGGCATTGATCAATGTAGAAATCAAGTCGAAGGATAAGGTTTCGGATACATCCTAACAACCTATTAATCGCAAGCGCTCAAATCCCCCGATCCCCGCTTCATCTCAATTTCCTCCACAACCTGAGAGATGTGCCAGGTTCGAGGAGAAGATCACCCCGTTGAAAGTGACCCTTGCCAAGCTTTTCCAGGAAAATAAAGCCATAGGGATCTTCCAGACCCCTCCCCCAATCAGACAACCCCTCGACCAGAGGGATAGATCAAAGCACTGCGCCCTCCATAGTGATTTCGGCCATACAACGAATGATTGCAAGAACCTGAGGCGCCATGTCGAGACAATGATAGCTCGAGGAGAGCTAAAAGACTATGTTCAGAGGGATGGTCCAAGAGCCCATCAACCCGCACAAAGCAACCAACGAAATCAAGCCCCAGCTCACCCGGTCAGAGTCATCAATATGATCCATGGAGGACTCGACGCACGAGGCGGCGAAGGGTCGAGATGATCACAAATGAGAAGGGCATACCATGTCAGCAGGATAGCCGGGATAAACGAAGTCCATCACCGAACCGGGCGGTCTCAGATACATTTCTCCCAGGATGACCTCCGAGACATCCAGGTCCCACATGATGATCCATTAGTCATCACTCTGATGGTCTCGGGATGTCTTGTCCGAAGGGTGATGGTTGATCCAGGAAGCAGTGCCAATATCATGACCAAGTGGGCTTTCGACAAATTGGAGATCGACCCAAGGGACATTTTGACTTCCCGAAATCCAATTACCGGGTTTGACGGAAAGCAAGTCGAACCCCTCGGGGAGATCAGCCTGCCCGTGTTAGCGGCCCAGAGAACTATGTCCGAGACCTTTGTAGTGGTGGACATGAAGCCTTCTTACAATCTGCTTATGGGAAGAGGATGGATTCACAGGATGCAAGGCGTACCATCAACTCTCCATCAAATGATGAGGTGCGTCGGGCCAAATGGTTATGACATAATTGATATCAAAGGGGATCAGGTAGCGGCCAAGCAATGTTACGCCATCACTGTCAAAGGAATAAAGGATAAGCCCGATCGAAAGAGGTCCCGAGAAGAGGATCTCGACCAACAGCCTAAATCGTTGCAGAACCTCTGCAGCCAGTATCTGTAATGCCCGACCAACCCGACAAGGTCACTTACGTAGGTACAAGTCTCACCACAAGTAAATTAAATGAACTAACAACATTCTTACAGGATAATCATGATGTCTTCGCGTGGGAACATACTGATATGCCCATCATCGACCCCTCCATAGCCCGATACATGTTACCTGTTGATCCAAACGTAAGACCTATTCGACAGAAACAGAGACGAATGGAAAGCCAAATGAACCAGATCATAGCTGACGAGGTGTCAAAATTACTCGAAGCCGGGTTCATCAGGGAAGTTCAGTATCTCGAGTGGTTAGCCAATGTGGTGGTTGTGCTAAAAAAGAACGGGAAGTGGCGAGTCTGTGTAGACTTCACCGACCTATACAAAGCCTGCTCGAAAGACAGCTTCCCCCTACTCAAAATAGATCAAATGGTCGACGCTACCGCGGGCTACGAAAGAAAAACTTTCCTGGATGCGTACTCGGGATACAACCAAATCCCGATAGACCCGACCGATGAGGAAAAGACTTCCTTCATTACCGAGACATGTACTTATTGCTTTAAAGTTATGCCTTTCGGACTAAAAAATGCAGGAGCCACATTTCAGAGACTGGTGAACAGGATCTTTAAAGGGATGATGGGCACAGTGGTCAATGCCTACATTAATGATATAGTTGTCAAAAGCAGAAAGAGAACTGACCACTTGGAGCATCTCAGAAAAGTGTTCGACACCCTGAGGAAACATGGAATGAAACTCAATCCGGCCAAATGCTCCTTCGGGGTGTCTTCGGGTCAGTTCCTCGGGCACATTGTCAATCGATCAGGCATACAGGCCAGCCCGACCCAAGTGAAGGCTCTGCTCGAAACAAAAGAGCCAACCACTCACAAAGAAGTCCAGATTCTAACCGGAAGAGTTGTAGCTTTAAGTAGATTCATCGCAAGACTGACCGACAGATGACGACCCATTTTTCAGGCGATCAAAGCAAAGAAGGGAGAGATATGGGGGCCCGAGTAAACCAAAGCCCTATCCCGATTGAAGGAATACATGCTCAAGCCTCCCATTCTTGCGACGCCCGAGCCCGATGACGTCTTACTCTTGTATCTGGCAGTATCATCAATGTCAACGAGTGTTGTACTCATCAGAGAGGACGGGAACCACCATATGCCCATTTTCTATACAAGTAAGGCGTTAGCCGATCCCGAGACCCGGTATAACAAATAAGAAAAATTAGTTCTATCCCTGATCAACGCCAAACGACGTCTCAGGCATTATTTTGAGGCTCACCAGATCATTGTTCCCCCTACCACTCCTATTCGTGTGCTTATGGTGATGCCCGATCTCTCCGGAAGGATCTCCAAATGGGCCATTGACCTGGGCATTTATGATATAACCTATATTCCCAGAATCTCGATCAAGGGGCAGGCCGTGGCCGATTTCCTGTTAGAAGGAGAAACCGAGGAAGCCGATCAGCCTATCGAGTTAAAAACTTGGAAATTATTCGTAGACGGCTCGGTGAGCGCCAATGCAGTAGGCGTCGGGCTGGAAATCCATACCCCCGACGGGACTAAGTTATAGGCCTCAATGCAATTACAATTCTCAGCTACTAATAATGAGGCAGAGTACGAAGCAATCATATCGGGCCTGAGCTTGGCCAGGAGCCTGCAAATACAATCCCTATCCGTATACAGTGACTCCCAGCTGATAGTCAGACAGATAACCGGAGAGTACGAAACCAGGGATCCCAAAATGGAATCTTACAGAGCCTTAGTAGTCAAAGAGTCCGAAGGTTTTCAAAAGTTAACGTTCAGCCAAATCCCTCGGGAAAAAAACTCCTCCACTGATCACTTAGCTAATCAGGCATCTGTAGCCGGTGAGGATATGACCCGAGTAGTACTGACTGACTTCATCACTACACCAAGCATTCGAGAGCCCGACGAACTGATATGTCTAGTTCCCCGAGAGCCGAGCTGGATGGATCCCATAATCAATTACCTCAGTGTCGGGACGTTACCCACTGATAAGGCAGAGGCAAGGAAAATCAGAATGAAGTCAGCCCGATACTCGATCATCTAGGGACAGCTCTACAGAAGATCTTTCTCGGGTCCATACCTGAGGTGCGTAACTCCTTCCGAGGCAGAGACAGTAATGCAAGAGATACACGTTGGAGCATGTGGAAACCACTCGGGAGCCCGGTCTCTTGCCCACAAAATCCTATCCCAGGGTTACTTTTGGCCCTACCTGTCCCGGGATGCAGAGGAGTATGTGCGTAAATGCAAAGCCAGTCAGATGCACAGTGACGCTATACTTCAACCACCAGAATTCCTGAACCCGACAATCGTTCCGCATCCTTTTGCCCGATGGGGGATGGACATAGTCGGACCGCTCCCAAAAGTCATCAGGTCAAATACCCATGTACTCCTGGCCACTTACTACTTCACCAAATGGGTTGAAGCCGAGGCCTATCCTTCTATAAAGGGCAGCCACGTAGTCAAGTTCATATGGAATCACATCATCTGCAGGTTCGGGGTGCCTCAAACCATCATGATGGACAATGGCACAAATTTAGACTGTGAATCGGTCAGGTCGTTTCTGGCCGAGCATGGAATCAATCAGAATACCTCCTCGGTAGGATACCCACAAGCCAATGGACAAGCGGAAATGACCAATAGTTCCATCTTCAACACCCTGGCAAAGAAACTTAAGAAGGCCAAAGGGGCATGGTTGGACAAATTACCAAGAGTACTATGGTCATATAGAACCACTCCCTAACAACCAACCGATGAGACACCTTTTGCCATGGCATATGGGGCAGAGGCCGTAATCCCGACAGAGTATGTTGTCCCGACATTGAGATCAGTGGCCTGGGACGAGATAACAAATAGCCAGCGCTTGGCTCACGAGCTCGACCTACTGGAGGAGAGGAGAGAAACTGCCAGGATAAGACTGACAGCTTACCAACAATGGGTCAGAAATCACTTCAATAAAAGGGTGAAAAGAAGATGATTCCAAGTCGGGGATATGGTCCTTAGACGAAAGATCGGGCACGTGGGCAAGTTCCAAAAGCCATGGGAAAGACCCTACACCGTCACTGAAGTGATAGGACACGGGGACTACAGACTGCTCAGGAACTCTAATAACAGAAGGGAGCCCAACACACAAAATGCATCTCGACTTAAGAGGTATTATCCCTAGAAATACTTTGATTTAACCACTGTAAAGAAAGGCCACTAGAGCCCAAAAGATTGCAATAAAAGTTCCATTTCTCATCTCGACGAGTATCGAAATCACTATGATAATATAAATTTGAAAACCTAAGTGTTGCATCCTCTCCATGGGCCCAAAGTGCCCGAGAGATCATCACAGACCCACCAGTGGTCGGGTTTTACAAATATCAATTCTAAAACCTAAGTGTCGAATCCTCTCCATGGGCCCAAAGTGCCCGAGAGATCTTCACAGATCTACTAGTGGTCGGGTTTTACAAATATCAATTCTAAAACCTAAGTGTCGAATCCTCTCCATGGGCCCAAAGTGCCCGAGAGATCTTCACAGATCCACCAGTGGGTCGGGTTTTACAAATATCAATTCTAAAACCTAAGTGTCGAATCCTCTCCATGGGCCCAAAGTGCTCGAGAGATCTTCATAGATCCACCAGTGGTCGGGGTTTTACAAAATATCAATTTGAAAACCTAAGTGTTGCATCCTCTCCATAGGCCCAAAGTGCCTGAGAGATCTTCACAGACCCACCAGTGGTCGGGTTTTACAAAATATCAATTTGAAAACCTAAGTGTTGCATCCTCTCCATGGGCCCAAAATGCCCGAGAGATCATCACAGACCCACCAGTGGTCAGGTTTTACAAATATCAATTCTAAAACCTAAGTGTCGAATCCTCTCCATGGGCCCAAAATGCCCGAGAGATCTTCACAAATCCACCAGTGGTCGGGGTTTTACAAAATATCAATTTGAAAACTTAAGTGTTGCATCCTCTCCATGGGCCCAAAGTGCCTGAGAGATCTTCACAGACCCACCAGTGGTCGGGTTTTACAAAATATCAATTTGAAAACCTAAGTGTTGCATCCTCTCCATGGGCCCAAAGTGCCCGAGAGATCATCACAGACCCACCAGTGGTCAGGTTTTACAAATATCAATTCTAAAACCTAAGTGTCGAATCCTCTCCATGGGCCCAAAGTGCCCGAGAGATCTTCACAGATCTACTAGTGGTCGGGTTTTACAAATATCAATTCTAAAACCTAAGTGTCGAATCCTCTCCATGGGCCCAAAGTGCCCGAGAGATCTTCACAGACCCACCAGTGGTCGGGTTTTACAAATATCAATTCTAAAACCTAAGTGTCGAATCCTCTCCATGGGCCCAAAGTGCCCGAGAGATCTTCACAGATTCACCAGTGGTCGGGGTTTTACAAAATATCAATTTGAAAACCTAAGTGTTGCATCCTCTCCATGGGGCCAAAGTGCCCGAGAGAATTTCACAGACCCACCAGTGGTCGGGTTTTACAAAATATCAATTTGAAAATCTAAGTGTTGCATCCTCTCCATGGGCCCAAAGTGCCCGAAAGATCTTCACAGACCCACCAGTGGTCGGGTTTTACAAAATATCAATTTGAAAACCTAAGTGTTGCATCCTCTCCATGGGCCCAAAGTGACCGAGAGATCTTCACAGACCCACCAGTGGTCGGGTTTTACAAATATCAATTCTAAAACCTAAGTGTTGCATCCTCTCCATGGGCCCAAAGTGCCCGAGAGATCTTCACCGACCCACCAGTTGTCGAGTTTTACAAAATATCTATTTCAAAAAATTAAGTGGTGACCACAGGCCCGACGACCGTCATTCTTTATTGGAAGTCCCAAATCAAAATCCCGACTATTATTGTCTGGTGTTATTATTACTCTTACCAAGTCACAATTCAAAGTCCCGACTTTTATTCTTGTATCAAAAGGAAACAAGTATGGATCACACAGATCCCAAACAAAATATGAATAAATAAAATTTATATTAAGGGCCCCGATGGCCAAGGATGATACAATGAAGCGACGTCAATTGTTACAAACACAAGATAAAAAAAAAAGAACAGGGAAAGGGGCAAAAAGCTAAAGGAAGAGCCCTATTCCACCGCGGGAGGATCTCCATTACCACCTAAGCCTTTGGTCCCTAGGGACTGTCCTTCCGTGGCTTCAGGCTCATCCATGCCAGAACGAGAAGGCGGAGCAGGTAAGTCGTCCTGAAGGAATTCGCCAAAGGCCAGGTCCTCAGGTTCGGGCTCAGGATCATCATACGGAGGCCCAACTCCTATGCTGCGGTCAAGATCCTCAATAGTCGGGATCTCCCTGTCCTCTTCAGGCTTTTGAAGCTATGATATGCATTCCCTCCAACCCTGCTCATAACGGTATTTGCAGGTCAGCACGAAATGAGATATCATCTGGTTACCACCCTTGTGGCACATCTCTACCCGAGATCTCTCCACGCCCAAGGCATTCTCGACTTTGACCTTCTCCTCAAGCAACTTCCGTCCCGAAGTTTTTAACTTCTCTACTTCTTCGGTCAGGGCCTGCACTTGGAGAGTTAGAGCTTCCCGATCCTGGGCCTCCCGATCATCCATCTGCTCAACTTCCCGAGCCTTGCCCTCGGGTCCTGAGATCGTTGCCTTGGCAGCTGCGAGTTGTTCCTCAGCTAAAACAAACCTATATGTCAGGGACTGAATCTTGTCGTTAGCCTACTTGACCTCCTCCAGAGCCTTGGCACATCCAGTTTTATTGACCTGAGCCTCCCGAGTCAGGGAATTTATGACCCGAGCATCATCCTCAAGCTTACAATTGTACGCCTGAGTAGCGTGAAACATCTGGAAAAACAATTTAGCAAAAAAAAAAAAAAAAATTTAATTACCTTCATTGCAAGCTCGGGCCCATTCAAGGCTAAGCTCATCCTGTTATACCGCCCCATCACCAACCTATCGGCCGGGGTCCATACCCTTAGGGCCATCTCCCGCAGGGCTTCCGAGTTCCCGATCGTCTGATCCCCCACAGACAGGTATGGATGGCCCTTCCTAGTATCCAGCCTGAACCGGGGCCCATGGGGAACATCTTTCCCACTTTCAGCAGCTCTCTCTATCTCCCTATAATCTTGTTTCCTGACATAATACGAGATAGCGGTTCGCAGTTTGGTAGGTCAGGATTGACCCTCTTCGTCAGAGTCTAACTCTCGAGCCTCAGACGTCGGGACAAGAACCCCCAGTAACATACTGAGGCTCGAACCGGGCTTGACTGAAGGATCAGTCTGAAACGGATTCTGATTTTGACCAGAACATGTAGACCTCGGGACCAAGGCATGATAATTCTCGACCTCGACCGCCCCCGATGCAGCCGTCTGAGGGTTATGAGGAGGTGGGGGCGTGACCAGATGATGCTATTTCGGAGGAGGTGGAGGGGGCATGGCGGCTCGCCTTTCAGTCGGCCCCGCTGATGTACCAATTGGAAGGTTCTCAGGAACTGGAGGGACATCAACCCCACAAACAAAGGATGTGGAGCCAATGTCAGTCCGTTTAGCTTTCTTTATTGAAAGCTTGGGCATGGTAACCGCTTTCCTTTTCTGCTGGCCTCTCGACATAGTTTTCTTGAGCTTTTTAGTTACTGATGACTTTGACTTGGACTTGGACTTGAATCTCTTCGATCCAGATGAAGTCGCAGCAGAACCCGAGGCGATCGCTGGCGTAGACGCTCCCGATGCAAGCTCCTGTAATACAGACCCGGTTAGGAAATTCTGGCTATCCCTCAAATCCTGTCTCCATACTCTGGCCTGCAATAGTTCAAATCGGGATCTTATATACCCGACCTCCCTTTTCTCCTGAGGAGCCTGAAGGAAACCCATCACTAGCATACCCAACTTATCATTACACAGATCGCAATGGCATGAGGCTCGGGTATGAAAACTCTTAAACTTAGGAAGTCGGGTCGGTTGGAAAACATGGCTGACAGGTATGTTTATGGCATCGAGATGCCTCCACCGACCACTCACTACTATCATCCTTTCTTTCCATCCCTTATTGGATGTCGGGACGTTATCACACAATTTCCTCTTAACATACGAAGTTAGGTTGTACCGACCCCTGTTATCCCTTTGCTCCTGAAGTTTATACGAGAATAGAAGCTCGGCCAATCCTAAGTCTAGGTTTATTTCTTTGTTGATCAATAGGATCATGGCCAGGATCTTATAAAAATTAGGATCGACTTGAAGGGGGGCCAGACCCAAAGTCGCCAGTGCCAAGAGGAAGAAAGGGTGAATTGGAAACTTTAGTATGGCAAGATGAAATGAAGAGAGCAATATCTCCCCGTCCTTTAGCCCCTCACCAATCCTAAAGTCCTTGTCCCGAGGATAATGTCTAACCTTCACCCCTTCGGGAACCCCGAGGCTCCTAAGTTGAGCGTCCTTCCTGTACTTGGCCGGGAGAGGGTCAGTACAAAAATTCTCCTCTTCCTCAGCACCCTGACCCTGATCCTGATCAATCCCAGCATCACCCTCTACAACTCGACCCCCCGAGTCCTGAGTAACTTATGGTGGACTAGACCTAACGACTCGGGTAATCTCTACTGATGGGGTGCTAACTGAGGCTTCGGGATCAGTAATGGTCAGATCGGTGTCTGTCAGTTGCAGGTCGCTAACCGACCTAGTGTCATCACTCCCCGACATATTTGACGAAAGGTAGAAAAATGAGAAGAATAACTTACAAAAAGGTAAAGAAGATTCCGGAAGTTCCCCCCTTGTGTTTTTCTCCGGCGAATGATTTACAGAAACCGACAACTGTACCGACAGACAAAGATAGGTGCTTCCGGTCAAAAACTTTGCAGTAGAGCTCAAATTCCTCCACACAATGAAATACTCAACCACGATCACTGGGATTTGCAGAAATTGGTGAGACAAACCGGGGATTATGTGGATTTGGGAGTGGATTTGAGGTTACATGGAATGCTTGAGTATATGGCAGAGAGAAAGTGTTGAAAGGAAGAACAGTCTGAAAAATAATGCAAGTATGGCGTATAAGAATGATATGCAGATTATATAGACTTGAAATTTCATCTACCCGGGTCAGGGCACCGGACCGATATGACCCGACCCATTTCACGTATACCTATGCCATCTCAGCCACAAATTCAAAATTGCAATGATTACGACAGCTCTAGCATTTAATGCATCTTTGCGTCATCCGGCACGCGTCCCGCGCACCAACTTCAAAGGCTTTTGTGATGGGCCTTGAGATTCTTTCATCTAATGGGCCTATAGAAAAGAAGGCCCATGAGCTAAAAGAGGGCCTGTGTACATGTGAGTTTTCCCAGCCCATATAAAAGTCTCATCCCGATCGGATCGATCCATGAAAGACCTGAGATGATGATCCGGCCACTTTTTCAACACCACAACCCGACCAACACATCAGCCTTGTGGTCCGTCCCGAGATTCGACCGCAAGGCCCATCTTGTGGCCCGACCCGAAGAACATTCTAGAAGAAACTTGAAGATTCTAGAATGGACTTGCAACTCAAGATAATGTTATAGAATAATAACAAAATAGTTGACGTGTAAAGTAAGGACAAAATTTCAATGTAGAAAATGTTGCCCTAATGGGCCAAAAGCCCATAGGGAAAATGTATATAATTCAATGAAGAGTAATGAAAAAGGATCTTTTTTGTGTTGTGCAAATATTGTATCTACAATGTATGTAATAGTGGTCTTTATGATTGTGTTTTCATATAAAGTATGTGTAATTTGGTCCATTTTAAAAAATTATTAACAAATAAGGGAGTCGTTGAATACACTCACCAAACATCTACGGAAGTAATAAAAGTCAAGTATTCCATCAATCTGTGATTTGATCAAACTGGAATGTACCTTATAAGTTACCCTATTAATAAATGGATAAATTATAGTTCCACCCCTATAGATAGGATATATTATAGGTTGACCCCTATAGATAGGATAATTACACTTTCATCCTATTTAGTTTGATATTTTGTAACAGTTTCCCCCTTCCCTCATTATTCTGGCAAGGTCAGCGCCGGTCAAAGATAATATTATCACCTTTTTGGATGAAAAATGACTATGTTACCCCTGATTCAATGAAATTTCAGTTTGGCCCCTCTAATTTGTTTGTGAATTGACACAACCTTTATGTTATACCCTCATATATACACACACACACAAATGGGTCTATTCAAGAGGCTTGGTACTAGGTCTTCTTCAGTTTGCATAATCCTCTATGAAAGGATTATGAAGGTGTAGCTTTGTTCATCACCATCACCATCTTCTACTGTTCTTATCTTCCTCATAAACGGGTTGTCGAGGTGGAGCTGAGAGACCTTGAACACCGTCCTCGCACTCACCTCCGTCCAGCTCAGAAGCGCCCTAATCATACTCGTCGCCTGAGATTTTGATGGCAAAATTGTAATTTTGTCGTTGAAGAAATAACACGGATCAAACCGAAATCAAACAACTGCAAATGTTTCTCTCATTTTTTCTTTTTATAAGAAACCCATACATAAGCAATTCCAAATAGTACTCCCCCCGCTCTACAATAGTTGTCAAATTTGAACTTTTTCACATTTTATTAATTTGGGTTGACTAGTGTGCAATTTTCAATTTTGCCCTTAATGATATAGTATTATGATGGAGTCCGGTATTTGTTTAAAGTTAGTGGAAGAAGGGTAGTTGAGAAAATTGAAAAGTTAAATTACATTGTAATTCAAACTAGACAGGTATTTTGAGACAAGTAAAGTTACAATAATTGACAACTAATATGGGATAAAAGTAGTATAAAAGTAAAAATGAAGTTCTTAGTTCTTAAATAACAAAGTTCTTAGTACAATTGGAGAGAATATAAAGTCAATGGTGCTCAATAATGAATGAATAACAGTGTCACAAATAAATTAGCAAATACTCCATCAAGATGCACTTTTTGCCACATAGCCTTAAACTTATTTCTCATAAATCTCCGGGTAAATAGCTTAAAACCCTTCGCAAGTTTACTCTTTTTCCTTATTATACATCCTTAACTAAATTTAGCCCCCTAAACTTTCATTTTTTTGTATCATGGGCTTGCCTTCCAAACTTTTTACCCTTTTGCCCTCCAAACTTTTTTATATTTTCACCTTGCATTTAACCCTTTTATAGGGTAAAGTGCAAAAAACCAATTTGCCCCAATTCTATTATAAAATAATATCATACCCTTACTATTATATTTCTTAATTCTTTAAATTACAAAAGTATTATTTCTTTTAGTTAGAATATTAATTCTACCATTTACGTTTAATATATTAGACTAAATATACTCTCAAATGCTAAAAAAAATAAATTTATAAATTCTAATTATTTTATTTGTCAATCAATTAACTTGTTATTAAATTTTTGTTTGATTTAAATCATAAAACTCATTATCCTAATTAATTTTTTTTATGCCAAATGAAACTTTCTTTTCATAAAAATATATTCATAAATAAATCACAAATTACTTAATAATAAACACTTGTTAATTTTCTATGTTATATATATATAGATAGTTCATTTGTTAATTTTCTCATGTTATATATATATATATATATATACTCTACATGCTAAACCAATCATCAATGCATATGAAATTTGGAAATTTCATAGAACCTACCAAATATATGGACATGCACTCAAATACCCTAATTGTATATTTAACCAAAGAACCTACCAAGTTCCCATCCAACACAAGATAATGAACACCCAAATAATAAGAAGCAAATAAAACTCATTGTCAGAAAGAAGACAGTGACATTAAAAAAATGATAATATCCAAATCTGAAACCCCAAGTACTGAAAATCATATAATGTAATTGGACTTAAATCTTGTTCCTCTCACATCCCCTGTCTATTATCTTCCAAATTATACAACACTTGATTTTATTTTATTTTCCCAAAAAATTATAGAAAATCAACTAAAGGGATACCAATTAAACATTTAAATCTTTAAAGAATACATTTGGAACCACCATTTTATTATCTATTTCTGTGTGTACAAAAGGCACTGAAGTCATTTCCCAGAAAAATTCTTGGTGTTTTAGTGACGGTCTTTCTTTCTCAGTAAGAGCTAAATTTGACAAAAAAAGAAAAAAAAAACCTAGGTAGACAATTGCTTTAAACAATTATAGAAGCTAAAACCCAGAAAACCAAAGCTAGTACCAAAGAACAAGAGATAACAATAGACTTACCGATAAGAGCTTTTGGAGTAGAAATCTTCGATATATTTATTTTCCTATGTTATATATAGGGATGACAATTTGCCCCGCCACGCCACGTTTATAACGATTTTGGGTGCCCCGTTTATACTATATGGGTGGTGATGGGGTTGGGAAAAAAACCCTCACATAAACGGGACGAGGACGGTTTTAGGTGTCCCCGCCCTGTTTATACATATTATAATAAAAAATAAGTGTAACCCAATAATCCTAAATTTTATTTTTGTTGTTGTCTAGATTGAAGTGAACGTAATATTGGACAAACTTCTTTGTTATTTTTATTTTTCGTAAAATGTATTATAATTTGGACTGTTGGATAATTTGATGTTTATTTAGTTTCTATAATCTTGAATTTCGTGTTTTAAGTATATGATTTTGTGAAATTGTTTAATTTTAAAGTGAAATATTCAAAAATTTCAGTTGTTAGGGGTACCCACGGGCACCCAATGGTTTTAAAAAACCCAACAGGGACGGGGACGGGGTGACCTCCCACCCCGTTTAGTCGATTTTGGGTAGGGATGGGATGGGGATTTCTTAACGGTTGTTGGGGCGAGACAGGGTACACCCACCCAGAACCGCACCCGCTGTCATCCCCTATATATATAACATGAGAAAATTAACAGGTGTTTATTATTAAGTAATTTGTGATTTATTTATGAATATATTTTTATGAAAATAAAGTTTCATTTGGCATAAAAAAAATTAATTAGGATAATAAGTTTTATGATTTAATTCAAACTAAAATTTAATAACAAGTTAATTGATTTACAAATAAAATAATTAGACTTTATAAATTATTATTTTTTAGCATTTGAGAGTATATTTAGTCTAATACATTAAATTTAAATGGTAGAATTAATATTCTAACTAAAAGAAATAATATTTTTGTAATTTAAAGAATTAAGAAATATAATAATAAGGGTATGATAGTCTTTTATAATAGAATTTGGACAAATTGATTTTTTGCACTTTACCCTATAAGAGGGTTAAATACAAGGTGGAAATATAAAAAGTTTGGAGGGCAAAAGGGTAAAAAGTTTGGAGGGCAAGCCCATGGTGCAAAAAAATTAAAGTTTAGGGGGCTAAATTTAGTTGATGGGGTATATAGTAGGGAAAGAGAGTAAACTTGAGGGGGGTTTTAAGCTATTTACCCTAAATCTCCAGATGATGCCTTTTTAGGTTTCTCTGCGTGAACAACTGCACCGACCTATAGTCTCCAAATGATTCAGAAGACCGTTCACAATCGGCGTATCGATCACCTCCACCGAAGCCTCATCTTCTAGCACAATGCCATTTGATTGTCTTCAAAAAATTGGACGGACAGCGTATCGATCACCTCCACCCGAAGTGACCCATTCTGGTTTTGAAAATGAGACCAAACGGATTGTGCGAATCGTTGGGATGATAGGCAATCTTGAGAGACGGACCTAAATCGAAGAAAGTGTTGAGATTGAGAGACAACTCTTTGGATTTTCCGGCAACGATGCCAGATTGAAACGGAAACCCTAAGACGTTGATTGGAACTTTCGCCCCAAAACAGAGGGCTTTTGGTCCTCCTGAAACTTGATCGAAGCTTTCATTTTCTAAGTCCCGTGACAACTATGTAGGAACATTTATTTGTAATGGCATGATCCTGATGAAAAATCATGTTGAGAGTTGTGAGTTTTATATTGTGTTGTTAAGTGTTGAATGGTAAGAAGTTTATGTGTCAAATCAAGTATAAAGTGGTGAAGATACAAAGGAAATGAAGTGGAACAACGGTTGGAAGCAGCAATGTAACAAAATTGTATTTTCACAATTTTTTTTATCTGCCGAGTACTCGAAAAAATAAATGGTCAAATACTTGAGATGTGCGCCATGGCGCAGATAGTGGCGTGCAAAACAGTGGGTTT
The DNA here is from genome assembly GCA_963922005.1 of Cornus suecica. Taxonomy (NCBI): domain Eukaryota; kingdom Viridiplantae; phylum Streptophyta; class Magnoliopsida; order Cornales; family Cornaceae; genus Cornus; species Cornus suecica. The sequence goes on along the minus strand of OY998241.1, from coordinate 53,891,995 downwards.
GGGGCACCTTGATGCGCTATGTTGCGCTATCAGATGTTCACGAGTACTCGATAATTTTTGGTCGAGAACTTAGTAAAACACAAATCTCGAGAACTCGAGAATGTCACAAGGAAGTTTGGTACGAATTTTTTAACAATCCTAACCACTTTGAAAAGTTATTAAAGTTATTATTGGTATACTGATCTATATTTAGAGACTTTATGGTCAAAAGTCCAAGATTTGGAGGATAAGAAATAGACTTGGGTATTAAGAAATCTTATAGAGTCTGTGTTCGGAGATCGGAGAGAGAGCTTTGTGATAGCGCTAGTGATTCAAGACTTTCAGACGTCGAGTGATAAACGGCGAATCATAGTGATTGTAAGTCCTAACTTCATAGAGTCTATGTACTTCTTGATTCATAGTGCATCGATACCAGAGGGTATTCGTGATTTTTACTCGGAGCATTTTCTAAAGTTTTTCTCATAAAAATATTGGTGTCGTCTCTTCTTTATTTTTTGCACTTATATTTATTATTGCATGGATTAGATAGTTAAAAAATTGAATTAAAATTGACATTTCCGCAATTAATATTTTAATTTGTCAATTAATTCTGAAAAATCCTATTAACCCCCCTCTAGGCTTAGTTTACCATCTCCTAGGTAATTTCAATTGGTATCAGAGCAAGGTTGCCCTGATTTAGGTTAACGACCTAAGTTTAGATCTTGAACTTAGGCGATGAACATCACTCGAGAAGGAGGTTCCATGACTAGGTCTCCTTTATTTAATGGCTCGAATTACATCTATTGGAAAGCTCAGATGAGAGCGTTGTTGAAAGCTTTAGATGAGAGAGCTTGGTTTGCCATTGAGGTAGGATACTCACCTCCCACTGTGATGGATGAGACTACTAATAAATCTAAAAAAAAACCGTCTAATGAGTGGACTCCTACTGAGACTAACAGTGCGAACTAGACCTCCAAAGCTTTGAATTTTTTATTCACTGCTGTGACCGCGAGTGAGTTTATGAAAATTGCCATATGCGAAATTGTCAAAGAAGGTTGGGATATTCTTCAAGTTACTTATGAGGGAAATTCAAAAGTTAAACAATCGAAACTTCAAATTTTAAAGTCACAATTTGAACAACTTAAGATGGAAGAGGATGAAGTCTATGTTAACTTTTATGCTAGACTAACTAACATAGTAACGGGCTGTCATAATCCAGGAGAGCCCATTCCCGAGACTACCATAGTGAAAAAGATTTTCAGGTCTCTACCTGAACATTTTCGTTCTAAGGTTACTGTCATCTCGGAAATAATGAGTTTTAAAGAAATTAAACTTGAAGAAGTAGCTGGGAACCTAAAATCTTATGAGATGGAGATGTATGCTCAATCCTTTAAGAAGTCTAGTGACACAAAAGAAAACCATAGCTTTTAAAACCACTAAGGAGGATTCTATTGAGTCTGATGAGGAAGGTGATAGTGGTCAAAGACTGGTTGACGTCCTCATGAAACAGTTTCATAGGTTTTTAAAATTTTCTTATGGTCAAGAAGTGATTAAAGGACAAAAATTTGGAGATAAATTATATGATTTTAAAAATAAAAATAAATTCCAAAATCAGAATGACAAGTTTGACCTAAGAAAAAGAAACCTCAATATTTTGAGTATCAAGGTTTTGGTCACATAGCTGCAGAGTACGCTAATAAGTGAAAAAGGAAACAATGTCTAGCTGTCACTTGGGATGATGGATTAGATAATGATATAACTAGTGATTCTGCTGAGTTTGAATCGGCAAATAGGTCTAAGAATTACACTGTGTTCGCAACATAAAGTAAGGAGGTTGAAGAAGCTACTACAAGATGGGCAATGTTTGGGGATGAAGATTCTAAGGGTGATGAAGATGTTGGGGACTCTCATCAAGATGCTTACAATAAATTATATGACAAGTCCACACATTTTACCAATTGAAATTACCTAGGCGGCTAAGGAAAATAGCCTTAAGGGGGGGGGGGGGGGGGGGTGAATAGGTTTTTATGGATTTATTGACAAATTAAAATTTAATTGCGGAATAGTCAATTGTAATCAAATTCTTTAACAAACTAAATCATGCAAAGATTAATCTAAGTGCAGAAGATAAAGTAAGAGACGACACACGATATTTTTACATGAAAAAACCTTGGAAATGTTCGAAGGAAAAAATCACGGATATACTTGAGTATCGATGCACTATGAATCAAAGAATTTGTACAGACTCTATGAAAACCTGACTTACAACCGCTTTGATTTGTTGTTCTCCACTCGACATCTGAAAGACTTGATCCACTTGCGCTCTTGCTCCGATCTCTGTACTCTAACGGCTTCGTTTCTCAACGGATCGATAAACCACAAAGCCTCATGTTTTGATCTCCGTATTCTGATGGCTCTGTTTCTCAACAGATCGATGCAACCATGTTGCACACGGTGGTGTGATGGTTTTACAGTAACTGGATCATTCAATTGTGCATAAAGATGCCGAACGTTGAAACACAATTGAATATCTGCAAAAAAGTAGAAAAACCCTTGATATAGAATGATCAAGCAATCTTTTTTTTCTCTCTTTGCAGACGAATCTGATCTATGAAATTATTGTAGAGATCTCACAAAAGCCACACTAAAAATATGTAGAGATTCCTTTTATTTATAGAGAGAGAAATCATATTTTGAGTAAACTTGTATCCTTTTTGGACTAGGACTCTTCCTTTTGTGTTCCTCTTGTAATTAGGAGTCAATCTATTCAACTTTGGTGTAAATATACTTTATACACGTGCTATGATGTCTTGGAGTGTAACCCAAGTCATTGTAGTTCACAACAAGTAGAATTGCTCCAAGCTGAAATCTGCAGGTCAGTGCTACGCATGGCCCTACGCTTGAGCGTAGCTTGGCAGCGTAGGCTCATACGTAACACTTATAGTCTCATGCGTAGTTTATGCATAGAATTCAACTTTCTAGCCAATTTTTGGCTACTGTCTGCGTAGGCTATGTGTAGCAAAAATTATGAAATCAACTTTTTGCATTTTTCTTTCCGTTTATACCCCATTCATTCCTCTAACATGTTTCCCAAAGTTTTGGCTTTGAAAAATGTTTGTTTTATCATCTGGAATGTATTTTGTGGTCCAAACTTGATTTATCTTGTATTCTTAGATACTATAATCTTGATTTGAGTTTGACGAAACTTGTCGATGTCTTTGCTTGACCACTTTAATTTTCCTAATCCTACCCGACCTCACAATTCACTCAACATGGTTATTGTCGAGAACATGCCAATAATAAATAATCCAACAAATGTTCTTACAATCTCCCCCTTGGCATTTCTGAGACAAAACCATATTTTACAAAGATATCATCACGAACAACAACATAATATTTATACCTATGAACACACACCCATAAACATAGACATAAAATATCAGCTTGCCCTCATGACGATCTTCCAATCCTGCAACCATAACACTCAACAAGATACCATGAAAAACAAGTGTGAAAAACATATATAAACCAATATAATGATCATAAGAATAACATAACAACAATGTAAACATAATGATTATCATCGTATAAAAATGCTTTTTCTCCCTCTGAGAATAATCTCCCCCTCAAATAAAAATTATTCCCCTTAACAAGATATCTCTCTCCCTCAACTAAATATCTCTCGCCCTTTTTGTCACTAAAATGTCAAGCAAAGAGAGTACGATATAAACAATTTAGAGAGATGAAGGGAAGTACTCAAATATCACTTCAAGATATAGGACTCTAACAGACCATATCCAAATTTTCAGGTAAACACAAATCTCTACGATGCATGACCTTAGTATTAATGCATGAATGCAGAATGTCATGAAAAATATATATATATTTGTTTAAGAAATTTCTGAGCAAGGTAGTAGAGACAACGAGCGAATCATTAACACATCATAGTCTCAGATTTAACTTAGTAATTATTGATGTGCGTCTAGGGGTGATAAAATTAATGGTTAAAAATGGCCCCTTATGATGACAAAGTTTTACCTATTGCAAATGCACGAATCGTATTGTAGTACAAATCGGACATGGATTATTCACTCTACCAATATAAAAATATTGAATTATGGTTGAAAAAGGTTTGAATTGTTTTGTTTGAGATCTATAGCTAAATTAACTAAAAATAGAATTTAAATTGTGATTGTGATCAAGGTAGAGAAAACTAGGGTTTTCACCACTCCAGCACTAACTGTATAATATAGTTTATCTACTTGCTCAATTGCAAGAGGGCGATCCATCACTATGAATCAGATCATACTGCAAATAGTCGAATACGTTCCAAAAAGGATACAATCCACCGGATTTGCTATAACCCATCTCCGGATAGAGTGTAATTAATACATGTCATCTACTTTACTCTAATCTACTCCTATAGTATAAAATTAAACTAAAGCATGTCTATATTACCTCACCGAGGCATGGCCTGTGTAAATCTAGGGTTTCAAGTGTTAAACACCATTGTGTAGAAAATCACGCTATGTTTAATATAACATGATTAGTTGAAATATTATATTCATATAATCTAAAACAATAATTAGAACAATATAAGATCTCGTGTCAAGAATAAGTACGATCACAGATCTACACAATTATCACAGTGTGGTCACAGTTTCCCCTCGTTACAATTAAAACAAATAAATAAACTACATTACTTGGCTAGGGTTTTGCTAGAAAACTCTAGATACCGAATTAGTTTATCATGGTGGTGGGTGAATGCATTGTTAATGTAGAAATGACCTCCATGATATTCCTTTCCGGATCTCTAGGTCTTGAATGAACCCTTCCTTTGAATAATATGAATCTCCATAGAAAGTGCTCTGGAAATTATGTAAAATATGAAACTCTTAAGATCTGTAGCAGACCTTGGTATTTATAGAAGAGGTTGAGAAGACATCTGCTTGTTTTTAACTTGTTCCACTTGAGTAGGATTCCTCTTTGATGTGTTTCTCTTTAAATCTGAGCCAAACCCTTCAATTTGATGTATAATATGTCATATATACGTGCTTAGAGGTGTTGGAGTCGAGGATATGTCAAAAGAGTTCAAATCGGACTAGGACTGCACATGGACAACTTTCCTACGCTTGGCCCCTACTCTTGAGCGTAGCTTAGTCATAGGCCATTTTCCACAAGCGTAGCTTAAGCGTAGTTTTAACACTTTCTAGGCACTTTTAGCTACTGTAAGCATAGCTCAAACGTAGCAAAATACTTGAAAACCACTTTTCTTGATAATTGCTCCATTAGAACCCCCTCAACTCCTTTGGTATGTTTCCCGAAGTTATGACTCCTAAAAATGTCATTTTTGCCCTCCAAGAGACACTTTTTGCTTGAAAACTCATCTTTTACTCTCTTTATGGATAAACACAAGCACTTCTTTGGTTAATTCACCAAAGTTAGCTAATTTCTTTGTTAAGCCACTGAAACACACTTTAACACACAAACCGCATAAAAATACCAAATAATGTAATGATAAAACATAACAATAGTGAGTTTGGTGCCTAAAATGGACAATATTTGTCATTCATCACACCCTCAAACTTACATATTGCTAGTCTCTTAGCAATGAACACATGAGAACTTTAAAATCATCACATGATGGTTATCTAATATAACTACTCTACATTACTCATTTGCTTTCGTGAGGGTCGGCGATTACACTTAGCACATGTAACAAGCCTTTTAAACCCATCGGTGACACCGAGTGGACGAATTAAGTCTCATGAGGGTTAAATATACTACCCACAACTTCTCCATTCTTCATTCTCACGCATTCATGCATTCACATACTCATTAACCAAGCCATGCTACAATATATAAGATAACATGGATACAAACATTCCTACTCACTACCAAATAACAACTATTTCGAGCTAATGTTGAGAATGGTCCCAACAAAAGTAAATAATCTCATTACTCTGTACTCCTAATCTGAACAACCTTCCATGTTTTTATGAATATTATTCTATAGTAAAGTAATCTTTCTTCTTATACTTCATTGATCGAACTTTGCCTTTTTATATGCAACACTCCTTCTTTCCATCTTTTTCATTATCCTTTTTTATCTTTATAAGCTCCGGACTTTCCAGCGAGGATTTTTAGTCCCAACCAATTGGGCCTGAGCTTCTTCCTTGGGATTTATGCTCATTATTTCTCTCCCCTTTTTAGGCGAACACTCTACTACTTTGTGGTAGGAGACCCGGTTATTCAGATTGAAAAATTATTTTTTGCATTTTATTTATTTATATTTTTTCAAAAAATTTCAGATTTCTTCCATACTATTCCCCTTCTCCACTTTTCATAGGCAAAACTAATGTTTCAACTACATAGTAAAAAATCCATTAATTGTCCCATAGTGAATATGCGTCTGTGCTTATATGTCAAAATCGTCGTTCTCGGTTTCAATTTCACTAATTCATTCACTCATGTAAAACCACATCGCCTCACTAACTCAATATAATCATTACCTTTATGAACGGGAATATTGTATCACATATTACTCATACATCATAAACATAAACTCAATCAACTTGTAATGCAAAACACTTAAGCGTAAAAACAAAGAATATCTCAAAAACAATTCAATTAAATCTTTTTTTTCAATCATTCCTTATACTAACTACACCTTCCCCCCAAACTTAAATTAAACCATGTCTTCATGGTTCACAATCATACTCATGAGAAATAATATAGTTAACCTTGAAGCACAGTTCCATATTTTCCTTTCTTTATGCATGTTTTCCCCCCAAACTTGAATCGAGCTCTCTGCAAATATTTTCAACAAAGCACACATACCCAATATCATAGCAAGGGAAAAAGAAATACATCATCGCTTTTTGAAAATTATTACTCAATATAGCACAAGGAATGATTATTTTATTAAATAAAAATAAATAACGATTTGGCCTTAAGGGCTTACAATCCCAACAAAATTGAAATTACAATGATTTGGCCTGAAGGGTCTACAATCACTAAGAATTGAAAATTGCAACCTATCTACCAAAACAAAAACTTATAACAGAAAAAAATTTAAACCTACAAACCCTAGTCTAACTATGACTCCCATTCATTCCTTGCTTTTCATAGCCATCATTCACTTCCACTTGGAAACATCTCGAAGAAGCATTGATATTTGATTTCATCTTAAACCATTCAAAACTTGCTTCTTGATAATACTTTGTGAATGACAAACATTTATCATTCATCTCTCCCAACTATAACCCAATTGCTCCTCAATAATCTTTGAAATAAAAAATGGATATGGGAGATAAAACTCCATCAAATCCCAGCCTTCTACCTCTATTTTCACAATTCGCTGCACCATAATCATATTTCCCATGATCAACTCTGACATTGTTATCCAATATCCTTTAAGCATGTAATATAAGACTCTGGTCATTGTATGTCCTCTCCAACTCGTCCTATGATTTTGACATACTTGTGATTTAAGCAAACAGTCTAGATACAATAAATCCGGGCTCAATATGTAATTATCCATACTCTCGTTCGTATGTTTTGGAATATGCATATCACATATCTCCATAATCATGTTTGCCTCCGAGAGTGGCCATTCCTTTGGGATTAGCTTAAACTTCTTAAGTAAGTGATCCGGACACAAAAAGGGTATTTTCCAAAATTTTGAAACTACCTCCTCATTAACCACTATAGGATCACTCCACTCATCAATCTTCATTTTCATTACTTCTTGTTCCTCCAGTTCTTCCATGGTCATATTTTCATAAAACCTCCGAACTATATTTGGGTACACCCTCAAGCCTGCCGGACTCTCCAAATTCTCCAACCCTCTTTCTCTTAGCAACTTCACTCCCATCTTTACCAACGAACTCTTTATTGTGTCCGAGAGAAACATTAATTCGTATTAAAAATTTCCCTGAGGTGTTGTACAAATTCATGGTGCTCATGGAACTTATATACTTGTGCCCTCTCTATTTACAAATCCATTCTCCCTTCTAGGACCGACTACCCCCAAAGCGACATATTATCATCTAAGAATTCTTCTGGATCATATTCAATCTGATAATCACACTCTTGCTCATGCCTACTTTCACTAGGGCTGCAAACAAATTGAGTCAAGCCGAGCTTTGGAATGTTCAAGCTCGGTTCATTTAGTAAACGAGCTTAGAAAATGTGTTCAAGCTTGGCTCATTTGTTTAATGAACGAGCCCGAGCCAAACGCCAGATTTGACGAGTCGAGCCTGAGTTTACTCACGAACGACTCATTTTAGTGTAACATATATTACTGTACATGTGAGTTTTCCCGGCCCATATAAAAAGCCCCATCCCGACCAGATCGATCCAAGAAAGGCCCGAGATGATGATCCAACTACTGCGCCAACACCATAACCCGATTAACACGTCAGTCTGAAGATTCGACCACCAGGCCCATCTTATGGCCCGACCCGAGGATCAGTCTGGAAGGAACTGGAAGATTCTAGAAGATACTTGAAGCTCAAGATAATAGCATAGTATAGGGACGAAATAGCTGACATGTAAAGTAAGGATAATATTCCAAAATTGAAAATGTTGCCCTAATGGGCCAAAGGCCCATAAGGAAAATGTATATAATCCAATGAAGAGTAATGAAAAAACATCTTTTTGTGTTGTGCAAATTTTGTATCTACAATTACTCTTTTTAATAGTTGTCTGGATTGAGTTGTTGTATGTCTGTTTAACATATTTTCACTAGTATAATTTTTTATAAATTAATTTTATGTTATGGCCGCCTAATTTCTATAATATTTTCACAATAATATTCATAATTTGTTCAATTTGAACACTTTTTTTTTTGTCAAATATGATATAATTTTACTATTTAACTTAGACGAGCATGTTCACGAGCTTGGCGAGCCGAGCTTAGTAATGTTCAAGCTCGGCTCATTTACTAAACGAGCCTAAAAATTGTGTTCAAGCTCGGTTCATTTACTAAACGAACGAGCACGAGCCGAGCTCTTAACGAGCCGAACCCGAGCCTGCTCAGGAACGGCTCGGTTCATTTGCAGCCCTAACTTTCACCGAAAAAAGGAGAAGAAGAAGAATAAGAATAAGAAGAAGAAGAAGAAGAAAAAACCATCTTTTTATACCTCACAAGCTTTTGTATATTGAATTGTGGGAATTATGAACCCCTAAGGCTGTATTTATAGATGAATGATTTATATTCTATAGGAAAAATGAATTCGATTCATCTCTAGAGTTGAAGAATAGAATCAACCCATCAAACCAACATTAACATGTACTTGGATTCCATCTCCTACTTGAACTATGATTTTTATCTAAATTCCTATCTAAATCCTAATTTTTTTGAAAACCTACTCCTCATTAAACCCTAATATAGTACAAACACAAAACCATATGAAAATCCCTTTTTAGGGTAAATTTTTTAATTTTTAAGGGCTATGCTACGATGGTCCCTACGCTTAGCCCATAAGCGTAGGCTTGGCTTGGTTCTTTTGCAATTGTTTTTGGTCTATTTTCTTCTACCCAATCGCCATACACATGCTCTAATATCCCCATATAATACAAACTCACATTCCCCTAAACTTAAACACACACATGTCCTCATTGTGTAACTTCGAAGCTCAATTGATCCTAAATATCACATCACACTCAACGTAAGTATCATCATAGTCTTAGGAATGTAAAACATGGGCAATACTATCACATGTATACGAAAATCTGTAGTTTTATAAATTTAAAAATAAAAAATACACTCAGAGATCGATAGTTTAGGCAGTGACATAAATCATACGATCACAGAATAACCGTATCACAATTATACTCAAGTGATAAAAAAAACTACAAAAACTATACTACAACTAAAATAATCATCGACATCGGACGGTGGCGGTGGCGACGGTGGATCAAGTCCCATGTGAAACATCTGTGCCTGTAAGATGCCACGTATCTCTCTCTGACCACACTAGAGCCGTGTAATCATCTTTCATCTCATATGTAACTCTATCAGAGCTACCCTCTGTCCAGCCCTAAAATCTTTTCTGAATCGACGAGTTTTCTCTCGAGCCTTCCTTGCATCCTCTCTACTCTGTCATACCTCATTTATGAGCGCTGCCTGCCCCGTAAGTAACTCGTTAAACTGTGCACAGGTAAGAATAATTGGCGCATGAGGCTTCTCTCTCTCAGCAGCCTGTACGCCCTCTCCCTGAAGTGGCATGTCATCATCATGTCCAACCTCTGGCTCAGCCGGCATATTATGAGGCACTACTCAAGCAGGATCCACCATCGGCCTCCTCTGTAAAGCAACTGTTTTGCCCAATCTCGACCACTGGTTATTTTACAGCCCCTCTGTGTAGATACTAGGCACATATTGATCCATATTCACCTCCTCATCGATCTCTACACCAGCATCGATCATCAATCGCATAACCAAAGTCGGGAATCTCATTTGAAATCCACTTTGCCCGACCTTGGTCATAGTCCAGGTATCAACATAGTGCTGGTATAGGCCTTTCCATAGAATATGAGGAATCAAGATCTAGTGACCAAACTCAAAGGTGTATAATAGTACCAAGAATAACTGCCATCTCTGAGTCGCGTGCTCCTGGGGGTGAATATGGGATTGGAGCACAGTGTCCCGGAACCACAACTTCGGATGATAATCCAACTTCTTCGTGCAGTTATTCCTGTCATCTCTAAAGTTTCCCTCGGTCTGCAACTAGACTATCTCTGTCATTGCTGGGAATGGCCCTGGCAGAGGTGTAAACTCACCCACCAACTCTGGTGGGCGCTTATCAGGAATACCCCAAGCCTCTGTAATGCTCTAAGGCATAATCTGTAATCATACTCCTCGTACCTCGGTCTCCATCCGGAGTTCTCTACTGTAATGCTGCATATGAAGCTAGAACTCTCGGATAGGATCCGAGCAAACTGAAGTAGAATAAGAAGATAGAATAGGCAATAATCATTATGCCCGTAGACATTCGATAGTCCATGCCGATACCTCTTCCATCTTGAAAACCTCCTCGGAGTATGTTCGCTCAATGTTGTACCCCTTCAACATAACCTGATCCAACAAGTCCTACACTGTGTCTATCGGGGGTACCGGTCTAAAGGAATCCAATATCCCCTACTCATCATCAGTTGCTTGTGGCTCTGGCTGTGGTGTCGGTGGTGCAACAGGTGGTGAAATGATCGGTGAAACAACATTCGTCTCCCTAGGCTTACTACGTGTCGCCTCTGAAGATGATTAGGAGGAGGAGGGCGGCACAAAACCATTTCTAAATAAACCCGATATGACATTTAAACAAATCCCCAAATAAAAAATACTTGAAAATTTTGAAATCCAACCCGTTCTTCAAGCCAATATTCTCAACTTTTGAAAAATAGATTAAAACATGTTTTTGACGGGATTCGTTCGTCAATACTAGGGATGACAATGGGTCGGGTTTGGGACGAGTTTGGCTAATATCGTTACCATCCCATTTATAGATTACTAATACCAAATCCACCCTAAACCCGCGATGGGTTGTAATTGGTAATACCATTACCGCCCCGTCGGAGTAATCGGGTATCATCGGGTTACCGTCAGTTTTACTAAATTATTTTTATGAAATTATAAACTTTTTGGTAGTATAAGAAATAACGATGATGTTTGTGACTTGTGAGTCTGGTCCTCCGTCAATCAAAATCAAAACCCAATAGTATAATATCATATATATATAAATGAACATAGAGTAAATCAAAAACAGAACAACCCTATTTCATATACAAAGAGAGAATCAGGGAAAAAGTATAAATAAACACGTATATAAAAATACATATATACATATGTAAAGAGAGAATTACGGAAATAGTATAAAAAATCATAGACATGGAATAAATGTCAATATAGACACATAGGAAATCAAACTAAGAGAAATGTTTTAGTGGACATTTATTCTTCTAAGATGCTCTTAGAATAATTATTTTAAAATTTAAATAAATTTATCAATATATTTTATCTTATCTCACACTTTAATTTTTTTGTTTTATAAAAAGTGTGATTATATATTTTTGTGTCTTACTTAGGCGTATAGAATATATCAATATTTTTTTATCTTAGGCATATAGAATTTTTTAATTACATGGGGTCTAACTTAATATATGGAAAAAAAAACATAAACGGGTCGGGTTCGGGTTACCAACAGATTTTACAGAAACCCAAACCCGACCTGAACCCGCTTCGGGTTTGAATTTTTTATACCAAACCCGCTCCATTCGAGTTGGATCGGGTCAGAACCCGGTCGGATCGGACCATTTTGTCATCCTTAGTTAATAGTAGTTTAGAATGATTAAAAGAGTAATTAGAAACATAAATATAGAAGAAAAACTCACCGAATCAAAAGATTTGATGGTTTCTCCAAAATTTGGCTTTCAAGACTCTTCGAGTTCTTCATGTGAATCCGGACGATTCAGGAATAGATCTGACGCAAGATTTGATTGGTTTGGTCAAAATCACCTTAGGGTTGGATTGGGAATGGTTTGAGAGATTTTAGTAGAGAATAGAATGATAGGGAAATGTTTTAAGCCTCCATATTTAAATACAGAGTCGCGTAGGCTAGGGTCTAAAACTCCAGCCTACGCTTAAGCGTAGCTCCCTAGCCCAGTTTAATTTTTCAGCTTCAACTCCTCGTCTCTTCGCATGCATCATTAAGCGCAACGACTCTTCACACACTCCATACCTTTCATTCAATATTTCACCACACCTGTTGTGACAACGACGATATTACGACTCGATCTTATGACTAACGAACTAAAATACAAACTATAAAACTAGGTTCAAAAACTAATTTTCATCCCCTAGTACCAATGTTTAGTGTTGTTGGCGCAACGTTTCCTTTTCTCACCATCTGGGATCATGCTTGTGTGTTGTATCGATCAAATCCATCGACTTGACAACACACTCCACTGGTTGGACATAAAAATAATGCTTAAGCCTATGACCGTTCACCGTAAATCTCTTTCCTTTTTCCAGATCATCGAGTTCTACTGCTCCACGAGGGTAAACCTTTGTAATTTCATACGGCCCGTCCCATCTTGACTGAAGATTGCTAGGAAACGACTTAAGTTTCGAATTAAACAGCCACACCCTCTGGACGGGCTCAAAGGACTTCTTCCGAATATGTCTATCGTGAAACGCCTTCATCGAATATGTCCACACGCACTATTTTCTCAAAAATATTCTTCACTTCCCTATTAAAAATCTCTACTTGTCAACTCATTTGGGGGTGATATGGCTTACCAATTTTATGAGTGACACCGTACTTTCGACATAGTCCACCGAGAAAATGGTTATCAAAATGATTTCTGCCGTCATTGATTATCACACGTGGTATACTAAATCTTATCAAAATATTTGACTGCATAAACTCCACAATTGCCTTATGGTCGGTGTGCGATGTAGCTACAACTTCTACCCATTTTGACACATAGTCAACCCCTACGAGTATGTACTCTTTCTTACCCGCTTTTGGAAATGGTCCCATGAAGTCTATATCCCATACATCAAATAATTTAACGATAAAAATCGGGGTTAGAGGCATCATATCATATCGAGATATAAATTCCAACTTCTGACATCGTACACACGTTTTACAATATTCAAATGCATCTTTGAATATGGTTGACCAATAAAATCCATTTTGCAGCACCTTATGACCTATTGTTTGAGCTCCAAAATGCCCCCGCGTATGATAAAATTTCAAGATACCGTCCACTTCACTTTTGGGTACACACTTTCTGATAATCTGATCAGAGCAATACTTGTACAAACGTAGATTATCCAAGATATATAATTTAACATGGCTGAAGAATCGGTCTCTATCACTCTTGGGCCAACCTTTTGGAATTTGACCCGTGGCTTTGTAATTGACAAATCAGCGTACCACGGTATCTTTTCCATAACAACCACACTAAACAGATGTTCATCCAGGAATGTATCCTTAAAAGGAACACTTTCCTTTGTAGTTTCCACAACAATCCTTAATAAATGGTTTGCTACTACATTCTCCGAACCCTTTTTGTCTTTTATCTATAAATCAAATTCTTATAACAATAAAATCCATCGAATAAGTCTGGGTTTAGAGTCTTTCTTTGTCAGTAAATGTCTCAATGTTCATGATCCGAATATACTACAACCTTGGTTCCTAATAAATATGATATGAATTTATCCAAGGCAAAAAAACTGCTAGTAACTTTTTCTTTATTGTTATGTAATTTATTTGTGCATCATTCAGAGTCTTACTATCATAATACACTGCGTATGGAAACTTCTCATTCTTTGTCCCATTACTGCCCCTACGGCGTAATCTAAAGCGTCACATATCAGCTCAAAAGGTAAAGACCAATCTGCTAGTCACATGATTGGGGCTATAGAGAGTTGTGTACGAAGCTCCTCAAAAGCATGAAGACACTCTTCGTCAAAGACAAAGTTCGCATTTTTAGCTAATAAGTTACATAGGCCGAGCGATCTTACTAAAATCTTCCAAAAAAATTGGTATAGCTTAAAAATGATCTTATCTGTTTAACAGACGTGGGAGGAGGTAATTTTGAAATAAGCTCAACTTTAGCCTTATCTACCTCAATCCCTCTTTTCGATACTATATGGCCAAGTACTATACCCTTTTGAACCATAAAATGGCTCTTCTCCCAACTCAAAATCAAGTTAGTTTCTCTACATCTCTTGACCACGAGTGCCAGATGTTTCAAACAGTCCTCAAAGGTTACCCCAAAGACTGAGAAATCATCCATGAACACTTCTAAGAATTTCTCTACCATATTAGAGAATATTGACATCATACACCTCTGAAATGTAGTTGGTGCATTACACAAATCAAAAGACATTTTTATGTACGCAAACGTACCATACGGGCATGTGAAAGTGGTTTTCTCCCGATCAGTAGGATCAATCGTCACTTGGTTGTAACCGAAATATCCATCCAAAAAGCAATAATAGATCTGTCCAGCCAACCTTTCTAGGATTTGATCAATAAACGGCAATGGAAAATGATCCTTCATAGTGTGTGAGTTAATTTTTCTATAGTCAATGCAAACACGCCACCCAGTAGTGGTGCGATGTGGGATCAACTCACCTTTAGAGTTAGGCACAACTATGATACTTGATTTATTTGGTACCACCTGTGCAAGGCTCACCCATGCACTATCAGATATGGGGTATTTGATACCCGCTTCTAGCAACTTCACAACCTCCTTCATCACCACCTCTTTCATGTTTGGGTTTTATCTTCGTTGCATTTCCCTTGATGGTTTTGCAGTCTCCTATAAATGTATGCGATGCATGGAAATTGAGGGATTTATTCCTTTAAGATCAACAACACTCCATCCTATAGTTTTTTTTATTCTCATTTAAGACCTTTACGAGACTCAATTCCTGTTCTTTTGTTAGCTTTGATGAAATAATTACAGGAAGAGTCTCATTCGGTCCTAAAAAGACATATTTCAGTTTCTTAGGCAATTCCTTGAGTTCCAAGGTAGGAGGAGTTATTAGAGATGGTATTGGTGGACTACTCGAGAGCGTGGGAAGTGGCTCAATCGGCACTTTCCATGAATGACCATATAATGTAGTCTTAATTTCAATAATATCTTCCTTATTCTGCCTTATTTGCTCATCCCAGTCGTCTGGTTTAGTCTCCAACCTTACTCCAGTCATCAACAACTCCAACTCATCTTTCTGTAGCAACCTTGGTGCGAACTCCTCTACTATATCATCTATCTCACCAATATAAAAATATTCAACTGACTCCGGGAGTTGATGATTGGCATCAAACACATTCATTCGCACCTTCAGGTTTCCAAAAGATAAATCTATAGCCCCTGTTCTGTAATTGATAGACGCATTAGCTGTAGCTAAAAACGGTCTTCCTAATATCACAGGGATATGTTTCTTCCACTCCTGTACAAGTTCTGTATCGAGAATTATGAAATCTACTGGAAAGTAGAACTTGTCCACCTGAACGATGACATCTTCCAAAATCCTTCTCGCTTGCTTGATTGATCTATCTGTTAATTGAAGCACAACCAAGGTTGGACTAAGCTCTCCCAACCCTAGCTGCTGATAGACTGAATATTGAAGTAAGTTAACACTCACACCTAGATCAAGAAAAGCTCTACCAATTTCATGGTCACCAATGACACTTGGAATAGTGGGAGCACCGGGATCTTTCCTCTTAGGTGGTGTGTCACTTAATAGCAATCAACTCACTTATTCAGTCAATAGAATTTTCTCCGGGACCTTTGATCTACTTTTTCTCTTTTGAGTGCAGAGGTCCTTCAAAACCTTAGTATAGGCAGGTATTTGGGTTATTATGTCTAAGAGAGACAAATTGATCTTGACTTGTCAGAATGTGTTCAACATGTCTAACTCTTTATGCTTACCATATATGGTTGACTCTCGAAGACATTGAGAAAAAAATGTTACCTCTTCATAACTTGCCCTCTCTGGTTCTTCTAGTAATGTTTGATCTATATCTTCCTTCTCCCGAGGTTGATCTTTCTATACCTTTTTCAGCCGCCTTACATTTGCCCGTCCTTTTTTCATACTGCTGCTCAATCCTATTCTAGACTTCATTTAATGATCCAAGTTCCATTGTTTATCTACTTTTTGGATTTGCCACTGGCTGACTAGGCAATCTCCTCTCCTTTCGTTTATTCAACATGTTAGCTAGTTGCCTCATTTGGGTTTCTAACTTCAAAATGGGAGTGAGAGCCCATCATGTTCTGCAAGACTTTTAAGGTATCTGCCAGTTCACTATCATAAAAGCCAGGTGGTTTAGGTGGTGGAGTTTGACTTCTTTATGTTTGGTAATTGGTAGGAAGGGTTGCTTGAGGGTTAGGCTAAAAATTACTGTAAGTCAGTAATTAGCCCTAGAGGGGGGGGGGGGGGGGGGGGGTGAATAGGGATATAAAAAATATTTCCAACTTTTTCGTTTAACTTAGCTTAACTTTAACAAGTTGATTAAACTTAAAAAAAAAGAATTAATGAACACTTATGAAGATGACAATAGATATTTTTCCAAGTGAAAGCAATTATCAAATAATATGAATTAAGATAAGGTAAGCATGCAAATAATCAAATGAAAGAGCAAGAAAGAGAGAGAGAGAGAGATGACACCGCGATTTTTACGAGGTTCGGTAACTCCTACTCCTCGGCTTAAGGATCCCCGCTTAAGACTTTTCCAATCTCACACTATGGCTTTTCCTTGCAGGTGGAATAACAAACCTTTACACACGAGCTTACGAGCCCGTCGCACGAAACAAGAGGACAAACCCCTCTTTTGGATCAATGAGCTTCACTCACTCAAGGATCTCTTCTCCTTTTATAATGAAAGGATACACTCAATAAAAACACTCAAAACCCTTAGGGTTTATGAAAGATTCACAATGTATGAGCTCAAGTGTTTAATGTGAAGTGTTTGGTTCTCTCAAGATCTTACACACTATAGGAATCAACGATTCAAGAGTTGGAACAAATATCTTATCTCACTAGCTTCTCACAAAGAAAATGATTGGAAATAAATGAGAGAAGTCTAGCTTTTAATGCTCAAGCTTTGCTTGCTATTGAATGAGAATGAAGAGTAATATTTCAGAGAGAATAAGGATGAAGGACAGCTTTTTCTGCAGAATAATTAAGAGAGATGCTTGGTTCAATCAATATCTCTACATATATATAGCTAGGGCAAGTTTTAGGAGAGTGAGACTCACTTTAGGAGAGTGAGCTGAGAGTAGTGGTAGCTGGGGATAGGTGAGAGCCATTAATGCTCTGAATATGGCCGTTTTTAGTTTCGTCGGTCGACTGATTCTTGTCGGTCGGTCAACTGATTCCTGTCTGTCGGTCGACGGACATTACAATGTCGGTCGACTGGCAAATAACCAAAATTCTCTCTGTCCAGGTCGGTCGACTGGCATGAACTGTCGGTTGATTGGTGACTTCGTCGGTCGACTGGCAAATACCTTTAAATTCTCTGGCGAGGTCGGTCGACTGACGTGTTAATGTCGGTCGACTGAATGTTCGTCAGTCGACTGACTTTTCAATGTCGGTTGACTGGCAAATAGCCTTAAAACTCTCTGGCAAGGTCGGTCGACTGACGTGTTAATGTCGGTCGACTGGCAGTGCATTGAGTCGACTGATTTGCATGGTCTGTCACCTGATTTTGCCATTTCATTTATTTTGAATTAGGATGAGCTTATAAGTGTGAAATCCTTGCATAAACCCTTTGATACAATTCGCTCACCATCCTATCTACCCCAATTCTTGATTCGTCAATCTTCTGAAGCATAAACGTGAATTGATCTTTTTGTCCTTTCTTTAGCTTTCGATAAATATCCTGTTAATCTGTAATGCTCAACTAGATATACACATTAGTTCAAAACACGTACTTAACATTTTGTTATCATCAAAACGGATAATTGTTCTTTGATTGACCCTTTGGCCAACAATCTCCCCCTTTTTGATGATGACAAAATATTGCTTGTTTGATAATGAGGGTGACATTTATAATATGCTCCCCCTAACTTTATGTATATAACAACAGTGGAATATTTTAAACACAAAGAAGATATTCTCATTTTTGATATCTTCGTTAAATAATACATGAGAATTTGAAGTAAAAGCATAACAGTGCCACAAGTACTAAAAGCATAAATAAATGAAAACACAAGACGCAAATAAAAAGCAGGCTAAAACAACACCGAACAACCAACTACTAAGCAGCCCGAAAACACACATTTCTCCTCCTTTGGCAACATCAAAAAGGAGGGATGGCATTCTTAATCTCCTCGAGCGTGAGATTGAGAGTGGCAAAACGAGTGTTGAAATCAGTGGAAAGTTCAACAATTTTCCTTTCATTGCGAGAAATCGATTCAGCATTGCGAAGAATACCTTCCTCATTTCTTTTGACACCACTGAGAATCTCACGAAGGAGTACAGTGTGAGGATTCGGGTAAAATGGCAAAGGGCCAGCCGGGACCATGGCTAGATCACCGGGAGGAGCCGAGGACGAAGAGGCTTGTCCTTGAGCAGGAGGAGCATGCTGCTGGGCTTGAGGAACATGGCGAGGACGACGGGTAGATGTGGATTCAGTCTTGGGCATGAGAACACCGTCACGACTGACAGCTAAACCCATTTGGCTAAGACATCGACCGTCCACAGGAAGACTCACATTAGTGATAGCTTCGTGTTCGGTTGGAACTTCGTAAAGGTGAAGGATGTGGGTGATTGGAATAGGGTAGAAAAGCTTCTTGTTCCTTGAATTTTTGCAAGCCATTACATGCTTACGAAAAATATGGGCTAGGTCGAGAGGATGGTTGGTGAGAATACAAAACACGATATAGGCTTCAAAATGCGACACATGATCGCGGCCACCGGATTTGGGCAAAATGGAATAGGTGACCACTTTGTGAATTAACCGGGCTTCGAGAGTGAGGTGCTTGGTCTCAAGCACGGTGGATGGATGAATATTCTCCGGAGAGTGGCAAATGATGGCAATAGCGTCTTTTGGCTCAAAAGTGCTACTTTGATACCATTCATATTGAAGATAAATGGTTTGCCCAATGCTTGGAATATGAAACCAATTTCGAAATTGCGCATCAGTAATGGTTATAGGTATACCGGAAACAGAGGCAACAAGAGCACCGGTTGAGGAGGATTCTTCAACAGTAGTGTAAAAAGCTTGAATCAGGTGTTCGTGAGCGGGATAGTCGAGAGACACGAAGTGACTCCAGCCTATAGCCTGAAAAAGAGAGAAGAGTCGAATGTTTAACTCTCGGCAGAGGGAGTTTTTGACGATTCGGGTTTTGCAAAGTTCTCGATGCTCAAATTTTTGAAGAAAATCAGCACGATGACTGGCATTAGGAAAGAGAGCATGAAGACTCATTGGTGCATCATCTTCATCATCATCCGCAGGGGCTTGGTACCGTGAAGGTGGAGATGGAGATGGAGATGGATAAGGTGAAGGGGGTGGTGATGGAATACGGCGATTTCGCTGAGAAGAAGAACGAAGACGCTTTCTAGGAGGATTATCAGAGCGAGGAGGTGCCATGAGAGTGGAGAGAGCAAGAAGAAACGGGAGGATAAAAGCCATTGTAGAGAATGAGGAGAGAAATGAGAGTAATTTTGAAAATAGTTAAAGTGTGATGAAAAAGAAGTGAAAAAGGAGAATAAATAGAGAGAAAAGGTAGTGAATGAGTGGAAGAACGTGTAGAGAGCGGTTTGGAGAAGTGGAGAGAAGTTGGGAAGAGCAAATGCGGCGGTTACAGGCCCTAGAAACGACTTTAATTTGCTCGTCAGTCGACTGACTTGTCTCCGTCAGTCGACTGATTCTGGAATAGTCCTGAATCGGTCGACTGAAAGTAGGCTGTTAGTCGACTGAAAAACAAAAATCAGTCGACTGATTGTTCAATGTCGGTCGACTGACCTGACCAGAAAAAAACTGGAGAAAATATGCTATTTGTCAGTCGACCGATTCTTCCTCATCAGTCGACTAATTTACAGATTTCAGTCGACTGACAGGAATCATCAGTCGCCTAACATGATCAGGTGAAAACGATGATGAACAGGGTGACCGTCAGTCGACTGATGAGTATAAGTCAGTCGACTGACAAAAAGAAAATTTAATATTTCTAAATAAAACAGAAATTAAAACTAAGCAATGTAAGAGATATAAAAACTAGCCACCTTCAATAGTGAAAAATAAATTTCGATCATTTAACAACTTCATTTTCCATTGCCATACCAATTTCTCTACGGATTTTTGAAAAATTTTATTCTTGAAGAGGTTTTGTAAAAATGTCAGCTAGTTGCTCATTTGTTTTAACGAAGACCAACTCAACATCGCCCTTAGATACATGATCACGTATAAAATGATGTCTAATTTCTATGTGCTTGGTGCGAGAATGTTGAATGGGATTTTTGGAAATACAGATGGCACTTGTGTTATCACATCTAATAGGAACATGATTGAAAGTAAGACAATAATCTAGCAATTGTTGTTTAATATAGAGAATTTGAGCACAACTATTACCGGCCGCAACATATTCGGCCTCGGCGGTAGACAATGCAATGGAATTTTGCTTCTTACTAGACCAAGAAACTAGTGAGTGCCCTAGAAAGTGACATGTGCCACTTTTGCTCTTTCGATCAACTTTGCAACCGGCAAAGTCGGCATCCGAATAACTAATTAGATCAAGAGAGGTGTCACGTGGATACCAAAGTCCTAAGTTAATTGTACCGCTAAGATAACGGAAAATTCGTTTAACGGCAAGGAGATGAGATTCCTTAGGACAAGATTGGAAACGAGCACATAGACAAACACTAAACATGATGTCCGGTCTACTAGCGGTAAGATAGAGCAAACTACCAATCATGCCTCTATATTTAGTGATATCAACACATTTACCATTTTTATCTTTGTCTAGCTTGGTAGTTGTATTCATAGGAGTTATGGCATGTTTGGTATCCTCCATACCAAATCGCTTTAGCAAATATTTAGTGTACTTGGATTGGCAAACGAAAATACCATCCAAGTTTTGCTTGATTTGCAACCCTAAGAAGAAGTTCAACTCACCCATCATACTCATTTCAAATTCTTTTTGCATATTAACCGCGAAATCTTTACAAAGTGATTCATTTGTTGATCCAAAAATTATGTCATCAACATATATTTGAACAAGCAATAAATTATTTTCAATGGTTTTAGTAAAGAGTGTGTTGTCAACTTTTCCTCTTGAAAAATCATTTTGGAGCAAAAAACCACTAAGTCTTTCATACCAAGCCCTAGGGGCTTGCTTCAAACCCTATAGGGCCTTAGTTAATTTGAAAACATGATTAGGGAAATCTTCATTTTCAAAACCGGGTGGTTGCTTGACATAAACTTCTTCCTCTATAACACCATTTAGAAACGCATTTTTGACATCCATTTGATAAAGTATGAAGTTTCTAGATGATGCAAATGCAAGAAGCATTCTTATTGCTTCTAATCTAGCCACGGGCGCAAATGTCTCCTCATAGTTAATGCCTTCCTCTTGATTATAACCTTGGGCAACAAGTCTTGCTTTATTACGAATAATCACACCATTTTCATCATTTTTATTTCGAAAAACCCATTTGGTGCCTATTATGGTTTGATCATTGGGTTTAGGAACTAAATGCTAAACTCGATTTCGTTCAAATTGATTTAGTTCCTCTTGCATGGCAATGATCCATGAGTCATCGCATTGAGCTTCAAGAATATTCTTGGGCTCAATTTGAGACACAAAAGCCATGTAATTACACAAGTCTCTAAGTTGAGAACGAGTGCCAACCCCTTTAGATGGATCACCTATGACTTGGTCAATTGGATGATCGTGTACAATTTTCCATGATTTTGGAATAGACATAGTCAAATCATCATTGGATTAATCTTTGACTTCCGTCTTTTCCGGGGGGTCATTTGGCGGGTTAGAGATATTGAGATCATTTAGTTCGTTCTCAATCCCAATAATCTCATCATCATCTAAGTCAATCCTAGAGGTCAATGGTAGTGGTGACTCATCAAAAACAACATGAATTGACTCTACCATGGTTAAGGTCTTTTTATTGTAGACTCTAAAAGCTCTACTTCGAGAAGAATATCCCAAGAAAATTTCTTCATCCGATTTGGATTCAAATTTTCCTAAGTTGTCCTTATCATTTAGCACAAAACACTTGCACCCAAAAACTTTGAAATACCCAATGTTGGGCTTTCGACCATTCCATAATTCGTAGGGTGTCTTATCCAATTTAGATATAATGATGACTCTATTTATAACATGACAAACGGTGTTGACCGCTTCGGCCCAAAGACTTCTAGGAAGACTATGTTCATTTAACATAGTCCTAGCCATTTCTTGAAGTGATCTATTCTTTCTTTCGACAACTCCATTTTGTTGAGGAATTCTAGGAGCCGAGAGATCATGAGATAAACCAAGTTCATCACATAATTCCTCTAAGTCATGGTTATCAAATTCTCTTCCCCTATCACTTCTAATTTTTTTAATTGAAAACTCTTTTTCATTTTGGATTCTTCTACAAAATTTATTTAAAATGGAGTGAGTTTCGTTTTTATGAGCAAGGAAATGTACCCAAGTAAATCGTGAGAAGTCATCAACTATGATGAGAACATAAAGTTTACCACCTATGCTAGCAATTCTTTCCGGACCAAAAAGATCCATATGAAAAAGCTCTAAAGGTCTAGTAGTGGTGATATCTTTCTTTCTTTTGAAAGAAGATTTGACTTGCTTGCCCGCTTGACAAGCACTACAAATTTTATCTTTAGAATATTTAGTCTTTGGGAGGCCTTTGACTAAATCATTTCTAGACAAGCGGTGAAGAAGGTCCATACTAGCATGTCCTAAACGTCTATGCCATAACCAACTACTTTCACTAGTTGTGATGAAACATTTAACATTTTGATAATGTAATTCACAAAGCAACATAGTATAGACATTTTCATTTCGTTTGGCATTGAATAATTGCGATCCATCCTTCTCAACTACGCATGCATTAGACCTAAAGATGACATCATAACCTTTATCACATAATTGAATAATGCTAAAAATATTGTGCTTCAATCCATCAACAAGTAGAACATTTTCAATTGAGAGAGAAGGGTGTTGGCTTTGAAATTTACTTTCGGCAAACAATTCCAAAATTGATGATAACAAACCATTGAAGAGTGTTTGATACTAATGAAATATCGAGTTTACATTTTCAGCAAAAGACAGGTGAACAACTCAGAAATCAAACTCGAAAAGGAAACTACTCGAAAAACAAGCTCGGAAAGAAAGTTTGATTTAAAGCGAAAAGTTGTGAAAGAAATTGAAGCGAAAAAGGAAAATCAATTAAACGGCAAAAGCGAAAGTCGAAGACTCAAGACTCGGGGTAGATAGGTCGGGGAGCGATCATTGTAACAAGGTAATTTTATGTGTCGATTTTATCATATAAGCTCAAGTATAAAATGAACCGAACTCAAATGAAATGAAAAACGCTTTACCAAACTTAAACGGAAAGAAAAATATTTTTATTAAATATTTTTCTTGTTATAGTCGACTAGAATCACCTGTGTATTTTCCAGTAGTCGACTATTTCAACCAGTAGCTATTGGTTTTTCATCCACATCAAAAGAGTCGACTGAAACAAGCTTGAGTCGACTAGACTACTCATTGTAGTCGACTAGAACTCATTCTAGTCAACTAGATGGTCCAAAGTAGTCGACTAGAACTCAATCTAGTCGACTAGATGGACCATTGTAGTCGACTACAATGAAGAAGTAGTCGACTAGAAGATTGCTTAAAATCTGCAGATTTTCAGAAAACAATTCCCATGTTTTGTGGATCGTGTTTAATGGTATTCAAACGGCTCTTGTCTTTCAATTACAATATTCATTCTACAAAACCCTAATGTATTGATATATATAGAATGATATGTGTTCATTGTAGACCAAGAGATTGAAAAACAAAAAAGAAAGAAAAGAAAGAAAAGCTCTCAAAATTCTGCAGAAATTTTCTCTACAAAAGCCATTGAAACCAAGCTTTGAAAATCTGATTTTCACCAAGTTTCTTTGAAAATCAAAACCTCTAGAATCTCTTCTTATTCTCCAAATATCATTCATTGATTATATCCTTTGAGAATACATTTCTAGAGCTATTGCAAAATCACCAAAAACACTTGAGCTTATATTGATTTATCTTCCATAAAAACCTTTGGGTTTTGAGTGTTTTTGTTCTTGAGTGATTTTATTGATTACATACGAATTTGTAATCTCGGACAAGTGAAGTCCACCGATTGTTCAAGAGAGGGTTGTTCTCTTGATTGAGAGACAAGCTCGAGAGGCTTGTGTTGTAAAGGTTTGCCATTCCACCTGTGAAGGAAGGGCCATAGTGAAAGGATTGGGAAAAGTCTCAAGAAGGGGTTCTTGAGCCGAGGAGTAGGAGTTACCGAACCTCGAAAAAATCACGGTGTCAATCTCTCTATCTCTTTCTCTTTACATAAGTATTTTGCATGCTATATTTGCTTGAATATCTTGTATACTAATTTATCTTGAAATTAATTATTATAAAAGTTTAAATTGAATCATCCACTTGCTTATTGAGAAATCGATCTTTGATTATAGTGTGTTCCATATTCGAAAAGAGTTAGACTTATTTTTGAACACCCTATTTACCCCCCCCCCCCCCTCTAGGTTTAATTAGTGACTAACAAAGGGGATATACCAATAGCGCCAATTCCAATGATCTTGCCTTTTGAGTTGTCGCCAAAGGTGACGTTTCCTCCTTCGTAGGCTTGTAGAGAGGTGAACTTTGATTTGTCCCCAGTCATATGTCTCGAGCAACCACTATCAAGGAACCATTTGTCCTTGTTGGTTGTCTTCAAGCATACCTACAAAAAGATGTTTAAGTGTCGCCTTTTAGTACCCAAGTAATTTTGGGTCCATTGTTGTTAGTGTTGCATGCAATAGTTTCCTTTGGAACCCAAATCATCTTGGTTGTAATCTTTTCACGTTTTTTATTACGAACAAAAGTTCCTTTTGGAACCCAAATCATTTTTGTCTCTTTAAATCTACGATTACATACATTCGCTTTATGTCCATTTTGTTTGCAATAATAACAATAAACATGCTTGTGAAAATTTGAAGAATGAGATTGTTTGGTGAATGTGTGCCATAATGGTTTTCTATTTTTCAATAGAATTGCATCTTTGTCAAATGCGTCATATCCTAGTCCACTCTTATCAAATCCTATTCTTTGTCTTCCAAGAATGATACTTAGATTTTATTTTCCTTTAGTGAACTTAGCTAGAACATTGATTTGATCATCAATTGTTCTTTTTAAGAATTCATTTTCTTTTTCCAATTTTTTAATAGCATCATCATGCATGCTCGGTGAGATGAGTAAGGAACGAGAATTATCACAAGGGGATTTAATTTTCTTGAGAGAAATATGCTTAATAGCTAATTTTTCAAATTCATCATGGAAATCTTCAAAAGCTTCTTGTATTTCATTAAACGATACTAATAATTCATTATATGATAATTTAGAGCAATCTTCAAAAAATGAATCTAATTGTACCTCATCATCCTTTGCCATGAGACAAAAGTTAGCCGTCTCCTCGGAATCTTCATCCTCATCCGAGGCGTTTGAATCATCATCATCCCAAGTGGAGTTCATGGCAACTTTCTTATGCTTTGTTTCATCATCTTTCTTTAGCTTGAAGCAATCCGATTTATAGTGTCCTGGCTTTCCGCAATTGAAGCAAGTTGGAGGTTCTCTTTTGTTTGAATCATTTCTTGGTTCATTTCTTTTGATAAACCTACCACCATTCAATTTTTTACGTTGAAGAAACCTTTTGAACTTTTTAGTAATCAAGACGATGTCCTCATCTTGGTCCTCATTTTCCGTCTCAAGAGTATCTTCATGAGTAGATGACTTTAATGCCAAGCCCTTCTTTGGTTTGGATTCCTCTTCTCGGGCTTTTAGAGTGATCTCCCATGTAAGAAGGGACCCAAAAATTTCATCAATGTCCATGGTATTTAGATCATGGGCCTCCTTGATAGCCGTGACTTTTGCATCCCACTTAGCCAGAAGGCTTCTAAGAACTTTTCGAGATACATCGGATTTTGGAATGATCCTACCAAGATGCTTAAGCCCATTTAAGATGTTAGTAAATCGAGACATCATAGAATTGATATTTTCATCATTTTTTATAGCGAATAATTCATATTCATGCATAAGAATATCAATTTTAGATTCACGCACTTGAGAAGTACCTTCATAGGTTATAGCTAACTTATCCCACATTTCTTTGGCCGTATTGAAGGTGGAGACACGATTAAATTCATTTGGGCTTAGAGCACAATTCATATTGACCTTTGCCTTAACATTTAAGGAAATAAGTTTTCTTTCATCATTATCCCATTCATTTGGCAATTTAGGAACACGTGCTCCATCAACTAATTTAAAGGGAACGAAGGGACCGTCCGTGATGACTTGCCAAATTTGGTAGTCAATAGATTGAAGATAATCTATCATTCTAGTCTTCCAATAACTATAGTTTGATCCATCAAACCAAGTGGGTCTATTGTTCGATTGACCCTCAACGTGAGTGACTATGTTTGAAGTCGTGATCGTTCTCTAAGACGGTTAAGCCTTTTAATCACTAGAGATTAGGCTCTGATACCAATTGTAAGTCACTAATTAGCCCTAGAGGGGGGGTGAATAGGGATATAAAAAAATATTTCCAACTTTTTCGTTTAACTTAGCTTAACTTTAACAAGTTGATTAAACTTAAAAAAAAAAAGAATTAATGAACACTTATGAAGATGACAATAGATATTTTTCCAAGTGAAAACAATTATCAAATAATATGAATCAAGATAAGGTAAACATGCAAATAATCAAATGAAAGAGCAAGAGAGTGAGAGAGAGAGATGACACTGCGATTTTTACGAGGTTCGGTAACTTCTACTCTTCGGCTTAAGGATCCCCCCTTAAGACTTTTTCAATCTCACACTATGGCTTTTCCTTGCAGGTGGAATAGCAAACCTTTACACACGAGCTTACGAGCCCGTCGCACGAAACAAGAGGACAAACCCCTCTTTTGGATCAATGAGCTTCACTCACTCAAGGATCTCTTCTCCTTTTATAATGAAAGGATACACTCAATAAAAACACTCAAAACCCTTAGGGTTTATGAAAGATTCACAATGTATGAGCTAAAGTGTTTAATGTGAAGTGTTTGGTTCTCTCAAGATCTTACACACTCTAGGAATCAACGATTCAAGAGTTGGAACAAATATCTTATCTCACTAGCTTCTCACAAAGAAAATGATTGGAAATAAATGAGAGGAGTCTAGCTTTTAATGCTCAAGCTTTGTTTGCTATTGAATGAGAATGAAGAGCAATATTTCAGAGAGAATAAGGATGAAGGACAGCTTTTTCTACAGAATAATGAAGAGAGATACTTGGTTCAATCAATATCTCTACATATATATAGCTAGGGCAAGTTTTAGGAGAGTGAGACTCACTTTAGGAGAGTGAGCTGAGAGTAGTGGTAGCTGGGGACAGGTGAGAGCCATTAATGCTCTGAATATGGCTATTTTTAGTTTCGTCGGTCGACTGATTCTTGTCGGTCGGTCGACTGATTCCTGTCTGTCGGTCGATTGACATTACAATGTCGGTCGACTAACAAATAACCAAAATTCTCTCTGTCCAGGTCGGTCGACTGGCATGAACTGTCGGTCGACTGGTGACTTCGTCGGTCGACTGACTACTCAAAGTCGGTCGACTGGCAATTACCTTTAAATTCTCTGGCGAGGTCGGTCGACTGACGTGTTAATGTCGGTCGACTGAATGTTCGTCAGTCGACTGACTTTTCAATGTCAGTCGACTGGCAAATAGCCTTAAAACTCTCTGGCGAGGTCGGTCGACTGACGTGTTAATGTCGGTCGACTGACAGTGCATTGAGTCGACTGATTTGCATGGTCAGTCGCCTGATTTTGCCATTTCATTTCTTTTGAATTAGGATGAGCTTATAAGTGTGAAATCCTTGCATAAACCCTTTGATACAATTCGCTCACTATCCTATCTACCCCAATTCTTGATTCGTCAATCTTCTGAAGCATAAGCGTGAATTGATCTTTTGTCCTTTCTTTAGCTTTCGATAAATATCCTGTTAATCTGTAATGCTCAACTGGATAGACACATTAGTACAAAACACGTACTTAACATTTTGTTATCATCAAAACGGATAATTGTTTTTTGATTGACCCTTTGGCCAACAATTACGATTATTGTATGATTGTTGGGAGTTGAACGATTGTTGGTTCTGATTGAAACTTGGCTGAAGATTCTCCATATTTTGAGAACGATATGATAAATTTGGATGATTACGCCAACTTGAATTATATGAATTTGAATAAGGATTATTGTTCGAGTTGGTTCATGCTGCATTTACATCAGCGGCAACTATTTCATTACCCTGATACTCACTTTTGGAATGGTCAGGTCCTATTGCTAAGATTTCTCTTGGCGTTGATTGCCTCAGATTAATAAACTTATCGAGTTTCCATCCTAATGCGGCTACTTGGTCTCTAACGTCATCATCTCTCTCAACACTAAAGAGCTTGTTAGATTTCCTTTTGACTCCATGTCTAGCACGCATTTCTGACTTATGTTGGAGTGACTTGTCGCTCACATTATCAAACAAATTCAAGACTTCGTCTACTGGCTTCAATGTAAACTGACCTCGCACTGCTGTATCTATCAAATTTTTATGAGTGACACCCAGTCCAAGATAGAAGTTACGTATAATATCTTGCTCAAAAAATTTGTGTTAGGGGCACTTCCGTAAAATCTCATTGAATCTATCCCATGCATCGTGGAATTGCTCACCAAAAAATTCTCTAAAATGGGTAATTGCGTGTTGCGTTTCATAGGTTCTACCTATTGGAAAATATTTTTCTAAAAATTCAGCTTTTAAGGTTTCCCAAGTGATTTTTACATCCCTATCCAAAGTGATATACCATATTTTAGCTTTTTATTTCAAGGAAAAATGAAATAATCGCACACGCAACGCATGAGTGCTAAGATTCTCGATTTTTGTGATTGAAGTCATCTCTATGAATTCGTCAACATGCTGATATGGGTCTGAGTCCATAAAATTTGGGCAACATGTTGATAACACTAGATTTTATCTCATAGTGCTTGACCTCTTAATCCTCTAGAAATTCAACATATGATTCATTAGCTATAGGTGCATAATACCCCTTCAAGGATGTAGCTGGGGCTCGTCGCGCTGCTGCATTACGATTCGCCATCTCTTCAAAATCTAACTTCCTTCGAAGCTCTTCTAATCAAGCTCAATGATTCCATAAAAAATTTCTCTCAATTTTCGGATCAAAAGGTACTAATTCAACGTTGGGATCGAAAAGTGATTGTCGATCACTTATGCACAAAGCGAAAAACTTTCTTCTTTTTTTTTTTATAAAAATAAAACTATTACTTCTAAACTATTCTAACTATTAACATAAATAAAGCTAAAATTATGCGTGAAATCAAACTAAACTAAAACTCACAAGAGGTCCAACAACGTAACTTTCACTACTCCACAAAATCGCTTTATGCTTTTCAGAGTACCTGTCAATCACACAAAAATTCCAACTTTAAAAGTACTGCAATAACGCAATACTACTAAACTACTAAAGCTAAGAATAATGCCAAGTCCCCGACAATGGCGCCAAAAACTTGATGTGCGTCTAGGGGTGATAAAATTAATGGTTAAAAATGGTCCCTTATGACGACAAGGTTTTACCTATCGCAAGTGCAAGAATCATATTGTAGTACAAATCGGCTTGAGAAAAGGAATATCAAACCCATAGAGACTTGGATTATTCACTCTAGCAATATAAAAATATTGAATTATGTTTGAAAAATGTTTGAATTGTTTTATTTGAGATCTATAGCTAAATTAACTAAAAACATAATTTAAATTGTGATTGTGATCAAGGTAGAGAAAATTAGGGTTTTCATCAATCCACTACTAACCGCTTGCAAGAGGGCGATCCATCACTATGAATCAGATCGTACCGCAAATAGTCGAATACGTCCCAAAAATGATACTATCCACCGGATTTGCTACAACACATCTCCGGACATAGTGTAATTATTACATGTCATCTACTTTACTCTAATCTACTCCTATAACATAAAATTAAATTAAAACATGTCTATATTACCTCGCTGAGGAATGGCCTGTGTAAATCTAGGATTTCAACTGTTAAGCACCATTGTGCAGAAAATCACGCTATGTTTAATATAACATGATTAGTTAAAATAATATATTCATTCAATCTAAAACAAGAATTATAATAAATATAAGATCTCGTGTCAAGAATAAGTACGATCACAGATCTATATAATCATCACAGTGTGGTCACAGTTTTCCCTCGTTACAATTAAAATAAATAAATAAACTACATTGTTTGGCTAGGGTTTTACTAGAAAATCCTAGATACAGAATTAGTTGCTTATGGTGGTGGGTAACTGCATCGTTGATGTAGAAACGACCTCCATGATCTTCCTATCCGGATCTCTAGGTCTTGAATGACTCCCTCCTTTGAATAATATGAATCTCAAGAGAAAGTGCTCTGGAAATTATGTAAAATATGAAGCTCTTAAGATCTGTAAAATACTTTGGTATTTATAGAAGAGGTTGAGAAGAGTTCTGTTTGTTTTCAACTTGTCCTACTTGAGTAGGATTCCTCTTTGATGTTTTTCTCCTCAAATCTAAGCCAAACCCTTCAATCTGATGTATAATATGTCATATATACGTGCTTAAAGATGTTGGAGTCGAAGATATGTCAAAAGAGTTCAAATCGGACTAGGATTGCACTTGGATATCTTTCCTATGCTTGGCCCCTACGCTTAAGAGTAGACCCTAGCTACGCTTAAGCGTAACTTAGTCGTAGGCCGTTTTCCACATGCGTAGCTTAAGCGTAGTTTTAGTACTTTCTAGACACTTTTAGCTACTCTAAGCGTAGCTCAAGCGTAACAAAATACTTGGAAACCACTTTTCTTGATAAGTGCTCCATTAGAACCCCATAAACTCCTTTGGTATGTTTCTCGAAGTTACGGCTCCGAAAAATATCATCTTTGCCCTCCGGGAGACTTTTTTGCTTAAAATATCCTCTTTTGCTCTTTTTGTGGATAAACACAAGTACTTCTTTGGTTAATTCACCAAAGTTAGATCGTTTCTTCGTTAAGCTCCTGAAACACGCTTTAACACACAAACCGCATAAAAATACCAAATAATGTAATGATAAAACGTAACAATAGTGAGTTAGGTGCCTAAAATGAACAACATTTGCCACTCATCAATTATACACACGGTAGTGAAGAAAATCAGCATATATAGCTTGTAGTCTCAAGAATGCACAAGTCAAGTTTTGCATATTATTCATATATATATGAAAATACTCATGTACAAGCACTCAAGTAAGATGAAAGCAATACACACTAATTCTGATAATCTCCTCACCAACCGTGATGATAACTCAGTCCAAAACCCAAACTAGAAGTTTAATATTTAACTCGGACCTTATTGCTAATTAATGGGAACACAATTTATTTTCTTTTTGTCTCGAATTTTTTCTTTTGCGCCCATTCATATATCTTTTGTTTCTTCCCTTTTTACGCAAACACTCACTACTTTGTGGCAAGAGGCCCGGTTACTCGGGTTAAAAATTTGAGATAATCACTTATGAATTTTTACATGAATACTCACTGCTTCTTGAGGCACTAAGACCCGATTACTCAGCAGAATGACCATTGCTATAAGGGGCTTTAAAGAGACCTTCATATACTTCTTTATTTCATTCTCTTTTTTTCAACATTACCCCAATATTCATAAGCATACAATAGGTATTCAAGAACATCGATCAATCTAGCCTAACTCATGAACCTACATATCACTTTGACTTAAATGAAAAGATTAACAGTTTTAGTAGGCATTACAATCATCTCCAAAGTAAAACAAGTACCTAAGATCAAGGTTTTTAACATAAAATAATCATGTCAAGTGAACATGCAAAGTCCTTAGGTCAGTCTAACACATCTACTTCCCATATGCATAATAAGACAAGTAAATATGATAATATAGTGAAATATGTCAACCGCCATATTCTAGCCAGGCTCATCATTCTAAAAATTTATTTTATGATTTTTTTTTCATCTTTTTTCATAATGAATGCATGAACCTATAAACTAAAATATATGTTAATTCATCAATTCTAGGAAAAAATAATGTAATGTGTTCCTATAATGATATATATGAAAATAAATAATTTCAAGAGAACATGCCACTATATTTTCTTAAATGCATATGCTTTTGAAAATCTAATGGTTTTGTAGAGATGTCTCTCGACTCAGAACTATAGTCACGCGCTCTACATGCAGTATGAGCAACCAAATAATGGAGCTCACCTTTCCTATCCCACACTTGTTTAACTTTCGGTGCTCTATTCGCTAGCCTAGATAAAATTTTCACCTCTTCACTCAACACCTAAATTTGATCTTCAAACATTGGGTCCTTTTTGAGTTCTATGTTTCTTCTCTGGTTTCAAAGTTCTTCCTCTTAACTTTGAACACAAGAGTCGAATGTGACATTTCACTCCACAGTAATGACATAGTGGGATAAACCTTTGGAAACCGTTGTTCGAACACTTAAGGAATTTAGAGGTAAAGAGAGTACTCTCAATAGGTTTTCTGATATAAGATTGAGCATTAAGATTCCTATCAGACTTACCTTGAGAAGAACTAGATTCTACTTGGGAGGCTCTAACAAAGGTCATTTTGGAAATGATGTTTGAATTACTCGTTGTTCCTTTGAATCCTAACCCCTTTGTATTTCCTGCAGATTTGTTCATACTCAATATATGATAAAGATTAAGAGTTCCACTAGACCATTTATGGATAGTTGAGTTAGCATCCTTCAATTCTTTTTCCAATTTTTCAATCCTTGTAGATTTATCAATTAATTCCAATCTTAGAGTGCTTAATTCCTTATTAATACCATCTACACTCTTCAAAGCTTGATTCCTTTCTTGTTCAGACTCAACCAATTTCTCAGACAATTGAGCTTTTTGGGTCTATAGAAGATTTAAGGTCTGAGAACTATTGGTTAATTCATCTCTTAAGGATTATCTTTCCTTGTCAACACTATTAAATTTAACCATAAATTTTGAGAAAACTTTGCTAAGATGTGTGGACTTGTCATATAATTTATTATATGTATCTTGAAGGGAGTCCCCACTATCTACATCATCTTCATCCCCAGACATTGCCTATCTTGTAGCAACTTCTTTAACCTCCTTACTTTGTGCTGCAAATGTAGTAAAATCCTTATACCCATAAGCCACGTCAGACTTAGTAAAATCACTAGTTGTTCCATCATCTAATCCATCATCCCAAGTGACAGCTAAACCTTTTGTCTTTTCTAACTTATTAGTGCACTCCGCAACTATGTGACCAAACTCTTGACACTCAAAACATTGAGGGTTTTTTTCCTTTTAGGGTCAAACTTGTCATTCTATTTTTGGGCTTTATTTTTATTTTTAAAATCATATGGTTTATCTCCAAATTTTTGACCTCTAATCACTTCTTGACCATAAGAAGATTTTAAAAACTTATGAAATTACTTCATGAGCACATCAACCTCTCTTGGTCTAATCTCACCCTCTTCATCAGACTCACTAGGATCCCCCTTAGTGATTTTCAAAGCTATGTTTTTCTGTTTTGTGCCGCTAGACTTCTTAGAGGATTGAACACACATCTCCATCTCATAAGACTTTAGATTTCCAGCCAACTCTTCAAGTTTAATTTCTTTAAAACTCTTGATTTCAGAGATAACGGTAACCTTAGAACAAAATCGTTCAAGTAGAGAGCTTAGTATCAAGGGTGGGCCCTCCTAGATTATGGCTACTAGTTATTAGGTCAGTTAATATAGCCTCAAAGGCAACAAAAACTTCATCATCATCCATCCTAAGTTGTTTAAATTGCGAATGTAACAATTGGAGTTTCGACTGTTTAACAATTGAAGTCCCTTCATGAGTAACTTGAAGAATATCCTAAGATTCATTGTCAATCTCGCACGTGGCGATTCTCCTAAACTCACTCACAGTTATAGCATTGAGTAGTGCACACAAAGCTTTTGAATTCCAATTAGTACTGTTCAATTCAATAGGATTCCACTCACTCGATGGTTTTGGTTTTGGTTTATTTGAAGTCTCATCCATCATAGTGGAAGGTGAGTATCCTACCTCTACAGCTAGCCAAGCTTTCTCATCTAGAGCTTTCAGAAATGCTCTCATCCCCGCTTTCCAATAAGTGTAATTTGAGCCATCAAAAGAAGGGAACTAGATACGGAACCTCCTTCATGAGGTATTTCTATCGCCTAAGTTCAGAACTTAATCCTAGGTAGTTAACCTAAAATGGGGAAACCACGCTCTGATACCAATTGAAATTACCTAGGTGACTAAGAAAAATAGCCTTAAAGGGGGTGAATAGACTTTTTATGGATTTATTGACAAATTAAAATTTTAAACCAATTCTCTAACAAACTAAATCATGCAAAGATTAATCTAAGTGCAGAAGATAAAGCAAGAAAGGACACACAATATTTTTACGTGGAAAAACCTTGGAAATGTTCCAAGGAAAAAACCACTGATACACTCGGGTATCGATGCACTATATGAATTAGAGAATTTGTACAGACTCTATGAAAACAAGACTTACAATCGCTTTGATTTTCCATTCTCCACTCAACGTCTGAAAGACTTAATCCACTCGCGTTCCACGAAGCTTTCGCTCTACTCTCTGTACTCTAACGGCTCCGCTTCTCAACGAATCAATAAACCACAAAGCCTCCTCATTCGATCTCCGTACTCTAACGACTCCGCTTCTCAATGGATCGATGCAACCACGTTGCACACAGTGGTGTGATGGTTTTACAGCAATCAGATCATTCAATAATGCATTAAGATATCGAACGTTGAAGCATAATTGAATACTCGTAAAAACTAGAGAAACCCTTGATATAGAATGATCAAGCGATCTCTTTTTTTCTCTCTCTGCAGATGAATCTGATCAATGAAAGTATTGCAAAGATCTCACAAAAGCCACACCAAAAATTTGTAGAGACTCCTCTTATTTATAGAGAGGGGAATCATATTTTGAGTAAACTTGTATCCTTTTTTGGATTATGACTCTTCCTTCTGTGTTCCTCTTGTAATTAGGAGTCAATCTTGCCAACTTTGGTGTAAATATCATTTATACACATGTTATGATGTCTTGGAGTGTAACCCAAGTCATTGTAGTTCACAACAAGTAGAGTTGCTTCAGGCTAACATTTGCAGGTCGGTGTCACACATGGCCCTACGCTTGAGCGTAGCTTGGCCTACACTTGAGCTTAGGCTCATGCGTAGCACTTTCATTCTCATGCGTAGGTTATGCGTATAATTCAACTTTCTAACCACTTTTTGGCTACTGTCTGCGTAGGCTATTCGTAGCAAAAATTATAAAATCCACTTTTTGCATTTTTCCTTCCGTTTATACCTCGTTTATTCCTCTAACAATTCACTCAACATGGTTATTGTCGAGAACATGCCAACAATAAACAATCCAACAAATGTTCTTACAATTATGTTAAGGGCCTAAAGGCTAATTTGCTTAACATTAGCTAGATATGCGATAGTAACCATAATGTCAATTTCACTTTCGATAAATGTTCTATTATTGATTCTTTTAGAAATTGTGTTATGGAAGGTGTACGTACTGAAATTACCTAGACAATAGTGAAACAGCCTAGAGGGGGGTGAATAGGTTTTTTTGTCGATTTTATGATCAATTAAAATTATTTAGCGGAAAATCAATTTTAATTAATCATAAACCCTAATTCTCAATTCAATTCTCAAAAATAGATCACTCAATCAAATATGAATATAAGTGCAGAAATTTAAAATCATGAGAAGACATAGAGATTTTTACGTGGAAAACCTTAAAAAGACTCCAAGTAAAAACCACGGATACGCTCGGGTATCGATGCACTATGAATCAAAGAATTTATACAGACTATGAAAACAGAACTTACAACCGCTATAATTTGTTGTTCTTCACTCGACGTCTGAAAGTTTAGATTCATTCGCGCTCCACGAAGCTCTCGCCCCGATCTCCGAACTCTGATGGCTCTGCTTCTCAACAGATCAAAATCACCACGAAGCCTCCTTCTTCAATCTTTGTACTTAAACGGCTCCGTTCTTCGACGAATCAACACAACCACGTTACTATAAATGGTGTGTGAATTTTTCAGCAACTATACCATTCAATCATGCATAGAAATCGTCGATGTAGAAGCACGATTGAAGACGTCTAATAACACAAGAGAGCTTTTGTATCTATAATCACTCAATAATATTCTCTCACCATGTGTATATCTAGTAGAAGAAGATGAAGTTGTAAAAAACTTGCAAAGAATTCTTAAAGACATGCTTCTTCTTGTTGTAGACTTGGGTATTTATAGATAATGATGATCCAAACCCTAAGTTTGTCATTTCTCGTAATTTTATATCCAAACACTATATTTTGGTGAATATAATATATATAGCATGCACTTTGATGAATATAAGTCGTGGACAAATCATAAAACCAACCCATGGACTAATCAAACATTGTACCAAAATTTACCCAAAATTTTGCTGCAGCTACGCTTCAAGCGTAGGTCCAAGCGTACCTCCAAGTGTAAAAATGTGTTTTCCAGCCACTTTTTGAAACTAAAAGCGTAGACATTTTTGTTAAAATCACTTTTCTCCGTAACTGCGCCAAAATGACCCTCTTGAACCCACGATACTTTTTGTTTGAAGTGACGGCTTCGGAAAATGTCGTTTTCGCCCTCCAGAAGACATTTTACCTCAATATGCTCACTTTCGTGCTTCACTTGTATTTTTCGTTACTTCAACGCTTGATTCTGCCTTTGAGGAAGCTTATCGATGTCATTTAAACCAATCCAACCTATCTAACACTCAACATGGTTATTGTCTAGAACATGTCATAAATAAACAATACACAAAAGTGTTCTTACAATCTCCCCTTTGGCATTTTTGAGACAATTACATGTTTTACAATATAGCCTCACAAATAACAACATAACATCTATACCTATGAACACACACCAATAAACAAAGATATAAACTGTCACATTGCTTTCATGACGAACTACCAAACCTGTAACCACAACACTAAACAAACCATTAAACGCACGTGTGGAAAACAAATATAAACCAACATAATGATCATAAAAAAATCATACAAACAATGCACAC
The DNA here is from genome assembly GCA_963922005.1 of Cornus suecica. NCBI lineage: Eukaryota > Viridiplantae > Streptophyta > Magnoliopsida > Cornales > Cornaceae > Cornus > Cornus suecica. The sequence continues at coordinate 53,854,058 of OY998241.1, read as the reverse complement.
ATAATGATCATCATTTTCCCCCTGATCATAAACTCCCCCTTGCTTAATTCTTCTCCCCCTTTTTGTCACTGAAATGTCAAGCAAAGAGAGTATATGCCATAGCAACAATGTAGAGAGATGCAAGGAAGTACTTAAGGAAAAATACCAAGATACAGAACCCTTATCAGATCATATCTAAATTCTCAAGGTAACAAAAATCTTTACTATGCATGACCCTACTACTAATGTATGAATGCAAAATGTCATGAATAAAAATAAAATAAAATATTTTTATTTTTAGAAATATGTGAGTAATGTAGTAGAGATACAAAACCAATCATTAACATATCATATTCTCATATTTAACTCGACCATTATACACACAATATAAAAGAAAATCAGAACACATACCTTGTAAACTCAAGAATGCACAAGTCAAGTTTTGCAAATAAATATATATATAAAGATTCTCATGTACAAGTACTAAGGTAAGATGAAAACAATACATACTAAATCTGATAATCTCCCCACCAACCGTGATGATAATTCAATCCAAGATCCAAACTAGAAGGCAAAAATAAAATATACTTTCTCTTTGTCACACAATTTCCTCATTTTTATCTTTTTAACTTTTTCACCATATCCCTTTTTGTCTTTCTAAGCTCCGGACTTTCCAGCGATGATTTTTAGTCCCAACCAACTGGGCCCGAGCTTCTTTCATGGAATTTATGCTCATTAGTCTTTTCCCCTTTTTACGCGAACACTCAATGCTTACTGAGGCAATAGGCCCGGTTACTTAGATTGAAGAACTACTTTTTACATTTTTATATTTTAAACATTACATTATTTCCTCTTTTTTTAACATCACCACAACATTCATACACATGTAAAAAATAATATTTCATGCATAAACCAATCTAGCATAGCTCAAGAACCTTCATACCATTTCCGGTTATATAAAAAACTTAACAGATTCAGCAGGCATTATAATTATCACCGAAGCAACTAGCACCTAAGATTAAAGTTATATAAGATAAAATAATCATGCCAAGTGATCATCCAAAAATCTTAGGTCAGACTGATACATCTACTTCACATATGCATAATGAGACAAGTAAATGTGAAAATATAGTAAAATATGACAACTATTGTACTCTAGCCAAGCTCAACAGTCTCAAAAATTTTATTGTCATTTATTTCAAAATAAAATACATGCATATATAAAAATAATACAAATGCATGATTATCTATCAATTCTAGGAAACAAAATGCAATGTGTTCCTAGAATGATAGATAAGAAGATATCTATTCTAAAGAAAGCATACCAATAGATTTCCAAAGACTAACATGCTTTTGAAAATCTAATAGTTTTGTAAAGATATATGTCAATTAAGAATATGTGGATATGAACTCTAGAGACACTATACCATCTTCAACAAGATCACAAATGAAATGATATCGAATATCTATATGTTTTGTCCTAGAATGTTGAACAGGATTTTTAGAAATATTTATCGCACTCGTGTTATCACAGAACACAGTCATTGTACCTTGAGAAAAACCATAATCCTACAACATTTTATGCATCCACAAAACCTGAGTACAACAACTACCAACTGCTATATACTCAGCCTCAGTAGTGGAAAGAGAAACACAATTTTACTTCTTGCTATGCAAAACAACTAAGCAATTTCCAACATAAAAACACCCTCCACTGGTACTTTTTCTATCATCAACATTATCGGCCCAATCAGTATCAGAAAAGGATGCGATATCAGTATTAGTACCTGATGGATACCATAATCCATAATTCACTCTCCCTTTAACATACTTGATAATCCTTTTCACAATAGTAATATGAGACTCCTTAGGACTTGCCTGGTAATGTGCACACAAACCAACACTAAAAGCTATGTCAGGTCGACTGACAGTTAAATATAAAAAACTCCCAATCATACTCCTATAAAGTGTAGAATCGACATCTTTACCTTTATTATCTATGATAAGGTTTACATTTGTACTTATAGGAGTGCGTGCATCCTTAGCCTTTTCCAAACCAAACTTCTTTACTAATTCCAATGCATAACAAGTTTGAGAAATGAAAATCCCATCACTTAATTGCCTAACCTGAAGCCCTAAAAAGAAGTTCAATTCACCAATTATGCTCATCTCAAATTCATGTTTCATTTGATCTCCAAAATAATGAGTAAGCTGATGAGAAGTGGAACAAAAAACAATATCATCAATATAGATTTGAGCAACAGTTGTATCACTCTCAATTTTCTGAATAAATAGTGTTTTTCCACTCCCCCTCGAGCAAAATCTGTTCCTAACAGGTAATCATTCAACCTTTCATGCTAAGCTCTAGGAGCTTGCTTTAACCCATACAAAGCCTTTTTCAGCCTGTAAACATGACCCAAATAATGAGGATCTTCAAATTCTTTGGGATGCTCCACATATACTTCTTCATGAAGAACACCATTCAAAAATGAACTCTTCACATTTATTTGATACAACTTGAATCCAAGATAACAAGCAATAGCAAACAAAATCTGAATAGATTCAAGCCTAGCAACCAGAGCGAAAGTCTCATCAAAATCAATACCCTCCATCTGAGTATATCCTTGAGTAACAAGCCTAGCATTATTCCTAACAACTGTACCATTTTCATCCTTTTTATTCTTGAAAATCCACTTGGTACCAATCACGTTTATCTCTTTCGGTCTAGGCACAAGATACCACACATCATTTTTAACAAACTGTTGAAGTTCTTCTTGCTTAACATTTATCCACTCACTATCTTGAAGAGCTTCTTTGACATTTTTAGGTTCCAAGGAAGATGTACAACATGCATACGAAACCTCATTCCTAGCCTTTCTCCGTGTCACCATCATCTGATGAACAGATCATATAACATTATCCAAAGGATGGTACAACTTTACCCTTGCAGATAGTTCTTTAGAAGGTGTAGGCTGAACATCACCAATTTGATCATGTGATTCTATAGGACTTTAAGTATCATCATTAACCACATTGTCCTCTTTTTCAACCTCGGAAGAATCATTATCCAATATAAAGAACGGATCACCATCTTTCTCCTCAGCAGACATCGGAGACTCATCAACACATGTGTTAGTCACTAATTAACCCTAGAGGGGGGGGGGGGGTGAATAGGGTGTTCAAAAATAATTCTAATTCTTTTCAAAATTGGAACACGCTATAACCAAAAACAATTTCTCAATAAACAAGTGAATGATTCAATCTCAATTCTCTAACAAATAATCTCAAGAAAAATTGTAGCATACAAGATATTCAAGTGATTATAGCATACAAGTTAATCAAGTAAAGAGAAAGAGATAGAGAGATTGACACCGTAATTTTTTCGAGGTTCGGTAACTCCTACTCCTCGGCTCAAGAACCCCTTCTTGAGACTTTTCCCGATCCTTTCACTATGGCCCTTCCTTCACAGGTGGAATGACAAACCTTTACAACACAAGCCTCTCGAGCTTGTCTCTCAATCAAGAGAACAACCCTCTCTTGAACAATCGGTGGACTTCACTTGTCCGAGATTACAAATTCGTATGTAATCAATAAAATCACTCAAGAACAAAAACACTCAAAACCCAAAGGTTTTTATGGAAGATAAATCAATATAAGCTCAAGTGTTTTTGGTGATTTTACAATAGCTCTAGAAATGTATTCTCAAAGGATATGATCAATGAATGATATTTGGAGAATAACAAGAGATACTAGAGGTTTTGATTTTCAAAGAAACTTGGAGAAAATCAGATTTTCAAAGCTTGGTTTCAATGGTTTTTGTAGAGGAAATTTCTGCAGAATTTTGATAGCTTTCTTTCTCTTTGTGTTTCAATCTCTACAAATTCAATATACACATCTCATTCTATATATAGCATTGCATCAGGGTTTTGAAGAATGATTATTGTATTTGAGAAAACACAATAGTTTGAATTCCATAAACATCTGCTTAAAACATGGAAAATGTTTGTGCCGAATCTGCAGATTTTAAGGAACAAACTAGTTGACTACATTGAAGTTGTAGTCGACTACATTGGACCATCTAGTCGACTACATTGAGTTCTAGTCGACTACATTGGACCATCTAGTCAACTAGATTAAGTTCTAGTCGACTACAAAATGTAGTCTAGTCGACTTAAGCCTATTTCAGTCGACTACTTTGATGTGGATGAAAAGCCTGAAGCTACTGATTGTTTTAGTCGACTATATTGAAATACACATGGTGATTCTAGTCGACTACAACTTAAAAAAATATTTATATTTTTTTCTTTCCGTTTAAGTTCGGTAAAGCATTTTTCATTCCATTTAAGTTCGGTTCATTTTATACTTGAGCTTATACGATAATATCGACGCATAAAATTACCTTGTTACAATGATCGCTCCCCGACCTATCTACCCCAAGTCTTGAGTCTTCGACTTTTGCCTTTACCGTTGAATTAAATGATTTTCCATTTTGCGCTTCAATTTCTTTCACAGCTTTTCGCTTTAAATCAAGCTTTCTTTCCGAGCTTGCTTTTCGAGTCATTTCCTTTCTGAGTTTAATTTCTGAGTCGTTCACCTGTCTTTTGCTGAAAATATAAACTTGATAATTCATTAGTATCAAACACTCTTCAATGGTTTGTTATCATCAATTTTGGAATTGTTTGCCGAAAGTAAATTTCAAAACCAACAACATGAGTCATCAACCACTACATTCGCAGATTCTAGCATAGTTTGAGTTCTAAGGTTAAACATCCTATATGCTCGACTACTCAATGAATAACCCAAAAATATTCCTTCATCACTCTTAGACTCGAACTTCCCAATAGATTCATGATCTCTAAGAATATAACATTTTGCTCTAAAAACCTTGAAATATTTCACATTGGGTTTCTTGTCATTCCACATTTCATAAGGAGTTTTTAAGGTGCCAGAATTAAGATAAACTATGTTTGAGGTGTAACACGTTGTGTTCACCGCCTCGGCCCAAAAATACCTAGGAACATTCCTACCCTGTAGCATAACATTGGTTATTTCCTGAATAACCCTATTTTTCCTCTCAACTACTCCATTTTGTTAAGGAGTTTTAGGTGTTGAAAATTCATGTTTTATTCATCTCTCATCACAAAACACTTCAATTTCTGAATTTTTAAACTCCCTTCCATGATCACTCCTCACTCTAGAAATGGAACAATTCTTCTCAGTCTGAATTCTTAAACAAATCCTCTTACAACTTTCAGAAGCTTCAGAATTTTCACTTAGAAATTCAACTCATGCAAACCTTGAGTAATCATCCACCATGAAAAAAATATACTTATTTCCTCCTTTGCTCATGGTCCTAGTGGGACTCATTAAATCAATATGCAACAGCTCTAAAGGTCTAGAAGTACCAATGACATTTATCTTTTTGTGCTGACATCTGACTTGTTTACCCTTCTGACATGATCCACACACAATCCCTTTTACATAACCAAGCTTAGGGACTCCCTTAACAATTTCACTCTTAGTAATTTTTGTTAATTCATGAAAATTAACATGTCCCATTCACTGATGCCAGATTTCAACTTCATCAAGTTTAACTCTATTGCATAACAATTCAGAACTAGGAACAATGCAATGGCAATTATCAGTTGAACGCATACCTTTCATCACGCAATTCCCAGAAAAGTCAATGATCGAACATTTATCAGGAGAAAAAATTACCTTATGATTGTTATCACATATCTGACTTATGCTCAACAAATTTGCTTTAAGGCCCTCTACATAAAGCACATCTTCTAGTTTAGGTAGACCAGGAATCCCAACCGTACCTTTTCCTTTAACATTTGACTTCTTTCCATCCCCAAACATTACTATCCCACCATGACACTCCTCGAGAAATCCAAACAATGACTTATCTCTAGTCATATGCCTCGAACATCCACTATCCAGATACCAAGAAGTAGATTTGCATGCTCTAAGAGCAGTATGAACTACAAGACAGTGTAGCTCACCTTTGCGAATCCATGCCTTCTTCATATTCGGAGCTCCTTTTCATCCTATTTATTTGTTTGTAGCTAAATATTTTTCATATATACAAATGTTATGTAAAGCATGACTTGTGGATTCTTGTGTCTACAAGGTATGTGTGTTGTTTTCATTTACTACCGTGGGTATAATAGCTAAGTTAGATATGCGAATATGATGTGTTAATGACTAGCTCATTGCCTCTACTGCCTTGTTCACATGTTTCTAAGAACAAAAATATTTCTTTTTATGATTAGTTGAGCCTTTTGCATTCATGCATTAGTATTAAGTTCATGCATCGTATAGATTTTTGTTACTCGAGAATCTGGATATATTCTTTAGAGTCCTATGTTTTACTATAATCTTTGCTTAGATTTTCAGGTCTTCCCATTTATTTTTCTCATTGTTTACACTTAGTGTCTTCTCCTACATCTCTCTAGACTGTTTATATTGTTCTTTCTTTCCTTGTCATTTCAGTGACAAAAAGGGAGAGAAGTATTTAGTGAGGGGGAATGATTATTTTGTTATGGGAAGAAGTATTTAATAAGGGGGAGTGATATGATGTTTTGGTAATGGGGAGAGAGGTTTTAATTGAGTGGGAGAATGATCTATTGCGTATTAATGATCCTTGTGTTTCATGTTAATATTATTCATGTTATTACGATCATTTAAACTTTATTATGCCTGGTAGTTGTTTTCCACACTTTCTTTTCACAAGTATGTTGTTTAGTGTTGTGGTTGCAGTAGTGGTAGATCGTCATGAGTTCAAAGGAAAAGTCTCTGTCTATTTTTGTCGATGTGTGTTCAAAGGTATAGATTTTATTTTGTTTGTCATAAGGATATATTTTTGAAACATGGTTTTGTCTTAGAAATTCCACGGGAGAGATTGTAGGAACATTTATTTGTAATGACATGATTCTGATAAAAAATCATGTTGAGAGTTGTGAATTTTAGATTGGGCTGTGAAGTGTTGAATGATAAGAAGTTTATGTGTCAAATCAAGTATAAAGTGGTGAAGATACAAAGGAAATTAAGTGGAACAACGGTTGGAAGCGGCAATGTAAGAAAATTGTATTTTCACTTTTTTTTTATTTGCCGAGTACTAGAAAAAATAAAGGGTCCTTGAGATGTGTGCCATGGCGCGGATAGTGGCATGCAAAACAATGGGTTTGGGGCGCCATGATGCGTTATGTTACGCTATCAGATGTTCACCGAGTACTCGATAATTTTGGGTTGAGAACTCGACAAAACACAAATCTCGAATACTCAACCTAAAAATCTTGAGAACTCGAGAATGTCACAAGGAAGTTTGGTGCGGATTTTTTAACACTCCTAACCACTTTGGGAAGTGATTAAAAGCTATTATTGTTATAATGATCTATATTTGGAGAGTTTATATTCAAAAGTTCAAGACCTGAAGGACAAGAAAAAGACTTGGGAATTAAGAAATTTTATTCCATAATTAAAAATTCTTATTTCATAATTGGAGATCGGTATTCCATAATTGAAGGATTATTTCTCTATAAATATGAGGAGATATTAAGAAGAGAATACAAGTTTTGAAAGTTTTACAATTCTTCCACAGTTCAGATCTTCCTGCAGAGAGTGAGAAAGAAAGAGAAAAATATTGAGTGATTATTCATCTTCTACTTCTCTCTTGTTTTTAGGATTCTCCAATTGTGTTATAACACATGTAAACTTTATGCACAATTGGATGACTTAGATATCGGAAAAATCTACACACCATCCGTTACACTGTGTGTGCATTGATCCGTGAGAAGTGGAGCCGTTAGAGTACGGAGATCGGAGCAGGAGGCTTCGTGGTTCATTGATCCGTTGAGAAGTGGAGCCGTCAAAGTTCGGAGATCGGAGCGAGAGCTTTGTGGTAGCGCGAGTGGTTCAAAACTTTCATAAGTCAAGTGATAAATGTCGAATCAGAGTGATTGTAAGTCCTAACTTCATAGAGTCCATGTACTTCTTGATTCATAGTGTATCGATACCATAGGGTATCCGTGGTTTTTACTTGGAGCGTTTTCCAAGGTTTTTCACGTAAAAATATTAGTGTCGTCTCTGTTTTATTTTCTGCACTTATATTTATAATATGGTTTGGATAATTAAAAAATTGAATTAAAATTGAATTTTTCGCAATTAATATTTTAATTTGTCAATTAATTCTTAAAAAATCTATTCAACCCCCCCCCCCCCCCCCCCCCCCCCCCTCTTCCAAATTAGTTTACCACCTCCTAGGTAATTTTAAACTGAAATCAATCGACTAAGTGGGTGAGAGAGAGAATCATTGTGTGTGTGTTAGAGGTCATTGTGTGAGTAAAAGGACGCGGGCAATTAGGTAATTTACTATTCTCGATGACCGCCGATGGGATTGTGGGGTGAAAGTGTAATTATTCAATCTAGAGGAGGTCAATCTATAATATATCATATCCAAAGGGGTGAAATTATAATTTACCCTTAATAAATTATAAGTTACCCTACTAATAAATACTTTGCAGTAGTTGTCAGTAGTGTTCCCGGTGAGCAGGAACAATATACGCGAACCCAATACTAGTAGATGGATCTCATCCAATGACCGAAACTAAAAACAACCAATAACAAATTGAGTGGATTTTATAAATGTCCGATACCACTTATACGACCTAATTTGGACAGAATTTCTAAAGTAAAAATAGCAAACCTATAAAAATCTAGCTCACTTCTCTCTCCAATTAAATATATGTTATATATTTCTAAAATTTTGCTCTTTTTTTTTTTGTGTGTATCTTATTTCTCATAATAAATTAAGAATAAATAAAATAACAATAATTCATCACAAGAAAAAGATTAACTTGGAGATAGAAAGGAGTAATCCTTCTAATGTAGTAGACTTCTTTTATGCTATATAAAAATAAATTAAATTAACGTTGTATAAATGAACAACGAATAAATACTTTAATACTGATTTTTTTTTTTTTTATTTGCATTATGCATGAGTTTTTCATTTAATATGTTGTTCCTCCCTACCTTTCTTCGTATACCATATATTGCTAGGTAAGGAATAATATTAAAGTTAGATAATTCATCAACTCACGTTTAGAATTTATTCATAATAAGTAATTGTTAGTTGTTTTATTATTTGTTATTATCATTTCCTAATTGTATAGAGTTTTTAATATTACAAACAATTGAAATATTTCAAGTGTTTGTTAAGTGTCCGGTTGGCAACCGGTGTGGTGTTGGTTTTTGGTTTTGAGTTGGGTTGGGTTGAATTTTGTGTGATTTTATTTTGAACTGAAATCATGTTTGGTGCAGATGGTTTTGGTGTGAGAAAAAGTAAAACTGAAAAATCAAACCATATTTGGTAGAGTTGGTATGTGCTGAAATTCTAAAACCAAACCATATTTGGTAACTTTGAATGGTTTGACATTTTATTTATTTATAATAATATTTTGAATATATATATATTTTAAAAAATAAAATATATAAATAAATGACTTTTATACACATTCTTATTTTATTAAATTTTAATAGTAAATCCCAATTACGCCCCCTCAAATTAGCCCATATCCCATTTACATCCCCTCAAATATTTCGATATATATATAATTCAAAAAATATATAAATTTTGAATATATATATAATTTGAAAAATATATAATAAAACATAATAATTCGAAAAATAATATATAAAATTTAAAATATATATGAAATTCAAAAAAATATAAATTTGAATATATATATATATAATTCAAAAAATATATAAAATTCAAAAAAATATAAATTTTGAAAAAATATATAAATTTCAAATATATATAATTCAAAAACAATATATTAAATTTTGAAAAAATATATAAAATTCAAAAAATATAAATTTTAAAAATATATATATAATTCAATATATATATATAATTAGAAAAAATATATAAAATCCGAAAAAATATATATTTTGAAATATATATAACATTTGAAAACATATATATAAATTTCAAATATATATATAATTCGAAAAAAATATATAAAATTCAAAAAATATATATTGTTTATATATTGTTTTCAAATTTTATATATTCTTTTCGAAATTTATATATTTGTATCAAAATTTATATATATATATATATTCTAATTTTATATTTTTTTGAATTTTATATATTGTTTTGGAATTTTATGTATTTGTTTCGAAAGTTATATATATATTTTCTAATTTTATATATTATTTTTGAAATTTAAACATTATTTTCAAATTTTATATATATATTTTTTCGAATTTAAACATGACTTCCAATTTCAAAAAATTGTGTTTCTTCAAAATGATACACCATGAATTGGTTTGGGCTTCAAAATGGTACACCAAAATGGTTTTGTTTTGAGCAAATATGAATCATATCATGTAAAACCATGTATTGAGATGTGTTGAAAAAAATCTCATTTGGTACACTATGGAGTAATATTTTGGACCCAAAACCAACCAATCAAACATGAATTGGGTAACAATTTTCATCCCAAAACCAAAATTTTGATTCCAAACATATATGCCAAACAAGCACTAAAATAAAAGGTACCCAACTTACTATTGATTGTTTTTAATTTCAGTCATTGAATAAGATCCAACAACTTATATTAAGTTCGCGTATATTGCTCCCTGAGCAACTAAACTGAACACTACTACTGTGGTAAAAGTAATATAGCAACAGTTTTTGCTTCATTGCAAGCAATTAAGAAAAAATTATTGCCTCATCTATAATTTATAATTTTATCCTTCTCAAAATAAATATTTACTTTCATAACTTTATTCATTTTAAAATAAGTGTTCATTTTTGAATCTCAATACAATATAATCTTATATTTTTTCAACTGATCTCTATTCATTAACTTCAAAAAATAATAGGTCTCACTAAAAACTAAAACTATACTATACTTTTAAATGACAAATTTAAAAACACAAAATACCCCAAAAAAATTTTAAAAAATCAAATATGAACACTTATTTTAAAACAAATGATTATTACTTAATATATCTCAAATTTACTAGCAAAACAAAAAGCAAGAGATATATTTCTCTTTCCTAAGATGTCTCGTTCCAACTTGCATCAAATTATTTCCTCCCTCTCATGACTCCGAACATAAGTCTCCATCCAACAACAAAATTGATATAACGACATAATTTGTGTAACTACCCACCATATTACGGTTTAGTAACTATTTAATTTCAAACAAATGGGTGGTGTTTCTGCAATTTTTTTTTGATAGACAGGGAGATGTAAGAGAGCATCCATTGCGGGGGTGCTATTAGCTATTAGTGAATAACAAAAATGAGAAGAATATAGAAGAGAAGATAAAAATACAGAAGATGAAATTTGTGAATCCAAATCATATTTGAAAATTGCACCTCATTCAATTTCTTAATTTTATTCTCAGACACTATTAAAGATGGGCAAAAAAATCGTCCCGCCGGGGAGCCGCCCCAAACCACCTCATTTTTTTACGGTTATTAATCACCTAATTTATAAATGGAGTGTTATGGGGTTAAAAATTAAAAATCGATGGTTATGGGGTGGGGAATAGTTTGAGGGTTCCCCCATTGGGGAACCGCTCTGCCCCAAATCGTATAATATAATTATAATATTTCATAATTTAAATAATAAAGTTACAAAATTATATCTATTTTTATAAGTTTAATATTAAAATTACTTTATAGTCCTTTAATAAAATAACTATTTACTTATATACCCACTATAAATATATATATATATATATAGAAAAACCCTAAACACTCTATATTTTAGGGAGCCTCCTCCAAGGAAGAAGTTTTTTTCCCAATTGTGGGTTTGTTAGTTTTTGTTAGAGGTGACAAATTTTACCCAAACTCATCAATTCGCCCTTAAATTTTGGGTAATTGGGTGAGTGGTTTGAGATACGGATCACTAATGGATCGGATAATTAATGATCCTCAATTTCACTGGTTACTAATGGGTTGGGTTGAAGGTATCCGCATTGACCTGTCATATCTCATTCTTACAAACCCTAATGAATCGCCCCCTCTGTTTGTGTGGCTCAGCGTCCTTCTTCTCTCTCGTCCGGCTAAACATCTTCCTTCTCTCTCATCTCGGTCTTGCGCGCTCAGCTTCATCTCTCTCTCTATGCCCCCCCCCCCCCCCCCCCTCTATAAATATATATATATGTATGTATGTATGTATACATGACATATGTATGAGAGACATAGTCACTAATTTTTTTTCATCAGTTTGGAAAGCTCAAATCAAATTTTGATTGAATTATTTTTTTGGGTACAACTTTTCGGTATGAATGTATATATATATATATATATACCTATTCTAAAATTCTAAGGCCTTGGAATATTTTCAAATTTTTTTTTTTTAAAAGAAATGTTTTATTTTGAGGAATAATTACATGGTGTTGTTTCATCATTAATACTAGGGTTAATTTAAGTAAACCTATGGTTTCAAAAAAGATCACTTTGCCTCCTCCTATACAGAAAACTCCCATGCACTTATTAAATTGTATCAGATTGCCCCCTTCTCTATAATTTTGGACCAAAATACCCCTGGAATTTAATGAAAAATGATTTAAAATAAAAAAATATATATATATAAAATTCGAAAAAAATATATAAAATTCAAAAATGTATCTAAAATTCAAAAAAACATAATATTCGAAAATATATATATATAATTTGAAAATAATATATAAAATTAAAACAAAACATATAAAATTTGAAAAACAAATATAAATTTTTTAAAAAAAACATATAAAATTAGAAACAAATATATAAAATTAATAAATATATATATGTATATAAATCGTAAAAATATATAAAATTCATAAAACAATATATAAAATTCAAAAAAGCATATAAAATTTGAAAAAACAAGTATGAAGATGTAAAACAAGAGAATATATTAAGGTTACAAGAGCATACAAGTAAGAATATATAAATTTCGAATTTTATATATTTATTTCGAATTTTATATATTTTTTATGAATTTTATATATATTGTTAAGAATTTTATATATATCTTTTCTAATTTTATATGTTTTTTTCGAATTTTATATATATTTTTAAATTTTATATATTTGTTTGAATTTTATATATTTTATTTGAATTATATATATATATATTGTTCGAATTTTATATATTTTTTACGAATTATATATATATATTTTCAACTTTTATATGTTTTTATGAATTTTAAATCATTTTTCATTAAATCCCATGGGTATTTTAAATCATTAAATCATTTTTCGAATTTTAAATCATTTTTACAAATTTTATATATATTGTTTTGAATTTTATATGTTTTTGTTTTCGAATTTTATATTATTTTTTCAAATTTTATATGTTTTTTTTCGAATTTTGTACAAAAAATGTTTCAGTTTTGAAATGGGTAGGGTGCGTTTGGAAATTCTATTTTTTGTATTTGTTTTCTGTCTTCAAATATAAAAATTATTTTTGTATTTGTCTTTGTTTTTTTCAGCAAAAAACTAAAAACAAAAAAGCGTTTGGATCAAAATTTATATTGAAAAATAAAAAGGTATTGGTGGGCGGCGGAGACCGGAGGTGGTGGAGGCTGGCGGCGGCGACCAGTGGCGGGGGGTGGTGGTGGTTGGTGGCGGCGGCGATGGGGGCGGTGGCGGAGGTGGTACCCTAAACAGTGAAAAAACTCAAAAAACAACTAAAAGTTGTATTTGGTGTTTTCACCACTTTTATCCACTATTCACAAAACAGTTTTCTTGGGAAAAAAAAAGTAAAACAATAAACGCGTTTGCCAAACGTGTTTTTATTTTTGAAATAGGTGAACAGTAAAAAACACAAAACTGTTTTCACGTTTGCCAAACGGACCCGTAAGGTCGTCAGTTTTTGTATTCACTTTTGCAATTCTTAATGAAATTAAGTGTCTATTAATATTATCTTATTTCTATATCTATATTCTATTTTTATTATTAAAGTCAAAGGACGTTTTTTTATTTCCATACATTTTTTGTTTTTTTCTATATCTATATCTAAATCTATATTCTATTTTTATTATAAAAGTCTAAGGATGTTTTTTATTTCCATACATTTTTTGTTTTGTTTTTTTAAATATAGATAGTGTTTTTTTTATTTCCATACATTTAAAAATAAAATAAAATATTTTGAGGAATAATTACATGGTGTTGTTTCATGATTAATATTATAAATGAATTAGTACTATTCAATGTATAATGACTATATATTATTTATACACATAAATTTATATTATTCAATGCATAATGACTATATATTAATTGTACACAAAATGTTTCAGTTTTGAAATGTGTAAGGTCGTCAATTTTTGTATTCACTTTTGCAATTGTTAATGGAATTAAGTGTCTAATAATATTATCTCATTTCTATATCTATATCTATCTTCTATTTTTATTATAAAAGTCTAAGGACGTTTTTTTATTTCCATACATTTTTTGTATTTTTTTAAAGTATAAATAGTGTTTATTTTAAATACATAGAGTGATTTATGAACGCGTTAAATTGATTAAATGCTTGTTTTTCATTAAATGATTTATTGATTACTAATATAATATCAATGGGTTTTTGATGTTTGAAATTCCTCAACATCTTTAGGTAAAGGAGATTAATTTTACAAATACAAAACAAAGTCTTCTTTGCGTATTAGTTTGAAGCAATTATTTTTCCATCTCTTAACATTCTTTACAAATTATATACACACATAAACACACACAAAATTGGTAAATAGTGTATTAATAATAGTAATAGTTACTAAAAATACATTTAAAACCCAATGATTTTTCAATGTATTATTCAAGTCTTATATATTTTCATTATTTCTATATATTCATTACAATTTTTAAAATACCAAAAAAATAAATCATCAAAAGTGTATTAAAAGTAATAGAATAAAATTGTTAGAATTCTCTAGAGTAATAGAAGTTTTATGACTCTTCAAAACTTCAATAGTATACTTTTAGGACTTTTAAGATTCTACAACGGTAGAATTTTAAGTATAAATACATACAATTATATTTACACATGTTTCATCTCTACACTGATCAATTAGTTTAATTTGTTTTCTCTCTAATTGTTTTTCTTTTTTACAGATTTGATTTCATTGTTCAAGTTATTTATTTAAAGGTATGCATGTATTTTTAAGCTCTATAATTGATTATAGTTTGCTTAATTTCGTCATGTCTATTTAATTCAAGAGTATTTCAATCTCATATTCCCTGTAATTCCATTTTCTTTCATTTCTCTTTATGTCACAAAAATTTATATTCATTCATAATTCATGTCACTATTATCTAAATCGGTATCAACAGAGGAATCATGATCAAGGATGAATGATGTTTCAAAGAAAATTATTATTAAACTCTAATTTAATTTTTGTGATAATTAAATTATTATTTCTTTAGTCTAAATGAATATAAACAATCCTTCTTTTATATATATTATGTCAACATATATCACTCAACGAACATAATTTTAACTCATTCATCCTATATTTCTCGATCTTAAATCCATGATAATATATGTCATTGTTGAAAAACATATACCTCTCTATTTGTTTATTAGTTTTTAAATTTATTTTTTCGCTTGATTTTTAATACATGTACAAACTAAAGACATGTATCGAAATTCATGACATAAGTTGTAGATAGATGTAAGCGTAAGAATTTGTTGCATAGACTTCATAATTAGTTTTGGTAAATCTACATAGACTTTATATTGGATAAATGTTTTGCTTGAGCATTTGTTACATAAACTTCATATCAAATAAATGTAAATATTTTAATTTTTTTATTGATCATACTATTGTAATAAATTTTGTATAATAATTTTATTAATTATTTATATATATTTTTTATAAGGGCACTTATTGAAAAAAATAAACATGATAAAATATTGTTTAATATGTTGATTAAATCCATACTTAATTCATTTTTTGAAAATAATCTCTCTTATATTAACCATTTTAAAGGTCACGTGTTATTATGATAGTATATATAAATATCTCTTAGCAAATCTATGCTTCATACAAGTACAATAATTATTCTAACCATGTAACTGAAAGGTTTTCATCAGTTTGGGAAACCCAAATCAAAATTTAATTGGATTTTATCGAGTTTAGCTTTTTGGTATGTATCTATCTATCATATATATATATATCTCTTTAACAAATGTGTGTTTTGACAATTTCTTGTTCATTTTTTTAGTTAAGGTTTGTGATGAATTTTTGGTCTTTTTATCAAATTCTGTCTCCCAAACGGGTCCTTGGAGTTTAAAAGTTTTAGTATTTTATTAATATTTTGTTCTCTTGTTGCGAATTTGCCAAAACATTCATCAAAATTTGCTTAACAGTGTCTAAAAAATAACAACACAATGGCCTAGAAAATATGATTTTTGTTACTATATTATCAAAAATTTCAAATATTATCAAAATTTTATATAATTTACTTTGGTTTTTATGTGTGTGTATATATAATTACTTTTAAAAACTATATGCACTTGGATAAATTTTTTAAAATTTTGAATTACATTTATATTATATATATAATGCGGGTCGGTTCAACCCATGAATTGATCCAGCCCACTTATTACCCACTATAGCGGGTTGATAATGGATTAATGATCCGCCGGTTACCCACCTCTGGTTTTTGTTATGTTGTGAGCTTATAGTTTTTGTATGGTCACTGAAAGGATTATTAGATTTAAGTGCCGGAAAAAACAAACAAAACCACCGGCTAATATTTCACCGGCGATAATAGTTTCGCCGAGAAATTCTTTGTCGGTAAACTTTTTCCGGCACTTCCTCTAAACGCCACTTGATTGTCCCTTTCCCGCTGGTGAAAAGAAGGAAAAGAATTTCAAATTCAGACTCCAACCGGGTGACCCACACGTCTCAACTCATAGCATCACCACCACCCACCCTCCTCCATCGGAGGATCACCAACAATCATCACCACCCTCCTCCATCAACAAGACTCTCCTCCATCACCCAACAATGATTAATACTTCCTGATGCTCCCTCTCTCAATAATATATACCTATAGTCTACATCTTCTTTCAAGCAATGCGTGGGACAATTCCAACACTAGAACGCACCAGTTCGATCAAGCATTTCAACAATTCCTCCTTTGGATTCGTCATTTATGCAAGCAATTCAATCAAAGGGCAGAGTAAAAAATCTCTGCAGTGTCTTCGAATCCCAAACACCGCCACCACCATCATAATCGCAATTGAAATCTTCTAAATTCCATTGGCAATTCAATCAAAGGGAGTTGCATAGTGTTTTGGGGGAAAAGAACTCTTATAGCCATATATATGTATGTATGAAGAGAGATGGAGATAGAAAGAGGGCTAGAATAATTCTAAGCTTTTTAATATTTATTTGAAGGGAAAATATTACTTACCACCCCTGAGGTAATGCCTAATTACATGCACACCCTTAGTATTTTAATACTACAGTGATCTCCCTCCAATTGATTGTAACTACGATTTGATTCAAATATCATGTAAATTTACCAAACAACCCTTCATCGGTTCAGATATTTAATTTTATAAATTTAAGGGTAAAAAAACCAAAGAAGAAAAAAGAGTTGAGGGAGATCCATGTTCAGATATAAGATCTATATATACATATACATGTATATGTATTTGAGAAATCTTTTAGGATGCTAGGAAATTAGGAATTGATATTACATGTATGTATATACATATATATATAATCATACAGAAGCAAGGGTTGGGGGAGATCCATTAGCTGTCGTCGATGGACAAGGGTGGGGGAGATCCTTTGCGGCGGCGATGGACAAGTTCGATGGTAGTGACGCTATCGCCGTTGGTTTTGTGTTGCCGAGTCCGGGGTGAGTTGGGGGGGGGGGGGGGGGGTTGAGTTGGATTGTTGAAATATATATTAGTTTTGATGTTTTTTGTTTTCGTGAACAGTAAAAAAAAATGTTCTCACCCTTTATTCAAAATTTGAGAATATCAAAATGGTGTTTTTTTATTTTCGGCACTTTTTGTTCTTAGAAATTTTTTTTTTAATTATTACAAATTCCCTAGCATTCATCTTCAACCTCCAAATCCTAACTTTCATTTTCAACATTCAAACCCTAATGATCCGTTTGGGAAGGGGGTGCTTTTGTTTTTGTGTTTTGAGGACAAGAATAAGAACATTTTTTGTCCTTGTTTTTGTTTTCTCCACCTAAAAACAAAAAATAAATTCTTGTTTGGAATTGGCTATTTTTTATTATAAAAAATGAATATAATAATAATAATAATAAATAATAAAATATATTTATAAATAATTAAAAATTAATAATATAAATAATAAATCAAATAAAATATATTTTAAAATAAATAATAAATAATAAACAAAATTAAATAATACATAATAATAATAAAAAAAGAATACAATAATAATAAATAAATATAATAATAATAAAAAATGGAGTAAATAATAAATTAATAAAATATAATCGTAAATAATTAAAAATGAATAAATAATAATAATAAATTAATAAAATAAATAATAAATTACATAAAACATATTTTAAAATATAATATAAATAATAAATAATAAACAAAATAAAATAAATAAATATAATAAATAAATAATACATAATAAATAAATATAATAATAAACAAATACTTCATAATAATAACAAAAAATGAGTATAATAATAATAAATTAATATTAAATTAATAAAATATATTTTTAAATAATAAAAAATGAATAAATAATTTATAAATAAAATGAATTAAATAATGAAATAATAATAAATAAATAGAATATATTTAGAAATTTCAAACTGAGAACAAGAAAACACCAATTTGGCGTTCTCAATGTTTTTCGAACTGTTCATCCAAAATGTTTCCAAACTGAGAACAAGGTGAATAGTAAATAGGTATGTCAAACGTGTTATGTTCTCATGAACAGTGCCAAAAAACAAGAACAAGAACGAAAACATGCCTATCCAAACGCACCCTTAGACACAATTTTTTGTCTAAAATATTTTTTTTTTTTTTGTTCCCGAAAATTTTTTAGACAAAATTTCCAACCAAACGTGTTTTTGTTTTCGGATTACCCTTAGGACAAGAACAATAAAATGTTTTGTTCTCAAGAGCTAAAAAACGAAAACGAAAACACTAATTTCCAAACGCACCCTAATGTGATTGGAAATGGGGTTTTTAGGGTTTGTTCAAAAATTAGGGGAATTTATTTTTATTTATTTTCTTGATTTATGTCAATTTTTGGTATGAATTTGATTTTGAAAGCTATAATTTTGGGTTATTTAATGGGTAATATTTGTATACATACAAATATATATATAAGGGTATATATGGTACTTTAGTGTCAAAAATGAATGGTGTCATCAGAAAAAACCCTTGACCAACATTGACTATGAATAGAGAGGGGAAAATATATGCCGGAGCTAATCTGGAGTGAGGTATAAGCTCAATTTGAAAAGTAAGAGAGTGTGCGTGCAATTAGGCCTTACCTCAGGGGAGGTAATTAATATTTTTCCTTATTAAAACGACATATACTGTATAATTAATTTAAAATATAAGATTAGTAAGAAAGTTCTTTGTAGTTTGGTTGGTCAAGATGAATGTTTATCAACCCTAGGTTCTAGTTTAGGCAATTGAACTAATATTTAAAAAAATAATTCTTTACCCATTCGAAATGCATTTAGTGGCATTTATTTAAAAGAGTCTGAAAAAGTCACTTGGATTTCATAGGTGGCGGTAAAAATCACTTGGATTACATTTAGCGGCAAACTTGAGCAAAATTGACCGGCATTTTTAAAAAAGTGTCGGCATTTTTAAACAAGTAAAATTGACTTTTTTCGGCATTTTAAGTCCACCGATAAAAAAATATTGGTAAAAGTCATAAATTTTGTAGTGGGTGTATTTGGCTAGTATTTTATGTATTTATTGTTGACTAGTATTTTATATGATTTATTTTATATTGTTAGAATTGGAGACCTTTATTAAAGTTTGTTTATTTATATTTGAATTATATGTTGATTTAAAAAAATTAAATTTATTTTTGTGATTAAATCAATCGGATTATTGCTTGTTCGGATATAGACCTAATGTTATGATAAATTATTTATTTTTTGTTTGCTCTTAGGAAAAAAAAAATTACATGATTTAATGGGGTGATTATGGGGGTAAGGGTGAAATTTTTAAACTATTTTAGGACGATTATAAGAGATGAGAATTTTCACAATTTTAGTTATGGGAATTGAGAAAACCGTCTCAAAACCATCACTAGCACTATGGTACTACTCCACATGGTGAAAGCCCTAACCTAATTGTGTATCCAAATATCCACTCAAAGTTGTCTAGCAATGACAACCCCTCACTTCTGCTCCTTTCCTAATCAAATTTAATATAACAAAAAAAACAAAAAACTTAAAGGTCTGCTTGAATTGTATTTTTGAAAATTATTCTTGAGAATTCTGAGAACATAGAATATTTTTCTGAGAATAATAAAAATGAGTTCTTTGAAAACAGTCATTTTTGTAACTGAATTTTCAGAAAACTGTTTTGAGAAAACTAAACCAAGCAGATTGTTTTACAATTTTTTGATTTTTAATTTTCAGAAAACAGAAATTTTTTTTCAGAAATACAAATCATGCAGACGCTAAGGCCCTGTTTGGTAGAGCTGTGTTTGTGTTTGTGTTTGTGTTGAAATAAACAAAAAACACGTTTTTTGTTTTTTTGTTTATTCATCCAAAAACAGAAGTATGTTTGGTAGAGATGTTTTTTGGGTTGAAATTCAAAAATTAAAAATCAATAATTAAAAATTAATAATATAAATAATAAATAAAATAAAATATAATAATAATAAAAAATGAATACAATAATAATAAAAAATGGACTAAATAATAAATAATAATAATAAATTAATAAAATAAATAATAAATTACATAAAACATATTTAAAAATATAATAAAAATAACAAATAATAAACAAAATGAAATAAATAATAATAAAAAATAATAAATAAATATAATAATAAATAATAAGTAAATATAATAACAAACAAATACTTCATAATAATAATAAAAAATGAGTATAATAATAATAAATTAATATTAAATTAATAAAATATATTTTTAAATAATTAAAAATGAATAAATAATTTATAAATAAAATGAATTAAATAATGAAATAATAATAAATAAATAAATAAAATATATTTATAAATTAATATATAAATTAATAAATACTAATTTAATAATATAAATAATAAATATAATATAATATAATAATAATAATAAATGAATACAATAATAATAAATAAATATAATAATAAAAAAATGGACTAAATAATAAATAATAATAATAAATTAATAAAATAAATAATAAATTACATAAAACATATTTAAACATATAATAAAAATAATAAATAATAAACAAAATGAAATAAATAATAATAAAAAATAAATATAATAAAAAATAATAAAAAAATATAATAATAAATAATAAGTAAATATAATAACAAATAAATACTTCATAATAATAAAAAATGAGTATAATAATAATAAATTAATATTAAATTAATAAAATATATTTTTAAATAATTAAAAATGAATAAATAATTTATAAATAAAATTAATTAAATAATGAAATAATAATAAATAAATAAATTGAATATATTTATAAATTAATAAATAATAATTTAATAATATAAATAATAAAATATATTATAAAGTGAAGAAAGTGTAAGTGATAAACACCCCAATAAACACCAAATTCATGTTTATTCTCATATGCCTAAAATTTGCCTAAAGTGAAAAAGTGTTTTTAAACCCACATATCCCAAAAACACTAACCAAACAAGTTTATAAACACAAAATACATAAACAAACACAAAAACACCCCAACCAAACATGCCCTAAATATCTCATTTGCACAGGAAATATAACACCCTTTTTAGTACCAAAGGTAACAAAGATTAAGAGAAAAAAAAAATCATAACCAAATCATAAACTGTAATGGAATATATCTGCCACGCATTTTTTTTTAAAATAAATACGTGGTGATAGTGCAATATAGATTAATTTTAGTAGTTTGAGGAGTAACTCTAACCTCATAAGTCATATCCTTCACATTTAGATTCCTCCCATATTTTAATAGAATTTATTCTAATAATTCCATGTATCTATCTAACCCCTTCAACAATTATTTAATAACTTTTCTTCAAAATTTACCCAAAAAAGAACAGAAACTATTAAATATAATCCTAATTGTCATTCTAATGGTATGTTGGCACGCTTTCTTTTTTATTTACAAAAAGCATGATAGATTAACAAGTAACAGATGCTTATGAATCATTTACATTTCATGATTCTTTCATTTTGCCGTTCTAAATTTAAAAACTTTAATACATTATTTTCATTTGGCATCATTATTTGGCATCATTAATCTTACAACAATACTATTATCTGTTTTCCTTTTTAAGAGAGGGAACATATTCTAAAAATAAAAATTACCACCTAGCTCTCCCAAAAATGCCAAAAAGTAAAGATAAAAATAAAATAAAAATGAAGATTATATGTGTCACTTGATATCTAGGAAATACTAGTTTAAACCTAAACATTTTATAGCTTTTAGATTTTGGTTTATTTTCATAAAACCCCTTGACCGTTTCAATTATGGTCATATACTCCCTGGTTATCACTGTAGATACAAAATTTGCACAACACAAAAAAGACCTCTTTCTCATTACTTTTCATTGAATTATATACATTTTCCTAATGGGCCTTTGGCCCATTAGGGCAACATTTTCAACTTTACATGATATCTTACTTTACACGTCAGCTATACAGATCCTATATCATGCCATTGCCTTGAGCTACAAGTATCTTCTAGAACCTCCGAGTTCCTTCCAAAAAATGCTCTTCGGGTCGGGGCAACAATAAATATGATGGTCGGGTCGTGCTACTTCCCGGACCATGGGGATGATATATCAATCGGTGTTAAGATGCGGACATAATGGTCGGGTCATAGTCTCGGATCTCGGGTCTTTATTGACCTGATCAGGTCAGGATGGACTTTTCCATGGGTCGGGAAAACTCACATGTACACAGGCCCTCTTTCATCTCATGGGCCTGTATTCAATGGGCCCATTAGGTGGAAGAATCTTAAGGCCCATCGAAAAGTCCTCGGAGTTGGTGCGCGGGACGCGTGGCGGAAGATGAGGAGAAGCATGCCGGATGACGCGGGACGCGTTAAATGCTACAGCTGTCGTCATTATTACAATTTTGAATTTGTGGCTAGGATGGCATAGATTCGCGTGAGATGGGCCGGGTCATGTCGATCCGATACCCTGACCCGGGTAGACGAAAAGTCACACCTATCTATATAATCCGCATATGCCACACTTGCATCACTTTTGCATTTACTCTCTTTTGAATTTGCTCTCTTGCTCTCCCTTCTGCAATACTTTAAGCATTATTCAGCAAACACAAACCCACTTTCGAACCTATAAAATCCCCAGATTGCCTCATCAATTCTGGTGAACTTTAACAATCTTGGTCGAGTTTTCCACTGTGCGGAGTGTTTTGATCCTTGTTGCGAAGAGTTTGATCGGGCGCACACATCCCTGATCATTGGTACAGTTGCCGGTTTCTGTGAATCGTTTAGCCAGAGAAGAGTACAAGGGGAGACAGCCGGAATCTTCACCTTTTGTAAGTTGTTCTTTTCAATTTTCTACCTTTCGTCAAGTATGTCCGGGAGTGATGACACCAGGTCGGTTAGCGACTTGCAAGTGGCAGACACTGACCTGACCGTTACTGATCCCGAACTCTCGGTGAGCACCCCCTCCGTAGAGATTACTCGGGTTACTAGGTCTAGTCCCCCGGAAGTCAATCAGGAAGCGGGGGATCGGGCAGTAGAGGATGATGTCGAGACGGGTCAGGATGCCGAGGAGGAGGAGAACTTCTGCACTGACCCTCTCCCAGCCAAATATAGGAAAAACGCTCAACTTAGGAGCCTCAGGGTCCCTGAAGGGGTTGAGGTTAGGCACTACCCTCGAGACAAAGATTTTAGGATCGGGGAAGGTCTGAAGGATGGGGAGATACTGCTTTCCTCATTTCACCTGGCTATACTAAAGTTTCCCATTCACCCTTTCTTCCTCCTGACTTTGGCCACTTTGGGTCTGGCCCCCCTTCAAGTCGGTCCCAACTTTTATAGGATCCTGGCCATGATCTTGTTCATTAATAAGGAACTGAATCTAGACTTAGGTTTGGCCGAGCTTCTGCTTTCCTACAAACTTCAAGAACAGAAGGATAATAGGGGTCGGTACAACCTGACTTCGTACGTCAAGAGGAAGTTGTGTGATAACGTCCCGACATCCAACAAGGGATGGAAAGAAAGGATGATAATAGTGAGTGGTCAGTGGAGACATCCCGATGCTATGAACATCCCTGTCTACCATGTATTCCAGCCCACCCAACTTCCTGAGTTTAAGAGTTTTCATACCCGAGCCTCTTGCCACTGCGAAATGTGCAATGATAAGTTGGGTACGCAAGTGATGGATTTCCTGAAAGTTCCTCGGGAGAAAAGGGAGGTCGGGTATATACGGTCTCGATTTGAACTGTTGCATGCTAAAGTGTGGAGTCAGGATTTAATGGATAGCCAGAATTGCCTGACTGGGTCTGTATTGCAGGAGTTTGCATCGGGAGAATCAGCTTCAAGGATCGCCTCGGGTTCTGTTGCGACTACGTCAGGGTCAAGGAGGTTGAAGTCCAAGTCATCAGGAACCAAGAAGCTCAAGAGAAAAATGTCTGGGGATCAACGGAAAAGGAAGGCGGTTAGCCTGCCCCAACTTTCGATCAAGAGGGCCAGAAGGGTTGATACTGGCTCTACATCCTTCATCTGTGGGGTTGATATCCCTCCAGTCTCTGAAAATCCCGATATACCGCCAGTTAGTGAGAATCCAGCAAGCAATCAATCGGCAGGATTCATCGGACGGCCTGCTGGCACGCCCCCCCTCCTATTCCGGCAGAGAGTCATCCCGTCACACCCCCGCCTCCACCTACTGATGGCCCGCAAATTGGTGCATCGGATGCGGCCGAGGTCGGGGATGGTCGTGCCCTGGTCCCGAGCTTGGGAGGTGCTAGTCTGAGTCCTCCTCGGGCGGATCCTCCTCGGGCAGATCATTCAGTCAGACCCGGCTCCAGCCGAAGCGTTGCATTGGGTGCTCCTTCCTTAGTGTCGGATGCCCGGGACTTAGGCTCTGATGACGAGGACCAGGATAGATCCCGACCTTCCAAGCTGCGTACTGCCATTTCTAAACATGTCAGGAAACAGGATAATAGGGAGATTGAGAAAGCCGCTGAGAGTGGGAGGCACGTTCCCCATGGCCTCCGATTCAAGCTGGATACTCGAAAGGGTCATCCATATCTGGCGGTGGCGGACCAGACGATCGATAACCCTGAAGCTCTTCGAGAGATGGCCCTGGGGGTATGGACCCCGGCTGATAGGTTGGCCATGGGGCGGTATGATAGGATGAGCCTTGCTCTGGAAGGGCCCGAGCTTGCAATGAGGGTAATAATTTCTTTACACTTGTTTATTTGGCTTTTATTTCGCCCCTTATCTTTTGTGCTAACATTCTCGCTTTCAGATGTTTCACGCTACACAGGTGTATAATTGCAAGCTTGAGGATGATGCCCGGGTCATTAACGCCCTGAATCGGGATGTTCAGGTCCACAAAGCCGGGTGTGTCAAGGCTCTGGAACAGGTTAAGAAGGCCAACGAGAAGATTCAGTCCTTGACATACCGGGTCGTCGCAGCAGAGGAAGGGCTCGCATCTGCCAAGGCGGCGACCCTAGAGCTTGCAGCCGCCAAGGCAACGATTTTCGACCTTGAGGGTAAGGCTCGGGAAGCTGAACAGATGGCTAACCGAGAAGTCCAGGCTCGAGAAGTCCTAACTCTTCAAGTGCAGGCACTGACCGAATAAATTGAGAAGTTAAAGACTCCGGGGCAGCAGCTGCTTGAGGAGAAGGTCGAGGTTGAGAATGCACTAGGCGTGGAGAGATCTCGGGTAGAAATGTGTCACAAGGGAGGCAACCAGATGATCGCTCGTTTTGTGCTGACAAGCAAGTACCGTTACGAGCAGGGCTGGCGAGAATGCATAACTGAGCTTCAAAAGCCTGAGGGTGACCGATACATCCCGACCATAGAAGACCTTGATCTCAGCATATGAGTGGGGCCTCCGTATGCTGATCCCGAGGCGGAACCTGAGGAACTGGCATTTGGTGAGTTCCTTCAGGGTCCCTTGCCCGCTCCGCCTTGTCATTGTGGCCTGGATGAGCCCCAAGCACAATCCCTCGAGAACCAAGCCTCAGGTGGCAATGAGGACCCTCCGGTGGAAGAATAGGGCTTTTCCTTTAGATTTTTGCTTTTTATTTTGTTTGCAACAACTTTATTAAAGCTTTATTGTATCAGCCTTAGCCACTGGGGCCCCTTTTAATATAAGTGAATTCACCTATTCAATCTTTGCCGGGAATATGCATGATCCGACGCTTCATTAATAAAAATTGGGATTTTGAATTGTAGCTTGGTAGGACTACTGATGCTATCGGACCATAATAGTCGGGCACCTTGGGTTCGCTGGTAAGTCTGTGAAGATCTCTCGGCCGCCTTGGGCCCATGGAGAGGATTCAACACTTAGGTTTTGAGATAAAACCCGACCTCTGGTGAGTCTGTGAAGATCTCTCGGGCGCTTTGGGCCCATGGAGAGATTCTACACTTAGGTTTGAAACTAATTTTTGTAAAACCCGACCACTGGTGGGTCTGTGAAGATCTCTTGGGCGCTTTGGGTCCATGGAGAGATTCTACACTCAGGTTTTGAGATAACACCCGACCTCTGGTGGGTCTGTGAAGATCTCTCGGGCGCTTTGGGCCCATGGAGAGATTCTACACTTGGGTTTTCAGATAAAACCCGACCGCTAGTGGATCTGTGAAGATCTCTCGGGCGCTTTGGGCCCATGGAGAGATTCAACACTTAGGTTTTGAGATAAAACCCGACCTCTGGTGGGTCTGTGAAGATCTCTCGGGCGCTTTGGGCCCATGGAGAGATTCTACACTTAGGTTTGAAACTGATTTTTGTAAAACCCGACCACTGGTGGGTCTGTGAAGATCTCTTGGGCGCTTTGGGTCCATGGAGAGATTCTACACTCAGGTTTTGAGATAACACCCGACCTCTGGTGGGTCTGTGAAGATCTCTCGGGCGCTTTGGGCCCATGGAGAGGATTCTACACTTAGGTTTTGAGATAAAACCCGACCTCTGGTGGGTCTGTGAAGATCTCTCGGGCGCTTTGGGCCCATGGAGAGGATTCAACACTTAGGTTTTGAGATAAAACCCGACCTCTGGTGGGTCTGTGAAGATCTCTCGGGCGCTTTGGGCCCATGGAGAGATTCTACACTTAGGTTTGAAACTGATTTTTGTAAAACCCGACCACTGGTGGGTCTGTGAAGATCTCTCTGGCGCTTTGGGCCCATGGAGAGGATTCAACACTTAGGTTTTGAGATAAAACCCGACCTCTGGTGGGTCTGTGAAGATCTCTCGGGCGCTTTGGGCCATGGAGAGGATTCTACACTTAGGTTTTGAGATAAAACCCGACCTCTGGTGGGTCTGTGAAGATCTCTCGTGCGCTTTGGGCCCATGGAGAGGATTCAACACTTAGGTTTTCAAATTTACATAATCATGGAGACGATTTAGGTATGCTTAGATATGATCGGGAAGAAATTGAACTTCTATTGTAATCTTTCGGGCTCGAGTGGCCTTTCTTTACAGTAATTGAAATAGAGTATCCCTAGGGATAATACCTCTTGAGTCGGGATACATTCTGTGTGTTAGGCTCCCTTCGATTATCAAAGTTCCTGAGTAGTCGATAAGCACCACGCCCAACTACCTCAGTGACGGTGTAGGGTCCTTCCCATGGCTCTTGGAGTTTGCCCACGTGTCCAATTTTTCGTCTGACGACCATGTCGCCAACTTGGAATCCCCTCCTCTTTACTCTTTTATTGAAGTGATTCCTGACCCGTTGCTGGTAAGCTGCCAGCCTTATCCCGACGATTTATCTTTTTTCTTCCAGTAGGTCGAGCTCGTGAGACAAGCGTTGATTATTTGTTTTCTCATCCCAGGCCAACGATCTCAGCGTCGGGACGGCATACTCCGTCGGGATTACGGCTTCCGCCCCATATGCCATGGCAAAAGGTGTCTCACCGGTCGGTTGTCGGGGAGTGGTTCTATACGACCATAATACCTCCGGCAACTTTTCCAACCATGCTCCTTTGGCCTTCTCGAGCTTCTTTGCGAGAATGTTGAAGATGGAACGATTGGTCCTTTCTGCCTGTCCATTGGCTTGCGGGTGCCCCACAGAGGAGGTGTTTTGATTGATTCCATGCTGGGCCAGAAACGACCTGACCGGTTCGCAGTCCAGGTTGGTGCCATTGTCCATCATGATGGTCCGAGGTACCCCGAACCTGCAGATGATGTGATTCCATATGAACTTAACTACGTGGCTCCCCTTTATGGAAGGATAAGCCTCGGCCTCAACCCATTTGGTGAAATAGTCGGTGGCGAGGAGTACATGGGTATTCTTCCTGATGGCTTTTGGAAGTGGTCCGACTATATCTATTCCCCATCGGGCAAAAGGGTGCGGAACGATTGTCGGGTTCAAGAATTCCGGGGGCTGCAGTATAGCGTCACCGTGCATCTGACAGGCTTTGCATCTGCGCACATATTCCTCCGAATCTCGGGACAGATAGGGCCAAAAATAACCCTGGGACAGGATTTTATGGGCAAGCGATCGGGCACCCGAATGATTTCCACAAGCTCCAGCATGTATCTTTTGCATTACTGTCTCTGCCTCGGAAGGAGTTACGCACCGCAGATACGGACCCGAGAAAGATTTTCTGTAGAGCTGGCCCTGGATGATCGAGTACCGGGCTGATTTCATTCTAATTTTCCTTGCCTCTGCCTTATCAGTCGGTATAGTCCCGAGACTTAGATAGTCGATTATAGGATCCATCCAGCTTGGTTCTCGGGGAACTAGACATATCGACCCATCGGGCTTTACGATGCTCGGTGCTGTGATGAAGTCGGTCAATACTACTCGAGTCATGTCCTCACCAGCGGCGGACGCCTGATTCGCCAAGTGATCGGCCGAGGTGTTTTCTTCCCGGGAGATTTGGCTGAATGTTAACTTTTGAAAACCTTCTGATTCCTTGAGCACCAACGCTCTGTAAGATCCCATTTTCGGATCCCTTGTCTCGTATTCGCCGGTTATTTGCCTGACAATTAGCTGGGAGTCACTATACACGGATAGGGATTGAATTTGAAGGCTCTTGGCTAATCTTAGTCCCGATATAATTGCCTCGTACTCTGCCTCGTTGTTGGTGGCCGAGAATTGTAATTGCGTCGAGGCTTGTAGCTTAGTTCCGTCGGGAGTATGGATTTCTAGCCCGACGCCTGCTCCATTGGCGCACACTGAACCGTCCACGAATAACTTCCACGTTACCAACTCATCGGGCTGATCGATCTCCTCGGTTTCCCCTTCCAAGAGGAAGTCGGCCACGGCCTGTCCTTTGATCGAGACTCTGGGTACGTAAGTTATGTCGTAAATTCCCAGTTCAATGGCCCATTTGGAAACTCTTCCGGAAAGATCGGGCTTTGCCATGAGTACACGAATGGGATTGGTAGTGGGGATAATGATATGATGAGCTTCGAAGTAATGCCTGAGACGTCGTTTGGCATTGATCAGGGATAAGACCAACTTTTCCTGCTTGCTGTACCGTGTCTCGGGATCGGCTAGTGCCTTACTGGTGTAGAAGATGGGCATCTGGAGGTTCCTGTCCTCTCTGATGAGCACGACGCTAGTTGAAACTGATGATACTGCCAGATACAAGAGCAGGACATCATCGGGCTCAGGTGTTGCAAGAATGGGAGGCTTGAGCATGTACTCCTTCAATCGGGACAAGGCTTTAGTTTGCTCGGGTCCCCACACTTCTCCCTTCCTTGCCTTGATCGCCTGGAAGATGGGTCGGCAACGGTCGGTCAGCCTTGCAATGAATCGGCTTAATGCCACGACCCTTCCGGTCAAGATTTGAACTTCTTTGTGTGTGGATGGCTCTTTTGTTTCTAGCAGAGCCTTTACTTGGGTCGGACTGGCTTGAATGCCCGACCGATCAACTATGTGTCCCAGAAACTGTCCCGAGGACACCCCGAAGGAGCATTTTGCTGGATTGAGCTTCATCCCGTGTTTCCTCAGGGTATCAAACACCTTACAAAGATGCCCCAAGTGGTCAGTCTTATTTCTGCTCTTGACAACCGTGTCGTCAATGTAAGCCTCGACTACTGTGCCCATCATCCCTTTAAATATCCTGTTCACCAGTCTTTGAAAGGTGGCTCCTGTATTTTTTAGTCCGAAAGGCATAACTCTAAAGCAATAGGTACCTGTTTCCGTAATGAAGGAGGTTTTTTCCTCATCCCCTGGGTCCATCGGGATTTGGTTGTAACCCGAGTAGGCATCCAGGAAGGTTAACCTCTCGTAGCCTGCAGTAGCATCGACCATTTGATCTATTTTGGGCAGGGGGAAACTGTCTTTCGGGCAAGCTTTGTTTAAGTCGGTGAAGTCGACGCAGACTCGCCATTTCCCGTTCTTTTTCTGCACAACAACCACATTGGACAGCCATTCTGGATAATGGACCTCTCTGATGAATCCGACTTCCAGCAACTTTGACACCTCGTCGGCTATGATTTGGTTCATTTGGCCCCCCATTCGCCTTTGTTTTTGTCGAACGGGTCGAATATTTGGATCGACATGTAATGTGTGTCGGACTATGGAGGGGTCGATGCCGGGCATATCAGTATGCTCCCACGCGAAGACGTCATGATTGTCCTGTAAGAATGTTATCAGTTCATTCAATTCACAAGTGGTGAGGCTTGTACCTGCGTAGGTGACCTTGTCGGGCATTACAGACACCGGCTGCAGAGGCTCTGCCACGATCGGGGGACCCGACTCCCCGTCCTGTAGTTGCTATTTGGACTCCAGGTCATGATCGTCCTCTCGAGATCTCTTTCGATCGGGTTTGTCCTTCATTTCTTTGATGGTGACGGCGTAGCATTGCTTGGCCGCCACTTGATCCCCTCTGATGTCGATTATGTCGTACCCATTTGGGCCAACGCACCTCATCATTTGGTGGAGAGTTGACGGTACCCCCTGCATTCTGTGTATCCATCCCCTTCCCATAAGAAGATTGTACGATGGCTTCACGTCCACCACCACGAAAGTTTCGGACAGAGTTCTCTGGGCCGCCGTCATAGGTAGCCTGACCTCCCCGAGAGGCTCGACTTGTTTTCCATCGAACCCGGCAATTGGGTTTCGGGAAGTCGCGATGTCACTCGGGTTGATTTCCAATTTATCAAAAGCCCATTTGGTCATGATGTTGGCGCTGCTTCCCGGGTCAACCATGACCCTCTTCACAAGACATCCCGAGACCATCAGAGTGATGACTAGCGGGTCCTCGTGCGGGACCTGGATGTGCCGTAGGTCCTCCTGGGAGAAGAGTATCTGAGATTGCCTCGTTCGGTGGTGGATCTCGTTTATCCCAGATATCCTGGCGATCTGATGTGCTCTTCTCATTTGTGTGCGTCTCGATCCTTCGCTGCTTTGTGGATCGGGACCCCCATGGATCATATTGATGATCCTGACCGGGTGAGCAGGACCCTGATTCCGTTGGTTATATTGTGCTGGTGGGTTGGCCCTTGGACCATCCCTCTGGATATAATCCTTCAGTTCCCCTCGGGCTATCATTCCTTCCACCTGGCGTCTCAGGTTTCGGCAATCGTTGGTCATATGGCCAAAATCACCATGAAGGGCGCAATGCTTGGATCTATCCCTTTGGTCAAGGGGTTGCCTGATTGGGGGAGGAGTTTGGAAGATTCCTCGAGCTTTGTTCTCCTGGAAAAGCTTGGCAAGCGTCACTTTTAATGGAGTAATCTTCTCTTCAATCTTTGCACGTCTATCGGGTTGAGGGGAAACTGAGATGAAGAGTGGCTCGGGGGATTCGAGCGTTTGTGATTCATATCATGTCGGGATTTGTCTGACGTTTTATCCTTTGATTCCACTTCCACACTGACCAGTGCCGCTCTCCTCTGTCGGGTTGCTTCTTCCTCTTCGATTCTCAAGTGGCCTTGCGCCCTGGAATTGAGTTCTCCTATTCCCGAGGGAGGTCGCTTCACAAGTGATTGGTGAAACTTGGTCCCCGGGATGAGAGCCATCCTGAAGGCCTCCACGGCAGAGTGTTGGTCGCAGTTGTCGATGGAGGACGACTCGACATTGAATCGGGACAGGAAGCTCTTGAGGGATTCGCCCTTTTCCTGAGTCATGGTGAAGAGGCTCGAGATGGTCTTCTTCTGCCTCTTGTTCCCGAAATATTGTGCCACAAAGAGATCGGATAATTGCTGCCAGCTGCCAATGGATCTCGGCGGTTGCTTTCTGAACCAGAGGAGCGGTGCATCGATAAGACTGGTCGGGAATACTTTGCATAGCAGGGCTTCGTTCTCGGCGTACATCGTCATCTTCTGGTGGATCTGGTAGATATGCTCCTCGGGATCCTTCGTTCCGTCGTAAGGAGTAAATCTGGGCATGACGAACTTCCTTGGGAAGGGTTCCTGGGTGATCTCTACACTGAAGGGCGACTGAACCGAGTCGGCAGAGGCTCTGAGGGCCTGGTCATCGGTGGATCTGGCTCTCAGATCATTCATGACTTTCTTCTGAAATTCTGCCATCATCTCCTGGAGCTTCTGCGACGTCAGAGGTTCGTCGGTAACTGGAGTATCGCCGGTAGCCGGGGCCTTGCCTGGCCGGTGAGATGTTTCACCATGCTCCTCTCGTGTTTGGGCATCACCATGGGTCTGTGATTGATCGGGAACTATCTGTGGGATAGTTGCCTAATTCAATCTCGCGAGGAGTTCCTCACTCCTCCTTTCCGCCGCCAGGCTCCTTGCCTCGGCGGCCTGGCTGCGTTTCTCCGCTTCCACCAGCTGCTGCAGGAGATTTTCAATCGATGGTGGGGCGCTTGGTTGTCCGGTGCCGGGAATCAGTGCTTCAGAATGGGATCTGGTTACCGGCATCGTTATATCTGGACAGTGAGGATGGTATGAAAGGTGTATCTGGGTTTCACTCAGCTTTTTTGGAGGTAGGAAGATGGTCGGTGATCTGACCTAACTTCCCACAGACGGCGCCATTGTGTAGATACAAAATTTGCACAACACAAAAAAGACCTCTTTCTCATTACTTTTCATTGAATTATATACATTTTCCTAATGGGCCTTTGGCCCATTAGGGCAACATTTTCAACTTTACATGATATCTTACTTTACACGTCAGCTATACAGATCCTATATCATGCCATTGCCTTGAGCTACAAGTATCTTCTAGAACCTCCGAGTTCCTTCCAAAAAATGCTCTTCGGGTCGGGGCAACAATAAATATGATGGTCGGGTCGTGCTACTTCCCGGACCATGGGGATGATATATCAATCGGTGTTAAGATGCGGACACAATGGTCGGGTCATAGTCTCGGATCTCGGGTCTTTATTGACCTGATCAGGTCAGGATGGACTTTTCCATGGGTCGGGAAAACTCACATGTACAATCACAAAACATCATCCAGTTTAAAATCTCATCAAGTATTTGGTTTGTGCAAAATACACTTATTAATTTACTTTTGTGTATATAAATTCATTAAAAAATCAAAGTGTTGTAAACAGCCCCCCCACCGATCAATTTCCAGTGTACTTTTGGCCTGAAAATGTCACGTGACTTGCACATTGACATTTATAAAAACCTAAACCCCATTTTACCCTTTTTATATGACGAAAATGCCCTAGAGTATTTAAATATTCTCATAGCCCCTATATACATATATATATATATATGTGTGTGTGTGTGGTGTTCCATATTTTTTTCGTTTTTTCATTTCTCTCTCCCCAAGCACCTAAAGGGTCCAAATGCCAAAGCCAAATGTATATATATATATGAATAGTGGTACTTGCACCAAAATCTTATACCGATTTGTTGGATATAATCAACGTAACAATACAGTTGGCAATAAATAGAGTTTGATTAATACGTGGTTTCTCCTCCCTTTGTTTTCTCTGGGTCTTATCATCCCATTGCATCAACTTCTTACAGGGTAATCAATCTTTTATACCTTATTTTTTATCTTTTCAAACGATTGTAAATAATTTTCCGGATGAGTAAAGAAAATTTATGAAATCCTTTATATGTATCCTTTATTTTTATTTTTTACATTTGATTAAATATATTTTTAATTTGTTTACCTCTTTATTTATTTTTTTTAATATGTTATTACATTGCAAAATTAAGATAATTGAATCTTCAAATTGGACATGCAACATATGAATCAAAACTGAATTAATATCAATGATATATTGTAGTTTATTATCTAAGAATACTAATTATCTAAAGGGATATAGCTCTGTGTAATATTTTTTGTTACCAAAGGAATGCTAAGCTTAAAATAAATCAATTATATGACCAACTGAAATTACATAGGCAACTAAAAAAAATAGTCTGGGGGGGGGGGGGGGAATAGGTTTTTTTATCGATTTTATAATCAATTAAAATTATTTAGCGAAAATTCAATTTTAATCAGTCACGAAACCCTAATTCTCTAATTAGATTAATCAAGTAATGATGAATGGGGGGGGGGGGGGGGGATAGGTTTTTTTATCGATTTTATAATCAATTAAAATTATTTAGTGAAAATTAAATTTTAATCAGTCACGAAACCCTAATTCTCTAATTAGATTAATCAAGTAATGATGAATATAAGTACAAAAAATAAATCATAAGACGGCACATAGATTTTACTTGGAAAAAACTTGGAAACGTTCCAAGAAAAAAATCACGGGTACACTCGGGTATCGATGCACTATGAATTAGAGAATTTGTACAAACTCTATGAAGTTTTAGACTTACAAATCCCTCATGATCTGCCTTTCTCCACTCGACGTCTAACATTCTTGAATCACTTGCGCTCAACAAAGCTCTTGCTCCGATCTTCGTACTCTGACGGCTCCGCTTCTCAACGGATCAATTTTCCATGAAGCTTCGATCTCTGTACTCAGACGGTTCCGCTTCTCAACGGATCAATTTTCCATGAAGCTTCGATCTCTGTACTCAGACGGTTCTGCTTCTCAACGGATCAATGCAACCACGTTACACAAGGTGGTGTGATGATTTTTCAGCAATGGATCATCCAATTATGCATACAGATATCACGTGTAGAAGCACAATTGGATAATCACCAAAATCTAGAGAAACCCTTGATATAGAATGATCAAGCGATCTCTTTTTTCTCTCTCTCTTTGCAGACGGATCTGATATATCAAAGTATTGCAGAGATCTCAAAAAAGCCACCCCCAAAAATCTATAGAGACTCCTCTTATTTATAGAGAGAGGAATCCTATATTGAGTAACTTGTATCATTTTTTCACTAGGATTCCTCCCTTATTTAATCCTCTTGTAATTGGGAGTCAATCTAGCCAACTTTGGTGTAAATATCATTTATACACGTGCTAGGATATATTGGAGTGTAACCCAAGTTGATAGAAGTTAAAACGGATCGGGATTTAAAAAACACTCTACACATGGTGTAAGGGCTACGATCAAGCGTAGGGCTAATTTCTTTATGCGTAGCTCAAGCGTAGTTTTGATGATTCTAGCCACTTTTAGCTACTGTATGCGTAGCTCAAGCATAGGGAAATTCATGGAAACCACCTTTTCTAATTATCGCTCCGTTAGAACCCTCTCGACTTTGTTGGTATATTTCTCAAAGTTTCGGCTTCGAAAAATATCGTTTTTGCCCTCCGGAAGACACTTTTTGCTCAAACTTGTTTCTTCTTCATTTCTCTAAGCTTGATTTGAATTTGATGAAGCTTGTTCATGCATTTGCTTGACCACTTTAATTTTCCTAAACCTGTCCGACCTTACAAGTCACACAACATGGTTATTGTCGAGAACATGCCAACAATGAACAATCATACAAATGTTCTTACACCAACAAACCAAGAAAAGTGTCGTGGAATATTTTAAGAGAAAATGAAATTGTTATCCTATTTAAGTCACAACATTGATTCTTAAATAGGGCGTGATTCATTTGAAAAAATTCATTCGATAGTGAAAAAATAATCTTGTTTAAAATGTTGTAGACTTGTATTAGTTGTTGTATATATAAAACAATTAATTAGTATTGATTCATTATTCTACCACTTTGATTTCTTCTTCAGAATGTTGTATTTGAAACACATCTCAGGTGATAAAAAAAAAAAAAAAAAATCTCAGGCCTAACTTGATTCAAAACCATCTTAGGTTTAACATATATAAAATAATGAGTATATAAAAGAACGAGTAATGAAAAAAGATTGAGATG
The DNA here is from genome assembly GCA_963922005.1 of Cornus suecica. Lineage (NCBI taxonomy): Eukaryota > Viridiplantae > Streptophyta > Magnoliopsida > Cornales > Cornaceae > Cornus > Cornus suecica. Next base: position 53,817,570 of record OY998241.1, on the reverse strand, counting down.
GAAATGTAAATGGTTAGAAGAGAGGATAAGAAGTTAAGTGTGAGAGGTAACTTATGTGAAATAAATATATTTTCTTTCAATAGGATAGCCACGTAGCGTCTTCCTAGCAATTCGGTGTGAGAAATTTGGTGCAAGTATCATTTTGCATATGTATATACTAATGTTTCCACCATTTTCAAGGCTTTTAAAGTTTTACCATGGAAGTCAGGTTCAATTGCATTATATGGTATCAATCTAGGGTCAATTGGCATATAATTTAGGTTCTCAATCATGACAATAACTATAGAAAATTTAAACAACATCAAATTAAAAAGATTTGGAGAGTAAAGAGAAATGGAAATTTTCTAGAGAGGGGGGTTGTTGGGGTTTTAGACAACTAGGTCAAATTTGGATTGTCGTACTCCAAAACTTCCTTCTTCACCTCCACAGTGTACATCATGCTTCAGACCTTCACCTAGCTTCACACTCTTTGGTATCATCTCTCTCTGACACACACACACACAAACAACAAAGTTTATTTAGAGTCGGAGTGAGCAAATAGTAAGTGAAAGAAATGGAGAAAAAGAAATGAGGACAAAAATGGCAAGAAGTTAGGGTTTGTTTTTGGAAGAAAACTAAGGGTGCATTCCATGTTACGTGGAATGTTTCTTGTTTTTAGTTCTCACCTACCAAAAAGTAGAAGCGGAAATAAAAATCATGTTTAATAAACTGTTTCCGTTTATTGAGGAACATTTCTCATATTTCTTTAGAAAAGTGGAAATGTTAAAAAAGTGTTTCTCTTGTTTCCGCGAGGAAAACGTTCCCACACATGTTACTACATATGCACTATTCATTTAGAACAAACTTTATATATATATATTATTAATATCAGTAAATACATTATTAAAATATTAGCTTAAATATAATATATATTATATTATATAATAAAATACATTTTTCTGAATATAAAATACTATATATTAAAATTTGTAAACTAGTTTGAATAATTTTTTAGACAAAAAAATATAATTTACTATATATAATTCTTTTATGTTAGTATGCAATAGATATCTACTATATTATTTTATCATTTAAGTTTTTTAGCTAATATAAAATATGAATAAATTACATATGTTGAAGAAGAAATCAGCTGAGTCAGTTGTCCTGAAAAGGAAGAAAATAAATCGAAGGGGCACCGATGTGGTACAGGCCTTAAAGGCTCAAACGGTCAAGTTAGTATTCGATGACCAAAATGGAGAGTAGGGAAGGACTTAGGAATTTATGTGTACCTTAGAAGGATGACCGCCTTGTTTATTTATAGGCGCATAGGATAGTGTCGTAGTCTTTTCCATCACTTAACAAGCTTCATCTTCTGTGATGAAGAGTAGGGAAGATAAGCTTCTTTATTCCTTCTACCTAGGGTAAGGAAAGGCATATACATGTCCTTAGGGAATGTAAGCTTCCTTATTCCTTACCCCTAGGGTTGGGAAATTTGTTTTACACTTGACGTCATAATCCTTACCTTAAGGTGAAATAATCATTTTTTACTCTTACCCCCTTAGGTAGGGGAATGAATTTTACACCTTGAAAGGGAAGGAAAGACATAATCCTTACCCCCTAGGGGTAGGAATCATTCTTTACTCCTTACCTACTAGGTATGAATTTTTTTTTTACACGTGTCAAGGAAAGGAAATGCATAATCCTTATCCCCCAGGGGTAGGAATCATTATTTACTCCTTACCCCCTAGGTAGGGTAAGAATTTTTTTACGTGTCTTTCATTTGAAAGGGAAGGAAAGACATAATCCTTACCCCTAGGGGTAGGAATCATTCTTTACTCCTTACCCCATAGGCAGGTGAAAGAATTTTACACGTGTCCAGGGAAGGAAAGACATAGTCTTTACCCCCTAGGGGTAGGAATAATTCTTTACTCCTTACCCATAGGTAGGGAAATGAATTTTACACGTTTCATTTCCTTTAAAGGGAAGGAAATACATAATCCTTACCCCCTATGGGTAGGAATCATTCTTTACTCCTTACCCCTTAGGTAGGGGAATGAATTTTACACGTGTCCTTCCCTTTCAAGGGAACGAAAAGCATAATTCTTACCTCTTAAGGGTAGGAATTTTTTTTTACTCCTTACCCCCTAGGTATGAGAATTAATTTTACACATGTAATGCATCATTCTTCCTCTTTTAGGGGAAGTTATCTTTATATTCTGAAAAATAAATATTCGTCCACTATTTAGAAAAGATTTGGGGAGTGTTATCCAATTTTTTTCATGACAGATGTTGCTCAAATAATGGCTTTGGTGTAAATATATGCCTTTTTTTTTACATGTGTATTGTTATAATACACACATATTTGCTTTTAGCTTTTTCACATAAAGTTGCTTTCACGTGGGTAGTTAGGGAATATATTCTTGCTGTCGTCCTCAATTTCTTAAAGCATAAAGCAAATATCTTCCTTTCTTATATAAACCAACCCTTCCCCTTAGGATGATTATGAAATTTTAAATTTATAAGGAACGAAGTACTATTTTAACGTTACAATTGTAACGATCAAAAATTGTAACGGCTAGAGATTGTAATGTTACAATTTGTCTATATTTAAACACCTTCGCCCATCCTCTTGTTCATACCCTTTCACACTTTACCTTCCCCATTTACCTTCTTTCTTTCCCTTAATCCATGACTAATGTAGGTGACATTGCCTCTTCGCTCTGCCCTCTGGATCTTGGAATCATTAGGGCTATGTACCTCATTCCTGATTTCGTCCATCTTCGATGTCCTACCCTAGAGGAAAGAGCAAACACAGTCTATTCAGATGAGGTTCACTTCTACGAGTCTTCCTTCATTCATCCTCAGGGTAAACTAGGGCTCTATTTTTCTCCAGTTTATCATTTTCAGCTAAAAGACCTAAATCCTTCAAATCTGTAAAAAAAAAAAAAAAAAAAAAACCAACTTGCAGATAAGCGAAAGTAAGTAAGAAGGGTATAAGTGTATGGGTAAGAGGAATATCGCCTAGTTAAAATTTGATGTTACATTGACGAAAAACAACGACAAATTCCCCTATGCAGGATCAAAATCCCACCTTGTTCCAGAGACAAATAAAAAGCGTTGTTTCCAGACCTTAAAAGTGGGGAGTTTAGGGAAAAGAGCATTACCCCTGCTAACACATCTTGCCCAATAGACTGGTCTCTTTATGTGATACAGAATGACAAAGTCTTGAAGACTCATCTCCCTGTTCCCGCAAGATGCCATATAAAGGGTGTAGTAAGTATTATCTTTCATCCGTTGGGGATAAGTTGAGAAGGGGAAAGTTTAAAAAAATTAAGTATTTCCCTAAACAGCTTGGTCAAGGGAAAGCGTAGACCAGCCGTGAAGGCAGACTCATAGAAGCAAACTGCATCTGAATAGACTCTGTTTGATCTTTCCTCTGGGGTTGGACATCAAAGATGGACGGAATCAGGAATGAGGTACCTAGCCCTAATGATTCCAAGATCCAGAGGGTAGAGCAAGGAGGCAATGTCACATACAAAAACCATGGATTAAGGGAAATAAATAAAATGAACGGGGAAGGTAAAATGTGAACGGTTATGGACAAGAGGTTGGGTGAATGTGTTTAAATAGAGACCAATTGTAACGTTACAATCTCTAGCCATTACAATTTCTGACTGTTACAATTGTAATATTAAAATAATACTTCATTCCTTATAACTTTCAAATTTCATAACCATCCTAAGGGGAAGGGTTGGTTTATATGGGAAAGAAGATGCTTGCTTTAAGCTTAGAGAAATTGGGAATGACAACAAGAATATATTCTCTGACTACCCACGTGAAGACAACTTTCTTTAAAAACGCTAAAAGTAAAGATGTGTGTATTATAACAATACACATGTAAAGTAGAAGAGTATTTTTACACTAAAGCCATTATTTGAGCAACACCTGTCATGAAAAAGATTGGATTACCTCCCCAAATCTTTTCTAAATAGTGGACAAATCTTTATGTTTTAAGAATATATGTGAAGATAACTTCCCCTAAGTAGGAAGAATGATGCATTTCATGTGTAAAATTTCTTCCCCTACCTAGGGGGTAAGGAGTAAAGAATGATTCCTACCCCTAGGGGGTAAGGATTATGTCTTTTCTTCCCTTGAAAGGGAAGGATACGTGTAAAATTCCTTCCCCTAACTAAGAGGTAAGGAGTAAAAAATGATTTCTACCCATAGGGGGGTAAGGATTATGCTTATCATTTCCTTGAAAGGAAAGGACACGTATAAAATTTCTTCCCCTACCTAGGGGGTAAGGAGTAATGAATGATTCCTACCCCTAGGAGGTAAGAATTATATCTTTCCTTCCTTTTTAAGGGAATGACATATGTAAAATTCCTTCCATTACCTAGGGGGTAATGATTAAAGAATGATTCCTACCCCTAGGGGGTAAGAATTATGTCTTTCCTTCCATGGACATGTGTAAAATTCTTTCCCCTACCTTAGGGGTAATAAATAAAGAATGATTCCAACCCCTAGGGGGTAAGGATTTTGGCTTTCTTCCCTTCAAAGGGAAGGACACGTGTAAAATTCATTCCCTTATCTAAATGATAAGGAATAGAGAATGATTCCTTCCTGTTGAAGTACATGTTACATGTTTAATATGTTAGTTGAGATTGCCTAACTTAGGTAGCCTAATAGTTAGGCATAATTGCCTAACTTAGGTAGACCTACTTTTGTATTGCCTATATATAGGCTTATGTATCTAGGGTATTAACAACAACTACACAATGTAATCCTTTGAGTGCTCTAGTTCTATTCTTACTCTTTCATACTTTAGTAATTATTCCTCAATTACTCTACACTATTACAATTTCCAACATGGTATCAGAGCATACCGATTCTTAGTAGTTTCTTTCGTATATCGCCGTCTCTGCTGGGGATAATACTCCATCTCCCATCCTCCGGCGGCGATAATTAATATTCTTGGTGGTCTTTATGTGTGTTGTTCTTGGAGCTGTTGTGTCTGTTGCAATTGTTGTTGATTGGTTGTGGAGAGTTTGCCCTTGGGAAAGTTAGCTGTTCTCTTTTCATCCATCCCTTATTCTGGCCACATGACCACTCACGTAACCTATCTTTGCTCTTGCGGCTACCGGTTGCCATATCTTTACAAAACACATTCTAAAAGTGCCATTGATTCTATATGTCGCAAGCTGGGAATGATTGACATCTATTCTCCAGCTTGATGGGGAGTGTTGAAGTACATGTTACATGTTTAATATGTTAGTTGAGATTGCCTAACTTAGGTAGCCTAATAGTTAGGCATAATTGCCTAACTTAGGTATACCTACTTTTGTATTGCCTATATATAGGCTTATGTATCTAGGGTATTAACAACAACTACACAATGTAATCCTTTGAGTGCTCTAGTTCTATTCTTACTCTTTCATACTTTAGTAATTATTCCGCAATTACTCTACACTATTACAATTTTCAACACTTCCCATAAGGGTAAGAAATATGTCGACAAGTGTAAAATTCTTTTCTCAACCTTAGGGGTAATGAATAAGGAATCTTACATTCCCTAAGGACATGTATATGTCTTTCCTTACCCTAGGTAGAAGGAATAAAGAAACTTGCTTTCCCCTAAGGGAATGGTTCCTACCCCTCACAGTGTATAATACCTTCCGTACCCTGGGGGAAGAAACACTAAGGTTTACCTTCCCCAAAGGAAATGTATTATGCTTTTCATGTGTATTATACTATAATGATTATGTTTTTACTTTCCTTAAAGAAAGAATGTTTAAAATTAAATCTTTAGGGAAATACGAATATTGATTTGCTTTTAGGGTTAAGTATTTGCAATCCATTTTCTGTGAGGAAAGTTTAAGCATGTTACCTTTCTTGATTAAAATTATTGAAATAAAACAAGTTTGGATTTCATATATCCTTGTATTAATAAATTAGTAGAGGAAAATACAAATGACGACTTACAAACTCATTCCCTTCATATGACAAGTCACGTTTGGGAACGGGGGTATTTGATAAAGGAGTTTCTATGTGATAGGTGTCGAGTGTTGTCCATTCTAGGCATCTAACTCGGTATTCTTAAGTCTTATTATTCTATTACTTTGTATTTTTATGTTGTTTACATATCTAAGCGTGTTTCAGGAGCTTAATGAAGAAAATGAGCTAACTTTGGATAATTAACCAAGGTTGTGTCCGTGTCTACCCGAAAAGAGAGAAAAAGAAGAGTTTCCAAGCAAAATGTTCACCCTGGAAGGCAAAACGGACATTTTTCGAAGCCGTTGAACAATTTACTTCCCACACTTGCTTTGATATATGGTGGAAGTATGGTAGAGAGGAAGGGTGTTGGATAGCCCTTTGTAAAGCCGTCTTGCCAACGACGTTAAACATTGGTCCTAGACTGTGAAAGTTAGTTCTAGCCTCGGTTTGTAGAATAGTATGTCATTTAATTTCTTGAATTTCAATTCATAGGATTATAGGCCCTTAAAGCCAAATAAAAAGTCTTTCATAAAAAAAATAAAAATAAAAATAAAAATAAATAAATAACTCATTCCTTGTGCTATATTGATTAATGATTTTCGGAAAGTGAAAAATATATTTTTTCTTCCCTTGCTATGATATTGGGTATGTGTGCTTTATTGAATATCTGCACAGGTGACTCAATTCAAGTTTGGGGGGAAGGGCGAGTATAAAGAGTTGAAATTCCAGAATCACTCTTCAAGGGTAACTATATTATCTTCTCATCGGTATGATTGAGAACCATGCGGACATGGTTTCATTTAAGTTTGGGGGAAGGTATAGTTAGTGATAGGATAAAGGAATGAATGAAAAAAATTGAAAAAATTAGGAAATTCTTTGTTTTCATGCATGAGTGCTTTGCATTACAAGTTGGTTAAGTATGTGTTTATGATGTATGTGCAGTATGTGATGCGATATTCCTGCTTATGAGAGTAATGATTAGATTGAGTTAGTGAAGTGTTGTGGTTGTACATAGGTAAATGAATTAGTGAAATCGAAACCGAGAAGGACGATTTTGACCTATAAGCACATGCACATGACCCCCTACTGTTGAATTAATTTATTTTTGAGTATTGATTCAGAATTATTTTTGAATGTTATGAAAAAAAAAGCGAAGAAAAAGATATGAAAAAGGAGGAAAAAAAAGGAAGTTAAATAGTAAAAAATCCTTGAAAGTCGAACCTAGATGGTTTGGATTATTAAGCTCGAGGGGTGCTTTATCACCTAGTACCCTAAAACTGTCTAGCTTGGGAGTTATTGGCCCAATGTCTGCGAAAAACCACCAGAAAGTTCATGAAAGGATAAAAAAAAAAAGAAATGAAAAAAGCATAGCAAAAGAAGCAAGGAATGAAGCGATATGAAAAGAAGATTAATTTGCAGTAGGGAGAGTTCACTTACACACGAAAGGTTGTCTAAATTCGGAGTAGAGACTAATGAAGTTGTTTACTCTAGTGGAGACCATTCTCAACATTAACTCGAGATAGTTGTTACTTGGTATTGAGTGAGAATACTTGTGTCCATATTATCTTGTATATTGTAGCATGTCTTGATTAATGAGTATGTAAATGCATGAATGCGTGAGAATGAAAGATAAAGAAGTTGTGGGTAGTATAACTAACCCTCACGAGACTTCACTCATCCACTAGGAGTTGCCTAGGGGTTTAAAAGGCTTGTTGCACATGCTAAATGCAATCGTTGACCCTCACGAAAACAAGGGAGTAGTGTAGAAAAGATATAGTAGATAATCATCAAAAATTGTTTTCAAAGTTCTCCTATGAGTTCATTGTTAAAAGACTAGCAATATTTAACTTTGGGGGTGTGATAGGTGCCGAATGTTGTCCATTCTAGGCCCCTAACTCGATATTGTTAAGTCTTATTATTTCGTTACTTGGTGTTTTTATGCGGTTTGCATGTCAAAGCGTGTTTAAGGAGTTTAATGAAGAAAACGAGCTAACTTTGGAGAATTAACCAAGGTTGTGATTGTGTCTACCCGAAAAGAGATAAAAAAGGATAAGTTTTCAAGCAAAAAGTGCACCCCGGAGGGCAAAAGGGATATTTTTCACAGCCGAAACTTCGGAAAATATGCTAACGGAGTGAAGGCAGTTCAAATAGAAGAAAGATGGGAAAAAGTGGTTCTTGTGATTTTTGTTACGCTTAACTACGCACACAGTAAGCAAAAGGTGTCTAGAATCATAAAATATACTCCTACCTACGCATATGGCTGGAAGGGCTACGCCTATGCGTAGCAAGGCCTATGCATAGGCATAGGTACCCCTATGTATAGACTTAGGGGTAGGAGTAGGTAGCCGCTGGAATTTTTTAGAATTTGAGTCCCGATTCGTATCAACGTCCTTTGACTTATCTTCTACTCCAATACCTCTAAGAATGTGTATAAGTTGTATTTAAATCAGATTAAAGGGTTTTTACTCAAAATTGAGGAAAACACATTAAAGAGGAATCCAATCCAAGTAGGACAAGTCTAATACAAGTAGGACTCTTCTCAACTTTTTCTATAAATATCAAGGTCTGATTCAGATCTAAGGAGCTTCTAATTACATAATTTTTAGAGCACCATCTCTGGAGATTTACCTCTTATGAAAAAGGGAGCCATCAAGACCTAGAGATCCGACGTAGAAGATCATGGAGGTCGTTTTTACATCAACGATGTTGATCTCCCCCAACATGAGCAACTAAACCGATATCTAGGATTTTCTAGCAAAACCCTAGCCAAGTAATGTAGTTTATTTATTTGTTTCAATTGTATCGAGGGAAAGCTAAAGACCACACTTGTGATGATTTTGTAAATGAGAGACAATAGTTATTTAATATAAGGGGTTTTATATTTATTCCACTATTGTCTTAGATTTAATGAATCCATTATCTCAATCAATCATGTTTATCTGGTGTTATCTAATAGTGTTTAACACCCAAAACCCTAGATTTACACAGATCATGCCTTGGCGAGGTGATATAGTCACGCTTTAGTTTAATTTCATGTTATAGGAGTAGATTAGAGTAAGTAGATGGCATGCACTAGTCACACTCTGTCCGGAGATGAGTTGTAGCCAATCCGGTTGACGGTACCTTTTTTTGGGATATATTCAACTATTTGTGGTATAATCTAATTCACGGGTGATGAATCACCCTCTTATAATTGATCAAGTAGATAACTACATTATTCGGTTAGTGGTGGAGTATGAAAACCCTAGTTTTTGTCTCTATTATTCTTGTCTTAATCTATCTTTACTTGCTTTATTAGTTAATTAGTTAATAAATCACAAACAAAAAATCATACTTTCATAGAAATTCAAGAGTATTACTTTACGAGAGTTCAAAATACGACCTAGTCCCTTGGGTTCGATAACCTTTCTCAAGCCAAACTGTACTACAATACGATTCGTACTCTTGCGATAGGTAAAACACTATTTTTAACCCTTGTTTGACCGCATCACTATCCATCTAGAATCTTCTTAAGATTCAATTACCTTACCCGTCACCCCTTTGCTAACAGAAGGTGAAGATGATGGAGTAATCCTTATCCTAACAGAATGTGAAGATGATGGGTAATCCTATCACAACAGAATGTGAGATACTTAGTTATCCTATCATAACAAAAAATGAAGTTTTTTAAGTGATAGAAAAGACTACGACACTATCCTATACACCTATAAATAAACAAGACAGTCATCCTTCTAAGTTACACACATATTCCTAATTCCTTCCCTACTCTCCATTTTGGTCACCAAATACTGACTTGACCGTTGGAGCCTTTAAGGCTGGTACCACACCGGTGCCCCTTTGGATTTTTTTTCTTCCTTTTCAGGCCAACTTCGGACGCAACTGATTTCTACTTCGACAACGTACAAAATTGTTATAGAAAATTTGTGAAACAAATATTTTATTAAATATTGTTATTTATTTATTTATTTTTCTCAACAATATTAAAATAGTAACGATAAATAAACATCATTTATATTTTTTGTTCGCAATAAGAGGAACATAAATATATTTATATTTCCTAGAAAAACAGAAATAAAAACATTCCATGTTATTGAACGCACACTAAGGGTATGGTCTTCTTCTCATTTGTAATTTTACCATTGCTAATTTTCTTTTCCCTTTTAACAACTTCTAATCAGAGTATTTTAGACATTTTACTACTCCAATGGCCGGTAAATAGAAAATAGGTGCAATACGCACAAAATTTTAAATAATGAGGTCTTAAAGAACTAGATGGGTTTATACGCACTATATCGATATCATAGAGGGTTAATCGCTCGCGACCCTTTTTTATTATAGTTTGATACAATAATGGAGTTGTTCAGAAGTATATGAAGAATTTAGAGCATAAATTTTTACCACTCATATTTAACTAGTAATCCTTCTACCCCATACTAATGATGTGTTTGTTACGTAGGAATGGAATGGAATGGAATGCACATTCCAATTATTCTCTTGTTTGGTAGGTATTATAAAGTGGGAATTGTCATTCTCTTGGAATGAAAAACCATTTCAGATAATGAAAATTCATTCCACTACTAAACCTATGGAATGAGAATTCCATTTTTTAACCCTTGCACCTTTTAAAGAGACACACCAGAAACTCCTATTCCACGACTACCACCTTTTTTACAACCACCACAACCACCTTTAGGGATGCAAATGAACCGAGCCGAGCCGAGCTTTGGAATGTTCAAGCTCGGTTCATTTACTAAACGAGCTTAGAAAATGTGTTCAAGCTCGGTTCATTTGCTTAACGAACGAGCCCGAGCCTAACACTAGATTTAACGAGCCGAGCCCGAGTTTGTTCACGAATGACTCGTTTCAGTACAACTATATTAATCTTCTTAATAATTGTCTGGATTGAATTGTTGCATGTCTGTTTTAACATATTTTCACTAGTATAATTTTTTATGAATGAATTTTATGTTATGAGCGCCTAATTTCTATAATCTTTTCACAATAATCTTCATAATTTGTTCAATTTGAACACTTTTTTTTGTCAAATATGATATAATTTTACTATTTAACTTAGACGAACCTGTTCACGAGCTTAGTAATGTTTAAGCTCGGCTCGTTTACTAAACGAGCCTAAAAATTGTGCTCAGGCTCGGTTCGTTTACTAAACGAACGAGCATGAGCCAAGCTCTTAATGAGCCGAACCCGAGCCTGCTCACGAACGGCTCGTTTCATTTGCATCCCTAACCACCTTCCACCACCACTATCTCCATTTACATTCACCACCATTTCCACTTCCAATGCCTTCTACCAACACACCACCATCACGGGACCACCACCATTGTATTCCACCACCATCATCACCACCACATCACCACATCACCACTTTCAACCATCATGGCTACCGCCACCATCATCACTTTTCATTACCACCATATCGGTTATCCGTCACCACTATTCTTAATATTTTTTATTATTATTTTTATGAAAATAATTAGAAATTAATATTATATTATTAGACTAATATATTTTTTACTAAAGGGTATTTTGGATTTATTTAAAATTCATTCCATTACTAATACGGTTCATTTTGCAACTAAACAATAGAATGAGAATGATCATTCCATTCCATCCCCATTCTCATTCTAGTCTTACCTTCAAACCATTCCATTCATGTGTACCAAACGTAGCCTAATAGTCCACTTTTTGATCTTTAGTTGTCCTAATACTTGTTCCAGTTTCGAATTCCAATAAAGTATAATTTTTTTTACTTTTCCAAAGTACCATTCTTCCACTAACTTTAAACAAGCACCGAACCCCGCTATCTTTTATCTTTTCTTGATTGCACAAGGGTAAAGACAGAAAGTTACTTAATATTAATATGATAAAATACACCATAGACCTTTTCGTCAAGCGGAAGGATGGTGAGAGAAAAAATAAACTGACAAATTTATATTTGGTTGGTGTAAAAATAAAAATAGAACAAAATATCCCTCATCCCTTTATATTTTCCTACATCTCAACTTCTGGGAAAGAGGACAGAGGAAAAAAATTATTAACCATATATATTTTTTCATTTTTATCCTTTATATAAATATGCTTATACAACATATTACTAATGAGGGAAAATTACCAATATAGAGTTACAACAAGATATAATTGCAAATATAGCTGGAGATAAACTGTATTTACAACTAATAACAAAAAGAAAAACATATTTACAGATTACACAAGTTGACCATAATACCCTTGTCAATTTTTTTTTTCAAGTAGTTAGATTATCATTCTTTATGCAAAACATTCATGTAAGTCAAATCAAATACTTTGTCAAAATTTTGATCCAACATGTAAAAATGAGGTGGTCAAAATATATTTTATAATTGTCCGAATTTCATTATGGTTTGTCAAAATTTTCTTGAAATCAAATAAAATAATTTGTCAAAATTTAAATTTAACATGTAAAATCACCTTGTCAAAATTTATTTTCGAGTTGTCTAAATATTATTCCGGTTTGTCAGAATTTTATTTTCAGACAAATATTTTTTCAAAATTTTGTTATAAGTTCTAATTTTATTTAATTTCGTTAAAATTCAATTGAAAATCCAATATTTGCCAAAATTAAAGTATAATAATATATTGAACAGTGAAGCACAAACTCGGCAAAAGAGTTCTTCCCCTCCACAACCACCGTAATCGCCTCCCCTGCCACCACTGCGATTTTTTTCCCCCTGTACAACCCCCATAGCGAGATATTGGATGCAAGCGTTTGTTGTGATACCATCTTGAATGAAAGAGATGGCTTTAACCAAAGAAATTGATGTGGTAGTAGTATATGATGGAGAACATGGCAACCCTTGATTGAATTGAAAATTGAAAAATGTATTTTAGGGTTTTGGTGACCAGTTGGGGCATAACACAGTTGACATGGACGAACCTTTTAAAGTTTGGACCAACCGTATTCATGTTCTAGAGCGTGGATTCAAATATTAGTTGTTGTGTACCGTGACTTAGTGTTAGAGACGACTTGTGGGGCCGGTTCGTGTAACACCTTCAAAGGACGATCTCCTTGGGGTCTAGGTCCCAGGGAGATCATCCTTGGGGGTTATACCTTTTTATAAATGGGTATATGGAGAATCAAGTTGTCCGAGAAGAGACCCAATCACCCATGGAAGAAGCCACACACACACACACACACACATATATATATATATATATATATATATATCAAAGTCTCACATGAGAAGAGATGGAGTGGTGTTGTCTTTGATTGCCCGTATTACATTAGAGCAGACTGATAGTGTATAAAATAGGTTGAGGGGTATTTCGGCCATTAAAAAAATTATATTTGTTAAATTTGTAAATAATTATATTCAAATTGTTAAATTCGTAAATAAATTTTCACATTCGTTACTTATTGTAAATACGATTTAACTTATGTTATATTTGTAATTATATATCATTTTAACGTTGTATTGGTAATTTTCCCTACTAATTAATAATTAGGCCACGTAACAACTTTTTCTCCTACCTTCCAAGCAATTAAGAAAAAAAAATGCTACCTCATGCATAGTTTCTATTATTTATTATATGTCAACTAAAAAAAAGTAACAATTATATATTCTCTTCCCCAAGGAAAGGAGGACTAATTTGTGTAACTACCCACCATATTATGGTTTCAAAACTACTCAATTTCAAACAAGGTAGTGGTGTTTTTGTACTTTGTTTGACAGGCATTTGGAGATACATTGGAGAGCCTCCATTGGGGGTTGCTACTAGTGAGTGACAATAATATAAAAGAGATGATAAAAAAAAGAGGGATAATTACACAAACCTCCATTGAACTAAGGCATGATTGCATGCGATTCCCTAACATTTCAATAATATCAAAAACCTCCCTCAGTATCATCTAAAATATTGGTCCGCAAGAAATAATAGTGAAATGACGTATATACCCTCCTATATTTAGAGATATTTAGAGAATGTTCTAGAGGATGATGAATTTACTATCTTGCCCTCAAATATATTGACGTGAATTATATGTACCAACAACTGTCATTTCATATGCGCCCCTTATCTTTCTCAAGTCATGACAGAAGGCTTGTGGAGAGAGAATGAGTGATTTTTAGAGAGAGTAGGTACAAACAATCACTCAAATGGATTTATATAGAATGCATTTGAGGGCAATTTGGTAAAAGAAGTTGGGGGCATTCTAGTAATTTTGAATGCAAAAATAATGGTCAAATGTAATTGCAAGGATAACAAGGATATATTGGGAAGTTTGGTCCATAATATGCCTTTATTGACCAATAAAGTAAATTTTTGGTGTTGACTTTGAACAAAAAGGATTAAATGTTACAACAGATATGCAAGGGAGGTTTATGATATTATTAAAATGCTAGGGGAACTGCGTGCAATTATGCCATAGTTTGAGGAAGGTTTGTGTAATTATCCCCCAAAAAAGAACATAAATAATACTGGCTCTAATATCATTTGACCTTCATTACATTTGAAAAATCCAGATCATTCAATTTCTTGATTTTATTCTCAAGCACTATGGTACTACTACGAGCCTTATGATTTGCAATAGGTTGTTTGTAACAAGCTCCAGACAATCTTGGAGTCCTCTTGAGAGTGCCATAATCCACATGGTGAAGCCCAAACCTCACTGTGTATCCACATATCCACTCAAAGTTGTCTAGCAATGACCAAGAGAAGTACCCTCTCACATCTGCTCCTTTCCTAATCAAATATAATATACAAAAACACTTCAATATCTCATTTTCAATATGAAATATAACACCCTTTTAGTACCAAGATAACAAAGATTAAGAAAAAGGAAAACAAAATTATATCCCCCATAAAGACCTATGAAAATTGTAGTCTAACTTTATTGAAATTGATTTTGGAAGTTACGATACCCTCTCACACAGACGGATTCAAAAAATAATGTTAGAGGGGGCTATACTGGAATGAGGGACAATAAAACTAAAATAAAAATAATTTTTTAAAAATTATATGGGGGCAATTCTAACATTTTACCCATATTTTGGTGCCCCCCCTAAAGACTATGTAGATCCATCCCTCACGTGTGACTTTAACAACTTTGAATGCAGATTACGATAAAACTTGAACATATGACCTTTGACTATAATACCATATTAATACCATATCTTCATGGTTTAACTTAAATATTTATATAATTCAACAGTCAGGATATGTAACAAAATTTGAGAGTAAATATGATCACTAGTGACTATTTGCCATTGATGGGTTGAATTCTACCTCATTGATGTGGCCAAGGCATCCAAGTAGGCAGTCATGTACTCCACTCTTCTAATATCATTAAGTAAAACCTTTATATCTGAATTGGGATTCTCTATTTCACCAAACCCTACAAAAACCAGTGCACCCGTAAGAGATAATAATTTCCAAGAAATGTAACCAAAAGTTCTTGAAATATATTCAAAGCCCTTTTTGGCTCACCATTTTCTGTAATGAACATTGGTGTATTGTTGTACCTATCCTGCACACATGTCACCATGTTTCCCATTCCTTAAGGGTAAATATAGAGCCAATCCATATTAGTCTACATAATCGAAAAACTTGGAATAATTCTCCAAAATAAAAGGGTAAATTTGTCGAAATGGAAATGAGCTAAGGACATATACAGGTTCCCCAATGTAGAAATACCATAAGGGTTCGAACAATGGTTTTCAAAACCTTGGAAATGTTGAAAACCTTGAAAACATTCCAAGTAAAAATTACAGATACGCTTGGGTATCAATGCACTATGAATCAAGAAGTACACAGACTATATGAAGTTTTAAACTTACAAATCACTCTTGATCTGCCTTTCTCCACTCGACGTCTGATAGTCTTGAATCACTCGCGCTTCATAAAACCTTCACTATGCTCTGTACTTTAATGGCTCCGCTTCTGAATGGATCAATCCAATTTTGCATAAAGAACTCACGTGTAGGAGCACAATTGAATAATCACAAAAAACTAGAGAAACCCTTGACGGAGAATAATCAAGCGATCTTTTCTTCTCTCGCTCTGGAGACGAATCTGATATATCAAAGTATTGCAGAGATCTCACAAAATCCACCACCTAAAAATCTATAGAGACTCCACTTATTTATAGAGAGAAGAATCATATATTGAGTAAACTTGTATCCTTTTTGGAAAAGGATTCCTTCCTTGTATAATCCTCTTGTAATTAAGATGAGTTAACCAATAGTTCTCAGACCTTAAATCTCATTATCACGCCCCAAATTTCCAAAGACTCCCGAACCGGGACATCCGAGGAATCAGGGTCGTGATCCATAAAATGAGCGACCAATTAAGATCCTAAATAACCATAAAACCGAATGGAATATTATTAACAATAATAATTCCATACACAACAAAGCAGAAGCTAAACCAAATGATACTCAAGGCATATTGAGGTGCCAAAAGAATACATCTATACAACAATGCACTGATACCAAATACACGAAAGAGATATGCCAACAGACTAGCTCCCATGAAAATACAACAACATTCCCAATACAAGGGATAAGTAAATGATAAGAAAATGAACAACTCTACGTACGAACGTCCCAAATCCCACAATAGCATCTGTGTCACGAGCCATCCTGTAACTTGGAAGCAAAATAAAATGTCATTGCACCCCAAGCAATCCGTAACCGAAACTTTTCCTGCAAACTGGCATTTGGGACGCCAGACAATAGAACGTCGGGGTGAGCTGATCGAAGCCCCATAGGAGAAAGAAATCATAGTTGTCACATCGTACGACTGTCCAAATCGAGTGTGAACCAACCCGTGTACATGCATCTACCCTAGGTCAATCAAATGTCCCACATGACAATCACGCCAATGCAAGACCCCGGAAACACATCCCCCTAGTCCCCTAGCATGCATCAACAAATAGGGTAACTAGCACATAGTGAAACCATAACACAAAAATATATAATAACGCATACCTATATATATATACACACAGATATAATATATAGATATACAATAGTACAAGTCACATAGTATAAACCACTGCATAGATCACTACGACTTGTACCCGCCAGTCCCACACTGAAAATCAACACAACATCTATCACCAAAACACGGGAGTTACACTCTTAATCATACACTCCAGGAGTGATAACAATCACACTTCCTAGATCATGAGCTTACCGAGCTCCAAAACCTCAAATCAATATCAACTCATACTATCAATCACCTCACATGTCAATACCGACATCCGTAAACCCAACACAGGGTTAAAAACAATCACATCAACCTACGGGAAGTCACAAAGGTTGCCAAACAACATAAGGAAATGAAATGGATTGAATAACCCATCACACTGACCACTCAAATGTCACATTTTCGCCCAAGGGTAAAATGGTCATTTCAAGGGAAAAAATGTACTTTCAAAGGTTACCCAACCTATTTGGACATAGGTTGAACCATAGAAACAAATGGAACCGAATTCAAAGCCCTGACGCAAGAGATATGAAGTTTTGAAACTGGCATCGGACAACGCCGACCCAAACAGAAAGTTAAAGTACCCCTCTTTCACCAAGGGTAAAATAGTAATTTTAAATGAAAATAAATTATTTTAAAATTTATATCAAATATTTGGACATAGTTCAGGCGCTAGAAACAAATGAGACCTTAATCAAAGCCACGAGGCGAGAGATATGCATTTTTGAAAACGATATCGGTCAACGCCGATAAAAATGGAAAGCTGAAGTACCCCTCTTTCACCAAGGGTAAAAAAAGTCATTTAAAGTGTAAATAAATTATTTTAAACTTTATCTACAAAATTTATACCTAGCACAAGCCATAGGAACAAACGGGACCCCAATCCGAGTTACGAGGTGGGAGAAATAAATTTCCGAAAACGGTCGAAACATGGCTGAATTACCCAGTCAACTACGCAGGAGGCTGTAGTCGACTACACTAAGTCGAAACTTACCAAAAAATGTTGAAAAGGTATTTTGAAGGCCCAGTGACTATAGGAAGGGCTTAATCGACTGCACAAGTCCTAAAAGTTGAAAAACTGACCCGAAACCACTTTAAACCCGTATGAAACACTAAGGATAGCCTCAAAACTATTAGGAAAATATTGAAATGATAAACATATCATTTAATCTCGGTTTAGTTTTATCAAATACATTTTCTTGAAAATTCATAAAACTAATCGTCTTGCCTCTGGTCTCCGTTTTGGACACCACCGACTTTCAAAGGGCAAAATATTTTATTTCATTACTTTAAAACCATTTAAAAACTCAAAGTTTTTATCGACATCACGGGGTTAGTCAAAAACGGATTTTTTACTTAAAGACCGAATAAAATCAAATACAAGTCTTATGAAAAATTCATTTTCGTGGAAACAAATCGAAACCAACGGAAAAACCAAAGCGTATTTGCAGACGCTCAAATGGAATAAGAGAATCAAGAAGCGGGAGTAAGTTCCAACTCAGAGGAACAAGGTAAATGGCTATACACCATTACACTAACCATAATCCCACCACACTTAACTCCATATCCAACTCATAACCTTATAACGAACTTAACTGTGAATTACCACAACTCCGATGACATTCCATTCCTTAAGATCGCTAAAGGGAACCTAGTGGCTGTTGCCACGGAACCAACTAGTTTCAAATCAAAACTTCTTTCGATTCTTTCAAACCTCAATTTCACATTTAAAACCACATCACTTAGGTTTATAATAAAATCCATTGACCATCAATACACAATCGACTCGGTTTATTCATAACTTCATCTATCATAACCAAAACATCAATATCATGATTTACGCCACGTTGTTATACCAACGCTAACTATACCTCAAAACCATCACCCGCCTTCTTAAGGCTTCAATTCATTATCAATGCTATGACTCATCACCAACTTTCTCTTGTCACAAGAAAGCCATCAAAACTAACTCATATCACCCCTCTAAGAAATATAAGCACATAACAACAAGTATAAACATTTATTTCACATTATACTTTAAACAAGGCATGCAAATCATATTTTCACATATTTCCATTTCACTTGAGCATTTTAACAACATATGAATTGTATACATTGTAATTCACATTAAACACGTTCCTCAACCACATAGAGTAATATCATGATACACATGTCAACATAAATCACATATTAACAACTCAAATGCAATATGACTCACACACCTCATGGTACACACTAATCCCATAACAGTACAATGAATACGTACTCTAACCGTTCACACTGAGAAAGAGTACCGCACCAATTCTTCCCAAGTGATTTTGATACTTCTCACTTTCAATAAGGAAGATGGTTGCACGAGACGACCCATGATGAAAGATTCGGATAATAGATGTTGCACGAGGCGACCCGTGATGAAAAATCTAGAGATCGGATGCATGAGACGACCCACGACTTTAAGGATGGGATGACCCAACCTAAATCAATAATTTTTGGCTTTTTAGTTCTGTAGGTGGGGGACACCTCCTGGCCAGTTGTTGCGATGATTCGATAAAAGACTACTCACCCATGGTTACACGACCGGGCGTAGCCCAACACCAATTGAGTTTTCAATACAAAAGGTGAACTCATGCACTATGTCCTCAATGACCCATGCATCAACATAAATATGTATCACATCATATTTATAAACAACATTCTCACAATGTCAACATGAATATTTTTCACCATTCAACATGCTTTCAAATTTCATTTAAAGCAATAATCAATAATGATGCTTTCTCATGCACCATCCATGATCCAAAATCATCAAGTTATCCTTCAATACATAAAGATATCATTTTCGTTTATTTAACATGCTTATATTTCAATTATAGCATTTAAATCCCAATGACACATTCTCATTCACAAGTAATGTTCCAATTCATCAAGTTACCCTTTAATACACAAAGATAACCTTTTCATGCTTTACGCATGCTCTTAGTTCAATTCAAGCAAGTTTTCCCATATCACGTCTCAACCTAACATATTCCTATCATAGCAAATATCATTCACAAAAGGGAAATAAGATAGTCAGTCAAAGTTGAGATGCCTAGTTACACCAATCACATAGTATAACCTCAAAGGTGCTACCCAAAAGAGTTAGCCTAATCTCATTCCAAGGATACCTTCCTAACACCACACACACATGTATCACTACACTTACACATATACATAACCATACCCACATACATACACATATATATAGGCATACAAGCACACTTTAGTCTTGAAAATCTCAAGAACAACCACC
Source organism: Cornus suecica (assembly GCA_963922005.1). NCBI lineage: Eukaryota > Viridiplantae > Streptophyta > Magnoliopsida > Cornales > Cornaceae > Cornus > Cornus suecica. Next base: position 53,797,325 of record OY998241.1, on the reverse strand, counting down.
CATTAGCATGTTTCATAATCCTATGCAATTACATTACAAGTACTCCATACACAAGGTTTAAATGACATAAACATTCTCAAACCCTAATTTCACAATTCAAGGATACACTTAGCAATTTAATTTAAGGCTGGGAATCCTAGAATCCAATTCACCCTACTACACAATCACAAGAAAGCTAGTTAGGAAGTTTTCCCCTACCTCTTGAAGAGCAAAACAAAACCACAAAGCAAGGCCTATGAAACCCTAGCTCTCACCCAACCGAAATCCAAGGACCAAACCAGTGGAAAGCTTCACCATAGCCTCCTAACTATGAATCAAACTCCAACACAAGAGGGAAACAAGAATCATCAAGTGGTTTAACAAGAAACCCTAAACTAGGGTTTGAATGGAAAATACACAAGGAAGAACACTTACCAATACTTGGCTCAAACCAAAGACAAGAGCACCATGAACATCTTCCATGTTGATGGCCACACCAAACTCCTAACTTAGGGTGATGAATTCCACCCATAAGTGGAGAATAACACAGAGGGAAAAGAGAATAGAAAATGGAGAAAAAAGATGAAGTCTTGCAGTGAAATACTTTCAATGTGTAGAGATTTCTCACTCACACCTCTCACCATCCAATGAACAATAATAAAGCTAGCAAGTGAAGACCTAATCCAAGGGTCAGAAAATAGTCTTGTCATTGGAAGGCTTATTACACCACTCATATTAATTTGCCAAACAAGGCCTTATCATCCAAGGGCTTAGAATAAATATGTGAATGAATTAACCATCAAAGGATTGACAAGAAGTCTTGCCAAGTGAAAGACCAACAATAATGGATTCTTGCATTTAAATGCCAACCAAACGAGGCATTATGATCCAAAGGTCTAGAACAAAGATAGGAGAATGAGATCATGAGCTAGGAATGAGACACCACTTGAAAAGTGGGAAATGACCAAATTATTCTCAACTTAGGGTTAATTACAAGAGTGCCATCAAGCCTCTTAATTACCCTTCTACCCCTTATCATCTTCTCTAATTACTACTATGCCATTCATCCCCCAACACTTAGCCAAATCTCTACACTTTTCATTAAGTACTCTAAATAAGAAATACTCATTTACCCTTCAGTCATTTCTTTCCCGAAATCGTTTCTAATAATTTTCATTAATTACAAAATGAAAATATAGCAAATAATTTACATTAGTGCTACACTGCAACATCTATAATAAACTAGGGTAACACGTTCGGGAATGCAATACGGTTGCCGAAGCTCCAACGAGAAAATGTTGCACGAACCTACGTAGTCATTGGTGACACTCAAATCAACGAAACCGGAAACGAAATTTCACGAAGTCGCCCCGCTAAGTTCGAAACTTAAACGCAAAATTTTTACACGTACCAAGATTACACAAGACGTCATGAATAAGTGACGTCACAAAACATTAACACTTGGAAAAGAATTCCAGAAAAGATAAAGGAAAACGTGGGGCGTTACACTCATGCAGACCCAAAAAGCTCAATTGTCTGAGAAATTGTTTGAGTATGAATAACAAAGGAATCAGGCGTTGAAGAGTATATATGATCTCAATAAGGAATTAAACACTCTAAGATTGGAATTGAGTGAGAAATCTATAAGGATTATGTGTTTAGAAAAGAAATTGAAGGATGCTACCTCGACTATCCATAAATGGTCTAGTGGAACTCTTAAGCTAGATCATATGTTGAGTATGGGAAAATCTGCAGGAAATACAAAGGGGTTGTGATTCAAAGGAACAACGAGTAATTCAAACATCGTTTCCAAAACTACCTTTGTTAGGGCCTCTCAAGTAGCATTTAGTTCTTCTCAAGGTAAGTCTGATAGGAATCCTAATGCTCAATCTTATATCGGAAAACCTATTAAGAGTAAGTTTCATTTTACCTCTAAATACCATAATGGTTCGAACAATGGTTTTAAAATTTTATTCCAATGTGTCATCATTGTGGAGTGAAAGGTCATTGATGAGACCAGAATAATTGGTATTCTGGACGTTAATACACCTCTTGTTAGTCTCTTTATTATATTAATTTGGTATATTTATGAAAGTTGCGTGTTAAGTGTGTTTTCAAGGCCTTAATGCAAAAATATGTTAATTCAGGATTCTTAGTAAGTATGCAAAATTCGAGCAACACTTAAAAGATATTTGCACTCGAAAATTAGCAAAGTACAAGTCAGTGAAGCAAGGTACAAGTGGTGGAAGCATAAAATTCGCGGATTAAATAAATATTAAAATTCAGGAGCCACCGATCGATCGGTGAGGCTTTTCAATCGTTCGGAATACGCTGTCTTGGAATCTGTATGAACATATACTGCAAAATTCTGACTTCGTGTACAAGTATATAGCGGGGCGGAACCATCCATTCAACGCCATTTTTTAGCCCGTAAGTTCTCTTGGAGTGCAAGCAAGGAACATACCATATCTGCACCAACTGTTGTCTATGAATACGGGTAGAAGTCATGAAGAAAATATATCTCTGACATCTTGAAAATATCTTTGTATTCTCTCAAGAACGTATCATTGTTCATAAAAAAACCTTTCTCTTTAAGAGAGGTTTCCTTTCTCAAGAACTCAAGAACCAACCATCCAATCATGAAAATAGTGAATTCATCAACAATGGAGTATCCCATTTCCATGAGCGGCTACTCGGTATCCAGGGTTTCCAACGAAACCCTAGCCGAGTCATGTAGTCTTTTATTTATTTTTATTGCAAAGAGGGGAATCTGGTGAAGGGCATTCATATGATGATTATGTAGTGAGAGAATGAACAAGACCACCTAAATAAGATTTATTCATTAATTCTTTACTTAAGCTGAAACCGAATTAATGATTTATCTTAAACAACTGTGTTTTATCAACGGGGCAAGAAATTCCGTGATTTAATAACAGTTTCTACATAATGGTACTTATTTGGCATGATAAAGTCTTAGGTTTACACAGTCTGTGCCTAGAGAAGATGATTGTTAGCGTGCTTTTTAATTTCATGTTTTAGGAGTAGTTGTAGTATAGATGCATACAACAGTCATACTAATCGAAGATGAATTGTAACGAATACGGACTAGGCAACTAGGCAACTGCTTGTAGTGTTACTAGTCTGATTCATATGAGTTGTACCACCCTCTTACTCTTACAATAATATAATTAAATGATTATGTTATAAGGCTAGTGGTGGAGTTGGAATTCTACCCCAGACTTGTTTATATTGAGTAAAACCAAAAATATTTATCTTTATTTTATTTTATGTTTAGTAGTTTAATACAACAAACCAATCAAACAACTTTTATAAATATAATTCAATTTGCTACTTTATAATTATTTGAAATACGACTTTTACCCAACTATATTATATACTACTCACGTAGTTGCGACTGAGAGGTTAAAACTAGATCGTATTAATTCCTTATTTTTAACACTATTATTTTCACATGTCTGGAACTGATCAGTTACATTCGACCCTTATGTTCAAAGTTAAGAGGAAGAATTTTGAAACCGGAGAAGAAACATAAAACTCAAAAAGGACCCAAGGTTGAAGATCAAATTCGGGTGTTGAGTGAAGAAGTGAAGAGTCTGTCTAGGCTGGAAAATAAAACTCCAAAAATTAGACAGGCGTGGGTTTGAAAAGGTGAGCTACATTGTTTGGTTGCTCATACTGCATGTAGAATGCGCGACTCTAATTTTGAGAAAGGTCTAAAGTATATATCCACAGATTCTCAGTTGACAAACATCTCTACAAAACCATTAGATTTTCAAAAGCATGTGAGTCTTATAAAATCTAGTGACATGTTATCATTAGAATATATGTCTTCATATGTATCATTCTAATCTTGCATTATATTTTATCCTAAAATTGATACATTGTCATACTTTTTTTATGTATTTTTATTATTGTTTTATAATTATTATTACACATACATCATGTTTTGTTACTATTAGGATTATTCATGCATGCATCATTATGAAAAAAATGATAAAAATTAAAAATTAGTAGCATGTTGAGCTTGGTTAGGGGTACAAAGGGTTGTTAGATTTTACTATATTCTTATATTTACTTATCTTATTATGCTTATGAGAATTGGAGGTGTTAGTCTGACCCGGGGATATGAGTTGTTCACTTGATATGTTTAAGTACTATTTTTAAACTCGTTAACTTTGGGTGCTTGTTTTACTTCGGAGATGATTGTAATGCTTATTGAAATTTTTAGTCTTTCTCATATAATCTGAAGTGATATGTAGGTTCATGAGTTAGGCTAGATTGATCGATACTTTTGAATACCTATTGCATGCTCATGAATATTGTTGGGGTAATGTTGAAAAAAAAATGAAATAAAGAAGTATATGAATGTCTCTTGAAAACCTTATATAGCAATGGTCCTTCTGCTGAGTAACCGGGTCTCTTGCCTTAGCAAGTATTGAGTATTCGCGTAAAAAGGCAAACGTGATTATCTCAAATTTTAAACCCAAGTAATCGAGCCTCTTGCCACAAAGTAGTGAGTGTTCGCGTAAAAAGGGAAGAAACAAAAAGATATATGCAGGGGTGCAAAAGAAAAAATTTCAGACAAAAAGAAAATAAATTGTGTTTCCCTTAATTAGCAATCAAGTCCGAGTTAAAGATTTGACTTCTAGCTTAGGTTTTGGACTAAAGTATTATCACCGTTAGTGAGAAGATTATTAGAATTAGTACATATTGATTTCATCTTAGTTGTTTGTTTTCATTTTGGTTGTTTCCTTGCATCTATGTAAATCTTGCCTTGTAACTGCTTATGATTACAAGGTATGTGTGCTGATTTTATTTAATATCATTTGTATAATAGCTAAGTCAAATATGCGAATATGATGTGTTAATGATTAGCTAATTGTCTCTAATGCCCTGCTCACATGTTTCTAAGAACAAAAATATTTTTTTAAGTTGAGCATTTTGCCTTCATGCATTAATATTAAGTTCATGCATTGTAGAGATTTTTGTTACTCGAGAATCTGGATATAATCTTACAGAGTGCTTTATCTTAGTATTTAGTGCTTGACTTAGATTCTGTAAAGTTTTTTCTATTATCTATTCCCTATGTTTACATTTTGAGGCTTTCCTTTTATATATCTCATATGCTTTGATTGTTATATCTTCGCTTGACATTTCAGTGACAAAAAATGGGAGAATTATAAAGTAATGGGGAGAGATTGTTTGGTTAAGAGGGAGACGTATTTAGTAAGGGGTAGAGGAGTATTTTTATACTATGATGATCATTATGCTTGCATTGTTGTTGTGTTATTTTCATGGTATATTGTTTAGTGTTGTGGTTACAGGATATGAAGATCGTCAAAAGGGAAAACTCATATTCTATGTCTATGTTTGTGGGTGTGTATTCATAGGTATATATACTATATTGTTATTCGTGAGAATATCTTTGTAAAATATGGTTTTGTCTCAGAAATGCCAAGGGGGAGATTGTAAAAACATTTGTAGGATTGTTCATTGTTGGCATGATCTCGACAATAACCATGTTGAGTGAATTGTGAGGCCGGGTAGGTTTAGAAAATTGAAGTGGTCAAGCAAAGATATCAACAAGCTTCATCAAATTCAAATCAAGCTTTAAGTAATGAAGATGAAGCAATCTTGAGCAAAAAATGCATTCTGGAGGGCATAAACAATATTTTTTGGAGCCGAAACTTCGGGAAATATATCAATGGAGTTGAGGGGGTTCTAACGAAGCAATAATTAGAAAAAGTGGTTTCCATGAATTTTGCTACGCTTACAGTAGCTAAAAGTGGCTAGAAACATAAAAAATTACGCTCAAGCTACGCACATGATTTTTGGCCTATAACTAAGCTTAAGCGTAGGGGCCATGCGTAGAGTTGTATGAATTTTTGGCAAATTCAAGTTCTGATCCGTTTCAACTTCTATCAAATTGGGTTACACTCCAATATATCCTAGCACGTGTATAAAGGATATTTACACCAATATTGGCTAGATTCACTCCCAATTACAAGAGGATTATACAAGGAAGGAATCCTTATCCAAAAATGATACAAGTTTACTCAATATAGGATTCCTCTCTCTATAAATAAGATGAGTCTCTACAGATTTTTAGGGGGTGACTTTTGTGAGATCTCTGCAATACTTTTATAGATCAGATTCGTCTGCAGAGAGAGAAAAAAAAGATTGCTTGATTATTTTATATCAAAGGTTTCTCTAGTTTTTTGTGATTATTCAATTATGCTCCTACACGTAAGATCTTTATGCATAATTGGATTGATCCATTGAGAAACAGAGCCATCAAAGTACAGAGCAGAGCGAAGGCTTTGTGGAGCGCGATTGATTCATGACTATCAGCATCTTCATAGAGTCTGTGTACTTCTTGATTCATAGTGCATCGATACCCGAGCGTATCCATAATTTTTACTTGGAACGTTTCCAAGGTTTTCCATGTAAAAATTGTGTTTCTATTGCTTTATTTTCTGCACTTAGATTAATCTTTACATGATTTATCTTGTTAGAAAATTGTATTAATATTGACTTTTCCGCAATTATTTTTAGTTTGTCAATAAATCCATAAAAAGCCTATTCACCCCTCTCTAGGATAATTTCCTTAGTCGCCTATGTAATTTCAATTGGTATCAGAGCGTGGTTGCCCCATTTTAGGTTAACGACCTAGGGTTATATTCTGAACTTAGGCGATGGATTTACCTCATGAAGGAGGGTACGTATCTAGGTCCCCTTTGTTTGATGGATCGAACTACACTTATTGAAAAACGAGGATGAGAGTGTTTTTAAAAGCTCTAGATGAGAAAGCTTGGCTGGTTGTTGAGGTAGGATACTCACATCCCACTGTTATGGATGAGACTACTAATAAATCTAAGAAAAAATCGTCTAACGAGTGGACTTCTGCTGAGACTAACAGTGCGAATTGGAACTCCAAAGCTCTGAATACTTTATTCACTGCTGTGACCGCGAGTGAGTTTATGAGAATTGCCACATGAGAAATTGCCAAAGAAGTTTGGAATATTCTCCAAGTTACTTATGAGGGAACTTCAAAAGCTAAACAATTGAAACTCTAATTGTTAAATTCATAATTTGAACAACTTAAGATAGAAGAGGATGAAGTCTATGCTGACTTTGAGGCTATACTAACTGATATTGTAATAGGTTGTCACAATCCAGGTGAGCCCATTCTCGAGACTACCATAGTGAAGAAAATTCTTAGATCTCTACCTGAACATTTTCGGTCTAAGGTTACTGTCATATCGAAAGTCATGAGTCTTAAAGAAATTAAGCTTGAAGAATTGTCAGGGAACCTAAAATCCTATGAGATGGAGATGTTCAAAAATCCCCTTAAGAAGTCGAGTGACATAAAAGAGAATAACATACATTTTAAAACCACTAAGGAGAATCCTATTGAGTCTAATGAAGATGGTGAGATTAGACCAAGACAGATTGACGTGCTTATGAAACAGTTTTATAAGTTTTAAAAATCTTCTTATGGTCAAGAAATGATAAGAGGTAATTTTTTTTGAGATAAATCATATGATTTTCAAAATAAAAATAAAGCCCAAAATTAGAATGAAAAGTTTGACCTTAAAAAGAAAAAACCTCAATATTTTGAGTGACAAGGGTTTGGTCACATAGCTGCGGAGTGCGCTAATAAGTTGAAAAAGACAAAAGGTCTAGCTATCACTTGGGATGATGGATCAGATGATGGAACAGCTAGTGACTCTGTTGAGTCTGACGTGGCTAATGAGTATAAGAATTTTACTGCATTGGCAACACAAAGTAAGGATATTAAAGAAGTTGCTACAAGTTAGGCAATGTCAGGATATGAAGAGTTTGAGAATGATGTAAATCGTGGGGAAACACTTCAAGATGCATATGACAAATGTAGTTTTGACCGTAGTGAATATGAATTGCTTAAACTTGTAAAGGGTTTTAAAAAGTAAATTGGATGCCTATTGTAACCTGATTAAAAAGGTTTCTGATACTAGTAGAAGGTTGAGTTCTAGGATCTTAATATATACTCTTTTAATTTCTTAATTATTGTTTAACTTATTTTTTTCACTTTTGGTGATTACTTTTATATTGAGAAAAGTTGAGTTTTTGTTTCTTTATTTACTTTCCTTTATATATTTCAATAATACTGTGATGGATTAAATGGAAACAAAATACAATTAGATTGAAAATGAAACAGTGTATTTGATTGTGTACCTATCTGCTATATATTTAACTTTGATGAAGTTTATATTATATCATATATATATATATTCGTATTTACATAATTATTTAACAATAAAGCTGTTATTATTTTTATTATGCATCGTGTGTCAAACCGAATTATGAATTAAGCATTGATACAATATTAATAAATAAGATAATTAAGTATTATTAATTTCTTTCAAATTTAGCTATTTCAAAAAGAACAAAAATATCAAATCTATCAACTCCAGTTTTGGAAAGAAGTTAAGAAAATATTATTATTTATCCACACTTCTTTTAGAACCCCTATTTCGTATAACCCTATGGCCCTGTTTGTTTACTGGTTATGGTCCCATTTTTTTGGTATGGTCATGGTTTTTTGAGACCAGATCATGTTTGTTTTGCATTGGTCTCAAAAAATATAACCAGATCAAGTTGGACCAAATTGAACCAAAATGACATTTTTTAGGACCACAATTTTTGGTGGTTCTATTTGGTCTGGTTACAAATTCTATCCAAAATCTAACCAAAATGCCCTCCAATAATTGAACCACATCTAACCAATATATAACCAAAACACAAAAATAAAACAATAAAACAATGAATAATAAATAAAATGAATTAAATAAAAATAATAAATTAATAAAATATATTTATAAAGTAATAAAAATAAATGAATAAATAAAAATAAAATATATTTACGAATAAAATAATAAAATATATTTATGAATAAAATAATAATATAAATGATAAATAAAATTAATATATTTAAAAATTAATATAATTAAATGAATAAAAAATAAACAAAATAATAAAATATATTTATAATAAATCTATATAATAATAAATCATAAATTAATAAAATATATTTATAAATTAATTAAACGAATAAATAAATAATAATATAAATAATAAATTAAATAAAGCATATTTATAAATAAAATAAAAATAATTAATAATAAACAAAATGAATTAAATAAGACAGAAAATAATAATAAATAATAAGCAAAATGAATTACATAATTCAAAAATAATAATAATAAATTATTAAATATAATAATAAAACAAACTAAAATTAATAAAAATAATAAATGAATAAAATATATTTATAAATTAATTAAAATAAACGAATAAATAATAATATAAATAATGAATTATATTTATAAAAAAATGAATAATAAACAAAATGAAATAAATAATACATAATAATCATTAATAAATTAAATGAATTAAATAATGAAGAAAATAAATAAAATAAAATGAATTAAATAATACATGAATATAATAATAAATAAATAAATATAATAATAAATAATTATATAAATAATAAATTAATAAAAATAATTTTATAGACAAATAAAAATAAATGAATAAATAGTAATAAATAATAGGAAAAATTACACAAACTATCCCTGAACTATGACATAATTGCACACGGTACCCCTTACGTTTCAATAATATCATAAACTATCCTTAAAATCACCTCCGTTGTAACACTTAGCCCCTTCCATTAAAAGTCAACGACGAAATTTTTTCTTTTTGGTCAATAAAACCTATTTTTGGAGTGAACTTCCAATTTTGCCCTTATATATTCATCTTCCAATTTAACTCTTACTTTTACATACAAAATTACTTAAATACCCTAACTTTTTTTACCAAATTGCCCTCACAATTTCATTTAAAAAAATATAAAAATAATTTTTTTGTGAAAAATATATATTATGTTCCAAAATATGAATTTATTTGCGAAAAAATATTTATTATGTTCCAAAATATAAATTTTTTTTCCGAACATAATATATATTTTTCAAAAACAAAATTCATATTTTGGAACATAATAAATACTTTTTGCAAAAAATTTATTTTTCGGAAAAAAATCATATTTTGGAAGATAATATATACTTTTTTGCAAAAACAATTCATATTTTGGAACATAACATATATTTTTCACAAAAAAAATATTTTTCGTAAAAAAATCATATTTTGGAACATAATATATATTTTTTGCAAAAAAATTATTTTTCGGAAAAAATCATATTTTCCGAAATATATATATATTTTGAATTTTATACTTTTTACGAAAAATATAATTTATATAATCTTTTTATTTAAGTTTCTGGGGTTTAAACTAATATTGATGTTAATGGAATTTGCTAAAACATTGATGTTTGTGTTTTTTGGAACAAGCAATTTCAATTTTTATATTTTTTTAAATGAAATTGTGAGGGCAATTTGGTAAAAAAAGTTAGGGTATTTAAGTAATTTTGTATGTAAAAGTAAGGGTTAAATTGGAACATGCATATATAAGGGCAAAATTGGAAGTTCACTCCAAAAATAGGCTTTATTGACCAAAAGAAAAAATTTCATCATTGACTTTTAACGGAAGGGGTTGACTTTTAATGGAAGGGGCTAAGTGTTACAACGGAGGTGGTTTTAAGGGTAGTTTATGATATTATTGAAACATAAGGGGTACCGCGTGCAATTATGTCATAGTTCAGGAGTAGTTTGTGTAATTTTCCCTAAATAATAATAAAAAATGAATTAAATAATATATAAAAATAAGAATAAATAATTAAATAATAAGAAAATTGAATTAAATAATACAAAATAATAATAATTGAAAAATAAATAATAAGAAAAATGTATTAAATAATACATAAAAATAAAAATAAATGAATAAATATAATATTTTAAAAAAATAAATGAATAAATAATAATATAAATAATAAATGAATAAAATATATTTATAAATTAATGAAAATAAACGAATAAATAATAATATAAATAATAAATTAAATGAATTATATTTATAAAAAAATGAATAATAAACAAAATTAATTAAATAATACATAATAATAATTAAATGAATTAAATAATAAATGAAATAAAATGAATAAAATAATAAATAAATACAATAATAAATAATAAATTAATAAGATATATTTATAAACAAATAAAAATAAATTAATAAATAATAAACAAAATGAATTAAATAATATATAAAAATAATAATAAATAATAAATAAATAGTAAATAGTAAATGATAAATAATAATGGTTTTTAAAAGCCAAAATATCATAGTGCATTATTTACATGTTATCGATAGTTGAAGTTGTTATGTAATATTAGTGTGTGACTTGTGAAATTTGTGTTATCGTAATTTTTGTATAATAAAAAATGTGGCTTGAATAAACCTATTTGTTGTTATATTTGATAATTGGAGTGCAATAATCATACTCTAAGAAATTTTTACAAAACCAATATAACATTATTGTGTAAGAAATATATAATAAAAATCAATCAAAAAGACTTTAACAAATGTTTAGAAATTAAATATGCGGGTTTTAAGGTTATTACATCATATAAAGTATATTCAATATTTTCACAGTTTACTAGAAATTTAAGACCAGACCAGTTTGTCAAACATGGTCTGGTTCAAAGAAGTTTAGAACCAAATCTTTTGTCAAATATGGTTTGGTTCCAGTCTCCTCAGACCAAGACCATCAGACCAGACCGCTTATCAAATAGAATTTCAGAATATCACCCAGACCAGACCTGACCAGAGGTAACCGGACCAGACCGGTTACCAAACGGGGCCTATAACTACTACTAAAATAAATCTAAACTTATAACATATTATTCATTCGTTTTCCTCTTATAAACCATAACTCTCATAATATTAAACATAATTTTTTTATTTAGTTTTCCCCAATATATCAATAAAATTGATTTAACAATTTATTTTATTTTTATTAGCTCTTTACCAATTATTTAATACCTAAATTTTAAAAGTTTAACCGAAAACAACAAAGGAAACTTGTAGATATAATGCTAATGCTCATTCTAATGTTATGCCTTCTTTTGTATCAATAAAAACCATGATAGATTAAAATCACGCAAGATATGCTTACTAAACATTTACCATTGATGACCCTTTGGTATTGCCGCTGTAACACAAAAACTTTATTGCATTGTATACTTTTGGCCTCAATCATGCAACAATATTATTATTTGTTTTCTTTTTAAAAGAAGGAACATATTCCAAAAATAAAAATTTGACAGCTAGCTCTTTGAAAATACCAATAATAAAAAATATAAATAAATAAATAAAAGCAATTCAAATTTTAAAACGTTGAGAAGTGTCACACGTGATGGGTAGGAAAAACACTTTATCCTCTTTTGCTAGTTTAAAGCTAAACAATTTTTAGCTTATAAGGATTTTATTTCTTATTAGTTCTGTATGTTTTTTTTTCCAGTAATTGTGGTATTTGAGACAGTTTACGCGCACTTTGACTAATTTCTGGGACTCTGAAATTAATGATCGAATAAACCTTCGGTGACCCAAACAAATTGTAACCAACGAAAATCGAACCTGGAAGACACTAGGTCAAAGGAATAAAGAAGTCTGCCTTCCCTTAAGGGAATGGTTCCTACCCCTCACAATGTATAATACCTTCTGTACCCTAGGGGAAGGAACAATAAGGTTTACCTTCCCTAAAGGAAAGGTATTATGCCTTCCACATGTATTATATACTGTAAGGATTATGTCATTATTTTCCTTAAGGAAAGAATTATTAGGGATTTTACACCCGCCTAAGAACGAAAAATAAAAAACTAGAGTTTCAAACACACACACAACAAATAATCGACACAAAGATATATACGTGGTTTAGCCAAAATAATCCTATGTTCACGGAGAGCACTGTTTCATTATAATCAAAGAGATGATTACAAGGGAATGATCCGCATATGATACACACGCACACACACAGTGTATACTCATGCTTGTATCACCGGAAATAATATAAGCATATATTATTCCTAATTCTCTCAAGAAGAATCTCAATCTGTAATTCTTTTGATATCTCTCTCAATATTGTGTTTCTGTATTTTTCTCACACCACCATACAATAGGAATAACCCATGTATATATATAAGTGTGAAGATGGTGACTCGCGAAAAGATCAATTCGCGAGGATTAATTTATTTTGGGAGATTGACCCAATGATTTATTTATTTGGGAGATTGGCCCAAGGTTTGCTCTATTTGGGAAAATGGCCCAAATAAGGTTTGTACGCGAGAGCTTGCATTATACATAGGGAAGTATGAGGGACTGACGTATTTATGGCTCGAATCTGAACTCATAACCCTAAATGCTGCTCGCGTAGGGAGTACTACTCGAAATCTAGGGAAAATGCTTGGGATATGTAAATAGTGGGTCGCGACCCTATTTACGCTGTCCTAAGCAAGAGTACCTTAGAGAGGCCGATAATATTCAAGGTCATGAAAAAGGTATGCATGCAAAAGGTCATGACCCAGCAAAACTATACAACATGGTTCCTTGGCTAAGGAAAAATCAGATCCGCGATGAAATAGGCGCAGATCACAGGTCACGGAGCATAGTATGATCCGCACAAGGGATTACGCGAATCCGTTTCGCGTAGTCAAGGGTGCGAGATGATACTGTGCAGGATATTTATGGCACGGATTGGTATGGGAGGATCCATGTCGCGAGACAGGTGCTGACGTGGCAATGCAATCTGCGAGGAATACTGGACACTCACGTCTATAAATAAAAGTGCGAGAGCTCAATTCAGAGGACTTTTGGAGACTAAGGGAGATAAATTTTTAGAGAGAGAAAGTATTTCGCAAACACTTGTAACTATTATTTTCTCTTCCATTTTATCTGTAAAACAATCGAAAGCAATAAAAAGCATCAGTGCCATTATTTTACTAACGAACTTGTGTAGAAACTATTTTCACATCATTTAATCAATTTGAACCCCCACATTAAAGGCGACTCTGCAGGGGATGAGATGTCTTCTACACAAGTAGAGCCTCGTCAGACTCGCCGGAGAGGTCGTCCGCCGACCCGGCACACCGAGCAAGCTGAAGAGGAAATAGCAACACAGACGCAAGGAGGTGAACTAGTCCCACCAGCGCGAAGACAACGTCGTCGCGCGAATATTGGTGTGGCTCAGGCTGAAACTCCTCCGATGGCAGAGCCAGTACAAAATTCAGCAGAATTTCCATCAGCTCTACTGCAAACTTTTCTCAGCATCCAAGAAACGCAAAAGGCTATACTTCATTTCATGGAGGCCTTGCGCATTTCAACACCAAATCTTGAATCACCACGAATGGATAATCAATCTATACTAGAATTATCAGCACATGAGCTTTTTTGGGAGGCACTACGATCGCGATCAGAGGCGCTGGAGAAAGAGTCATATATCACTAAGGAGCAGCTGCAGGCTATCTTGAACGAGAAGTCTGAAATAGAAGAAGTGGAAATTGCACCACCGTACCATCCTAGCATTATGGCTTTGCCTTATCCGGAAGATTATGGAACACCAAGCTTCCATCAATTTGATGGCAAGAAGGGAAATGCAAGAAAACACATATCCAGGTTTGCGGATGCCATGGGACCCCACAGGAAAAAAAAGTATTTGAAGCTTAGGGAATTCTCCAAGTCTCTAACTGGAACTGCATACACTTGGTATAATGGTCTCACTCCAGCTTCAGTGTTCAGTTGGACGAATATGGTGCTCAAATTCTACACCAAGTTTTTCCAGGCAGACGAGGAGGTCTAGATGATTTCACTCACAAGGCAAAGGCAACGCTTTGGGGAGGAAGCGACAATCTATGTCAGGAGATTTCGCGAGGCTGCTCTGCAATGTCATGAGCCAATTTCCGAACTGCAATTGATTAAAATTTGTATAGAAGGAATGTTGCGGGAATATAGAGTGCATTTGGTCAATCACGAGTTCAAAACTTTTTCTGCACTTGTTGATAATGCCCGAAGATTGGGAGAAGTTTTGGCTCCCCCGACACGACCAAATATTAGTACTAGGCGGGTGGCAATGGTAGCAGCAACACAGAAAGTAAAGCCCAGGTTAGAGCATGCCTGGAGAGCTGAACCACCTTCTTTACCTTTCAGTGAAAAAGAAGCAGTTGCTTTACTGAATCAATAGATTGCAGATCATTTTATATCGCTACCTCCAGTGCAAAGGGTACCGCCAAGAGAGGAAAGGATGAAGAGCAACTACTGTCCCTACCACAGGACTGTTCGGCATTCCCTGATGGGTTGTTGGGCGTTTCGCGGATTGGTACACCGGAAAATAGCATCGAGAGACTTGGAAGTGGCAAAAAATGTAGTTCATGAGCCTTTCCTTGCACATGTGGCTGTAGTGACCGCCAGAGACGGTATTGAGGATATGACCAATGCCGCCAAGTATGAATGCCCGCCAGTGCGTGATGCCAAGTAGAATGCTAATATAGACATTTTCTTCAACGAACTCCCAATACAGGAACATGTGAAGAAATTCTTGAAAGAGCAAACAGTTGTCGCACTCAATCATACTATTGCGATTCCGCAACATGAGAAAACCTCTAGTAAGATCACATTTTCTGAAGCAGACAGACAAGTATCATTCTTCCACAATCGGCCTCTATATGTACCAGCTACTGTAAACGGTCGGGAGATGAAACGAGCTTTCTTGGATGGAGGAGCGTTAGTTAATTTGATCCCGCTAGCCACTTTATGGATGATCAATTTTCCCGAAAGCAAGATCGTTAACCATACCATTGCAGTTACCAATTTCAATGGAGACCAGTAGGCTACCATGGGATTCGCGACATTGGATCTCAAAATTGGGAAGATCATGGGGCCCACCAAGTTTCATGTCATCAAAGGGGAACCCTCCTATCAATTATTGCTGGGCAGACCGTGGCTGCATGCATATGGCGTTATGCCGTCATCCTATCATCAAGTGAGGAAGGGCAATTGGGGAGAAGGAATAATGACTGTAAAGGCATCTAAGAGCCCTTTTTGCGCATCAGAGGCCCATTTCGCGGATGCAGTATATTTCTCTGAATATAGTGAGGAAAATGGGCCAGGCGTTTTTGCTACACCACTACCAGAATGGAATGAATTGAAAGATGGAAGTTCAGCTAAATGGAAGCTCAAAGAGGTGAGCTGGTCGCGGGTCAAAATGCCCGATGGACGAGTAGTGTACAAATTATAACAGATGCACAAAGAAGGTTGGTCACTAATCCCAAGGTGCTCAAGATAGATCCGCGACCGGAGCATGGTTTATGCGGAGTGGGCATAGTCAATGGCACAGCTCCACGACCTAACTTCATAAGCCGTACGCTGCCCGACGAAACTAAGAATGCTCTGGTGGAATTGCTCAAAGAGTTTCGGGATGTCTTTGCTTGGGATTATAGTCAAATGCCAGGACTCAATGTTGGATTGGTAAGCCACCATCTCCATGTGCATCCCGCATCAGAGCCAAAGAAGCAAAAACAACGAATATTTCATCCCAATCTGGAAGTACAAATTAAAGCAGAAGTGGAAAAGTTGTTGAAAGCAGGGTTCATCAAGCCAAGCCAACATCCGACCTGGCTCACGAACATTGTGCCCGTGAAGAAGAAGACTGGGCAGATCCGCGTATGTGTAGACTATCGCGATCTCAATAAGGCCTGCCCAAAAGATTATTTCCCTCTACCCAACATTGATACCATGGTGGATGCAACCTCAGGACAAGAAATTTTGTTGTTAATGGACGGATTCAGCGGGTATAACCAGATTAAGATGGAGCCGGAGGATGCTGAGAAAACTGCTTTTCGCACCCCAATGGGGAATTTTCATTATAATATCATGCCATTTGGACTTAAAAATGTCGGGGCTACGTATCAACGCGCCATGATAGCTATATTTCATGACTTGATGCATAAAACTGTGGAAGACTATGTGGATGACTTGGTGGTAAAGTCCAGAGCCGTGCGGGATCATGTGGGTGATTTGAGAAAAGTACTGCAGCGATGTCACGAGTATAGTTTGAAGATGAATCCCCTCAAATGCGCTTTTGGAGTACCTGAAGGAAAGTTCTTGGGGTGTGTTGTACATCGGCAAGGGATTGATATGGACCCAACAAAGGCTAAGGCAGTATTAGAAATGGCTCCACCAGCAACTCGCAAAATGTTGAAAACTTTTATGGGGAAGATATCTTATCTGAGGAGGTTTATCCCAGCACTAGCAGAGGTAACTCGCCCACTCATGCCGTTGTTGAAAGAAAAGTCTGTATATAGCTGGGGAGAAGAACAACAAGAGGCCTTTGAGAAAATCAAGAGGATTCTGGCATCACCAAAAACAATGGTAACGCCCGAGTCAGGGAAACCGTTGATAATGTATCTCACTTATACAAATAAGTCTGTGGGAGCTCTGTTGGCCCAGGAACATGAAGGAGAAGAGAAACCTGTTTACTATGTCAGTCGGGTACTCAAAGGACTGGAGTCGCGATACACATCATTGGAAAATCACTGTCTCGCTTTAGTATTTGAGGCTCAGAAATTCAGACATTATTTACTGGCACATCCGTTGGAGCTAATCACCAAAAGAGACCCCATACGGTATCTAATCATAAAGCCCATACTCAGTGGAAGAACTACCCGATGGTTGTTAGCACTATTTGAATATAAGATCACATGCTCCAGATCGAAAGTAGTAAAAAGTCAGGCCTTGTCAAATTTGCTAGCTCTATTTCCTGGGGGAGCTGAGCCCAAAATAGAGGAGGTAGGAGTAGCGAGTACGGAACAAAGCGCGGAATTCACTTTAAAGTTCGATGGGCCATCCACGGAAAAATGAGGTGGAGCTGGTTTCGTACTAAGGAATGAGGAAACGAAGGAAGAATTAGTCATGGCTTACAAACTTGACTTTCTTTGTACCAACAACATTGCCGAGTATAAAGGGTTAGCGTTGGGGATGATGATGGCTCAGCGGTTGAAGGCAAGAATACTTCATGTTAAAGGAGATTCAAAGCTGATCATTATGCAGGTAAAAGGGGAGTATGTTGTCAAAGAACCTCATTTGGTGTCTTACAAAACCCTCATCCGTCAGATGATAGAAAGCTTTGAGAAAGTGAGTTTTCAGTACGAGCCGCGAGAAGGTAACCGACGATCCGATGCATTGGCGATATTGGGCTCGCCACTACATTTCCAAGGATCAGAGTCTTCTGTGCAAGTAGTGCGAAGAACCAACTCTGTTGTTAGTAGCGGGAGAAAATCAGAGGTATATGAAGAGCATGATTAGAGAGCACAATTAGTACAAGCTCTACTAAAACATGATAATAATGCCTTGAGACGAGAATACCAGATCATAAAAGGCATGTTATATTACAGAGCGGACGGAGGGATTCTAGCTAGATGCGTAGCAATAAACGAGATAGAAAAGCTGCTACAGAAAGCTCACAAGAAAATATGTGGTCAAGCGGATGTCAGTCTCTATCGAGTTTTGCAGCGAGAAGGTTTCTTTTAGCCAAGTTTGAAGGATGATACAGTGAAGTTACAAAGTAGCTGTCAGAACTGTAATGCATATCCCTCCGCGAGCGAAGGTAATGTGGTAGACATGATAAACTGGTGGGACAAATATGTGCATTATCTGAAAGAAGGGGTTTTGCCTGGAAAGGATCAACCGCGGTTCAGAACATTGGCCTCGCAATTTGTCATACAGGAGGGAAAATTGTTTCACAAAAGTTTTGAAGGAAAGCTGATGAAGTGTGTAAGCGAAGAGGAGGCAGGAGAAGTATTGAAACAAGTCCACGAGTTTGGTCACCAGGGCCCTAGAAAAATGTTTCAATAGTTGCTATCATCCGGGTATTACAGGCCAACAGTGGAAAGGGACTGCAGTGATTTTGTCAGGAAATGTCATGTGTGTCAAGTGCACGGTGATCTCATTCATGCTCCAGCAGCAGAATTGCACAATTTGGCTACACCCTGGCCTTTCCACACCTGGGCACTGGACATAGTTGGGTCAATCACGCCGTAGGCTCAGGGACATGCATGGATTTTAGTGGCAACAGAATTGTTCACAAAGTGGGTAGAAGCTATTCCGCTACGACGGACGACAACAGACAATGTGGTTCGATTCATAAAGGAAAACATCATCTGTCGATTTGGGATACCAAAGGTGATATTGTCAGACAATGGGACTCCTTTTGTGAATAGTAAAGTCGCGGATTTGTTGGGGAGATACTCAGTAATTCATCACAAGTCCACGCCTTACTATCCAAAAGGAAATGGACATGCTGAAGCCTCTAATAAAGCGTTAATTTGAATCTTGTCCAGGCTGGTGCATGATAATCAGAAGAAATGGGTAGAAGAGCTTCCAATAGCATTGTGGGCGCATCGAACCGCATACCGAAGTGCGACAAACATGACCCCTTATGCACTAGTCTACGGAGTAAAGGTTGTGCTACCTGCGGAACTAAAGGTAACTGCTAAAATATTGGCATGCAAAAGCAATTTGGAAGACAGGCTATTGAAGATAGAAGGATTGGATGAAACAAGGGTCGGAGCTTTTACGAATCAGAAAGAATACAATAAAAGACAGGCAAAGAGCTACAACAAAAAGGTACAGTACAATTGGTTCAAGGAGGGGGACAGAGTGTTGAAAGTGGTACCGGCAATCATGAGGGGACAAAAGGTAAGAAAATTTGAAGCTAAGTGGGAAGGTCCGTATGTGATTATAAGTGAGGGCAGTAGTGGGTATTACAGGATGGAGCATGAAGTCACTCGCGAGAGGGCTGGACCTCTGAACGTGAAATGGATTAAATTGTATCAAGCATGAAGGCATTATGGATTATGGTGTTATAAAAATGTTCCGCAATAAAGACAATGCATCAACCAAATCATCCCATATGTATAAAGCATGACAAAAGTTACTATCATAATACAAAGATATACAACAAAAATGTGGTTACAATTAGAGGACAGTAAAAAAAAAATGAATGAGCGAAAAAAGATTCTGAGTGATGGGATCTGACAACTTGAAGCCCTCATACTCCTCCAAGTACAGACGGGCTCGCTCAAGATGATCAGCTGAATCTTGAAGTTTCTTCTCATCCTCCTCGAGAAGTGCTAACTGTCTGCGAGTTTCTGCAATCTCTGCCTGTTTTCTTTGAAAAGAATCACGACCCCTCAGCTCGATAATATGGTGATCATAGAGCCTCTGAATAATGGCCAGCCGGGTCTCCCACCAGGACACATCCATCCCAACCTTCGTCTAGTCCTTTATACAAGCATGACATCTCGGAAGGGTATCAGGGACAAGGTCCTGAATGGCTTTCTCTGAAAGGGTCCTGAACACATATGCAATAAGCTGGAGGTGGACCGTCTGCAAAAGTGGCTCATGAACTTCCATGTGAGCAAAATTCTTTAGATGAGCTGCCTATATCAGATCTAACACCGGAATGTCACGAGGATAACAAAACCACTAATACCAAGGTGTTGGCACCAAGGAAGCAGCATCATAGACAGGAGCCATGGCAGGTATGCGAGAAGTGGAAGCATGGTTGCGAGAGACAGGCTCGCGAAGATTAGTGACAGAGGCGCGAGTGGGCTCAGGAAGATATGGTATAGTGGCGCGAGATGGAGATGGAGGTTCCTCTCTGTGCGCCTCAGCAAGAGTGTCCGAAAGGAATACTGTCTAACCCTCAGAAATCCTCTGAGCGTTATGGAGTAGCTCGTCGATCATTTCTTGGTCTTCGGAGTTTACACCTAAAGGAAGGAAAAAACATGTTAAAATCATATTTTAGCATTCGGATTCAAATAGAAGGTTGAAGTAATAAGAGGGTTACCTTCCTCAATCTCTGGAATAGGGGTGCCAAAGATGGATCTCTCAATACTGGGATGGTCTGCAAAGGTTGCAGTAACCTTGGATGCAATATCACCAACAAGAGGCTGAAAATGCCTGTCATCAAAATTAGGATCCTCTGCTCTATCATCAATAGCAACAGCCTCAGGAGAAACAAGAATGGAAGGCAGTTTAGGGGAAGCTTCGCGAGACATTGTGGCCTCATCCACCTCACGACCTGAGGATACCTCGCGATCTGCTTCAGGAGTAGAAGTCACGAAAATGACACTATCGCGAGATGAATAGGAAATGTCATCATCCTCATCTCTTTTAAGAACAGGCTGAGAAGGCTTGTTGAACAAAGAATTGATGGTGAGGTGGTCCTCATCATCGTCAGACGAAGCTGCCGCCGAGGGGTTAGAATATAGGCCACCACCAGGAGAGGCTGGAACATACGGGGAATTTGTCTTGCGAGGACCTAAAAGGAAAGGAATTTGAAGTGTTAAAAATAAGGAATCTAAAAGCAGAAAAGTAAAGACAAGTTAGAAGTTTACTCTGGGAAAGAGCTGTCCGGGGTAAATCAGAGAGGATGCTGGCAACCTCCGTCTCCTCTGCATCATCTCCAACCCTCATATCCTCAACCACGCGAGCAACAGTATCCAGCAGAATAGAAGTTGCATCGGGATTCCTTTTGTTCTTCAGTTTGGCCAAGCCAAGTTTACGACTCTGAGGCACCCACATGAGATACTTTAGGAGAAATTTTGTGCTTCCGCACCAAGGGAGGTTCCTCCGAACTAGGAGTCTCTCCTGCCACATGGGTTGTGAAGGCCTTGGTGAGTTTTCTCTTCCTCTTCGTGAGGGCCACACTGTCCAATGTTACTGCAATAGACAGGTTTTTAAGACGAACAGAAAAAGGGACATGATCCAGTACATCAGACGAATGACTGATGATACCTGTAGCTTGGGCACTGGAACACTGTAGAAGAGAAGAGGAGTTAGTATTAAACACCCAGAAATACATAACACATCAAAGGAAAAAGGAGTTGTAAAAATTTACCAGGCGTCTCGCGATGGGCTTTTCGAGGATAGGCTCCTCGCGAATAGGAGGCCTCGTGAGAGGATTTTCCTCATGGAGAGACCTCTTGCGAGTCTGCTTAGGCTTCTGAGTTTGAGAAGGCTGAGCATGTTGTTTTGGCGTAGACTTAGCCCTAACCTTGCGAAGCTTCAAAGAAGGGTCTGCAATGAATACTGGAACTGGAATGGGAACAGGGGGAGTTTCATCCATGAAACTTTGGAATCTCACTAGTTGCTCTTTCAAGAACTCATGATAGGTCGTAGTCATTCCACCTCTGTGATTGTCGGGCTGGATAAAAATGATAATAGAAAATATGCGAACACTCCTCTCAATGGATTCACAAAAAGCTATGAAGCACCTATCAAAGTTATCCTCACTATATAGAAGAAGTGGATGGGGAATGGCCTGATCAAAGCCTAACTGCCTTGCTACACTCGAAGGGTTATAAGATGTGATAGTATCGAAAGTTTCGCTGAATATGGGAAGGTGACACTTATGGGTAATGGCCGAGAAGATAAGGTGATCATCTACCGCTATGTCATACGAAACTATCTCATCCTTTGGGTAAAAGTCAGGAGAATAGAAACCCTCAAGAGGAGTGGCATATGGACGCCAAGAAAATTCAGAAAAAGTGTCAATAAAAGAGGAAAGTGTTTGTGAAGATGAAAGAGAGGTCCAGCGGGTAGCCCACGATTTTAAAGAGATAGGGTTATTGATTTCTGAGGATGAAGGAGAAAAGGGAATAGGAATGGGAGCATAGTTGGGGAAACGCTCGAAAAGAAAAAGGGTTAGGAAAGTACCTGAAATATGAGTACTAATCTCATACCTACCCAGGGAACGGGCGAAGTCATTTGCAAGATTGTCCAGCTGCGCGTACAAAGTACCAAGGAAGAGGGGAGCCAAAGCAATGCGCACTCCTCGCGATAGCATACCGGCTAGTAGAAATACCATGCGGCTGGGACCATCCTTTGGCTTGCTTGGAAATTGTGATGTCCCACATCGCCCGGGTAGAGGTCTGGGGATGTACTTATATGTGCAGTGTTGTCTCCAATTGATATGAGGCCTTTTGGGAGGAGCCCAAGAACAAAACCGTGCGGGCTGGGCCCAGAGCGGACAATATTATACCAAATGTTGGAGCGGGGTGTTACAATTGGTATCAGAGCCAGAGTCCGGCCGGAATTAAGTGTGGGTGCATGCACAAGCCCGTGGGTAACACCAGCGAGGACGCTGGGTCCCAAGAGGGGGTGATTGTGATGTCCCACATCGCCCGGGTAGAGCTCTGGGGATGTACTTATATGTGCAGTGTTGTCTCCAATTGGTATGAGGCCTTTTGGGAGGAGCCCAAGAACAAAACCGTGAGGGCTGGGCCCAGAGCGGACAATATTATACCAAATGTTGGAGCGGGGTGTTACAGAAGATATAGCTATCAAGCCAATACGTGAGGAAGCCTGCCAGCTCTAAGGGGCCATTGAACTGAGGTCCAGGAGCAGACTCGCGATCCTGACCAGTAGCTGGCTTTCCCGAGGAGTACTCACGAAAGAAATGGCTTGTTCAGGAATAAGCACACCCTTTTCAAACCAACTGCCTCGCTTGCAAGCATACTGGCCACATTCGCGAAGTTGTTTAAGGATTTTCTTATCCTCTTGCTCAACTAAAGGCGCCTTGATAGGGCGCGAGTCCAAGACAGGGAGCCGAAATAGAACCACCACATCTTCTATGGTAGGTGTGAACTTCCCCAAGGAAGCAATAAAGGTATGGGAAAATGTGCTCCATCGCAAAACTACAGTATTCAGTGCATCAACATCGCGACGGACATAGAAGTCCGAAAACAGCTCAATAGATTCAAGAATGCCAGCCTCCGTAAGATTGGTGCCATGACGGTCTTGGCTGAGAATATGGCTAGACCACATCTTCTAGTCTGTTATTGGGGTTACGTGTCCCTCATACTCGATAAAAGGTGCATCACCTCTTTCGATAGCAAGGCAAGCCACAGAAAGATGAGGGACGAAGGCAATTTCTGCTTCATTATCTGGGTCAAGAGTAAGAGGTTGACTGGCAATAAGAGGAGAAGGAAGGTCTCGCGCAGATGCCCAAAATATATATCTAGAGAATCTAAAAATAGTGCTTTCTTCCACTCTGAGGCATCAGGAACAGAGGGAGCAACCCCAGAAGGAGGTGCAAGAAGTTTTGGTGTGGAAGCCTTTGTCATGGTGGGACAAAACTTGCGAATAGCTTTTTTTTAGTAAGGGGGTATGTGCGAAAAGAAATGGGATGCGAGAAAAGGGGTGCAAAATAAGAGGCTTGAAAAATAGTGCTCTGAGGAAAATATAAGTTATGAGAGGTGAAAATGACATGATAAAAATATATAAGTGTTGGGTGCGGAAACCGAAACGGTGCATTAAAAGCGCGAGGAAGGCGAAAGGTTGCATGGCCAAACGCATGGAAAAAGTCGCGGATCCAAAGATATGGGCAGTTTGAAAAAAACAAGAAGGATATGGGGAAAATCAAAATATGTACATGTGAACTGAAAAAGCAAAAATACGTCATCCTCGAAAGAAAAGGCAAAAATGGCATGGGGAAAAGCAGCTTTCAAGCAACAGTATAAAGTACTATCATTTGTGAGCCAGAGGATATTGCACTTTAATATTTGGCCAAGTATCAAAGCGCAATGGGGAAAAATGTAAAGGTGGTGACTCGCGAAAAGATAAATTCGCGAGGATTAATTTATTTTGGGAGATTGGCCTAATGATTTATTTATTTGGGAGATTGGCCCAAGGTTTGCTTTATTTGGGAAAATGGCCCAAATAAGGTTTGTACGCGAGAGCTTGCATTGTACAGAGGGAAGTATGAGGGACTGATGTGTTTATAGCTCGCATCTGAACTCATAACCCTAAATGCTGCTCGCGTAGGGAGTAATACTCAGAATCTAGGGGAAATGCTTGGAATATGTAAATAGTGGGTCACGACCCTATTTACGTTGTCCTAAACAAGAGTACCTTTGAGAGGCCGATAGTATTCAGGGTCATGAAAAAGGTATGCATGCAAAAGGTCATGACCCAGCAAAGCTATACATCATGGTTCCTTGGCTAAGGAAAAATCAGATCCGCGATGAAACAGGCGCGGATCACAGGTCACGGAGCATAGTATGATCCGCGCAAGGGATTACGCGAATCCGTTTCGCGTAGTCAAGGGCGCGAGATGATACTATGCAGGGTATTTATGGCGCGGATTGGTATGGCAGGATCCATGTCGCGAGACAGATGCTGATGTGGCAATGCAATCCGCGAGGACTACTGGACACTCACGTCTATAAATAGAAGTGCGAGAGCTCAATTCAGAGGACTTTTGGAGACTAAGGGAGAGAAATTTCTAGAGAGAGAAAGTATTTCGCAAACACTTGTAACTACTATTTTCTCTTCCATTTTCTCTGTAAAGCAATCGAAAGCAATAAAAAGCATCACTGCCATTGTTTTACTGACGAACTTGTGTAGAAACTATCTTCACATCATTTAATCAATTCGAACCCCCACAATAGGAGAGGTAAATCTGATGGATAAGTCAATTGGAATCAAATCCCAATTAGAATAAGAGTATTTTAAAGCCTTTTATAAAAATCCCGATTCTGGGCCACCAAGTACTCGGTGAAACTCCCACCGAGTACTCAGTGGATGCGCAAACGCTGCGCAAGTTCGCATAATACATTCTGCCACTTTTCCACCCATGTGCGTAAGTTCGCACACTTGCACACTTACCGAGTACTCGGTGAAGAACCTACCGAGTACTATTATATTCCAAAATATGATTTTTTTTTTCCAAAAATTATTTTTTTGCCAAAAATATATATTATTTTTTTGAAAAAAATATATATTATTTTTTCCGAAATAATTCATATTTTGGAAAATAATATACTCCCTCCGAAAATTAATTTTTTTTGCAAAAAATATATAGATATTTTTTTGAATTTATAAGTTTTGCGAAAAATATAATTGATTTTCAAAAAATAATTTTTTTAAATGGTTGATTTTACTAAACCCCCTTATACTATTGAAGGTAGTTTAAACATTTTGACTCAAAATGTAAGGTGAGGGAGCATAATGATGAAATTGAATAGTATAGTGGGTAAAGTGAACACAGTGGGAATTAGTTGATTAAACTGGATAGTATAGGGAAGTTTCTTGAAATTAACCCTATAAGATATAGACATATATAGTAGAACAAACAGGGCTTAGTGCTCCAACAACATCACACAAGAGGGTCCTATATTCCTTTATTTGGGAATTTTCATTTTGTGGTATGTCCTGAGCAAGTAGGGATGGCAATTTAATTCGACCCAGTCGGGTTCTGATCCGCTCCGACCCGAATGGGGCGGGTTCGGTAAGCTCTTAAACGGGTTTGGTATTAAAATTCAAAACCCGAAGCGGGTTCGGGTTTTCAGTAAAACCCATCGGTAACTCGACCCGAACCTGACCTATTTGCAACCCGTCGATAACCCGACCCGAACCCAAACCCGATCTAACCCGCCCCGTTTAGATTCTTTATTATTTTTTTTAGAGTCTATGTAATTAAAAAATTATATATGGCTAGGTAAGACATAAAAATATATAATCACACTTTTTATAAAAAAAATAAAAGTGTGATATAAGATCATATATATTGATAAAATTTTTTAAATTTTAAAATAATTATTCTAAAAGCATCTTATAAGAATAAATATTCACTAAAAAAATATTATAGTAAAATATTGTATTAATAATCAAAAGAAGTAATAATATAATTTAACTATTGGATTTAATTACTAATAATGAATTTTATTGTTTAACCCTTTTTAGAAAAAAGAAAAAGAAAATATATATACTCAGAATTATTCAATTAATTAATTCAATCAATTAATTATGTCAATTAAGTACGTCGTTTCATTAACTTATCTCAATTTCAGTCACTCACTCATCCTACGCTTAAGGCATAAACCAATCTCATATTATCGATTGATCTATCACAATCTTTGATCACAATCACATCATTGACCATGAAAACGTGGATCTTTATTTTTATCTCACCAATCAATTTTACCCATCTATGAAATTAAGTTTAATTGAGTAAATCCCCAATTCAAAGTAGTAAAATTGAGTAAATCCTCATTTCAAAGTAGTGAAATTGAGTTAAATTGATAAAAAATTTTTTTTTTTTTTTTTTTTTCGATAAATAGTTAAATTGATCAAATTCACAATTCAAAGTAGTAAAATTATGTCCGGTTGAGTAAATCCCCATTTCAATGTAGTAAAATTGAGTTCAATTGATAAAATTCTCAATTTAAAGTAGTGAAATTAAGTTCAGTTGACTAAATCCCCAATTCAAAGTAGTAAGATTGAGTAAATCCCCATTTCAAAGTATTGAAATTGAGTAAATTGATAAAATCCTAAATTTAAAGTAGTAACATGTCTATTTATTTCCTTATATAAGAGAATTTGATATTAGAATTTTTTTTGAGAATTATGTTTTTTGGGATAATTTTTTATGGTACTAATATGGTCTCTATTTTATTATTTAGTGAACAAAAATGAATTAATACTTTAGTGAGTGGGTATTTCTTTGTTATGTTACTATATTAAAATAATTTAAGTTCAAAATTTAGTAAAACCGATGATAACCCGATGGAATCTGTTTAACCCAACGGGGTGGTAATGGTATTCCGATTAAAATCCGTCGCGAGCTTGGGGTGAATTTGATATTAATAATTTTTAAATGAATGGTAATAATATTAGCCAAACTCGTCCCAAAATTGACCCGTTGCCATCCCTATGAGCAAGTGGGGTTCATGAGCCATCAAATCTATGTGAATCTAATGATTTAATGTATATACAACAGATATGTCCATATCAAATTTCGAAAGATGTTGACATATTAGGGTGCATTTAGTAACGTTTCTATTTTTTCGTTTTTGTTTTTTTAGGAATAGAAATGAAAAAACGTTTTACTTACGAGAAAGAAAAAAACATAAATGACATTTGTTAATTTCATTTTGTTCTCACAATTATTGAAATAAAAACAAATAATAATGTTTAGTAACACATTTGTTTCTCATTTTGTTTTTGAATATTTTTTTTATATTTTTATTTTGGCATTTACTTGCGTAGATAAAATAAATTAAATTAAAGAAACTATTAAAGTGTTTAAGCAAATGAGGAATAATTGCAAATAGTAAAAGCATTAAATGCCAATAGTAAAAAAAAACATTTCATTTGGAATAGTTGAGAAACAAGTGAAACAACTTTTTTTTGTTTCTCATTTTCATGTGAAACGTTTAAAACATTTCTCATTATTTTGAAACAGAAGCAGTTTATTAAACATTATTATTATTTTTGTTTCTGCTTTTTGGTAGGTGAAAACAAAAAAATGAGAAACAGAAACGATACAAAACGCACCCTTAGCTACCAATTATTTACCTACATCATAAGATGACCATATAGGCATTTTTTTAGGGTGGGAGGATCAAAACTGAACACACTGTAAAAATCTAACATTAAGGTTCTTTCGTAATTTTGACAAATGAAAATATTTTTGGATGCATAAATGAATTTTCAAATATTAAGAGCGTGTTTGGTTCACGGTTTAGTTTTGATTTTTTTGATTTGATATATATTTTTGACACCAGATCATATTTGGGGATGTTGCTCTCTCAAAAATGAAATCAAACCACCAAGACCAAAACCCCCCAAAAATTAAAATTTTGAAACCAACAAAAAGTTAAGTTTTTTGTGATTTTGTTTCACCTCCATCACCACCACCACCACCACCCGTGCCACCACCACCACCAACACCTGCGCCACATTAATTTTAATGTGACAATATATATGTGTGTATATATATAATTTAATTGAATATGTATATATAGTCAATAAAATTTAGAACCATACCAAACTGCTTACCAAACAAAATTTTAGATCAGCGACCAGATCAGACGCTTTTTAAACAGACCCTAAATAAAATTTGTTCCTATGCAAGCGACAACTTATATTAGAGATTTCAATACTTGTATATAATAGAGATATCATCCGTGTCTATTACACAATTACCCATTGCAAATGTAATTATATTGCAACCGAGAAGCATGTTAAAGATACAAAGTTAAATTAAGTAAGGTCAATGATAAGGTAAAAGAATTGGTAGATAGCAATATTTGTTTCAATTATGGGCAAGGACCAAATAATGTTTTGGATGTGTTGGGCACAACAAACAAACATTGACACAAGTTTTTTATTTGAGATGTTATTGGAATGTCAACTTAATTTGCATAATGATTTATGTATTTTATTAATTTGTCCTCATATTAATCAATCAGGTCCTATTTCCTGGGCATCCCCAAATATTTTTCACCTGTGCGTGTAATGTTTTGTCTGCTGCTGCTACTACTACTGCTACTACAACTATTTTTCATATACTATTCAATTTAATCAATTAATTTCTACTGTATTCACTTTATCCCTTATACTATCCAATTTTATCATTATGCCCCCTCCTCCTCATATTTAGAGTCAAAATATCTAAACTACTCTCCCTTAATAGTATAAGGGGTTTAGTGAAATCAATCCTTAAAAAAATTATTTTTCAAAAATAAATTATATTTATCATAAAAATATAAATTTCAAAATATATATATATTTCGGAAAATACGATACTTTACAAAAAATATTTTTTTTGCGAAAAATATATATTATGTTCCAAAATATGATTTTTTACGAAAAATATTTTTTTTGTGAAAAATATATATTATGTTCCAAAATATGATTTTTTTCCCGAAAAATATTTTTTTTGCGAAAAAGTATATATTATGTTCCAAAATATGAATTTTTTCCAAAAAATAATTTTTTTGGAAAAAATATATATTATGTTCCAAAATATGATTTTTTTCCCGAAAAATATATATTATATTCCAAAATATGATTTTTTTTGCGAAAAATATATATATTTTTGAATTTATAATTTTTGCAAAAAATATAATTGATTTTCGAAATATATTTTTTTTAAATGATTTATTTCACTAAACCCCCTTATACTATTGAGGGTAGTTTAGGCATTTTGACTCAAAATGTGAGGTGATGGGATATAATGATGAAATTGAATAGTATAAGTGGCAAAGTGGACACAGTGATAGTTAGTTGATTAAACTGGATAGTATATGAGAGTTTCTTGAAATTAACCATTATTTTATTTATTTTTTATTTTTCTATAATCATGGTGTCCTAGCTTACGCATACCTCTCGATTAATTCTTGGGACCTGTGCAAGATGACCCCACATGGATTGGGTAAGGCTCGGACTATGTCTGCGGCCGTGACCGTAACAAATTATTTGCACCTAGTAAAAATTCCAAGTTTTTTTCAACTAAGACAACCTGTTCGGGTTGCCGCTGCTGCTACTACTACTGTTGCTTCTGCAACAAATTTTCTTAATACTAAACACTAAAGCTGAAGCAACAGATGGTTAGCTCATAAAGGAAATTACCAGATAAAGGTGATATTGATCAACCGCAATATCTCCATTTGTTCCATCCGTGATATTGCCTGCAACTACTTTCAGTAAGAGGAGGGTGCAAAAAGAAACTAATGGGAAAAAAAAATTACATGTAAGAGCAGTAAAATGAATATAAGTAGTATGACCAGGTTTGTGAGAAAAAACATCCCAGTTATTAAGGCCTTTCCCTTCACTTAGAAATGCCCCTTCAAACTGAAAAAATAAAATACCAACAAAAATTACAAATATATATATATATATATAAATTGCACTAAAATCAATCTATCTCTTATGTATAAAAATGAAAGATCTGATAAGAAGAGGATGCAGTTCCAAAGAGGAAATTGGTTGGAATGGAGGGTATATATGTACTTCCATTAAGGCCTATGGAACTCCCTGACACCATCAAAGTGGAGAAAATGCAAAATAGAAATGGAAGTTCCATCATATATATATATATATATATGAGAAACTGTGTCGTGCAGACTCGTGCTTCTTCAAATAAAAATGAAATTAACCAACCACATGCATACACAGAGAGAGCCCCTGCACCTGCAGTATTTATAAGAATTATTCCCTGCAGCAACTATTAACATTATTGAAAAAGTTGTTTTAAGATGGACCACATAGAATTATAAATATTGTTGTAATGGTGCTATAAATAACATCAAAGCAAATAGAAATATATCGAGGAATAATTGAAGTGTAAATTATTAGGTGATTCAACTAAAGGGAGAGTGAGATCCTGTTAGATATGGTGACTTCTTTCTTTGCAGGGAAAGTTAAACTTAGTCACCAAATTATCTCTGTTTGACTAGGATCTTATTATATTTGGTGATTCCTTTGTTAAGGGGAAATATAATTTACCATCAAGCAATCACAGTTATGGTAGGAGATCAATTCCTAATTGGATTGATTGACTTGTCCTCCACTCTAGTCTCTCCTATAAATATAGGTGTAGCATATTGTATTCGGTGTACCAGGCAAAGAGCCAGAATAGGCCGGCGCCAGAGAGACAGATTAGGCCGACGCCAGAGGGCTGGTACCGGTGTGAGTGAAATACCTAGTGCGAGTAAAGCACATGCGGTGCGCAGAGAGTACACAGAAATAAAGAGAGAGAGTTAGGAATAATATACGTTTATATTATTCCGATGATACAGGCGTGAGTATACACAGTGTGTGTGCGTGTGTGATCTGCGAATCACCCCCTTGTAATCCTCTCAGTGGTTTTAGTGAAACGGTGCTCTTCGTGGACGTGGGCTTATTTGGCTGAATCACGTATATATTCTTGTGTCGATTGTTTCGTGTGTTTGTGTGCGTTTTCTGATTTGCAGGTGTGCACGGCTTCGTACATAGGGTGTGTGAACCCTAACAAGTGGTATCAGAGCCCCAGGTTGGAGCAAATCACGAAGCCCGACGATCTGGTCCAGATCTGATTTTTTTTTCCGAGTACCCTAAATCAGAAACCGACCACACCAGGAGCTTTGGCTCGACGAGAATAAGCCAGCAATGTCAAGCGCATTGCCGGAAAGTGCCGCACGTGCCCCCATGCGCCGCCTGAAGTTCCGGCCAGTTTTTTGGCTCCGTCGAGCATCAGTTTCGGTTCGGTGTAATTTTCCGGAGCATCGTTTATTGGAATGAGGCTTATAATATATCTATGGAAAGAGAATTTGAAGCCCGACGTTTTGGCGTAAGAATCAGACCAATCAGAATAGGGACGCGCCCGCACGCACCCCGAGAAGGCGTTCTTAAGGATATGAGCGATAAAGGTTGCAAGGCAAAAATGTCAGACGCGATAGCGATCTCAAGACGGAGAGGTCAGACACAACAGATGTCACATTGTCTGCACCAGACCAGATATTGCTCATGCAGTGGGAGTTATCAGTATAGTCATGATGACTAAAGTGGGTCTTCAGGCATGAAGACAGGAATGAGAGCATCGTAATGCATTGATCATTGATGGAGTTGATTAATTGGATGGAAAGTCGTCAAGTGGGAGATTGTTAAATATGGTGACTTCTTTCCTTGTAGGGAAAGTTAAATTTTGCCACCAAGCTATCTCTATTTGACTAGGATCTTGTTATATTTGGTGACTCATTTGTTAAGGGGAAATATAACTTCGCCATCAAGCAATCACAGTTATGGTAGGAGATCAATTCCTAATTGGATTGATTGACTTGTCCTCCACTCTAGCCTCTCCTATAAATATAGGTGTAGCCTATTATATTCGGTGTACCAGGCAAAGAGCGAGAATAGGCCGGCGCCAGAGGGCTGGTACCGGTGTGAGTGAAACACCTAGTGCGAGTAAAGCACATGCGGTGCGCAGAGAGTACACAGAAATAGAGAGAGAGAGTTATGAATAATATACGTTTATATTATTCCGATGATACAAGCGTGAGTATACACAGTGTGTGTGCGTGTGTGATCTGCGAATCACCCCCTTGTAATCCTCTCAGTGATTTTTAGTGAAACGGTGCTCTCCGTGGACGTAGGTTTATTTGGTTGAACCACGTATATATTATTGTGTCGATTGTTTGGTGTATTTGTGTTGGTTTTCTGATTTGCAGATGTGCACGACTTCGTACATAGGGTATCCGAACCCTAAGAGACCCTACCTTTTAATGCAGTCACCATCTTTGGCCCCTGCAGAAACAACAATTGTTTTGAAAATTTCCAATAATTAGTGATTGTCACACCAAAAAATCTTCCCTAACTTTTTTCTTTTCTTTTTTGTTTAAATCATCATGGCTTATTAGTATAATTACTAATAAACAGGAAATGTTTTTAGAAATTGCAGCATCAAAAAAGCCTAAGAATTACCTCATCAATTCTTTAGGAATTTTTTTAAATGATCACCAATAATTGAATATTTCATCCAAAATGATTAAATAGTTGAAGGATGATCCACTGTTGTGTTATATAAAGATCGGTATATAATTTCGAAAACAGATTTTTCTATGACCCATTAAGCCTAAAAGTCATTTTTAGTCAAATTTAGTGAACGGTAAAAGAACTAACAAGAGATAATTAATTCTTGTTTTCATATTTGCGTAGAGAATGTGATGAACAACAGAGGATTTTATTCAGATCACAAGTTATATTCATCTATAAAGTAGCTTGTTAATTCCCCAAGTTACATTCAAGTAACAAATACAATTTGATAAAAGAGCACTTGAAAATCTACCTTCAACGTAAGATATTCAATGTTTTGTAATATGAAAGTGGTGGTATTTTTATAGATACTTATGTTTTTTACTAGATTTTGCAAAATTACTCCATCTTTCACATTGACACCCTACTAGATTAGCAGATGTTGTAATTGCTTACATTATTGTTTTCGTATGTTCTTTTCAATTGCTTGTAGAAAATACTGCAAAAATATCTTCTGGGGTCAATATATTTATTTTAAAGTGCATGGTATAGATATATATATGATCAATTAAGGGTACCAATTGGGGTCTTGTTCTATTTTGATTTCTTTTGTCTTACACAGGTATATGCCGCTAAGTATATATGACCAATTAAGGGTACGAAGCTGACGGTGAAGTAAGGGCCCGTTTGGTAGGCGGTCCGGTCTGGTTTTATTTGGTCCGGTCTGGTCTGGTTTTATCTGGGCGATGTTCTGAAAGTTTGTTTGGTAAAACTGTCTGGTCTTATGGTCTTATTCAAGCTGTTTGATCTTATGTTTGGAAAATAATACAAAAAATAAATAAATAATATATAAAATTCAAAAAATATATTAAACATGAAAAATGTATAAAATTTGAAAAAATTATAAAAAATTTGAAAATAATATAAGAAATTCAAAAATAATATTGTTTTCAAATTTTATAAATTATTCCGAATTTTGGTATTATTTTTTGAATTTTTTATATTTTCTCCAATATATATATATATATATATATATATCTAATTTTGTATATTATTTTTGAATTTTATATCTTTTTCAAATTTTATACATTATTTCAAATTTTTTATATTATTTTTCAAAACTTATATATTATTTTTTAAATTATATATATATATTTAAAATTGTATATATTAATTTTTATTTTTATATATATTTTTTCGATTTTAATACATTATTTTAAAAAAATTATATTATTTCTCAAATTTTATATATTATTTTCGAATTTTATACATTATTTTTGATTTTTTCTATTATTTTGGAATTTTTTTATTTTCCCAAATTTTAAATATATTTTTTGCATTTTATATATTAATTTTGAATTTTATATATATATTTCAAATTTTATACATTATTTCAATTTTTTTATATTATTTTTTTAATTTTATATATTATTTTCAAATTATATATATTTTTTAATTTTATATATATTTTTCAAATTTTATGGTCTCATGTGTTAAGACAATTGTATATGAGACCACTTGAGACAATCATTTTTGGTTGTCTCAAATTACTCCTTTTGGTCCCAAGTGGTCCTTATTTTTTTGGAACCGTGTTGCCAAACAGTGTCCGGTCCCCAAAAAACCATTATGAGACCGGACCACATGAGACCGGACTGCGAACCAAACAGGGCCTAAGTCTTTCATTTGATATGCCGCTATAAAGTTTTAAGGTATCTCAAAATATACTTTACATGTACACTTCTCTCAAGAAATAGTGCAGCCAAGCAAAAAGAAAGCAAAAAACACAATCTAAGGATTAACATTGTCATAAGAAACACTACTGTGAAGTCTCCAAAACCCAGCAAATTCTCACTTGGAAGATTCTAGGTCTTTGATCTAACCCCATGATTATAAGATTACAGGATTTATGGCTTATTCTATTCCTTATATTTTTTGATTTCCTTTTCTTCTTCTATTTATATCTATATAAAGAGATCAATAGCTGATGTAATACACACAATATTAATACAATACAATTTATCTTTCATCTTGGTATCAGAGCCAAAACCCTAACCCAACATAACCGTCGCCGCCCTCTTCCCTTGCTACCACCTGCGTCGTTGCCTCTCTCTCCCTCGACGACTCAACTCCGTCTCTTGGCTCTTCCTTTTTCCACCTTTTTGCTACTATTGACAGCGATGAGCGACGGTGCCGTCTCATTCATCTTGCTCCTACTCTTGAGCCTTTTCCTATTCCTGATCAGATGACGTTTGCTGCTAGGACTGGCTCCCGCTCTACAGAGGGCCTCATTATTTTCCATCATTGTGGAGAACCTGGGCATACAAAATCTCATTGTTTCAAACTTCATCCAGAGTTGAAAACAATGGTTTGCGAGGAATCGTGGCCTTAGTTCTGGTCCAGGCTCCACTCGTACTACTGCTATTGCTGAGACCAACAAGTCTCCCAGGCCTTTTGCTCCTACCTCTTCTGATATTAGTTTGTTTCAGTCTCAGATTGGTCAGCTCCAGGCTCAGTTGGGAGACCTTTCCACCAAGGGTGGTGCTATATCTTCATCGACTGCTACTTTAGCCACATGTACTTCTACTGCATTTCATGTTAGGGTTGGTTCCCCTACTTGGGCTCTGGATTTTGGAGCCAATGATCATATGACCGGTGAGTTGTCTCTTTTTTTTCCTTGGCCCATATTCCTGTTTATTATTGTGTTTACCTTGCTGATGGTTCTACTTCCCATATTTAGAGTAAGAGTAATGTTTGTCTATCTCCTAATATTACCCTCTCATATGTTTTTCATGTTCCAAAATTTTCTTTTAACCTTCTATCTGTTAATCGTCTTGCCAAAATATTTAATTGTGCGGTAACCTTCTTACCCGATCGTTGTCTCTTGCAGGACTTGAGTTCGAAGAATATTTTTAGCAGTGGATATGAGCGTAATGGGATGTACTACTTAGGCGATCCTCCACCAGATCATCCTCTGGTTCCTTTTTCTAGTCTTCATGTGTCTGTTTTGCCTGAGTCTTGTTCTCCACAGTTTTCTAGTCATACTCTACATTTGTGGCATGCTTGTTTAGGAGATGCAAATTTTTAGTATTTATGTTTGTTATTTCCTTCTTTGGTGCAAGCTTGTAAGACTTATAAGTTTAGGTGTGAAGTGTGTGAATTATCTAAACACACGAGAAATAATTACATTCCTCATATGCATCGTGCTCCTACTATTTTTTATCTTGTGCATTTTGATGTATGGGGGCCTTCCCCTTTTATGGATGTCACATTTTATGAGGATGTTCCTTTCTAAAGCTCTTCTTCGGCCGTTCAGGATCTTATGTCAATTGTCTCCACAGAGGAATCATCTGCGCTTGCTCGTCCTGTTCCTATTTTTAAGGACTTTGTTCATGTGCCTTCCCCTCAGGTACTGTCATGTGTATTCTCGCCGCCCACGCACTCAGGATCCACTACCAGTATCTTCTTCTGACTCAATTCCAGGTAATCTCTTCTCTCATGCACCTCCTTCTCGTATTTGTAAACCTTCATTATGGTATGGATTTTCTGGTAATACTAATCATCCCATCTCCAAGTTTGTTTCTTATCATGCCTTGTTAGATTCCTATCAGGCTTTCTTAAGCAACATTGAGTCTGTACCCATTCCTCGGTCTGTGTGTGAGGCTCTACAAAATCCTAAGTGGGTGGATGATATGCATGTTGAAATGGAGGCCTTACAAAAGAATCAGACTTGGGAGCTTGTTTCTTTGCCTTCTGAAGAAAAAACTGTGAGTTGTAAGTGGGTCTTTAGTGTGAAATATTTGGTAGATGGCTCAGTTGATAGATATAAAGCCCGACTAGTGGCGAAGGGCTTTACTCAGATTCCTAGGCATGATTTTGGTGACACTTTTTCCTCCTGTGGCCAAGTTGACTCATGTTTGTCTTCTTATTTCATTGGCAGCTACGCACTCTTGGCCTCTACATCAGCTAGATATCAAGAATGCATTCCTTAATGATGATCTTAATGAGGTTATTTATATGGACCCTCCTCCAGGTTTTCGGGCTGAGGGGGAGTATGCAGGGAAGGTGTGTTGTTTGTGCAAATATCTCTATGGTTTGAAGCACTCTCCTCGTGCATGGTTCATCCGTTTTAGTGCAGTTGTTTTATCGATGTAGTTTGTCAGGTGTCATTATGATTATACATGCTTCATACGACATACTTCTGATGGGAGACGTATTATTATCTTGGTCTATGTTGATGACATCATTATTACTGGAGATGATGTTTCTGGCATTGCGCAGGTGAAAAAGGATCTTGGAAAGGTTTTTGATGTAAAGGATCTAGGCACATTTTGATATTTTCTGGGAAGAAGTTGCTAGATCTCATCATGGTATTTCTCTTTCACAGAGAAAGTATACTTTGGACCTTCTTCAGGATACAGGGATGTTGGGATGTCGGGATGTCGTCCTGGGTCTACACCAATGGATCCTAACTCTAAGTTGTCTAAAGAGTCTGGTGAATTACTTCCTGATCCATCAGTATATCAACGTCTTATAGGTCGTCTAATCTACTTGACCAATACTAGATTTGGCCTTTACAGTGAGTGTTGTGAGTCAGTTTATGCATGCTCCTCGTTCTTCTCACATGGATGTAGTAAACGATATCTTGAGATATCGTAAGTCTTGTCCTGGTCTCGGTTTGTGCTGAGTATCGTGTTATGGCCCAGGGTACATGTGAGATTATCTAGCTTCGTTTTCTTCTCTGTGAGCTTGATTTTTCTGAGCAGAAGTCTTCACAGTTGTTATGTGACAATAAGCCTGTTATTATGCTTGCTTCGGATTCGGTCCTTCATGAGAGGTCTAAGCATATTGAAGTAGATGTTCACTTTATCCGGGAAAAGGTTCGGTCGAAAGTAATTATTCCAGTATTTGTTTCATCATCGGATCAGATTACAGATATATTCACCAACCCAATTGATCCTACTCTGCTCAAGTCTTCCTTGGTTAAGCTGGATATGGTTGATATCTTCGCTCCAGTTTGAGGGGGAGTATTGGAAGATTATAGGTCTTTGACCTAATCCCATGATTATAGGATCACGGGACTTGTGTCTTATTCTATTTCTTATATTTTCTGGTTTCCTTTTCTTCTTCTATCTGTATTTATATAAAGATATCAATAGCTAATGTAATATACACAATATTAATACAATACAATTTTATCTTTCTTCTTTCTCTAGATCTCTGAGTATCTTTGAGTTTCATGGAGTTAAGGTTTAGTCTTTTATACTTTTCCTGTACATTTCTCTCGAGAAATAGTCCGATTTGCTTTGATTTGAAAATTCAGGTTCAGTTTTATTTCATTTTAAATATATTGCATAATGTATTTGATTTGATGTGATTTGATTTGAATTTCTTTACTCAAGTACTTACTTAATTAAAGACAATTCGGGGTGAAATACATTATCTTCACCAACTCAAAAGGCCGTTGCCAGATGTCAGTAGCATCGTTTCAAAATTGAAGCGTTGCTTTAGAAGTTGAAATTTCAACTCGTGTTTTCACTTTTGGTGTAATTTAAAACTAGTTTGGAATCTATAGCCATTGTCATTACTTAAAAAAGGCGCGCTACATTGTGAAAAAATTGAAGATACATTTGGTTTTGTATTACTTGGCTTTTTTCATTAAATACAAAGTTTGTTTGGTAATGGTTGTTTAGGCCCTGTTTGGTAACTAGTTTTTATTGGTTTTGTCTTGGTTTGTTTTTGTTTTCAAAGACAAAACTTGTTTGGTGGGTTTGGTTTTTAAATTCAAAACCAAAACCACTTAAAACTTTGGTCTTGGATTTAGTTCAAAATAAAGTAAAACCAAGACAAAAAAAAAGTTGGTATTTCTTGGTCTTAACCCACAATTTTTGACTTTTCTTTCCTTTTCTCTCTCTCTCTCTCCAATATATATATATATATATAATTCATGTACTAAAATTAAAAAATAATATATATTAATATATATAGAATAAACTTTATTTTTTATTTTATAATAATATATATAAAATAATATTATTAAATATATATAAAAATAATATATATATATATAAATATATATAAAATAATTTATAAAATTTAAAAATAATATATATTAATATATATAGAATAATAAATATTTTTTATTTTATAATAATATATATAAAATAATTTTATTAAATATACATATAAATATATATAAAATTAAAAAATAATATATATTAATATATATAGAATAATATATATTTTTTATTTTATAATAATATTATTAAAATAATATTATTAAATATATATATAAATATTAAATATATAATTCAAAAATAATATATATTAATATGTATAGAATAATATATATTTTTTATTTTGTAATAATATATATAGAAAAATATTATTAAACATATATATATTAAATATATATATAAATAATATATAAATTCAAAAATAACATATATAAAATAATATATAAAATTCAAAAAATAATATATATTAATAATATATAGAATAATATATATTTGTTATTTTATATTAATATATATAAAATAATATTATTAAATATATATATTAAATATATATAAAAATAATATATATATATAAATATATATAAAATAATATATAAAATTAAAAAATAATATATATAGAATAATATATATATTTTATTTTGTAATAATATATATAAAATAATATTATTAAATATATATATAAAATAATATTATTAAAGATATATAAATTAAAAAATAATGTATATATAAATAATATATCGAATAATATATATTATTTTATAATAATATATATAAAATATATATAAAATTAAAAAATAATATATATAGAATAATATATATTATTATTTTATAATAATATATATAAAATAATTTTATTAAATATATATATATAATATTATTAAATATATATATAATATTATATATATATTTAATAATATATAAAGTTATATACATAAAATAATATATAAACTAATATATATATATAAAGTTTTTGTTTTTTCTCAAACCAGACCAGAAAGACCAGACCGCTTACCAAACAGAGTTTTAGATTCAAGACAAGACCAGATAAGACCAAACAAGACCAGACAAAACCAAACCAGACAAAACCAGACCAGACAAACCCCTTTCCAAACATGCCCTTAGTATTACTTGTTTCAGTTTTTATTCAAAATTATATATTAGAAAAACTGGGAATCTACAAGTTTAGTAACAATCTTGTTTTCGAGGAATATAGTGGTTTAGTAGTAATCTTTAGGAGGAATTCAGGATAGTTTAAAAGTTTTGCTACTAAATATATATTTTTAATTTTATATAGTTTTTAAAAATTATATATTTATTCGAATTTTATATATATTTTTTGAATTTTATATATATTTTTTGAATTTTTTATATATATTGTTTGAGGGTGGAGGTAATGTGATTGAAATTGAAAAATATAGGGGGCAATCCGGATATAGGAGAGGTTAATTGATTAAATTGGAAAGTACAATGGACAATTCGGATATAAGAGGGGTTAGTTGATTAAATTCAATAGTAGATGAGAGTTTATTGAAATTATATAATAAGGGCAAATCTGAATTTTCATGGCCCAAAGGGGTGTCATTGCAAGACTTTTGAAAGCTCAGGGGGTGTCTCTGCAAACTTTTCGTTGACGGTCATCTGACTGTAATTAATCCAAACCTCAGGGGGTGTCAATGTAAATTACCCTTACTTTTATATTGAGAAAAGTTGAGTTTTTGTTTCTTTATTTACTTTCCTTTATATATTTCAATAAGATTTAAATGGAAACAAAATAAAATTAGATTATTTACAAAATTATTTAACAATAAAGCTTTATTGTTATTATGCATAGTGTGTCAAACCAAATTATGAATTAAGCATTCATACAATATTAACAAATAAGATAATTAAATATTATTAATTTCTTTCAAATTTAGCTATTTCAAAAAGAACAAAAATATCAAATCTATCAACTCCATTTTTGGAAAGAAGTTAAGAAAATATTATTTTTTACCCACACTTCTTATAGATTCCTATACATATTAGTCATTCGTTTTTCTCTTATAAACAATAACTCTCATAATATTAAACGTAATTTTTGTATTTAGTTTTCTCCAATATATCAATAAAATTGATTTAACAATTTATTTTATTTTGATTAGCCCTTTACCAATTATTTAATACCTAAATTTTAAAAAGTTTAACCGAAAACAACAAAGGAAACTTGTAAATGTAATGCTAATGCTCATTCTAATGTTATGCCTTCTTTTGTATAAATAAAAGCCATGATAGATTAAAATCACGCAAGATATGCTTACTAAACATTTACCATTCATGACCCTTTGTATTGCCGCTGTAACACAAAATTTTATTGCTATGCTCAATCATGCAACAATATTATTATTTGTTTTCTTTTTAAAAGAAGGAACATATTCCAAAAATAGAAATTTGACAGCTAGCTCTTCGAAAATATCAATAATAAAAAATAAAATAAAAATAAATAAATAAAAGCAATTCAAATTTTAAAAGGTGAGAAGTGTCACACGTGATGGTAGGAAAAACACTTTATCCCCTTTTGCTAGTTTAAAGCTAAACAATTTTTAGCTTATAAGGATTTTATTTCTTATTAGTTCTATATGTTTTTTTTTGGGTTACCGTGATATCTGAGATATTTTATGCATACTTTAACTAATTTTCAGGACCCGAAGTTAGCCAGCGGAAATGCAATAGGTTCATACATTTTTTTCAATTGTGCCACCCATTCAAATTAACGTAACAACTAAATAGTTCTGAAAAATACTAATTGAAATCAAATAACTAATAAAATATCTCAAAATAGGATCCGGTAATAATTATGAACTAATAACTTATAA
Organism: Cornus suecica; assembly: GCA_963922005.1. Taxonomy (NCBI): domain Eukaryota; kingdom Viridiplantae; phylum Streptophyta; class Magnoliopsida; order Cornales; family Cornaceae; genus Cornus; species Cornus suecica. Next base: position 53,755,167 of record OY998241.1, on the reverse strand, counting down.
TCGGATGATCGGACCAATTTCATATTTTATAATCTCATTCCATATCTTACCCTACAGATAAAATTATTTACATTTCTTCTCAAAACAAAAAATGAAATCACAATTCTTCTCTGATGAACATGTTCCTTCAATTATCAAAATATATCTCCATTATATTAAATCGCATAATATTGCAAATATTTTTCATATTTAGTTTTCTCCGATATATCAATAAAATATATTTAATAATTTGTTTTACTTTTGTCAGCCTTTAAACAATTATTTAATACCTATTTTTTTAAAAGTTTAACTAAAAACCAACGTATACTTTTAAATATAATGCTAATGGTCATTCTAATGGTATGTCTTCTTTTGGCTTAACCGAAAGCAGGAATGATTAACAATTTAACAGTAGCCAATAATGATATGCTTATTAGTGATTTACATTTCACGACTCTTTTGGCTTTGGGCTGTAAATACAAAAACTTTGTTTTCTTATATATATATATATATATATGAAACTCATAGAGTTAATTGTGTTAAAGACGAAACTTTTCTGAATTATTTTATTATACTTTTTTAACTTAACTCCTCTTACTAATTCTCTCAAACATATTTTTTTACGATTACAACAATAAACTAGTGAATATAATCTATATAAACATAATTATTTATATAAGAATGATAAATAATTATATGAAACACAAACAATTATATGAAATGCAACCTCTAATGCTTAATAAACGATTTTTAATATACAATTTTTTTTTTTTGGTATTTATACTAACATCACCAGCGGTACTTGAAGCAAATCTCGAAGGCATATAACAAAAGGGTACTTACAAGAGAGTTCCAGCCACACACATGATGAGAACTTTAGCAAGCTATGGCAATGGCAGCTACATGCTGATTGATGACGACGAAGGAGAATGACCAATCAACACCAAATGGCTCGAGCGAGCAGAACTAAAAATAAGAAAACTTGCGATTATCTTTTGTATCATGAGCATACACTACTTTTGTAACTCGCTTGAGTACTATTAATGAAACACACTATTGATCACCATTGCTACAAAGATGTGCAATCCTTTAATTCTCTCTTACCTTTCCTAAACCGACTCTATTGATCCTGACCCCAACACATTACAAAACCTCAAGCTATTGAGTAAAACAATCTCGAGTTTCCTAACTCACTACACATAAATCGAGCAATCGCTCGATTGATACTAACACTCGAACTCTCGAGTAAATCAGAACCGAGTTCCTAAACTCAAAAACATAAATACAACAATGATCTTCATGCCAAAAATTTGTTTTGCTAGCGCCAAGTCTTTCATGGCAAAAGACTTACTTTAACTGGTTAATTTTGAGGATATCATAACCAACAATTAGCATGTCATCAACATACAGTAGAAAAATTATGAAATCATTGTGTGCAAATATTGGAAGAAAACACAATGATCTGAAGTAGTTTCTTATATCCATGCTCCCCATGAACAAGTCAAACTTCTTGCACCATTCTCTTGGTGCTTGTTTCAACCCGTATAAATTTTTAGGCCATGTTTGATAGGTTGTCTTATCTGGTCTGGTCTAGTCTTTGTTTTCACGGACCAGACCATGTTTGTTTGGACTTGGTCTCAAAATTTGGAACCAAACCAAATGAAACCAAATTGAACCAAAGTAGGTGTTTTTGGAACCAGATTTTTTTATGGTTAAACCTGGTCTAGCCTGGTCTTATTAATAAAATATATTTATAAATAATTAAAAATGAATAAATAATAATAAAAAATTAAATAAAACATATTTAAAAATAAAATATAAATAATAAATAATAAACAAAATGAATTAAATAATACTTAATAATAATAAAAAATCAATATAATAATAATAAATAAATATAATAATAAATAAATTCAAAAAAAATAAAATATATTTATAAATAATTAAAAATGAATAATTAATAATATAAATTTAAATAAAACATATTTTAAAAATAAAATATAAATAATAAATAATAAACAAAATTAATATAATAATAAATTAATTAATAAATTAATAAATAATAAAATATATTTATAAATAATTAATAATATTAATAATAAATTAAATAAAACATATTTAAAAATAAATAACAAACAATAAACAAATAGAATTAAATAATACATAATAGTAATAAAAAATGAATACAATAATAATAAATAAATATAATAATAAAAAATGGACTAAATAATAAATTAATAAAATATAATCGTAAATAATTAAAAATGAATAAATAATAATAATAAGTTAATAAAATAAATAATAAATTACATAAAATATATTTTAAAATATAATAAACAAAATAAATAATAAACAAAATGAAATAAATAATAATAAATAAATAAATATAATAATAAATAAATACTTCATAATAATAACAAAAAATGAGTATAATAATAATAAATAAATATTAAATTAATAAATTAAAAAATATATATTTAAATAATTAAAAATGAATAAATAACTATAAATAAAAATGAATTACATAATGAAATAATAATAAATAAATAGAATATATTTAGAAATTAATATATAAATGAATAAATAATAATTTAATAATATAAATAATAAATTAATAAAATATATTATAAAGTGAATAAATAATAAATAAAAGAAATAAATAATACATAAATAAATATTATAATAAATAAAAAATAAATAGTAAGACCAGACCGCTTACCAAACAGACTTTTAAGTTCAGGATCTAAACAAGCCAGACCAGACCAGACCATACCAGACCGGACCAGACCACACCAGACTAGACCAGACCAAATAAGACCGCCTACCAAACATGGCCTTATTGAATTTGCAAACTAGGTTTTCTTTTCCTTTAATCTGGAAACCTTCTGGTTGCTCCATGTATATTTCTCTTCCAAGTCTCCATGAAGAAATGTCGTCTTCACATCAAGTTGTTCAACTTCTAAGTCCATACTTGCAGCAAGACTAAGCACAACCCGAATTGATGACATCTTTACAACGGGTGAGAAGATTTCTTCAAAATCAATTTGCTTTTTCTGATTGAAATCTTTTACAACCAATCTTGTCTTGTATCTTGGATTGTGACTATTTTCTTCAGTCTTCAACTTGTACACCCATTTACTCTTCAATGCTCTCTTGCCCTTAAGTAATTTTACCAAATCATATGTATGATTCTCATGCAAGGATTTCATCACCTCTTGCATAGCTTTCAACCATTTTTCCTTTTGTTCGTATTGTTTGACATTTTGAAATTTTTTTCGTTCTCGCTCTTTTATGAACAAAGAAAACTCTTCTATCGGACACCTCTAGACCATAGTTGTTAAAAGCCCATTGGGCGCGCACCTCGGGCACCGGACGCATAAGGGCGCGCAATTAGCGCCTAGGATATAGCCAGACGAGGCGTATTTTAATAGGCACGCTCCTACTTGGATAGGGCACATACTCCAAGGAGTTGTTAAGGCGTACCTCTATAAAAAAAAAGCTATTAAAAGTCCAATACAGCTGTATTTGCCTATTTAATCTCCAATATTGGTGGGCCAGGCTTGCCTGATTGCTTTATTTTTTTTATTGAGTTTTGATCTTATAGTGGATTGTGGGACCCAAACTCTTTATTGTATAAAATATATTATTATATTATATACTAAGTTTGTAAGATACAAAATCTGATTGATTAGCTATGAGTCCATAATGTGAGGACTTTCTTGTAGGTTTGATAGTTTTACTTTTTGAATTGCGGGGCTCAAAATTTTATATATTATGTAATATATTATTATATTATAAAACATCTATTTGGATACAAAAGTCTATTCATTTCTCAAAGTATAATATATTATGTAATATATTATATTATACAAAATCTCTTTGTATAAAATAGTCTATTCATATTCCTTATGTTATTATGAGGCACAAGGAATGTTTAGGGCTTGAGGCCACCCTATCGTCTACTCTCCATCAAGCTCTTCGACAACCAAGTATAGTCTCTTCTCTTGCTGTTCATATATATATATATATATTGCCTCTCTTCATGTCTTCTTCTTTTCCTTGTTTTGTAAATCTTTTATATTCTCCATTTTATTAAAAAAGGTTTTTCCCTTTTCTTCTTCTCCATTGTGACGTTTCACATCGCTCGGGTATAGGTTTGGTGATGTGCTTATATGTGCATGTGTGTCACCAATTGGTATGAGGCCTTTTGGGGAGGAGTCCAAAAGCAAAACTGTGAGGGCTAGGCCCAAAGCGGATAAGATCAATAGTGGATTTGTTTGTCTTTTGTTGAATCTTTTTCATGACTCGATAGAGATTTTGATAAGCCAATGATTTTTTTCAGTATTTCAGAATACCAAGTGTTGGAGCGGGGTGTTACAATTGGTATCAGAGCCAGAACCTGACCGGAATTAAGTGTGGGAGTGTGCACATGCCCGTAGTTATGCTAGCGAGGACGTTGGGTCCCAAGTGGAGGTGATTGTGACATCCCACATCTCTCGGGTATAGATCTAGTGATGTGCTTATATGTGCATGTGTGTCTCCAATTGGTATGATGTCTTTTAGGGAAGAGCCCAAGAGCAAAATTGTGCGGGGTGGGCTCAAAGTGGACAATATCGTACCAAGTATTGGAGCGGGGTGTTACATTCATTCTATGCAATTTTCTTTTTCTTTTCCATTCTTTGCCATATTTTTTTTATCTTCTAATTATTATTTTCTTCTTCTTATTCTTCATTTTGTTTCATTATTTGTTTGGTACATTGGTTATCTATCTCTCGTTTCCATCTTCTTTTTTTTGCCTTTCTCCTACTCCATTTTGTTTCATAGTTAACCAATGTTTAACTTACTGATGTTAATACTAAATTCATAATCCAGTTTTGTTTGGTAGATGCTTAGTTTGAATTAAAGCTTGGTTTAGAATTTGATGATTAATATATATATTTTTTCTTCTTTTGCTATGTTTGTGTTGCTGAGAACATGTCAAACGGTGTGAACTTTGGCTGTGAAGGTAGTGAAAATTTATGTTTGTTGCTGCATGTTAGCATAGCCCTATTTAACATTATTTTATATGTTATTTTTGTTGTTCTTAAAATCTGAATTTTAGCAATATAGTTGTATTTCATTATAAAAAAATTTATTTTGTGTGTGTGTGCTATTCAATATGGTTTGCAGTGACACCAGCACTATTAGATATGCCTAGTGAAGGTGTAAGAAAGGATCCGGCCTGGAATGACTTCCATTTGAGAAATCCAAACGATACGAATGCACTTACTTGTAACTTTGTGTAAATGTTACAAAATGAGGTGTTTATCGGGCTAAGCAACACTTGGTCGGGGGGGGGGGGGGTTATAGGAATGCGAGGGCATGCAAAAGATGTCTATTAACTATTAGAAAATAAATGAAAGACTAGTTGAATAAGAAAAAGGAAGAAAAAAAGCAAATGAATTTGTTAACCGGGGATGAGATTAATGATATTGATGGAGATGAAGAAGATGATATCGAGATAGTTGGAAATCGGGGGAAAAGAATAAGTAATGAAGCTAGTGTTAGTCTCAATTCATCAAAGAGACCAAAGCAAAAAAGACCAATTGATTTGTATTTCACTCTTAAACCGGAAATTGTGGTACAACGAAGAAATGAGGGAAAGGAAAAATAAACAACTATTAATGAAACATGTAAGAAAGAGTTAAGGGGACGAACATGTGCTGCTTTTTCAAGGTGGATGTATGATGCATGAATTGCTTTCAATGCTGTTAACTATGATAGGTTTGTTGATGTGGTTGAAGCATTTGGATAGTATGGTCCTGGTATGAAACCTCCTAGTTATCAAGAGATGATGATTCCTTATTTTAAGAAATAATTGGAAAAAACCAACAATTCGATGAGTGACCACAAAAATAAGTGGTCAAAATATGGATGCTCACTAATGGCAGACGAGAGGAAGAAAAAGAGGGAAAGGACTTTGGTTAATTTCTTGGTAAATAGTCCAAGGGGAACCATATTCATTGAATCAACGAATAATTCTTCTTATTCAACGGATGGAAAGAAGATATGTAAAAACATTTATAGTATGTGTAAAAGAATTTATAGTATTATATGTGATTGACATGTTCTAGACAATAACCGTGTTGAGTGAATTGGGGAGTCGGAAAGGTTTGATCGACATTAACAAGCTTCGTCAAATTCAAATCAAGCCTAAAGAAGTGAAGAATACAAGAGAAGTGAAGAAGAAGCAAGATTGAATAAAAAGTGTCTCCCGGATGGCAGAAACGTCATTGTTCGGAGTCGTAACTTCAAAAATCATTCTAATGGAGTCGAGGGGGTTCAAACGACATTATTACTAAGAAAAATGGTTTCCATGAAAAATGTTACGCACCACCTACGAACCCAGTAGCTAAAAGTGGCTAGAAAATGTTATTTTGACGCACCATCTATGAACCACCAAAAGAGGCCTACGCGCCACGCGTATGGCACCTACGAGCCACACATAGTTAGGGCTGCATAATCATGTTGTGAAATTCCACTTTTGAACCTGATTTGATTTATCTTGATTCAGTTGTGACTCTAACACATTAATATATGTGATATATATATATTGAAAACCAGATCAAATGGTTTTATTCACTTTGATGTGAAATTAGAGAAATAGTAAACCTAGGGTTTCCTTCAGTGCTATCTATAAATATGAGGAGTCTCTACAGATTTTAGGAGAGCTTTTGGTAAGAGATCTCTGTTGTTTTTCTATAGATCATATTCTTCTACAGAGATAGAGATAAAGAGAGAAAATTATTGAGTGATCATATATCTTTTAGTTCTCTCTTAGGGTTTATTCAATTGTGCTTCTACATTGATGATTTTATGCACAATTAGATGACTTAGATTCTAAAAAATCTACACACCATTTATTGCAATGTGGTTGCTTTGATCCGTGGAGAAACGGAGCCATTTGAGTACGGAGATCAGAGCGAGAGCTTCGTGGAGTGCAAGTAAATCTAAACTTTCAGATGTTGAGTGAAGAACAACAAATTACAGCAGTTGTAAGTTCTGTTTTCATAGAGCCTGTACAAATTCTTTGATTCATAATGCATCGATACCCGAGCGTATCCGTGGTTTTTACTTGCAGTCTTTCCAAGGTTTTCCACGTAAAAATCTCCCTGTCTTCTCATGATTTATTTTATGCACTTATATTCCTAACTGCTTAATTAATCTGATTTGAGAATTTAGGATTTTGTGACTAATTAAAATTAAATTTCCGCTAGATAATTTTAATTAATCATTAAATTGACAAAAAACCTATTCACCCCCCTCTAGGATGTTTTCATTGATCGTCGAGGTAATTTTAATTGGTATTAGAGTGTGGTTGCCCTGTTTTACGTTAATGATTTAGGGTTATATTCTAAACTTAAATGATGGAGATACCTCGTGAAGGAGGTTCCGTATCTAGGTCCCCTTGGTTTGTTGGCTCGAATTACACGTATCGTAAAGCGAGAATGAGAGCGTTTTTGAAATCGTTAGATGAGAGAGCTTGGCTGGCTGTAGAAGTAGGATATTCACCTCCTACTGTGGTGGATGCAATGACTAGTCAATTAAAACCAAAACCATCGAATGACTGGATTGCTGCTGAGATAAACAGTGATAATTGGAACTCCAAGGCATTGAATGCTTTATACAAAGCTATGAGTGCGAGTGAGTTTAAGAGAATTGCCACATGTGAGATTGCTAAAGAAGCGTGGGATATTCTCCAAGTAACTCATGAAGGAACGTCAAAGGTTAAACAATCGAAACTTCAAATTGTGAATTCTCAATTTGAACAACAGAAGATAGACGAGGATGAAGTCTATGCTAAATTTGAGGCTAGACTAACTGATATTGTCACAGGTTGTCACAGTCTAAGTGAACCTATTCCTGAGACAACCATAGTGAAGAAAATACTTAGGTCTCTACCTTAACATTTTCGATCTAAGGTTACTGTCATCTCAGAGGTGATGAGTCTTAAAGAAATTAAGGTTGAAGAATTGGTAGGGAATTTAAAATCGTATGAGATGAAGATGTTCAAAATTCTTCCTAAGAAGGCTAGTGGCATAAAAGAGAAGAAATAGCTTTTAAAACCATTAGGGAGGATCGTGTTGATTCTGATGGAGAAAATGAGTTGAGTCTGAATGATATTGTTATGTTTGCTAAGAGGTTGAAAAAATTTGTTAAGACTAAACAAAATGGCCAAGGACAAAAATTTGGAGTTAAGTTGGGTGATTCTAGAAATAGAAATAAGACTCAAACTCGGAAAGACAAGTCTAATTTTAAAAATAAAAAACCTCAATGTTTTGAATGTCAACGATATGATCACATAGCTGTAGAGTGTGCAAAAACTTTGAAAAAATCCAAAGGATTAGCTGTCAGCTAGGATGATGAATATGATAATGGATCAACTAGTGATGCAACAGACTCTGAGGTAGGTGATGATTCTGAGAATTTCACCGTGTTTGCTACACAAAGCAAGGAGGTTAGAGAAGCTGCTACAAGTTAGGAAATGTCTGGAGAGGAAGGTTCAGAAAATGATGAAGATTGTGATGACACGCTTCAAGAGTCTTATGACAAATTATTTGACAAGACCACACAACTTCACAAAAATCACATGAAATTGTTAACTAAAAGTCTTAGCATGGATAAAGAATTGCATTCTTTAAAAGGCGAATTAGCCAAGGAATTGGAGGATGCTAACTCAACAATCCATAAATGATATAGTGGAACACTTAAAGCTTAATCATATGTTGAGTATGGGAAAATCTGCAGGGAATACAAAGGGGTTAGGATTCAAAGGAATAACGAGTAGTTCGAACATTGTTTCCAAAACTACCTTTGTAAAAGCTTCCGATGTACCATATAGGTCTTCTCAAGGAAATTCGAATTGGAATCCTAATACTCAATCCTATGTCAGAAGAATTGTTCAAAGCAATCCTTCTGTTACCTCTAGATACCCTAAGTGGTTGACTGAGGGAGTTCAAAGGTTTATTCCTATTTGTCATCACTGTGGTGTGAGAGGTCACATTCGACCTGTGTTCGAAGCTAAGAGGAATGGTGTTGAAATCCATAAAGGAAAAAATAACTAAACAAGGAGATTATGTACAAGATCAGATTAGAGTGTTGAGTGAAGAGATGAAGAATTTATCAAAATTGGCAAATAGAGCTCCAAAGATGAAGAAATTATGGGTTAGAAAAGGTGAGTTACATTGTCATGTAGGTCATACTGCACTTAGAGCACATAATTCTAGCTCTTGGTATTTGGATAGTGGATGTTCGAGGCATATGACTCGAGATAAGTCATTGTTTGGATTTCTCGAGGAGTGTCATGGTGGGATAGTTACTTTTGGTGATGGAGAGAATTCGAAGGTTTTAGGAAAATGTACTGTTGTGGCTCCTGGTCTACCTAAACTAGAATATGTGCTTTATGTTGAGGGTTTAAAAGCGAATTTGCTGAGTATAAGCCATATATGTGATAATAATCATAATATCAATTTCTCTCTTGATAAATGTTCAATCATCGACTCTTTTGGGAATTGCGTGATGGAAGGTATGCGTTCGTCTGATAACTACTATTGCATTGTTCCTGATTCTAAATTATACTGCAATAGAATTAAACTGGATGAAGTTGAAATTTGGCATTAACGAATGAGACATGTTAATTTTCGTGATTTAACGAAATTAATAAGAGTAAAATTGTCAAAGGTGTTCCTAAGCTTGGTTATGGAAAATGAGTTGTGTGTGGACCATGTCAGAAGGGTAAACAAGTTAGATGTCAACACAGAAAGATAAATACCATTCGTACTTCCAGACCTTTAGAGCTGTTTCATATTAACTTAATGGGTCCCACTCGGACCATGAGCAAAGGAGGAAAGAAGTATATTTTGTGATGGTAGATGATTACTCTAGATTTACATGGGTCGGATTTCTGAGTGAAAAGTCTGAAGCTATGAAAATTTTAGAATTTGTTTTTTGAAAATTCAGACTAAGAAGAATGATCCCCTTACTAGAGTGAGGAGTGATCATGGAAGGGAGTTTGAAAATTCAGGGATTGATACTTTTTGTAATGAAAGAGGAATAAAACATGAATTTTTAGCACCACATACTCCACAACAAAATGAAGTGGTTAAAAGGAAGAATAGAGTTCTTCAAGAGATGGCTAATGTTATGTTGCATGGTAGAAAGATTCCTAGATATTCCTAGATAGACTCTATTCAAGGTGGAACGTGAACACATCATGTTACACCTTGAATATAGTCTATCTTAGGCCTGACACCTTAAAAGCTTCCTATGAACTATGGAATGGAAAGAAACCGAATGTGAAATATTTTAAGATTTTTGGAGCAAAATGTTATATTCCTAGAGATCGTGAGTCAATTGGGAAACTCGAGTCTAAGAGTGATGAAATAATATTTCTTGGGTAATTGAAATTACTTAGACGGATGTGAAAATAGCCTAGAGGGGGGGGGGGGGGGTGAATAGGCTTTTTGTGGATTTATTGATAAATTAATATTTAATTGCGGAAAAGTTAATTTTAATCCAATCACAAAACCCTAATTCTCAAACCACATCATTCAAGAAAACATTAATGTAGTGCAGAAAATAAAGGAAGAGACGACACAGAGAATTAACGTGGAAAAACCAAAGAAACGTTCCAAGGAAAAAACCACGAGTACACTCAACAAGTACAGACTCTATGAGAGTTTTAGACTTACAATCACTCATAATACGCCTTCCTCTACTCGTGGTCTGAAACCCTTGAATCACTTGTACTTCACAAAACACGCTTGCCCTGCCAGACACTTTGAGAGACTCACAAATCACACCTGATTTGCCTTTCTCTACTCGTGGTATGAAATCCTCAAATTGCTCCGTACTCGGATGGTGCTGCTTCTCAATGGATCAATGCAACCTCGTTGCAATGGACAGTGTGTTGATTTTTTAACAACAAATCAACCAATTATGCATAAAGATCTTCGGTGTAGAAGCACAATTGGAGAAACCCAAAATCAAGAGAGAACTCGAATATATATGATCACTCAATAATATTCTCTCACCATGTATCTCTGTAGAATAATATGAATCTGTAGAAAACTTGCAGAGATCTTTAAAAAACCGTAGCTTCTTCTCTTGTAGAACCTTGGTATTTATAAACCAAGTCAAAGAAAACCCTAACCTTGCCCTCTTACGTGATTTCATAATACCTTGATAAATCCTCTAAAATCTGATATAAATATGTGTATACGCCAATACGTAGAGGTCTGATGTCGTCGATCACTTAAAATCTCGAAGTAAGGACAAAACCGGAAAAATGCGAAAACACTCCAAAACAAATCCTGCATGAAAATAGATCACGTGAAAAAAATTTAAGACGTACGCTTGGGACCTATGCTCCAGTGTAGGTCTAGGGCGTAGGGTCCCCTTCCAGCTCCAAAATCCACAGTGTAGGTCAGAGCCATTCTGCACTGTTTCAGCCTCTACCAACGTAGGTATGATGCCTCTTTTGCCATTTTTTCATATTTGAGCTAAACTGGTCATCTCGAACTCCCAATGCTTTTGGTTGAAGTGACGATGTCTGGAAATAACATTTTTACCCTCTGATAGCTCTTCTTTGCTTTCACACACTCCTTGACTCCTCTCTCGAGATAGAAATGATCATACTAACAACTCAATTGCAAAAACACAAAACTCTCAACATGACAATACACTCAACATGGTTATTGTCTAGAACATGCCAAACATAAATAATACTATAAATGTTCTTACAATATTCATTGACAAGTCGGGTATATAGGGTTTTAACCTTAGAACTGAAATGATGATGGAATCTGCCAATGCAGTGGTTGATGACTCATGTGTTGATAAGTCTCCAATGTCTGTTGAGGAAGAAGATAGTGAGCCGTTCTTTTTGTTAGGAAATGATTATTCAGATGTTGATAAAGAGGACAACGTGGTTCATGATGATAATCCTAGTCCTATAGAATTGCATGATCAAACTTATGATGTTCAGGCTACTTTTCCTAAAGAAAAATCTGCAAGGGTAAAGTTGTATCATCCTTTGGATAATGTCATAGGATCTGTTGATCAGATGATGGTGACACATAGAAAGACAGGGAATGAAGTCTCGTATACATGATATACATCTTCCTTAGAACCTAAAATTGTCAAAGAAACTCTTCTAGATAGTGATTGGATTAATGTTATGTAAGAAGAACTTTAGTAGTTTGTTAAGAATGATGTGTGGTATCTTGTGCCTAGACCGAAAGAGATAAATCTGATTGGTACAAAGTGGATATTCAAGAATAAAAAGGATGGAAATGGTACAGTTGTTAGGAATAAGGCTAGGCTTGTTGCTCAAGGTTATACTCAGTTGGAGGGTATAGATTTTGATGAGACTTTTGCTCCAGTGGCTAGGCTTGAATCTATTCGAATTTTATTTGCTATGGCATGTCATCTTGGATTCAAGTTGTATCATATGGATGTAAATAGTTCATTTTTGAATGGTATTTTTCATAAGGAGGTGTATGTGGAGCAACCAAAAGGATTTGAAGATCCTTATTGTCCTGGTCACGTGTATAAGCTTAAAAAGGATTTGTATGGGCTAAAGCAAGCTCCTAGAGCTTGGCATGAAAGATTCACCGACTACCTGTTGGGAACATGTTTTACTCGAGGGGGAGTGGACAAAACACTGTTTATTCAAAAAATTGAGAGTGATACAGTTGTTGGTCAAATCTATGTTGATGATATTGTGTTTGGTTCCACATCTGATCAACTTGCTCATTATTTTGGAGATCAAATGACACATGAATTTGAGATGAGCATGATTAGTGAATTGAACTTCTTTCTAGGGCTTCAGATTAGACAGTTAAGTGATGGGATTTTTATTTCCCAAACTCGTTATACCTTGGAATTAGTGAAAAAGTTTGGTTTGGAAAAGGCTAAGGATACTCGCACTCCTATGAGTACAAGTGTCAAGCCTAGCATTGATACTAAAGACAAAGATATCGATCCTACACTTTATAGGAGTATGATTGGAAGTTTGTTGTACTTGACTACTAGTCGACCTGACATTGCTTTTAGTGTTGGTTTGTGTGTACGTTACCAGGCAACTCCTAAGGAGTCTCATATTACTACGGCAAAAAGAATCATCAAGTATGTTAAAGGGATGATGAATTATGGACTGTGGTATCCATCAGGGACTAACACTGAAACCGTATCTTTTTTTATGCTGATTGGGCCGATAATGTTGATGATAGAAAAAGTACCAGTGGAGGGTGTTTGTATATTGGTAATTACTTAGTTGCTCGGCATATCAAGAAGCAAAATTGTGTTTCCCTTTCCACTGCTGACGCTGAGTATATAACAGTTGGTAGTTGTTACACTCAGGTTTTGTGGATGCGTCAAATGTTATAGGATTATGGTTTTACATAAGGCACGAGTGCGATAAATATTTTTAAAAATCCCATTCAACACTTTAGGACAAAGCATATAGTTATTCGAGATCTTGTTAAAGATGGTATAGTGTCTCTAGAGCTTATATCCACAAATTCTCAATTGATAGATGTCTTTACAAAACCATTAGATTTTCAAAAGCATGTTAGTATTAGGAAATCTATTGGTATGCTTTCTTTAGAATAGATATCTTATTATTTATCATTCTAGGAGCACATTGCATTATTTTTCTAGAATTGATAGATAATCATGCATTTGTATAATATTCATTCATGCATGCATTTAAAAATAAAAAATAAAAAAAATCATAAAATGAAATTATTATTTTTTGGAATAATGAGCTTGGATAGAGTACAAACAGTTGTCATATTTTACTCTATTATCATATTTACTTGTTTAATTATGCATATGGGAGTAGAGATATCAGCTTGATCTAAGGTGTTTGGATGTTCACTTGGCATGATTATTTTATGTTAAAAACCTTAATCTTAGGTGTGTGTCTTATTTCAGAAATAATCATAATGCATGCTAAAACTGTTAATCTTTTTCATTTAAACCTGAAGTGATATGTAGGTTCATGAGCTATGCTAAATTGATCTATGCTTTGAAATTCCTTTTACATGCTTATGAATGTTGTGGTAATGTTGAAAGAAGAGAAAATGATGAGATGTTTAAAATATAAAAATGCCAAAGTAGTTCTTTAATCTGAGTAACTGGGTCTCCTACCACAAAGTAGTAGAGTGTTCGTGTAAAAATGGGAGAATACTAATGAGCATAAATGTCAAGAAAGAAGCTCGGGCCCAGTTGGTCGGGACTAAAAATTCTCGCTGGAAAGTCCGGAGCTTAGGAAGATAAAAAGGGATAAGATGAAAAAGTTAAAAAGAATAAATTGTGTGACAAAGAGAAAGTAAGAGAGTGTATTCTGTTAATAAGCAATAAGGTCCAAGTTAATGATTTTACTTCTAGTTTGGATTTTGGACTGAATTATCATCACGGTTGGTAAGAAGATTATCAGAATTACTGTTGTATATTTTTCATCTTACCTTAGTGCTTGCACATGAGAATTTTCATATATAATATATTTGCAAAACTTGACTTTTGCATTCTTGAGTCTACAAGGTATGTGTGTTGATTTTCTTCACTACCGTGTGTATAATGACTGGGTTAGATATGAGAATATGATGTATTAAATGATTATCTTGTTATCTCTACTGCCTTGCTCAAATATTTCAAAATACAAAAATATTTTTGTATTATTTTTCTCTTATTTTATTCATGACATTTTGCATTCATGCATTTAGTATTATGATCATGAATTGTAGAGATATTTGTTACTCGAGAATCTGGATATAATCTTATAGAGTACTCTATCTTCATATTTAGTGTTTGGTCTTAAATTTTCTAGTGTCTTCTTTGTTATCTTTTCCCTATGTTTTGATTGCTATAACTTTGCTTGTCATTTCAATGACTAAAAAAGGGAGATGTATTTAGTAAGGGGGAGAGATTGTTTGGTTAAGAGGGAGAAATTTTTAGAAAGGGGGAGTATATTCTTAGCGGGAGAAGGAGTATGTTTATACTATGTATATGTTGATGATCATTATGCTTGCATTGTTGTTATAATTTTCTCATGATCATTATATATGTTTTCCACACTTGCTTTTCATGGTATGTTCAATGTTGTGGTTGCAGGATTGGAAGATCGTTATGAGGACAGTCGGATATTCTATGTCTATGTTTGTTGTTGTGTGTTCATAGTTATAGATATTATGTTGTTATTCGTGAGGCTTGGTAAAATATGGTTTTGTCTCAGAAATGCCAAGGGGGATATTGTTAATATATTTATAGTATTATTTGTGATTGACATGTTCTAGACAATAATCATGTTGAGTGAATTGTGGAGTTGGGAAGGTTTGATCGACATTAACAAGCTTCGTCAAATTCAAATCAAGCCTAAAGAAGTGAATAATATAAAAGGAGTGAAGAAGAAGCAAGATTGAATAAAAAGTGCCTCCCGGAGGGCAGAAAAGTCATTTTTCGAAGCCGTAACTTCAAAAATCATTCTAATGGAGTCGAGGGGGTTCAAATGGCACTATTCTCAAGAAAAGTAGTTTCCATGAAAAATGCTACGCACCACCTACGGACCCAGTAGCTAAAAGTGGCTAGAAAATGGTATTTTGACTCACCATCTACGAACCACCAAAAGAGGCCTACGTGCCAACCGTAGGAAGGCCTATGCGTTGCGCATAGCCTAGGCCTACGTGCCACGCGTAGGGAACCTACGGGCCGCATGTAGTTAGGGCTTCGTAATTATGTTGTGAAATTCCACTTTTGAACCCAATTTGATTTCTTTTTATGCGACTGTAACTCTAACACATTGATATATGTGATATATACATATTGGAAACCATATCATAGAGTTTTGCTTAGTTTGATGTGATATTACGAGAAAGGGTAAACCTAGGGTTTCCTTCAATCCTATCTATAAATAGGAGAAGTCTCTACGGATTTTAGGAGAGCTTTTGGTGAGAGATCTCTGCAATTTTTCTATAGTTCATATTCTTTTACAGATATAGAGATAGAGAGAGAAAATTATTGAGTGATCATATATCTTCTAGTTCTCTCTTAGGGTTTATTCAATTGTGCTTCTACATCGATGATCTTATGCACAATTGGATGACATAGATTCTTAAAAATCTATACACCTCGGCTGTTTCCATTGATCGTCTAGGTAATTTCAAGATATTTGAATTACTAAAAAAATTTGTATTGCGCATTGGAGTAGAAAATGTTGTCCAAGTTGTTACGGATAGTGAATCAAGCAATATGTATACAGGTGAGAATGCCCAATTTATATATTCCAATCATTATAATGAAATTATTTCAAAAATTTTAAATTACTCAATTTCTTGGATATAATTTTGGACTCTTATTCTTATTTTTTTTATTTTAATAGGGAAGATGTTAGAGGCTCTCTTCCTATAATTGTATTGGACACCATGTGTTGCTCATTACTTAGATTTTATCTTGGAAGACATTGGAAATATACCAATTATTTATCAAACATTAAAGAGGGCAATAGAATTCAATAGTTATGTTTATTTGCGCCCAAAGTTGGTGAACTTTAAAAGGAACTTTACTCATAAAAGGGAATTGCTTAGACCGGCTAAGACTCGATTTGTTATTTTTTTCATTACATTATCAAGTATTCACAAGCAAAATAATAACTTGAGAAAAATGTTTCCTTCTGAATAATGGAGTCGTAGTAAATGGGCTCAAAAGGAAACCGGGAAAAGAGTAGCTTCTTATATTTTGATGCCTTCTTTTTGGAACAACTTTGTCTTTTTTTTTCTTGAATGGTAAGATGAAATATATAATAAAAAAGAAATTAGGCAAAAGCCTAACAAAAACAAAGGGACATATCCCATATTACAATGTGAAATCCATACTTCCACCAAATAAAAAAATAAGACAAGCAACCTAAGTGGCTAATAACAAAATAAAAGCTAAATAGGCAACTATAGATACACAATTAAAAAATCTTCCAAGTTCTCCAATGAATACCATGGCTTGAAAATTGGTCAGTGCATGAAGCTATAGCTTTATAACTAAAAAACTGATAGTTATTCCAAGAGAACAGAATCAAAGCAATGAAAGGCATCAACCTAGACAACACCAAATCGCAGCCATACACGCGTGGAAGGAACATCCCCAAACTAGCAGACTTGGATCTTACATGATCAAAATAGAAGTAAGAAGAACCAGGCACAATTGTTGCAACAGAATCACAACAACATCTTAAATACAACGGTGGAATAACAAGCCCAAATGGAAGCCAATAAAGCTTATGTAAATGGTAAATACAAAAGACCAAGAACCAAAACAAATTGCAGCCTTTGTTTCCATGCATATAGCATACATCATAACTTAGGAAACACATATTGTTCAACCAAATAATCATCATCATACTAAACGAATAGAGTATGGAAGGCCCCATAAACCGAGCAAATGTTTATTCTGAGAAGAATTTGCAAACCTAGAGAGTGGGAAAAGGGTATACCTTATAGAAGCAACAATCTTCTTGAAAAGAACCTCAATAGAATTGAAATCTTGTTGGGAGATTCTCCTACTCCTTCCAACCCAGATTTCATAAACACAAGCATAAAAAACAAGTTTATTAAGTAATGGAACCAAGTCTTTTCCTTGCAGATTAGCTAGCATCCATGTAGAAAAAGAATCCCAATCTCCATCAGGCCACTCTAAAAGGCCTTTTTGTTGGACCATCTTCCATAATCTATTGGTGAAACTGCAATTGAATAATAAATAGTGCAACAACTTCGTATTTAGCCTTAAAATTTCTGGTCCTCTTGTTGGTTTTTTGAGATTAGTTGATAGTGAGAGAAAACCTCCCATGGGATACATTTATAAGGCTATGGATAGGGCCAAAGACACCATTGAAAAATCATTTGGATAACGAGAAGGGAGGTACAAGAAAATTTTCAAAATCATTGACAAAAGATGGGAAGTTCAATTGCATCGCCCTTTGTATGCGGCAGGTTATTATTTGAACCCACAATTCTTTTATTCAAACCCAAATATTGATGAAGATGTAGAGATTGCAAATAGTTTGTATGACTGTATAGCAAGATTGGTCCCAGACTCCAAAGAACAAGATAAAATTATCGAGGAGTTATTCTCTTATATGAAAGCTTAGGGCCTCTTTGGTTGCATTTTTGCTATTAGATAGAGAAGCACACGAGCACCACATAAATCATTTATAATTAATATTTTATTTACTAATTTCTTAAGTTATTTGGATAGTAAAGTCAAACTAGTTAATTCAATAGTGAAGCTAAACAAGTCATTTACTAATATTTTAATAGCTGCATGGTGGGAACAATATGACAAATCGACAAAACATCTCCATAAGTTTGCTATAAAGGTTCTAAGCCTCACTTGTAGCGCTTCCAGTTGTGAACTTTGTTATAGATAATTATAAAGTATCTCTAATTAGGTTAATTAACTTTGTTATTGAATATTAAATTCTTAGTTTTTATGCTTACTAGTTAAAGATGAATTTATTGCAGATTCATAACAAGAAAAGAAATATGCTTGATCAAAGAACCTTGAATGATTTAGTTTTAATCAAATACAATAGGGCACTAAGGCAGCGATATGATTCATGTAATACTCTTGACCATATTCTGCTCGATGACATTAATGCAAGTAATGAGTGATTAATAGGAAGGATGAATGATCTTGAAGTACAAGATGATTTGGTATTTGATGATGATTCATTGATATGGGGTGATGTTGCTACTGCTACAGGTATTGGAGAGGGTTGTAGGGAACGATCTAGATCAAGAGCTAATTTCCGTCCAACAATAAAGGATGTAGAAAGCTCCTATTCAAGTCAAGTTCCACTTGTGGATGTTGTCGAGGATGAGGCAGATTATGATGAGACTGAAGAATATCTTGAGAACTATGAATCTTTAAGTGATGATCAAGATATGTTTGTTGATGAGAAGGATGAAATTTAAGTCATTTGGTGTTATCTTCTTAGGAATCGTTCTATATTTTTTCAGATTTTATTTCATTAAACTTATGCATCTATCTATTAAACTTGGTATTTGGTTTAGTTGAATTTTTTTTTTTATCTTTGTGGTATTGTGATCACTAGATTATGGAATTAAGTAATTTACATGGCCTTTTTGTATCTTTTTGAGTATTTTTTTATTCTTCAACTTGCACCTTGCTTCAGTGAGGCTCGCGCCTCGCCTTGAGCCATGCGCCTCAGGCTCCAGAAGGCCTTAGCGTCTTAGTGCGCCTTGAGCCTTTAACAACTATGTCCTAGATGATTGTCGCTCTCTAGTTGATCTTCTTAGTCTAGTGGGTACTAGGACTATAAGTTCTATTGGTACATGCTCTTCTACTTAAAAAGTTTGTCTATTAATATTTGTGTCTTCTTGAGTAACTTCCCTTGTATCTTCCACAATAGGTGTTGGAATTAACTCAAAATCAATTTAATAATCATCGTAAGGTACGAGTTTTTCAACTTATTTAATGTCTTCAATGGTTTGGTCTTCAACAAATAAAACATCTTGACTTCTAACAACTTTCTTGTTGATAGGTACCCACAACCTGTACCCGAATTCATCACGTCCATATCCCAACAAAATGCACTGCTTGATTTTAACATCAAGCCTGATCTCTCATCTTTAGGAATATGCATAAATGCGTTACAGCTAAAAACTTTTAAGTGATTGTAGGAGACATCTTTTCCGGACCACACCTTTTCTGATAAATCCTACTGCAAATGAGTTGAAGGACTAAGGTTGATCAAGTCAACTACGGTTCTCACTACTCCCCCCCCCCCCCCCCCCCTTCTTAAAAAAAAAAGATCTAGGTAACTTTTCTTGTGATAACATACACCTCACTTTTTCAACAATAATACGGTTCATTCTTTCTACGACACCATTCTGCTGGGGTGTCTTTGGAGGAGTTATTTGATGACGAATGCATTGATTTCTGCAATACTCAGTGAAAGGACCAATGTATTCACCACCATTGTCGGTTCTGATACTCTTTAATAATTTTAATGTCTCCCTTTCAACACTGACATGAAATTGTTTAAAAACACCGAACACTTGGTCTTTAGATTTTAAGATGTAAACTGATGTTTGTCTAGAGGAAGTAAAAATAATTGTTAAAAATAGCCTCTTATGACATTGCTAGGTTTTACCCTATGCAAACGCACAT
The DNA here is from genome assembly GCA_963922005.1 of Cornus suecica. NCBI lineage: Eukaryota > Viridiplantae > Streptophyta > Magnoliopsida > Cornales > Cornaceae > Cornus > Cornus suecica. The sequence goes on along the minus strand of OY998241.1, from coordinate 53,734,965 downwards.
ATCAATTATAAAATAGCAACAGCTTGAGTAAGGGATATCGATTCCACATACACTAAGATTGTTCACTTAACAGTTAAAAAACAATGAGTTATATTTCTGAAAAGTTTTTTATTTTGGTGGTCAAATACCAAATTATCTGAATTAACTAAATTATTCTAAAAAGCAAAGTAATTTGGTTCATGATTCAAGAGAGAGAAAAAAAACTAGGGTTTATCGCTCCACAACTAACCATATAATATAGTTTTATCAATGTAACAATTTCAAGAGGGCGATCCATAAACTGTGAATCAGGTCGTACCGCAAATAGCTAAATACGACACCAAAAAAAATTACCATCAACTGAATTGCGACAACCCATCTTATGAATGATCTAATTAGTGCATACCAATTAAATTACTCTAATATACTCCTAATGTATGAAAATAAACTAAAGCATGTCTATATCAACTCGCCAAGGCATGACCTGTGTCAACCTAGGGTTTCAAGTTTATTACCATAATTGTGTAAAAAACAATAAATTAAGCATCCGAGTTTCAGCCCATAGTGAATAATCATGGTTGTGTAAAATACTATACTCATTTCATCTAAAACAAAAATTTAGAGCAAATATAGAATTTTATATCAAGAATAAAAACAATCTCTTATCTACTACAATCATCACAGTATGGTAAACAGTTTCCCCTCGTTACAATTGAAAATAAATAAGAACTACATTACTTGGCTAGGGTTTTTCTAGCAAATCCTAGATACTGAGTTAGTTGGCCATAGAAGATAAAGATTGCATCTTTGGTGTAGAATCGATCTCCATGTCCTTCTTATCTAAATCTCTAGGTTTGAATATGGCTCTCCTTCTCAACAGCAACAATTCTAAATGTAAATGTGAGAGAACTCAATGATCGATCCCCCTCCTTTGATATATAGCTCTGTATTTATAGACTAGCCGAGAAAAACCTTAATGGTTGCCCTTTTCGGTAATTTCACACTAAACCTAATGAAAACCCTAAGTTCTCATATATATGTGTGTATATACATGTATATAGAGGTCTGAAGTCTCAGCCGTATCATGCAATTCAAACGGGGTAAAACAGGCTAAAACCACAGAAAATTGCAAAATTCAACTGTCGCTATGCTTTAAGTGTAGGGTTAAGCGTAGCTTGGAGAGTAGCTTCAAGTGTAAAAATCCACTTTCCAGCCACTTTTTGATTCTTGAAGTGTAGGCTTAGGCGTAGGTATTTTTTTGAAAATAAATTTTCTCCGTAAATGCACGAAAATGACCGCCTTGAACTCACGATACTTTTTGCTTGAATTGACAGCTTTGGGAAATACCGTTTTTGCCCTCCGGGATCCATTTTTGTCTCTAAATGCCTCTTTGACTCTCTTCTTGGATAGAAACGAACATGTACTTGGTTAATTCACCAAAGTTAGTTCTATTTCTTCGTTAAACTCCTGAAACATGCTTAAACACACAACTGACATAAAAATACCAAATAATGGAATGAAAAGACGTAACTATAGTGAGTTAAGGGGTCAAAATGTCTAATATTTGACAGCTATCACACCCCCAAACTTACATATTGCTAGTCCCTTTGCAATAAACTCAGAGAAACTTTCATGTGATGATTTTTAATCTAACTAATCTAACATAATCCCTTGCTTTCGTGAGAGTCGATGATTACAGATAGCCCGTGTAACAAGCCTTTTAAACCCTTATGTTACCCCTAGTGGACGAGTAAAGTGTTATGAGGGTTTCCAGTGATAGTACCCACAAACATCTCAGTTCTCTGTAATCACGCATTCATGAGTTCACACACAAGTTAATTAAGTCATGATACAATGCAAAAGACAATACGGATGCAAATACTCCCACTCACTACCAAACAATAACTATCTCGAGCATTATGTCGTTAATGGTTCCCACTTAAATGAATGACTTCGTTACTTTCTACTCTCAATCCGGATAACCTTCCATGTTTTTATGAACATTCTACTACAGTATTTCAATATCTCTTCTTTTACTTCATTGATCAAACTGTGTCATTTTTTGAAAAGAAACTCATTATTTCCATCATTCCACTTTTATCCCTTTTTTTCTTTCTAAGCTCCGGACTTTCCAGTGAGGATTTTTAAATGCGAACAATGATATTAGTGATACCAAGGTCAGGTTACTCAGATCGAAGAACTAATTTTTGCATATTATTTCTCAAAAATAAATTTTCAACTTTTTCTCTATTTCATCCATAACATTTCCCTTCTCCCCTTTTATTGTGGCAAAATTATGTTTTCAACTACATAGTCAAAGATTAACTATTTTTCCCATAATGAATGTGTGCTTGCATTTATAGGTCAAGGTTGTCTTTCTCGGTTTCAATTTCACTAATTCACTCACCCATGTAAAATTACATCACTTTCACTTCGCTCAATCTAATCATTACTCTCATGAGTGGGAATATCACATCACATAATACTCATGCATCATAAACACGAACTCAATCAAATTGTAATGCAAAACACTCATGGGTGAAAACAAAGAACTTCTCCAAAAATAAAAAAATTCAAACAATTTCATTCCTTGTAACTATATACCCTCACCCCCAAACTTAAATGAGACCATGTCCCCATGGTAAAAAATAATGCATGAGAATGGATATAGTTACCCTTGAAGCTCAATTTTGGATTCAATAGCGAAACACTTGATTTCCTCCCCCAAACTTGATTTGGATCACCTATAGATATACTCAACAAAGCACAAATACCCAATATAATAGCAAGGGAAAATAAATTTCCATCATAGATATCCAAAAATCAACACATATTTTTCAAGGAATTAAAAATTCTCTTTGTTTTTTTTTTTCCGATTTGGCCTTAAGGGCCTACAATCCTATGAATTAAAAATGCAAAGACGTGACCTTAAGGGTCTACCGTCTTTAAAAATAAAATGCACCAAAATCCTAATCCTAAACCTAAACCTTAGTCCTACTCTAGATTCATCATCTCCCTCTTTCATCACTCTTCAGCTTTCTTCAAATATATCCAGAGATCTGCATTATTTTTCAGCTTAACAAAGTTATCCTCCGGATATTGCTTCTGGAATGTCCAACATTCTGCATCCATCTCGTCTAGCCTATCACCCAATTGTTGTGCAATGATCTTTGATATTAGAAACGGGTATGGAAGATAATACTCAAAAACATCTCCACCCATCATCCCTCTACGCACAATTGACATCTCAACCATTATCACCATCGGGATACACAACCAATACCCATGAATCAGGGCATACAACATTTTGAGAATCATGTGTTCCCTTTCACTGGTCCTATTATTTTGTCAAACTTGAGCTGCAATGACACAATCCAACTATAACAGATCCGATTTCAACCACTAATTTTTGCAACTCTTATATATTGGATCAAACATGGCACACAACTCCATAACTATCTCTTCATCTGTATGTGGCCATACAGCAGGGTACTCCTTCAATTTGCCCTTCAAACGTGTCGGACAACCAATTGGTATATTTCATGCATCGATAATACATTTTTCATCTATCACTATAGGAGCACTCCACTCACTCATTTGAGCCTTCATAACCTCAAACCCTGGCGGTCCTGTGATCTTCATATTTGTATAGAATCTTCGAACCAAACCCGGATACACCTTTTCTCCTGTCGGGCTCTCTAAATTTAACATCCTCGTTGCTTAAGGATTTTCCTCCCGGGTGTAGTCAATATGCGGCTCAATTTTACCGGATAAAACTACACTTCAAATTGTAATCTGCACATCATAAACGAGGTTGGTGTGGTTCTCTTTCACTTCCGGCTCATAGCTCATTTATTCGAACTCTCCGCATCTATATATGGTTCTTCAACCTCAATGAACTTCTCCAGTTCAGATTCTATCTCATAATTGCTATCTATACTTGCACCCTCGGGATGGTAAGAAGAAGAAATAGAAAATAAAAACTAGCCATCTTGCGTAAGCTCTTATAGATTATGAATTATGTCTTATCAATGGGTGTATTTATAGCTGGATATCTGAGAATCAAAAAGGAAAAGGATTTGAAGCCCTTGTTTGAATGGTAAAGTGGAAAACAACTAATGATCTAACTCCAACTTGTATTTCCATTCCACTTCCTTGTCGTACTTGGATTACTCTAAAAATTCCTATCTAAATCCTAAATATACCCTAGACTATATCCTAGTACAAGTACAGATACAAACCAGGCCAAAACACCTTACGTTTCAAGCGTAGGGTAGCGTAGGCTTGGCCAGAAAATTAAAAAACAAATCTTGTTCTTTTTTCAATGACACACTTTCGCAATAAATTGATATACCTGTGGTGAACATGCGCACCCCCAAACTTATACGCACACATGTCCTCATAGTGCGATTTAAAACCTCGAAAGAACTCAAAATATCAACACACTCAATGTAAGCGTAAAAATCTCGGGACACATATAACTTGATAAAACTGATCATAAAAACTGTCATTTTATAAAAGAACAAAATATGAAAAATTTAGAGAATGATCATTAAAGCGGTCACAGGAAACACTATCACAATCTATCCGCTTTACGATTGATCTCTCATGTGAAATAACTAAAATAAAGTAAAAATCTAAACTACAACTAAAACTACGCCTCATCATCCGAGGGTGGTGGTGTGGGTGGAAAGTGTACGTCCATGTGCTGCCTCATCATCCTATGGTATAACAGCCTATGATCTCACCGACAGGCCTGTCTCTTCTGAGTGAGCAGCTGTTCTAGCCCCTGCATCCGTGCAATAATAGCATCAAACTGCGCTTGAGATAGTGTAACAGTACCACCTGCAGGGGCTTGTGGCATAACAACATCCTCTTTAGCAGCTGACATCTGTGGTAGATCAACATCATCCTCCGCAACCTGTCCATCCCCGTCCTGTGGGGGAACTTCACTCACATCAGCCTGCCCTGCAGCCTTGGTCTGGGCATCCTGAGCTAGTAGTGGACCAAACCTCGGTCTCTGTGCTAAAATATAGTCATCATGCAATCAGCTCCATCCACCTGACCACATCCCTACTGAATACGGGGAAACATTCTTGAACTTATTTGGCTCACCCGCCTCCATCTCGATCCCGGCATCAAACATCAACTTCATCCCTAGGCAGGGAAACTGGATACAGAATCTACGTTGCCCCACCTTGGTCGCCTTGCGCAAATAAATGTAGTGCACAAATAAGCCCTGCCACAAGATCTGTGGAATAGAGATCCACATTTCGAACTCAAAAGCAAAGTGGAGGGATGGAAATGATGCGTAACATATAGTAATATGGCTATGGGGAAGAATTTGTGAGCGAACTATCACATCCCAAAACCAAAGCATCAGGTGATAGTTCGACTTCTTCATGCAGTTCCTCCGTGTATCAACCCACTCCCCCTCAGTCTATAATATGACAAGGTCTGCAATAGGCGGGAGTACCTCTGGCATAGGCTGGAACTCAGCAGCCAACTCAGGTGGACACTCATTCGGAATACCCCAAGTAATAACAATGGACTGGGGCGTGATCTCAAACTCAATACCTTTGACCACAGTCTGTAGTCACGCCCCCCTACTATAGTGTCGCATGTTGAGCCAGAACTCATGGAACATGTCCTCACATATATATGGGGTGGCCGGGGCAAGAATGGGCAATAAACGACGTGCTCTCAGTCGGCCTATGGTCTATTCGAGTACTGGTTATATCCCCTCAAATACTATTATGAGATAGATCCGCTCCTGCTGATACTTCTTCCGAATTGCCCGCGCTAGAAAATCAGCAACTAAAACTATCGGAGGTACAGGTAGAAAAGTGGTTAAAACACCTAACTCACCCTCCCCTGGTGGCTCAAGTACCCTCTCGTCCTGCTGACTGACATCATCGCCCTAGTCAGCCTCATCAATATGTTATTCCTCCTGAGCACCATGATCACTGTTAGTATCCTCATCCACCTGCTCAGCCTGCAGCTCAAGCACATGGGGTGGTGATGGTGCTCGTGGAGTAACTGGATCAACAATAAGTTGACCATAACTTAAATTAATTTGATGGCCCTGTGTAAACGGCTCTGGCCTCGAAAGAAGATGAAGAGAAGGACGATGGCGTTATATATCGGTGATTCGTGGCACGAATGCTCCGGTGTCTATCAGGTGTAGGGTTAGGAAGTGGTGATCTTAACCTCTGTCTCTCTAATGGATCAGCCGAAATGGCGGCCTGAGCTACTCGTCTCATCGTGCCCTTAACATGTGCCATACCTATAATACGGACTTTTCGAAAAGTAAGCGATAATGTTACGGACACCGAATCAATCTCAAAATGATATCTAAATAAATCTAATATGAAGATTAAATAAGCCCTTGATAGGTGTCAAATATTAGTCATTTTGACCCCTTAACTAACTATTGTTACGTTCTTTCATTCCACTATTTGGTATTTTTATGTTGTTTGCGTGTTAAGACATGTTTCAGGAGTTTAATCAAGAAATATAGCTAACTTCGGTGAATTAACTGAAGAGTGTGTTCTTTTTATCCAAGAGGAGAGTCAAAGAGGTAGTCCGAGACAAAAATGGCTCCTGGAGGGCAAAAACGACATTTTCAGAAGCCGTCATCTTTAATAAAAAGTATCGTGGGTTCAAGTCGGACGTTTTGGCGCATTCACAAAGAAAATTGATTTTCCATAAAAACCCTACACTTGTGCCTATGTTTCCAGTACCAAAACAGAGCTAGAATTAAAAATTATACGCTTGGACCTACACTTGGAGCGTAGCCTCCAAGCGTAAGTGCGGCAACTTTAAGGATTTTTGCATGTTTTTCCTATTTCACCCCGAGCTTAATTGGAAAACGTGCCCACGACTGTAGACCTCTGTATGCATGTATATACACTAATATTTAGGGTTTTGATATGTTTTGAGAGTGAAAAGACTAAAAAGGGTCTCTCTATTCCATTGCCTATATATACAAAACCATACATCTTACAGGAGAAGAAGAGATACATAATTTATTCTCGAGGTTCTCATAGATAGAGGCTGATTGGTTATGTGAGACATTCATTCATTTAGACTTGCTGCTTTTGAGAGCCATATTCAAACCTAGAGATCTGAAAAAGAAGACTATGGAGGGTTATTCTACATCAACGATGCACTCTCCTTCTACCATGAGCAACTAACTCAATATCCAGTGTTTTTTAGCTAAACTATAGCCAAGTAATGTAGTCCTTTTATTGTTTTTAATTATAAACGAGGGGAAACTGTGACCATACTGTGATGATTGTAGTAGTTAAGAGACCGTATTGGTTTTCAATATAAAATTCTATGTTTGTTCTAAATTCTTGTCTTATGGAATAAATATATTATTTTGCACAATTATGATTATTCAATATGGTTGGAACTCGGATGTTTAATCATAGTTTTCTATACAATGGTGGTAATGAAACTTAAAACCCTAGGTTGACACAGGTCGTGCCTTGTCGATTTAATATAGACATGCTTTAGTTTATTTTCATCATTAGGAGTAGATTAAAGTAGCATAATTGACATGTACTAGCTAGGTCAGTCATGAGGCGGGTTGTCGCTATCCGGTTGATGGTACTCCTTTTTGGGGTCGTATTTAGCTATTTGCGATACAACCTGATTCACAGTTATGGATCGCCCTCTTACAGTTGGAACAGTAATGAACTATATTATGCGGTTAGTGGTGGAGTGATGAAAATCCTAGTTTTCTCTCTCATTTGAATCACAACAAATTTACTTGCTTTTTAGATAATTTAGTTAAGATTAGATAATTTGGTCTTCGACCACCCAAAGCAAACAACTTTCAGAAATATAATTCAGTGTTTTTGAATTGTTAAAGTGAACAATCTCAGTCTCTGTGGGATCGATATCCCTTACTCAAGCCGCTTTGCTATTCTACAATTGATACGTGTGCTTGCGTAGGGTAAAACCTAGAGTCGTTGAAGGTGTTATTTTTAACCACATATTTTTACACACCTGGCAGACGCATCAAGTTTTTAGCACCGTTGTCGGGGACTAAGAATTGTTCAATAGCTTTAGTAATTTATTTGCATTGCATTATTGTAACTGTAGCTAAAGTGAGATTTTTTTTTTTTGTGATTGACAGGTACTCTGAAAAGCGTGAAAGGGAAAATCAAAACTTCTAAAGTTGCATCTGGAACTTTTGTGAGTTTTAGTTACCTAGATTTTTACATATTAATTTTTGCTTTAATTTCTGTAATTTAGAAGTAGTTAAGTTAGATTAGATTTTAATTTAGAATTTTTTTAAAAAAATTAAAATAAAAAATAATAATAAATAGTCGTTTGAGTAGCATATGACCGATAGACCGACCCGTTCTAATTTAAGCACTGTGTTAATCAAGTACGATCTGAAGATAAAAAAGACTCTCCGTCATTTACGTCGATCTATTAAAGAGTGTCATCGTCACCAAGAAGAAACAATGAGTGACCACAAACCCGCCCACCGAAGGTACCTGAGACATCATTAAAGGGATATTACGCGCCTGATGCATATGACTCCTATGCAGATTTTCCAAAAGAAGAAGGAGCAAAACACTTCGAGATCAAGACAAGCATGATCAATATGCTTTCAAAATTTTCAGGCCTTAGGATAGAGGACCCATACCAGCACATAAATGATTTTCTAGAGGTAGCCTCTACTGGTAGGTTTGACAATTTTCCTAAAAATGACTTGCGAGTGAGATTATTCCCTTGATCATTGAAAGAGATAGCTAAGAGATGGTACATAAAATTAGCAAAAGAAATAAAAATTGATTGGGAAACCCTTAAGAGAGAATTTATAGAAAAACACTATCCAATAGGAAAAACCTCAGAAACACAAGATGCAATCAAAAGCTTTAGGCAATTGCCTGGAAAACATTTTCATGATGCATGAGAAAGATATAATGAAATTTTGTATAAATGCCCTTGTCATAGGTTTTTCAACCAAGATATTGCTAAAATATTTTACATGAGACTTATAAGACCTTGGTAGACGCGGCCACGCATGGTCAATTTACTTTAAAGCCAGCTAAAGAACTTTTGGATATATTTGATAATATCAGTGAAAACATAATCCAATACCAATCTGTGTTGAGGTCTAGAGGTGGACAACAGGATAGGAGATCCGAAAAATCTTATGTTGTGGATCATGGTAATGTGAGAGATACCATGGCATTCTTTGGAGAGAGATTGGAGAGAATTGATAAATACCTTCAACGAAATCATTCCCCTCATAAAAAGATATATGAAGTCGAAGTTGAGTATTCTCAAATTGTGTATCAGGAGATAATGGTTGCTGATGCCAACGCATCATGAAACTATTCCAATAATGTTCCTTTCACCAATTCATACACCTCTAATGCTATAAATCACCCACTCCTGTCTTACAAATCTACCAATGTGGAAAATCCACCACCAAAATTCCAACAAGGGCACTCATACAATCAATAGCCAAGGTTCACAGAAAGACAACAGTCATACAACCAATAACCGAGGTATACTGAAAGATTGCAGCCATATGGCCAACAACCGAGGTTTCTACAGAGTCAATAATCATTTGACTCCCAGCCGACAATCATGGCTAGAAATTCTCAGTCCAACTACCAACCAAGAACATCTAATAATTCCCAAGCCCTCCAGCCATTTAATAACAACCAAGCTTTACAGACTTCCAATAATTCACAAGCTCCACAACCATTCAATAATTCCCAAGAGCTTCAGCCATTCAATAACAATCAGGTTGTGCAACCCTATAACTACCAAGCCCAGCCACCAAGAAGCCAAACTCCTCTACCCGGTTTCCAGACTAGTCGGCTAGAGCAGGTTATAATGGACATTCATAACAAGTTAGGCATTCATACTCAATCTTTAGCACAACTGCACATGCAGATGGGCCAAATAGCTAATGAGAGAAATGTGAAAGAACCAGGAAAACTGCCAAGTTAACCAATAGTCAACCCTAAGCCACAACAAGCATTGGAGCTTGGATCTTTTGCTAATAATCCTCATGAGTCGGTTCAAGCAATTACGAATCTTAGAAGTGGGAAGGAAATGGAGAATCAAGTTGAGGCAGAGCATGAAAGAAGGTTGTAGAGAAGAAAGGAAGAAGAACAAGAGAAGAGGAATGAAGCTACAAAGAAAGATGTTGAAATAACGCAAAAAGACCAACCATCGGTGGAGGACAATGTTGATGAGACATTACTTGAAGAGACAGAAATAACGCATTATGAGAAGGCAGTGCCATTTCCTCAACATCTTAGAGAGACGACAATGTACGGAAAGATGAAAGAATCTGATATGTTAGATAAATTCCGAAAAATCAAGATCAATTTACTTCTCTTAGATGTAATTTCCCAAATATCACCTTATGCTAAGTTTTTCAAGGATCTTTGCACCCAGAAGTGGAAAACCAGAGGAAAGAATCCAACAAAAATACTCTTGATTGAGCAAGTGAGTTCATTGCTTTTAAATGATACTCCACCTAAGAGGAAAAATCCCGGTGCTCCCACTATTCCATGTGTCATTGGTGACCAGGAAATTGGTAGAACTCTTCTTGACCTAGGTGCAAGTATTAACTTACTTCCTTATTCAGTTTACCAACAGCTAGGGTTGGGTGAGCTCAGTCCCATATCGGTTGTATTGCAATTCGCCGATCGATCAATCAAATAGGCAAGAGGAGTGCTTGAAGATGTCATTGTGCAAGTGGGCAAGTTTTATTTTTAGGTTGACTTTGTAGTCCCGGATACAGAATCTGTCCCTAACGCGAAGAAGCACATTCCAGTAATATTGGGAAGACTATTCTTAGCTACGGAAAATGCATGCATCAATTGCAGAAACGGAGCCATGGATCTCACATTTGGCAATATGAAAGTCATGATGAATGTGTTCGAAGGAAGTCACCATTTGCCTGAATCTGGGGAATTTTTTTAGATTAATGAGTGCGATGAACTGGATGATATTCTATCATATTTTGTAACTCAAATCTTGGAAGGAGACGAGCTAGAGTCATTTATGACTGAAGAAAGGCCAAATGAGGAAGTTGTTGATTGGGAGGCATATTTGAAGCTGCAAAATGAAGAGTTGGATGCAATGGAGACTACATTATACACTCAACCATGGCGGGAGCCAGTTGAACCACTTCCAATAGTTTCAAATACTCCACCAATTCTATCTCTGACTACTCCTCCTGCCTTGGAACTTAAGAAATTGCTTGAAAAGTTGAAGTATGTTTTCTTAGGATCCGATGAGACTCTTCTTGTAATTATATCTTCGAAATTAACAAAACAGTAAGAATTAAGTTTAGTCAAGGTTCTGAGTGAGAATAAAGAGGCAATAGGATGGAGTGTTACTGATTTGAAAGGCATAGACCCCTCGATTTGCATGCATCGTATACACCTTGAGGAGGATGCAAAGCCATTAAGAGAGATACAACGGAGGCTGAATCCTAATATGAAAGAGGTGGTGATGAAAGAAGTGGTAAAATTGCTAGATGCGGGTATCATTTATCCCATCTTTGACAGAACGTAGGTAAGTCCAACTCAGGTGGTGCCGAAGAAGTCGGGCATCACAGTGGTGACAAACTCAACAGGTGAGCTAATTCCACAAGACATGACCACGGGATGATGTGTATATATTGATTACAAAAAGCTCAATCTGAATACCAAGAGAGATTATTTTCCATTACCATTCATTGATCAAATCTTGGAGAGATTAGCCGGACAGAGCTATTATTGCTTTCTGGATGGGTATTCCGGCTACAATCAGGTGGCGATTGACCCTATTGATAAGAAGAAAACCAAATTTACTTGTCCGTATGGCACATTTGCTTATAGACGGATGTCGTTTGGTTTATGTAGTGCGCCAGCAACATTCCAACGGTGTATGATGTCTATATTTTCTAACATCGTAGAGAAATTTTTTGAAGTATTCATGGATGATTTTTCAGTTTTTGGGGAAACCTTTGAAGACTGTTTAAGACATCTAGAAATGGTACTTAAGAGATGCAAGGAGACGAATCTGATCCTAAGTTGGGAAAAGAGCCATTTCATGGTTTAAGAGGGGATAGTACTGGGCCATATTGTATCGAAGCGATGGATAAAGCTTGATAAAGCAAAAGTTGAATTAATTTTAAAACTGCCTCCTTCCACATCTGTTAAACAGATACGCTCTTTTGTGGGCCATGCTGGATTTTACCGAAGGTTCATCAAAGATTTTAGCAAAATCGTCCGGCCACTATGCAACTTATTAGCTAAGGACGCTACCTTTGTTTTTGACAAAAAGTGCCTTCATGCCTTTGAGGAGCAACGTGTTCAACTATCATCAGCCTTATTATTCGTCCACTAGACTGGTCTCTATCATTTGAGCTAATGTATGATGCATCTAACTACGCCATAGGAGCTGTGTTGGGTCAGAGAAAAGAAAAACTGCCATATGTTATTTACTATGTTGGCAGTTGTCTTCGCTTTGGATAAATTCCGATCATATTTATTAGGCACCAAAGTTATCATTTACTCGGATCATGCCGCTCTGAGGCATTTGCTGACAAAGAAAGATTCTAAGCCCTAACTGATTCGGTGGATTCTGTTATTTCAAGAATTCGACCTGGAAATCAAAGATAAGAAGGGTTCAAAAAATATTGCTGCGGATCATTTGTCAAGGATTATTGTTGAGTCCACAAAGGAAATTACCCCTCTCAAGGATTCTTTCTCGGATGAACATCTGTTTAGTGTGGCTATGGTGGAACAAATACTGTGGTATGCTGACATTGTCAATTACAAAGCCATAGGTCGAATTCCAAAAAGGATGGTCTAAGAATGAGAAAGATCGATTCTTTAGCCAAGTAAAATTCTATATCTAGGATAATCCGTGCTTGTACAAGTATTGCTCTAATCAGATTATCAGGAAATGTGTCCCCGAAAGTGATATGCAAAGCATACTTACCTTCTGTCACACACTGGAGTGTGGAGAGCATTTCGGAGCTCAAAAGACAGTCCACAAAGTGCTGCAAAGTGGATTTTACTAGCTGTCCATATTGAAGGATACAGTTGAATTTTACAAACCGTGTCTGCGATGTCAAAAGCTTGGATCCATATCTCGAAGAGACATGATGCCTTTAACCCCGATTCTGATTGTAGAATTGTTTGATGTGTGGGGTATTGATTTCATGGGACCGTTTCCAAAAGCAGATAAGAAGGAGTATATACTTATGGGGGTTGATTATGTTTTAAAATGGGGAAAAGCAATAGCCACCAAACGTGTTGATCATGACATGGTGGAAGAAGTTGTAAAATCCAACATTTTCTCACGATTTGGTATACCGAGAGCTCTGATCAGTGATGGTGGAAGCCATTTTGACAACCAGTTTCATTCCGCTATGTGCGAGAAGTACGGTGTCACTCATAGAATTGGTACGCCATATCACCCCTAATCACAAGGTCAAGTGGAGGTTTCTAATAGGAAGATTAAAAATATTTTGGAAAAAATGATGCGTCCGGATTCGAATGATTTGCCGCGAAGGCTAAATGATGCACTTTGGGCATATAGAACTGCATTTAAGACACCAATTAGTATGTTTCCATATCGTCTTGTGTATGGTAAACTGTGCCATCTCCCTATAGAGCTGGAACACCAACCATATTGGGTTGTTCGAAGATTGAATTTCGATATAAAGAAAGCCGGTGCACAACAGAAACTCCAATTGCAAAAGCTTGAGGAGTTGAGAAATGATGCATATGAAAATTCTCGGATTTATAAAGCTCGAACAAAAACATTCCATGATAAGCACATCAGGAAGAAAGTTTTTGAGCCTGGCCAAAAGGTTTGGCTGTTTAATTCGAGACTCAAGTTATTTTCTGGTAAGCTTCAGCCAAAATGGGATGGGCCATACAAGATTACAAAGGTTTTCCCCCATGGAGTACTGGAGCTCGATGATCCTGACACTGGAAAGACGTTTGTCGTGAATGGGCAGAGATTGAAGCATTATATAGAGGTTCGATCAGTTGAGTGTGTGGTAAAAATGATCGATTTGACTGAACCACCACCCAAACTGGATAAGCGTGATCCTGAGTATTGAGAGGCGTAAATTTCATACCAATGACATTAAACATTGGTACTAGGTAAAGAAGAGTAACTTTGATGCCTACTTTATATCTGTAGACGGTAATTTAGTTACTTCGTCATTTAGGATCGAGTTCGTAAAATCGAGTTGCGAGGCCATTATCGTTAGAGTAAGGAGGGTAAATGGGGCCTACGAATCATTTAATAAGTGTGGAGTTAAAGATGGGATGAGATGATGAAGAAGAGAGTAAAGTTCAGAATTTGGGCCAGGGGCTTACGCTTCAAGCGTAGCTGCGCAGGCCTGTTATAAACAGGCCGCGACAGTGTTCCCTCTCATTCTCCATTCAAACTCTACTTTCTCTCTAAATTCTCCACCATTCTTCGAGAGGTTTGATCCTAACATTTACCCATTCAATTCCTCATCATTCATTGCCAATGAATCGTCAGATTAGTTGGTGGTTCGACCGGATTCGCGTGAAGAACATAAAAAGTCACTGAAACTCAATTTTTGGAAATCCATTGTTTCTCTTGATTCAGTGAGTTTTGTTCCATCATTTTGATTTCATATGACTTATTTAATTATTCTAAACTAGTATTGATGAACGAGCCCGATTAAAATCATGTTTTGATCCATTTTTTAAAAGTTGAGTTTTTCGACTTCGAAATCGGATTGAATATTGAATTTTTTGGATGACGGCTTGTTTAATCATCATATTGGATATATTTAGATATATTTTGAGTTTGATTCGGTGTCCGGTTCATTATTGCTTACTTTTCGAAAATTCGCTATTGTAGGCATGACACAGACCAAGATATTGGTGAGACGAGCGGCTCAGGCTGCCATTGCGGTTGATCCACCAGTATGATAGAGGTCGAGGTCATCATCACCTACACCATCACATGTCTACCACCGTAGCACGCACGCCAGGTGGCCACAATATGTCGATTTGGCATCCTCGCCTTCCTTGTCATTTGAGGCAGAGGAGCTCGAGAGCTCGACACAGGGGCGCAACATCTTATTACCACATGGTTGCTTGGTGGTTGAGCCAGTGGTTCCATGGGCACCATCATCGTCGCCTATGCTAAAACAGCAGGTCGAGCAGATGGATGAGGATATAGAGGGTGATTATGCTCAACAAGGGGATGACGCCGATGAGGGCGATGATGATGATAAGGTTGATGAGATGGTGTCAGAGCCACCAATAGAGGGTGATCCCGGAGTTTTAACTACATTTTTCCCGGTACCCCAGACATCATCAGTTGAGCGTTTACTAGACCGGGCTCTCTGGAAGGGCTATCAGCAAGAGAGGACATATATGTTAAGGATATTTGAGGCAGTTCCAGCCTGGACAATTGGCCGATTAAGGGCCCGACTTCTTTTACCTATTCTAGCCCCGACTACCCCGCACATTTGCGAGGATATGATTCGGGAGTTTTGGCTGCACATACGCCACTTCAGCAGGGGGAAGAGACTACTGACTGTGGTCTGAGGTACAGAGATAGAGATTACCCCCAGACAATTGCTGAGGCATGGGGTATTCTAGACGAGTGTCCACCCGATTTGGCTGCTGAGTTTTCGCCTATGCCCGAGGCACTTCCGTCTATTTCTGAGCTGGTTACACTTCAGATTACCGGGCAGTGGGCCGATGAGCATCGGGACTGCACAAAGAACATGGATTATCACCCTATGATATGGTTCTGAGATGTGATAGTTCGATCTCAGATTCTGCCACACAGCCACACTATTATGTGCTATGCACCATTCCCATCTCTCCACTACGCATTTGAGTTCGAGAGGTGGATTTCTATTCCACAGATTTTATGGGGAAGCCTATACACACACTACGTTCATCTGTGTAAGGTGTCCAAGGTTAAGCTGCGTAGATTTCAGATTCAATTCCCGTGCCTGGTGATGAAGATTATGATGGATGCCGAGATCGAGATAGATGTGGCTAAGCACAATAGATATAGGGATGGTACTCCGTACGCTAGAGGGATGTGGACGAGTGTCTGGACTAGGGTGCGTGCAGATGATATTATGCGATGCTGACCAATGTTCAGTGTAGTACATGCACCAGATGCACATGCGCATGCTCAGGTTGATGAGGTGGGCCAGGATGATGCCGGTATTGCTCAGAGGCTGAGATGCCACTAATGTCAACTGCTGCTGAGGAGGTTGTGATACCATAGGCACCTGCGAGTGGTACTGTTACTCTATCCCAGGTTCAGTTTGACTCTATTATAGCACAAATGCAAGGGCTAGAGCAGAGTTTGGCAGAGGAGAGAAATGCACAACAACATGAGACAGTGCACAGACGGAGGGATCAGAGGCAATTATTTCATAGATTTAACTGTATGTACCATTATGTGGGTGTGCCGATTCCACCTACACCACTGCCTTCTTATGATGAGTCTTAGCTTAGTTTTAATTAGGTTTTTGTTATATTTTTTTTTTATTTCATTTTTTTTTTACACATTAGAGATAAATTGTCAAGCGGATAGTTTCGTATATGGATTGATATGGCCGCTTGAACGATTATCTTCTAAATGTTTTTGATATTTTCATAGTTTATAAAATTATATTTTTGATTATTTAATCAAGTTGTTTGATGTATTTCCGAAATTTTACGCTTATTCTATGTTGCGGATAGCTTGAATTCTTTCAAAATCTTTTATCGCACTATGCAGATATTTGTGCGTTTAAGTTTGGGGGTGTATCTGTAGTGGTTTAATCAGAGAATTGTGATTTGGAAAAAAAAAAAAATTCAGGCCCAAGCCTACGCTTGAAGCATAGGTTTCAGCGAGGGAGTTTTGAAATTTTGAAAATTTTGATCCGTTTTCGGGGTGTTTTGGCCTGATATGTATTTGTACTTGTATTAAGATTTGTTTAAGTTAATTTTAGGATTTTGTGTATAAATTTTGTTGAATTTTTAGAGTAATCCTAATCTGACAAGGAGACGGAATGCAAATACAAGTTGGAGTTGGATTAGTTATTACTTCCCCTTTCCTAGTCAGTTAAGGTCTTTAAATCCTTTTTCTCTTATAATTCTACTCCATCCATCTATCAATAAATCCATAGGGTAGACACAACTCACAACTCACAATTCTCAAGGAGTGAGCATTAGATTAGGTATTCTTCTTCTACTTTTCTTTTATTCTTTCTATTTCGAGGAGGGTTAGTATGGATAATGCTAATGAATATTATTCTGACCCGGAGGAATTCATAGAAGGTATGGAACCATATGTGGAGATGAAGAGCACAAATGAAGGAGCTACGAGTCGGAATGGAAGTCGAACCACACCAAAATCATTTTTGCAGTGTCGGTTGTAATTTGAAGAGATATTTTATCTGGAGAGGATGAATCAAGTATTAGTTGCGCCCGAAAGGAAAATCCTTAGAGAACGAGGATTGAAGAGTTTAAAAAAATCGGCGGGTGAAAAGGTGTATCCGGGCTTGGTCCAAAAATTCTATGAAAATATGACAATTTTTTGGACCGCCAGGATTTGAGGTGATAAAGGCTAAAATGACTCAGTGAAGTGCTCCTGTTGTGATTGGAAAAAGAAGGATTACTGATGCATGGAATATACCAATTGGTACTCCGGTAAACTTACAAGGAATATTGAAGGAACATCCTATAGTATGCCCACATAAGCATGAGGAGATGGTTCGAGAATTGTGTGCAGTATCATATCCGAGAGATAGGATGTGTGCTAATTGGTGGTTAAAGTCGGATCTATTTTATTTGGATTGTGTCGTTACAACTCAACTTTAGCCTAATAATCGAATTAGTGTAGGGGATCGCGTTATGCTTAGAACTTTGTATGCCTTAACTCATGGGTATAAAGTGTGTCTTCCAACATTGATTATGGCTGAGATGTCAATTGCCCGAGCAATTGTGAGTAGAGAATGGGTGGGGGCCGATAAATTTGAATATTATCTTCCATACCCGTTTCAGATATCAAAGATCATTGCTGAGCAGTTGGGTGATAGGATGAAGGAGTTGGATAAGATACGGTGGACGATTATGAAAATATATCCGGAGGAAGATTTAGAGAAGTTGAAAGAGACTACAGACTGCCGAATATGGTTGAAGAGTGTCGTGTCAAGTGATGAAGAATAAGAGGAAGATTAGGGACTAGGATTTAGGTTTAGGATATTTAGGTTATTTTATTTGTAGGGACGGTAGACCCTTAAGACCATGTCTTTGTTTCTTTTATTTTTATTTTATTCTAGGATTATAGGCCCTTAAGGCCAAATCAAAATTTCTTTTTCTATTATTATTTTTGAAAAAATAAATAAATAAAAGAGAATCTTTGATTCCTTGAAAACATGTGTCAATTTCTTGATATTTATGATGAAATTTCTTTTTCTTTGTTATGATTGGGTATTTGTGTTTTGTTGATTATATCTACAGGTAATCCAAATCAAGTTTGGGGGAAGGGAATTCATGTTTTGCTTTGGAATCCAAAATTGAGCTTCAAGGATAACTATATATGTTCTCCTATTTTATTTTTGACCATGAGGACATGGTTTTATTTAAGTTTGAGGGTGAGGGTATAGTATTACAAGGAATAAAAAAAAATTGGGAATTTGTTTTTTGTTTTCACGCATAAATATTTTGCATTACAGTTTGATTGAGGTTTTGTATATAATGCATGAGTGGTATGTAATTTGATATTCTCATTCATGAGAGTAATGACTAGATTGAGTTAGTGAAGTGATGTGGTTTTACATGGGTGAGTGAATAAGTGAAATTGAAATTAAGAAGGACGAATTTGACCTATAAGCACAAACACACATTCACTATGAGAAATAGGTTGATTTTGACTATGTAGTTAAAAAATAATTTTTCCGTAATAAAAGGGGAGATGGGGAGATGTTTTGCAGAAAGACCTAAAAAGTAGCGAAATCATTCACTTTAGTGGGAACCATTCATGACATGAAGCTCAATATAATTTTTGTTTAGTAGTGAGTGGGAGTATTTGCATCCATGTTATCTTTTGCATTGTATAATGATTTAATTAAATTTGTGTGTGAATTCATGACTGCGTGATTATAGAGAACTGGAATGTTTGTAGGTACCATCACTAGAAACCTTCACGAGACTTCACTCGTCCACTAGGGGAAACCTAGGGGTTTAAAAGGTTTATTACACGTGCTAAGTGTCATCGTCGACCCTCACGAAAGCAAGGGATTAGGTTAGAGTAGGTAGAGTAAAAAGATCATCACAAGAAAAGTTTTCTTAGTTTATTACTAAGGGACTAGCAATATATAAGTTTGGGAATGTGTGATAGGTGTCAAAGATTAGTCATTTTGACCATTTAACTCACTATTGTTACGTTCTTTCATTTTATTATTTGGTATTTTTATGTTGTCTGCGTGTTAAGACATGTTTCAGGAGCTTAATAAAGAAATGGAGCTAAATTCGGTGAATTAACTGAAGAGCGTTTTCTTTTTATCAAAGAGGAGAGTCAAAGAGGTAGTCCGAGACAAAAATGGCTCCCGGAGGGCAAAAATTACATTTTCAGAAGCTGTCATCTTAAGTAAAAAGTATCATGGGTTCGAGACGGATGTTTTGACGCATTCACGGAGAAACGAGGTTTTCCATAAAAACCCTACGCTTGTGCCTACGCTTCCAGTACCAAAAAGTGGCTAGAATTGCAAAATCTACGCTTGGACGTACGCTTGGAGCGTAGGCCAACTATGCTTGAAGCGTAGCCTCCAAGCGTAAGCACGACAACTTTAAGGATTTATGCGTGATTTTTCCTAATTAACCCCAGGCTTAATTGGAAGACATGCCCACGGCTCCAGACCTTTGTATACATGTATATACACTTATATTTAGGGTTTTGATGTGTTTTGAGAATGAAAAGACTAAAATGGGCCTCTTTATGCCATTGCCTATATATACAAGACCATACATCGTGAGAAGAGGAGATACATAAAATATTCTCGAGGTTCTGATAGATAAAGGCTGGTTGGTTCTGTGGGACGTTCACTCAAGAGGTTCATTCATTCAGACTTGCTGTTGTTGAGAGCCATATTCAAACCTAGAGATCCGAAAAACAAGACTATGGAGGGCTATTCTACATCAACGATGCAGTCTCCTTCTACCATGAGCAACTAACTCGGTATCTAGTATTTTCTAGCAAAACCCTAGCCAAGTAATGTAGTCATTTTATTGTTTTTAACTGTAAATGAGGGGAAACTGTGACCATACTATGATGATTGTAGTAGTTAAGAGACCGTACTGATTTGCAATATAAAATTCTATGTTTGTTCAAAATTCTTGTCTTAGATGGAATAAATATATTATTTTGCACAATTATGATTATTCAATATGGGTTGGAACTCGGATGTTTAATCATGGTTTTCTATACAATGGTGGTAATTATTAGTCACTAATTAGCCCTAGAGGGGGGGGGGGGGGGGTGAATAGGGTGTTCAAAAATAATTCTACTCCTTTTCGAAATTGGAACAATATATATATATATATATATTCAATACACAATTTCTTTAATAGTCAAGTGAATAAATTCAATTCCATTTATCTAACAACTAATCACAAGACTAATTAGCATACAAGATATTCAATTAAATATAGCATGCTAATTAATGAAATAAAGAGAGAGAGAGAGAGAGAGAGATTGACACCGTCATTTTTCGAGGTTCGGTAACTCCTACTCCTCGGCTCAAGAACCCCTTCTTGAGACTTTTCCCGATCCTTTCACTATGGCCCTTCCTTCACAGGTGGAATGGCAAACCTTTATAATCACAAGCCTCTCGAGATTGTCTCTCAATCAAGAGAACAATCCTCTCTTGAACAAACAATGGACTTCACTTGTCCGAGATTAAAAATTTGTATGTAATCAATAAAATCACTCAAGAACAAAAACACTCAAAACCCAAAGGTTTTTATGGAAGATAAATCAATATAAGCTCAAGTGTATTTGGTGATTTTGAATAACTCTAGAAATATATTCTCAAAGGATATATCAATGAATAATCTTTAGAGAATAAGAAGAGAAACTAGAGTTTTTTATTTTCAAAATTTTTGCAGAAAATCAGATTTTTGCTTATTGCCTTCAATGGATTTTGCAGAAAGCTTTCTGTAGAAGATGAAGACTTCTTTTGCTATTTGATTCAACTCTCTTGATCTTCAATAAACTCATCTTATTCTATATATAGAATTTTATTAGGGTTAAGACATTGAGTATTGAATTATTAGAGTCAAGAGCCGCTTGAAAACCATTAAGCACGATCCTTAAAACATGAAAAATGTTTTCTGATAAAACTGCAAGTTTTAAGGTACAACTAGTCGACTACAATGCTTCATCTAGTCGACTAGATTGAGTTCTAGTCGACTACATTGATTCATCTAGTCAACTAGAATGAGTTCTAGTCGACTACTTCTTGTAGTCTAGTCGACTCAAAGTTCTTTTAATCGACTGCTTTGATGTGGATGAAAAGCCTGAAGCTACTGATTGTTTTAGTCGACTATTTGGAAATACACAGGGTGATTCTAGTCGACTACAACTTGAAAAACATTTGATAAAAATATTTTTCTCTCCGTTTAACTTCGGTAAAGCGTTTTTCATTCCATTTAAGTTCGGTTCATTTTATACTTGAGCTTATACGATAATATCAACGCATAAAATTACCTTGTTACAATGATCGCTCCTCGACCTATCTACCCTGAGTCTTGAGTCTTCAACTTTTGCCTTTGCCGTTGAATTAATTGATTTTCCATTTGCGCTTCAATTTCTTTCATAGCTTTTCGCTTTAAATCAAGCTTTCTTTTCGAGCTTGCTTTTCGAGTTGTTTTCTTTCCGAGTTTGATTTCAGAGTCGTTCACCTGTCTTTTGCTGAAAATATAAACTTGATAATTCATTAGTATCAAACACTCTTCAATGGTTTGTTATCATCAATTTTGGAATTGTTTGCCGAAAGTAAATTTCAAAGCCAACAATAATGAAACTTGAAACCCTAGGTTGACACAGGCCATGCCTTGGCGATTTAATATAGACATGCTTTAGTTTATTTTCATCATTAGGAGTAGATTAGAGTAGCATGTACTAGTTAGGTCAGTCATGAGACGGGTTGTCGCGATCGGTTGATGGTACTCCTTTTTGGGGTCATATTTAGCTATCTGCGATGCGACCTAATTCACAGTTATGGATCGCCCTCTTACAGTTGGAACAGTAATGAACTATATTATGCAACTAGTGGTGGAGTGATGAAAATCCTAGTTTTCTCTCTCATTTGAATCACAACCAATTTACTTGCTTTTTAGATAATTTAGTTAAGATTAGATAATTTGGTCTTCCGACCACCCAAAGAAAACAAATTTCAGAAATATAATTCAGTGTTTTTGAATTGTTAAAGTGAACAATCTCAGTCTCTGTGGGATCGATATCCCTTACTCAAGCCGCTTTACTATTCTGCAATTGATATGTGCGCTTGCGTAGGGTAAAACCTAGAGTCGTTAAGGTTTTATTTTTAACTACATTTTTACACACCTGACAGATGTATCAGCCCTTAACTCAAAAATTCAATATTCAATCCGTATCCGAAGCTGGAAATCTCAACTCTTTGAAAATGGATTAAAACATTATTTTGATCGAACTCGTTCATTAATACTAGTTTAGAATAGTGAAATAAGTCATTTGAAATCAAAATAATGAAACAAAACTCACCGAATCGAGAGAAACGATGATTTTCCCAAAATTGAGATTCGGAGACTTTTCGAGTTCTTCACGAGAATCTGGACAAATCACCAACTAATCTGATGATCCACCACCAAGGAATGATGAGAAATAGGACGAGTAAACGGTATAAACAAATCTCGGGGTCGAATTGTGGAGAAACGAGGGAAAAAGGGGATTTTGAAATGAAGATGGTGGGAATGGCCTGTACGGGCTTGTTTTATAACAGTCCCGTCTCTATGCTTTAAGCGTAGATGGGCCTACGCTTTAAGCATAGGCTACTTTGGCCCAAGAGTTTTTAAAACTCCAATTTTCCGTCCTTTGTCGATCTATGCAATCTCAATGCTCTCCATACACTCTTATATACCCCTCTTGACTAAATTAACCCTTATTTTGCACAAAATTACCTCTCTTTGGACAAAATTACCCCTCTCGAGATGACGACAGTTTTATGACTCGATCTTACAAAAACCGATCTAAACTAATATCAACAAGTACAAACTAGGATCAAAAGCTACTCTTAATCACCTAGTACCAATGTTTAACGTCATTGGCGCGAGGTTGCCAACTTTCAGTAATCAGACTCAAGCTTGTCCAACTCGTGTGTCAGATCAGTCAAATCCATAGTCTCCACAACACACTCAACTGGCTGGACATCAATGTAGTGTTTCAATTGCTGACCATTCACTACAAATTTATATCCGGTGTTTGAATCATTAAGCTCTACTGCTTTATGGGGGAAAACCTTCATGATCTCATACGACCCATCCCATCTCGATTGAAGCTTCCCAGGAAATAGCTTGAGTCTCGAATTAAATGGCCAAAATTTCCGGCCTTGCTCAATGACTTTTTCTTGAATGTATTTATCATGAAACACTTTCATCCGAGCCTTGTAAATCCGAGAATCTCATAAGCATTATTTCTCAACTCCTCAAGCTCTTGAAGTTGGAGTTTCCGTTGAGCACCAGATTTCTTTATATCAAAGTTCAACCTTTGAACTGCCCCATATGCTCAATGTTCTAGCTCAACAGGGAAATGACACACCTGACCATAAATAAGATGGTACGGTGTCATACCAATCGACGTCTTATATGTTATAGTGCATCGTTTAACCTTTGTGGCCAATCCTTTAAATTCGGGCGCACTGTTTTCTCTATGATATTATTTACTTCCATGTTCGAAACCTCCACTTGTCCCTGTGACCAATCCTATGATTGACGCCGTACTTTCGACACAAACCACCGAGAAAACGGTTATCAAAGTGTTTTCCGCCGTCACTGATTATCACTCATTGCATACCAAATCTTGCGAAAATATTCGAGTTCATGAATTCCTCTAATGTCTCAGGATTAACATGTATGGTAGCTATCGCTTCTTCCCAATTCAAGACGTAGTCGACCCCCACCAGTATATACTCCTTGTCTGCTTTTAGAAATGGTCTCATAAAGTCTATTCCCCATACATCAAACAATTCTACGATCAGAATCAGGGTTAGAGGCATCATGTCGTGTCGAGATATAGATCCCAACTTTTGGCATCACAAACATGTTTTACAATACTCGAAAGCATCTTTGAATATGGTACCTTGTGAGCTGTCTTCTAAGCTCTGAAATACCCTCAACACTCTATGGTGTGACAAAACGTCAATATGCTCTGAACCTCATTCTCTGGGACACATTTTTGAATAATCTGATCCGAGCAATACGTGTACAATCACGGATTGTCCCAGATATAAAATTTGACATGGCTGAAGAATCGATCTTTTTCATTCTTAGATCATTCTTTTGGAATTTGACCCGTGGCTTTATAATTGACAATATCAGCATACCACGATATATGTTCCATAACAGCCACATTGAACAGATGTTCATCCGGGAATGAATCCTTAAGAGGAGTAGTTTCCTTTATAGATTCAACAACGATCCTAGACAAATGACCAGCAACTACATTCTCTTCTTGTCTTTAATTTCCAAATCGAATTCTTGCAACAACAGAATTCATTGAATTAGTTTAGGTTTAGAGTCCTTCTTAGTAAGCAAATGCCTCAATGCAACATGATCCAAATAAATAACAACCTTGGTGCCCAATAGATATGATTTAAATTTATCCAAGGCGAAAACAACTACCAGCAATTCCTTCTCGGTTGTTGTGTAGTTCATCTGAGCATCATTCAGAGTCCTACTGGCATAGTATATCACATATGGTATCTTGTCCTTTCTCTAACCCAATACAACTCTGATGGCATAATTGGAAGCGTCACACATGAGCTCAAATGGTAGAGACCAGTCTGGCAGATGAATAATCGGGGCTGTTGAAAGTTGAGTACGCAGCTCCTTAAATATATAAAGACACTCTTCATCAAAGATGAAGGTCGCATCCTTATCTAGTAAGTTTCATAACGGCCGGGCGATTTTGCTAAAATCTTTAATAAATCTTCTTTAAAACCCGGCATGACCTAGAAAATAGCATATCTGTTTAACAGATATGGGAGGAGGAAATTTTGAAATTAATTCAACTTTTGCTTTATCAACCTCTATCCCTCACTTCGATATAGTATGGCCCAGTACTATCCCCTCTTGAACCATGAAATGGCTCTTTTCCCAACTCAGAATTAAATTCGTCTCTTTGCATATTTTAAGCACCAGTGCTAGATGTTTCAAACAGTCTTCAAAAGTTTCCCCAAAAACTGAGAAGTCATCCATGAACACTTTAATAAATTTCTCTAACATGTCAGAGAAGATAGACATCATACACTATTGGAATGTTGCAGGCGCATTACACAAACCAAAAGGCATCCGTCTATAAGCAAATGTGTTATACGGATAAGTGAAAGTGGTTTTCTCCTTATCAGTAGGATCAATTGCCACTTGGTTATAGCCAGAGTATCCATCCAAAAAGAAGTAATAGTTTTGCCCAGCTAATATTTACAAGATTTGATCAATAAATGGTAAAGGGAAATGATCCTTCCTGGTGTTTGAGTTGAGCTTCCTGTAGTCATTGCACACACGCCACCCTGTGGTCGTGCGTTCTGGAATTAGCTCACCCTTTGAGTTTGGTACAATAGTGATGCCTAACTTCTTTGACACCACTTGTGTTGGGCTCACCCATGTGCTATCAGAGATGGGATAAATAATACCCGCATCTAGCAACTTCACCACCTCTTTCATTACCACCTCCTTCATATTATGATTATGTCTTCATTGCATTTCTCTTGATGGTTTTGCATCCTCCTCAAGATATATGCGATGCATGCAAATCGATGGATATATGTCTTTCAAATCAACAACAGTCCATCCTATTGCCTTTTTTTTCTGACTCAAGACCTTAATCAAACTTGATTCATGTTCTTTTGCCAGTTTTGATGATATAATCACAGAAAGAGTCTCGTCTGGTCTTAAGAAAACATACTTTAATTTCTCGGGAAATTCCTTAAGTTCCAAGGTAGGAGGAACTGTTAGAGATGGAATCGGTGGAGTACTCGAGACTATAGGAAGTGGTTCAATCGGCTCTCGTCATGGTTGAGTGTATAAATCTATCTCGATTTCAGATTTTTCTTCATCAGGTAATTTCAACTATGCATCCCAATCATCAACTTCTTCATTAAACCACTCTCTAGTAATAAATGACTCTAGCTCATCTTTCTCCAGAATTTGAGTCACAAAATCTTCTACGATGTCATCAAGCTCATCACACTCATTAATCTTGAAGCAATCTCCTAATTCAGGTAATCGATGACTCCCTTCGAAGACATTCATCTGTACTTTTATATTTCCAAAGGTCAGATCCATGGCACTGGTTCTGCAGTTGATACATGTATTTGTCGTAGCCAAGAATGGTTTTCCCAAGATTACCAGAATGTGTTTCTTCGAGTCAGGGACAGGTTCTATATCTAGAACTACAAAATCTACTAGAAAGTAGAACTTGCCCACCTGAACAATGAAGTCTTCTAGGATTCCTCTTGCTTGCTTGATTGACCGATCAACAAATTGAAGCATGATCGCAGTGGGACTAAGCTCACCCAACCCTAGTTATTGGTAGACTGAATAAGGAAGTAAGTTAATACTCGCACATAGGTCAAGAAGAGCTCTACCAATTTCATGGTCACCAATGACACATGGAATAGTGGGAGCACCTGGATCTTTCCTCTTAGGTGGTGTATCGCTCAAAAGCAATGAACTGACTTGCTCAGTCAATAGTATTTTCTTTGGATACTTTGCTCTACTCTTTCGCTTTTGTGCGCAGATGTCCTTGAAAAGCTTAGCATAAGGTGGTATCTGGGCAATAACATCTAAGAGAGGTAAATTGATTTTAATTTGCCAGAATGTTTCCAACATATCAGATTCTTTAAGCTTCCCATACTTGGCCGGCTCTCTAAAACATTGAGGGAATGGCGCTGGCTCCTCGTAACTTCCCTTTTATGGCTCTTCGAGTAGTCTATGATCGACATTATCATCCACTGGTGGTTGGTCCTTCTGAACTCTTTCAGCCTCTTTTCTTCGCTTTTCTTCAGCTTCCTTTCTTTGTGCTCATTCCGCTTCTTTTCTTTTATGTAACCTCTCTTCATGTTCATCCTCAACTCTACTCTCCACTTCCCTTCCACTTCTCAGAGTCGTGATTTCTTGAACCGACTCATGAGGTTCATTAGTGAATGATCCAAGCTTCAATGCTTGTTGTGGCTTTGGGTTGACTATCGGCTGACTCGGAAATTTTCATGGTTCTCTTACATTCCTCTAATTAGCCATTTAGCCCATATGGATGTGTAGTTTTGCCAATGTTTGAGTATGAAGACCTAACATGTTATGAATATCCATTATGGTCTGTTCTAGCCTACTAATCTGGAAACCGGGTGGAGGAGTTTGGCTTCTTGGAGGCTGGTTCTGGTGGTTATATGGTTGCACAGCCTAATTATTATTGAATGGATGGAGAGCTTGGGAATTATTAGATGGCTATCTGGGTTGGTAATTTGACTGAGAATTTTGAGCCATGATTGTTGATTGGGAGTCGAATGATTGTTGACTCTGTTGAAACCTCAGCTGTGGATTATATGACTGTTGTCTCTCAATGAACCTTGGTTGTTGGTTAGATGATTGTCCTTGTTGGAACCTTGGTTGTGGGTTCTCCACATTTGTAGATTTATAGGACAGAAGAGGGTAATTTTTGGCATTTGAGGTGTATGAATTAGTGAAACGAGCTTTATTTGAATAGTTTCATGATGCATTGGCATCGACAACCAATATGTCCTGACACTTATTTTGAGAATACTCAGCTTCTACTTTAAACATCTTTCTCCGGGGGGAATGACTTCGCTGAAGGAACTTATCAATTCTCTTTAATTACTCTCCTATCAATGCCATTGTATCTCTCACATCATCATGATCTACGACATAAGCTTTCTCAGATCTTCTATCTTGTCCACCTCTAGACCTCAACTCAGATTCATATTGAATTGTGTTCTCACTAATATTATCAAACATCTCTAAAAGTTTTTTTGCCGGCCTAAGGATGAATTGACCTTGTGTTGATGCATCTATCAAAGTCTTATGTGCATCTCCAAGTCCTATGTAAATTATTTTGGCTATATCCTGTTCAAAAAATCTATGGTGGGGACACTTATACAAAATTTCATTATATCTCTCCCATGTGTCATGAAAATGCTCACCGGGAAATTTCCTAAATCTTTTGATCACATATTGTGCTTCTAAGGTCTTTCCTATGGGATAATGCTTTTCTATGAATTCTTTTTTAAGGGCTTCCCAATCAATTTTAATCGCTTTATCAAATTTGATATACCATCTCTTGGCTCTCTCCTTCAACGACCATGGAAATAATTGCACTCACAAGTCATTTTTGGACAAATTATCATACCTAACAGTAGAGGGTACCTCTAAGAAATCGTTTATGTGTTGGTATGAGTCCTCAATTCTAAGTCCAAAAAATTTAGGAAGCATATTAATAACCCTTGTCTTGATTTCAAAGTGATTTGCACCTTATTCTTCTGGAAAATCAGTATAGGAATCATACGCATAAGCCGCGTAATGTCCTTTTAGGGACATCTCTGGTACCCTCAGTTGGTTGGCTCTTTGGTCACACATCGTTTCTTCTTCAATAATTTGACTGGTGCCTTCCTCTGACTGACAATGATGCTCTTCAATAGCTCGATGAAAACGATGGAGAGTCTTTTCGATCTCAGGATCGTACTTGACTAACTCAGTGCTAGGATTAGAACGAGTCAATCTATCGGTCATACGCTACACTAACGACTATTTTTTTCTTTTTGAAATTGGTTGAAATAAAAATTAACTAAATTAACTACTTCTAAATTACTTTAACTATAAATAGAAAATAAAGCTATAATTAAATGCAAAAATCAAGGTAACACTAAAACTCATAAAAGTTCCAGACGCAACTTTAGAAGCTCCGCTTTATCCTTTAATGCTCTTCAGAGTACCTGTTAATCACACAAAAATCTAACTTTAACTACAACTACAATAACGTAATGTAAATAAACTACTAAAGCTATTGAATAATGCTTAGTCCCCAGCAACGGCGCCAAAAACTTGATGTCTGTCAAGAAAAAGTAAAAATAATTGTTAAAAACAGCCTCTTATGACAGCATTATGTTTTACCCTACGCAAGCGCACATATCAACTATAGAATAGCAACAACTTGAGTAAGGGATATCGATCCCACAGAGACTAAGATTGTTCACTTTAACAGTTCAAAAACAATAAGTTATATTTCTAAAAAGTTGTTTGTTTTGGTGGTCGAAGACCAAATTATCTTAATTAACTAAATTATTCTAAAAAGTAAAGTAAATTGGTTTGTGATTCAAGAGAGAGAAAACTTGGGTTTTCATTGCTCCACCACTAACCGCATAATATAGTTCTATCAATGTAACAATTGCAAGAGGGCGATCCATAAACTATGAATTAGGTCGTACCACAAATAGCTAAATACGACCCCAAAAAAGATTACCATTAACCGGATTGCGACAAGTCATCTCATGACTGACCTGATTAGTGCATGCCAATTAAATTACTCTAATCTATTCCTAATACATGAAAATAAACTAAAGCATGTCTATATCAACCCGCCAAGGCATGGCCTGTGTCAACCTAGGGTTTCAAGTTTTATTACCACCATTGTGCAGAAAACCATAAATTAAGCATTTGAGTTCCAGCCCATAGTGAATAATCATGGTTCTATAAAATACTATATTTATTCCATCTAAGACAAGAATTTAGAATAAATATAGAATTTTGTATCAAGAATAAAAACCATCTCTTATCTACTACAATTATCACAGTATGGTCAACGGTTTCCCCTCGTTACAATTGAAAACAAATAAAAACTACATTACTTGGCTAAGGTTTTGCTAGAAAACCCTAGATACTGAGTTAGTTGGCCATGGAAGATGAAGACTGCATCTGTGGTGTAGAATCGATCTCCATGTCCTTCTTCTCCGGATCTCTAGGTTTAAATATGGCTCTCCTTCTCAACAACAGTAATTCAGAATGTAAACGTGAGAGAACTCAATGAATGAACCCCCTCATATGATATCTATAGCTCTGTATTATAGACAAGTCGAGGGAAACCCTAATGGTTGCCCTTTTCGGTAATTTCACACGAAACCTAATAAAAACCCTAAGTTCTCATATATATGTGTGTGTATACATGTATATAAAGGTCTGGAGTTGCAACCGTATCATGGAATTCAAATGGGGGTAAAATAGGCAAAAACCATAGAAAATCTCATAATTCAGTCGTCGTTATGCTTTAAGCGTAGCTGCCCTACACTTTAAGCGTAGGGTTAAGTGTAGCTTGAAGTGTAGCTTCAAGCGTAAAAATCCACTTTACAGCCACTTTTTTATTATGAAAGTGTAGGCTTAGGCGTAGGTATTTTCTTGAAAATCACTTTTCTTCGTAAATGCACCAAAATGACCGCCTTGAACCCACGATACTTTTTGCTTGAAGTGACAGCGGGAAATGCCGCTTTGCTCTCCGGAATCCAATTTTGTCTCTAAATGCCTCTTTGACTCTCCTTTTGGATAAAAATGAACATGTACTTGGGTAATTCACCGAAGTTAGTTCTATTTCTTCGTTAAGCTCCTGAAACATGATTAAACACACAAACTGCATAAAAATACCAAATAATGGAATGAAAGGACGTAACTATAGTTTGTTAAGGGGTTAAAATGTCTAATATTTGACATCTATCATAAACCCACGCCTTTCTAGAGTAGTCATCGATAAATGTAAGAAATACAAAGTACCACCAAGAGTTTTAGACTTCATAGAACCACACATATCAGAATATACTAAGTCTAACACATTAGACTTTTTGAATGATGGTTTTCTTTGAAACGAGACTCTATGTTGTTTACCACCTAAACAATGTGAACAGGTTTTTAAAAGAATTCCTTTCATACCTGGAAGCAGTTATTCTTGCGTAAAAGTTCCAAGCCCTTGTGACTCATGTGCCCAAGTCGGTGATGTCACAACTCAGTAGTGCAATCAATACTCTCCAATGTATTCACAACATCTTGGGTATGTTTTTCTTGTATGACATAAAGTGTGTCACACTTTTTTCCCCTCTCCATTACCATATAGCCTTGAGTTAACTTCCACTAACCATTGCAAAATTGATTGACTTACCCTTCTTCATCAAGTCTGCCTGTGAAAATCAAATTGAATCGAATATCTATAACAAGTCTCATATCCTTAAGTATCAACTTGCTAAAAATTAGTCTCTATACACACATCTCCAATGCCAACAACTTTTGACATACCTTTATTTCCCAAATCACCTGGTGTGTAAGATGAGAAAAAATCTCTCCTGGAAGTAACATGATTTGAAGCACCACTGTCAATCACCCAACCAAAACCGTGACATGTAATGTTAACAACATTTTCATCACATATAACAAGTACATCCTCGGTATTGGTTGCAACCGTTTCTTGGTTCTCTGTATTTTTGTTCCCACTTTTTTTTTTTGATCTTTCTTCCACTTCCTGCACTCCAACTTCTTATGGCCCATCTTCTTACAAAAAAAGTACTATATGTCCCTTTTAGTTCTACATTTCCTCCTTGAATGACTACGATACTTGTGACTTTTAGTGTGATTTCTACCTTTATGCTCTGTGAGAAGGGCTTCTGCCTGTGTGGGTGAAGAACCTAAAATTTCCTTCTTGTTTCTTCATTCAATAAGCTATTTTTTACTAGGATCATAGTTAGAATACCATCTGGGGCAAAATTGCTTAATGATACAACTAGTGTCTCCCAATTGTCTAGCAAGGAATTAAGAAGAAGCGACTCCTGTAACTCATCTTCAATAATCATGTTCATGGAGGCAAGTTGATTAACAATACTTTGCATCTCATTCAAGTGTTCCGCAATCAATACCCCCCCCCCCCTTGAACTTTAAGTTTACAAGCTTCTTTATCAACAAATTTTTGTTTACAAATGTCTTTCTTTCATATAGTTCTTCCAATTCCTTCCACAAAGTGTGTTAATGTTTCATTCGATATGTGGTGATAAACACTATCATCCACCCACTATTGTATGTTACCAACAACTTGTATGTTTAGTAACTTCATTCTTCATCACTAGTCTGGGTGGTTTTGCTTCAATAGCCTTAATAGGAGCGAAATACTTTTGGCAATACAACAGGTCCTCAATTTTTCCTTTCTATAACAACCAATTACTTCCATTCAGACCGATCATCCTACTAGTGTTAACTTCCATTTTAATTCACGCAAATTATCAATTCTTTTTTAACCTGGCTCTAATACCACTTGTTGGAATTCGTAATGGAATAATCCCTCAATTTACGTGATTAAAAAACATTTGTATTTGACAATATGTAATAACAAAAATAACCTAAATCAGATATAGACACAAGAGATTTTAGGTAGAAAAAACCCTCAAACGAAAAAAAAAAACCACGAGGACCAGAGTCCTTTTTCAATTTCACTATGCAATGAGAATGGTTACACACGTTTCCTTCTCTAGTCACCACTAGAGGCTTACAAACATCAAGAATTTCATTCTTGGATCATTACAATATATTCTTCACTATACATGGATTACAACAACAATTCTATCATTGGATAAGAGTTGATCTCACCATTATAACAGGGGTTTCATCACATGAATTGCAAAGAGGAAACAACAGTAATCAACAACGTATTTTGGTTTTGTGATACCAATACACTTTCCTTCTCTTTGACGGCTTCCTATTACAGTGTTTTTATTTCTGTGAAGATCCTCGTATTATTCAGAAACTGAACGAAATTAGGATATACACCATAATTACTGGAAACAACCTTTCAATTGTAATAAAACTGTCATTATGAAACACCCGGATTCTAGGTCACATGACCTTCACATGGGGTCGACCCACCAACAAGAGGGAGTTGCCCAAGATAGTAGTTAACTTGCCCAACATTTTGATAAAGTCGGGTGCATCCTTGTACATGGTAATTAATATCTTGACAAAGTATACAATAGTTATTTGCTCCTAAATGAATTTTATGAATAACTTCATACATTTTGTTAAGGAACACCAAAAGGCAAAATATTTATAAATCACCACAACAAAAATGGTGATAATGCTTAGAACATGAATAAATTCAGCACGATTCACGAGAATAATAAGAGAAGCCATAATGATTATGTAAGTAAGTTTTGTAACACAATTGTGCATAATAATAATAATAAAATTTATTCCTAAGCTAGGTGCTACAAGAATATGTATCATTATTAAGTTATGAAAGTAGTTGAGCTTAGAAATTTTATACCAATAATATGTGAGCTTAACCATTTAGGGCTTAGTAACACATCGTTCATATATATATATATATATATGTGTGTGTGTGAGTAAGTACGGGATCTTTGACAATTTACTTTAAATGAGTGTTAGTTCATTTGTGTGTGTAAACATTGGAGGTTTCTACCCAAGCTAGGCAATTATGGCATTTCCAAGAATATGTTCTAAACTCATTCTTCATTTATTATTAATTTTTTAATTATTATTGAGCATGAATTTTCTCATGTATATACATGGAGTACATATTATATATATATATATGTACATATATGAAAGTGAAGAAGCGAAAATGCAATACGACTAAGTAGAATAGTTGTAGTACGAGTTTATATATCACGATTTTATTCTATACATGTATCTTCGATAATAAATCAACTAACATATTTTCAAGTTAAGTATAAAAACAATGAGGGGATCATCGACACCTATGTTGGGTATCTTTATTGGGGTTAGCATTATTGTTAATTAATAAAACAATTTAAATTGCATATAGTTAATCCTTCAACTAGTTCATTGATCATTAATCAATATTCTTTCTATGAAATGAGATGACACCTTTGGATTTTCTTGGTACATCAAGTATAGTGGCACTAGATCAATGTCATTATAATAAAAGATAAATTTTGGATTATAAAGAGGTCAGAGGGTGGTAACCCATTTATCTAAATATTAAAGCATAATGATAGCACATTAGATTGTCAAATAGTACTTCACAATCGATAGAACTTGTTTATAATATCTTTTATTCAAAAATCAGGTACAAATTGATTACTTATTCAGTTTAAGATCACCTTCTGCCTTCAACTAGTGCGACTTTGTTTCGCCTCCACTTGGTTCCCTAGGAATCCACCTCGTTTCCAAATTGATGTTGGACGTACTGTATAAAGAGGTGGGCTAGCAGGAGAGTTGATCATTGCAAGATCATCATATTTTATTGGATCAATTGGTTCAACCCTTGTTGTACAACTTAGACATGTCGTTCCAATGCTTTGACGTGCTTCTAATCTATTGGTGTTCTTGAACTAATCTTGATCCCGTTTATGCCTTGGGCTTTGTACCTGGATCAACTCTTAGTTATATGGCTTTGCTTGGCTGGACAGTTGAACATATTGTTTAGCTGGACAACTAGCTGGGTTGTTTGCCTAGATAATTAGAGAGGTTGTTAGCATGGACAGGAGGAGGCTATTTACCTGGACAGCTAATGAGGCTCTTAGGCTGGATAGGCGGAGACTATTTTCCTAGACAGTCGGGGAGGATGTTGGTCTAGACAGCTAATGAAACGGTTTGCCTGGACAACCAGACATGGTGTTATATTGGACTGGCGGGGACTGTTTGCATGGACCATTAGGAAGTTGTCTGCCTGGATAGCTAAGGAAGTTATTTGCGTGGACAACTAGAGAGGTTATTTGCATAGACAACCAAAGAGGTTGTTGGCTGAAAAAGGCAGAGATTGTTTGCGTGGACCACCTGGGAAGATGTTGGCCTAGGCAACCAAAGAGGTTGTTGGGTAGCGAATACTATTTGTCAGGATAGCCAAAGAGGTTGTTGCCCTGGGCCTGCCCTAAATCGAGTTTTTCTTAATTGGGCCAAATGTTTCGGGGATACATAATTCAAAGCTTTATTAGATAATCAATCAGCTAGCTTAGATAGTAATCATTTCTGATTTATTTTATGAAATTAGGTAACATCTTTGAATTATGAGTAGTATGATACATAGTGTTCATACTGGATTGATACTGTCGTAATAAAGAGTAAAATTTGAATTACGTGGAGGTTGGAGGGCGATCAGTTGTAATCCATAGATGTGATATCATATTAGAATGTCAAATATTTAATAATTCAAAGTTGACAAAAAGTAAATTTTCGAAAAAACAATTGACAAAAAGTAGTTGTAATATGTTTAACTAAAAATTAGGTAAGGATTGATCACTTATCTGGCTCAGAATCACAACTTGGCTCCAACCAATGCGATCGCTCCTTGTCTACTCTGCCTCTTATTTGTTCCTGGTGGATCACCTTTTCTTTGATGCATTCCACTCAATCATCTAAGTTGGGTGGATTTTAGTGTTGAATAGAAGTTTACCGGGGTCCAGTTGGACTCGCAATTGGTGTTTGACATACTTGCAAGGTTGTTGTCTTTTGCTAGATCAACTAGTTCAACCCTGAATGAAAATTCTGGACCAGCCATTCCTGCGACTTGCTCTTGGCAATTTAGGTTTCCCAAGTGTTCCCATGACACCTCTCTTTGACCAGAGTCCTGCGTAATGTTCATTTGCCTGTTGCTGACCTAAATCACCACAAAACAATATTTTTCAGGTAACCAAACAGTTCCCACAAACGGCGCCAATTGTTGAAGGGAAAAATAACGCGATCTGTGACAACGTCGTATTCTGCAAGACAGAGGATTGTCAAGGAGGTGGCACCGGTGTGTTGGTTGTCAATTGAGTAATTCACCCATAATGGATCTAAGTTACTTTTCTTCTACTTCGCAACAAAGTTCCAAAACATAAATAACGTAAAGATTAGGGCTGCAATTCAATTTAGGGATGTGATGGTAATAAGGATAAAATAGTTAATTTTAAGGGAATAAGGGTGAAGTGAGATTTTTATAATATATTGATTAGATATTTTCCTTTTACCAAGGAATTTTCTCAAATTTTTGGATGAAGGACAGTTACAAAAATGTGTAATGAAAGCTAAAAAATCATTTATTGAATTTCCAAAATTGTTAAAAAAAAAAATTCAATCTTTACCTCTACGCTCTATCTCCAAAATATCGTTCGTAATTGGTGTTTTGTTTTGCTCGTATAAGCACTAGCCTACAAAGTATTAAAATATATCTCTTCAGTTATTTGCTTTTAAATAAATACCCAGTAGTAGCCAATATTGATTAATTTTATTATTTTGAAGCATCATTAGTCCTATCTTTACATTTAGTTTCATCCCATATTTCAATAGAAGTTATTTAATAACTCTATGTATCTATGTGACCCTTCAACAATTATTTAATAAATTTTAATCATATAATCCTAATTGTCATTCTAACGGTATGTTGGTATGCTTTCTTTCTTATTTACGAAAAGCATAATAGATTAACAACAAGCAAGACATGCTTATCAATCATATATATTTCATTATCCTTTCACGGCCTTTACCACCTTACACACAACCCATATTCCGTGAATGGTATTAACGACAATATAAAATTATCAAAGTAATCCTGATATAACTAACATGAAACCTCCACTGGTTTTAGGTTGTTAACAAATATCCCCTGAGGTGCAATATACTAATTAAAAATATATATTAATATATAAAATTCGAAATATTAAATTGGAGATAATTTTATTATAGTTTATTTTTTAATTAAGTTAAATAAAAACAATATGTAAATATATTAAAAAGACCCACACTTTTATAAGTAGTATACATATATATTACTTCTGTATTAAAATTAAAAAACCAAAAAAAAAAATGAATTTGGATTTCTATTCATCTTGCTTTTAAAAATAATTTATCAAAAGCTTATACTTTAATATACTTTTATTACATTCTACTAATATTTCCGTCTTTGTTCTTGTTTTTTTCACTGTTCACGGGAACAAAAACACGTTTGGCGCACCAATTACTATTCACCTTGTTCTCAGTTTGGAAATTTTTTTGATGAACAGTACCTAAAATCATGAGAACACCAAATTTGTGTTTTCTTCGTTCTCAATTTCGGATTTGTTTTTTTTAAAAAAAAAAAACCTGCAAACCACGCCACCACCCTAATCTGCAAAATCCAAATCTTCGACCAAATCTGCGAAATCCAAACCTTCAAATCCAATCCAAATCTGCGAAATCCAAACCTGCAAAATCCAAATCTTCAACCACCACCATCACACCCACACATATATATATATACACACACACAAACCTATAAACCTAATCTCTAGCACCACCATCGCCACCACCACTACAACCACCAATTTCGAACACCCAAATCGCCCATAATGCTCAAATCGAAACCTTAATCTCCACCCTAAACCCAATTGACTCCCAATTTGCAGAAAACGAGAGAAACGAGAGAAAAGAACGATGATGATCATTTAGGGTGCGATGAACACGTCGGATACGGTCGACGAGAGAGCCAATTTGCAAAAACGTGAGTGAGTGAGTGTATATATCTATCTGTGTGAGAAAACAAGAAATTTTTTTGCCCCAAATATGTTTTCGTTTTTTAGTTTTTTGATTGAGAAAATAAGAATAAGAATAGAAATATATCTTGTTTTTTGCTTCCCAAAACAAGAAAAAAAATAAGGGTTCCTAAACGGACCCATATATATAGATGACGATTGTGTTAGTATGCAAGGACGTGAGTGTTTTTCCTCCTGTGTTCTCGAGGAATGGGTTATGAGCCTTCCTTGGTACTAGTTGTCGATTTTGATTCCTTTGGATATTAGAGGTGAGTGTGTTTTTCCTCTATTTGGATATTCTGGTTAGCGTTATAAGCGCTTGATGGTTTGTTAAATTAGACCTGGGTGTTGTGTACGTAGGGTACATTGGTGAGAGTAGTGTATACTATCGGTGTTGGTACTTGGAGTATGAGTCTTAGTAGTACCTTGTGGACTCATGTTCTGTACTTATATATATATATGTATATGTATATATATATCCCCGATATATACTCATTTATAGTAGCATATGAATACGTGCATTGGGTGTTCGTGGCTGGGTTATGTTCTTGCTGGATGGTTTAGCATTACCTAAACAGTAAGAGGATGTGATAGTTAGGATATCGTTTTTCCCACTGAGTTTATTTGCTCACAGGGGTATTTCATTGCCCACTGGTATTCACATACCAGGTTACAGGAAATGTTACGGCTACGGGCATCATGCAATGCAACGACAGCTTTCTTTTATTTTCCTTATTACGGGTTTTGGAGTTGTGTTGGGTGATGTGGTTATGGTTGCAGCGCGATTGGTTTGGGGACGATAGTTATCTACTGTTTCCTTTATCATCTAGTTTCTTTATCCATTTTTGTATGGGATTGTTATATATTTCTCTTGGGAGCCAGTCTGTTGGCATATCTCTATTGATGTATCTTTTACTTTCATGTATTTATTATTTCAGGATGTCATTGTATCTCTTTGGCACTGCCATGTGCTTTTTTGTATTCTCATACGAGCATTTGTGGCTCTCTTGATTATAAAGGGTTGTGTAGGGGTAGCGGTGCTTCTTTCCACTACCTCGGCCCTAGTAGGTTTGTTGAATGTTGGCCTGTAAGCCATTGATATTATCGAATTATTATTGGCAGGTTATTCTATTGTGGTTGTGTGTCCGGATATTCCATTTACGTTAGATTCCGCGGTGTAATTCTACCATTCATTTGGGTATGGAATATACCACTTTTATCATTATTCCATACGTTTTCATGGTTAATGATATCTTAGTTGGTCACTTATTGTAAGGATCACACACTGGATTCCTCGGATGTTCCGGTTTTGGAATCTTAGGAATTTAGAAGCGTGTCAGTTTGGTATCAGAGCATACTATTGAGTTTCTATCATTCGATTAGGCATGGAGTATATTTTTTCATCATTATTCCATGTATTTCCTTGTTATTGTTGATTCTAGTGGATGCTTGACTGACGTCACCCCTTGAAAATTCGTTGATTCTCCGGGTTGGGGTTTCGGAAAATTTTAGGAGCGTGGTATTTTCACAATGACGCAGGAGAAGGGCCAAAGCTTGAAGAGCTTTTTGTCCATATTCAATGTGGAGATGTCCTCAATCGATAATTGCGAACAGTATTCGGCAATGGAAGCATGTCGGATGGCCCTGATCGCCTGTACAAAATTTCACGAATCATAGGTGAAGAGGCCGCCGACCGACATAGGCGAGTTGAATTCCATGGCCCAGGGCTACCTTAGAATGGAAGAAAAGATACCGGTCAGACAAAAGTGAACATCTCTGGTCATAGTAGAGGCCCGGTCCAAAGAGCAGATGGATAGCATAGGAAAACTTTACCAGGAGAACAAGAATAAAGGAATCTTTCGTACACCTCCTCCCATCCGACAACCTACAGAGCAGGAATCTGCACAGGCAAGTGAAAGAGATGGTTGCTAAAGGGGAGCTATCGGATTATGTCCTCAAATAACCGACTCAGCTAGACTGCCAGAACCAGATCCCTCTAGCGAACACCGCTGCTAGCCAGCCTGTTTAAGTAATTCATATGGTACAAGGAGGATGAGTTTTGGAGGAAGACAGATGGGAGTCGCCGATCGAAATAAAGGCAAGCACAAATGGACAAGAAAGACTGTGATTTTGCTTGCTGAAAATTCCGAGACGTCGTTGCTTGTTGAAAACTTGATGAGAAAAGAGAAGAATTACTGCGTGCAATTCAAAAAGAGAAAGATAGCTGCAATGTCGCCAAAAAACTAAGAGTTGTGATTACTGCCAACAATTTCCAAAAGAGAATAGAAGACTGCAAATTTGTAAAAACGAAAAGAAAAGAACAGAGGGTTGAAATCGATGTTGTGACGATGTCTGGTTGTCCTTGCAATGTTACGATTCCATGGACTGCTTCTAAGGTTGCGATTGTCCTTGCTCTGATACCATGAAAATTTTAAAGAACTTCCTCTATTATTAATCGTAAAAACCCTTGATAATCAAAGTTACAGGAATAGAAGTTATCTGTATACCCTAATACAAAAGGTAAAAGATTATACTACCCACAATATAATAAAAGAGTACAATGACTAAGCTACCCATGTACAAGAGTAGAAGAAATAAAATAATACTCTTAACTCCCACCCCCACCTAAAACAGAAATAAATCAAATGTATTATCACTGCACAATAGTTAAAGTTATTTTCAGACCAAGTAACCTATGTATCATTCCATCAGGCAAGCGGAATATTTTTGATCCATTCAACTTTTTTAGACGAGGTTCAGTTCAGACATGAAAACACTCGATCCGCAGTTCGTAGGATGAACAACAAGTTACTAGCATTATCACCAATTTCATTACACAGCAATTTACACAGAATGCCAAGAAGATAGTTCGGCATTTGGAAGAAAAATGACTGTCATTAGAATTTTATACACCTCAAAACTGAGTTGAGAATATCAAAATGGAGCAACACTAGAATCAATCTATAAATAATCAACATAATGGTACAACACATTTTCATGAAGCAAATGACATGTTAGTCAATCGGGCAATGAGATCGAAAGACTAGCATAGAACAAATGCATACAATTCCATGAATAAATTTGTTACACAAGTTAGATTCACCTTCTCGAAGCCCTGGAGAACATATCTTTGATATTTCTTGTATTCGTCTCCACTTTTGCCTTTTTAGTTTGCCTAGTAACCCTAGTAGTTTTCTTGTTGCTGCTAATGTTTTCCTGGTGATGGACACGAGACATTTCCATCAGAAAGGAGGAGAGATCATATATCTTGAACATGACAAAATCATATGTCTCAAACATGATAAATAAAGCATTCTTAGGTGGTCCTCATGCATCTCTCTTAGCATGTAAAGGAACTGTCCAATGGCTTGTCGGTTGCATTTACTGGGCAACTTTATGTGCTTGCTTAAGTAGATAAAGAAGTTAATAATTCAACATGAAAAAAACTTGCTAAGAAATAAATTACGTATAATTATTTTTCCGGTTTTATCGTGCTCTTTTATGTTGATTGTGTTCGTGGGGAAGGGGCGGGATCAGACAACCAGATCCAAGCAAGAAGACCCGGTATATATTGCAACTAGCTCAACTAAATAGGTTAAATAGCGTAACAAATAAATAAATACGAATAAATAAATAAAGGCATACAATTCTCATAGAATGATAGAATATCTCAAAACAGAAATACAGATACATATAAAACAGCGAACTAAAGTCCACAAAAAGAAAAGGAAACTGCAAGTTGAGGTTTCGCATAGCATGTTAAAGATGAGCACTCAATTGTGCAGTGGAGTGATTTTTCTCTTTCATATTGTTTTTTGATCAAGTAAGTAAACTTAACATAATTCTTGATACCTGTGCGGGATTGAAAGACTCGACTTTACTCTCTCCTGGAGTTGCAAGAATTTCACAGTCTGGTCCTTTAGCCAACTCTTGTAAATTTAAGCTGCAAAAGTATCAGTATGGTAGACATGGTTAACTCGATGAAAGGGAAACCATATGAAGCATTTGTTCTTGGCTCTGCTAACCAAGAAAGGATGTCTATCTAGAGGTCACTCATTAGAAGATTTTATTTATATTTCAAGAAAAAAAAATCGGAGAACATACTTTAGATTGCTGCAAAGGAGCTTCAACCAAGGCTCATCCTTCAAGTACTCCCCCAAGATTGAGACTGCATCAGCTACTGCGCCATTAGAACCGAAACATTAGTCACGAGCAAGACTCTTTCCCACCTATGACTTTGGGTTGCAAGTGTTTGAGGCATCCAATCGGGAAATGAGAATAACAAGTTTCATTAAACAAACTGTACAAAGCTTTACTCACAGATAGAAAGGACATTATGCAATAATTCTTTCTGAATGGGTGGGGGTTGTAGTGAAGGAGGTCAAGAGTTTGATTCCCAAACGTGTTAAATTTTATGTGAAGTTTTCATATATTAGAAGTTCAAGCATAGAAAGTGAAAAAACATAATTCCTTCAATGGATGTGTAAGACTTTATCCTACACTAACAAAAGCTTTACCTCTGTATCTGCATGCCTAATATAGCAGTTTAATAAAGGGCATCCAGACTCACATTTGTTTATTAATTAAAAGCTTTACAAGTTCTTGTCATTAAATGAGACTTCTTCGAACAGTTACATGGTTTGAGTATAGTACTAGTCTCCTTCCAAAGGAACATACACATATGCTTTCCCATTTACTTTATTTTCCAGGTTCTGCGTTCTTTGCTTCCTATAAGAACGCAAGGACGATTTATATTTTCCATTTGGCATCATGCTACACATTGTGACGATGAGTAGACAGAATCCAGTCAGTTCTGGGTCTCTAGATAAGTGCTACTTCCCCCTATCAAGTGGGCACCTTGACACTGATCATTACAAACTAACAATATAAGAGGAAGAAAAGTTGGTGAAAATTACTTGAGAATCCCGATAGCACATTATCATCAGGTGACAACTGATTCATATAAATATGGAAAAAGGAAAAGTTGTATATGGATTTTCATTAAAATCATACATGTATCCTTCTCATCTCGAGCAGCATAGTTTTTCCCCAAAGTTGGTAGAGTTCGCTTTAGCTGGCATGCCTACAGTTGCAAACCATTAAAATTTGCCATTGATCTTTGAGTAACAGAATGAGATGTTTATGGTTCCAGTCACAAGTAGAAAAAAACAGATCTTACCACGAGTAATAATACAAAATAAACACACATATGCAAACTTGCATATATAGGATGACAGCACAGGTATAATCATGGTTATAAAGTACTAAATAGATACCCAAATAGTCCGTTATGGATGTTCTGATGCTTAGCTAGTAGAACTACACTCTCAAAGCGCAAGTAAGTACTTTTCTTCAAGATGTCAGAATTTTTAATAATTGTCAAAGGTAGTCTCCAAATACCTCCATTCAAATCGATTAACATTTCTTAAACAAATAATATGTCACTAAAAATCTTCACTATTCACAAGAGTTCTAAAAACATGGAGGCTGACCTTATAGATCAACCAAGCTAAAACCTTCGACTCATTCAGCCTAAAAAACTTCATGGATCCAACTTCTGCAGAGAGACAGAGAAGCAGAGTTAAACCTCTTTCTCAGTATGTAACCAGAGTTATACTTGCCAATGCATTAAAAATATATGGTGGAGAGCATATTTAGAAAAAAAATAAAAATCACCGACAAGATTAATAATTGTCAACCAATGCTTCAGGCCATATATTATATAATTCACAATCCCAAATAAACTTTGTAAGGGTTAAATTGCCAAATAAAGAGAGCAAATAATTTTTCTATAAATAAAGTTGAGGAAAAACCTAGCCACCTAGGACTGCATGCCCCCAAAAAAATACACAGTGGATCCCTAAGTAAAGATTCCTCAGATATGCTATTATATCAGCAGAGTAAGACAGTATCTGCTGACAAAAAACGAAAACTTATGACATATTACATCCTGAATAACATATTAAAATACTTGAAACTATGATATGCATCAGGATAATACAGGAAGAAATTACCTTTAGAATCACAAACTACTTGCATTGATTTTTCTGCAGTTGATGATAAATGTTGATATCCGGGATAGTCATTAACGAACATTATCTCATCTAATTGCCTGAACTTGCCTGGATCATCACCTTTCTACATTTCATACAAAATTATACTAAAATTAGAATATCTCAAAATAAATGGCATCTTTTAATATTTTCACAG
This sequence comes from Cornus suecica, assembly GCA_963922005.1. Taxonomy (NCBI): domain Eukaryota; kingdom Viridiplantae; phylum Streptophyta; class Magnoliopsida; order Cornales; family Cornaceae; genus Cornus; species Cornus suecica. Next base: position 53,690,966 of record OY998241.1, on the reverse strand, counting down.
AAAGAGAAGAAAATATGTATGTGTGTTAGACCAAGTAATAGCGCACCTTCATTCGGGCTTCCTCAAAGATTGGCAACAGAAGGAAAACAGGATCAACAGGAGTGGCTGTATATAGGCGCCCATCTGTAGTCAATAATGATAAATTACTACACAAACTTGATATATATAATAGGAAAGCAGGTAAAATGAAAAAAAAAAAAACCCTTTTGTAGCGACATGTTGATATGAAGTTTACCTTCACAAACATAATCCCCTAAGAACCAGGACCCATAAGATTGCTTGAACCAGTGAAGTTCATGAAGATTATTATCCATAAAAAGATAGCAAGTCGTGTTTCCTGTCACATAAGTGAATGATTTATAAGGCTATAAACCTTTGCATATGAAAATTTGTCTGAGCAACTCCAATACAAAATTCTTGGCATTCACAAGTTTATAGCAAGATCAAGTTCTGAACAAATTCACGTTTTGTACAAGAAAAGTGTAACCACCAAATGAAATAATATTAATTGCCCAAAGGACACAATCGGCACTTGGCAATATATTTCTAAAGGATCAGAATGACTTGTTCTGAATATGAAAAACCTTACAACATATAAACAAAGTATAAATGATAATACACTGGCTAAGAATATAAACAAAGTATAAATGATAACTGGGTAAGTAAACTAAAGTACATGACAGTAGTAAGAATGCGTACTAAATAAAAAATAAACTAATAACCTACAAACTGAATCAAATAGCTGGACGGAAATTCTTGGACATTACCAGACTTGGGATGGCGAAGAGAGAGCATATTTCCCATACAATTTCCGCTTGCTTTGGGATCTGTAATTATAAGGCAGGAGTTTGAATATACTGAAGATCATCAAACCATATCTATTCCTAATTGAGGTTATATTATTATATAGTATCCAAGGTGATCATGGCTGCTACCTAGTCATTTCCAATGAAAATTTGGGAAAACAAAAACAAAAGGGAACAGATGCATGATGCCCTAGATGAGATAAATACGAAGATCGAGGAGTTACCGGGTGCAACAAGAAGACGAGTCTCGTCATAACCTTCCCGCCAAGCCATGGTACCTTTCATCATATGAGAAGAGTAGGAAAACTTTATTGAAAGAAAAAAATAGTTGTCCCAATGTAATGATGTTTCCTACATATCACGTAACTTGCATCTAGCATGCCAAACAGAGTGATTTTTTTTTTTAAAGAAAAACAAAAGTCTATTGCTGAACTACAATCACTAATAAACATTTCTTTTCAAAATGTTAACAGGGATAGTAAATCTGATAAATATATTAAATTCATTTTTCCCATCGACTGAAACATCAAAATTGAGAATAACATATACAATTCACCTACTATGGATTGACTAAAATCTTTTGTGCTATTATATATTATATTATAGGCCATGATATATTTCGGAAATGTAAGAGTTATGTCGTAGCTTAATTGGATTGAGGATACCTGTTTGTGAATCAAAGAGGCATTTTTTTTAATCTGTACTGCATTGTTGGGCATCAGAACAAAGATATACATTTTTTCAGACCCTTTTCATGCTTTTTTACATGGAGGATCGTGAAGAAGAGTCAACATTTCTTTGGTGTCGCGACAAAAATCCTCCTTTTTCCATTATGTTATACCATATTCTCTCAGGTGAGAAGAGTCATATTAATAAGAACAACATTTGAGTATGGAAGTTAAAGTGACAAGGATTTTGATTATGGAAAGCAAACTATTGAAGAAGTGTAAGGATCTGCATGCTGTGGTGGATCCGTGTTAGGACCAGTGGCAGCAATTGCCCCCACTGGACTTTTTACTTCATAATATTTTCTGTACTAAATATTTAACAAGTATTTAGTTCTACTGCTGCTAAACTCCTTAAAAAATCCAAAAAGTCCTTGGCAAACTTAACAAAAAAATAAAATAAAATAAAAACCTTCCTTTTTCAATTAACTGGCCCAACAAGTTTTTCCAAAATTCAAAAAACACCCATGTCTTTTTGTCTCGAGTAAAGGAACAAAATCTTAAAGAATCAAAATTCAGAAAAAAATAAAAAAGAAAAACCTAAAATTGAGTACAAACCTAAAATTGATCCATATCTACAAAAAGTCAGAATTGGATATGGTGCCGGTTAGTTGACGATGATATGAGGTAGAAATTGGGTACAAATCTAAAATTGATCCATATCTACAAAAATTGAGAGTCATCAGAGTTCAATCTCAAACCTCCATTTTCAGGTTTGATGGCCTAAAGTTTACAAACCACCAAACAATAAAGCCTACACATATGTGATAGAAAACTAGGTATAAACCTAACAAACCAGAGAATAAATGCTAACCCTGCATCAGTATAACAGCAATATAATGATCATTTCTTTACATACATTGCTCTATTGCACAATTACAAACAATATATATATATGTATATAGACATATATGTTTCAAGTATATATGTAAATTTGTGTTTATATGTAACTCATGTATGTGTATAATTTCCAAAATTGTTGATAGATAAAGAAGCGTTGGAGAATTATACCTCTGGTCTCTGGGGTAAACGCAGCCGAAGGACTGAAGTTCCAGGTAACCCAAAAAACACACACACATACACACACACACAGTTACAAAGTGACAATCGAATGGTCCGGGTTGTGATTGTTCCGGACGGGTTTGGGTCCCTGTATTTCGTGAACTATTTGGATACCCGAATATGGATCCATTGGTTTTCAGGATGTTGTGTGCTAATTAACTTTTACATAAGTTGATTATGAATTTAATTGCATTTTGTTTTGTGTTTTCAAAGAAATGAAGTATAAAGTAAAGGAAAAGAATTATTACACTTTTGCAATTAGCTCCCGTAATTACAAATAATCTTATGAATTATAAATTTATTATAATTAATTCCAATTTCATCACAAAATAGTATCCTAAGCTGCTTTTTTTTTTTTTAAAGGTACTATCCTATGCTTCTTAATTTGTATATCAATATTATTTTCCTGTTATATAAGATATTAATTATATCCTTGGATGAAAAGATAGAGCCATAAAGTTATAACTATTTCCTTTTTTAAAAAAAAAAAAATTCCTATTAAACTTTTTTTAAAAAAATTAAAATTTACTATCCCAAGTTAAAAAAATTGACATTAAAAGGAAAAAAAAAAATCAAACTACTTAAATAATAAATCCCCTTTCTCATATTATACAATGATTGCAGTAAGTAATTACTTAACCATTTGCAAAGATTTTACTTAAAATTCTATTTAAACAACTTAAACGCATTATTTTTTCAATTAATTTTAAAAATTATAAGTAAAATTTTTGTGGATTTGGATGAAGAATATGTTGTCGAATTAATATTATTGTTTTATACCCTAGGTTAATAAAAAAAAATGTATTAAGTTATCGAATAAAAAAAATGTCATGATCATTTATGATATTTATTTTTTTTGGTATGCAATTGGATCATTTTGCTTAGAAATGTGATAGTTAAGGGAGTTTATTGCACAAATTATATTTGAAAGAATTGTTTAGACATTTGAGCATAGTTAAGGGTATTTTGCACTTTACCACAAAATGAATATAATTGACTTTAATTTTAATATAAAACAGTTATATGTTAATTTAAATTTCAAAATTATAATAAATGACCACTTGAGACTATAATTATTTTACTTAAAAATATCTTTAAATAATTTATTTATTGTTGTTGCAAAAGTCCAACCGTATGATCCCAAAATATATAATAAAGCAGAAAAGTATAACTAGATAATTACAAATAAATATAAATATATACCTTACACATAAACTAATTATATATATGGGTTTACGACTAAGGCCTTGTTTGGCATGACTTCTGCTTCTGGCTTTCTGCATAAGAGAAAGAGAAACAGAAATTGTTTTGAGAAGCTGGTACCCCTAACTTCTTTAAAACGCTCTTCCAAATCCCAGAAGCTCTTTTAAAATTTTTGTCAAATACCGTTCAAAACAGTTTTTCCCTCCAGAAAGGCAAAAGTAACGTTTGAAAAGTTAATCCAAACAGAGTCTAACTTTCATCTGTTAGTTTAACCACCGGAATAAGTCCACTAGAAGGCCCCTGGCGGTATACATGTAGCCTCTCTAACAAAATCAAAACCTATCTACTAATAATAATGAAAGGCCCTCAAGACATCCCATTATTATCAGTAGTTTTTCACTAATAATCTGAGTTAAAACGGGTTCATTCACTTTTTTAAGATAGGATATGGTACATCAAAACGTTGTCACTTTTGGTTGAACCCAATCCAAAACCCTAGCCAACCGTACTTACTCTATTTATAGCACGAACGCTTTGACATAGGTTTGAAATAAGAGGATTGTTAGACAGTGGCATTACAATCGCACTTCCTATTGGTGAATAATTTACTTTCAATATTAGCATTAATTTATACAAATATTTTTGAAGTTTAAAAATGAATCAATAATATTTTTTACCATTTCTCTTCTTTTTGTTTTACCAAATGTTACAACAATTACTTAGCAACATATTTGTTTTCAAATTTCTTTCCAACAGAATACGTTACTAAACATGTTTTTGCTTATTTCTAAGATCTTATGATGTACCCGAATGTTAGCACATCTTCTCTTTGGCGCTGAGAGTTTACCGAACATATTTTGTTCTCAAATTAAATAAAAACCGAAGGGGTTACTAAATATGTGTTACGTTCTTCTGTAATTCATGGAAACAAATTTTTGTTATCAAACATGCTTTCAATTACAACACATACTCTATAACGAAAGTTTTATTTTTATTTCGGCTAAAACCAAAACGAAATTTAAACAGCCCCTAAGACAGTTGAAACCATCATTCAAAGCCAATTTTGTTTTGTTGAAAACATTTATTCAACTTTCAGATAGTTTTCCCTCTGTTCCATGAGTACTAATATGTTTATATACCCACTTATACTATTAACATAAGTAACTGGATTAATAAAAATATATATATCCATAATGCACAAAACATAACAAAGTACCACCCAAAATATTGAAAACTGTTGGAATAACCATTTTTATTTAAACAATGGTATTGACTCTATCTCTCTACTCTTATCAACCTATACATACACACACAAACTCACAACACTCACCCATTTACAAGAACTATCTTCTACCATGGACCACTAGGCCAAATCTCTTCTCCTTTGAAGATTTGTCTTCTCTCCATAAAGCCATAGTTCAAACTTCTTGTGTTGATTCCCATTCTCAGTAGTTGTATTATTGTATTATTGTTTTTCTTGTGGTATTATTGATTTGTCGTTTTATGTCGGCAACCTGATGATGTCATGGCTTATGCCATCTGTCTGTAATTTATGGTTTTACTTTCTATCAACACCTCTTATCAAGCTACCAGTCTTTTGATCCATCCATCTCGTCATCCTTTTTAATTCAGCCTTTGGCACAAATACAACTTATTCTTGGCAAATATGAAAATGATTCATTCTCTCTCCTGACATACTGTTGATCTTGATACTGTAGATGTTGAATCCCTTTTCTCTGTGGATGATGAAGCCACTACAGTGACCATTTTTGCCCTCTCCTTGGATACCTCAGTTTACACCCAATAGAAGTAACTTAGATGTGCCTTACTAAGATTTATCACCTAGTAACTCATTCCCAAGGGTTAGGCTAATTAATGCCCTTTGCACAATAGTTATAAAAAGCATAACTCAAGAACCACCACATTCTACACTGTTAATATGTTGCAGTCCCTGTGTTCCTCATCTGCTCAGGCATTTGATAGTAAAACTCCTCTTGCATTCCAACAACACTAAAAGCATCAGAAAGCCCATAAAGCATGTAGTGTGGTAGTAACCACATCCTCACTGGGACTGTCGATTTTGGTGCATCAATGAGGCCTAATGGGCAAGTGATACCTGCCTTTACTCCCAAATGGGAGGTCAAGAGTTCAAACCTCAGTGGATGCAGTGTGTGTGTGAGAGTATACTTACCTTTCAAAATAAATAAAAAATGAGGTCGTGGTTTATTCCAATGCTAACCCTTTTGGCCTCTCCACTAAGAGTATCCGATGTGACATTGTTTTTAGCCAACTGGTTAGGCCTATGGCTAGCCAAGTGGTTTGGAGTGGGGCTGGCCATAAGCGGGCCCCACTCCTTAGCTAGCAAGGAGCCTCGCCACATTTGGCTATTGCCTTGGTGAGCCACATGGAAAGTAAAGAGAAAAAAAGGGAGAGGAGAAAGAAAAAACCCATTTAGATATTGAGGAAAGATAAAAAATGGGAAAGGGGAGAGAAAAAGCTCATTTAAATATTGTTTTACATATTTAAATAGAGAGATAAAAGAGGGATGGACCCCACAAACTAGCTACAATTTTCAAACACCACACCACCAATATAGCCTGGCCAAACACAACCTACCCAAAAATGATGACATGGCTAGCCAAATTATCGAAAATAGCTAGCCAATTTTGTGGGAGCATACCAGATGCTCTAATACCTATACAACCAATGGGAGCATAGATACAAAAAATCATATTCACATCATCTGCAACATTCTTATGCCAAAGTGGTTTCTGTTTGGCTTGATTATCTTCATTATTGATGATGGTTGTCTTGTCCAGATATGTGCATATATGTTGGAAGATGTCACATTGCTAGAATATTTTTGTTACCCAATATTCTACAGAAAAATATTTATTAGTTTAATAGACTTTGCCTCGCGACTCACTCGACAATTACTAGTAGTTTCAACTCTCTCTTATTCAATATTCTTGTTCTCAATGCTCTTCACAAGTCACAACCCATAAATACACAAACAGATTCATAGCACTTAACCATGCATGTACCTATAAAAGTAATCAAGATATGCACAACTAAGATTGTCACCTAGCCACTCATTTCCAAACTCGAGGTAAAATTACCAAATGACACTAAAAAGGAAAATCAAATAAGGCAATTGAAGGATTACAGTTACCATTAGCAAAATCTAGAGAGTAAGTCCATCCCACGAATGAAAGAAACAAGTATAGAAGTTCTAGGAACTGAACAATTTAGAAGTTGGAAGCATGTCACAGAGATTATGGGTGCAAACTCAAAAGTTTAGAATTAACAGAATCATAGTTCATTTTCTTTTTTGTTGGATAAATTTTTGTTTGTTCAATTATTTTCCTTTTTTTGTGGTAGAAAATTGTAAACATTTCAGAAGTTGGTTTATGAAAGTGAGGAGACAGTAAAATAATCCAATCATATGCTGATCAATCTACCCTGGAAAACAAGCACAAAATGATAATTCAACAATTCTCGAGACTGTAAAAAGGGAAAAACAAGACAATGGCAAATGAGAATCTCAATTATATCACCACCTTCTAAAAGAAATAGAAGATAGGACAATTACCAACTTGTGGTTGCAATTCGTATAATGAAGTGTGCAATCTTGTATCTTTCTAGCAATGATTCATCCAACCAGCTTTGTGTGACTGTCCAATAAAAAACAAATAACAGAAACTAAATTGAAATAAAAAATATAAAAAAAAAAGATTAAAAAAAATAGATGGTAAAATGTAGCAAGAACAAAAAAAAATAATATGAAATTTTACCGTGTTCAACAAATTCATCATAACTTTGTTGACATCCAAAATTTCATACCATGTGATAGCCTATTATTTAGCCACATGGCACTTGGCAAAATTGAAGTCAGTTATGTGAAAGAAATTGGTATCTGATGACCTGGAATATGGTGGTTGCAGAAGTTACATGGAAGAATTGGTTCCTAATGACCTGGAAGAAAATGGTTGCTACTACTAAGTGGAAGAAAACAGTTGCTGGTGAGCTGGAAAAAAGAGTAGACCACTATGTGTTAGTTGTTAAAATTAATAAGTTAGTGGGAGTTGGTTGCACTTTTAAAGAATGTCACTAAGCTAAGATTAATGATACTAGTTTGGCCTAAATTAAGACTAGATTCCTTAAATCATTTAAATATGAATGAAGAAATGTAAAACAACTGAAAGATCATGGGACACGTAACAGTCTGGTAGATGACAGTTGTAACCGTCAGTGGAAGATGTAACTTCTACCACACATGACAGAAAATGAGATAATTAAGAAAAGAAGTGGCTAGTTCAAGGACACTTAACACATTCTCGAGCAAGGTTGAAGACTACACACACATGCACACTAAAGTTATAAATAGAACACTTGATATAACTTTAAGCCCTCTCCAGCAACACGCAAATAAATCATTACAATGCAAATTTCTTAAATCGTCATTCACTTTATCATGTCTTTTCAATTCTAGTAATTTCAATACAAGTCATTCCTTTTTAATTCCTTTATTTTTATGCACTTTAAATTCATGCAATTTACTTTGTGCACTTTTAATTCTATCATTTACGTATCTTCTAGCACTCAAATTCCAACAGTTTACTTTTTTCCAGTCATGTATATTCCAACACTAATTCCAACAACAATTTACTTTCTTCATTTACATTTCTTCCAGCTTAAATACATTTCTACCAACTTCCACTCTCAATTTATTTTCTCTTTTTGAAACTTTGACATTAAAAAGTCCGTTTTACTAAGGCATAAAAAGAACCTTACTAGGAGTTTATTATTTCTTCTCCTACACAATCGTCTGACCATATCTTGCAAAAATAATACTTGATGTTCTTTGCAATCACTTGATTCTTCCAGAAATCTGACACGCTCGCATTTTACCATAATTTTTTGAGCGAGAACAAACTGAACCGTCACTACCATCATACTATATCAACATCTGGGATGTGAGTAATCTTCGACAAATCTCCCATTTCTTTCGAATATCTATGACATAAATTAATACCACTTACTAATTGGATGATGTGCTGCTGATGAGCTAACTTCAGAAGACAAGCACTAAAACACAAATGGAAACTTGACAATCCCTGATAAGGGCAAAAAAGAAGAATAAGAATTGAAATAAAATCGAAGATTATTATTAGATTCCTTATATTTTTGAAAAGTATGGAATCGGTACAACTGTGAGACTTTGAATTGAGCATGCATTGTTTTGGTGGACAACTTACAATGATCAAATTGATTTTATCTACTGATAAAGCATGCTTCATTTTGGTTTTAGTTTAATCTTACAAATTATCACATTTGGACACACATACATAAAAATATTGAAACATAATATGCATTTTGGTATTTGAAAATTTATATTGTTACGAAATACTCACGAAATTTTAGATATGATTTATAAACCATTTTTTAAGATTAAATATTTTTGTACTTTTAAAATAACATTCGTGAAAATTGCCGATTGCTTGTCACATCAATAAAACAATTGGTAGAAATAGTGTTGGTTTTTTTATTATTATTAAAAATAAGTTATCAACTTATGTTTACCAAAACATCTGTTTTATTTTTATTTTTATTTTATCTTAAAAGGACTTCTTGTGACCTCATATATTATTTTTTTGGTTTTAGTCTCCTCCCATATATCAATAAAATAAAATTTTATTTTTTTTATTATTTTTTAATCTATGTCACCCTTTAACGATTACTTAATACGGAGTACCTATTATTTTTCAAAGTCAAACTAAAAACAACATAAACCATTAAATATAATGCTAATGGTCATTCTAATGGTATATGTTTGTTGGTTTGCAAATACGAAAAGCATGAAAGACAAGCATTAATCAAGATATGCTTATTAATCATTTACACTTCATGACTCATTGGTTTTGCTACTGTAAGTTCAAAAGCTTTGTTTCATCGCTTTGTTTTGATCATGCAACGATATTATCTTTTGTTTTCTTTAAAAGAGGGAATATATTTCAAAAATAAAAAATTTGACTGATAGCTCATAGAAAATATGGAAAAAAAGAAAATAAAATGGAAACAATTTATCCTCTATTGCTATTTTAAACCTAAGCAATTTTTAGCTTTTATGATTTATTTCTTAGTTCTAGATCTTGTTAATATATAATGGGAATAAAAGGGTTAATAGATTTGTCCCGCCCAAAATACGAATTGGATATGTTTAGAACTACTTCCCTTTTTTCTGTTTAATAAATTTAATTACCGAAAAAAAAATTACTCATTTATAGTCCGACAATCAGGGCATGGCACGTAACTAAATAAATGTGACCAGTAAATAATTATTAATTACGTTTATTCTTACATTTGGTAATTCCCTACATTGTTCCGTTCTAATTAAGAAACATTTTGTTTATGCTAAGTTGAGTTGTCGTACGAGTCCAAGTTTAAATTTGAGATAAAGTTGGGAGTACTAGAACCTATTTATGCGAAATAGAATGATTAATATGTTTATAACACCAATGTTATTTATATGAAATAATGAGACCGAGGTCGTCCACAAATATAATGATCAACTAAAAATATTATCAAGTCTATAATTTTTAAAACAAAGATAATTTTTCGTATGATTTCAAATTTAAATTTAAAAAGCTGAAAGCCTAGGTCCTATTTATGGGAAAAAGGGAGGCGAACAATTAATATGTTAATATACTATTTTATTAACATAAAAGATCATATATTTTGCTATTTTTAAACTTCATCCAAGATATTCTTGAAAACTATTCAATGTGTTAATTAAACCATTAATAAGATTTTGTTAAATGACCAAACTGTTATTGCATGAATTTTAAAATTATAATACAAGCGTTAAAATATAAAGGTTATAAACAATATTTCATTCTCATATTAACTTCTGTCACCTTACTACTAAAATTTAGGGAGGTCAAAATAAATATATATAGGTAATATGACCAGGTTTGTGAGAAAAAAACATTCCAGATATTAAGGCCTTTCCCTTCACTTAGAAATGTCCCTTCAAACTGAAAAGAAACCAATACAAAATATAAATATATATTTATATTTAAATTGCACTAAAAAGAATTTAGTTTATTTATGTATGTAGGCATATGTATTATTTTAGGGTGCACTCGACTCGTAGAGGGGTCTCCTTTAGGGTACTGGGCTACTGGGTATAGTCTTGGACCCGCCCCACCGAAGTTGGTATACGGGTTGACCCAATGTGTCCAACATCGGGACGGATTACTCGTGACAACTCAAAGTCTTCTAAATGTGGTCTTTTTGTGGCAGCGCAACTTGTGGAACTGAAGAGTGTTAGGATCAGAAAACACTCTGATACCACTAGTTAGGGTTTTTACACCCACCCAAGAACGAAAACTAAGGTTTGCTAACCCTAATAACCAAGCCAAAAATAATTGCGAAACAGAAAACACAGAAAACATACACCAAACACAAACGACACAAAGATATATAGTGGTTCGGCCAAAATGAGCCTACGTCTACTGAAAGTACCGTTTCACTATAATCAATGAGAGGATTACAAGGGGATGATCTGCAGATCATACACACGTACACACACATAGTATACTCACGCCTGTATCGCTCACCCTCACCGATGTTTCACTCACACCAAGAAATACCACTCTGTATCTCTTCTTCTCTCTCTATTTTTGTATCTCACAAAACTCACTTTTTGTGCTAGATCACACCACAATCTCCTGTTTGTGTCACACACACAATTGTCACCACCACACAATACAATAGGGAACACCCCTATATTTATAAGAGATGTAAACTTGATGGACAAGTCAATAGGAATCACATCCTAATCAAAATTGGAGTCATAAAGTCTTTCCATAAAAATTCCCATATTTGGGTCACCGAGTACTTAGTGAAACTCCCATAAAGTAATCGGTGGGTACGCAAGTGCACAAAACCCTCTGCCACTTTTTCACCACTTTGCGCAAGTGCATGACAGTTCGCACTTTACCGAGGACTCGGTAAGTAACCCACCGAGCACTCGGTGGTTTTTTACACCAATTCCCATTTTTTCTCTAAATCTCTTCTCGATTCACGAGGAAAGAAGCCACCAACTAACAAAGAGCGTACATGGGAGTAGTACCTCCATGGTCTATAGGTCCTGATGACGTAGCTGTATCCTAGGGCATTTTCCACCATTTTTGCACAACTCTAGCGGTATATGCATGTACTGCGAAGGTTATTGGGGAATGATCCGTTGCACGACTGATCCGGCTGTGGCCATAGATGCTGCGTAGCTGTGACACGTGGACAGCGCGACACCATCCTCACATTTTGAAGGGATTGGAAAGAGCATGTGGCTTGGAGGTTAGGGGTGTAGTTTAGTCATAATAAATGCCCATAATATGAATTTCACCCATTATTATTAATGTGGAAAGAACTCTCCTTATTGGCCCACATTATGGCCCACATTATGAGAGATATGTGGAGCATTGGTAGGACTTGGGGACCACTTCAATTAGAGCAACATTTGAGCAAGTGACCTATAAATAGAATGCAATAATGTTTGCCTAGGGATCCCAACTTCACTCTCATTCTTCTCCTTTCTTCGAGGACATTCCTTCAAGATGGCGCCTACCTTCCTCTTTATTTGCTTCTCTCTTCTCCATCTTTTGGTCTTTAGATACTTTGGGGGATATTTCATTTTGGGGATTTCAACTCTACAAGTGCTCACTATCCACTCTCTAGCTGTTATGAGGCTACACTCTTTGCTCTTATCCACCTTATTTTTTCTTTCCTTTCACCCTCTTTGCTTGAGATTTCGACCACGGATTTTGACCCATATGTTCTGACTTGCTAGTGGAGCCTTCTCTTCGGTTTTTCTCTCATTTTACAGCTTTTTCACCCACAGTTTTTGGCGACCACAATAGGAGAGAAAGGCAGGCCAATGCATGCCTAGAAGGTCATCTCGCATAGCCATGTTGTCTTAAGCGCCTTCTTCTACTACACTTCATCCATCCCCTCCTATTCCACCATGGCCAGAGTTAGTTGCACCTGCCAGAGCTGAGAGCCACGCTCTTGGAGAGACGAACTAGCTGCTGCGAGGGCTCCTCATGATCAATCGACCCCTACTAGGTTTGACGGCGACCCAGCCATAGCCCCAAGGTATTGCTACGGTGGAGCCCCAGCTCAGAGAGCCACTGTTTGACCATCCCCCAACCGCTCGTGGGTAGGAGGCGACTAGTGCTCGTTCCTCTAACTGCACTATCACCAGGACGGAACACCACATGACGACCCAAAATAGGCCCCATGGCACCATCACCTCAAGGTCAGCAGGCAGGTGTGACTATGACGCATTTCTCATAGAGGTGTTTCTTGTCATGAAAACCACCCAGTAGAAGATGTGGGAGGAGCAGAAAGCGATGTTCGCCTCTGCCAGGCCTGACACAACACTCATGCTAGTGCAGGTGCCAACATCTATCCTTCCCCGTGATGTCATGGTAATGCCCCCACCTGCAACCTCAGTATTGCCCCATGGCCACACCACGGTGGCATCTCTGACTCCTTTTGGCTCAGCCCAGCAAAATGTTTCCCCTTATGTTATGCTTTACTAGCTACGTGCCATAATCGGGTCAAGACGTGTCTCGATAGGGGCGGACTTGGTTGGCGATCCGTTGCCTCCTTTCCCTGTCTCTATCCTTCAGCAGTCGTACCTAGTTAAGTATGCCGCACCTAAGTTCAGGCAATTTGATAGAAGGAAGGGTGACGCCAAAGAGCATGCTGGGCATTTCATCAGTCATCTTGGGGACTACGCCTTCAATAAGGCATTAAATTTAAGGGATTTCCCTAAGTTATTGACCTACCGTGCCCACACTTGGTACCATAACCTAGAGTCAGGATCAGTGACCAGTTGGGAAGAGATGACATAGTGATTTTACAGTAAGTATTATCAAGTCGATAAGAAGGTGACTCTGTTGTCTCTCACAAAGCTCATCCAGATGGGCAACGAGAATGTGATGGCTTCTGTGAAGCGGTTCAGAGAGCGTATGCTAGAGTGTTATGATGCATCGAAGAAGGATGACTTAGTCCGGATTTGCATCGATGGGATGGATAGGGAGTACTGCCTCTATTTAGTCGCCCTTGATATCCGAACATTTTCTGATCTTATGGTGAAGACTAGGTGTTTAGTTGACTGGTTGGCCAGTCCTCGAGGAGGTTACGCTTGGCAAGCACCACATCCCATCTCCATAACGGAAGCAACCATCGATGATGATGACTAGTTTTTAGAGGACCCCGAGGAGGATGAGGATGCTTTCATGGCGCTAGCTGACCAGCAGAGAAAGAGGTTTTGGCTGACTCCACCTCCCTTTCCTTGTAGTCGCAAACAGGTTTTAGCCGTATTGAGCTAGTGAATCCGCGACAAGGTCATCATCCTGCCCCCAAAAATTGAGGACAATCACAAGAACCTAGTGAATGATCCTCGCTTCTGCTATTTCCACCGAGGAACGAGGCACCCATTGATGGAATGCTGGAGTCTTCATGACCTCTTCCAGAAGAAGTTGAAGTCTGGTGAGCTAGAGCTTTTAAAGAAGCAGGATGTGCATGACAATCCTTTCTCGAGCCATAATGCGGGAGTGCATGTCGTCTCTTGTGAGGAACGTGGTACTTTCAAGGAACTTCAAGGTGAGGAGGTAGCCTGGCTGAATGAGCAAGCTCAGAAAGGCATCCGGGATCGTATGGCCCAATTAGGCGACTTTATGAGGGAGTTTTTTGATAAGCTTAAACTTGATTTAGATTCCAAAGCTGAGGTGACTAAAGTGTTGATTAGGGTTGTTTACAGGACAAGTACAGATGTTCAGGAGGATGAGCCCACTACCTCTGCGAAGTCGGACCATGATGGACATGTAATCTTCTTCGAGGTGGACAAGCTCATTAAGGGGCCCCACAATCGCCCATTGTATATACCTGTAACCATCAATCGAATGGACTTTAAGAGAACATTTATGGACAATGGTGCATCCGTCAACATCATGCTAGTCACAATCATGAGAAAGGTCGGGATTAAGGAGGAGTCCGTGACCAGGAGGTCAATCGATATTTCAGGTTTCAACGGGATTAGGCAGAGGACCCTGGGTTATGTTACTGCTGACCTGCAGGTGGGCGACATCCGAGGGCCCGTCAGGTTCCATGTCATTGAAGGGGATCCGTCCTACCATGTTCTCTTGGGAAGGTCATGGATGCACCTTCATGGTGTAGTTCATTCCTCGTATCACCAGGTTATGAAGGCCAACTGGGGTACCGGCACTACCGCTGTCAAGGCCATGAGGAATCCTTTTTCTCTTAGTGGTACATTTATCTGATGTAATATATTTCACTATATTTTCAGCTGCAGAAGAGGACAATAAGGAAGGCGAGGTACATGCTAATACATTACCCAGTTGGGAGGATATTGCTGAATCTGATGACGACGATGTGATGGTGGTCATTCCCCATAAGGGAAAACGTAAGGTTGAGATCAATGATGAGCTTTGTAGGAAGGTCCGCAAAGCTTATGGGAGCTTTGTTTATCAGTTATGACGGTGCGAGGGACCGGACTGCTCAATACAGGCGCACAACCCCTATGACAACCATTGCCTAGTCGAGGCATCCGTTCCCATTGAGGACTTAGTGGCGGAGGATGGTCAATAAATAGGGTTAGCGGCAGCATAGAAAAAAGGACATCGAGGAGGTCGATTTTGCCAAGGCTAGGGAGCAGCCCCATGTGGTATCTGTTAACCATGATCTACCTGTTAAGCTCAAGGGGAGATTGGTGAGCCTATTGGAGGAGTACCAGGATGTGTTTGATTGGATTTATGATCATATGCCTAGACTCGATCTGGACTTAGTTGTGCATCGTCTTAATGTCAGGCCAGAAGCTATACCGAAGAAGTAGGCCGCCAGAGTGTTTGTACCAGAGATCGAAGGTCAGATCAAGGAAGAAGTCTAGCGCTTATTGCAAGTAGGGTTCATCAAGCCCATTTAGTACCCGACATGGTTGGCTAATGTGGTTCCAGTTTGAAAGCAGAATGGAAAGGTCCGCAGCAACTTTAGGGACATCAACAAGGTGTGCCCAAAGGATGAGTTTCCATTACTAAACGTCGATGCCATTGTGGATGTCACCACCGGGCATGGGATGTTTACCTTTATGGACGGTTTTAGTCGTTACAATAAGATTAGGATCTCCGAGGAGGACACGCCCAAAACCACTTTTCACACTCCAATGGGGAATTTCCATTTCACTGTGATATCATTTGGGTTGAAGAATGCAGGTGCAACGTATCAGAGGGCCATGACCACTGTCTTCCATGACATGATTCATGATTCAGTCGAGTGCTATGTGGATGACCTAGTGGTTAAGTCAAAGTTGTATGTTGATCACCTTGACGACTTGAAGAAGGTCTTTGACAGATGCAGGTGTTACCAGCTAAAGATGAACCCTACAAAATGTGTCTTTGGCATGACCAGAGGGAACTTTTTAGGGTTTGTTGTGCATCAGAGGGGCATTGAGGTTGATGGAGACAGAATGACATCAATCATCATTTTGGATCCACCGCATTCATTGAAATGGCTTAGAGGATTCATTGGCAAAATCTCTTACTTGCGACGTTTCATTCCCGACCTCGCTAAGCTCATGCATCCATTTCTACCTCTTCTAAAGAAGAATGCAATTTATGTTTGGACTCCTGAGTGTCAATAAAGTTTTGAGGTCATCAAGAGGATCTTCGCAGCACCGGAAACCGTGATCGCGCCTAAAGGAAGAGTTCCCCTCCAAATTTATGTTTCAACGATTGACCATTCATTGGGGGCAATCCTCGCCCAGGAAGAGGATGAGCGCGAAAGGCCAATTTACTATGCTAGTAGGGTCATCCATGGTACCGAGCTTTGGTACACTCCTGCGGAGAAGCAGTGCCTTGCGTTGGTTTTCGCCGCAAAGAAATCTGGCACTACTTGTCTACGCATATAGTGGAGCTGATAACCAAGAGCGAGCCAGTACGTTATATGGTGACTCAGCCTCCTTCTGGTGGGCATTTGACCAAGTGGTTAATG
Organism: Cornus suecica; assembly: GCA_963922005.1. Lineage (NCBI taxonomy): Eukaryota > Viridiplantae > Streptophyta > Magnoliopsida > Cornales > Cornaceae > Cornus > Cornus suecica. The sequence goes on along the minus strand of OY998241.1, from coordinate 53,674,090 downwards.
GGCCTATTGGGGATCGATATTTAGTGTGTTCGACCCACAACCATCAAAGGTTAGGCTTTAGCGGATCATTTATCTCACTCTTTTGGCAGCAATGGCTCGACCGACTTGATGATGGCCGAGGCTGAGGTATGGGAGTTATCATTTGATAGAGCGTCCACTTCCCGTAATAGTGGGGCTAGTATTGCCCTCAAACCAGGCGGAGGTGATCCTCAGGTTCACCTTTCCTATCAGTTAGATTTCGCTTGCTCGAACAATGAAGCCGAGTATGAAACACTGTTGTTAGGACTCAGAGAGGCGCAGAGGAGAGGTGTTCGAAGGTTAAGGGTGATTCTCAACTCTTCCTTAAGCAGGTCACGGGCGAGTTCACTATGAAAGAGGGCAATCTTGCTCCTTACCGCACCCAGGCGCAACTTTTGCTTAAACATTTTGATTATGTTGATTTTCTCCATGTTTCTAGGTGCAGGAACCGTTTCCCCGATGCTTTGGCAACCCTGGCATCAAATATCATACTCGACTCATTAGAGGTACGAAGGTGCTCTGCCCCCTCATCATAGGAAGGTTTCGACCCGGTAAAGGTTAATGATTGGCGCACCTCGATCGTGAAGAGCATTACAAAGGAGGGCCACAACAGGTCATCGGCTAAAGGTTTTGTCATCATCAAAGGGGATCTTTATTTCAAGGGACCTGAAGGTGTACTGGCTCGTTATGTTTCTGAGGAGTAAGGTACTACCATTCTTGAGAGGACCCACAGAACTGTGTGCGGTGTGCAGGATGTCAACCTTTATCGAAAGATCCAATGCCGAGGTTTCTATTGGCCCGGAATGGTGGCAGCCGCCAAGGATGTGCAAATGAATTGTGTTTTATGATCTCGCACCCTTTAAGGCAATGAGAGTGTCTTTCATGCTAATTTGTCTGGCTGGCGAAGGCCTTATATCGACTTCCTCCAGGAAAACAAGTTACCCGACCTTAAGATGGACGCGAAAATTATCAGGAAAAGGGCGGTACGTTTCTTCCTTCATGAAGGTGCACTATATCGCAAGGGATTTTGTGGCAAACCGTTAAAGTGCATCAACCACAAAGAGGCTACCATTGTCATGAACGAGGCACATCAACGTGACCATCAGGACAACGCAAATTTGTATCAGTATCTGGTCACCTGTGAGTATTAGTGGCCCACAATGGAGAAAGACGTTGCCATTCATGTACGATGATGTGAAACGTATCAGATGTATGGCAACCTTATCCACGCTCCAGCCGTTAACCTTCATTCTTTATCCATGTCTTGGCCATTCCACACTTGGGCCTTGGATATCATTGGACCAATCACGCCAAAATCCGGGGGGCATGCTTGGATTCTGACCGCTACTGAGCTCTTCACCTAATGGGTTGAGGTCATTCCATTAAGAAGGACTGTTACAGCTGTTGTGGTCAGGTTTATCAAGGAGTAGATTATCTATAGGTTTGGGGTGTCACACATACTTCTATCTGACAACGGGACGCCCTTTGTGAACAAGGATGTGGGGGCACTCTTGGAGTAGTACCAGGTGCTGCATCACACTTCGACGCCTTATTATCCCAAGGGTAATGGCCAGGCCGAAGCCACCAACAAGACGCTGATCCGGATCCTGAGCAAGACATTGCACAATCACGCTAAGGGTTGGGCTGACCAGTTACCAATGGCGTTGTGGTCCTATCTCACTTCCAAGAAACGTGCCACTGAGGAGACTCCATTTGCACTAGTATACATGATTGATGTTGTTCTGCCTGAAGAGTTGGTTGTACCTTCTACGCGTTTCGCAGCCTCGTGTGGACTAATGACAGTCAACAAAGGTAATGTATTGGAAGTCTTGGATGAGAGAAGGGGTGCTGCATCAATAGTATCATAGAAGTATAGGGCCAGGATTACAAGGGCTTACAATACTTCTATCAGAGAAAGTGCCTTCATTAAGGCAGACTTAGCCCTGAAAACTGTCAGCACCATAATAAGGGGTCAAAATCTAGACAAATTCGCACCTAAGTGGGAAGGACCTTATACTGTAACCAAGGCCTCACCTAATGATTACTATGAGTTAACGGAGGTTGGAACCGGATTAAGGACAACCCCCCTTAATGCCAAATGGATCAAGAGGCTCTATTCTTAAGGATACCTCACTTGTCCATCTCTGACCTCATCGCGTCGTGCCTCGTCCAAGACATTCCTTTGTTATTCTTTATCTCTTTATTCTCTTAGTTTTTTTCTTGAGTTAGATAGGTTGTCAGAGGAAAATGGTCACTTTTTCTCCCTTTCCTTTGAACTTTTATTTTTTGTTATTTCTTTTAGTTAATTCTTTGCGAAACAAAAAATCATACATATATAGGCATACATGTAAGCAAAAAGAGAGATATTTTATTGAATGAAATTTTTTATTTACAAAGACAAATGTATTACACTTTTTGTTTACAAGTGTTCTTCTAAAAAAAATGTACAAGTAAAGGTTGGGTCCTCTATTAGGGAGCATCTTCAAAGGAGGGAGAAGTAGCCTTGAAAGTGTACTCCAGTCTTCTTTTTCTATGCAAGGTTCACAAGAAAATGCATGTGTCACGACAACTTTTCCTTTATCCACTTGTATGAATAGATGCCAGCCTGCGCCTTCTATGTGTCAACCTGCACACTTAAAAAAAAAACACAAACAATAACAAACAAAACGTATACAAAACCAAAGAGCATCCATACATTCCATGCATACATATAACTGTAAATAGACCACAAGTTAGCAAAAATGTGTGCATAAAGTATGTGTTAATCAAAATATAATAGTAAGCCCGCCCTCAGTCAGGTGCAGTACTGTACCTGTGTTAAAGTTTACATACCCAAAAATAAATATTATCAAATTATCTGAAATTGTTTCTAATGACCATTAAAAGATTGTTTTAAAGTTGCAGGGGTTAAGAATCAGGTTAACTCTTCACAGCAATAGGAAAGAATCAATGTCCCTCACGCGGTCCTCCACTTTTTATCCATCAGCAGCCTCCAGCAGTTGAATAGCATCCGCCTCCTTATGCACCACCTCAGCATTGGCCCTGTCATCATTCTCTAGTAGCACCTCAACATCTCTCCTCATCTGGGTCGCTTCCTCCTTGAGCTTCATAAACTCGGCCTGGACATTCTCACCAGCAAGGCATGGGACACCACCATTGTCCTTTGCCTCGATCTTTTCTAGCCTCTGCATGAACCAGTCCATGTTGATCCCAAACTGCACGACCTGGGCTATAAATCTCCTGGCATAATTTAAGGCCTGGAGGTCCACATCTCCTACAGTGGCCTTAACTACGTGCTGAAAGTATAGAGCAAACCCATCAAGCATAGGCTCTTGGGCATGTTCAAAGGTTATCTTAAAGCCATCGAACATCCCAGGATGGGTAGTAGCAAGGCGATTTAAGATGGGTATGGAGGACCCACTGCAATACAAACCCCTCCATCTAGGCAACTCTAGGGGACCAAAAACAAGCATAAGGTTCACAGCCCGAGGGACTGAACCTTCTGGGGCATCAACAAGTCTAGGATCTGCAGTAGGGGCTTGGCGTAGAGGATTTTCAAGGGCACGAGGAGGAGACGAATGGTCATGCCTAAGAGGGACAACCGTCTCTTCATCAGAAAACAAATCAACGGGGGCAGAGTTTGAAGGGGCTAAGGAAGGAGATTTGAAGGTGCTAGCTTTACGGGAAGAACGCCATGGCTTCTTCACTAATGGACCGATGGGATTTAGAGATGCTTGCATCTTGGAACGCCGATGGACAAAGGGGACTTCATCTTGGCTATCTCCCTCCTTTGGAATAAGAGTTTTTTTGGCACGGGTGCTCCGCTTAAAACAATCTGCAAAAAGGACATCATCACCACTATCAGATGATGAGGAAGTATAAGGATGGATACTAGTTTTACCCATGTCCACCATTTTTTTCTCTCTGTTGTCTTTTATTTTTTTTTTCTTTCTCTTTTCTAAGTGTTTGAGACTTGTGTTGAAAAGTGAATGAAAAATAGGTAAAGGGAGGGTGTATTTATACCAGAACGAATAGACTCTTGAGTTCTTGAGGAATGTGAGGTACCGGATCCTATATTCAAGGAGGAACTAGTTAAAGCATTCAAGTCTTCAGAGGTAGGAATCTTCTGCGCTACACCCCATGGAGTTTCAGTGCGAAGCAGGTCCGCATCACCAAAGACGTTAACAATGTTATCTGGAGGAACCGCTAGGCCGGGGTCATCAGGCCTCCTCCTCCTTGATGATCTCGTCCTGCTTGCAATGGAAGGGGACTGCGACTGTAAGGAGGCACTTGGCTACAAAAAAGAGAGTGAAAATTCTTTTAAACGTTTAAAAATTATATTTCTTTCCTTTTATATATATATATACATATGTATTTAAGAAAACCCCGCTTAAGAGGGGTCAAAAAGTATATTAATGACTTTACTTTAAGTGCATGATTAGGTTACTTACACGAGTGGATGCACTAGGATGTCCAGGAGGAGGAGCTAAGGGTCCTGATTCGTCTTGAATAGGTTTTCGCCTTGATGAAGTCGGACAACTTTGGGTTGGAGGATTCTATTACATAGGGACTTGAGGAATTGGCTGACCAGGGACTACAGGGGCTTGATTCTAGGGAAGTTGTACATCAAAGGGTTCAAGGGAAATAGTGTGAACTACTCTATTTGATCCTGATCTTTGCTTTACTGGGAACATGTCACAGGAAAACACTGGTACATCAGTAATAGCATGCTCCATGACATAACTAGGACTCCCTTTAGAAAAGGGAGTGGTAAAATAGTGCACCACCGTCTCGTTCTTATCAATAACCCTGGGTTCACTTCTGTGAGCTGATGACTGAAAAAAAGCCTATAAGGCATCAATGTTCAATCTCTAAAAGACACCAAACGATGGTGTGATATCACCGCAATGAAGACGTGAGGGCAAGGAAAAATGACGAGGGGGACTGTTCAAAGATGGCAGGTTCTCAACAAGGAATCTTTCGGAACTAAGGGCAAAACTTAGTGAGGGGGTTGATGCAATAGGAATGCCTTGGTCAAAGTCAAACTGGTGAGCTACACAATGGGAATTGTAGCTAGCAAGCGTCACGCTATCCTCGAAATAGGAGGGCAATGAACACTTTCTTAAAATCAACAAGAGTTCAAAATCAGAGTAGGGTGAATTAGGGGCAGGATTGAGCATACGAGGTTCTTCACAAAATAGGGACAGAGCAGGGAAACTAGGCATAATTGTAGAGTAGGGTCTGAACTAAAATTCATCTTCCAGGTCCAACACCAGACTGAGATCATCACAAAGGACAATGTCAGATCATCTGGGGGCACGACTAAAGCCTCAACAGTCTTCAAATGGCCTGGTAGCGACAAGGGTGTGTGGTGTAGGAAAGAACTCTGGAAAATGCTCCATTATGAAAAGAGACAAAAAGAGGCTGGACACGGGCGCCTTCACTTCACAATAACCTATGGAACGTCGCATCCCAACCACCATCAAGTTGAGCCTTTTATACAGAGTTCCAAGGTAGAGTGGCCTTAGGGCTACGGTCCTACCAAAAGCCATCTGTCCTACCAAGCTGAAGACTCTTTTACTCATACAGTCGTTAGGATGCCTTTCAAACATATGGCGTGCAAGCCAAAGTGCCAAGAAGGCAACCAGATGATGGGGACTGTCCAAAGGCGCACCTTGGGTATTGTCTGGGGACATGGCTGCCCTGATGCAGGATAAGTGAAAAAGTATATGGCCCAGTTGGAGAATTTACATTTGCCATTCTTCTTCTCTGATACATTGAGGTATGAGGCTGAGGCATGAGTGAATGAGGCTTCTAGGAAATCCATAATGGCTTAGTATTCAGGGGGAATTGTGTGGGGTTTGAAATCGTACTCTCCAATCAGAGAAAGATGTATCAAGGACTTCACATCCTCCAATGTTGGGGTGAACTCTCCCTAAGCAGCGACGAAGGTATGAGTGTCGGTGTTCCAGCGAGAAATTAGGGCTTGTAATGAGGAGTTTCAGCGCCGGATGTTAACACGGTGGCTTGAGTCGATAGCAGTTAGGATTGAGGCACGTTGAAGGGTTTCTACATAGTCTGGCCTTGAAAATATGTGTTCACACCAGTAGTCCCATTAAGAGATTGGTGTTATGTGGCCTTCAAATTGGAGGTTCGAGTAAGGGTAGTCACCCATCTCAATGGGGAATCGCATACTTTTGGCCAGCTTCCATTGGGTGCCCGATGTGGAGGGGGTATTGCCCTCTAGCAGTACCGGTTCACCCAAAATCGCAGGGTCAGGATAGTAATGCGGGGCCTGGTGCCAAAAGAAATCGACTTCCTTTCCAAAGAAAGGGGCTTGTCACCACTCGTCATCATTAGGGATGGTGCCGTCGTGCGCCTTTGAGGGAAGCACGACTCCTGCAGAAAAATGGATTTTTCTTCTTCCTCTCCTTTTCGCTTTCTTTCTTCCTTCTCTCTTCTCTTCTCTTTTTTCTTTCCATTTTACCTCTTTCTCTCTCTAATTCATTCTTTCTTCAAGATTTTTCCTTCTCTCACAGTGTATTCAGAATTTGCAGGTTCTTGCACTTGATGATTTTACCCCATTTTCTCAATTTGGATAAGTATTTGTAAGCCGCCTCTTTGCGCCTTCCCCAACCGTGACTGCACCAATTCCGGGGAGTTGCATCTAGCGAAGCGTCGCCATAATGGGGGCGATGATAATGCACCTTTTTGCAGGAGGCTGCCATTATTGTTTTGTCTCACTGCTCTTTTTTTTTTGCGTTTTGGCACCAAATAGTTTTTGAGAAGGAAACTGTTCATTCAAAAATCTAAATTTACCCTATTGTATACTTATATATTTATATATACACACGTGGGTATATGTACACGTGTACAGGTTTTTTTTTATAAAAAAAACCTTTATTCAAAAATATATATATACAAATATATATGTGTTATTTCAATTTATTTTATTCCTTACTTTTACCATATAACTTACGGTGATTGCTAATCAAATAAAAAATCCCTTTTGAAAATTATTATCATATCCTCCCATGTGGTTCCCAAAACATATGTACCTACAAAAAAATGGTTGTTTACCTTTTCTTTTATTTTGCTTTGTTTTGTTTTACCTCATTCTTTCACAATTACATTTTATTTATAAATTTCTCATTTTCAAATTTCTTTTTTATCTCATTTACTTTCTTTTAATTTCATTTTCTTTTTATTTCTTTTACCTTATCTTTGCTTATTTTCATTCCTTATCGCCGTCTTTACCAGTCATTCAGCCATCTCTATTTTATTATTGTGTTTATTACTTTTCATAACATATTCTTAATGTACATATGTACGCTATAAATATGTATCCTTATATATATAAATAGGAACAATGAGAATATAAATATTATATATATGGGGCATGTTGCGTGCATGCAAGACCCAACATTGGGGTGGTGCCTTACATGCACAGGGGGCAAATTGTAGGTATAAGTATTATTTTAAGATGCACTCAACTCGTAGAAAGGTCTCCTTTAGGGTACTGGGCTACTAGGTAGAACCTTGGACCCGCCCCACCAAAGTTGGTATACAGGTTGACCCAATGTGTCCGATATCGGGGCAGATTACTCGTGGCAACTCAAAGCCTTCTAAAGGTAGTCCTTTTCTGACAGCGCAACTTGTGGAACTGAAGAGCGTACACGGGAGTAGTACCTCCATGGTCTACAGGTCCTGATGCATGTACTACAAAGGCTATTGGGGAGTGATCCATTGCACGACTGATCCGGCTGTGGCCACAAATGCTGCGTAACCGTGACACGTGGACAACATGACACCATCTTCACATTTTGAAGGGATTGGAAAGAGCATGTGGCATGGAGGTTAGGGGTGTAATTTAGTCATAATAAAGGCCCATAATGTGAATTTCACCCATTATTATTAATGTGGAAGAAACTATCCTTATTGGCTCACATTATGACCCTCATCACTTATTAGAGATATGTGGAGCATTGGTAGGACTTGGGGACCACTTCAATTAGGGTAATATTTTGTGCAAGTGACTTATAAATAGAAGGCAATAGTGCTTGCCTAGGGATCCCAACTTCACTTTCATTCTTTTCCTTTATTGGAGGCCACTCCTTCAGGACGGCGCCTACCTTTTTCCTCTTCGGCTTCTCTTTCTTCTTCCTCTCACAAGGCTTCGACCATGGGAAGTTGATTTCTACCTTTACCACATCTCACCCTTCCTCACTATTTGCTTATCTCTTCTCCATCTCTTGGTCTTTAGCTACTTTGGGGGATATTTCATTTTGGGAATTTTAGCTATACTAGTACTGTTCACTATCCACTCTCTAACTATGATGAGGTTACACTCTTTCCTCTTCTCCACCTTCTCTTTTCTCCCCTTTCACCCTCATTGCTTGAGATTTTGACCATGGATTTTGACCCATATGTTTTGACTTGCTAGTGGAGTCTTCTCTCCAATTTTTCTCTCATTTTACAGCTTTTTCACCCACAATGTATAAAGATGAAAGAAAATATATAAATTTTAAGAACCTGATATGAAGAAGATGCAGTTACAAAAAGGAAATTGGTTGGAATGGAGGTTATATATGTACTTCCATTAAGTTCTATGGAACTCCCTGACACCATTAAAGTGGAAAAAATGAAAAACATAAATGGAATTTCCATGATAATAAAAATGAAACCAAACACATAGACAGAAAGAGCCCCTGCAGTATTTATAACAAATATTCCTTGGAACAACTATTAAAAACTACCCGAAAATAGACAACATTAGAATATATAATAATTAATGATAAGGACTAGGATGAAATAAAATTGCATATGTTATCAAACATATTCAACTGAGTTTTAGAGTACTAGAAGATAGATCATCAAATGCGGTGGCAACAAAGAACAAGTACCAAATTGCTTAAGTAACAATTTTACAATTTCAAATGTTGAACATTAACAAATCTTATTATTATTATTATTACTATTATAAATTATTACTTTCATAATCAGGGTGTTTGAAATTTTAGCTACAAAGCAACCCTTCCGATAAATTAAGTAGGCGGTGGTGGCCCCAACGAATATATTAAATAGGAGTTACAACCGATATTTTCAAAACACCAGACATAATCGAGTATACATTGCCCAACCTATTTTGATTAATCTTTATCTGCCAAAAAACCAAAAAGTTACTTAATAGGTGTAAAAAAAACACCCACAACCACAGTGAAAAACAAGAGTGGTGTAACATTATACATCCTATCAAAATTTTGAAATAAGGTAAATTCTACATGATAAAAATTATGCTAGTAAGACATGGAACATCAACAGAAATTTCACAGCCTCTCTGCTTTATGATGATGCAAACTCTTGCGACTTCAAAGAGCCCAAGAGTTACATCAATCAGATTCGTTAGAATATTTGTTAATGATTACACTATGTCACCCACTATCATCCCAAATGATTAAATAGTCGAAGGATGGTCCACTGTGCATTATATAAAGAATCATATATTAACGGTGCTTAATGATAAAAAACAACTAGGGTTGTTTGTTTAATTGTTCTTTTTTCATTGACCTCCGGCCTTTTTAGTTGTTCTTAATGGACATTGGATCAATGACTCCCGAACTAGATAGCTCTAGGACACTAGGTGATAAAGCATCCATCCAGCTTAATGATCCAAACCAACTAGGCTTTCTTGTCTAATTGATCTATTTTCATGTCTCTAACTTGACCTCTGAACTTTCTAGTGGTTCGCTTATTTTTAGCTCATTTTCTTCTTTCGTTTTCTCTTTTTACGCGAGCACTTAGTGCTTTGTGGCAAGAGGCCCGGTTACTCGGGTAAAAGACTATTTTTGAGCTTTTATCCAATAGTTTACTCAAGTGAACGAGATCGTTTGCATGTGCTTAAAACCAAAGTCATGCTTTACGGTTTAAATTTTACTGACTCACCCACTTATGTGGACCACTCCATTTTAACCATTATTCACGTGGATGTAAATAATGCACTATTTGTATCGTTAGCTCTAATGGAGGTAGTAATGGAAACTTCTTAAGGGCGAATAAGGAAAAGATGACCTCTTATCCTTTTAACGTTGGTTATTTAACTAGAAAAGCTTTTTACCCTAATTGTGGAGTCTTTGTACTAGTTCATTCTAGACCTTGGTCAAAAGCTATTTTCCAAATAATGGTTCGAATAAGGCAAAAGGATTTCAATTTTTTTTGGAAAAATGTGGTAGGGGTGACCGGAAGTGTGGTAATAAGATTGGTTGTTGTAGTGGGTGAAGTATATGAGTAAGAACATTTATAGTAATATTTGTGTTTGGCATGTTCTAGACAATAATCATGTTGAGAGTTTTGTATATTTGAAATCAAGTTATTAGTATGTTCGTTTCTATCTCGAGAAAGAAGTCAAGGAGTGTGTCAAAGCAAAGAAAGATACCAGAGGGCAAAATCATCATTTTCAGACATCGTCACTTCACCGGAGAGCAAAAATGTCATTTCCAGACATTATGACTTCAACCAAAAACATCAAGAGTTTGAGATGACCAGTTTAGCTCAAATATGAAAAAGCTGTAAAACATGCAACAAACCTACTTTGTTAGAGGCTAAAACAGGACAAATTGGCTCGGACCTACACTGTGATTTTGAAGTTGGGAGGGGACCCTATGACCTAAACCTACGCCCAAGCATAAGTCCCAAGCGTAGGTCCCAATGCTTGGTCACGTGATCACTTGTAATGAAGGATTTGTTTCCGGGTGCTTTCGGATTTTTCCAGTTTGGTCCATACTTCGAGTTTTTAAGTGATCGACGACTTTAGACCTCTATGTATTGACGTATACACATATTTACATCGTATTTTAGAGGATTTATCAATGTATTGTGAAATTACGTAAGATGGCAAGGTTAGGGTTTTCTATGACTTGGTCTATAAATACCAAGGTTTTACAAGAGAGGAGGCTACGTCTTTGAGAGATCTCTGCATTATTCTATCGTTTATATTCTTCTACAGAGATATAGATATATAGAGAGAAAATATCATTGAGTGATTAGAGATATACAAGTTCTATCTTCAATCGTGCTTCTAAATCGACGATTTCTATGCACGATTGAATGGTATAGTTGCTGAAAAATTCACACACCATTTATTGAAACAAGGTTGCTTTGATCCGTTCGTGTACGGAGCGATTTGAGGATTTTAGACCGCAAGTAGAGAAAGGAAAATCAGGCGTGATTTGTGAGTCTCTCATAGTGTCTGGCGGAGCAAGCGTGCTTCGTGAAGTACGAGTGATTCAAGGGTTTTAGACCGTAAGTAAAAAAAGGCATATCAGGAGTGATTGTAAGTCTAAAACTCTCACAGAGTCTGTAATTGTTGTTTCATAGTGCATCGGTACCTGAGTGTACCCGTGGGTTTTTCCTTGGAACGTTTCCTTGATTTTTCCACATATAATTCTCCGTGTCGTCTCTTGCTTTATTTTCTGCACTATATAAATGTTTGTGTGATATTGCTTGAATGATTTGATTTGAGAATTAGGGTTTTGTGATTGGATTAAACTTGAATTTTCTGCAAGTAAATATTAATTTGTCAATAAATCCATAAAAAGCTTATTCACCCCCTCTAGGCTGTTTTCACCATCATCTAGGTAATTTCAATTAGTATTAGAGCGTGGTTACCCCTTTTTGGGTTAATTACCTAGGGTTAGATTCTTTACTTAGACGATGGAGATGCCTCGTGAAGGAGGTTTCATATCTAGGTCCCCTTTATTTGATGGCTTAAATTATACATATTGGAAAGCGAGAATGAGAGCATTTTTAAAATCTTTAGATGAGAGAGCGTGGAATGCTGTTGAAGTAGGATGTTCACCTCCTATTGTGAAAGACGACGTGACCAATAAATCAACACCAAAACTGTCAAGTGAGTGGACTGCTGCTGAGATGAATAACGCGAATTGGAACTCGAAGGCGTTGAATGCATTATACAATGTTGTAACTCCGAGTGAGTTCAAGAGGATTGCTACGTGCATAATTGCCAAGGAATCTTAGGACATTCTCCAAGTCACCCATGAAGGAATGTCGAAGGTGAAACAATCTATGCTTCAAATTTTGAATTCTCAAATTGAACAGTTGAAGATAGAGGAGGATAAGGTCTTCGTAGACTTTCAGGCTAGGTTAACTGATATTGTAACAGGTTGTCATAACCTAGGTGAGCCTATTCATGAGACTACCTTAGTAAAGAAAATCCTTAGGTCTCATCCTGAACGTTTTTTTATCTAAGGTCACTGTCATCTCTGAGGTCATGAGTTTTAAAGAAATTAAGGTTGAAGAATTGACTGGAAATTTAAAATCTTATGAGATGGAGATGTTAAAAAAACCTCCTAAAAAGGTGAGTGGCACTAAAGAGAAGAGCATAGCTTTCAGAACCACTAAAGAGGATCAGGTTGAACTTGATGAAAAAGTGAGTTAAATCTGAATAATATTGCCATGTTTGCTAAAAGGTTAAACAAATTTGTTAGGGCAAAACAGAATGGTCAGGGACAAAAATTTGGGGATAAGTTGGATGAGTCTAGAAGTAGAAATAATACTCAAATTAGGAAGGAAAGTCTTATCCTAAAAAATAGAAACCTAAATGTTTTGAATGTCGAGGATATGGTCATATAGCTGCAGAGTGTGCAAACACTCTGAAGAAATCCAAAGGATTAGTTGTCAGTTGGGATGATGACTCTGACAATGGATCAACTAGTGATGCGACATAATCAGAAGTAGGTGATGATTCTGAGAATTTCACTGTGTTTTTTGTACAGAGCAAGGAGGTCAACGAAGTTGCTTCAAGTTTGGTGATGTCTGAAGAGGAAGGTTCTGAGAGTGATGAAGATTGTGATGAAACGCTTTAAGAGTCTTATAATAACTTTATTGATAAGACAACACAACTTCACAAGAATTACATGAAACTGTTGACTAAAAGTTTTAACATGGACAAAGAATTGCATTATTTAAAAGACGATTTAGCCAATAGTTCTCAAACTCTAAATCTTCTGCAGACCCAAAAGGCCAAGTTGATTCAGGATTTGAATAAGTCTGAACTTGAAAAAACTGAGGCTGTGAAGTTAGTAGATGGTCTCAATAAGGAATTGGTTGAGAAATCTACTAAAAATGAAAATTTGAAAAAAAAGTTGAAAGATGCTAACTCAACTGTTTAGAAGTGGTCTAGAGGAACTCTTAAACTCAATAATATGTTGAGTGTAGGAAAGTCCGCAGGAAATACAAAGGGACTAGGTTTTGTTGGAGTATTGCAAAATTCGAATGTTGCTGCAAAACCCACGTTTGTAAAAGCCTCCCAAGCAGCATTAAGTTCTTGAAAAGGAAATTCAAATTGGAATCCTAGGGTTCAATCCTATGTCAAAAGAATTATTGAAGACAAGCATGTCCTTACCCCTAGATATCCTAGGAAGTCAACTTATGGAGTTCCGAGATTTGTTCCTATTTATCATCATTGTGGTGTCAGTGGTCACATTCGACCAAGGTGTTTGAAGTTGAGAGGGAAGACTCTGCAATCGGTGAAGGAACAAAGAGTTTAACATGGAGATCGTGTTCAAGATCAAATTCGAATGCTGAATGAAGAAATGAAGAATTTGTCAATATTGGCAAAAGGAGCTTCGAAGATGAAGAAGGCTTGGGTGAGAAAAAGTGAGCTACACTGTCTTGTAGTTCATATTGCACTTAGAGCGCGCAAGTCTACATCTTGGTATTTGGATAGTGGATGTTCGAGGCATATGACTGGAGATAAGTCATTGTTTGGATTTCTCGACGAATGTCATGGTGGGATAATCACTTTTTGTGATGGAGAGAAGTCGAAGGTTGTAGGCAAAGGTACCATTTTGGTTTCTGGTCTACCTAAACTAGAAGATATGTTTTATGTAGAGGGTTTTAAAGCAAATTTGTTGAGCATAAGTCAGATATGTGATAACAATCATAATGTCACTTATTCTCCTGATAAATATTCAATCATTAACTCTTCTGGGAATTGCGTAATGGAAGGTATGCGTTCAACTGATAATTGTTATTGCATTGTTCCTAATTCTAAATTGTTATGCAATAGAGTTAAACTTGATGAAGTTGAATTCTGGCATCAGCGGATGAGACATGTTAATTTTCGTAAATTAACAAAAATTACTAAGAGTGAAATTGTTAAGGGAGTCCCTAAGCATGGGTATGCAAAATGAGTTGTGCGTGGATCATGTTAGAACGGTAAACAAGTCAGATGTCAGCACGAAAAGACAAATGTCATTGGTACTTCTAGACATTTAGAGTTGTTGCATATTGATTTAATGAGTCCCACTAGGACTATGAGCAAAGGAAATAAGAAGTATATTTTTGTCATGGTGGATGATTATTCGAGATTTGCATTGGTTGGTTTCTAAGTGAAAACTCTGAAGCTCCTGAAAGTTTTAAGAAAATTTGTTTAAAAATTTAGATTGAGAATAATTGTTCCATTCCCAGAGTAAGGAATGATTATGGAAGGGAGTTTGAAAATTCAAAATTGAAGTGTTTTGTGATGAGAGAGGAATAAAACATGAATTTTCAGCACCTAAAACTCCTCAACAAAATGGAGTAGTTGAGAGGAATCATAGGGTTATTCAGGAAATAACCAATGTTATGTTATATGGTAGGAAAGTTCCTACGTATTTTTGGGCCGAGGTGGTGAACACAGCGTGTTACACCTCGAACAGAGTTTATCTTAGGCCTGTCACCTTAAAAACTCCTTATGAACTGTGGAATGGCAAGAAACCCAATGTAAAGTATGTCAAAGTTTTTGGAGCAAAATGTTATATTCTTAGAGATCATGAATCTATTGGGAAGTTCGAGTCTAAGAGTGATGAAGGAATATTTTTGGGTTATTCATTGACTAGTCGAGCATATAGGGTTTTTAACCTTAGAACTCAAACGATTATGGAATCTACCAATGTAGTGGTTGATGACTTATGTATTGATGAGTCCCCAACATCTGCTGAAGAGGAAGATGGCCAGTCATTCTTTATATTGGATAATGATTCTTTTGAGGTTGAATAAAAGGAAAATGTGGTTAGTAATGATACTTCAAGTCCTGCAGAATCACATGATTCAATTGGTGATGTTCAGCCTACACCGTCTAAGGAACCATCTACAAAGGTTAAGTTGTACCATCCTTTGGATAATGTTATAGGATCTATTGATCAGATGATGGTGACACGGAGAAAGGCTAGGAATGAGGTTTCCTATGCATGATATACATATTCTTTGGAATCTAAAAATGTTAAAGAAGCTCTTTAAGATAGTGAGTGGATAAATACTATGCAAGAAGAACTTCAGCAGTTTGTTAAGAATGATGTATGGTATCTTGTGCCTAGATCAAAAGAGATAAATGTGATTGGTACCAAGTGGATTTTCAAGAATAAAAAAGATGAAAATTTTAGGAATAAGGCTAGGCTTGTTGCTCAAGGATATACTCAGATGGAGGGTATTGATTTTGAAGAGACTTTTGCTCCATTGGCTAGGCTTGAATCTATTTGGATTTTGTTTGCTATTGCATGTCATCTTGGATTCAAGTTGTATCAAATGGATGTGAAGGGTGCAATTTTGAATGGTGTTCTTAATGAGAAAGTATATGTGGAGCAGCCTAAAGGATTTGAAGATCTTTATTGTTCGGGTCATGTTTACAGGCTAAAAAAGGCGTTGTATGAGCTAAATCAAACTCCTAGAGCATGGCGTGAAAGGTTGACTGATTACCTATTGGGAATAGGTTTTACTCAAGGGGGAGTGGACAAAACATTGTTTATTCAGAAAATACAGAGTGATACAGTTGTTGCTCAAATCTATATTGATGATTTGTTTTTGGATCCACTTCTGATAAGTTTGCTCATTATTTTAGAGATAAAATGAAACATGAATTTGAGATGAGCATGATTGGTGAATTGAACTTATTTATAGGGCTTCAAGTTAGGCAATTAAATGATGGGATTTTTGTTTCTCAAACTCGTTATGCCTTGGAATTGGTGAAGAAGTTTGGTTTGGAAAAGGCTAAGGATACTCGCACTCTTATGAGTACAAGTGTTAAGCTTAGCTTGGATACTAAAGGCAAAGATTTTGATCCTACACTTTATAGGAGTATGATTGGGAGTTTATTGTACTTGACTGCCAGTCGACCTGACATAGCGTTTTGTGTTGGTTTGTGTGCATGTTACCAGGCAAGTCCTAAGGAGTCTCATATTACTGTTGTGAAAATGATTATCATGTATGTTAAAGGGACAGTGAATTATGGACTGTGGTGTCCATCAGGTACTAATACTAATATCACATCTTTCTCTGATGCTGATTGGGCCAGTAATGTTGATGATAGAAAAAGTACTAGTGGATGACGTTTTTATGTTGGAAACTGCTTAGTTGCTTGGCATAGCAAGAAGCAAAATTGTGTTTCTCTTTCCACTGCTGAGGCTGAGTATATAGCAGTTGGTAGTTGTTGTACTCAGGTTTTTGTGGATGCGTCAGATATTGCAGGATTATGGTTTTTCTCAAGGTACAATGATTGTGTTTTGTGACAACACGAGTGTGATAAATATTTCTTAAAATCTTGTTCAACACTCTAGAACAAAGCATATAGATATTCGACATCATTTCATTCGTGATCTTGTTAGAATAAATATCTTCTTATCTATCATTCTAGGAGCACATTTGTATTATTTTTATTTATGCATGCATTTTATTTTGAAATAAATGACAAAATATTATTTTTGAGACTGTTAAGCTTGGCCAGAGTACAAAAGTTGTCATATTCTACTATATTTTCATATTTACTTGTCTCATTATGCATATGTTAAGTAGAGGTATTAGACTGACCTAAGATTTTTGGATGATCACTTGGCATGATTATTTTATGTTACAAAACTTTAATCTTAGGTGCTAGTTGCTTCGGTGATGATTATAATGCCTGTTGAATCTGTTAATTTTTTTATTTAACCCGAAGTGGTATGAATGTTCATAAGATATGCTAGATTGGTCTATGCATGAAATATATATATATATATATATATATATATATATATATATATATTTGCATGAGTATGAATGTTGTGATGATATTGAAAAAAAATGAGATGTTTAAGATATTAAAAAGGTAAAAAGTAGTTCTTCAATCTGAGTAACCGAGCCTCTTGTCTCAGTAAGCATTAAGTGTTCGCATAAAAATGGGAGAAAACTAATGAGCATAAATCCCATGGAATAAGCTCAGGCCTAGTTGGTTGGGACTAAAAATCCTCGCTGGAAACTCCGGAGCTTAGAAAGACAAAAAAAGATATAGTAAAAAAATTAAAAAGATGAGAAGGAGGAAATTGTGTGACAAAGAGAAAGTATATTTTATTTTTTGCCTTCTAGTTTGGATCTTGGATTGAATTATCATCACGGTTAGTGAGGAGATTATCAGTTTTAGTATGTATTGTTTTCATCTTACCTTAGTGCTTGCACATGAGAATTTTCATATATATATATATATATATATATATTTGTAAAACTTGACTTGTGCATTCTTGAGTTTAGAAGGCATGTGTGCTGATTTTATTCTATATCATGGGTATAATTGTCGAGTTAAATATGAGAATATGATGTGTTAATGATTGGCTTTGTGTCTCTATTGCCTTGCTCACAGATTTCTAAAAACAAAAATGTTTTCTTATTTTTATTCATGACATTTTGTATTCATGCATTAGTAGTAGGGTCATGCATAGTAGAGATTTATGTTACCCTGAGAATTTGAATATGATATGATAAGAGTTCTATATCTTGGTGTTTTTCATTGAGTACTTCTTTGCATCTCTTTACATTGTTGCTTGATATTTCAGTGACAAAAAGGGGAAGAAATATTAAGTTAGGGGGAGAGATTGTTTGGTTAAGATTGTTTAATTGATTCAGAGGGAGAAATATTTAGTAAGGGGAAGTTTATTCTCAGTGGGAGGATGATGATCATTATGTGTGCATTGTTTTAATGATTTTCTGATGATCTTTATGTTGGTTTTTATCTGTTTTTCACACTTACTTTTAATAGTTTTTTCAATGTTATGGTTACAGGATTGGTAGACCGTTATAAAAGCAAGGTGACAATTTATATCTATATTTATCGGTGTGTGTTCATAGGTATAGATGTTATGTTGTTATTTGTGAGGCTATATTGTAAAAAACATGGTTTTGTCTCAGAAATGCCAAGGGGGATATTGTCACGTCCCGTTATTCCTGAGACTCCAATCTGGAGAATCAGCGAATCCCGAGGTATGACGTCACGAAAAATTTCCACTAGAATAAATAACAACAACGACATATATGGAATAAGAATGAAAACAAAGTATTCCATGCCATCTGAGTAATAGAAACTCAGTAATGAATTCTAACAAAAATCCGGTAGAGTTCCGTTTGTAAATGGAACATCCGGACAACATAAAAATCAATCAACGGAATAACCTGCCCATAACAACAAAAATAGAATCAATGGCACACAGCCCAACATTCCAAAAACCTATTAGGGCCGAGGTAGTGGAAAAGAACATCAATACCTCTACACAACTCCTCTCTAAAACCAATTGAGCCACCAAGCTCGAATAAGAATACAGAAAGTCATATGGTAGTGCCGAAATGATACAAAGGCACCCCAAAAATAATAAATACATGGACTGAAGATACAATGCAAGGGAATCTGCCAACAGCCTGGCTCCCAAGAGAATAAAAGAATACATAAATATGACTATGGAAGGAGGAACAAAACTACCGTCCCAAATCACCCGTATCGTCGCCGCCAAGTATACCGTGCTGCATCCACCTGCAAACCTATAACCTGTTGTGGGGGTGAGCAAAACCAATCACTCACCATAATATCAAAACATCACACTCATAGCCGTCTAGAAAACGCTAACCATCCCGTGCGCATGCATCTATCCTAGGTCAGTCAATCGTCTCACATGGCACCCCGCCAATCCGAGACCCAATCACTAACCTCATCACTAACCTCAAGTACATTACGAATATCATAAGAACTACAGATCAACGAAAATATAAACAACACATGTATACGTATATATATATATAACGTCATGTAAATAACGAAGCCTATCACCTAAGCCTATAGACAACCAATCTGAACCCCACTCTCATTTAGAGATACAACAAAGATTAACTATCGACCATACGGTGCACCTAGCACGCTGCTCAAGGTTCCTAGGAGGTAAATAGATCACTCACTAGGACTACTGAAAGTGAATCATCATAACCATGCCCACAACTCGATTATCGCTCATAACTAGCATCGTTATCAAATCATTCCTAGAGAGAAAGTCGCTCTCACATTTTCTATCTTCAATTCAGTTCTTCTACTTACAATAACCAGTGAACTAACCCATTCACTTAAAGAAACATAAAAAGGGAAAATAATATCCCCACACCGGATTCGGTAACCAACCGAACTATCTCTAACTCACACTGCCTATCTAGGCACTAGAAAGGGTTATTGGAATCATTTAGTCCCAAACAGGTGCCATGATCCTTGGATTTTTAAAGAAAACGTTGAACCCCGAAGGATTCAATCAGTTTTTAAGAAAAAGTTAGGACCCGGTCAAATCTTGTTTGGTTCCAACGTCTCCAAACCCAACCGAAACAACAGGAACCGCACTATGTGTGTGTAACTCTACATCAGAATTCCGGGCTCAAACTCAAGGAATAACTATACGAGAAGGAAGAACTACTAGAGTTCAAACTGACAATCATTTTAAAATCACTTTTAAACTCCTTTCAAATCTGGTCCTAAGACCTTTAACATTTATTTAAAAATTTATAAAAATAATCCTGAAAGAATGCCCAAACAAAACCGGGCACATGAAGGAATCTCAGACAACAAGCTAGGAGAAACCTGGATTTATCGACCTCTAATGATGCCGAGATCTCGAAAATAACATCAAGATCTCTATAACAGGGGCAACCCGTGCCTTAACTCACCGATTTTATAAAACAATTTCAAATGATATTTTCGAAAATTTCTTTCAAAAGTGAATTTACATTCGGTACTCTTGGTCCCAAGAATTTAAACATATTTTACAAAACAAGTTTTTGATTTCTGACTTTCAAAAGTAGTTAACGGGTACCAGGGTAATTAAAGAACACGATTTATAAAACTTCAAAAGCTTTAAGAAAACCCTGGTTTGATCCCAAAGATCCAAACCATGACCCAGATTTTGAGGTACCGGAATAACCACGGTTTAATACTCAAAAATATTCCCACAAATGGGAGGAAAGGATAATAAGCTAACGAGTATCAACAATCGAAAGAGAGAGACGACAAGATTTATGAGCCTAAAGCAACCTTTGAATTTCTAAACTCCTCACACCACCGAAGTGATCTAACAATCAACCCGTGGTAGTACCACTCACTAACCACGAAGGCCTATATGGCCGAACCTTACAAACTCAACTAAGTCCTTGTAAAGCGTTAATCAACGTAACTAGACCCCTAACTCGGAGAAGGGGCAGCTAATTACCCAAAACCTCTTTACATTTATATCCACACTCAACTCAATCAAGTTTCAGTACATCATTAACCAGTTCAACTAGAGCCCAACTAAAAGGGAACAATTCACCCCAAAGCCTATTTTTAAAATCTTTAACTTTTATTCACATTGAGTTGATTTTCACCATTTTTAATGAATTTACAAATACCATCCCGATCACAGCCACTCAATCGTAGCTCCCAAGGAAAAACATAAATTTTATTACGATACAGATACCACCTGCTCAATAACAACAAATATCAACAATATCAAAGATCCATAAATGATTATTTAAATGAATGAATGCTCAATATGAATATTATGCAATGTCAATGCCAACAACACCCTATCTGACATGGGACAATCGGGTATAATGTCGCCAATGTAACACAACCATGAGGATCATATTGAATCGTGAAAAACATATCGTGTTCAGATCACATCCTCCCATGCCTCTCTGTTCTCGGATTACTAGTCCGCTGGTAGCGAGCACACCGCCTGGCCAGTTGTTGTGACGACCCGAAAGACTTAGTCACACCAATGATATATAAATGAGACATGAAACCACACTCAATGATATATCAATGCTCATGGTGTATGAAATATCTATATCATGCCTCAATAGTGAGTCAATAATCAAAATATAATATTATCAATTGACAAATATATGTCTCACAATCCATTTTTATACAACCAATCCACAATATATAATCATTTTCATTTTTAAAAGCATGATTTATAATTTAATTATAACAGTAAATCACGTCAATTTATCTCAATATCATCCGGGTTCTCAATTTCCTGATATTAATAAATTCTTATAAGCTCGCATGCTTTTAATTTAATTTTCAGTAATTGTTTTCAAATTAGTCCACCTTAGGAACAATTTAATTCGCAATATAACTTCATCATATTTTACGATAAAAATAAACTAAAAAGGGAACTAAAACCGTGTCTAAGTTTTAACGTCCCTCGTTCTCGTAAATCCCCTAACATATTTTTAATTCCAATAAAATATAAATAATAGGGGAAAATCAATTAACCGGATCTATATCTACATACACCTTCTAATTTAATTTCTCCGAAGTATTTCTATTTCCGACATTATCAAATCCAACTATGGGTATTTCGTAAATTTTATAAAATTCCTAGATTTCCGTCTATCACTAGAAATTTAATTAAGCGTTGTTATTTATCTATAAACATACAACGGAGATTTATTAACATTTTTTACGCACTATTAGTGAATGTAAGATATGCATATATATAAGAATATATATATGTAAAATTCTCACATATTTTAGTTGCTGACAAACAGTCCCGAACTGCCCCGCCGTGAACAGTGCCGGCGCCCGAATATAGAACCCGCCGACCAAAATCGCCCAAAACATATTTTGAATATACAGAAACGTCCGTCTCGACGACCTATACGATATATACGAAGCCCATTAGCAATTGGTTAATAATTTTAAATAAATCTAATATAACGCAAACGAAAATTCGAACCTATAAATCGAATTTCCGGACCAACCGCTAAACGGAAAATTACGAAATTTTAATATGTCGTATCTAGCATTGATACGAAGCTTATCTCAAAATTTCAGCCCAAACCGACATCGGGAAGCCGACCAAATTACTGGTCGAAGTTCCGGCCAAAACGCCCCTATTGTGCGTCACCTCTGCGTGAACTCCTCCTCGCGGTGTCGCCGCCACCAGCAACCTCCACATCACCGCCGTCGCTAGCCCTAGCTGAACCCTAGGTCACGAACCACCAGACCCCATGACTGAAACCCTAAGTCGAACGTGTCTCCCCCCTAGCCGCAATCGCCACCACCTGGCACCACCTCGCGCTGTTGTGCAATTCCCCCAGCCGTAGCTGCTTCATCGGCGACCTTAACCAGACCAGGTCGCACCTCCATGTCTTCGCGAACTTCTCTCCTCTCTCCTAGCAGCGATCTGCCACTCACTTTCTCTCTCTCTTTCGTCTTGCGCGACTCCCTTCCTCTGAACAAACGATGACAGATGAGGGTGAAGAAGGAGAAATCGGTAGCCTGTTGAAGAGAAATTTGAGAAGACAGAGTAAGGGTTTGGTCGTGTGAGAAAGAAGCTGAAGAAATAGGGAGTGGTCTGCGCGTGAGGGGTTAGAGAAATGGAAAATCTTTGTGAATCTTTATCTCTGACTCTCCACAGCCATACACGTGTATATACATATATCTCCTAATTTCAAAAGTAACCCTTATACTATCCATAAATTACATAATAACTCCAAAATATAGATATACATAATAAATCCCGAAAAATACCGGGAACCCCCAAATAAAATCATACGAGCCTGAAAAATAAACGGGACGCCCAATAATTACTATAATTGGTATAACTAGCTTAGGGTAAAAATCCAATAAGTCTAAAAATACATGTCACACAAGTACAAATATGGGAAAACAAACAAACAAACATAAATATCCCTAAACACACAAGTCAAACAATACATAGGGGCACCCACATACAAACACAAAGTACGTCAGACAGACAAGGCACGTACTAAACCAAATACGAAAGAAAATTATAACTCCTCACGTCACCTAGCACATCCTAAGCCTGATAAGTTGCTACGTGATAATGTCCCAACTATATCACGTAAATACAAACATAGAAAACGAGAAAGGAGAATACAAATACTCCTAAAAACGCTAGTTAAACAAGGCACGTCAATCAAATGAAACACACACTAATCCCATTACAAGGGAAAAACAAAACGTTGAACCCCTAACGCACTAAATGCCGAACTCGCACAGCCGAGTCGAAACCTTTAACGTCGGTCAACAAAACGTACCGCCACCCAATCGAAGCACTAAAATTCGAGCGTATAAACGAATCCACTTACTCAATAACAATTCACGTCAACATTTCACTAAGTCTGAAACACTACTGCCACGTCAAATCATGTAATCGTCAATGACAATCTACGAAGTAGTCAACAAGACAATGGTCGCGTCATCCCGTCGTATCAAGACATAAACGCGAAAAATTTACACGCGAGATACCAAGAATAACCATGACGTCAGGAACAAGTGACGTCACAATCGAAATTAAATCAAAAAATAATTCTAAAAAATTGGAAAAATAATATGGGGTGTTATAGAGATTGTAAGAAAATTTATAGTATTATTTGTGTTTGGCATGTTCTAGACAATAACCATGTTGAATGAATTATCATGTTGAGAGTTTTGTATATTTGAAATCGAGTTGTTAGTATGTTTGTTTCTATCTCGAGAAAGAAGTCAATGAGTGTGTCAAAGCAAAGAAAGCTACCGGATGGCAAAATCGTCATTTCCAGACATCGTCACTTCACCGGAGGGCAAAAGTGTCATTTCCAGACATTATCACTTCAACCAAAAATATCGGGAGTTTGATATGACCAGTCTAGCTCAAATATGAAAAAACTACAAAAGATGCAACATACCTACGTTGTCAAAAGTTGAAACATAACAAATTGGCTCTGACCTATGCTGTGGTTTTGAAGCTGGGAGGGGACCCTACGCCCAAGTGTAGGTCCTAAGCGTAGGTCCCAATGCTTGGTCAAGTGATCACTTGTTATGTAGGATTTGTTTCGGGGTGCTTTTTTTTTTTTTCCAGTTTGGTCCCTACTTCGAGTTTTTAAGTGATCGACGACTTCAGACCTCTATGTACTTATGTATACATATATTTACATCAGATTTTAGAGGATTTATCAAGGTATTGTGAGATTACGTAAGAGGGAAACGTTAGGGTTTTCTATGACTTGGTCTATAAATACCAATGATCTATAAGAGAGAAGGCTACGTCTTTGAGAGATCTCTGCAATATTCTATCGTTCACATTCTTCTATAGAGATATAGATATATATAGAGAAAATATCATTGAGTGATTAGAGATATACAATAACTCTCTTGTTTTTGGACGTTTTCAATCGTGCTTCTACATTGACGATTTCTTTGCACGATTGAATGGTATAGTTGCTAAATAATTCACACACCGTTTATTGCAATAAGGTTGCTTTGATCCGTTCGTGTATAGAGCGATTCAAGGATTTCAGACCGCGAGTAGATAAAGGCAAATCATGCGTGATTTGTGAGTCTCTCATAGTGTCTGGCGGAGCAAGCGTGCTTCGTGAAGTATGATTGATTCAAGGGTTTCAGACCGCAAGTAGAGGAAGGCATATCAGGAGTGATTGTAAGTCTAAAACTCTCATAGAGTCTGTAATTGTTGAATCATAGTGCATCGGTACCTGAGTGTACCCGTGGTTTTTTCCTTTGAACGTTTCCTTGATTTTTTCACGTATAATTCTTTATGTCGTCTCTTGCTTTATTTTCTGCACTATATTAATGTTTGCTTGACATTGCTTGAATCATGTGATTTGAGAATTAGGATTTTGTGCTTGGATTAAACTTGACTTTTCCGCAATTAAATATTAATTTGTCAATAAATCCCCAAAAAGCCTATTCCCCCCCCCCCCCCCCCCCCCCCCCCTTCTAGGTTATTTTCACTATCGTCTAGGTAATTTCAATATGGTTTAGGCATGAGGGTAACTTAGACAGGTGGCATGCGAATTAACATAATCAAGGGTATCTGGATCATTCTATGCCTCTAGAGAATGTTATTGCAACACCTTGCAAACTTCATAGGAGTCTCTATTGAAAAAGCATTTACTACAACTGGGTAGAATTGACCCAAACCTCAACGGTGTGACTGCAAATTACCTTGTATTTTTGTATAGGATGTGGAATAAATTAAGTTGCAACTCTTTGTAGACATTTATGAAGGCTCTTAGAAAGTAAATTATGGTACTATTGGAAAGTTAAGTTCTAGGGTCTTAATACTCTTTAAGTGCATGTTTAGTAGATAGAGTTGGTGCCAAAGATTTGGTGTGGAATGTGAATTACAACCCAAACCATGTTTGGTTGGTGTGGGATGGTTGAATGGTACTAAAAAATGGTGTGCCAAATTGGTACCAAATGGTGTATTTTTCACACCATCTCTAGACATGATTTTGGGATGGTGTGGTACTATTCAAGAAAATCAACTCCAATTCTCCAAACCATATACATATATATTTATTTAATTAAAAAAATTATTTAATTATATTAAATAACTAAGTAAAAGTTATCAAATAATAGAATATAATTAATAATAAATAAAATTGAGTAATACATATTTAAAAATAATAAATAAAGTAAACAAAATAAATAATAATAAAAATATTATAAATAAATATTAATTTGAATATCAATTTTAAAACATTGATGGTTATAATTATATTTGTATGCCCTTAGACACCATATTTATGACTATTCGGCTAAAAGATAAAGGACTCAAAAATCGAATATTGTTTACTCAATTATAGTTGTACAATTAGGGCAAACTAGGGTAAACTTTGAAACAAATATATAAAACTCGAAAAGAATATATAAAATTCAAAAACAATATATAAACAATATATATATTTAAATTTTTATATATTTTTCGAATTTTATATATATTTGAAATTTTATATTTCAAAATATATTTTATTATTTTTGAATTATATATATATATATTTCGAATTATATATATATTTGAAATTTATATATATTTTTAATTATATATATATTTTTGAAATGTATTTTTATCTATATATTTTATTTTTTAAAACATATATATTTACAAAAAGTTATTATAAATAAATAAAATGTCAAACTATTCCAAGTTATCAAATATGATTTGGTTTCATAATTTCAGTCCATACCAACTCTACCTAACATGGTTTGGTTTTTCAGCTTTGTTTTTTCTCACACCAAAATCATATACACCAAATATGATTTGAGTTCAGAATATAACAACACCAAACCCAACCCAACCCAACCAAAACCAACACTGTACCGCTCCGGTTGCTAAACAAACACTAAGTTTATTAGTTATTGTTCAACTTTGGCGATTATTCTTACAACAGAAGATGTCATGTTTTTTTTTTTTCTTTCTTTATATTTTTCTATAATATTATGATGGATTAAACGGAAACAAATTAAAATAAGATTTAAAATTAAGATGAAGTTTACAATATATTGGATATTTTCCTTTTCCATTTACATATTTATTCAACTATAAAACTGTTACTATTTTTATTATTCCATCTGTGTTGAAGGGATTGTGAACTAACTATTGATACAAAAATTTATATCTAAAAGATAAATGTTAATTTACCTATTACAAATATACCCATTTATTTTTTTAAAGTACATTTATGTAATCCTAAAAAAAACATCCTTACCCTTATTGTTATAAATTACATCTCTTAACCCAGGTTAACAAATCATTATTACTGACCCTTGCTTCTTCTAAAGTAAAATGGTACAACCTGATACGTATCAACGATTACATAAAAATTATTAAAATAAATCTCTGTTTCCTCTTCTAGATATCACCCGTCATAATGTTCGACAAATTTTTCATATTTAGCTTTCTCCAATATATCAATAAAATTTATTTAATAATTTCTTCAATTTTTGTCACGCTTCAAACAATTATTTAATACCTAACTATTTAAGAGTTTAACTAAAAACAAACTTTTATATATAAAGCTAATGGTGATTCTAGTGGTATGTCTTCTTTTTCATTAACAAAAAGTATGAATGATTAACATCAGGCAAGATATGCTTATGGACCATTTACATGACCTCTTTGCGCTGTAAATACAAAAACTTTGTTGCATTGTTTTCTTTTGGCATCAATCATGCAACAATATTTTGATTTGTTTTCTTTTAGAAGAGGAACGTATTTTAAAAATAAAAAATTGACTACTAGTTCTTTGAAAATACAAATAAATAAATAAAAGCAATTGAAATTCTAACATGTTAGAAATGGGACACATGATGTGATGTGTAGGAAAACAATTTGTCTTTTGGTAGTTTAAAACTAAATAACAACATACTAATATAGAAAAAAAGATGAAGTAAACATGTGGAAAGAAGAAGGTGTTGAGTGAAAATAAATCTATCAGAAGTGGTTGTAACAAACGACTGCAAAGCAACCATTCGAATATGTAAAACTAAGGCAGTTACGGTCGTGACTCCGACTAATTCTCTGCAACGATATTTAATCGAAGTTATAATTATTACTTCATGAACACCACCAAACAAAATCAAGGATTTATCATCCGACATGCTCGGATTAATCTTTATTTTCCAAATAAACCAAAAAGTTACTTGATAGATGAAAAAAAGAACACAGAACGAGAGTGAAAAATAAGAGTGGTGTAACATTATGCATCCCATCAATATTTTCAAATAAGGTTAAATCCACAATATACAAAATTATGTTAGCAAGACATGGAATATCACCAGAATTTTCAATCAGATTCTTTAGAAATATTTCTAAATGATCATCTAGGCCTCTTTCTAAATGATCATTTATAAGTGAATATTTCTAAATGATCATCAATCAGATTCTTTAGAATATTTATAAATGATCATCTATAAGTGAATATCTCATCCAAAATGATTAAATAGTTGAAGGATGGTCCACTGTTGGTATAAATGAATATCCATATATAATTTCGGAAACAGATGTTTTTATGACCCAGTAAGCCTTAAAGTCACTAATAGTCAAATTGAGTGAAAGGTGAAGAACTACAAAAACATGAAAATTGGTGTTATGTAGGGTTTTAGAAAGTAAAGTTCTAGGCCTCTTTTAATTTGTAAATTATTGTTTAACTTATTCAGAAACTTCGGTGTTTACTTTTATTTTAAAAAAAAAAAGTTTAGTTTTTGTATCGTTATTTAATTTCCTTTATATTTGTCTAATAATATTGTGATGGATTAAAATGGAAACAAAATAAAATTAGATCGAAATGAAACAGCTACTATTTAACTTTGATGAAGTTTATAATATATTATATATTTTTTTGTACTTAAATATTGCTTCATCTATAAAACTCTAGTATCATTAATTATTGTTATTATGCATTATGTGCTTATCTAAGCCAAATCGAATTCTGAATTAAGGTCCTGCTTGACATAGCTTTTGCTTCTAACTTTCCGCAAAATAAAAACAGAAGCAAAAACTGTTTTGAGAAGCTGGTACCCCCAACTTCTTTAAAACGCTCTTCCAATGCCCAAAAGCTCTTCTAAAATTTTTGTCAAACTCCATTCAAAACAGTTTATTCCTTCAGTAAGCCAAAAGTAACGTTTGAAAAGTCAATCGAAACGGGGCCTAAGTATGGATACAAAATTTTCAAATAAATAAAAATTAAATATTATTAAGTTCTTTTCAATTTATCTATTTCAAAAGAACAAAAATATTAACCATATGAAACCCACTTTTGAAAAAAGTTAGTGTAAGAGCCAAAATTCCTGACCCATAAAAAGGGAAGGCTCAATAATAGTTACCCAAGACACAAGTAGGTTTGGGCTTGTAAGAGAAAGAATGAGAACCCAATGTATGTATTAGGCCCAATTGACTTTAGCCCATAAGTTATTTTAACTTGGGGCTAAAGCCAATGATTCAAGAGGATAAGGAAAAAGAAATTAGCAGTTGTAAAGGGAAATTAAATCTCTAGAATAAAGGGATTTGATCCTAATCAAAATGGGCCAAAACCCATCTTATTGCTGTATAAATATGGTCTGGAAGCCTTAATAAAGGTATTCAAGTGTTTGAGCAAAAAAGAACACTTACACTTTGGCGCCGTCTGTGGGAATGAATGTTATTTATATTGATCTTATTTCTCACCTATGATTCTCGTCTTTCTCCACTCATTTTCTCATTTCCCTCCTTCCCCCATCAAAACTCTTTATAAATAGCCATGGTAGATACCAGAACCTCCCCGTTGGCCGAAGCAAACAACGCCCAAGCCGCCCAGATTCAAGCAATCATGGAGAGATTAACGATGAGGGAAAAGAGAAACGAAGAACTAGAACAGTAGAATGTCGAACTTCGCCAAAGGCAAGCTCAGGATCCGAATACATCCAACCCAATAGATCCGAATAACGTCGCCAATAACGGGGCGGTTAACCGAGATCCAGCCAGGAATAAAGGAGACGAGAATAACATTAATCAGGAAGGAATGGGCAATAAAGCAGCCGACCACCAGCAAGAAGATAACTCTGACCACCGAGCCCAAGTTCCTTTGCCTCAGTAGCCACCAACAATGAAAGATCTGGAAGATATGGCTGAAAGGATTCAGAGGCAGATCCTTTAAGGCATGAGGGCTCAGGCTCTCTCCATGAAAGATTTAGCAGCCAATGCAGTAGTTGACATGATCAGATTGCCTTTCACAGATGAAATAGATCAGGCCGAGTATCCAAAGAAGTACAGGTTGCCGAGTTTTACTCTTTATGATGGAACGAAGGATCCTACGGACCACATCAACTAATATCAGACCAAGATGACTGCCTGGAAGAAAGATGAGGCCCTGATGTGTAACGTATTCTCTACCAGCTTGACTGAGGCACCGCTCATGTGGTTCAGGAAACAACCTCCTGGATCAATCGAGAGTTGGAATATACTGTGTGAACTTTTTATAGAAAAGTATTATGGTAACCACAGGCAGAAGAAAACCATTTCCAGTCTGTTCACTATGACTCAGGAAAAAGATGAAAGTCTCCAGAGCTTCTTATCCAGATTCACAAGGGCGTTGTCCTCCATCGACTATGGAACAGAGGGACATGACAAAGCATTGTGTATTCTACAGTGAGTATGACCATCATAGCAACGATTGCCGGAACCTACACATATAGGTAAAGACGATGATTGTAAAATAAGAATTACCTGTGTATGTGGAAAAAAACCAAACCCACATAGAACGTCAGATGAATCCTCCTCAGAATAACACCCAGGCAGGACAACCAGTGCGGGTGATCCACATGGTACAGGGCGGATATGTAGAAAAAGTGACTAAGGGAGTCATGAGATCCCAGATGCGTTAGGCATATAAACTCAAAAGAATTGACGAAGTATGCCAGACGTCCAACATAAATGAGGAGTCTCAGATCAGCTTCAATGAGACCGACCTGAGCAATGTGCAAGTGCCTCATGAGTACCCTCTAGTTATTTCACTTCTAGTGGCTAACTGCTTGGTCAAAAGAGTCATGGTAGACCCTGGTAGCAGCACAAACATGATGACCAAGTGGGCCTTTTATAAACTTGGGGTAGACATCAACCAGATGCATCCCGCCAGAGTCCCCCTCGCTAGATTTGATGGGCGGAAGATGGAGCCAATTGGGGTCATCCAGTTGTTCGTATTAGCCACTAGAAGGACATTAAAGGATAAATTCATGGTGGTGGATGTTAAGCCATCATACAATCTCCTAATGAGCAGAGGCTGGATTCACATAATGTAAGGGGTGCCTTTAACCCTCCATCAAGTCATAAGTGTTGACCCAAGGTTTTCCACCATGGGTAAACATGACATTTTGATGATAACAAATCATTGAATGTGGTGAATTTAATGTCTACTTGAGTTATGCTTAATAGGTTATTGATTCAAGATAAACTCAAGAGAGCTAGTGGATCCATGAGAAGATCAAGCAAGGTGCTTAGAGCTCAAAAGACATTGGAAACAAGGATGGAGACATCAACCCAAAACTTAAAGGAATTGAAGATCAAAGAAATGGGTAAAATAGTCTTGGGTGAGTGCTAGATTAAATGTAAAGTTATTTTTGAAATAACTTATTTGAAAGCTCAACTCTTGATCATATAGCATATAGGATCATGTATATCATTCATGAGTCCTTTCATCATTAGCATTAGACTATGAACATCATTTAGTCTTTGCTAAAGTTGAATTAGTTCAAGCTTTCATAAGCTATGGAAGAACTCAACAAAGATGTCGTCCTAGAACCATTAACGTAACTCATATCACTTGAAATGGATTCTAGATGCATGTTAAAGCTTTGAATAAAATTGTTAAAACATGAAAAGCTTTTGTCTAATATTGAGAATTTGTTTAAATTGGAAAAACATTTTATGATATCAATATTGACTTTAGGCATATCAAGGACCTTAATAAGTTTCTAAGACATTCTAGGAGTGTGTCTAAGTCATTTCGGAAAAATCCCAAAAGATTTCACGAAAAACCATCAAGTGGGTTAAAAGTTCGAAATGAAGCGTCACATTCAAACGACCATATCGCACTCAAAAATGGGTCAAATAGAGTGATTCAAAAGCCTAAAATCAAGATCTTGAAGTCTTCTTTCCAAAACGCTACAGAAAGACTTTATCCGAGTTACGGAACTCTAGTTATGACCAAAAGAGTGAACTGTGTCGAAACTGGGCTGAACAGCCCAGTCGACTGGGTAACCACCCAGTCGACTGCCTGTTGACCCAGTCGACTGGGCCAAGAAGGCCAGTCGACTGGCTGAGCCAGAGAGTTACAAATAAATTTCGGAATGAATTTTTGAAGACCCAGCCGACTGCCCCAAAACCCCCAGTCGACTGCCACATCCGGAATTTGAATTCTAACGGCTAGTTTCGGATCCAAAGTATTCCAAAACTTCCCCAAACACCCCCAAACGGCTATATTATGTTCCTATACTATATATATGGCTTATATGAGCCAAAAATGGAAAAGAGAAGAGAGGGAGATAGGAGTATGAAAGATCTATCATTTATGCTTCAATATTGAAATTATTTTTGGGTAGAAAACTCCTACATGAATCACCACATGAGCATCATTCATATTTTTTTCTTCTGATTCATTCTTCATACTTGAGTTGAGCTTTTCAATTGAGTATTTCATTTATCACTCTAAGTATGTCAGGAAGTGAGCTTTGAATTTCTATATCCATCTATTGAGAGATATTGTTGTACACTCAAATTCAATTTTTATTCATTTGAGAGTGAAAGTCCAAGAAGTTGTCTTGGCATGGGAATGGCTTGTTGAAGCTTTGTAAGGGTTTCTCTCAACCTTAAAAAGAGAGGATTTGGTTGGCTCTCCACTCGCAAGAGTGAGCAATGGTCGGCTCTTCACCCGGAAGTAAGAGTGTTCGAAGGTTGACTCTCCACCCGCAAGAGTGAGCAAGGTTGCCTTTTCACCCGGAAGAAGGAGCGTGTAAGGGTTTGCTATTCACCCGGAAGAATGAGGCATGTAAGGGTTTGCTTATCCCCGGAAAGAGAAGCACGATAGTGGAATCCTTGAGAGGTTATCTCAAGGCATGGAGTAGACCAAAGATTTGGTTGAACCATGTAAAAATCTCGGTGTCTATGGTGTGCATTTTCTCTAGCCCTTATCTCTTTACTTTAAAAGCAATTGCCATTTATAATCTTGAGATTTATATATATCAATGCTATGGAATTGCTTGTGTTTGTGTATCCATGAAGATGTTAGGAAAATGCATAGTTGAAATGAATTAAAATTGTAAACATGATTAGATTATATCTTAGACTACCTTCTCATTTAGATATAATCCATGTGCACACCAAGTGTTTGATAAAATTCATATTCAACACACCTTAGCATAATATGTTCATATGCACCCCAAGTGTTTGACACAATGCATATTGAATATATCATTCTTCTTAAGAGTTTATATGCACAAAATGTTTAATTACTTTTTGTAAACTCTTCAAAGTATTCTTTATGACAAATAACACTTTGCATCATTTCTATACATATGTGAGAAAAGTGATTATACATATTAAGTTGTAATGAATGCTTGAACTAGTTCTCATTCTTGAATCCATTATGTATATATTTGGTAATGCAATTTATTATTCATGATTCAAAGTATGAAATGAGGTAGTCACTTAAGGATCATCTATCTAACTAAGTGTTTGACTAGAGCTCTACAAAGATTACTTTTTTTAAAACAAAGTCAAACCGAAAAAGACTCAAAGTTTGTAATTGACCCTATTCACCCCCCTCTAGGTGTCAATATGTGGCCAACAATTGGTATCAGAGCCTCGGCTCTATTTTTGCCTTAACCGGCTTAGAGTTGATCCATGACAAACTTTGAATGTTTTTCCCTTACGTAAGGTTATTTGACATTTTTATTCTCCATTGATGTTTACAAGTTAGTTATATGCATTTAAAGGCTAAAGGAGAATGTTCTTATAAGGGGAAGTGTTTTTAGATGATCTATAGTGCCCAATGACCATTGAATATACACATGTCATAAAAAGAGAATTTTGATGATGATATGCAATGATTGAGACATCTATGTGCAATTGGAAAATTTATACATTGTATTGACTTGATACTTGTATTCATTTATTCATTAATATATAAATGTGTTTTATAAGTGTATTCATTGATTGATGAATACTCGTTGTTCATGCATTACATTATTTTGATTATCTTATATTGCATGAGAAGGGTGACACATTGATTTAGAGAGAAATTATTTCAAAAGGGTGACTCTTATGAAAATATATTTTCATTGTGCTTTCAAATGTTCAAAGAATTTTGAAATGAAAAAGAAATGAATCTTCCTATGTGCTAAAGCTTTACAAATCTTGAAAAGGGGCATATAATTTATTTTTTTGCTAATCAAGGGAAGTTACATTGATTTTCTTGTCAATTTTTGAAAATTGAACATGAATGATGCATATGGTTATTTACTATGATCCATATAAGAAATAGAGTTTCATTCATATTATT
Organism: Cornus suecica; assembly: GCA_963922005.1. Classification (NCBI taxonomy): domain Eukaryota; kingdom Viridiplantae; phylum Streptophyta; class Magnoliopsida; order Cornales; family Cornaceae; genus Cornus; species Cornus suecica. The sequence goes on along the minus strand of OY998241.1, from coordinate 53,639,920 downwards.
AATTTCATATTGGTTCAGTTTTTTTGTGAAATAACTATGAGCATATCTTACTATTTGAATTGACAAATGCACTTCATGATAATGTTCTTGATTGATAAATTCAATTGAAGCATAGTGGTTGTAGAAGATCATTCATTTTTGTGCTAATGTGCTTATAATGAATTATGCCCATAATCGTGCTAACACAAATGGACCCAATAGCAAATGGGTACCAAAGAAACTATTTGAGTGTACTGTAGGTTTGGATTGATTCCTTACTCAAGAACTATTGGTTCCTCAATAGTAATGTGTTAACTCAAAAGGGAAGATGAAATCAAGGTCTCTCACAAGATGAGTGGAGAATGTAAATCATCCACAAGCAACTCCAAGTAAAAATGTGTAGAGCTAGCACCGTGGTACATACTTTCTAATCTCAATTACTAATGTGCTTTCTTGGATGAAATCAAGCATGACATACATATGTTCATTAAAGTATTTTGAACCTTTATTGATATATCATGGAACAAATTTGATGATTGGTAATGAGAGTAATTGGCTAGTTGGTACATGAAATTGAATATTTTTTTTGATGATCTCTTGATAGTAGCTTGCTTTGAAATGAGATTTGGATATATGATGTCATAATATTAGTCTTTTGTCCTTTCAAGTACATTTGAGACAATATTTTTCAAAGACTAGTTTTATGATTGAAAGTCTTGATCATGCATGAAATTTAAAGAATATAGTCATGACCACCTCTAGACCATCAAAGCTATTTTACTTGAATTTGATTGATTTCTTGAGTAGTTATTTCTTGATATTTGTCTATGTGCTTCCATGAGTTTTGTGCTTTATCTAAATCTTCTTGATATCATATATTGCACATTGAATTGAGGTGTTTGAACTTGAAGTGAAATGAAGATGGGCTTGAAATAAATGAGTAATCAAATAAGTCCACACTAGTAAACCTCAAGATAGATTAATTCTTTTTGGAAAATCCAATTCATGAAAATGAAAATAATAATTACCTATTAGGCTCCTAAGACTTGTAGAATATTGCACCACCATTATTTTGGAAATTTATTTTGGTGAACATTCTAAAGATGCTTGTATGTGATCCTCTTAATGTCTTATCAATATAATGTTTAGCATTTGTGTTTCAAATTGAAATATTTATTGATGCTAAATTTGTCATGCTTGGATCACTATGATGCAAAAGGGACCAAGAGTCCGTCATTGAAGGAAGGATGTTGATAAGAGGAAATATTGTGCTTATATGTGGATATCTTGAATGTGTATTGATAAGCATGAATCATGAGTCTTATGTGCATATATCATGAAAGACATACATTTTTATTGTGTTTGTATCTTATATAATTATTATCTTTATATAAGTTTTTCAATGATATATATATATATAATGTTTTTAATCTCCAATATTTTATATTTTTATATATTTATCGTACATGCATATTTGTGTATATTATATAATGCATTATTTCTTGTTATCAATGACTAAGTGTGATGACCTAAGGTTTTGACCATTATTATCCCAAGATCTTAACCAAGAAGGATATAGATTATTCTTTGCACATGTGAATGGAATTAAATTTCTAAGAATGCCACATGCCTCTTTGCATGAAATGTTTTTATCTAATGCATTCTCATATGATTTTAAAATGAAAAATTTTCATGTAGAAAATCACAATGCTTTGAAATGTATAAGTTTTAGACAATGGGTTTTAAATTATCATAAGCCGTGCTTAACTTGAAATATGCTCCAAGAGGATGTTTTGAATGGCTTTAAGTGATTTTCTTATGGATGAAGGTTATTTTAGAACCTATATTGATAAACATTCTTTTTGTTGTTTATCATTTATAACTTATCAAATTGGTTATAAGATTCACATTGGAGTATTATGTTTACCAATATTTGATGTGTTGTGCAAATAAGTTTATCACCAATATGCAAACTATTTCAAAATGAGCATGATAGATGAACTTATTTCCTTTTTGGGTAAAATCCATTTAAGTGTCATGAACATAATTTCAAATACTTTTTGACACTTTGGTTTTGGGACTCTATGGTTTCCTTGGTTGACTACCCTTGGACTTAGATGATTATAGTAACATAAATAAAAGTATATATTATGTGTTATTTATTTATATATATATATATATACATTCATTATCTTGTTCATCTATTATTATTTTAGATAAGTACTTTTATCAAATATATAAGAGATATATTTTGTGTTAATTATCTTCTAGCACTTGAGAAAAATGCATACATTGCCATTACATTACATTACAAAGACATGTATTTATGAGAGATATTGAGCTCACTTTCATGATTATAAAATTCTTCGTCAATATTCTCACCAATTTTCTCCAAGAGAACTTATTTTGTAAAATTCATAGAGAAATACAAATGTCTTTGAATATTAATGTGTTAGCATATATCTTGTGTCTCTTTCACTTGCTTATTTTAGGATACTCATCTCTTAGTCATCATTATGATTTTTAATATATTCACATTACATTCTATGATTAGATATTGCATATGTGGTTATTGAATTTCAAATGGTTGAGATGGAGGTGGTGTTGACTCGTTCTTAAATGCTCATATGTGATGTTAAGTGAATCCTCATACATGACTATATGATTTTAAATAATCTAGTGATTGAGTGTTCCTTGTTTTCATATAGTATGTTGAATACTTATGATTTGAGCTTTCATTCAAACACACACACTTGAACATTAAGTCACTTTCTGTTTGTGTCATTCACTTGATACATGTGTTTCATGTATGAAAATCTATTTTGATCATGTATCCTATTTGTCTATGAAAAGCAAGCAAATGATTTAGTCATCATTGATTACACGTGCTAGCATGTCCTTTTTGCCATCATGAATGCAAAGCTATGTTTGCAATTTGGTATCATCTTAAGCATATTCATGAAATGTATGGACAATATGAGATTGTGTTACTTTAAATGATATATTCTATGATCACAATTCATTTATGCAACTTGATTTTCTCTTTGCTCCTTAATTGTATCTATTCTTTTTGATGATGTCAAAGGGGGAGAAATATTAGATGATGTGTATATGTTGTATGCACATTCTTAGGGGGAGCTTTGCTCCTTGAAATGATCACATGCTACATGTTTAGGTGTTAACATCATTTAGAACATGGTGATAAGGGAAGAAATCCCAAAGTTTATGCATATGTGCTATTGTTATATTCATTGATTGCATATTGATAGGGAGAACATTTATAAAATGCCCTCAATTGTTTATTGGCACACATCAATGTTTGTCATCATCAAAAAGGGGGAGATTGTTGACCCAAGGTTTTCCACCATGGGTAAACATGACATTTTGATGATAACAAACCATTGAATGTGGTGAATTTAATGTCTACTTGAGTTATGCTTAATAGGTTATTGATTCAAGATAAACTCAAGAGAGCTAGTGGATCCATGAGAAGATCAAGCAAGGTGCTTAGAGCTCAAAAGACATTAGAGACAAGGATGGAGACATCAACCCAAAGCTTAAAGGAATTGAAGATCAAAGAAATGGGTAAAATATTATTGGGTGAGTGCTAGATTAAATGTAAAGTTATTTTTGAAATAACTTATTTGAAAGCTCAACTCTTGATCATATAACATATAGGATCATGTATATCATTCATGAGTCCTTTCATCATTAGCATTAGACTGTGAACATCATTTAGTCTTTGCTAAAGTTGAGTTAGTTCAAGCTTTCATAAGCTATGGAAGAACTCAACAAAGATGTCATCCTAGAACCATTAACTTAACTCATATCACTTGAAATGGATTCTAGATGCATGTTAAAGCTTTGAATAAAATTGTTAAAACATGAAAAGCTTTTGTCTAATATTGAGAATTTGTTTAAATTGGAAAAACATTTTATGATATCAATATTGACTTTAGGCATATCAAGGACCTTAATAAGTTTCTAAGACATTCTAGGAGTGTGTCTAAGTCATTTCGGAAAAATCCCAAAAGATTTCACGAAAAACCATCAAGTGGGTTAAAAGTTCGAAATGAAGCGTCACATTCAAACGACCATATCGCACTCAAAAATGGGTCAAATAGAGTGATTCAAAAGCCTAAAATCGAGATCTTGAAGTCTTCTTTCCAAAACGCTACAGAAAGACTTTATCCGAGTTACGGAACTCTAGTTATGACCAAAAGAGTGAACTGTGTCGAAACTGGGCTGAACAGCCCAGTCGACTGGGTAACCACCCAGTCGACTGCCTGTTGACCCAGTCGACTGGGCCAAGAAGGCCAGTCGACTGGCTGAGCCAGAGAGTTACAAATAAATTTCGGAATGAATTTTTGAAGACCCAGCCGACTGCCCCAAAACCCCCAGTCGACTGCCTCATCCGGAATTTGAATTCTAACGGCTAGTTTCGGATCCAAAGTGTTCCAAAACTTCCCCAAACACCCCCAAACGGCTATATTATGTTCCTATACTATATATATGGCTTATATGAGCCAAAAATGGAAAAGAGAAGAGAGGGAGATAGGAGTATGAAAGATCTATCATTTATGCTTCAATATTGAAATTATTTTTGGGTAGAAAACTCCTACATGAATCACCACATGAGCATCATTCATATTTTCTTCTTGTGATTCATTCTTCATACTTGAGTTGAGCTTTTCAATTGAGTATTTCATTTATGACTCTAAGTATGTGAGGAAGTGAGCTTTGAATTTCTATATCCATCTATTGAGAGATATTGTTGTACACTCAAATTCAATTTTTATTCATTTGAGAGTGAAAGTCCAAGAAGTTGTCTTGGCATGGGAATGGCTTGTTGAAGCTTTGTAAGGGTTTCTCTCAACCTTAAAAAGAGAGGATTTGGTTGGCTCTCCACCCGCAAGAGTGAGCAATGGTCGGCTCTTCACCCGGAAGCAAGAGTGTTCGAAGGTTGGCTCTTCACCCGCAAGAGTGAGCAAGGTTGGCTTTTCACCCAGAAGAAGGAGCGTGTAAGGGTTTGTTATTCACCCGGAAGAATGAGGCATGTAAGGGTTTGCTTATCCCCGGAAAGAGAAGCACGATAGTGGAATCCTTGAGAGGTTATCTCAAGGCATGGAGTAGACCAAAGATTTGGTTGAACCATGTAAAAATCTCGGTGTCTATGGTGTGCATTTTCTCTAACCCTTATCTCTTTACTTTAAAAGCAATTGCCATTTATAATCTTGAGATTTATATATATCAATGCTATGGAATTGCTTGTGTTTGTGTATCCATGAAGAGGTTAGGAAAATGCATAGTTGAAATGAATTAAAATTGTAAACATGATTAGATTATATCTTAGACTACCTTCTCATTTAGATATAATCCATGTGCACACCAAGTGTTTGATAAAATTCATATTCAACACACCTTAGCATAATATGTTCATATGCACCCCAAGTGTTTGACACAATGCATATTGAATATATCATTCTTCTTAAGAGTTTATATGCACAAAATGTTTAATTACTTTTTGTAAACTCTTCAAAGTATTCTTTATGACAAATAACACTTTGCATCATTTATATACATATGTGAGAAAAGTGCTTATACATATTAAGTTGTAATGATTGCTTGAACTAGTTCTCATTCTTGAATCCATTATGTATATATTTGGTAATGCAATTTATTATTCACGATTCAAAGTATGAAATGAGGTAGTCACTTAAGGATCATCTATCTAACTAAGTGTTTGACTAGAGCTCTACAAAGATTACTTTTGTTAAAACAAAGTCAAACCGAAAAAGACTCAAAGTTTGTAATTGACCCTATTCACCCCCCCTCTAGGTGTCAATATGTGGCCAACAATAAGATGTATTCACCCCAATTGACATAGTAGATATCCCTAGGGATCAGGTGGCAGCAAAGGAGTACTACGCAGTAACTATGAAGAAACAGAATACCTGGAATAAGCCAGAAGAGTAGGGGCAAGAAAGCTCCAAGCAGAGAGGAAAATAACAATTACAGATTGACCATTTTGAAGAAGTTTGGGAGGGTCAAGTGATAGGTGCTCAAAAGTATCCATTTTAAGCACCTATCTTACTGTTGTTACGACATTTCATTCCATTATTTGGTATTTTTATGTTTTTTGTGTGTTAAAACATATTTCAGGAGCTTAACAAAGAAATGGAACTAACTTCGGTGAATTAACTAAAGTGCATGTTCTTTCTATTTAAAAAGGAGAGTCAGAGAGGTAGTTTGAGACAAAAATGGCTCTCAGAAGGCAAAAACGGCATTTCCAAAAGTCGTCATCTTCAGCAAAAAAGTATCATGGGTTCAAGGCGGTCGTTCAGTGCATTCACGGAGAAAAGCGGTTTTGAAGAAAACACCTACGCTTGTGCCTACGCTTTCAGTTTCAAAAAGTGGCTGAAAATCACATTTTTATGCTTGGACCTATGCTTGGGATATACGCTTGGACCTATGCTTGAAGCATAGGACAAGTACGCTTGACGTGTATCTGCGGCAAATTTTTGTGAAGTTTTGATGGTTTTTGCCTATTCTACCCCCGTTCGATTCGAAGACGTTCCTGTGACTCCAGACTTCTGTATACATGTATATGCACTTATATATACCAGATTTTAGGGTTTGCATAAATATTTGAGTGAAAAGAGTGTAAAGGACCTCTCTATACCATTGCTTATATATACACGATTATATATCAGTGTAAGGGGGTTGTTCAGTTCTTAAGGGTTGTTCACGTTCATTCAGAGAGTTCTCTCACGTTCAGACTTGCTGCTTTTGAGAGTGTTGGCCTTCAAATTTATTGTAGGACAATAAATCATATTTTGATATTAACAAAACATTTAAGGCGTGTTTAATACTAATGAATTATCGAGTTTATGTTTTCAGCAAAAGACAGGTGAACGACTCGGAAAACAAACTCGGAAAGGAAATGACTCGGAAAGCAAGCTCGGAAAGAAAGCTTGTTTTAAAGCGAAAAAGCCGTGAAAGAAATTGAAGCGTAAAAATGGAAAATCAAATAATTCAACGGCAAAGGCAAAAGTCGAAGACTCAAAACTTGGTGTAGATAGGTCGGGGAGCGATCATTGTAACAAGGTAATTTTATGTGTCGATTTTATCGTATAAGCTCAAGTATAAAATGAACCGAACTCAAATGGAATGAAAAACGCTTTACCTAACTTAAACGGAAAGAAAAATATTTTTTACAAATGTTTTTCATGCTATAGTCGACTAGAAGAATCCTTTGTATTCTCTAGTAGTCGACTAAATGAATCAGGAGCGTCAAGTTTTCATCCACTTTGAAGTAGTCGACTAAGGCCTAAAGTAGTCGACTAATGCTACTTTATCTAGTCGACTAGAAGCTCATCTAGTTGACTAAGGCAGCCCATCTAGTCGACTAGAAGCTCATCTAGTTGACTAAGAGAGCCAATGTAGTCGACTAAATCAAAGAGGTAGTCGACTAAATGGTCCTCAATTTCTGTAGTTTCGGCAGAAACACTTTCCATGTTCGGATGAGGAAGAAAATGGTAAGGAAATGGCAAACCCTTGTCTCATGGCAAATAAAGATAAGGTACATTTAAATTCACATTCATTAGATAAAGATAAATTATCATATGATGAACTTCTCTCTTCTTATGATGAATTACAAGATGCATTTGAAGAATTGCATGATGAGTTTGAAAAGTTAGCTAGAAAATATATTCTTCTTAAAAAAGCTAAATCTTCATGTAGCTCTACTACTTCTAACTTAAAAGTTTCATGCAATGACAAAAACATAGAGCTAGAAAAGGAAAATAATCGGTTGAAAAATACTATAGATGATCAAATAAATGTCTTAGATAAATTTACAAAAGGAAAGGAGAACCTTAGCATTATGTTGGGAAGACAAAGATGATCATTTGATAAATGTGGTTTAGGGTATGATGCTTTTGAAAAAGATGTTATTATCTTGAAAAAGAGGAAATCATTAAGGCATACATTTATAAGACAATCATCTCATGCATCCTCAAATGATCTTAAGCATGTTACATGTTATTATTTCAAGAAAAGGGACATAAGGCAAATGCATGTTTACTTAGAAAGAAGAAAGTGATAACAAAAATAATTTAGGTTCCAAAAGGAACCATTGCATGCTTACATAGAAAGGAGAATGTTATACCAAAAATGATTTAGGTTCCAAAAGGAACCATTGCATCTCTCTCTAACCCTAGTGGACCCAAGATAAATTGGGTACCAACAAATGCTACTTAAATTTATTTTGTAGGTATGCTTGAAGTCCGCCTTAAAGGAAATGGCTTCTTGATAGCAGATGCTCAAGGCATTTGACGGGAGACTAATCAAAGTACATTTTTCTAAAAACTTATGAAGGAGGAAACGTAACTTTTGGAGACAACTTTAAAGGCAAAATTATAAGGATTGACTCAATTGGTATATCTTCCACTCTTTTTATAGATAGTGTGTTTTTGGTTTATGGTTTGAAGCATAACTTATTTAGCATTAATCAAATTGTGTGACAATGTCTATGACGTTATTTTTAGGACCAATGCATGCTTAGTTAAGAAAGATGGGAAACAATTGTCAAATGCTAAAAGAAACGGAAATTTGTATACTATGTTGCTTTATGAATGTATTCATTGATTGATAAATGATCATTGTTCATGTATCACATTCTTTTGTTTCTTGAAAATACATGAGAAGAGTGACACATTATTTTAGAAAGAAATTATTTCAAAAGGGTGACTCTTATGAAAATATCTTTTCATTGTGCTTTCAAATGTTCAAAGAATTTTGAAATGAAAAAGAAATGAATCTTCCTATATGCTATAGCTTTACAAATTTTGAAAAAGGGCATATAATTTATTTTTGTTAATCAATGGAAGTTATATTGGTTTTCTTGTCAAGTCTTGAAAATTGAACATGAATGATGTATATGGTTGTTTACTATGATTCATATATGAAATAGAGTTTCACTCCTATTATTAATTGCATATTGATTCATGTACTTGTTAAATAACCATGAGCATATCCTACTATTTGAATTGACAAATGCACTTCATGATTATGTTCTTGAAAAATATATTCAATTGAACCATAGTGGTTGTAGAAGATCATTTATTTTGTGTTAATGTGCTTATAATGAATCGTGCCCATATATGTGCTAACACAAATGATCCCTAGAGCAAAAAGGGTACCAAAGCAAGCTAGTTGAGTGTGTTTTGTAGGTGGGGATTGATTCTTCACTCAAGAACTATTGTTTCTTCAATTGTGATGCCATAACTCAAAAGGGGAGATGAAATCAAGGTCTCTCACAAAATGAACGAACAATACAAATCATCTACAAGCAACTCTAAGTGCAATAGGTGAAGCTAGCACCATGGTACATATTTTATATTCTCCATTACTAATGTGCTTTCATTGTTGAGATTAAATATGACATACATATTAAGGGTGATTGGCTACTAGATGCATGAAATTGACTATGCCTTTGATGAATTCTTGATAATAGCTTGTTTTGAAATGACTTGGTTATATGAAAGAAAGTCTTGATCATGCATGAATTTTAAAGAATATAGTCATGACCATCTCTAGACCATCAATGTTATTTCACTTGATTTTGGTTGATTACTTGAATAGCTATGTCTAGATATTTGTTCATGGGCCTTCATGATTTTAGTGCTTTATCTAAATTCTCTTGACATGACATATTGCACATTTATTTGAGGTGTTTAATTCTGAAGTGAAATTTGGACGGACTTGGAATATATGTTTAATCAAATATGTCCACACTAGTAAACCTCAAGAGAGCAAAATTTCGTTGAATGATCTATCTAATGCAAATAAGGATAAGGAATATGTGATGAAATTCTATGCGGTTAAATGATTCATCATCCTCTATTATATAACTTCTTGATAATCATCCTAGAGGTATTTGCATAAAGATTTTCATAAATGATATTTATGATGCTTAGCCTTTGTTGTTTCAAATTGAAACCTTGGTTGAAACTATTTAATATATGCTTGGATCTTTATTATGTAAAGGAACTATAGGTTCCTCTTTGAAGAAAGCATGTTGAAAAGATGGAGATTTTGTGCTCAAATATTGTTATCTTGAATGTTTATTGAAAAACATGACTCATGAGTTTTATGAGCACATATCATGAAAGACATACGTTTTTATTGTTCTTGCATTATTATAATTTTTTCAATGATATATAATATTTTCTATATCTTAAACTTGTATATCATTATTATACAAGAAAATGTTTTAGTCATCATTGATGACTTGTGCTAGCATATCCTCATTGCCATCATGAATGTAAAGCTATGTTTGTAATTTGATAATCATCTTAAGCATATTCATGAAATGTTTGGACAATATGAGTTTGTGTTACTTCAAATGATATATTCTATGATCACAATTCATTTATGCAACTTGATTCTCTTCTTGTACTTAATTGTATCTATTCTTTTTGATGATGTCAAAGGAGGAGAAAATTAGTTCATAAGTATATTTTGTATGCACATTCTTAGGGGTAGCTTTGCTCCTCGATGATATGGGAAGAAATCCAAAACTTTATGCATATGACTATGTGCTTATTTTCAATCATGTGCTTATTGAATGCGATATTAGAAGCGTCTTTTGTATGTCAAATAATCATATTCATCATTTACGAACCAAGCATATCGAGATTATGCATCATTTCTTACGTAATCATATTACTAAAAGAGACGTTGTATTGGTTTTTATTGACACTAAAAATCAATTAGCGGATATTTTCACAAAGCCTTTTCCGGAGGAGTCTCTTTCAAAAATTCATAGAGAAATTGGGTTGGCTTTGGACGTTGATGTTTTTGCATGATAAATTCTTTATTCAACCGTCACTTCCCACCTTTTTATGTTGCCAAAAGGGGAGAAGTTAGTTGCTTTCGTGTATCATGCTTTCGTGTATGTAAGTCATGTTTATGTGTGCCTCCATGCTAGTGTATGAAATTGAAAAAATATATTTACTAAGGGGGGGCATGTAATGCACACATTGAGGGGGAGTATCACTTGATACTTCACCTTTTACACGTAAACACGAAATGTTTTGTCAACATAAAAAAGGGGGAGATTGTTGCCCTTAAAATTTATTCTCGGACAATAAATCATATTTTGATATTAACAAAACATTTAAAGCGTGTTTAATACTAATAAATTATCGAGTTTATGTTTTCAGCAAAATACAAGTGAATGACTCGAAAAACAAACTCGGAAAGGAAATGACTCGGAAAGAAAGCTCGGAAAGAAAGCTTGATTTAAAGCGAAAAGCCGTGAAAGAAATTGAAGCGCAAAAATGAAAAATCAAATAATTCAACGGCAAAGGCAAAAGTCGAAGACTCAAGACTTGGGATAGATAGGTTGGGGAGCGATCATTGTAACAAGGTAATTTTATGTGTCGATTTTATCGTATAAGCTCAAATATGAACCGAACTCAAATGGAATGAAAAACGCTTTACCAAACTTAAACGGAAAGAAAAACATTTTTTACAAATGTTTTTCATGCTATAGTCGACTAGAAGAATCCTTTGTATTCTCTAGTAGTTGACTAAATGAATCAGGAGCGTCATGTTTTCATCCACTTTGAAGTAGTCGACTAAGGCCTAAAGTAGTCGACTAATGCTACTTTGAGAATACATTTCTAGAGCTATTGTAAAATCACCAAAAACACTTGAGCTTATATTGATTTATCTTCCATAAAAAACCTTTGGGTTTTAAGTGTTTTTGTTCTTGAGTGATTTTATTGATTACATACGAATTTGTGATCTCGGACAAGTGAAGTCCAACGATTGTTCAAGAGAGGGTTGTTCTCTTGATTGAGAGACAATCTCGAGAGGCTTGTGTTGTAAAGGTTTGTCATTCCACCTGTTAAGGAAGGGCCATAGTGAAAGGATCGGGAAAAGTCTCAAGAAGTGGTTCTTGAGCCGAGGAGTAGGAGTTACCGAACCTCGAAAAATCACGGTGTCAATCTCTCTATCTCTTTCTCTTTACTTCATTAATTTGCATGTTATATTTATTTGAATATCTTGTATGCTATAATTTGTCTTGTGATTAGTTGTTAGAGAAATTGAATTGAATCATCCACTTGATTATTGAGAAATTGATTATTGGTTATAGTTTGTTCAAATTTTGAAAAGAGTTAGAAATATTTTTGAACACCCTATTCACCCCCCTTTTAGGGTTAATTAGTGAATCACAGAGAGCCATATTCCGACCTAGAGTTTCGGAGAAGAAGACCATGGAGATCATTTCTACATCACCGATGTAGTCACCTTCCACCATAGCCAACTAACTCGATATCTAGGAATGTAGATCTTTTATTGTTTTCAATTGTAACGAGGGGAAACTGTTGACCATACTATGATGATTGTAATAGTTAAGAGACCGTACTGATTTACAATATAAAATTATATATTTGTTCTAAATTCTTGTCTTAGATAGAATGAATGTATTATTTTGCACAACTATGATTATTCACTGTGGGATGGAACTCGGATGCTTAATTATAGTTTTCTACACAGTGGTGGTAATGAAACTTGAAACCCTAGGTTGACACAGGCCATGCCTTGGCGATTTAATATAGACATGTTTTACTTTATTTTCATGCATTAGTAGTAGATTAGAGTAATATAATTGGAATACACTAGTTAGGTCAGTCATGAGATGGGTTGTCGCAAACCGGTTGATGGTACTCCTTTTTGGGGTCGTATTTAGCTATTTGCGGTACGACCTGATTCATAGTTATGGATCATCCTCTTACAGTTGATACAGTGAGGAACTATATTATGCAATTAGTGGCGGAGCGATGAAAACCCTAGTTTTCTCTCTCATCTGAATCACAACCAATTTACTTTGATTTCTAGATAATTTTAATTAAAATAAATAATTTGGTCTTTGACCACCTAAACAAACCATTTTCAGAAAATATAATTCAGTATTTTTGAACTACTAAAGTGAACAATCTTAGTCTCTGTGGGATCGATATCCCTTAATCAAGCCATTGCTATTTTACAATCGATACGTTCTCTTGCGTAGGGTAAAACCTAGTGTTGTCATAAGAGGCTATTTTTAACAACTATTTCTACCCCCTCTAGACATATATCATCAGGTCAGGACAAAGTCACTCCAGGAGGTGGATATCAGCCCCTCTATAGATGGCAGAACCACATTCATTGTGTTTACTCTTTCAACCTCTGAGAAAGTATACTTGATCAAACTACTACAGGACAATCTAGATATATTCGCTTGGTTACATTTGGACAATCTGGATACCTTCAATGTCGATCCTGAAACCAGACCAGTAAAACATAAGCAGAGGCGGTTTGGAGTGGAAATAAACCAAATCAGAGCTGAGGAAGTCAGCAAATTACTACAACTAGGGTTTATTAGGGAGGTCAGCTACCCCACCTGGCTTTCTAATGTAGTCGTCGTCAAGAAGAAGAACGGGAAATGGAGGGTCTGTATTGACTTCACAAACCTAAACAAGGCCTGCTCTAAAGATTGTTTTCCCTTCCCAAAAATTGACCAGATGGTGGACGTTATAGTAGGATACGAGCGACTCTCATTCCTAGATGCGTACTCTGGATACAACCAGATCCCCATTGTTAGTCACTAATTAACCCTAGAGGGGGGGGGGGGCGTGAATAGGGTGTTCAAAAATAAGTCTAACTCTTTTCGAACATGGAACACACTATAATCAAAAATCAATTTCTCAATAAGCAAGTGGATGATTCAATTTAAACTTTTATAATAATTAATTTCAAGACAAATTAGCATACAAGATATTTAAGCAAATATAGCATGCAAAATACTTATGTAAAGATAAAGAGATAGAGAGATTGACACCGTGATTTTTTCGAGGTTCGGTAACTCCTACTCCTCGGCTCAAGAACCCTTTCTTGAGACTTTTCCCGATCCTTTCACTATGGCCCTTCCTTCACAGGTGGAATGGCAAACCTTTACAACACAAGCCTCTCGAGCTTGTCTCTCAATCAAGAGAACAACCCTCTCTTGAACAATCGGTGGACTTCACTTGTCCGAGATTACAAATTCGTATGTAATCAATAAAATCACTCAAGAACAAAAACACTCAAAACCCAAAGGTTTTTATGGAAGATAAATCAATATAAGCTCAAGTGTTTTTGGTGATTTTACAATAGCTCTAGAAATGTATTCTCAAATGATATAATCAATGAATGATATTTGGAGAATAAGAAGAGATTATAGAGGTTTTGATTTTCAAAGAAACTTGGAGAAAATCATATTTTCAAAGCTTGGTTTCAATGGCTTTTGAAGAGAAAATTTATGCAGAATTTTTAATAGCTTTCTTTCTCTTTTGTATTTCAATCTCTTCATCTTCAATAAACACATCTCATTCTATATATAGCATTGTATTAGGGTTTTGAAGAGTGATTATAGTATTTGAAAGACAAGAGCCGTTTGAATACCATTAAACACGATCCACAAAACATGGGAATTGTTTTATGAAAATCTGCAGGTTTTAAGCAATATTCTAGTCGACTACTTCTTCATTGTAGTCGACTACAATGGTCCATCTAGTCGACTAGATTGAGTTCTAGTCGACTACTTTGGACCATCTAGTCGACTAGAATGAGTTCTAGTCGACTACAATGAGTAGTCTAGTAGACTCACGCTTGTTTCAGTCGACTCTTTTGATGTGGATGAAAAACCAATAGCTACTGGTTGAAATAGTCGACTACTAGAAAATACACAGGGTGATTCTAGTCGACTATAACAAGAAAAACATTTAATAAAAATATTTTTCTTTCCGTTTAAGTTTGGTAAAGCGTTTTTCATTTCATTTGAGTTCGGTTCATTTTATACTTGAGCTTATACGATAAAATCGACACATAAAATTACCTTGTTACAATGATCGCTCCCCGACCTATCTACCCCGAGTCTTGAGTCTTCGACTTTCGCTTTTGCCGTTTAATTGATTTTCCTTTTTCGCTTCAATTTCTTTCACAGCTTTTCGCTTTAAATAAAACTTTCTTTCCGAGCTTGTTTTTCGAGTAGTTTCCTTTTCGAGTTTGATTTCTGAGTCGTTCACCTGTCTTTTGCTGAAAATATAAACTCGATAATTCATTAGTATCAAACACTCTTCAATGGTTTGTTATCATCAATTTTGGAATTGTTTGCCGAAAGTAAATTTCAAAGCCAACAATCTCCCCCTTGATGATGACAAAACATTTTGTGTTTGCTTGGCATTTGGTGAAACATCAAGTGATGCTCCCCCTCAACATGTGCATAATATTTTGATCAAATGCTCCCCCTTAGTAAATGAAATTTGCAGTTTAATAGGCACTTTGATACAATATATAAAAGTAGGCGCACATTTGAGATAACAAAAATAAACAGCCTATCATAGATGTTTCAGTTTAATACAAGCTGCTTATACTAATGAAAAACATGGAAAGGAAAACAGACAAGTTCGCAAATAACCAAAACAAGTCGCAATAACCGTAACAAGCCACACAAAAACAGAAATTGCTAATGTCGGATAATGAAATGCATGACAGTACAATAGCATAATTTCTCCCCTTTTTTGTCAACGTCGAGGGGTGCGTGAGCGAGGGTTCCTGTGTGCAAGAGTGAGGTCATCAAGTGACCCTGCCAGATTTGTAATACGGGTAGACATTTCCTCATCATGAAGAACAAGGCGCTCATTGATCAATCGAATGGCTTCCGTATTCTGGTTCACGGTCGTATCAAGGCGCTGAAGCATTTGTTCCTGCTGCCTAAGGAGCTCCGTATTGCTTTGAACAACCCCAAGAAGTTGGTTGAGAAGAGCAGCTTGAGAAGCCGAAGCACCGTCCAACGGAGGGACCGAGGAAGAGGCTTCCTGGCGCGATGTAGAACCGCTAGGAGCAGTACGCGAACGAGGAGCAGGTACAGTTTCAGAAATGAAATTTCCTTCCGCATCAGAAGAAATATGCATATGTTTGACATGAGTGGCGTCAAGAAAAATAGGGTGATGCTCGGACACTTCATTCGGAAAATTAAAACCTTTCCGCTGCAGTAGATATGTAATATGTGCAGGAAAGAAAAGCGGGCCAGATGGCTTGCGCTGACATATGAGGATGACGGAACGAAAAATATAAGCTAAATCAACGCGGGTTCCTGTCAAAACGCAATAAACCAAAAAAGCCTCCATACGAGAAACACTGCTACGACTACCAGTTTTAGGCAGAATAGAGTAAGTAATAACATTATGAATTAATCTAGCCTCGGGTAGTAGCATAGAAGAGGTAATACCGGCGTTTTGCGAAATTTCCTTGTCAACACATATTGCCCGAGCAGCCTCAATACAATCGAAACCATCTTCCTTATACCAGTCCTTGGAGAAGTGGCGGATACCGTCATTCGGAAGCAAGAAAATGCGCTTCATTTCACTGTCATCAACGGTCTCGTCTTCACCACATAAGTTAAAATGAAGATGAGAGAGTAATTTCTTCTCGTGATTTTTAAGAGAAGCGTAGAAAGCTTTGACAATTCGCGGAAATACCGGAATGTCAAGAGAAACGAAAAAATCCCAACCAATTGCTCGGAACAACTCGAAAGTTTGAGCCCGAATTTCAGTGCATAAATCTTGTGTGACAATACGGCAAGGTGTAGGAGCACGGTGATCAAAAACAGTGATGAATTTATTTCTATTATCATCATCAAGAAGAAGTACCTCAAGAAGAAGAGGTTCATTTGACTCCTCTTCGTCAACGGCCGTAGGACTGCGTGGATTGGTGGAGCTTTGGCCTCCATCAATGCGGGAACGTTTCTGAAATAGACCTCGAGTCTTCGGTGGCATTGTAGAAGATGATGCACAAATGTATAGGGATATATAGATATATGATGGTGTATATATATAGATATGTGAGAGAGTGAGAATGATGAAATTTGGATGATGGAAATGGGTGGAAGATGATGGAAATGTGAAATTAATGAGGGATAGGTGAAGATTTGAAGGTATAAGTGGTAGTAGGAGAGGGATTGAGAGGAGAGGGTTTGAAGGTGGGTGAGGGTTTGAAGGAGGCGGATGGAGAAGATGAGATGAGGGTTGGGTTTTATAGTGGGTTGAGTCGACTAGGTCTAGGTGAGTCGGTTAGATTTTGTTGGAATATTGAATGAGAAATTAAATTATATAACCTAATCTATTACTAATATGGGTATGGGTATGACCTAGTTTTGCAGAGAGAGGTGCATTAACTGTTTGTATAGTTGGAGTGACTCTTCACCTCCAACTAGTGCCAAAACAGTTTCAATACCTCTTTCAAACCATTGCGACTACAGTTTCTGTGCCTCTTCAATGTCTATAAATAGACCAAGCCAGAAATACATTTTTTAAACTTCCCTCTACATACGCATATACAACATATAGAAAGATAAGTCTGGTCAAAAGTTTGGGGTACAAACACAGTATTTGTGTTCGCTGGTCTTCATCCTTGCAGTGCTGCAACAGTGAAGGCGAAATCCGTTCTATCTTGGGAGGCAACTTGTTCGGATTCCTTAAGCACCGTAGAGGGAGCAATTTTGCCTTAAGGAAACTGTGGTATCACACAGGGCTCGGATTATTTCTGTTCTTCTGCTACTATTGAAATTTCGGGTTAGTCTCTTTTTATTCTTGCAAAAAATATATTTCTATGCATGATATATTTATATATATATACACATAACAGAAGCATATGTTTAATTAACAATCTTAAGGCAAAAACTTTTCTCTGTTCCATTTTCTGTTATATCTGTATACATATATATTTCGTACATATATATTTTATATCTGCACAATCTGTTGCACCTGCATATATATATATATATCGTTCTGTTTTGAGACTTCATATATATATCTTTCCGAAATTTGTAGATAGATATATATATATTCGTTTATATACTATTTCGTATATATATTTAGATATATATATATATTCTGGTGAAACGTAATATATATATGCCTTGATACAGTCGACCTACACAGGTTCAGTATCTATATATACGTACATGTTCATTACTGTTTCGAAGTTATATGCAACTGGAGTTCTATGACAAATTGGTTTCCTTATTATATTTATGCATATCTTTTAAAGGAAAAATTTGGTTACTGGTTTATATTTGTTTACTGGTTTTATAATCTGTTTCTGGATATATATATATATATATAACATAAATTAAGATATATATATACATATGTATTCTGCTCTGTTATATATATTTCTGGTCTGTTACAATCTGGATCAATTCTGTGATACATATATATATATATTCTGTGATATTTACATTCTGTGATATATATATACTTACATTCTGAAATTCTGAACATTCTGTTAGTATTTGCATTCTGATTTTTATTCTGAATTACACATTCTGTTGTATATTCTGATATATATATATTTATATACATACATTATTCTGTTATATATATATATATATATATATATATACGTTTATTCTGTTTATATAGATATTTAGATATATTCTGAACTTGTATTATAATTTTCGTACATATATAGATTAATACTGAAATTATATTCTGTTAATATATATATACTGAATGTGTACTCTGTGATATATATATATTTACTGATTCTGTTTTATATATATATTTTTATATTCTGTTTTAATATCTATTATATATATCTTCGGTTCTATACATATATATATACATTTTATTCTGAAATTAGTATATATATATATATATTTAATTTTATAAACTGTTCATATATTTATATATATATTACTGGAATTTGTATTTCGGAATTATATATATATATATATATATATATTATCCTTGGTTGTTATTATATTATTGTGTGGGAAAATTAAACAGTATCTAAAGCAGATTTCTGTTTTATTTCAGAAATGGCTACTGGTAATCCAACCACAATCAATGTCCCACATGGGGAAAAGCCTGAAAAATTCAATGGCTCTGATTTTAAGCGTTGGCAACAAAAGATGTTGTTTTATCTTACTACTTTGAATCTGGCCAAGTTTTTAATGGAAGCAATTCCATCAGTGGCCGAGGGTGAAACTGATAAAGATAAACTGGCTGCAGTGGAGGCATGGAAGCATTCTGATTTCTTGTGCAGGAACTATATCCTAAATGGATTAGATAACACACTATATAATGTATATAGTGGTGTGAAAACTGCAAAGGAATTATGGGAATCATTGGATAAAAAGTATAAAACTGAGGATGCTGGCACGAAGAAATTCGTTGTCGGAAAATTCTTAGATTTTAAAATGTTAGATTCCAAAACTGTACTCAGCCAAGTGCAACAGATTCAAGTGCTTCTTCATGACATTCATGCAGAAGGTATGTCTCTTAGTGAGTCATTCCAAGTGGCGGCTATAGTTGAAAAACTACCACCACTTTGGAAAGATTTTAAGAACTACCTGAAGCATAAACGCAAGGAGATGACTCTTGAAGAGTTGATAGTTCGCCTGAGGATTGAAGAGGACAATCGTAAGTCTGAAAAGAAAAGTAGTGCATGGCATCCTATGGAGTCAAAAGCAAATATTGTGGAGGAAGGATCATCTTCAAAGACTAAAAAGAGAAAGTTCAGCGATGAAGGTCCAAGTAAAGGATCTAAGAAGTTCAAAGGCAAGTGCTTCAATTGTGGAAAGCTGGGACATCTCTCTAAAGACTGTCGAAAGCCAAGGAACTTCAGGAACACTAGACCCCAAGCGAATGTGACTGAAGCAGATCGACTTGCAAATGATGTAGGCGATATGAATCTTGCTGCTGTGGTTTCAGAGTGCAATTTGGTGGGCAATAACAAAGAATGGTGGGTGGACACTGGAGCTACTCGTCACATCTGTGCCAATAGGTGGATGTTCACTGCTTATCAACCTATGAAAAATGGAGAACAACTCTTTATGGGTAATTCTTCATCTTCTAAGGTAGAAGGTAGTGGAAAAGTGATCCTGAAAATGACTTCTGGAAAAGAGGTGACTCTGAATAATGTGCTACATGTGTCGGATATTCGCAAGAACCTGGTGTCTGGATCTCTGCTAAGCAAAAATGGCTTTAAATTAGTCTTTGTATCTGATAAGTTTGTACTTACAAAGAATGAGATGTATGTAGGAAAAGGATATCTCAATGATGGGCTGTTTAAGCTCAATGTAATGACTGTTGTACCCACAGCTAATAAGATTAATAACACAGTTTCTTCTGCTTATATGCTTGAGTCTTTTGATATTTGGCATGCTAGATTAGGCCATGTTAATTATGATACTTTACGTAGATTAATTAATTTAAATGATTTGCCTAAGTATAAAATTGACTCAAATCATAAATGTGAGACTTGTGTAGAATCTAAATTAACAAGGAAATCCTTTCAAAAAGTTGAAAGATGTAGTGAGCCTCTAGAACTAGTGCATACTGATATATGTGATCTAAAGTTCTTGGAAACTAGAGGAGGAAAAAAGTATTTTATTACTTTTATAGATGATTGCACTCGATATTGCTATGTTTATTTGCTAAGAAGCAAGGATGAGGCTATTGATATTTTCAAACAATATAAAACTGAAGTTGAGAATCAACTTAGCAGAAAAATCAAAGCTATAAGAAGTGATAGGGGTGGTGAGTATGAATTTCCTTTTGAGGAGTTCTGTAAAGAACATGGAATTATTCACCAAACTACAGCTCCCTACTCACCTCAATCGAATGGTGTAGCTGAAAGGAAAAACCGAACTTTAAAAGAAATGATGAATGCTTTTCTGTTAAGTTCGGGAGTACCACAGAATTTGTGGGGGGAAGCTATACTTTCTGCTAATTACATTCTTAATAAATTGCCTCAAAAGAAAACTTTTAAAACCCCATATGAGTTATGGAAAGGCTATAAGCCTTCCTATAAATACTTAAAAGTGTGGGGGTGCTTAGCAAAGGTGGCAATTCCTAAACCTAAAAAGGTGAAAATAGGACCTAAAACCGTGGATTGTGTATTCATCGGTTATGCCCACAATAGCAGTGCATATCGATTTCTTGTTAATAAATCTGAGATTTCTGATGTACATGTCAATACAATAATTGAATCAAGGAATGCTACATTCTTTGAAACTGTATTTCCATATAAAAGGACATCAGATTCAAGCTCACAGAAAAGGTCATTTAGTGATATGACTCAAGATAGTCAGGAACCTATAGACGAAGAATCTATAGAACCTAGACGAAGCAAAAGAGCAAGAGTCACTAAGTCCTTTGGGCCAGATTTTGTTATCAATCTGGTAGAGAATGAACCTCAAACTTATAAGGAGGCCATGTCTTCACCTGAAGCAGTTTATTGGAAAGAAGCTGTGAATAGTGAAATTGAGTCCATTATGCAAAATCATACATGGGAACTGGTATATCTTCCACCAGGCAATAAACCATTGGGATGTAAGTGGATCTTCAAGAAGAAGATGAAGGCTGATGGATCAATTGACAAGTATAAGGCAAGACTTGTAGCTAAAGGCTATAGGCAAAAGGAAGGGTTGGATTATTTTGACACCTATTCACCAGTTACTAGAATAACGTCCATTCGTATGCTAATTGCGATAGCAACGTTAAATGGATTAGAAATACATCAAATGGATGTAAAAACAGCAATTCTAAATGGTGAATTAGATGAAGAAATATACATGGAACAACCCGAGGGGTTCATTTCTCCAGGCCAAGAGAGACAAGTGTGTAGACTTGTAAAGTCATTGTATGGACTAAAACAAGCACCAAAACAATGGCATGAGAAATTTGACAGTGTCATGATGTCAAATGGGTTCAAAATAAATGAATGTGACAAGTGTGTTTATGTCAAGAGTTATCATAATGCGTATGTCATATTATGTCTATATGTAGATGACATGCTTATTATAGGCAGTAATAATGATGTAATCAATTCTACTAAGCAAATGCTAAAGAGTAGATTTGACATGAAAGATCTTGGCATAGCTGATGTTATTTTAGGAATTAAAATTTCTAGAACATCAGAAGGACTTGTGTTATCCCAATCTCACTATATAGAGAAAATGTGTGATAAGTTTAAGAATTATGGGATAAGTCCAACACGAACACCTGTGGATGTAAATGTTAAACTTTCTACGAACAAAGATGAAGGTATTTCACAATTGGCATATGCTCGGATCATAGGAAGTTTAATGTATGTTATGAATTGTACTCGACCTGACATAGCATACTCGGTGAGTAAGCTGAGTCGATACACAAGTAACCCAGGTAAATGTCACTGGAATGCAATACTAAGAGTTTTGGGATACTTGAAGTATACTCAAAATTATGGTTTGCATTATACTAGATATCCAGCTGTACTTGAAGGATATAGTGATGCTAATTGGATTTCTGATTCCAATGATTCAAAGTCCACTAGTGGATATATTTTTACTCTTGGAAGTGCAGCTGTGTCATGGAAGTCCTCAAAGCAAACATGTATTGCTCGGTCCACAATGGAATCTGAATTCATTGCATTGGACAAAGCTGGAGAAGAAGCAGAATGGCTTCGTAACTTTTTAGAGGACATTCCAAACTGGCAGAAATCAGTGCCAGCTATTTGTATACATTGTGATAGTCAATCTACGATTGGAAGGGCTCAAAATCACATGTATAATGGTAAGTCTAGACATATCCGTCGTAGACATAATACCGTAAAACAATTGCTCTCAAATGGTATAATCTCCATTGACTATGTAAAATCTAAGGATAATATAGCGGATCCGTTAACTAAAGGTTTGGCAAGAGAGCAAGTTGGAAAATCATCGAGGGGAATGGGCTTGAAGCCTCAGGGTTAAAAGACACCATAATGGCAACCCAACCTAGTTGACTGGAGATCCCAAGATCTAGGTTCAAAGGGACAACCGAATTGTGCGTGACTTAGTTAAAAGCACTGTGGAGATTAAAACAAAACTTCTTCCCATTCCTATGATGAGACAGTGCATATTCTAGGGTAAGCTATGCTTTTAATGATGTCTATGACTTGGACAAATCCAAGTGAGGAAGAACTCCTAATAGAATCACCTATGTGAGTAGAAGGGGCCGCTTCTAGGAGAATTTTTGAAGGCGGAATTCTCTGACAAATACTCATGAAACCAAGTGGTGTCCAAGGCCAAAATGGACACAAACGTGAGAACCAACTGTGTTCGAAGGGGAACTGTGTGAAGTCTATTGTTTTGGTTTACACAAACAGCTGACAGTTCAAGGCATCACGTCCACTGATTAGCCAGTAAATCCGATAGTCTTTCACAAGGGAAAGTTCAAGGCTCTAAGGCTACTTATCCTGATACAGTAACCTTTCATTGTACTCGAACTAGTGTCTGTATATTCATTTACATGTTGAAAATCTAATTTCCATTCATGTGGGGGATTGTTGGAATATTGAATGAGAAATTAAATTATATAACCTAATCTATTACTAATATGGGTATGGGTATGACCTAGTTTTGCAGAGAGAGGTGCATTAACTGTTTGTATAGTTGGAGTGACTCTTCACCTCCAACTAGTGCCAAAACAGTTTCAATACCTCTTTCAAACCATTGCGACTACAGTTTCTGTGCCTCTTCAATGTCTATAAATAGACCAAGCCAAAAATACATTTTTTAAACTTCCCTCTACATACGCATATACAACATATAGAAAGATAAGTCTGGTCAAAAGTTTGGGGTACAAACACAGTATTTGTGTTCGCTGGTCTTCATCCTTGCAGTGCTGCAACAGTGAAGGCGAAATCCGTTCTATCTTGGGAGGCAACTTGTTCGGATTCCTTAAGCACCGTAGAGGGAGCAATTTTGCCTTAAGGAAACTGTGGTATCACACAGGGCTCGGATTATTTCTGTTCTTCTGCTACTATTGAAATTTCGGGTCAGTCTCTTTTTATTCTTGCAAAAAAATATATTTCTATGCATGATATATTTATATATATATACACATAACAGAAGCATATGTTTAATTAACAGATTTAGGTTTGAGTCGACTAGGCTAGGTTTGAGTCGACTAGAATGGAAGATGAGTCGACTAGAATGACAATGAGTCGACTAGAAGGTGAAGACCATGAAATGGTGTAGCTTCTGACCAAAGTAGTCGACTAGATTGGTTTGAACTACACAGGATGAGTCGACTAGAATGAGAAAAAATTGATAAAAATAGATAAAAATTAGGAAATAAATACATAAAAATAGCAAAAATATTAAAAATAAAGATTATGACAGAAATTAAGATAAAACATCAAAATCCATGGCCATTCCGATTTCACGACGAATTTCAGAAAATGATTCGTCCGCAAGTGGTTTTGTAAAAATATCCGCCAATTGATTTTTAGTGTCGATAAAGATCAATTCAACGTCACCCTTGGCAACATGATCACGCAAAAAAAAGATGCCTAATCTCTATATGCTTGGTGCGTGAGTGATGAATAGGATTCTTTGAAATACAAATCGCACTCGTATTATCGCATTTAATAGGCACGTGAGAGAAAGTAAGACCGAAATCAAGTAGTTGTTGCTTAATATAAAGAGTTTGAGCGCAACTACTACCGACTGCCACATATTCAGCTTCGGCCGTAGATAATGCAACGGAATTTTGCTTTTTACTTGACCAAGATACTAGTGAGTGTCCTAGAAAATGACAAGTACCGCTTGTGCTTTTACGATCAATTCTACATCCCGCAAAATCGGCATCCGAATAACTAATAAGATCAATTGAAGTTCCACGTGGATACCAAAGCCCCAAGTATATTGTACCACTTAGGTAGCGAAAAATGCGTTTGACCGCAAGCAAGTGAGATTCCTTAGGACATGATTGAAACCGGGCACATAAGCATACACTAAACATTATATCCGGTCTACTAGCGGTTAAATAAAGCAAACTACCGATCATGCCTCTATAATTAGTAATATCAACACATTTACCATTTTCATCTTTATCAATCTTAATGGAGGAACTCATAGGAGTTATGGCATGTTTGGTAGCCTCCATACCAAATCGCTTTAGAAAATCTTTAGTGTACTTGGATTGGCTAATGAATAAGCCATCCGAGCTTTGATTGATTTGCAACCCTAAGAAGAAAGTCAACTCACCCATCATGCTCATTTCAAATTCGTTTTGCATACTTGTGGCAAATTCCCTACATAAAGAATTATTTGTTGAGCCGAAAATAATGTCGTCAACATAAATTTGGACAATCAACAAATTATTCTTAATGGTTTTTGTAAAAAGTGTGTTATCAATCTTCCCTCTTGTAAAACCATTTTGAGTTAAAAACCCGCTAAGTCTCTCATACCAAGCTCGAGGAGCTTGCTTTAAACCATATAGAGCTTTAGCCAATTTGAAAACATGATTTGGAAAAAGATTATTTTCAAAACCGGGTGGTTGCTTCACAAAAACTTCTTCTTCTATGACACCATTTAAGAAAGCACTTTTGACATTCATTTGATAAAGAGTGAAATTTCTATATGATGCAAATGCAAGAAGCATTCTAATTGCTTCTAATCTAGCTACCGGTGCAAAGGTCTCATCATAGTCGATGTCTTCCTCTTGATTATATCCTTGAGCTACTAATCTTGCTTTATTTCGAATAATTACTCCATTCTCATCCTTTTTGTTTCGAAAAACCCATTTTGTGCCAATTATAGTTTGATTTTCGGGTCTAGGAACTAAACGCCAAACTTGATTGCGTTCAAATTGATTTAGTTCCTCTTGCATTGCTACGATCCAAGAATCATCACATTGAGCTTCGTGGAAGTTCTTGGGTTCGAATTGCGATACAAAGGCCATGTGGTTGCAAAAATCTTTAAGTTGAGATCTAGTACTAACCCCTTTTGAAGGATTACCTATGACTTGATCAAGAGGATGATTGTGAACAATCCTCCATGCTTTAGGCATTGAGTTGGTCAAGTCATCATTGGATTGATGCTCAACTTCCCTCATTTCCTTTTGGCTACATGATGAGTTTGAGATATTGAGAGTATTTAGATTATCCTCAATCCCAACAACCTCATCTTCTTCTAGGTCAATTCTAGGTGATGGTGGTGAGGGTGATTCATCAAAGACAACATGAATAGACTCAACCATGGTTAGAGTCCTTTTGTTATAAACCCGAAATGCTTTACTTCTTGTAGAATAACCTAGGAAAATTGCTTCATCCGATTTGGAGTCGAATTTTCCAAGATTATCTTTATCATTTAACACAAAACATTTACACCCGAAAACTTTGAAATACCCAATATTGGGTTTTCGACCATTCCACAACTCATAGGGCGTTTTCCCCAACTTCATCCGAATAATAACACGATTGATTATATGGCAAGCGGTGTTTACCGCTTCCGCCCAAAGGCTTCAGGGAAGGTTGTGCTCATTTAACATGGTTTGAGCCATCTCTTGTAGAGATCGATTCTTTCTTTCAACTACACCGTTTTGTTGAGGGGTTCTAGGGGCCGAGAGATCATGAGAAACACCGAGATCATCACATAATTTCTCTAAGTCTTGATTTTCAAACTCCCTACCTCTATCACTTCTAATTTTCTTGATTTTCAAATCTTTTTCATTTTGAATGACTCTATAAAATCTTTCAAGAATGGAGTGAGTTTCATTTTTATGAGCAAGAAAGTGAACCCAAGTATATCTAGAGTAGTCATCAACAATAACAAGTACATAGAGTTTCCCGGCTAAGCTAGCCGTTCTCTCCGGACCAAAGAGATCCATGTGAAGTAATTCTAGAGGTCTAGAAGTGGTAATATATTTCTTTCTCTTGAAAGAGGATTTAACTTGCTTGCCTACTTGACATGCGCTACATATTTTATCTTTCGAAAATTTAGTCTTTGGGAGGCCTTTGACTAAATCATTTTTGGATAAACGATGAATGAGGTCCATACTAGCATGTCCTAGACGCCTATGCCATAACCAACTATTTTCGCTAGATGTGACAAAACATTTAACATCTTGGTCATGAAATTCACATAGCAACAAAGTATACAAGTTTCCATTTCTTTTGGCATTGAACATTTGCTTCCCATCTTTCTTGATTATGCATGCATTTGTCCTAAATATAACATCATAGCCCTTGTCACATAATTGACTAATACTAAACAAATTATGCTTCAACCCATCAACTAAAAGCACATCATCTATAGAGAGAGAAAAGGAAATACCGATTGAGCCAATTCCTATAATTTTGCCTTTAGACTGTCTCCAAAAGTTACGTTTCCTCCTTCATATGTTTTTAGTGAAATAAACTTTGATTTATCTCCCGTCATATGCCTTGAGCATCCGCTATCGAGAAACCATTTTTCTTTTGATGCGGACTTCAAGCATACCTACAAAACAAGTTCAAGTAACTTTTATTGGTACCCAATCTGTTTTGGGTCCATTTTGGTTAAATAGATACGCAATAGTTCCTTTTGGAACCCAAATTTGTTTTGTTACAACATTTTCTTTTCTATGAGAGCATGCAATAGATCCTTTCGGAACCCAAATCATTTTTGACATAATTTTCTTCTTTCTATGAAAGCATACGTTTGTTTTGTGTCCTTTTCTATTGCAATAGTAGCAAGTAACATGTTTATAATCATTTGAAGATGCATGAGATGATTTTTTAGTAAATGTAGAGCTAAGTGATTTTCTCTTTTTCAATATAAGAGCATCCTTGTCAAAAGCATCATACCCTAGACCACATTTATCAAATGATCCTTTTTGTCTTCCTAACATGATACTAAGGTTCTCTTTTCCTTTTGTAAATTTAGCTAAAACATTTATTTGATCATCAATAGTATTTTTCAACCGAATATTTTCCTTCTCTAGCTCAATGCTTTTGTTATTGCAAGAAACTTCCAAGTTTGAATTAGTGAGACTACATGAAGACTTATCTTTCTTAAGAAGGATATATTTTCTAGCTAACTTTTCAAATTCATCATGTAATTCTTCAAACACATCTTGCAATTCATTGTAATCAAGAAGAAGTTCATCATATGATAGTTTATCTAAATCACTTAAATTTAAATGTACCTCTTCTTCATTTGCCATGAGGCAAATGTTTGCCGTTTCCTCGCTACTTTTCTCCTCATCCGAGTCGCATGAGTCATAGTCCTCCCATGTGACGTTCATTGCCATCTTGCTAGGTCTTTTGTCGTTTTCCTTTTTGAGCTTGAAGCAATCACTTTTGTAGTGTCCCGGCTTTCCGCAATTGAAACACGTTGGGGGTTCCCTTTTGCTAGTCTCGCCTTTAGGTTCGATTCTCTTCATGAATCTTCCACCGTTTGCTTTCTTTCTTTGAAGATGTCTCTTAAATTTTTGGGTGAACAATGCAATGTCCTCATCCTCTTCTTCTTCACTCGGCTCATTGATTTCATTTTTAGTGAAGGCTTGCAAAGCTATTCCCTTTCTTGGCTTGATGTCGTCTTCACGAGCTTTCAACGTTATTTCCCAAGTGAGTAGAGAGCCGAAAATTTCATCGAGACTCATGGTGTTGAGGTCATGAGCTTCTTTGATAGCCGTTACTTTTGCATCCCACTTTGCCGGGAGACTTCTAAGCACTTTTCGTGACAATTCGGATCTAGGAACAATTCTACCAAGATGCTTTAGTCCATTCAAGATATTTGTAAAGCGAGACATCATAGAATTCACATTTTCATCATCTTTCATAGCAAATAATTCATATTCATGCATGAGTATGTCAATTTTAGATTCTCGTACTTGAGATGTACCTTCATAGGTTACTTCAAGTTTATCCCACATTTCTTTTGCCGTTGAACAAGTAGATACACGATTAAATTCATTTGGACTTAAAGCGCAATTTAAATTTACTTTGGCTTTAGCATTGTATGACATGAGTTTACGGTCATCATTATCCCATTCATTGGGTAATTTGGGGACGGTTTTTCCATCAACAATTTTGGTCAATACAAATGGTCCTTCAAGACCTACTTGCCAAATTTGATAATCGATAGCTTGAAGAAAATCTATCATTCTAGTTTTCCAATAGCTATAATTTGATCCATCAAACCATGGGGGCCTATTATTCGATTGTTCTTCAATATGAGTGACTAAATTTGATGACATGATCGTTCTCTAAGACGGTTAAGTCTAAAATAAATAGAGATTAGGCTCTGATACCAATTGTTAGTTACTAATTAACCCTAGAGAGGGGGGGGTGAATAGGGTGTTCAAAAATAAGTCTAACTCTTTTCGAACATGGAACACACTATAATCAAAAATCAATTTCTCAATAAGCAAGTGGATGATTCAATTTAAACTTTTATAATAATTAATTTCAAGACAAATTAGCATACAAGATATTCAAGCAAATATAGCATGCAAAATACTTATGTAAAGATAAAGAGATAGAGAGATTGACACCGTGATTTTTTCGAGGTTCGGTAACTCCTACTCCTCGGCTCAAGAACCCCTTCTTGAGACTTTTCCCGATCCTTTCACTATGGCCCTTCCTTCACAGGTGGAATGGCAAACCTTTACAACACAAGCCTCTCGAGCTTGTCTCTCAATCAAGAGAACAACCCTCTCTTGAACAATCGGTGGACTTCACTTGTCCGATATTACAAATTCGTATGTAATCAATAAAATCACTCAAGAACAAAAACACTCAAAACCCAAAGGTTTTTATGGAAGATAAATCAATATAAGCTCAAGTGTTTTTAGTGATTTTACAATAGCTCTAGAAATGTATTCTCAAAGGATATAATCAATGAATGATATTTGGAGAATAAGAATAGATTCTAGAGGTTTTGATTTTCAAAGAAACTTGGAGAAAATCAGATTTTCAAAGCTTGGTTTCAATGGCTTTTGAAGAGAAAATTTCTGCAGAATTTTTAATAGCTTTCTTTCTCTTTTGTATTTCAATCTCTTCATCTTCAATTAACACATCTCATTCTATATATAGCATTGTATTAGGGTTTTGAAGAGTGATTATAGTATTTGAAAGACAAGAGCCGTTTGAATACCATTAAACACGATCCACAAAACATGGGAATTGTTTTCTGAAAATCTGCATATTTTAAGCAATATTCTAGTCGACTACTTCTTCATTGTAGTCGACTACAATGGTCCATCTAGTCGACTAGATTGAGTTCTAGTCGACTACTTTGGACCATCTAGTCGACTAGAATGAGTTCTAGTCGACTACAATGAGTAGTCTAGTCGACTCACGCTTGTTTCAGTCGACTCTTTTGATGTGGATGAAAAACCAATGGCTACTGGTTGAAATAGTCGACTACTAGAAAATACACATGGTGATTCTAGTCGACTATAACAAGAAAAAAAATTAATAAAAATATTTTTCTTTCCGTTTAAGTTTGGTAAAGCGTTTTTCATTTCATTTGAGTTCGGTTCATTTTATACTTGAGCTTATACGATAAAATCGACACATAAAATTACCTTGTTACAATGATCTCTCCCCGACCTATCTACCCCGAGTCTTGAGTCTTCGTCTTTCGCTTTTGCCGTTTAATTGATTTTCCTTTTTCGCTTCAATTTCTTTCACAGCTTTTCGCTTTAAATAAAACTTTCTTTCCGAGCTTGTTTTTCGAGTAGTTTCCTTTTCGAGTTTGATTTCTGAGTCGTTCACCTGTCTTTTGCTGAAAATATAAACTCGATAATTCATTAGTATCAAACACTCTTCAATGGTTTGTTATCATCAATTTTGGAATTGTTTGCCGAAAGTAAATTTCAAAGCCAACACCCATGAATTCAGCCGACGAGGAGAAAACATTTATCATCACAGAAAAATGTATTTGTTTTTATAAAGTAATGCCTTTTGGATTGAAAAATGCAGGTGTTACCTATTAAAGGCTGGTAAAAAGAGTTTTTGGTCACCTGATGGGCCAAACAGTAGAGGCGTACATTGATGACACGGTTATCAAAAACAAGAAGAAGGAGGACCACCTCCAGCACTTGAAAGAGGTATTTGAAGCTGTCAGACTCTATGGGATGAGGCTCAACCCTTCCAAGTGCTCATTTGGGGTCTCATCTGGCCAGTTCTTGGACTATATAATGAATAGAACGGGGATAGAGGCCAACCCGGCTCAGGTCAAAGCTCTAATACACAAAAAAGAGCCCAAAACCCAGAAGGAAATCCAGACCCTTGTAGGAAGGGTGGTCGCGCTAAGCAGATTCATTTCCAGACTCACGGATAAGTGCTGACCTTTCTTCCAAGCCATCAAAGTAGGAAAGGGCAACGTCTAGGGACCCGAATAGACTCATGCACTCCGAAAGTTGAAAGAGTACCTCATGAGCCAACTAGTCCTAATTTCTCCAAAACTAAGGGAAACGCTGCACCTCTACCTTGCAGCTTCAACCTCTTCAACGAGCAATGCTCTGGTCAAAGAGGAGAAAGCGTATCAGACCCCGATTTTCTACACCAGTAAATCCCTGTCTGACCCCAAAACAAGATACACCACCATTGAACGTGTAATCATGTCCCTAGTCAATGCCAAAAGAAGACTAAGACATTACTTTGAGATACACCCCATAATTTTCCAATAACATTTCCCATCAGAGCGATAATATCCAAACCTGACCTGACGGGGAGAATTACCAGATGGGCAATTGAGTTGGGAGCCTTTGACATTACTTATCTATCGGGGACAACTATCAAGGGGCAGACCCTAGCAGATTTTCTTCTAAAAGCATAACTAGAGTTGTAGCACTAGGAACCAGAGGAGCCTGAATGAAATCTGTATGTCAACGGATCAGTTGGAGCATCAGAAGTTGGAATAGGTCTGGAGATCATAACGCCGGATGGTACCAGAATTCAGTAGTCAGTTCATCTGGAGTTTCCAGCCTCCAATAATGAAACCAAGTACGAGGCACTATTAACAGGGCTCATATTGTGTCAGAGTCTCCATATCAGATGCCTCAAAATATACAACGACTCTCAACTCATTTTTAGACAAGTTAATGGAGAGTATGAAGCTGGATGGTTAAAAGATGGAACCTTATAGGGCTCTAGATCTTATAGAGCTGGCCAACTTTGATTAATTCAACCTTGAGCAAATACCAAGGGAGCAGAATGAAAGTGCTGACAGGTTGGCCAACATGGCATCATTTAACACTTAAGACCTGACCAGGGTAGTTCCAATCAATTACCTTGATATCCCAAGTATTAAACAGTCGATCAGTGTCTCGTAATACCTTGGGAACCTAGCTGGATGGACCCCATCGTATCTTACCTGAGGGATGGGACCTTACCCGAGAGTAAGCCTGAGGCACGCATATTTTGCATGAAATGTGCCAGATACTCGCTAATCAATGGAAAGCTATACAGAAGGTCCTTCAGAGGACCATACCTCAGGTGTCTTACCCCTTTAGAAGCCAAAGCCATTATGAAGAAGATAGACGACGGGACGTGGGGAAATCATTCAGGAGGGAGGTGTCTTGCTCACAAAGTACTCACTCAGGGCTATTTCTGGCCGTACCTTTCTCAAGATACAGAAGCCTATGTTAGAAGATTCCATAAATACCAGATACATGGAGATAGTATACATCCTCCGCCAAAGCTCCTTAATCCCACACTCAATCCACATCCCTTCACCCAGTGGGGGATTGATATAGTGGAACCACTCCCACAACCTTTAAGGGAAGTTAAGCTATCACTAATAACCACATATTACTTCACCAAGTGGGTAGAGGCAGAGTCTTATGCAACAATCACACATAGGCATGTGATTAAATTCGTATGGATGAATATTATATACCGTTTTGGAGCACCAATGGTGATAATAATAGACAATGGGTTGAACTTGGTCAACAAATGGACTAGAGAGTTTTGTGAACAACATGACATCCAGCTCAAAACATCCTCAATTGGATACCCACAAGGCAATGGACAAGCTGAAAAGTCAAATAGAACTATTCTGAATAACCTCAAGAAGAAATTGGAAAATGCCAAAGGGGTCTGGCCAGATAAATTACCAGAGGTCTAATGGGCATATAGGACCACTCCAAGGTTCCCTATTGAAGAAACTCCATTCTCTATGACCTATGGGGCAGAAGTTGTCATCCATACAGAAAATGTAATGCCAACCATAAGAACTGAAGCCTATCAAGAAGATTAAAACAATCAAAATTTGGTGCATTCTCTTGATACCCTGGAGGGAAAATGTGACAAAGTAGCTACCAGACTAGCTGGGTACCATCAGAGGGTCAGGAGAAGCTACAACCAGAAAGTAAGAAGGCAAGAGTTCCAGGTTGAGGACATGGTTGTCAGGAAGAAAATTGGCATCATTGGTAAGCTTCGCGGAAATTGGGAAGGATCCTACACTATGACTGAAGTCATTGGTAAAGGGGCTTACCAGTTTAGGAAATCTAATGGGAACATGGAGCCCAACTCTCAAAATGCCTCCAAACTGAAGATGTATTATCCTTAGATTTCAATTTTTACGCCTGGTAGTGGCACTTTATGTTCAAATTTGATGTTATCCATCTTATTTTGATTAATTAAAGAGGCCAAGGCCTAATTTTTATTTAAGCAATCAGTTGCCACTGATTCATATTTTTTTTCAAAAAAGAAAGAGGAATTTATTCTTAAAATAAATGGCAAATGCACTAGCCTAGACCTTTAATAAGAGGAATTTATTCCTAAAATAAATGGTAAAGGCACCAGCCTAGACCATTAATAATAGGAATTTATTCCTAAAATAAATGGTAGAGGCGCCGGCCTAGACCATTAATAAGAGGAATTTATTCCTAAGTCAATAAGTGGTAGAGGCAGAATTTATTCCTAAACTAAATGGCAGAAACATCAGCCTAGACCATTAATAAGAGGAATTTATACCTATGTTAATAAATGGCAGAGGCACCAGCTTAGACCATTAATAAGAGGAATTTATTCCTAAGTCAATAAATGGTAGAGGCAGAATTTATTCCTAAAATAAATGGCAGAGGCATCAGCCTAGACCATTAATAAGAAGAATTTATTTATAAGTCAATAAATGGTGGAGCCACCAGCCTAGACCATTAATAAGAGAAATTTATTCCTAAGTCAATAAATGGTAGAGGCAACAGCCTAGACCATTAATTGTAGGAATTTATTCCTAGCGAAAGCCTAAAAATTAGAGTTTACTATCAGACCAAGAGCTTGTATGCCAGAGGCATAGCACATATATACTTGTAAAACAAGTATCAAATAAGACATACAAGCCATGGCTTTTAAATTATGAAACATGAGACAAGTCATGAACAAAAAGAAAAGTTTTTCATTAAAATAAAACATGTATTACAAAAATTTGCCCAAAAGGATACAAATGCTCAAATGTCGAAGGGGCTACAAATGCTCAGAGGCATAAACAACAAAAGATAAAAAACAAATACAGGAGGATCAGGGTGGTCCTATTATGTAGGTGACAGTGCCACGGATGAGATATATTGAAGAATCATATTGTGGCTCTGTTAGCATCCCTTGCAAATGACAAGGAGGAGGAGGGAGTGTTGGACCTTAGACTTAGCACCCTGGCCTAAAGGTACCCGTAATTTATGTGGCATGAAAGGTTGGGGCCTCAGAGTTATGGAGTGTGGAGATCCGTAGGTACCATCCCAGCAAGGAACCCCAAAAACTTGTTCTCAGCAGCAATAGCTTATGAACTCTTGTATAGGGGCGCCACCTTCAAATAGGAGTCCATAGCCTCAAGATCATTGGGTTTCCTCTACTCAAGTTTCTTAAAGTCATTGGCTAAACCACTACACCAGAATTGCCCTACAACATGATTGTAGAGATCCTGGTAGCGGTGGTACATGTCCAGACCCCCTTGTTTGCAGATCTCCAGCTCAGAGTGAGAAATATTAAGTCGATGCTGAAGATCCTCAATCTCAACATTAGCCTTGGCTTTACTCTCTTTAAGGCCAGCGTTCTCCTCTACTAGAGATGTCTTCTCTTGGCCAATAGAGCCTCCCTTTTCTCCGCCAGGGCCACGACAGCCTTGAGACGAGTCACCTCGTCAGTCTGATGAGCTACCTCCTTTATATGGGACTCAATGTTAAGGCACAGAGCCCCAACACAGTAGAAGGCTTGCAAAAGAGTGAAAGAAAAAATTATTAGATGCCTCAAATGATAAAATACAAAAGGAAAAGTAAAGCAATAAAGAGGAAATAAAGAAACTTTACCCTCATCATCATGCCTATAACCTTATTAGTAAGGTCAGGGTTGTCCATGGACTTGAAAGTGTCTAGATCCTTTCTAGACCACAAGGACTTGGTTCTGGAAGCCATAACCTCTATCGAATTGGGCTTTACCACCCTAGAGGTCTTCTCCCCCTCAGGAGCCACCATAACCTCAGAAGTTTTTCCTTTTAGCTTCTGCCACTTTAAATACCTCTCTAAAGCAGAGGGGCGAGGATGAAGAGCATGAGGTTACGGAAAGGTGGGGTGACAACACCTACTATGGCAAACCCAGATGTTGCGGTAGTTAAGGGGGCTGCAGTTGTGACTCGAGAAGAAGTCCTTTGAGTGGCAGGGTCTGGGATAATTTCTGCTGGCTTTGAAATTTACTTTTAGCAAACAATTCCAAAATTGATGATAACAAACCATTGAAGAGTGTTTGATACTAATGAATTATCAAGTTTATATTTTTAGCAAAAGACAGGTGAACAACTCTGAAATCAAACTTGGATAGAAAACAACTCGAAAAGCAAGCTCGGAAAGAAAGCTTGATTTAAAGCGAAAAGTTGTGAAAGAAATTGAAGCACAAAATGAAAAATTATTTAATTCAACGGAAAAGGTGAAAGTCGAAGAGTCAAGACTCGGGGTAGATAGGTCGGGGAGCGATCATTGTAACAAGGTAATTTTATACGTTGATTTTATCGTATAAGCTCAAGTATAAAATGAACCAAACTCAAATGGAATGAAAAACGTTTTACCGAACTTAAACGGAAAGAAAAATATTTTTATTAAATGTTTTTTCATGTTATAGTCGACTAGAATGACCCTATGTATTTTCTAGTAGTCGACTGAAACAATCAGAAGCTACACGTTTTCAACCATTTCAAAGTAGTCGACTAGAGGAACCTTTGAGTCAACTAGACTACATGTTGTAGTCGACTAGACCTCAATCTAGTCGACAAGATGAAGCATTGTAGTCGACTAGAACATCAAAGTAGTCGACTAAAAGCTTCTCAAAACCTGCAAATTTTTCAGGAAATATTTTCCAAGTTTTGTGGGTTGTGCTCAATGGTGTTAAAACGGCTCTTGTCTTTCAAATACATTAAGTAACAAGCCTGACTTTTTTCCTAACAACTGTACCATTTTCATCCTTTTTATTTTTGAATATCCACTTAGTATCAATCACATTTATCTCTTTAGGTCTAGGAACAAGATACCACACGTCATTCTTAATAAACTGATGAAGTTATTCTTGCATAACATTTATCCATTCACTATCTTGAAGAGTTTCTTTTACATTTTTAGGTTCCAAAGAAGATGTATAGCATGCATACGAGACCTCATTCCTAGTCTTTCTCCGTGTCACTATCATTTGATCAACAGATCCGATAATATTATCCAAAAGATGGTACAAGTTTGACCATGTGATTCTATAGGACTAGAACTACAATTGTAATGACCAGGTTAATTTAAATAATTTCTTTTTCTTCGGTTAATATATATATATTTTTTATCTTGTGCATTACGTGGCATTGCATGTGTTTTCGTGCATTAAGGATTTCATGATTTGAATTTTTGGGTTCATTCCTATGTTTTGTAAAATTTTCATTTTTGTCGTTGACCGGGTAGTTTCGATATTTTAATTAAATGTGGGGGTTACTTTTGAGTTTGATAAAGATGAGGGTAACTTTTGCAATATATTCATTATGTGTAAATGTGTGACCGAATTCCACATGTTTAATTTTATTTTTATCTTCAACTTTCCAAAAGCATATTCCTCCATCATTTAAAGGTTCAATCATACATCTATTATATTGACACCACTTTATGACATTATTGATGAAAATTTTCAGCCATTATATTGATGTGTTGAGGTTAGCTTTTGCATATTCTCAACAATCAAGCAAAAACCATTTTTTCCATCATTCTCTATTTTTCTCCTATCTTCTTCTCTCTACATTTTGGGCATCTTAGAGTGGGGATTCAATTTTGTGCTCAACTAGGAAGTTGTTCTACGTGTTCCGATCTTCGGTTTAATACCAATTACGGTATGTGATCTATATTATTTAATTTGATTTGATTTTTCAAAAATTCCAGATTGCTAGTTTACATGTTTAGTGAAAATCAAGGCTTTAGATCTCTAATTTATAATATATGTATGGATCAAAATTAGTTTATGAAAATTTTACAGATCATATATAGGTATGTGATTATATGTTCCTGAAAATTTCAGAATTTATAGATAAGTAGAGAGTTAATTAAAAATCTAGGAAAAACATGTTATTCGGATATTGTTGTTGCTGCAGACCGTTTGTTTTTTTACTCGGTTTGAGAAATTTATAGACCATGTTAAATTATTTATAAATTTTTGAAACTTTTACAGTATGATTTTGTATATGTCTATTATCATCTCTCAAAATTTCAGATCATGTAGATAAATATTTAAGTTTCTAAAAATCACGGAAGTAGGCTGTCCAGTGATATTTTACTGCTTGCTGATCCGATTTCGGTTTCGGTTTAGCCAATTGTTTCATATGGTTTCGTATTCTTATAAATCTTGAAACTTTTATTATAACATTTTGTATATGTCTAGGACATATGTACTGAATATCAAGAATTTTAAGTTAATTTATACTGGTAATAAAAATTGGTGAGTAGTAACTGTTCAGTTTTAACCGTAGTTTAAAACCGGAACTTGTGTTACCGATTTGAGCTATCTATAATTCTAATTTTGTACTTATAATTTTATCACCTGATCTTGAGTATATAAGATGTAAATATGGAGATTTAGGTAGTCATATAATTCATGGATAGGTTTGTAAAAATCTTGGAGTAAAGGGTGTTCAGTTTTCGGAACTGTTAGGAAAGCTGTCTTTTATAATTATTTTGGACCACTGTCCTTTGATTAAAGCTTATGAAAATTTTACAGTAGACCTACGTAGAAATTTGAAGTGTATCCTATAAATTTCATATTTTTATCAAACCTGTAGATTTTTCTAAAAATCATAGATTACCTGCTGTCCGTTTTACGGTAGTATTCGAAGCCGAACTTTTCGATTCTTAATTAAGTAGCTAAATTTTTTCTATTAATCCCGATTATTTTTGAGTAGATATTTATATATATCAGAATGTTTATTGGAAAATATTATTATAAAAATAATTATGGTTATGTATATAAAAATTATTCAATATGTGATAATTGGTTTCGGGCATAACAGGGTACAAATGAAGGCGTGAAGGGAGAACCGTTCGTTTCTTCATTCTCTACACAACCATATTGTTTTGATTGTTGGTATTTTACTGGATATTTTATCAAGTTTGAGGTAGGGATTTATTGGGGTATCGTGTGAGTTTAAGAATCTTCATTTATGCATTTTAATGTTTATATATAGATTCATCATCTTATTGTGCTATGTTTGACATGAGTTGTGAAATTGCATTAATATGTTTAAATGCATTGATTCATGCCACGATAGAATTTTATTAGGTGGATCATGGAGTGCGGATATATTTATTACTTATGTGCGCATGTGAATGACATTTATGAATTGTGAATTGTGAATGGTGGATTGGTTGTTGATTTTGGGAAATGGTCGTGTGGTGTGAGCAATGGGGGGACGAAGGAGCTCCCGGGGTGCAAGTCCTCGAATTATCGCGCGATTGGTTGACGTCACCGTAGGGTTAGTAGCCCCAAGACGACTAGGCAGATGAACAGGTAGTTCATGTCCTAGGGTTTGTTTCACGACATAATTTTCCCATTTGATGATTTTGAATTTGATGCTATCTCTGTTGTGATAGTTGGATTTGAATTCGTATTGAGAGTATTGGTTTTAATTTCGTGATTATAGAACTTTTAAATTATCTTGATGATATTATTTAAATTGTTCTACATGAGTTTATATTATGATTCCTTATGCATTTATATCATGACATTGGACTAGGGTAGAGACTTGACCCTATACGTATTCATTAATTTACATACTTGCGGAATCTTACGCTTCATGATTTTTCTCTACTGGGCCGTTTGTGCTCACCCCTTATCATTTTTCAGGAAAAGAACCGTTGGTGGATGATGCATGAGCTACTGGATATTTGTGGAATTTGAACTTATAATAATTACATCTTTATGTAATAATAAAGATTGCGTGCTTATTATGATTTGTAATTGTTTGGCTTTGGACTAGTGTGTTCATGTTGTAATTTGATTTGGTTTCGGGATTTGGGTATGATTTTATTATTTCTATTTCGCTTCCGCGCTAGTGAATTATAAACAATGTCGGTTGACCAGTTTGACCATTTGATATTTTTATGAATTTTAATTAAATTTAAGTCATTATCCGGGTTTTCGGATTCGGGGCGTGACAACAATCATGAACCATATTGTTCTCTTCACCAACATTAGAAGAATCATTTCCTAACTGAAAGAATGACTCACTATATTCCTCATCAACAGACATTAGTGGCTCATCAACACACGAATCATCAACCACTACATTCGCAGATTTCATCATCGTTTAAGTTCTAAGATTAAAAACTCTATATGCCCGACTACTCAATGAATATCCCAGAAATATTCTTTCATCACTCTTAGACTCGAATTTCCCAATAGATTCACGATCTCTAAGAATGTAGCATTTTGCTCCAAAAACCTTTAAATATTTCACATTGGGTTTCTTGCCATTCCACAATTCATAGGGAGTTTTTAAGGTGTCAGGCCAAAGATAAACTCTATTTGAAGTATAACACGTTGTGTTCACTGCCTCGGCCCAAAAATACCTAGGAAATTTCCTTCCATGCAGCATAACATTACCCATCTCATGAAGAACTATATTTTTTCTCTCAACCACTCCATTTTGCAATGGAGTACGTGGTGCTGAAAACAGTGTAGCTCACTTTTTTTTACCCATGCCTTCTTCATCTTTGGAGCTCTATTTGCCAATTTTGACAAATTCTTCATCACTTCATTCAACTCTTGGATTTGATCTTGAACATAATCTCCTTGTCGAATTATTTGTTCCTTCATCGATTGCAAAGTCTTCCCTCTTAGCTTTGAACACATCGGTCAAATGTGACATTTGACACCACAGTAGTGACATATAGGAACAAAACTATAAACTTCATCAGTTGACCTCTTAGAATATCTAGAGGTAAAAACTAACTTTCTTTGAAGATCTTCTCTCACAAAAGATTTAACATTAGAATTCACTTGAGAAGAACTAGATGCTACTTGGTATGTTTTTACAAAGGTGGTTTCGACACAACATTTGGATTATGTGATACTCCATCAAACCCCAGTCCCTTTGTATTTCCTGCAGATTTTCCCATACTCAACATATGATTAAGCTTAAGAGTTCCACTAGACCATTTATGAATAGTTGAGTTTGCATCCTTCAACTCCTTTTCCAACTCTCCAATCCTGACAAATTTCTCCACTAACTCCTTCTTAAGATTATCAGCTATCTTCAAAGCCAGAGTCATTTCTTGTTCAGACTTAGACAATTCCTCAACTAATTTGGCCTTTTGAGTCTGTAGAAGATTTAGAGTTTGAGAATTATTGACTAATTCGTCTTTTAAAGAATTTAATTCTTTGTCCATACTAAGACTTTTAGTCAACAGTTTCATATGATTTTTGTGAAGTTGTGTGCTCTTATTAAGTAATTTGTCATAAGACTTGTTGGCTTTGAAATTTCATTTCAAACAATAACTCTTATTTTGATATTAACAAAACATTCAAAACTGTGTTTGGTACTAATATGACTTTGAGCTAAGTGTTTCAGCAAGTACAGGTAAATGTTTCGGAAATATCATTAATACCAAAAAGCGACAAGCGATAAAGAAACTCATGCACATACTCGAAGAAGGACAAAAAGGACAAAGAAAGTACAAAAGCTGGACTCAAGACCTGCAGTAGATAGGTCAGGGTGAGAATATTGTAACAAGGTATCTTATGCGTTGATTGATCTAATAAGCTCAAGTAATTAAACAAACGAACTCAAAAACAGATCAAAAACGGACCTTGAACATTTTCTTGGAGTCACCCAGTCGACTGGCCATAAAATGGCAGCCGACTGGCTGTGACCCAGGCGACTGGCCTAGGGCCCAGCCGACTGGATGAACCAGTGAGTTATAAACATTTTTGATTGCCTGAGGCAGTCGACTGGCCTATCCAAGGCATTCGACTGACTCATGAGGCAGTCGACTGGCCTTCTTAAGGCAGTCGACTGACCATAGCCATTGGGAAAAATATTTTAAATCTTTGCATGGAGGCAGTCGACTGGGTGCCGGTAGGCAGTCGACTGGGTGCTTCAGGATTTTAAGGAAAAGTATTTCTAAACAATATTTTTGCCCAAAAAGAAATGATTTTTCTTACAGATTTTCAGGTCCTACTCTCCATATTGTCTAGGGTGAGATACACTCTCCAAACCCTAGTGTTACACTATATAAAGAAAGAGATATGGATTAAAAATGCTAAGGTTCTTGTGTGAGAAATTTTTCTAAAAATTCATTCATCTATTATTTTCTCTCAAGCACTTTCTGGAAAATCTTTTGATAGCAAGAAAGATCAAAATCTCGTTTCTTATTCCCATCATTTTGAAGATTTAAACTCAAGCTTTGTGCTTATTCTCTTACTTGAAAATATATTGTGAGAATATATATATCTTGAGTTCTTGAAATATCACCTAAAAACACTTGAGCTTATATTGATCTATCTTCCATAAAAACCTTAGGGTTTGAGTGCTTTTGTTTCTTGAGTGATATATTGATTACATACACAAATTTGTGATCTTGGGTGAGTGAAGCCCATTGTATCAAGGAAGGATTGTTCTCTTGATTGTGTGAAGAGGTAGTTAGCTCTTTTGTAAAGGTTTTGTTATTCCACCTATTGAAGGAAGAGCCATAGTGTGAGGATCGGGAAAGTCTCAAGGAAGGGGATTCTTTGAGCCGAGGAGTAGGAGTTACCGAACCTCGTAAAAATCACGGTGTCAATTTCTCTATCTCTATCTCCTTATTTTATGTTCATGCATGCTTAATTTATAGTGTGGTAAATAGCTTGTTGAAATTAAAGTAAAATTACTCATTACATATTTACCTTGTAAATTACTATTGAACCTTGTTGCATGTTCTAGTAAGAATTAAAAAGAGTTAGAAATTATTTTTAAAACCCTATTCACCCCCCCCCCCCCCCCCCCCCCCTCTAGGGTATTTTAGTGACTTACAATTGGTATCAGAGCCTAATCTCTACTTGTTTTAGACTTAACCGTCTTAGAGAACGATCATGGCCTCAAACATAGTCACTCATGTAGAAGGACAATCAAACAATAGGCCCCCATGGTTTGATGGTTCAAGCTATAGTTATTGGAAGACTAGAATGATAGACTTTCATCAAGCTATTGATTATCAAATTTGGCTAGTTATTGTTGATGGACCTTTTACTATTACCAAAGTAGTTGATGGAAAAACTATTCCCAAATTGCCCAACGAATGGGATAATGATGAGCGTAGACTTATGTCATTTAATGCCAAAGCTAAGGTTAATCTAAATTGTGCCTTAAGTCCAAATGAATTTAATCGAGTCCCTACTTGCTCCACGGCCAAAGAAATGTGGGATAAACTTGAAGTTACTTATGAAGGAACCACTCAAGTTAGAGAATCTAAAATTGATATACTTATGCATGAATATGAATTATTTGCCATGAAAGAAGATGAAAATATCAATTCTATGATGTCTCATTTTACTAATATTTTGAATGGACTAAAGCATCTTGGTAGAATTGTTCCTAGATCCGATGCGGCACGAAAAGTCCTTTGAAGCCTTCCGGTCAAATGGGATGCGAAGGTGACGACTATTAAAGAAGCACATGATCTTAGCACTATGAGTCTTGATGAGATTTCCGGGTCACTCCTTACATGGGAAATTACCTTGAAATCTCGTGAAGAAGACGCCAAGCCTAGAAAAGGTATAGCCTTGCATGGTGAGGAAATTGCAAATCTTTGCCTCATGGCAAATGAAGATGAGGTACATTTAAATTTACATGCATTAGATAAATCCATTTTGTCATATGATGAGCTTTTATTTTCTCATAATGAATTACAAGATGCATTTGAAAATTTGTATGATGAGTTTGAAAAACTAGCTAAAAAACATAGTTTGCTCAAGAAATCTAAATCTTCATGTAATTCCACTTGCCACACCATAGTTGATGTAAATGCAACTAATGACAAAAGTATGAAGATAGAAGAGGAAAATATTTTGTTGAAAAAGACCATTGATGATCAAATAAACATCTTAGCAAAATTCACAAAAGGAAAAGAAAACTTGAGCATCATGCTAGGAAGACAAAGAAACTCTTTTGACAAATGCGGCTTAGGATATGATGCATTCAACAAAGATGCACTTTTATTGAACAAAAGAAAATCATTAAAGAATACTTTTTCAAAACAATCTTCATTCTCAACTTCTATTGATCACAATCATGTTTTATGCTACTATTGCAAGAAAAGAGGTCACAAAGCAAATGTATGTTTTCTAAGAAAGAAGAAGAAAATTGTCTCAAAAATGTTTTGGGTTCCAAAAGGAACCATTGCATCTCTATGTGCAAAAGAGAACTTGGTAACTAAATCAATTTGGGTTCCGAAAGGAACTATTGCATCTCTTTCTAACCAAGATGGACCCAAAATAGATTGGGTACCAATAAAAGTCACGTAACGCTGTGTTGTAGGTTTGCTTGAAGTCCGCCTCAAAAGAAAG
This sequence comes from Cornus suecica, assembly GCA_963922005.1. Classification (NCBI taxonomy): domain Eukaryota; kingdom Viridiplantae; phylum Streptophyta; class Magnoliopsida; order Cornales; family Cornaceae; genus Cornus; species Cornus suecica. The sequence goes on along the minus strand of OY998241.1, from coordinate 53,596,054 downwards.
ATGGTTTCTTGATAGCGGATGTTCAAGGCACATGACGGGGGACAAATCGAAATTCATGTCCTTAAAATCTTATGAAGGAGGAAACGTTACTTTTGGTGACAACTCACAAGGCAAAATTGTTGGAATTGGATCCATTGGTATATCTTCTTCTCTAACTATAGATAACGTACTTTTAGTTGATGGTTTGAAGCATAACTTGTTTAGTATTAGCCAACTTTGTGACAAAGGTTATGATGTTATCTTTAGGTCAAATGCATGCATAGTTGAGAAGGATGGAAATCAATTGTTCAATGCAAAGAGAAACGGAAATTTATATACTATGTTGCTATGTGAATTAAATGAACAAGATGTTAAGTGTTTTGTCACATCGAGTGAAAATAGTTGGTTATGGCATAGACGCTTAGGACATGCTAGTATGGATCTTATTCAACGCTTGTCCAAAAATGAATTAGTCAAAGGCCTCCCGAAGACTAATTTTTCAAAAGATAAAATATGTAGTGCATGTCAAATAGGTAAGCAAGTGAAATCTTCTTTCAAGAGAAAGAAAGATATCACCACTTCTCGACCCTTAGAGTTACTTCATATGGACCTCTTTGGTCCGGAGAGAACGGCTAGCTTAGCCGGGAAACTCTATGTACTTGTTATAGTAGATGACTACTCTAGATTTACTTGGGTTTACTTTCTTGCTCATAAAAATGAAACTCACTCCATTCTCGATAAATTTTATAGAGTCATTCAAAATGAAAAAGATTTGAAAATCAAGAAAATTAGAAGTGATAGGGGTAGATAATTTGTCAATCAAGATCTAGAGAAATTATGTGATGAATTTTGTGTATCTCATGATCTCTCGGCTCCAAGATCTCCTCAACAAAATGGGGTAGTTGAAAGGAAAAATAGATCTTTACAAGAAATGGCTAGAACTATGTTAAATGAACACAACCTTCCCCGAAGTCTTTGGGCGGAAGCGGTAAATACCGCTTGTCATATCATGAATAGAGTTATCATTCGAATGAAATTGAGTAAAACTCCGTATGAGTTGTGGAATGGTCGGAAACCTAATATTGGGTATTTCAAGGTGTTTGGTTGTAAATGTTTTGTCTTAAATGATAAAGATAACTTGGGAAAATTTGACTCCAAATCGGATGAAGCAATTTTCTTAGGTTATTCCTTAACAAGTAAAGCCTTTAAAGTCTTTAACAAAAGGACTTTGACCATGGTAGAGTCTATCCATGTTGTTTTTGATGAATCACCACCTCTACCCTAACCTAGAGTTGACCTAGATGATGATGAAGTTGTAGGGATTGAGGATAGTTTCAATAATCTCAATATCTCCAACTCGTCAAGTAGGCAAATGGATAAGAGTAAAGTTGGAAATCAATCAAATGATGACTTGACTTGCTCCATTCCTAAATCTTGGAGGATTGTGCACAACCATCCTCTTGACCAAGTCATAGGAAACCCTTCACAAGGTGTTAGCACCAGATCTCAACTTAGAGACTTATGCAACCACATGGCTTTTGTGTCCAATATTGAACCCAAGAACTTCCACGAAGCTCAATGTGATAATTCTTGGATTATGGCTATGCAAGAGGAACTAAATCAATTTGAACGCAATCAAGTTTGGCTTTTAGTCCCTCAACCCACACATCAAACTATAATAGGCACTAAATGGGTTTTTTGAAATAAAAAGGATGAAAATGGAGTGATTATTCGAAATAAAGCAAGATTGGTAGCTCAAGGTTACAATCAAGAAGAAGGCATTGACTATGATGAAACATTTGCACCAGTAGCTAGATTAGAAGCAATTAGAATGCTTCTTGCATTTACATCATCTAGAAATTTCATTCTCTATCAAATGGATGTCAAAAGGGCTTTTCTAAATGGAACTATAGATGAAGAAGTGTATGTGAAGCAACCACCCGGCTTTGAAAATGAACGTTTTCCAAATCATGTTTACAAATTATCTAAAGCCTTGTACGGGTTAAAGCAAGCTCCTAGAGCTTGGTATGAACGGCTTAGTGATTTTCTACTTCAAAAAGGTTTTTCTAAAGTCAAAGTTGACACCACTCTATTTACAAAAACTGTCAAGAATGATTTGTTGATTATCCAAATATATGTTGACGACATTATATTCGGATCAACAAATACTTCCCTTTGCAAGGATTTCGCATCTAACATGCAAAACGAATTTGAAATGAGTATGATGGGTGAGTTGAACTTCTTCTTAGGGTTGCAAATCAAGCAAAGCTTGGATGGCTTATTTGTTAGCCAATCTAAGTATACTAAAGATTTGCTAAAGCGATTTGGTATGGAGGAAGCCAAACATGCCATTACTCCTATGAGTACCTCTATTAAACTCGATAAAGATGAAAATGGAAAATGTGTTGATATTACTAAATATAGAGGCATGATAGGAAATTTACTTTATTTAACTGCTAGTAGACCGGATATTATTTTTAGTGTATGCTTATGTGCTCGCTTTCAATCTTGTCCTAAAGAATCTCACTTGTTAGCCGTAAAACGTATTTTTCGCTATCTTAATGGGATGATTAACTTAGGACTTTGGTATCCAAGTGGTACTTCACTGATCTCACAAGTTATTCGGATGCCGATTTTACGGGTTGTAAAGTTGATAGGAAAAGCACAAGTGGTACATGTCATTTTCTAGGTCACTCGTTAGTTTCATGGTCAAGTAAAAAGCAAAATTCGGTTGCCTTGTCTACGGCTGAAGCCGAATACGTTGCGGCCGGTAGTAGTTGTGCTCAAACTCTTTACATTAAGCAACAATTACTTGATTATGGGCTTCTGTTCAATCGTGTACCTATTAAATGTGATAACACTAGTGTTATTTGTATCTCAAAGAATCCTATTCAACACTCTCGCACAAAGCACATAGAGATTAGGCATCATTTTTTACGGGATCATGTAGCTAAAGCCGACGTTGAATTGGTTTTTATTGATACTAAGAATCAATTGGTGGATATTTTTACTAAACCCCTCTCGGACGAACCATTTTCAAAAATTCGTAGGGAATTAGGAATGGCCATGGATTTTGATGTCATTAGTTAATTTTCAAAAATTCTCGTCCACGTTCTCGGCTTTCAAAATTTCAAATTTTTCAAATTGTTTTTAAGGGCCAGTCGACTGCCTCATATACGGCCAGTCGACTAGATCAACCGGTGAGTTTTTATGTTTTTAACGATCTTCAGCCAGTCGACTGCCTACATTGGCCAGTCGACTGGGTCATGAGCCAGTCGACTGTCTCCATATGGCCAGTCGACTGCCTCTGTGCGAACCTTGTTTTTATTTCTTCTTTCTCTTCGTCTTCTCTCCACTCTCTCCACGATCTCTCCCATTTCTTCTCTCCTTCACGCCATTTACTCATCTTTAAACCACCTTTCCACTACACCACAATCCTCTCCTCCATCATCACCACTCCCCTCTTCTTTTTCAGTTATCTATCTCCATATATATTTTGTTACAGTTTCACTTCTCTCTCTCTGACTTCACCAATTCTTTTCGTTTTCCTCTCAAAATGCTTTCCATCATCTTGGTTCTCATCTCTCTCATGGCTCCTAATGTTGTGCGCCTCAAGAAACGCGCCCGTAGGGGTGGAAGCTCTTCGGCTGCACCTCCTCCACCTCCGTCTCCTGTTCATGAGGACACTGATTCCGAACCTAAATCTGGTCCGATGTCTCTGTCTGCTCTTCTCGGTGATGACGACAGTGTTCGTCTTTTCAAAACTCAGTTCATTCATCAAAAATTTTCTCGGAGTCGCATTGTAACTCAACCCTTGTGCGGAGAGATTGGCGCTAACACGTTCAATCTTTTTCAAAATATGGGTTGGGATTTCTTTCTCTCGTTCGATGTTCCGCTCTATCCGAGGGCTGTCAAAGCATTCTACACCAATCTGGTGAATCCTTCTCAACCACGACTTATCTCCACCCAGCTTAGCTCCAATGTTGGGGGCACATCAGTGAAGTTCACCGAAGCAGTAATCAATACTGTTTTTCGGCTACCTCCTGGTGGTATCTCCTACTACTGCCCATCCATTTGGTACTCTTCGAGTGATTTCGATCCTCTCGAAGCAGTTCGGGCCATTTCTGTGAATAAAACCACCAATGCCATTGCTGAGTTTCCTTCTTCCTCGCTTACTCCCGAGGCTATACTTGTGCACAATATTATCACGTATTCCATTTTGCCCAATTCCGGAAGCCGGAGTCTTGTGTCGATTATGGAAGCTTTCCTTGTCTACTGTGTCATGACCGGTCGGCAGGTCAATCTTGCCTTCCTCTTCATTTCGGCAATCGTCGAGTGCCACAAGAAAAAAGGCGCACTTATTTTTCCTACCCATTTATCCTATCTTCTCAGTCGGAATGGTGTGCCACTTGCTGACGAGCCTACGGAGCACAATCTAATTTTTCTGGACCGCACTCATCTCAAGCAAATGCACATTGGCAAAAATGTCGATGGAGTGTTGGTCTCTCTTAGGGCTGCCCCTACTGCGGACCAAGCCGGTCCTTCTGCTCCTCGTCCCGAGGCACCTCGTCCGGATGCTCCAACTTCTTCATTTCCATCTCTTGGTAGCGATTTCGATATTCCAGATTTTGGGTTCGGGGGTAATCCCGAAACTCTTACCCAAATCTTGGAAATCGTGAAGCGCAATGAGGAGGCCCAAAAGAAGACGGCCGAGGACATGAAACGCCTTGAGGACAAGATCGACCGCCTCACCACCGCCATGGATGCACTTCGCCGTGACCCTCCGCCTTTTTGATGTCGTCAAAGGGGGAGAATGTTTGGGTTGTAGGGGTGTTTGGCCATAGGTCCATTTTGCGTAGCATAGGACGTTACCTATGTGTGTTGTTTATCTTATCTTTAGTTTTATTTCTATGCTTTATTATTTTGTAATGTGTAGTAGTAAAACAACATGTACCGAACTTACAATTATTAATTGAAAAATGTTGTCTCTATTTTTCTTCAATGCATTACTTAAATGATTATCGATTTGCAAATTTTACTTCCAAAGGGGGAGCATGAAAATAAAAATGAAAGATGCACACATTGAGGGGGAGTATCACTTGATACTTTACCAATTATAAGCAAACACGAAATGTTTTGTCAACATCAAAAAGGGGGAGATTGTTGGCTTTGAAATTCCATTTCAAACAATAACTCTTATTTTGATATTAACAAAACATTCAAAACTGTGTTTGGTACTAATATGACTTTGAGCTAAGTGTTTCAGCAAGTACATGTAAATGTTTCGGAAAGATCATTAATACCAAAAAGCGACAAGTGATAAGGAAACTCATGCACATACTCGAAGAAGGACAAAAAGGACAAAGAAAGTACAAAAGCTGGACTCAAGACCTGGGGTAGATAGGTCGGGGTGAGAATATTGTAACAAGGTATCTTATGCGTTGATTGATCTTATAAGCTCAAGTAATTAAACAAACGAACTCAAAAACGGATCAAAAACGGACCTTGAACATTTTCTTGGAGTCACACAGTCGACTGGCCATAAAATGGCAGCCGACTGGCTGTGACCCAGTGAGTTGTAAACATTTTTGATTGCCTGAGGCAGTCGACTGGCCTTCTTAAGGCAGTCGACTGACCATAGCCGTTGGGGAAAATATTTTAAATCTTTGCATGGAGGCAGTCGACTGGGTGCCGGTAGGCAGTCGACTGGGTGCTTCAGGATTTTAAGGAAAAGTATTTCTAAACAATATTTTTGCCCAAAAAGAAATGATTTTGCTTGCAGATTTTCAGGTCCTACTCTCCATATTGTCTAGGGTGAGATACATTCTCCAAACCATAGTGTTACACTATATAAAGAAAGAGATATGGATTAAAAATGCTAAGGTTCTTGTGTGAGAAATTTTTATAAAAATTCATTCATCTATTATTTTCTCTCAAGAACTTTCTGGAAAATCTTTTGATAGCAAGAAAGATCAAAATCTCGTTTCTTATTCCCATCATTTTGAAGATTTAAACTCAAGCTTTGTGCTTATTCTCTTACTTGAAAATATATTGTGAGAATATATATATCTTGAGTTCTTGAAATATCACCTAAAAACACTTGAGCTTATATTGATCTATCTTCCATAAAAACCTCAGGGTTTGAGTGTTTTTGTTTCTTGAGTGATATATTGATTACATACACAAATTTGTGATCTTGGGTGAGTGAAGCCCATTGTATCAAGGAAGGATTGTTCTCTTGATTGTGTGAAGATCTAGTTAGCTCTTTTGTAAAGGTTTTGTTATTCCACCTATTGAAGGAAGAGCCATAGTGTGAGGATCGGGAAAGTCTCAAGGAAGGGGATTCTTTGAGCCGAGGAGTAGGAGTTACCGAACCTCGTAAAAATCACGGTGTCAATTTCTCTGTCTCTATATCCTTATTTTATGTTCATGCATGCTTAATTTATAGTGTGGTAAATAGCTTGTTGAAATTAAAGTAAAATTACTCATTACATATTTACCATGTAAATTACTATTGAACCTTGTTGCATGTTCTAGTAAGAATTAAAAAGAGTTAGAAATTATTTTTAATACCCTATTCACCCCCCCTCTAGGGTATTTTAGTGACTTACAAGACTCTTGAAGCGTGTCATTATAATCTTCATCACACTCAGAATCTTCCTCTTCAGACATCGCCCAACTTGTAGCAACTTCTTTAACCTCCTTGTTTTGAGTAGCAAACACGGTGAAATTCTCAGAATCATCACTTACCTTTGATTTTGTTGCATCACTAGTTGATCCATTATCAGATTCATCATCCCAACTAACAGCTAATCCTTTGGATTTTTTCAAAGCATTTGCACACTCTGCAGCTATATGACATATCCTTGACATTCAAAACATTGAGGTTTTTTATTTTTAAGATCAGATTTGTCTTTTTGAGGTTGAGTCTTATTTTTATTTCTAGACTCACCCATCATATCTCCAAACTTTTGTCCTTGACCACTCTACTTGGCCTTAACAAATTTGTTCAACCTCTTAGCAAACATGGCAATATCAGTCAAACTCAACTCACTTTCTCCATATGATTCAACACAATCCTCCCTAGTGGTTTTGAAAGTTATGCTTTTCTCTTTAGTGCTACTAGCCTTCTTAGGGGGATTTTTAAACATCTTCATTTCATAAGATTTTAAGTTCCCTGCCAATTCTTCAACTTTTATTTCTTTAAGACTCATAACATCTGAGATGATAGTAACCTTAGATCGAAAATGTCCAGGCAGAGACCTAAGTATTTTCTTCACTATGGTTATCTCAGGAATAGGTTCACCTAGATTATGACAAACTGTGACAATATCAGTTAGTCTTGCCTCAAAATTAGCGTAGACTTCATCATCCTCCATCTTCAGCTGTTGAAATTGAGAATTCAAAATTTGAAGTTTTGATTGTTTGACCTTTAAAGTTCCTTCATGGGTCATTTGAAGAATATCCCACGCTTCTTTGGCAATCTCACACGTAACGATTCTCTTAAATTCACTTGGGGTCACCGCATTGTATAACGCATTCAATGCTTTTGAATTCTAATTTGCACTGTTCATCTCAGCAGCAGTCCACTCGTTCGACGGTTTCACTTTAACTTCGTTATTCGCATCATCTTTCACCGTAGGAATTGAATATCCTATCTCTACAACATTTCAAGATCTCTCATCTAACGATTTTAAAAATGCTCTCATTCTCGCTTTCCAATATGTATAATTCAAGTCATCAAACAACGGGGACCTAGATATGGAACCTCCTTCACGAGGCATCTCCATCGTCTAAGTTCAGAATCTAACCGTAGGTAGTTAACCTAAATCAAGGCAACCACGCTATGATACCAATTTAAATTACCTAAACGATTAATGAAACTATCCTAAAGGGGAGGTTAATAGGCTTTTAGTCGATTTTATGATCAATTAAAATTATATAATGGAAATTCAATTTTAATTAGTCACAACCCTAATTCTCTAATCAGATAAATCAATCAATTATGAATATAAGTGCAAAAAAAAATCATGAGAAGACACATAGATTTTTACGTGAAAAACCTTGGAAACACTCCAAGTAAAGACCATGGATACACTCAGGTATCGATGCATTATGAATCAGAGAATTTGTACAAACCCTATGAAAACATAACGTACAACTCCTGTAATTTGTTGTTCTTAACTCGACGTCTAAAAGTACAGATTCACTCACGCTCCATGAATCTCTCACTCCGATCTCCGTACTCAGACGGCTCCGCTTCTCAATGGATCAAATCTCCACGAAGCCTCTTGCTTTGATCTCCGCACTCAGACGGCTCCACTTCTCAAAATGGATCAACGTAACCACGTTGCAATCACTGGTTTGTAGATTTTTTAAAATCTAGGTCATTCAATCATGCATAAGAGCATCGATATAGAAGCATGATAGAATCAACCCCAAAATATGAAGGAACAAGAAGAATCACTCAATAATATTTTCTCTCACTATCTCTTTCTCTGTAGAAGAATATGAATGATAGAATACTGCAGAGATCTCCCTCAAAAACCCTAGCCTCCTCTCTTGTAGACTTTGGTATTTATAAACAATGATGAAGCAAACCCTAAGTTTGTCATTTCTCGTAATTTCACATCCAACTGAGCAAAACCTTAATATCTGATGTATATTATGTGTATTGCACGTATATCAAGGTATATAAGTCGTCCATGCATCATCCAATCAAAACGGGGGCATAAGGGACAACACAACAGAAAGTTGCAAAAATTATATCGTCACTACGCTTCAAGCATAGGTCTTACACTCCAAGCGTAGGAAGAAACATAATTTTGCAGTTTCTAGCCATTTTTTGAGTCTAAAAGCGTAGGATTAAACGTAGGAATTTTGGTAAAAACCATTTTTCTCCACAACTTAGCCAGAATGACCATCTTAAACCCACAATACTTTTTGCTTGAAGTGACATCTTTGGAAAATGATGTTTTCGCCCTCCGGGAGACATTTTTCCTCAATGCACCATTTTTTCTCAATTCACTCACTTTTGCGCTTCACTTGTATTCTTCACTACTTCAATACTTGATTTCGCCTTTGTCAAATGTTGTAGATGTCGTTAAGACCAAACCGACCTATCTAACACTCAACATGGTTATTGTCTATAACATGCCATACATAAAGAATTACAATAAATGTTCTTACAGAATCATAACAAGCTGGTGTTGTGCGGTGGTTGTGGTGTTGATTCGCGATTGAGGATTGGGGTGGTGCGGCTAGGTGATTTGCAGAGGAGTGGTGGTGTTGTGGTTATCACAAGTTAGTGTTCTTAATGGAGTAGATGCTTGAGATTGGTGATTGTGGATTCGATGGTGATGGAGTTGCACGGTGGTAGAAGATGGTGGAGCGATGGATGTGTAGAGATAGGTCTGGTGTTTGTGATGTTGGTGTAGGTTGTGTTGGAGTTGGATTCCCCGTGGTGTTGGTGTCGGTGGTGTTTGTGGTGGTGGTGATTGAGGTTGTCTGAATCAGTTCAGAGGTGTGATGTTAAGTATAAATTCGAGTTCTCCTTCAAGTACTCCAATAACCAATCTAGTGGCGCTCTAATAACACTGTTTGAGGGCTTGAATGTGTTCGAGTACTCGAGCTTAAGTTCGAGTACTCGAGTGATCAGATCGCGGAAAATAGCAGACACGGCTTGTGGGCGATGAGGGGTATTCAGCGAGGACGATTTTCAATTGGATTCTACCATGTGGTCGACTAGAAGGGCGACAAAGATCGTAGATCTTGAGTCAGGAGATGAGATTGTTAGAGCCGAGAAAACCGGTGAGAGAGAGGTAGAGAGAGCCGACTCGGATTTTGGTGGTTTAGTGATATAAACAGAGAAATAGAAAGAGATAGGAGATTAAAGACCTATACGAGAGAGTAGAGACTTATTAATTGAAGATCGATGTCGGGGATGAGAGATGGAGTGCCATCCCCGACAGATATGACAATACGCGAAAAAAACTATTCAGAATCGGTAAGCTCTGATACCATGTTAGAAGAAAAGATGTTGTGATACTATGTTAACAGAGGGAATATAACAAAGACAATAAAGAGAATAATGGAGAAGAAAGAATATTGAAACTGTGTATTGAATTGTATCTTTACAATAGAGATGACCCCTATATATATGAGAAAAGGTGTGGAGAACAAGTAAACTTGGTATGAGGGACAAGTCAATATAATTTAGGTAAGAGAGTGGAGAACAAGACAATATAAAGTGGGTTGGGTCTAACTATCTAGATGGACCTATGCCCTAGTATATTCTAACACTTCCCAGTCCCTGTATATCTATCCAATTTTTACACTCCTCCAACAAAACGGAGCATGAAAGTTGTGCACTCATTTCTATAAGCCTGAAACCCTATATATTATGTGCGTGCACGGTTTGGATTTTGACCTTATTTGAGGATTTAGTGAAACCGAACTACTATTGACAATTTCAGAAGTTCTAAAATCGATCCAAATCGTTTGCCTAGTGCGAAACAAGACGAATTGCAAAGAGCTAGATTGGCTTGATTCAATTTTCGTGGTTCTAGTTGCCTTTTTTTCTCCCCCAGTTCTCCAGTCTTTTATTTTTATGTAACTAAAAAAATATCATGTACTCAAACTTTAATACTACATCTGTCTCATATTAGTTGTCCACTATTGTAACTTTATTTGTCCCAAAATACTTGTCTAGTTCGAATTCCAATGCAATTTAACCTTCCACTTTTCTCAACTACCATTCTTCCACTAACTTTAAACAAATACCGGACTCCACCATAATACTATATCATTAAGGGCAAAATTGAAAATTGCACACTAGTCAACCCAAATCAATAAAATGTTAAAAAGTTCAAATTAGACAACTATTATGGGACGGAGGGAGTATATTATTCACAAAGCCATATTGGCTTCTGCTGTACCATATTTACAAAAATCATGCTACCACTAAAGCCAGGTTAAGCAAATTTGATTCTATCAAATAAATTTAAGTTCGTCATTTTTGAATAAAATCATAACAGAGATCGAAGCTGTTAGAGAACTGAGATCAGAACGATAGATGTGAGGCCGAAGTGAGACAAAATGTTTAGGGCATAGCCATAGAGGTTTTGCTTTTGAGGCCATCTTTCTTACATTTAAATAACTTTGGTACAAGACAACAGAAGAGAGAAATATATTTATAGTATTAGTAATTTAGTACAGTATATTCGTATTAGTGATAAAGTAATATATAGATGTGTATATATAAACAGATTGGAGCTGTTCATACTCATTTGTTGAGAATACTCCATCTGTAAAATATTGGTTTTAATGCTATCTGAATTGTGTTCAAACCACAATGAAACCTTCTAATCTGTCTGATTCGGTTGGGACATGTTTGGTTTTTGAATTTACGGGTTATGTGTTAAACTGAAGATAAACCAAAGAGTACAGGGAGAAGAGACCAATCTTGGGATATTCTTTTAAAACCATCCTATCTAATTTAACCACAGTTATGATGGGACAAGTTTTTATTAGCCATTGCAAAAAAACTGCCCCGCCCCGTTTATCTCGTCCTGTTAAATTAATTGGGGCGGGTATGGGACAAAAATAATTACTCAATTATAAATGGGGCGAGTATGGATCACTCCCACCCCGCCTCGAACCAGCCCCGATTAACTGACCCGCCCCGTCCCGCCCCACTTAATTAATTATTTACTAAACTAATCTTATATATTTAACATATTACAAACATAACCCATATATATATATATATATATATCTTATATATTGTTTTTGTTATGAATGAAATTCATAAACTGTTTTTTATATTTTTTTTACATTTCAAAGTTAATGATTTTAATTTTTTATATTTCATATATTATTTTTGCAATGAACGAATTTCAGAAATTATTTTTTATAAAAAACAATTATATAAACGGGGCGGGGCGCGGGGCAAGGATAACCGGATACGGGGCGGGGCGGGGTGGAAAATAAAAATAATAATAAAAAACGGGGCGGAAAAATTAAACCGGATTCGGGAACGGGAAGGGGAATACCCGCCTCGACCCGCTTCATTGCCACCCCTAGTTTTTATCCATTGAAGGTAAAATTAGATATTCTTCTGATATTTATTTATTTATATATTACTAGGTTAAAGCACGTGCTTAAAAATTTGAAAAATATAAGAATGATGATTTTTTATTTAATCATCTGTTATGACAACAACGTATACAAAAATAATTGTTTTAATTTCTGTAAGTAGTATATAATTTAGTAACAACTGTACTTTTAAGTGAAGTTCTGGAAATCCCCGCCCCCTAAAAGGCTTAAAAGATTCAAATTTTGTGACTCATTTAATTCAAAATAAAAATAAATAAATATAATGAAAGCTATATTTGTGTAGGCCTAATTATAAAAAGAAACAATCTAAGTTTATATTAAAAATAAAATATGGTAAGATTTTATTAATAATTTATTTCATTATAACCTTATTGTTTAATTGAATTCTAATTTTAATATTTCTCTAAAAAACATTTACCAAAAAGACTCATACTTTATTTTTAATTTGTTTAATTTGGATATATTCATCCATATTATTTCAAGATGTTTAACAATTTTCAAGTAAAAATTATCAATTATTGAATTGCAATATGTCGAAGTTAGGGTAAATTGCTTAAAACCCCCCTCAAGTTTACTTTTTTTCTCTACTATATCCCCTCAACTAATTATACCCCCCTAAACTTTCATTTTCTTGCACCATTGACTTGCTCTCAAATTTTTTTACCCTTTTACCCTCCAAATTGTTTATATTTCCACCTTACCTTTAATCATATCATTACTATTATATTTCTTAATTCTTAAAATTACAAAAATATTATTTCTTTTAGTTAGAATATTAATTATGTCATTTACCTTTAATATTAATTATGTCATTTACCTTTAATATATTAGACTAAATATACTCTCAAATGTTAATTTTTTTTTTATAAGTTCTAATTATTTTATTTGTAACTCAATTAACTTGGTATTAAATTTTAGTTTGATTTAAATCATAAAACTCAATCCTAATTAATATATTCATAAATAAATCACAATTTATGAAAACAATATATATATTTCGAACAAAATACATATATTTCGGAATATATATATATATATATATTGGAAAATGCTATATATTTCGGAATATATATATAATTCGTCAAAAATATATATTTTCCGAATTCTTTTAAAAAAATATGAATTTTTCCGAAAAATATATATTATGTTCCAAAATATGATTTTTTCCGAAAAATAATTTTTATTGAGAAAAATATATATTATTTTCAAAAATATGAATTGTTTCCGAAAAATAATTTTTTTGAGAAAAATATATATTATGTTCCAAAATATGATTTTGAGTCATAATACCTAAACTACCATCAATAGTATAAGAGGGTTTAGTGAAATCAAACCTTCAAAAAAATTATTTTTCGAAAAAATATGTATATTTTGGAATATATATATATTGAAAAATGATATATATTTCGGAATATATATATATATATATGATTCGTCAAAAGTATATATTTTTCGAATTGTTTTAAAAAATATGAATTTTTTCTGACAAATATACATTATTTTCTAAAATATAAAAAATATATATTTCTGAAAAAAATTATATTATTTTAGGAAAAAAATCATATTTTGGAAAATAATATATATTTTTCTTAAAAAAATTATTTTTTGGAAAAAATTCATATTTTGTTAAAACAATTCAAAAAATATATATTTTTGACGAATTATATATATATATATTCCAATATATATCATTTTCCAATAAAACTTAATTTGATTTAAATCATAAAACTCATTATCCTAATTATTATTATGTTTTTTGCCAAATGAAACTTTCTTTTCATAAAAATATATTCATAAATTGTGATTTATTTATGAATATATTAATTAGGATTGAGTTTTATGATTTAAATCAAACTAAAATTTAATAACAAGTTAATTGATTTACAAATAAAATAATTAAAACTTACAAAAAAAAAAATTAACATTTGAGAGTATATTTAGTCTAATACATTAAAGGTAAATGGCATAATTAATATTCTAACTAAAATAAATAATATTTTTGTAATTTAAATAATTAAGAAGTATAATAATAAGGATATGATTAAAGGTAAGGTGGAAATACAAAAAGTTTGGAGGGTAAAAGGGTAAAAACATTTGAGGGCAAGCCCATGGTGCAACCTTTTATGAAACTTTAGGGGGTTTTAAGCTCATTTCATAGTTGAGGGGGTATAGTAGGGAAATAGAGTAAACTTAAGAGGGGTTTTAAGCAATTTACCCTCGAAGTTATTAAAATAACTCATTTGATAAATTTTGATACATTTTAGAGTGGTAGAGGAGTTACGCAAGCTAGTAGTTGAACTACCGAAAATGATATTTTTTAAGAATGAATTTATTACAACACAACTTCATTATAAGATGGAAGATGAGATCCTCTTACAGGCAACTTAAGTATCATTAGTGAAAATGAAGTCATTCAAACTTTTAATTTAGATTCTCTAGTAAATTATTTTTATTCTTTGAAATAAGGTTTCCAATTTGTTTTTCTTGCCTTAGTTGATCTTCGAGTTCAATTTGGTTAGAAGAATTTGGGAGGGTTTTTTTTCGGGTAATGATTGAATAGGATAAAATGATTTTTATTATTTATTTTTTTTTTCTAAAAAACAAATTGGTTAAAGTTTAGCTATTTATATATTTATAACAGATATAATCCATTATCGAATATTTTAAAGTAAAAATATACTTATATATCATTAAAAAAAAAAATTAAAGTTCGACCCCCCTATCTTTGAATCCTGGCTCCGCCTCTGTGAAAATGTTTAGTAAAAAAATAATTATAATTAACTAAATAAATGAATAATTAAAAAATTCAATCGCTGATACTTTTGAAAAAGTATAGAGAGATATACATATAAATATAGTTGATTAGAAATAATCAATAAATTTAGTGGAATTTAGTAATAATAATTAAATTATTACTTGAAAAATAGTAGAAAAATTGAGAAGAACTGGATAATTGACCAGAGTTCAAGGAAGCAAACAAGAAAAAATATTACAAAGAAGAAGAATATGATTGAAAGAAATAGTGAAACAACAGCAGGAAGCACTGTCTCACAGGACCTGTACCAAGAGTGAGGCTAACCAATTCCTTGCATGACTCGACATGTTATAATTCACCATTCGATCTAAGGGTGCTATAGAAAAAACAAACTCATGTACCAATCCGGTGAAAACACTCACGACAAGGATCTAAATTCCGGAAACAATGAAGGTGGTTGGGTTTAATCTGGGTTTGTTTAGCTACAGTTGAAATAAACCGTGAAAGAATAGTGAAAACATCAAATTGATGTTCTCATTTTTTCATGAAATGTTTTAACTATTCACGTCTTAGTCTTACTGTGCAAAACAAAATAAAACGCGCAAAACATGCTTTAGGCCAAAATCAAAATGCATGCCAAACAATCTCTAAGTGAGACGGTGATTGTGGAGTGGATCCTCCATGTTGCATCCATACAGTAGGGCCAAACCAAGCCCACATAGGTGCACTAAACAAGTCCAACATTATATTTAAACAAAACCCAAAATCCTCTTCAGCATGGTCCAACCTGAGCACATTTAGTAGTCTAATTCTACACAAATTACAATATTAGTCAGTATTTATTTATTTTGTGGCAGATATGAGATAGAGGTGGTGTTTGAAACTTTGAACATAAATCTACAGGAAGGTCAAGTAATAATTGTTAAACAATTTATTTATTTATAATTTGTTCAAATCTTGGACATGTCAAGAGGAATTACCCAAATGAAAACCATGCTTATTCACCTTCTGAGAGATTCAAATCTAAACATGGGATTCCTAGCATCATAACACTTCACAACTAAGTAGCTGCCCAAAAGAATTGTATAATCTGGCATAAAAGAATCATGAATCCATGATATTATTATTTTCTGGACACATCGCCAGTTCTACCCTACCCAAACTGATGACATTCTATAAATGCCTAAAAATGCATAACACAACAACAACTGGCTTTATTTAATTTTTTGTTTTTCTTATATACATTTCCCTATTGGGCTTTAGGCCCATTAGGGCAATACCACTTTAATTACATCATTATGACATCAGTATCATTATTTCTAAAGAGGTATAGGCTGTAATGGGCTTAGATTTCGGTCTTGTGAGCACCTTATTGGGCCGACTACCTTACGGGCCAATGACTGATAGGCTTGGGAATTTTCACACTTACACAAGTCCTCTTATTGGTGATGGGCCTTCGGGCAGTCAGGCCTATTACCAAGGAGATAAAATGGGAATTGAGGTGCATTCATTTTGTCGGGGTGACGTGGCAGGTCACTTTAATCATGACAGTCGTCCCAGCATTCAACCACTTGAAGCTCATGTATCGGGTCACCTCGATTTACGAAATGAGGGCTGAGGAGGCGCACGTGAAACGATGCAATGTTTCGCTTCCCGAGCGCATGGCTATTCGTACATTTCAGAAATCCCTATAAATATCCATTGCATTTGTTGAAAAGCCATTGTATTTCAAAACCACTTGCTCTCAAATACTCTCTGCAACTTGAACTCTTTGCTTATCATTGCCAGAATACGCTCATTCTCCCAGGAAAACTCACGAACTCTCATCGGGATTCATCATAGAGTAAGTCATCTTCCTTCAGCTCTTCTACCTTTCTGTTAGTATGTCTAATAGTGATGACACCCGGTCGAGTAGCGACCTTCTCCCCTCTTCTGTGGACCCATATGATTCTCTTAGCTCCCCATCGGTAAAGGTAGTTAGGACGATCGAATCCAGTCCTACTGAAGTTACCCAAAACGTTGTAGCGAGTGGGGGTCCGGCTGTGGGGAGATCAGGAGATCAATTTTATACCGACCCCCTCCCTCCTGCACATAGGGTAGAAACGGTACTGAAAAGGCTGAGGGTTAAATGTAGGATACCCGATGGGGTAATCATTAAAAATTATCCTAAAAAATACGATTTCAGGAAAGGTGAGGGAGTCATGGATCATCAGATTCTACTATCGGCCTTCCACCTTCAGGTTCTTAGATTCCCGATCCAACCTTTCTTCCTTTATACCCTAGCCACCCTGGGTCTGGCTCCGCTTTAAGTGGGGCCTAACTTCTTCAGAATCTTGGCCATGCTCCCGATTAATAATCGGGAGCTGGGTCTCAATTTTGGTATGGCCGAACTCCTGTTATGTTACAAGATACAGGACCAGAAGGACTGCAGGGGCCAGTACAATATTTTTCCTTTGAGCGGGAGAAACATTTGTGATGGCACTGAAAAGTCCAACAAATGGTGGAAATAAAGAATGATCCTGGTAAGCGGGAATTGGAGGCTTCCTGGCTCATCGGGATTCAAAGTCCCCAGTGAATTTGATAGACCCTTATTCCCTTCCTTCAAACCATTTCATAGGGGGTCGTGCTATTGCGATCAGTGCAATGATAAGTTGGGCCTTCATGTGCTTGAGTTTCTGGGAGCACCCGACAACTTTAAAACTTCAACTTACATCAGATCCCGGTTTGAACTTCTTAAATCTAAACTTTGGGGACAACCCCTAAGGATGTGTAATAATTTCCTGATGGGTTCTAATTTGCAGGCCTTGTCAACAGAAATGCTGAGAATCCCGCAAGCTGTGCTAAAAAAGAAGGCCAAGCAAGAACCCGACCCTCAAGCGATACCTTCAGTTCCGGGTGAGGTTCAAAACAGTTAGGGGTCACAAAGTGCTCCAACACCCCGTTAGGGCCTGCTCCTCCACCATTGGTGGAAAACATTTCGGTGACTCCACCTCCCCCGATGGGAAATATTCAGGTCACTCCGCCCCCTCCTTCAGGAGCTGGTACTGCTAGAACGCCCTTTGCTCCTCCTTCAGGAAACATTCCCGTTCCTGAATCCCGACTGATTGAGGGAGAAACTAGTTTGTCGGGGACATGATATCCCCGATCTGAGGAAGTTATTCCCGACCGATCTGTTAAGCCCCGTCTGACCACAACGTCGTCTCCAATCATAGTAGAGGAGACCGGGGATGCAACTGAAGGGGAGCGACCCGTCCCATGGGCCCCGAAGATAACACTTCCGAGTGGTGGCTTTCTAGTCAGGGGACACGAGACCATCGATAATGACGAAGCCCTTTGGGCCATGGGTTCCCAGATCTAGACTCCTGCAGACAGAAAGAAACTGAGACAGATCGACCGGGCAGAACTGGCCTTAACTGGTCTGAAGATGGCCATGAAGATACTTTTTCACTATACTGTCTCATTAGTCATACTTGGTATAATTCTGCTTTGTTCTTTGATCAAGCTAACACTTGTTCTTTTGATAGATGTTTTATCTGACCCAAGCCTATAATGCGAGGATGGAGGAGGACGCTAGGTTGTTTCGTAAATCTAATGAGCTTCTGAAGGCGAAGTAAGATGCCAGGAAAAAGGCTGCCTCCTTGTTGTTAATATCCAATGAAAAATTAGAGGTTCAGACAACAAGGGCAATCACTGCAGAGCAATAGCTTCGGGCTGCCCGTGATCAGATTCAGGAGATGGAGGCGGTACGGCGGGCCCTATTCTCTGAAACAGAGGCCCTGAAAGATGAGAATGAAAGCCTGAGGACTGAGAGTGAGGGCCTGAGGGCTTCCAATGCAAAATTTCTAGAGGAGAAGGCTGAGACCGAGAACCTCCTTGCAATGGAGAGGTCGGTGGTGGAGATGTGTCACCGGGGTAGCAATGAGATGTACAAACGCTTTTGTGACACCTCCCAGTACTGAATCGGGTTCGGATGGAGGTCATGCTTCAATGACATGCAGAAACCCGTTGAGGAGAGGGATTTCGCCTCAGTGGAAGAATTGGATGAGAACTTGGGCATCGCTCCACCGTATGACGATCCGGTTGGAGGCCCTGATGATGTTCGTTTTTGTAAGTTCCTGACCAAGGCTCTCTCGAGGATGAGTATTATGTCAGACTCCGATCCTCCAACTTCCGATAGGGCCATTGTTCTTGTGACCTCCAATGTGGCGGGCACTGGTATTGGCACTTAGATTTTTTGTTTGCAAAACACATTGTAAGCCTTGGCCATCGGGGCCTATTTTTGAATGAAAGATCATTGTTTTTGTCTAGTTGACTTTTTCAATGTTTATATTATTTTGTTATGCAATATTAGGATCTCTCCAAGATCAGTCTTATGTCCTTCGGGCACTTCGGGCCATGCGACAAACAATGCAACACTTTGTTTATTTTTTTTATTTTTTATTTTTGCAAATTTGTGATCTCTTCAGGATCAGTGTTGTGTCTTTCGGGCACTTCAGGCCATGCGATAGACAATGCAACACTTGTTTTATTTTTTGCAAATTTTGATCTCTTTAGGATCAGTGTTGTGTCTTTCGGGCACTTCAGGCAATGCGATGACAATGCAACACTTGGTTTATTTTTTACAAATTTATGATCTCTTCAGGATCAATGTTGTGTCTTTCGGGCACACTTCAGGCCATGCGATAGACAATGCAACACTTGGTTTATTTTTTACAAATTTGTGATCTCTTCAGGATCAATGTTGTGTCTTTCGGACACTTCAGGCCATGCGATAGACATTGCAACACTTGGTTTATTTTTTGCAAATTTGTGATCTCTTCAGGATCTGTGTTGTGTCTTTCGGGTACTTCAAGCCATGCGATAGACAATGCAACCCTTGGTTTATTTTTTGCAAATTTGTGATCTCTTCAGGATCAATGTTGTGTCTTTCGGATACTTCAGGTCATGCGATAGACAATGCAACACTTGGTTTATTTTTTGAAAATTTGTGATCTCTTCAGGATCAGTGTTGTGTCTTTCGGGCACTTCAGGCCATGCGATAGACAGTGAAACACTTGGTTTATTTTTTGCAAATTTGTGATCTCTTCAGGATCAGTGTTGTGTCTTTCGGGCACTTCAGGCCATGCGATAGACAATGCAACACTTGGTTTATTTTTTGTTACAGTATATATTTATAAACTTTTTTTCCATAAACATGATTTCTTATTGATCAGGTGCTATAGCCTTTTTACCAAAAGATTAAAGTAAAAGCAAAATTTGGCCCCTTAAGGGTAGTACCTCTTCAGGCGAGAGGCATTCTGGGAGTTTGGTTCCATTCCGCCATCCATATTCCTTCGGACGCGGTATGCCCCGTGCCAGATGACTTCGGTAATGGTGTACGGGCCCTCCCAAGGCTCCTTGAGCTTGCGTACGAGTCCGATTTTTTGCCTAAGGACCATGTCCCCGACCTAGAACTCTATTCTTCTGACTTTTTGGTTGAAGTGGTTCCGGACACGTTGTTGGTAGGCGGCCAGCCTCATCCTGGCGGTCTCCCTTCTTTCATCTAGCATATCAAAGCCGTGAGCCAAGTGCTGGTTGTTTAGTCTTCAACCTAGGCCTGGCTCCGGAGGGTTGGAACCTTGATCTCTGTTGGGATCACAGCCTCAGCGTCGTACGCCATGGAAAAGGGGGTTTCCCCAGTGGCTTGTCTGGGAGTCGTTCTGTATTACTAGAGCACTTCAGGTAGTTTCTCTAGCCAGGCCCTTTTGGCTTCCTCAAGCTTTTTGGCCAAGGTGTTGAATATGGTTCGATTTGTCCTTTCCGTCTGTCTGTTCCCTTGTGGGTATCCGACGAAAGACGTACTCTGGTTGATACCATGCTCGGCAAAAAAAGCTCTCACCTCTTTGTTGTCAAGATTTGTCCCATTATCCATCATGATTGTCTTTGGTAACCCGAACCTACATATTATGTGGGTCCATATGAATTTGATGACGTGACCACTCTTGACGGTGGGATAGGCTTTAGCTTCCACCCATTTGGTGAAGTAGTCAGTGGCCAGAAGGACATAGGCATTTGAACTAATTGCCTTCGGGAGAGGTCCCATTATATCCATTCCCCATCGGGCAAATAAGTGTGGTACTATGGTGGGATGTAAGAACTCAGGTGGCCGATGGATAGAGTCTTCGTGCATCTGGCATGGCTTGCACCTTCGGACATATTCTTCAGCATCCCGTGACAGATAGGGCCAGAAGTATCCTTGGGTGAGTATTTTATGGGTAAGGGATCTACCTCTAGAGTGGTTCCCGCAAGCTCCACTGTGAATCTCTTGCGTCACTGCTCTTGATTCTTATGGCGTAATACATTTCAAGTAAGGACCTGAAAAGGATTTTTGATAGATTTGTCCGTTTATAACTGAGTATCGGGCTGAATTCCTCCTGATCTTGTGAGCTTCAACTTTGTTCTCCGGAAGAGTTCCACTTTGTAGGTAATCCATCAGGGGATCCATCCAGCTGGGCTCCCATGGGATAAACATCACTTGTTCGGGCTCCTGAATACTTGGCCTGATTATAAAATCCACAAGTGCAACCCGAGTCAGATCTTCTCTGGCTGAGGATGCCTGACCGACTAGGTGATCAGCTACAAAATTCTCGCTCCTCGAGATCTATGTGAAGGTTATTTTTTGAAAACTTTATGTTTCTTTTAACACGAGTGCCCGATAAGACTCCATTTTCGGATCCTTTTCTTCGTACTCTCCCCTGATCTGCCGAATAATCAGTTGAGAGTCATTGTGTACTGCTAGGGCCTGAATCTGGAGGCTTCGGGCTAATCTCAAGCCAGATACGACGGCCTCATATTCAGCTTCATTGTTCGTGGCTGGGAACTGTAGTTGCACTGACATATGAAGGCGTGTCCCATCAGGTGTCAAGATTTCCAAACCGATTCCCGATCCGGCATAGCTGGCTGATCCGTCCACAAAAATCTTCCAGGTGTCTGGTTCAATTTTTTGGTCTGGGTCTTCAGTTTCACTTTCAAGTAAAAAGTCTGCCACTGCCTGTCCTTTGATGGAAACTCGGGGTATGTATGTCAAGTCGTATATGCCTAATTCGATGGCCCATTTGGAGATTATGCCTGAGAGGTCTGGCTTTGACATGATAACCCGGAGAGGCGTGGCCGTCGGGACAATGATTGGGTGAGCTTCAAAGTAATGCCTTAATCGTTTTTGGCATTCACCAGTGATAGAACCAATTTTTCCTGCCTGTTGTATCTGGTTTCTGCCTCAGCTAGGGATTTGCTGGGGTAGAAGACTGGCATGTGAAGGTTCCCATCCTCTCTGATGAGGGTTGCACTAGTCGACACAGAGGATACTGCTAAGTATAGATGCAAGACTTCATCGGGAGCCGGTGTGGATAGGATCAGGGGTATGGTCATGTACTCTTTTAACCTTACCAGGGCTTCAGACTGCTCAGGACCCCAGACCTCTCCCTTCTTCACCTTGACTGCCTGAAAGAATGGTCTGCACCGATCGGGGAGTCGTGAAATGAATATGCTAAGTGCAACCACTCTTCCCGTCAAGACTTGAACGTCTTTATGTGTTCGGGGCTCCTTCATTTCCATCAAGGCTTTGACTTGCGCCGGGCTGGCCTGGAACCCAGTTCGGTCCACGATGTGCCCCAGGAACTGTCCGGACGATACACCAAAAGAGCATTTCTCTGGATTAAGCTTCATGCCATGCAACTTGAGGGTGTCAAACACTTGGCGCAAGTGGGTAAGATGGTCCCCCTTCTTCCTGCTCTTGACCACAGTGTCATCGATATAGGCCTCAATTAATGTACCCATCATACCCTTAAAGATCCTGTTAACCAACCTTTGGAAAGTGGCACCTGCATTTTTCAGTCCGAATGGCATAACTTTAAAGAAATAAGTACTTGTTTCTGTAATGAATGAGATCTTTTCCTCGTCCATCGGGTTCATTTTTATCTGGTTGTATCTTGAATAAGCATCCAGAAAAGTCAGGCGATCATAGCCAGCGGTAGCATCAACCATCTGGTCGATCTTTGGCAGTGGAAAGCTGTCCTTCGAGCATGCCCTGTTCAGGTCAGTAAAATCAACACAAACCCTCCATTTACCATTCTTCTTCTGCACGACCACTACGTTGGTGAGCCATTCGGGATACCTGACCTCCCTGATAAAACCAGCCTGGAGCAATCTGGATACCTCAGCTGCTATAATTTGGTTCCGATGTGCCCCCATGCGCCTCTGTTTTTGCCTGATTGGTCTTACGTTCGGGTCAACGTGCAATGAATGCTGGGCAATATCAGGATTGATCCCCGGCATGTCTGTGTGCTCCCATTCGAAGACATTGGAGTTGTCCTGCATCAATTGTGTTAGTTCTATCAATTCAGGGTCGGTAAGATCTGTACCTGCAAAATTAACTTTTTCCGGGCTACCGGGTATAACATAAACTGGCTGTAATGGTTCGACCACGATTGGGGTACCCGGATCTCCCTCATTTAATTGCTATTTGGAGCCTGAACTCTGGTCCTTAGAGTGGGATGCCATTGGGGATTTCCCATTCCGGATCTTTTTCAGGGTGACCGCGTAGCATTCCTTGACGGACATCTGGTCGCCTTTGATGTCAACGGTACCCAAACCGTTGGGGCTCATGCATCTCATGACCTGGTGGAGAGTTGATGGCACGCCCTGCACTCGGTGAATCCATCCCCTTCCCATGAGTAGGTTGTATGAAGGTTTGGCATCCACTACAACAAATGTCTCAGTCAGGGTCCTTTGAGCAGCAGATACGGGTAACTAGACTTCCCCGATCGGCTCGATTTGCCTTCCATCAAAACCTGCAATGGGGCACCGTGATGCCATAATTTCGGTCGGGTTGATCATGAGCTTTTCAAAAGCCCATTTGGTGATGATGTTTCCACTGCTCCCAGGATCGATCATGACTCTCTTCACAAGACAGTTGGTCACCATCAGGGTCATAACCAGAGGGTCTTCATGTGGGGTCTGGACACCCCAAAGGTCCGACATCGAGAAAATGATCTGCGTTTCTCCTGCCCTATGGTGAACCTCATTGATTCCATTGATTCTTCTCATCTTCCGAGCCCTTCGCAGATGGCTCCGGCGTGATCCTTCAGTCTCTATGGATGGGGGGCCACCATGAATCATGTTAATGATCCTGACCGGCTGTGCGTCTGAGGGGTTCAAGGGGCGCTAGGAACACGTTGATCGGTCATCGGTTTGTCCCGTTGGACGTAATCTCAGAGTTCCCCGCAAAGTAGTAACACATTCACCTGTTGCCTTATATTACGGCACTCATTTGTGATGTGCCTGAAATCACCGTGGAAAGCACAGTGCTTTGACTTGTCCCTTTGGTCAAATGGTTGTCTGATGGTTGGGGGTTGTTGGAAAATCCCCTTGGTTTTATTTTCCTGGTAGAGTCTAGCAAGGCTGACCTTCAAGGGCGTCGTTTTCTCTTCAATTTTGGAGCGCTTGAATGGTTTCGGGGCTGATGATCCCGAATGAATTGATGATCCGAATGAAGTTGGACGTTTTCGATCGATCGCTAGATCCTTTGATTGGGCTTCAATGCTGACCAAGGTCGCCCGCCTCTGCCTGACGGTTTCCTCTTCTTCAATTCTCAAGTACCCCTGAGCTCTGGAGTTTAGCTCCCCAATGCCTGATGGAGGGCATTTTACTAGAGATTGATGGAACTTAGTTCTTGGAATAAGGGCCATCCGGAACGCCTCAACAGCAGAGTGCTGGTCACAATTATCGACAAAAGAAGATTCAATGTTGAATCGGGATAGAAAACTCATCAGTGACTTTCCTTTCTCCTGAATCATGGTGAAAATGCAGGATATGGTCTTCTTCTATCTCTTGTTCCCATAATATTGGGCAATGAAGAGCCTGGTCAACTGTTGCCAACTACTGATGGATCGGGGTGGCTGCTTCCTGAACCATAATAGAGCTGCGTCAGCAAGACTTGTGGAAAACACCTTGCAGAGCAAAGACTCGTTTTCGGCGTACATGGTCATCTTCTGGTGGATCTGATAAATGTGTTCCTCGGGGTCCTTAGTGCCATCGAATGGGATGAATTGAGGCATAATAAATTTCTTTGGGAAAGGCTCTTGGGTTATTTCGGGGACGAAAGGTGACTATATCAATTCGGTCGACGCTTGGATGGCCATGTCATCGGTAGATCGGGCCCTCAAGTCCCCGAGGACTTTTCTTTGGAATTCGTCAGTTTTTGGGGGGTCACGGACTCGTCAGATACGGGAGCCTTCCCTGAACGCTAGGAAGACTTGGCGTGCTCTTCCGGTCTGTCGTTATCTTGCTGGTTCAGAGAGTGGTCGAGCGTCGCTACCGGAGGGTCGGGTGCTACTACCGGTGGGGCAGCTGCTAATGGAGCCAACCTCGCCATGAGCTCCGCATTCTGTTTTTCAGGGCCAGGCTGTGTTCCTCAGTAGCTATCCTTGGTTGTCTCTACCAGTGGCTTATCTCTCTTGGAGAATAAAGAAATCTCCAACTGCTCCAAGCCCCGACCATCTCAGCATTTATTGATATCCTTCACAATGGATTTGAAATCTGGAAAGATATTGTTTTTCCCTTTAATGTGAACAGTATCGAACGACCATTGAGAAAACCAATTTGCCCATCGTAGGAGTTGATCTTTGGGAAGGTGTTTTTGTTTAAATTGAAGCATGTGTCAAACAGCCACTCATAAGGCCAACAAGCTCAAGGTATTATTATCCTTCGGTACCAGAAAAACAACAGATCTTATTGGACAATTAACCACAAATTCAGAAAGAAAATACCTTCACAAAGAAAATAAGAAGAGAATGTATTGTTGCAGTTTGAAATACTCAGTAGTCATAAGACTGACACATAGTATGCCCCAAGGACTAACACCAATAACCATTTGAATAGAACTTTTTTTTTAATCTGTTTTTATTCGATACCTAAACAATTTTCAAAACAATAAATAAATAAAGAAATCTGGAAGAGAGTCCGAATCCCAGATCTACCTAGTTACTTGTATGCCAAAATCAACACTAACATAATTATGATATCATGGATAAAAATACTGTCGAGTCCATCCAAGTTCCGTTGGCCTTCAATCAATGGTGGTCCGCATGACTCCAGCCAAATCCGTATCCTCATTGTATCTCTTTTCAACATCTACATTAAGTCCAGCGCTGTTTTACTTTATCATAGCTTCGCCTGCTCAAAAATATATCCACTTGTCAGACCATCTCGAACAACAATTCCATTTCATATTGTACTGTAGTAAAGAGAGAGCACAGAGCAAAATCAATGCTCGCTGTATTATAATTCCTAATATTTCACTAGATATAATAAGGAAAAATCATCCATATCGGACAACTTAAAACGCACAACAAAAGGGTCTACATTCAAATCCTCAATATAAAATATGAACACCAGTAAAGTTGATGGATGATGGAGGCCACATATCTTTATATTGATACAACCTGAGTTCGTAGTGTGTTCAGTTTGTTTTGTATTTTTCTTACCGGAGAACCATTGGATGGATTCAAACGCTATTTTTGTAATTGAAAAAATTAGTGGGTTTCACTAGTCCATGTAAAAATGAGAGAGAATGGAGAACAGTATGGGTGGCTTCAATTCCTCAAGGGCTTTTACTCATTCCATTAACTACGATGATGGCATATAGATGGGGTGAGATCTCCACATTATCAGCTTCTAACATAAACAGGCCATCATCTAGATCACACTTCTTTACCACTTGAGCGCCTAGTACGGATGCATCAGAATCATGGGATGATAGATTAGAGGGCAGTGGTCTTAACAAAAACGTCTTCGGGCTTTGTTCAAGCAATCAAAATAAGATTAGAGAGCATTGGTCCTAAAATAACTCTCCTGCCTGTGCCTTAATACACATGTGACGAGGTTTGGAATGTGGGTGGTGCATCCGCATTGATATTTACCGTTCAAAGTACTACTAATCAATATATGCAACACTAGTACAACAACATCCTCCCTCTGCACAAAAAATCATGATTCAATTCCACCAAGCACATAGCAAGGATTTTGGAGGGCTTAAATGACAATTTAGCAGGCAAGAAATGTGGTCATTTTGCTGCTTTTCATATTGCTCAGTGGCCCTAAAAGAGAGCTAGCCTAATATATAGCTTTCTGCTACCATCTCAACAATCAACATGTCATAAGAGGATGCAAACAATAAGCAAGTTTGTTCAAACAACCCTCAAGGTTAAGATTTGTCACCATGAAAATCTAAAGAAGCTTAAGATGTAGAAGTCAATTTCTAAAAGAGAATGTACCTGTGAATACAGGAAAGTTCCGAGAATTGCGATGGCAGCTCCAAGCGCATTGAGCGGTTGGACAGGTGTGTGGAAGATGATCATTGATGAGACTATTACGGATATTCGTTTCATCGTGTTCCCTATGCTAAATGTCAAGGGAGAGATCTGATCCAAAGACATGTATGACACCTGATTATACAAGTGATAGAAGATGCTCTGTGCAGCCACCCACCTGTTTGTACAATTACAACCACACATACTTTCTTATTAGCAAGCCACAAAACAAGAAGGGTCAAACTAGGGAACAAAAATATCAGCAACACCAAATAAGAGGAACCATCATATCAGATTTAATATTGTAAATCCATATACTAATTCCAGCAAAATAAAACAAAATACATGACGCATATTATTAGATGAAACATGTATAAAATCAAAAGTTCAAGAAAATGAGGCAGCAAAGGGAAGTAGACAAATCACAAATGGGAACATAGACCTCTGGTCAATATTTGAACATCATTGAATATCTAGTAATCAATACATGATCCTAAAATAAAATACAAGTATAACTAATTAGTTTATTCGAATCAAAATGGCATGTAACAATATGGGTTACTAGAAAATTTTAACCGTGTTCTCTGAATACAGGATAAAACATCATGATTAGAATCACTTAAATCTTAGATCGATCAATATAAATCAGTTTCATAGAGAAAAAGAAAAGTGGGGGAATAGTCTTGAAAGGGGAATATAAATAGCGCTATTGTGTTTAAGTATTGGGTTAACTTCATTTACACTCTCTGAGATTTGTCCTATCTTTACTTTGATCCCTCAGGTTTGCATATCTTCATTTACACCCCCTACTTTTCAATATTCTCATCATTTAGACCCCCTGAACGATGACATCAGCCTGAATTTTTTTTTAAATCCCTAAACTACCCTCAATATCTTATCCTTATTCTGTTTGAAAATAAGGATAGTGTTTTTATCAATTAGCTCCCCTCCCATCATTTAATAATTTAATTTGTATTAAAATTTCAAAATATATATAAAATTCGAAAAAATATATATTAAAATTTGAAAAATATTATAAATTCGAAAATAAATATAAAATTAAAAAATATATATATATTTTGAAATTATTTTTTTTTCAAAAAAACATATTAAATTTCGAAAATAAATATAAAAAAATTTGAAACAAATATATAAAATTTTTAAAAAAATAAAATAAAATTCAAAAAAATATATTAAATTTCGAAAAAAATTATAAAATCGAAAATAAATATAAAATAAAAAATATATATAAATTTTGAATTTTTTTTTTAAAACATATTAAACTCAAGACAAATATATAAAATTAAAAAAAACCATATAAAATTCTAATAATATATATTAAAATTCGAAAATAATTAGAAAATTAGAAAAAAATATAAAAAATTATAAAATTTGAAAATAAATATAAAATTAAAAAAATATTTTTTAACACTTTGTCTCTCTCTCTCAAATGCGCGCACACACACACACAAATAGACGCGCGCACACAAAGACGCACACAGATATATATACACACGCACATATATATATAGATCTATACATATATATATATACACACATATATATATATATCTCCCTGTCGGTGCCGACCCCCTCCCACCACCTCCCCGTCGGTGTCGTCCCCCTCCCACCACCACCTCCCCCTATTTTCGACCGATGGGTCGAAAATATGTGTGTGTATATATATATATGTGTATATATATATGTGTGTGCGCGCGCGGGCGCGTCTAAGAGAGAGAGAGAGAATTAAATAAATTTAAATTGAATAAATGTTGGGGTTGGGGTGTTTGGTTTGAGGGTTAGATTGATTTTAAGGGGGTGTTTGGTTTAGGATTTAAATTGATTTAGGGATTAAATTAATTTAAGGGGTGTTTGGTATAAGGGTATTTTAGACATTTCACACTATGAGGGGGTGTAAATGAAGATATGCAAATCTGATGAGGTGTAAATGATGATAGGACAAACCTCAGGGAGCGCTAGCTGCTCGTACTGAGAGACCAAGCCTTTTAACCAAAACTAAAAATTAAAACCATATAATATAACTAATGATTCTAACTCAATATCTTTGTCAAAAATGTGGTAAAAATACAAGCAATTTTACAAACTTGGATAACTTTCTCTCCTCGAAAAGTTGATATTCATTTGGCGTGAAAAGGGTGAAATGCATTTCTAAATCACTAGATCGCCTTTAATAGATTCTTCACCATGTAAATGATAAGAGAAAGGAAATATGAAAATATTTTAAGATCTGCAATTATTGATTCTTACCAAACAAAATTGGGTCCAATCTGAGAGATTGCATTTTGCCAACCAGCTGCCCACATCTGAGGGCCCTCCACAGCAATTGCAAAAGGTGTGAGAAGTATCAGAGACATAATGGACAAACAGGCATAGTAATTCATCCCACTAATAGACTTCCCCTTCATTCCCTTCTTTGAGAAAATGTTCCGAAACACGAACGCCAAATTTGAAATCATAGCCCCCATAAACCCTATACCACAAAATAGATTTCAACAATCAAACACAAACCCACATAAACATACTACCCAAATCACCTCAAAACATACTAATTCGCACAGGCAAGTCATATTCATATATATATATATATATATATATATATATATATAAATAAATAAATAAAAGCTTCAAAATCTGTAACTAACTATTGGAATTGATTAGTTTCTCACCAATCATGTTGAAATTCAGCTCAGTGACCGCGGCAAGCGCACAACCACCAATAATTGGCAAGAGTGACAAGTAAACCTGTGCCGGGAACGCCTCACCGAGCAAAAACCTCGAAACCAGCACACTGAAAGCAGGCTCACCACTCTTGATAATGTGTGTGAATGAAACAGCAACTTTAGACATACTAACAGTGGCTGCTACATGCCCAATTGTGTGTGCCACAGCAACCTACAAACATCACGAAACCCATTCAGATTCAAACACATAAACCCTAAAATCAATAACACATATCAAAAACCCTAGTTCCATACCGGAAACAGAAGCTTCCAGAAATCAAGATCAATCTTAGGGGCTTCAGCAATCCTTGTAGCCCATGAAACCAGCATAATCAATGACCCAGCTGCTAATGACAGCGTTGATGTGAGCCATGGATATGGGAATGCATTGAGAACCTTTTTGTTGTATATATTGAACACCACATTCAAAGCCCACCATGTTGCAAAATACACACCAATTTTGAGCTTCTGGGCTGTCTCTTGTTGGTCTGGTAATTCTATATTTATATCTATAGGTTGTGATCTATCAGACTCATATGCTTTGCATTCAATCACAGCCTTCCTAGTTCTCAACGAAGAACCAAAACCATCAACTGAAGATACACAAAGAGGCCTTTTTGTACATATTTTTGGATTTGAAATTGTGGGTAGTGAGATAGAACTAGGGTTTTTGGGTAAACAATATTTTGATCTTAAATCAGAGTGATTGATTGTAAAAGAGACTGTTGATTGCTTAGCTGAGCAAATCATATTGCTGTGTTGTGTGTGTGCGACAATGTAATAGTAATGATCCAAAATCTAAAGGGTCAGTAAAAATTAACAAAATTAGGGGTTTAAAAGAGAAGAAACTAGAGAATCTGAACAGAACCTAGAAAATTCCCTAAAAATTATCTTTGAGAAAGAAAAATTTGGGAAAAAACGAAACAGGGGTTTCAATATTTAGCTTTGGAATATCAGAATGTGTATAGTATTGTTGTGATGGATCGACGGATTAACCTAGATGAGAGAGACTATGACTTTGAAATCATCAATTGTTTGGAAATGAGAGAGAATTGGAGGAGAGAAGAACAAGAATGGACTATATATATAGATTAGTGTATATATACACGCGTGAATACAATTAATTGTACAACTGTGCTGTTAGAACACAACTGTGAGACCGACCTAAAACCATAAATAAATCTGGAGATCCCGAAATTGAGGTGCACCAGAATATTATGATTCAATTTATTATTATTATTATTTTAAAAGTAATTCAATTTATTAGTTTATGAATTAAATAAAGTAATTCAATTTATTGGTTCCATTCAAATGTTAGTTGATTTATGATTGTTTATGAAATTGATTAGTCGATTTAATCCATACTTAACATGAAAGGATAGGTAACCATCTAACGGTCAACATAAATTGAATACCATCTAAACATGTTACTATTTATTGTACCTTTTTGTGATATTTTATGTTTTGTGACTCCAAAACTAAATCAGACTGCATTTTTTTTTTTTTTTTATAACCGTGATGTTCGACCAGTTTACACGCACTTTGATTAATTTACGGGATCCGTACAAGATGACCCCCTACACGAATCGGATAAGGCTCAGACTATGTCCGCGGTCGTGACCCTAACGAATTGTTTGCACCTAGTAAAAATCGAATATGAGACTTCACACTAAGTCCCAACTATTTTCCAACTAAGTCAACCCGCTCGGGTTAGACTGCATTTATTGCTAAAGCCAAATTGTTTGGATATTCAAATTGCTTGTTATTTTTTGGACTATTAACATAAAATTTTCGTAATTTCAAAGTTTTAACAAACATTTTTCTAAGGTGTCACATAACCCCTGCATTTTTTCCTCCTTACACAGTTAACATTCCGTCAATGGTGTTAACGCCAATATGAATTTACTAAAGTAACCATAGTATAATTAACATGAAACTTTCACAGGTTTCAGATTTTTAACAAATATCCCTCAACAGTACCATATACTAATTAAAAGTATACATTAATATATAAAAATCGAAATATTAAATTGGAGATAATTTTATTACAGTTTATTTTTAATTAAGTTAAATAAAAAAGATATAAATAAATTCAAAAAGGCCCATACTTTTAGAAATAGTATATATATTTATATATATACACATTAATTAATTAAGTATAAAATTAAAAAACTAAAAAAAAATGAATTTGGCTATTGATCAGTTATGTCTCTCTAAACCAAGCTCACGTCCTTTCTCTTTCTCTCTTTATCTATATATATATATATATATAAATGTATATATAGGTTTATGGGTATGTATTATTTGTACTGTAAATATATACAGTTTGTAAATAAAAAAATTGGGTTCTTGCAAATTAAGGGGACGAAGTCATTGAAGTATTTGTCTAGGAAAAGATCATCTGCTCCTAAATGTACCACCAAGAAAGTAAGGACTTTTTTCCCTATATATGTATAAAAAAATTAGTATTTTTATTTATTTATATATTTTATTTTATTGAAAAGTTAGAATCGCCAACTAATTGGAGATTGATGAATAATCACGAGTTCATTTATTATAGTTTTGGTCCATGATTTTTCCATTTTCTCTATTCATAGTTGAACTATACTGTTATAATTAAAACTATAATGGAAAGTAATTTGTGACAACCATTAAAGGGTATGTTTTGTTTGTATTTTTCAGTTTTTTGTAATATATTATAATTTGTAATATATTTTTCAATTTTTCATTTTTTATACGTTGCCCATAAAATTATAATGTGTAATATATTTTTTTCATACTTGAATTTAGATAAATAAGTAAAATTAAACAAAAAAATAATTTGTAATTTATTCAAAAATCTTAATTTAATTTCCAAATTTATTTTTTAGATAACATGTTTGAATAGACTTCAATAACTTAACTCAAATTCATTTGGGGGTATTTTGAGCATAAATATCAATTTAAATGTCACATGATTCACATATTACTTATTTAGTAATATCATTGACAGAATGATAACGGAATGAGACTGTATGTAAGGTGAAAAAAGTGCAGAGGCTAGATGACACCTCAAGGGATGTTTGTTAAAATCTTGAAATCACATGAAATTTTATGTTAACAACCCTAATTTATTTTTCAATTAATTTTTTTTTGTACAAAATCAAAGTAAATCACATATATATATATATATATATATATATATACTTTATCGGATGTCTCCGAAGGGACAAAGTAAATCATAATTCAGCTTGCATAAAAGGAGCCGGATTATTTTTCACTTTAGAAGAAATAAATATATATTATAATCATTAAATTATTGGTATTTTTTTTTTTTACAAAGCATGTGATTTTGTACAAGTTATTCAGTATGTGCATTCCACCATATTAGATAGGATAAGTGAATTATTTTTTATTTTGTAGGTACGAGTATGAAATAAAATATAGAATCCGTCAATAGTAACGGGATAAGTATTGCACTTGTTTATAATTGCCCGCTCCATGACTCGCTATATACAATTTTTTATGCATACATTAGTAATACATAAGTTACAATTTCTTGAAATTTGGTGGATTTTCTTTTGTTTCGTATTAAATAAATTTTGGGGATTTTGACAAATTCTCTTTGTGCACATTATAATATTATGTACCATAAATGATTAAGGCTTCATAAACATGGTATAATATGTTTTCTATTGTTAGGGACGATTAAATAAATTGATATTTTCATAATTACAATTATTTCTGGAGAACAAGTAATTTGATTTTTCCCTCCTAATATTCTTTTGTACCACATTCTACTTCAATTAACGGGTCAACTATGATGAACAACCATTTTTCTCCTAACGCCACCGGATTGACATTTCATAATTCCTAAGTTTGACTTTTGTAATCTAGACAAATCTTATATAAGATTAATATCCTTGGAAAATAAGAAAAAAACTACATTTTGAATGGTGTCATGTTTTCCACATGCTAGCACCTAAAATCAAGATTTTTTTTTTCAAAATTAATACCTGAGGTGAAATTGGGGGAAATTTAAGATCTTGTTTGATCTGTATAACAGAGAACTGAAAAATTAAAAAATTATGCATTATTGATAAAGTTGTAAAACGAACCGAACTGAGTTTAACTAGCATTAAAATATTCAAACTCTATTCATTTATTTAACAAGCTTAAAATTATGTTCGGACTTAGTTCATTTTCCAAACAAACGTGTTTGAATCAGACTAAGTTTCCTCACAAAAGAATCGTTTCATTTGTCCGAACTCTTAGGGTGCGTTTGGATAGGGGTGTTTCCGTTTTTGTTCTTGTTTTTTCCACTGTTTACGGGAACAAAAACGTGTTTGGGAGCCTTTGATAGTTTTTGTTTTCGTGAACAATAAAAAAACGTTTTCTCACCCTTAGTTCAAAATTTGAGAACACCAAAATGGTATTTTTTTTTGTTTTCGGCACTATTTGTTCTCAACCAAAAAAAAAATTAATTGTTGCAGATTCCCTAACCTCTATTTTCAACCTCCAAACCCTAACTTCCAAACCCTAATCTCCAAAAAAAAAAATTTATTTTTATTCCCGAAAATTTTTTAGACAATTTTCAACCAAACATGTTTTTGTTTCCGGATTACCCTTAGGACAAGAACAAGAAATTTTTTTGTTCTTAAGAGAAAAAAAACGAAAACGAAAACACTAGTTTTCAAACGCACCTTTATTTGTTGAGTTTTTTGTTTTTCAGAAAAGTTAATTATAAAAATATCGATTTGTGATATAATTGACTTTTATAATCCTTCCACTATCAATTAGTTTTTTCTTTTTCTTTTTCTTCTTTTCTGAAATTTTAATTCAAAATACACTAATTTCAATAGTTGGTGGGGATTCAGAAAATTGAAAGCATCCACAAAAGCATGTACATTATTGACTGAGAAACATTCATTGATACTTGAAATGTCAATTATTGGAACTTGCAAGAACCTCCCATGCAAAGATTGCACACCGCAACCCAAAAGCGATCACATGACACTGATGGCCCAACCAGGTTCACCCCATGCCATGAGCTGGACGCACACAGACCACTGCCTGTTTCGAGCCCTTTGTCCACTTTTTGACCCCAAAACTATATATACGTATATAATTAAATATAGGGATATTAGTTTTCAAAAATAATCAACTACCCTTCCAGTTCAGAAAACTCCATTGTGGTTTCAATTTTAATCAACTTGTCATCCTCCCTCTAATTTAAGACAAAAATGCTCCTAATGAAACCAGAGGGGGATTTACTGATATGAAACTGTAGGGGGGTTTACTGATAGAAATAAATGGAGGGTGTAAATGAAGTTGACCCATTTATTTATATTAGTAAATGAAGTTAACCCATTTTTTTATTTGGGCATAAAAAAATTTGATAGTTCGAAAAAAAATATTTTGGTAAAAAAAGAATTTTTTTTCCCGATATTAAGTTCAAAATAAAATATTTTGGTATTAATTTTTTATTTCGGCATAAATCAATTTTTGGGCATTAATTTTTTATTTTACCTAAATAGGTAGTTCGAAAAAAAATATTTTGGCATTAATTTTTTATTTTGGCGTAAATAAATAAAAATATTGTTTATCGTAATATATATATATAACAATTGGTTTGATTGAAGATAAAACAAACCTTAGGGGGTGTAAATGAAGGTAACCCATTTATTTCTATCAGTAAACCCCTCTACAGTTTCATATTAGTAAAGCCCCATTTGGTTTCATCAAGGGCATTTTTGTTTTAAATTAGAGGGAATGTGACAAGTTGATCAAAATTGAAAACATATGGGAGTTTTTGAACTGGAGGGGGGTTAATTGATCATTTTTGAAAACCATATGGGGGTTTTCTGATAATATCCCTTAAATATTTTACCCATTCTCTCATATTGTTTTTCATAAATGACCAAACTACCCTTTTTATTGAATTTTATTAATACTAAATTGATAACATATTCTCCATTCAAATTTGCATAAATTTACACATAATTTATAAAATGAATTGTTTAAATAATATTTTTAGGATATTTAAATAAAAATTAAGTAAAAAGTTTAAAATACTTGAGTAATTACCTAAAATTATTTATATATAGCATGAGAAAATTAAAAAGTATTTATTATTCAAGTAATTAGTAAAATATTTATGAAAATATTTCTAAGAAAAGAAATTTTCACTTTGCTATAATTTCTTTTTTAACTAGGATAATAGGGGAAAGATTAGTGATATAATTTATATAATTGAAAAATATAATAAGAAGGGTAATATAGTTATTTGTAATAAATTTGAGACAAATTATAACAAATTAATAGTTCAAGAGGGTTAGTTGTAATTCGGGATTAGTTGCAAAAGTGCAATAATTAAGATTTTTTATTTTTTTATTTTATTTTACATTTTACCCTTAAATATATAACCATCTCAGTGATTTACAAGATTGCACTTTGCAAAAATTGATGTACTTTATAGCTGATTGTGTTTGGTGGAACATGTGGAACCACTATTTGTCACATGACTTTCACGCTTATGAAAATATGGTATGATAGGTTTCCAGGACCACCTGGTGGACTGAGCTACTCTCCTCCGGCCACCAACGACTAAATTTTAGAGGATATACACATATACATTTGTGTATGTATATATTAACAACCCATCTCTTATGCACGTGATGAAAGAATAATAGAAAATTCAGAAGAAAGTAATAATTTCGTATATCTATTCATCAGTAACATTTTATTCACCTGTGTCGATTGACTTTTAGATACAAGT
This sequence comes from Cornus suecica, assembly GCA_963922005.1. Lineage (NCBI taxonomy): Eukaryota > Viridiplantae > Streptophyta > Magnoliopsida > Cornales > Cornaceae > Cornus > Cornus suecica. The sequence continues at coordinate 53,559,358 of OY998241.1, read as the reverse complement.
TGCAATAATTTTCTGCATCGACTTTTGCAATCAATCATGCACAGAAGTAGATAAATAAGAAAAGGAATATTCGATATTCTCCTATGTTGAACCATTCCCTTTTGAAATTTTATTTTTTTAAAACTATTTTGTCATATAAAATATCAAGATTGGGTGTTGTTAACTTGTTACTACGGTGGTTGTGGGGGCTTCCACATAGCTATGCTGTGCAGTAGACGAGGTTCCTGGTTTCGTTTGAGAACTTGGTTTTGATTTGGATTTTGATATTGTGATTTTGGTCTTGGTGGTCTTCTGTGATTTTAGATAAATCTAAAATTATATTTGATAAGGAGTTGGTCTTGGTCTTGATATAATTATATATATATACTAATATATATAAAAAATATATAAATATGAAAATATATATATAAAATTGGAAAAGAATATTAAAATGAATATATAAATATATAATTAAAAAATATTTAAAATTCTCAAAAATAACTGACATTTTTATTTTTTTATTCCAATATATATATATATATATATAATCAAAAAAAATATTTTAAAATGTTAAAATTATATATAAAATTCAAATAATATATATTAAATTCGAAAAAATATATATAATTCAAAAAAAATATAAAATTCTGAAAAATTATATTATATACTGAATTTTTTTAAAAATTTAGAAAAAAAAGGATAAAAATGAGGAAAAATATACAGATTCGAAAGAAATATATAAAATTCCAAAATCATATAAAATAATATTTAAATTTCTATTTTTTTTAAATTCAAAAAATTATATATATAATTGATAAAAATATTTAAAAATGTGAAAATTATATATAAAATTCAAATAATATATATTAATATATATATAATTGATAAAAATATTTCGCACTTTCCAGAAAATTATATTTTCTAAAAAAATATTTCCAGAAAATTATAAAATTTTCTCACTTTCCAGAAAATATAAAAAAGTGCGAAATATTTATAATTTTTTCCAAATTCGTTTCTCCAACTTAATTTTCAAAAAATATTGTTTTTCATAATATGTTATTTGAAAAAATATATATTTTAAGAAAATTATATTTTGAAAAAAATATTTCCAGAAAATTATAAAATGTTTGCACTTTTTTTTTTTTTTTTTGAAAAGTGCGAAATATTTATATTTTATTATAAAATTTTTGCACTTTTTTTATATTTTTTTAAAAGTGCGAAATATTTAAAATTCAAAAAAATATATAAAATTAAAAAAAATATAAAATTTTGAAAAATTATATTAAAATATGATTTTTTTCCAAAAAATATTTTTTTCAAACTATAAAATTTGAAAAATACTTTTCCGAAAATTTATTATGTCCCAAAATATAAAAATTTTCCGAAAAATACTTTTTTTGTGAAAAATATATATTATGTTCCAAAATATGATATTTTGCGAAAAATATATATTATGTTTCAAAATATGAATTTTTTTTTCCGAAAAATAAATTTTTTCCAAATATTATGTATTATTTTTTTGAAAATAATTCATATTTTGAAACAAGGTTGGTTTCAAAAAGAGAAAATTCAAAATTGGTAGGCCAAAACCAAGATTTTAATGGTTGGTTTTAAAAAGTCCAAAAACCAAATCCAAAACCAACTTCCCAAACATGGTTTGGTCTTCAAATCCAAAACCAAAACCAAAACCGAGCCCAAAACCAACTTCCCAAACAAGCCCTCAAGTTTCCTTTGGCCTTGTGGCCAAGGCTGGCCTAAAATTGCTAAAAAAATTGAAGGTCCGAGGCAAAAATAAATTTGAGGCCCCCATAAAAAAATACTATAACAAAATTTTAATTTGAAAAACAAAAAAATTTAAAATGAAAAAATAAAAAGAAAAAATCAACTCCTTCATAAGTTACATTTCTTTTAGTGACTTCAGTCCCTCCTATTTTCGCAATAACCAAAAAAGAATCACACTCATGAAACAAAATAGAGCAGCCGATCAGATACACCAAAAAATAACTATTTTTTTTTTTTTGTGTTTTCTCAAAAATATATAAGGGAAAATAGTTTTACAAAATTGCTAGTTTGCTAGACACAAGGTCACACCGCCACAGACTGAGAGAGAGAAAGAGTTAGGTCAAAGTGAGAAACAGGGTCGGCCCTAAAATTGCTAAAAAATTTGGAGGCTTAAGGCAAGAATAAATTTGAGGCCCCCCATAAAATAACACTGTAACAAAATTTTAATTTGAAAACCAAAAACATTTAAAATGAAAAAAGAAAAAGAAAAAATCAACTCCCTCAGAACTTACATTTCTTTCAGTGACTTCAGTCCCTCATATTTTCTCAGTAACCAAAAAAAAGATCACACTCATGAAACAAAATAGAGTAGCAGATCATATACACCAAAAAACAACTATTTTTTCTGTGTTTTTTTCTTAAAAATATATAAGGGAAAATGGTTTTACAAAATTGCTAATTTTCTAGACATAAGGCCACGTCGCCAGAGGCTGAGAGAGAGAGAGAGTTAGGTCAAAGTGAGAAAGTAACTTAATACTCACATAAATTAAAAAAATATAGAGAATGAAAAACACAATTGTAATTTGTAGGTTATCTGGAGTTCTTTTGTTGGGTTGGATATTTATGGGTCCTTTTATTGTAGTGTTTTTAAAATTTGTAGGGTTGGATATTTCTGGACCCTTTAATTGCAGTGTTTGAAATTTCTGTTTTTGAATTGAATATTTATTTTATTTTGGGCCAAAAATGATTAGTAAATATTGGGCCTATACTACTAAATAGAAATAAAATAAAAAGCAGTCGTCCAGACTGCCTTGGGCCATGGTCGGGCCTGGTGAGAAAGTAACTTAGTACTCACACAAATTAAAAAATATATAAAGAATGAAAAACACAATTGTAATTTGTAGGTTATTGGAGTTCTTTTGTTGGGTTGGATATTTATGGACCCTTTAATTGCAATGTTTGAAATTTTTGTTTTTGAATTGGATATTTGTTTTGTTTTGGGTCAAAACTGATTAGTAAATATTGGGCCTATACTACTAAACATAAATAAAATAAAAACTTGAGGCCCCCTGGGCTCGAGGCCCAAGGCACCTGCCTTGGGCCATGGTCTGGCCTGCTTGTGGCCTTGGTTTCTGTAAAACACTTGTTTTTCAATATATATATATATATATCGAGAAAATATTTATAATCAAAACTCATAACGGGTTTAAAGCAGGAGTAGATTTAGGTCATGTTTTGGTAAGGGCTTCTGCTTCAAGATTTGTACTTATGCTTTCTTACTATTCACAGAAATGAGAACAAATACGTTTGGTGACATATGCTTTATTATGGGCCCGTTTACTAACATGAAACGTTTCTTGTTTCTTGTTTCCTGTTTTTACTTTCTGAAATGAGAAACTAAAAGTAAAATCTTATTTTTTAATTTATTTTTACTTTTGCTCTTACATGAAACGTTTCCTCTAGTTATAAAGAAAAGAGAAAACAAAATAAGGGTGCTTCCTCTTTTTGTTTCCTCTCACTTTCAAAATGACCAAATTTGAAAGTTGTAAATTTCAAAAAGAAAATTATAATACATTAGACTAAACTACTAATAAAGATAAAATTAGATAAAGTAAAAATAATAAAAAAAATTAAGCAATAAAAGTAAAGTAGAATTGTGCAATAATGCAAAATACATTTCAAACTCACAAACGGTCCAGCAAAACAATGGTCACTTGCTCCTTTGGTTCTCAGTTTGCTTATTTCGATATACCTCGTCAAAACACACAATCCAACTTTAAAAAGAAGAAAATAAAAGTAAAGCAAGTAAAACAAATTCAAAAATACTAAATTACTAAAATTCAGAATATCCGTTAGTCCCTGGAATAGCGCCAAAAACTTGGTCGGCTAACTGGGTCGGTAAAAATAATGATTAAGAATAAGACCTAGATATTGACATAGTTTTACCTATAACAAGTGCACGAATTGTATTATAGTATAGTATACTTATGATAAGTGTTAGTCACTAATTGACCCTAGAGGGGGGGGGGGGGGGGGGGGGGGGGGTGAATAGGGTTATAAGAATTCTTTAACTCTTTTTGGAATAAATTTGATCCACTCTATTTAATATAACAACGAGCATGCACTAAACACTTAGATGGTTGAATAATGAAAGATGTCTTAACAATGCACATAAGCAAACAATAATATAATCAACAAAATAAGTAAAACATGTAAAAGATCAAATGAAAGAGAGAGAGAGAGATGACAACGCGATTTTTACGAGGTTCAATAGCTCCTACTCCTTGGCTCAAGAATCCCTTCCTTGAGACTTTCCCAATCCTCACACTATGGCTTTTCCTTGCAGGTGGAATAACAAACCTTTACATATGAGCTAACGAGTTTGTCACACAAACAAGAGGACAATCCCCTCTTGAGAATCAATGAGCTTCACTCACTCAAATATCACAATCCTTTTATAAATAAAGGAATCACTCAATAAACACTAAAAAATCCTTAAGGTTTATGAAAGACACACAAAATATAAGCTCAAGTGTTTTTAGTGATGTGTTTGATTTTCTCAAGATCTTATAATCTCTTTGACAATAAACGAGAATTGTACTCAAAAGAATGATCAAAATTACTTTTCTATCTAGCTTCTCACAATGATTAGAATTGAATGAGAGGAGGCTAACTTTCAATACTCAAGCTTTATCTCATACAAGATGATGAATGATTGAGAATTAAGAGTTTTCAATGCAAGAGTAATGGAGGTTGTTATCTTCTCAAAAGCTATACCATCATATATATACTTAGGTCAAAAGCAAAGAGAGTGAAACCCACTTCAAGAGAATGAGCTGAGAGTAGTGGTAGCTGGGTGGTATTTGAAACCATTAAATACTCTGAACTAGCCATTTTTGGCTCTATCAGTTGACTAAAATGTTTTCGTCAGTCGGCTGAAAAATAGCTTGAAATGGAGTTCAAAATCCTCTGACCATTTCACTCAGCTGAAACTAAAGTTTCATTCGGTTGACCACCTTGTTAGTCGGCTGAAAAATAGGTGCAAAAACCCTCAAGTTGGTTCAGTCAGCTGACGGTTAAGTTTTAGTCGGCTGACTGACATATCAGTCGGCTGACGAATGACTTTTGGTCGACTGACAACTTCAATTACAACATTTTGGTCACTTTGGTCGACTGATGCTTTAATTTTAGTTGACTAACCAAGCAAACAATTGACTGATTCATAAAATCAATTGGCTGACAATTCATTTTTAGGTTTTTATTTCCGTTTTCAATTTTAACTCTTGAGATTATAAAATGTGAAAACTTAGCATAAACTCTTTTATGCCTCAAGTCTTGATTCTTTAATTTTTGAAGCACTTTATTTGTGAAATGACTTTTTTGTCCTTCCCTTAAGCTTTTCGCTTTAAATTCCGACTTTGTGTCCTATAGCTCTGAAGTACTAAACTGAATAACATCATTAGTACTAAACACGTGATAACATTTTGTTATCATCAAAATAGATAATTGTACTTTGATTGACCCTTAGGCTAACAAACTCCCTCTTTTTTATGATGACAAAATATTTGCGTGTTTGCCATGAGAGGGTAGCATTAAATTTACACTACCCTTGACTTTATGCATAATCATAAGTAAGAATGAAGCGGCGAGTCATACCTAAAAGAAAAGTGTATTCTCATTCATGATGTTATCATTTTAAGGTACAAATGAGAATAAAACAAAGACTAAAAAGAAACGTACTGACAACAGACACAACACAAATTAAAGCATACTAACATAAACACAACACGACACAAATTAAAGCAACAACTAACAGCCTACTTAAAACACAAACATAAAAGCTAACAATACAAATACGCCCAAAAATTTCTCCCTCTTTGGTAGCATAAAAAAGGAGGAATAGAGTTCCGAAGGTCATCAAGAGAGAGGTTGAGAGTGAGGTAGATGGTTTGGCCAATAGAAATGATGTGGAACCAATTCTGAATGTCGGGATCATTGAAGGAGATGTCAATCCCAGCGACACATGTGGAAAGAGAATCCTAGGTTACGTGTTCTTCAAGGGTACTGTAGAAGGCTTGAACAAGACGGGTATGAACGGGATAATCAAGAGACACGAAATAGCCCCAACCGAGAGCTTGGCAAAGAGAGAAGAGTTGAATTTTCAACTCTTGGTAAAGGGAATTTTTGACAGGATAGGTTTTGCATATGGTTCATTTTTGGAAGTGACGAATGAACTTAGATCATTGAGTAGCATTATGGATAAGATTTTGGACGTTCATGTGTGCATCATCTTCATCTTCCTCAATTTCCTTGGGAAATGGTTGAGGAGGAGGACGCGAGGTGCTACCTGGAGCATGAAAACGCTTCCTACGGGGAACATCAAATCGTAGTGGAGTCATGAGAGTGGAGAGGATGAGAAGAAGAGGGAAAAAAAATGCCATTTGAGATGTGGGAAAGAGAAAACCAGTTGAGAGAAGGGGAAATGAAAAAGTGTAAGAGTTTGTGATAGAGAAGGAAGAAGAGGGTGAAATTTATAGAGGAATGGAAAGGAAATGGGGAATGAATGGGAATAAATGAGGGAAGTGGTGGATAAACGTGCAGAGAGGGGTTGAGAGACATGTAAAGGAGTTGGAGAAGACAAAGTGCATCGGTTACTGATAGGTGTCAAATATTAGACATTTTGACCCCTTAACTCACTATTGTTACATTCTTTCATTCCATTATTTAGTATTTCTATTGCGTTTACGTGTGAAGGCATGATTCAGGAGCTTAATGAATAAATGAAGTTAACTTCGGTGAATTAACTGAATAGTATGTTCTATCTATCCAAGAGGAGAGTCAAATAGGCAGTCTGAGACAAAAATGGTTCCCGGATGGCAAAACCGGCATTTCTAAAAGCCGTCATCTTTAGCAAAAAGTATCGTGGGTTCAAGACGGTCATTTTGGTGCATTCATGAAGAAAAGTAATTTTTCACAAAATACCTACGCTTTTGCCTACGCTTTCAGTTTCAAAAAGTGGCTTGAAATCACATTTCTACGCTTGGAGCTACGCTTGGGACCTACGCTTGAAGCGTAAGTGCGGCAAATTTTGGTGATTTTTCGTGAATTTTTTTTGTTTCACCACCGGCTTAATTGGAAGATGTGCCTGCGACTCCAGACCTTTATATACATGTATATACACTTATATATATGAGAAATTAGGGTTTGCATGAGTTTTTAGAGTGAAAAGACTGAAAAGGGCCTACCATTGCCTATATTATATACACGATCATATATTGGAGTTCTGAGTTCTGATTTTGAGATTCATAAGGTTGGTTTTGGTGAGACGTTCATTCAAGGAGGGTTCATTCATTTAGACTTGTTGTTGTTGAGATGCCATATTCAAACATAGAGATCCTGAGAAGAAGACTATGGAGAGCGTTTCTATATCAATTATGCAATCACCATCTTCTATGGCTAACTAACTCGGTATCTAGGATTTTCTAGCAAAACCCTAACCAAGTAATGTAGTTTTTTCATTGTTTTCAATTTGTAAAGAGGGGAAACTGTTGACCATACTG